>CM044306.1:9527500-10761250 GCA_024291935.2 Okapia johnstoni
TATGATTATATATTATATATAATATATAAGATAAAATATATATTAAATATATATTTTATATATTAGATATAAGATATATATATAATATATTTTATATATAATATATTATGTGCATAATATATATCATTTATTATGTATTATTATATATAATATATAATGATATATAATAGATATTATATTTATATATTATATATTATATATATTATATAATATATCATATATTATATTATGCACATAATATATGTAAAATACATATTTTATATATATTATATCTTATATATTATATATAATACATATAATATATATTATATATAATGACATATAATATATTTATAATATATATGTTTATATGTATTTATTTTTATTTCTATAAATATATAATATATAAATATTATATATATTATAATATATATAATATATACAATATATATATCATATACATCTGATATATTATATATTATATATCATATATATTAAATAATAATAAATATTGTATTATTTATGGAATATTCATAAGAATGAATCACTGATATGGGCTACAACATGGACGAAACTTAAAAACATTATGCTGAGTGAAAGAAGCTAGTCATGAAAGATTACATATTGTATGAGCCCATTTATGTGAAATTTCCGGAACAGGCAAGTCCATAGAGACAGAGAGTAGGTTAGAGGTTTCCAGGGGCTGGGGCTGGGGGGAATGGGGAATGACTGCTGACAAGTATGACATTTCTTTCTGGAGTAATGAAAATGTTCTAACATTGATAGCAGTTGTGGCTACACAACTCTATGAAGATACTAAAAACACATGAATTGCACACTTTTTTATTATTATTATTATTTTTTTTATTTTTTTTATTTATTTTAGTTGGGGGCTAATTACTTTGCAATATTGTAGTAGTTTTTGCCATACATTGACATGAATCAGCCATGGGTTCACATGTACTCCCCCTCCCGAACCCTCCTCCCACCTCCCTCCCCATCCCATCCCTCTGGGTCATCCCAACGCTCCATCCCTGAGCATCTGTCCCATGCATAGAACATGGAATGGTGTTCCGCTTCACATATGACAATATACATGTTTCAATGTTATTGTCCCAGAACGTCCCACCCTCACCTTCTCCCTCAGAGTCCACAGGACTGTTCTATGCATCTGTGTCTCTTATTCTGTCTCGCATATAGGGTTACCATTACCATCTTTCAAATTCCATATACATGCATTAGTATACTGTATTGGTGCTTTTCTTTCTGGCTCACTTCACTCTGTATAATGGGCTCCAGTTTCATCCATCTCAATAGAACCGATTCAAATGTATTTTTTTTAATGGCTGAGTAATATTCCATTGTGTATATGTACCACAGCTTCCTTATCCATTCGTCTGCTGATGGACATCTAGGTTGCTTCCATGTCCTGGCTATTGTAAACAGGAATTACACACTTTAAATGGGTGAATTGAATGGTATATAAATTACATTTTCAATATAGTCATAAAACAAATAAACACTACACATACCAGAATGCCTTGCCTTTCTCTTTTGAGCTGCAGATACTCACATTCCCCCCGGCTTGACTTAGCCTGGGGCTACAGTCCAGGGTCCAGTGAGGTGGGACGGGAGTGTCAGGGTTAGCTCTTCCAAGAGCATCATTGAACAAACATTTTGGAATCAACCGATGGATGAGATCATGCAAACACAGGAGACTGACTCAGGTGCCAAGGGAAGCATTCCAGAAGGAACAGTTAATTGAAGACCATGTCTTTCTCTCTAAAGTCACTACACAGCTGGAGTAAGGACGGAAAAGGCATAGCGACCTCAAATGCCCCTACCTCGACCGGCTCTGGTAACCAGCTCCTCCTAGGGAAGAAGACAGCAGAGTCCTTTTCTGCTTAGGTAGATGACCAGGCAAGGGCAAGATATTTCTACCTTAGAGGGTTTCACAAGTTAGATTAAAATTCCACACACTCTAGATAATTTGAAAACATCCCTGCATAAAGATAGAGATCCAACTGTTCAATAGAGATGTCCACTACATCGTCCATTCAGTTTGACAGCCTACGTATGAAAAATATCCAACAAGTATGTATTAAATTCTTACCGTATGGGGAAAAGGGCTTCCCAGGTGGTTCAGTGGTGAAGAATCCACCTGTCAAGCAGGAGACATGGGTTCGATTCTTGGGTCAGGAAGATCCCCTGAAGAAGGAAAGTGCAACCCACTCCAGTATTTTTGCCTGGGAAATCCCCTGGACAAAGGCGCCTGGCGGGCTACAGTACATGGGGTTGCAAAAGGGTTGGACACGACTTAGTGGCTAAACAGCAACAATATGGGGGAAATATTCATGGAATTATCACAATCAAAAATTAAAATATCTATGCTTGCTATATTTGAGGAGGTAAAAGACAAGACTGAGAATTGTGGCAAAGAATTTGAAAACTAACGAGAAAAAGAAAAAGCCATACGGAAACTCTAGAAGTGGAAAATACAACAAGTGAAACGAATTCAGTGGATGAGTATGACGGCATGTTATGTAGAGCTGAAGAGAAAAGTCAGTGAATTAGAAGATAAATCAGAAGAAAATATCTAGCAAGCAGCAAGGAAAGAAAAAAGACTGGAAGGACAGAATAGAGGTTATATCTGTACAGAGGCTTTCCTGGTGGCTCAGAGGGTAAAGCATCTGCCTGCAATGGGGGAGACCCGGGTTCGATCCCTGGGTCGGGAAGATCCCCTGGAGAAGGACATGGCAATCCACTCCAGTACTCTTGCCTGGAGAATCCCATGGACAGAGGAGCCTGATAGGCTACAGTCCACAGGGTCGCAAAGAGTCAGACACAACTGAGAGAGTTCACTTTCACTTTTTTCTGTACAGAAGTGACACTGAGAAAGACCTCCTGAGACATAGGCTCAGATGTCACACCACAGGGACTTCCCTGGTGGTCCAGTGGCTAAGACTCCACATGCCCAATGCAGGGGGGCTTGGGTTTGATTCCAGGTCAGGGAACTAGACCCCACAGGCAACTAAGGGCCTGCATGCCACAACTGGGACCAGGCACAGCCAAATAAATGAACAAAAGTAAATTATTTAATTAAAAAAGGACGGTCTTTCCAAAAGTCATGAATGACTGAGGGTCCATGTGATAAAAAAATAGAATGTATACACAAAATAGATAAACAGCAATGTCCTATTGTATAGCACAGAACTATATTTAATATCTTGTTATAACTCATAATAGAAAAGAATCTGAAAAAGAATATTTATATATATATTTATATATCTATATATATATAATGAAAATTAAAAATGTTAATTGCTCAGTTGTGTGAGCCCATGGACTAGAGCCCACCAGGCTCCTCTGTCCGTGGAATTCACCAGGCAAGAATACTGGAGTGGATTGCTATACCCTCCTCCAGGGGATCTTCCTGACCCATGAATGCTAGGGAATCTGGGTCTCTAGCATTGCAGGCAGATTCTTTACCATCTGAACCACCAGGGAAGTATATATATATGTACGTAAAACTGAATCACTTTGCTATATACCTGAAACTAACACAACACTGTACATCAACTATACTTCAATTAAAAAATGAAATAAAATAAAGTGTGACCTCCTCCCTCACATTATAAACAAAAATAATTACTGATGTCCTGCAGATCTGAAAGGGGAGGGCAAGAAAATAAAACTTCTAGAGAGTAACAGAGAGTGGGGTGTTCCATATTCTTTAGTTTAGGGTAGTGAAATACATTTTGAAAAAGACACAAAATTACTAATCATAACAGAAAAGGCTGATCAATTCTACTGCAGCAAAATTAAGGATTGTTTTGGATGAGATAGTGGGGGCACCATCAGAAATGACAAGGCATCTAGAACTTACTGGAAGTGAAAGTTGCTGTTATCAAAAACTGGGAGACAGTGAGAGTCATTCTCAGAGGGAAATGTATTCCCTCAACTGCCTTCACAGAAAAACAAGAAAGATTTAAAAATAAGTGAACCACAAAGCCTACTTTTGAAACCAGAAGAGAACAACAAAATAAATCCAAAGAAAGTAACAGGAAAGAAAATAAAAGCAAAGATGAGTGAAATAGAAAACAAACTAAAGCTAGAACAAAATGAAGAGTTTGTGTTTTGAAAGGACTAATAAAATAGACAGCCCTTCAGAAAAAAAATAGCATCAGGACAAAAAGGAAGAAGACACAAACAACATCGGAATTGAAGAGAGGGCATAATCAAGAGATTTTAAAAATATGATTAGAAATGACTTACTCTCCTACATTTTGAAATCCTCAATGAAGTGCATACTTTTGTAAGAAAACACTCATTGTGGTAAAATTGGCCTAGGAAGAAAGAGGAAAATCTGTATAGGTCAATAACCAGACAGGAAGATGAAATATTAAAGGCTTATCCTCAAAAGGCATCTGAAAGTTGTAGACATAAACAGCAAAGAACTAAACTCGACAATTATTAACTAAAAATGCAGGAAAGCATCTTCATGACCTTAAAGTCAGGACAACCCTCCGAAACAGCAAAGTCATAGAAGACAGTAGTAATAAACTTGACCATCCAGGAATCTAAAAGACCTATATAGTAAAAATAAACGGACATACATTTGCTTCATTTATGTATATAAGAGGCAAAATATTAGTATTTAGTGTATATGTGACTCCTGCATCAGAAAGAAAAGACAACACAGTAGAAATGGGCAAAGACCCCCCAACAGGATTGACACGGAAGAAAACTCATTTCCAAATGGCTGACCAACAAGGAAAGCTGCAACTTCAATTTAACACAACAGCCAGACCCCTATGGGCACCCACCAGGGGAGCAAAAATCTTCAAGTTCGATCATATCAGTATTTGAGAGGTTGTGGAGTAACCTGTATTTACCCCATGCTGCGGAGGATGTTGGCTGGTAGTTTGTTAATGACTTAAAACTGAAAACGTGCGTGCTGTTACTCTTAGCAACTCTAATCCTGTTTTATCTGAAAAAGGAAAAATCGTAAGTATGACCAAAACGGAAAAGGAAAAAACCAAAGTATGACCAAAACCATCTATACAAAGATGTTCATTTTAACATTTAAAAAACAATAGCAAGCAAATGTTTACTATTTACATGTCTACCTATGGGTAGATAGGTAAGTAGACTGATGTGTCAGAATGATAGCACAGTAATAACAGTCAAAACAAATTTGAGTTATTTAAAACGAAATGGCTTTAAAATTTTATTTATTTATTTGGCTGTGCTGGATCTTAGTTGGGGCACGTGGGATCCTCAAACTTCATTGGGGTCTGCAGGATCTAGTTCTCTGACCAGGGTTCGAACTCAGCCTCCCTGTAGCAGGAGCATGGAGTCTTAGCCGCTGGACCACCAGGGAAGTCCCTTCAATGTGGCTTCATTTAAAAAATATTGCTGAGTGAAAAAAGCAAGATATAGAATAATGTGTGTGACTGATACCATTTTTATAAAATGCAAACAATGTTATATAGTTCCAGATACATATAGGTGTGTAAAAGTATTTTAAGACATCTGAGAGGATACAGGTCAAACTGATAGAATTGGGGGGAATGTTAAGGGGTCTCAGTAGGACAGGGAGGCAAGGAAATCAAGAGGGAGGTGGATTAAAGGGAACATTAATTTTATCTGCAGGGCTTTAAATTTTTAAAAAGAGAAAATGAATGTGACCGTTGTGCGATTGTAATAATATGGGGACCCAGTAAAGGCAGGTGCCCCAGGTTTGCCATGATTGTTGCAGAGTGTGCGTTCACAGATAGGCATCTATGAGTTGCACAGGCAGGCATGAACTAGGAGGGGCTCGATATTCATCATGCAGGACATTCGAGCAGCTACCTGGGCACAGACTCAAGTGGGTGTAAAGGTGAGGCCAGGGCCAGCATCCTTTCATTCCTTGGCCTTTGCTGAACACCTGGGAGAACTCTGTAAAAGGGAGTGAGAGTCCTGGCTGCACCACACAGGCCTGCAAACCCTGGGCAGGCCTAGCTTCAAGACCAGAAAAAGAACCCAGAGTCAGCGACAGACACATCAGTGGTTTAACGGATAGAGGAGCTTCCGTGTTGGAAGGAAGGTCCTGGAGCACACCCCATGTTGCGTGTGCAGCTGATGGCAGGCAGGATATAGATGCATCTTCACTTCCTAGGGGGAGGGGGAGGAGGAGGTTCTCAGTCATAGGGGTTTGACATTGATGGACTCTTCAGTTACGGGGGAAACCAGCAGAGGGGCATGCGCCTTACTGTCCCTTAGATAAGCTATCTGGTCTAGAACAATCTAGCTCAGGCCAGAGGGGGAAATCATGTAGAAAGGTCAATCAGTTGAGTAAGACGTAGGTGAAACAGGCACTGGTCAAGCAGTAGATGTACAGAGAACAAGAGAATAGCCATCCTGGGGGGCCGGAGGGGAAAATATGTAGAAAGGTCAGTCAGTTGAGTAGGATGTAGGTGAAATAGGCACTGGTAGAGAAGTGGATATACAGAGAACAAGAGAACAGCCACCCTGGGAGGCCTGACCACACAGAGCTATAGTTCAGGAGTCTTTAATGTGATTTTTGCTCTCACCCCAGCTGGTCTGAGGCAGCTCTCTAAATGAAGGGAAAGTGGGATTTATTGCAGAAGGAACGCAGAAAGAATAAGCTAACAAGATCTTGCAAAAAATGGTGACAGCCTTGTAAGGCAGCCTATTATTTTGAGAAATTTTTCTAAATTCCTGAGTTCTCCCTATGTTGTAGTTAGATTCAGCTACTATAAAAAAATACCAATATAGTATTGGCTTAAATCAGACAGAAGTTTATTTTCCTTACAGAGGAATCCAAACACCAGCATTCCAGGGCAATACTGTGGTCTGTGCCATCGGGGAAGTCAGGCCCCTTCTCTCTGGTTGCTCTGGGCCCTCTCCATGTGCCTTCTGTCTTACAGTCCCAGAAGGCCGCTACAGTTCCTACCATCACATCTCACACCCATCTGGCCAGCAGCAGGAAGCAGGGAAGAATAAGTGTGTGTGGGTGATGGTGGGGGGGAGTGGGTGGGGGGTGTTATTTTGTTTTTCAGGCACAGCCAGATTGCAAGTGTGACTTCCATTCTCATCTGGAAAACAGGACAAGCTCGCCAGGCCCCTCTAAACTGTCAGGCCTGCTGAAGATGCTGTCTTCATCCAGGCAGCCAGCAGTCAGCTAAGACGTGGGCTTCTCTCCCTAAAGTACAAGGGGGAGGAAGGGATACTGGGGACAGTTAGCTGCTGCCTTTAGCTTATGAACAACCAAGCCTGTGGATCAGGTGATGTCCACTCATCTGGTTCTAGCTTCTGGCCCAGCGACATTGTAGAGGCCAGAAGACAGACAGTGGAGGAAGGGAAAGCAGGCAGATATGAGTCCAGGTCTCTCCCTAGGTCCGATTGAGGGTCAGATGTGGCAGCCAGTGCGGGAAACACGAGGCTGGTGCAGCAGCAAACCAGTGGCACCGTCAGTCGGTCAGGCAGGGAGGTCTCCAGGCTCAGGTTCCTGAGCCATCCTAGCTTCCTGTGCTGGCAGAGCTAGGAAGGTAGACAGAGCCAGGGCATGTCATCAGGGGCCCCCATGGCAGGGCAAGGCTGCAGTGAAAATTCACAGATGGGGCTGCCAGATTTAGCAAACTCAGCATCAAGTTCACTTTGCATTTCAGATAAATGAGAAATAATCGCTTAGTATAATCATGTCCCATTTCCATTCGTTGTTTATCTGGCGTTCATGTTTAATTGGGAATCCTGTACTTTATCTGGAAACTCTACAAGGTAAGGATTTTAGGTGGCCAATCCAGGCTTTGGAGGGTCTGGAGCCCCAGGGGGACCAGCATGAGCTTAAGGCAAATGTGGGGACTTCCAGGCTCATCCTGATCCAGGACAAGGACCCTGAGACCAGGTATAAAAATATGGAGGCACAGTTGATGTACAATATAAGTTTCTGTACAGCATAGTGATACACAATTTTTAAAGGTTATACTCCATTTGTAGTTATTATAAAATATTGGCTATATTCCCTGTGTTGTACAATATATCTTTGTAGCTTATTTATTTTATACATAGTAGTTTGTACCTCTTCACTTGATTTTAGTTTAATTTTTTGTCGTCCTTTTTATGTGTAAATTGTCTTGTCCAGTGATCTCACTCACCCACCACCCACCCAGCGGAAAAACTCTTTATGCCTCTATTTACGTATTCATTTCAATATTCCTGATCTACACACGATCTCTTTTTTGATTCGCTTTTGAATTGGTTATAACACCTGTCTGAATAATGAATAGGACAGTCTTTAACACTTGTCCATATTTATACTTGAATGAGAATGAGAATTATGATTTCACTTTTCCCAGAAAATTATCTTTGAAACAGGGGTTAAGCAAACTGAGTTCAGATATCACTTTCACAATTTACTGACTTTGCGACCTTCAGGAGATTGCTCGTCTGAAAAAGAACTCACACAAAAGGGTTTTCCGGAGCCCTGGGCTAAGACCCCGCCCATCCCCACGCCACCGCTCAGCCCCGCCCCCAGGCCCCGCCCCCAGGCCTTCCTCCGCTACAAAGGCCCGGCGGCAGGTGCGCCAGCCCACAGAGCGAGCCGTGTCCAGCCTGAGCCTAGTAGGGGCGGGGCAATCGCGCAGAGAAGTTCCCATTGGTCGGCGGGCGGGGGCGGGGGCGGGTCTCTCCCTGCGATTGGCCGGTGGCCGGTGTGTGGTGCGGGCGGGGCAACGTCATGGAGGCTGCGGGGACGGGGACTCGGAACGCTGCGCGGAGGCAGGAGCGGCGGCTGCGGACGCCGGCGACCCTCGAGAAGCAGCGGGCTCGGCGGCCGGGAGGGCGGCTGACCCGGAGGAGGTGGGTAAGATGTCGGCGGGAGAATTCTGCGGCTCGATCCGGCGGGCGGGCAGTGGGCCGGAGTCGCTGGGCGCCTGGCCCTGGCCCCGGGAGGCCCTGGGTGCAGGACAGCGATCTCCGGCCTCCACGCTCACTGTTCGCGGCGGGTTCTGCCCATCGTCCCGCCCGCCCCGCACAGCAGCAGGCACGGACAGAGTCTCGGAGCCTGGGTGCGACCCCAGCAGCGGGCGCATCTGGGAATCCTGGCGCCCTGACTAGAAGCTCCGACATCCTCATCTGAGAAACGGGTTGACCATGCTCCCTCCCCTGGCCTTGGGTCTGCAGAGAGATTTTAATTGCTCAGTGCAGACCAGTGGGTGTAATCAGGATTATTAGTGTCCATGCTGGGGAGGAGTGGGAGGGTGCCTGGCGCGGGACATCTGAACTGGTCTTTGAGGAGGTGGAGGACTTCAGTAGGTGGAGACTGGAGAGAAGGGTGTTCCTAGTGTGAGGGAACAGAATGAGCAAAGGCACGTTTCCATAGTCTGCATTAAAAAATGGAAACCAGAGGACGTCCCCCCTGCACGTCTACATGGGGTCTGGTCCCTTTGCTTCTACGGGTTCGTTTTCTTTACACTTTTATTAAAAAAAAAAAAAATTCAACTCCTTCTTTGCTTAGAATTGAAGAGGATCAAGAAGAAGCAGTCTTTCGACAAGTGGTCAGTTTTACCCCAGACCCTTTGCCAGGTGAGAAGGACCGAGGCTCGGAACACTGTGTCCGTGTTCACTCTGGGGCTTCTGGGCGGGGTTGCCCCTTCCCCATCTCAAGTTCTCTATTATGAATTCCACAATTTCCACTGATTCCTCGCTGTTTCCCTCCTCTGATCAGTTAGATATTATGACAAGGACACCACCAGACCCATCAGCTTTTACTTGTCTTCGCTGGAGGAACTCTTGGCGTGGACACCCGACACGGAGGATGGCTTTAATGTGGCCTTGGGGCCCCCCGAGCGTCGGCAGCCTCCTCTGAGCAGCCAGAGGCCCCGAACTTTGATGTGCCATGACATGATGGGCGGGTACCTGGATGACAAGTGAGGACACTGCGAGCGCATGGCCTGGCGTGATGGGATGGAGGGGAGGGGCTGTGCCCCGTGGTGGAAGGAGCACTGGATGTGGAGTCAGGAGTCAGCCAGCCTACCCTGCCACCTACTGGGAGAGGAACTCAGGCTTCAGCCTCTCATCTGTAAGAAGAGGGGGCTGGCTTAGGGGATAGCTTGTGCCTCCTTCAGCCCTGAAACCATCTGATTCTGTGGACTGCCTGCACCTGAAGTCAGGGAGGCTGGAGAAAGCACTGTCGCAGGGACCTTCTTCAGACCACCTGGCCCGGAAACTTGGTTCTTCTGCTGATTTGGTTTCCTTCACCCTCCTCAGTTCCATTTCATCTTGGCCCGCTGGTTCTGGAATCATTCCTCTCCCTCCCCTACCCCACCCCAGCCAGGGGCATTTCTTCCTAAGATCCTACAGGGTCAGCTTAGAGATCTTGTTTAGTCGCTAGGTTGTGTCTGACTCTTTGCGACCCCATGAACTGTAGCCCCTTAGGCTCCTCTGTCCATGGGATTTCCCAGTCAAAAATACTGGCATGGGTTGCCATCCTCCTCCAGGGGGTCTTTCTGACCTAGGGATCGAACCCAGGTCTCCTGGATTGGCAGGTGGATTCTTTACCACTGAGTCACCGGGGAAACCGTTAGAGATCTTTAAATATCCATAAAACAAGCTTGGATGTCATAATTGATGGGAAGCCTTGAGTTGGAGCTGGCCATCAAGGTACAGAAGCGGGTGATGAAGCCTCTGGTGCAGCTCATGTGGTTGTCAACCCCAACTGTACCTGAAAGCCGGCTGTGTTCTAGCGAACTGCTGATGTTGGAATAGAGCAAGGCCCCAGGCACTTGGAGGTCTGCGTGAGCCCCTCCAGGTCTCTTTCCTTGCGTTCTGTCGGTCTGATCATTGAGGCTAAACACACTCAGTCTTTCGGATCAGATAGCAAGTGCCTGCTGGGCCTGGTGAAAACGCTTCCCTTAAGACTAACCCTCTCAGGACTTCCCTGGTGGTCTGGTGGCTAAGAATCCACCTTCCAATGCAGAGGGTGCGGGTTTGACCCCTGGTCGGGGAACTAAGATCCCACATGATGTGGGGCAGCTAAGCCCACATGTCACAACTACGGAGCCCATGTGCTCTGGAGCCCACACCATAACTAGAGAGCCCAAGGATGCTGCTACAACTAACACCTGACACAGCAAAAAAACAAAACAAAAAAAACTAACCCTCTTGACATCCCGGCTGTGACCTGGTGCTACTTCTCAGCCCAGTCACTGGGCAGGGCCTGGCTCACAACAACCTTTAGTGCTAGCTAGATGGAACTAAAGAGAATCTTCACTCGTGTTGCCCTCTCTTTTCACCTTGGGGTCGCCATGTCCTTGTCTATTTCTGGGTCCTGATTTTGTTCTTTCTTCACCCAGGTTTATTCAAGGCTCAGCCACACAGACTCCCTATTCCTTTTACCACTGGCAGTACATCGACATCTTTGTGTACTTCAGCCATCACACGGTCACCATCCCCCCAGTAGGCTGGACCAACGCTGCCCACAGGCATGGGGTCTCCATGCTGGGTAAGAGCCAAGGGCCCGCCTCCAACCCAACCAGACTCGTTGGCATACCTGCCTGGGGCCCCAGTGATAAAAGGGCTTGGGCTTGGGGTGCTGTTGGGTGGGTAGGCCTCCTTACCTGCCTTGATGAGTTAGGACAGGTGAAGGCAAACTTGTTCTGGAAAGGAAATATTCTCAGCTTTCCAGGCCACTGAGTCATGTACTGGGGCTGCCAGAGAGATAACAGCTCCCACAGACAATAGACAAGCACAATCGGCTTGACTGTGATCGGCTTGACTGTGATCCCGTAAAACTGTTTTTGCAAGGAGAGTTGAGGGCAGGATGTAGGATGTAGGTGGTCCACCCCTGGGGGAGAGCAGTGCTTCTCAAGCTTTTCCCTGCATCTGAATCATTTATTGTCTAATACTGATTTCGAGGCCGTGTCCCCAGGGTATCCGATTCATCTGATATCTGGGGACACTGGGAATTTGGAATTCTAATAATTTTTTTGCAGGTGACAGTGATGCTGTTGTTGCAGGAACCACACCCTGGGAACTGCTGGGTCGAAGGAGAAATGATCCCCTGGCCTGACCTTGTTTCTCTCCTGCCCCACAGGGACTTTCATCACTGAGTGGAAAGATGGGGAGCGGCTCTGCGAGGCCTTCCTGGCTGGGGACGAGCGTTCGTACCTGGCGGTGGCCGATCAGCTGGTCCTGATCGCCCAGTTTTTCCGATTTGACGGCTGGCTGATCAACATTGAGAACTCTCTGAGTGTGAGCACGCCAGCCCCTGTGCACCACGGGGACCCTCCACTGTGCTCCTCAGCCTCACCAGGCCGGGTACCTGCTACCGCAGTGCTTCCTGCATCCCAGCTAGAGCTGGCTCCAACCTCCAGCCCCTCTGCCTCTTCACAGGGAGACGGACATTCTCCAGCGTGATGTCCAGGAACCTTGCCTGGCTGAGCTTTGCTTCTCTGCCTCCTTCAAGGCGGCCCTGTCTTCCTCCTTTGTCTCTGCTTTGCTTGGGCTGCATGTGCGACTTCCTTTTCATGGCGCTCTCCCTTTTCCTTGGGTTTTATCTTCCTTGATTGTGGAGTCCATGTCTTTCCTGCTTCAGAAAGAAAGGAAAGTTGGACCTCTGGCTGGACTCTCTGCTCGGCAGCTGTGGGGCCGAGGGTCTTCCGGCACCAGGACCTGTTTGCCCCTGGGGTTAAGTGTCCTCCTGTCTGTCCCGGGCCAGGCACTCCTCATGACAGGCCTCTCTGGGCCTCACGGAGGGTCTGTCTCCACCCCTCTTTCCAGCTGGCTGCCGTGGGGAACATGCCCCACTTCCTCCAGTACCTGACCTCTCAGCTGCATCAGCAGGTCCCCGGGGGCCTGGTGCTCTGGTACGACAGCGTGGTGAGCAGCGGGCAGCTCAAATGGCAGGACGAGCTCAACGAGCAGAACAGGTGAGCCTGCAGGAGGGCGGCCCGGGCCCCTGGGCAGGGCCAGGAGCTCCCTCTGCCTTCCGGAGGTGTTGCCTACACAGCTTCCCTGGGGGAAGGTGAGGGAGACGGCAGAGGTGTTTGGTACCCTGCCCACCAGCAGACAGAATTAATGCCTTGTCAGCCTGGCTGTGCCCAGGGTTATGGGCTACAGTTTGTGGGCTGGATGCAGGCTCTTCGGAAGCAGACTGTGCTCGGTCCCGGAGGCAGGCAGCGTGCAGTCCATGGGCCTAGCGGACGCAGGTGCTTGAGGGGAGAAGGCCTGGGCTTCACGGCCCACCTGTGCCGCCCCCCAGGGTCTTCTTCGATTCCTGCGACGGCTTCTTCACCAACTATAACTGGCGGGAGGAGCATCTGGAGCGGATGCTGGGGCAGGCCGGGGAGCGCCTTGCCGACGTGTACGTGGGTGTGGATGTGTTCGCCCGTGGGAATGTCGTCGGGGGCCGGTTCGACACGGACAAGGTGGGTGGTGGCCTTTGAGGCCGGGGAGGTGGTGGCCGGGGCCTGGGTCCCTCGTGTTCCTGTGGACCCCTCATGCCCACCCACACCTCACGGGAAAGAGAGGCAGCAATGATCCTCCCCCAAGTGGGGACACCGAGGCCCCGAGAACAAGCTGTGCCCTAAAATCCTAACTTTCAGCCCGTTTCTACAGATGGTACGGTTTTTCCGCAAATGCTAATGGACAAAGCACCTGTTCCGACCGCGCGTCTCATCGATAGCTCTACTTCCTTCTGGACTCTGTGCTTTGAGGGGCACTGAGCTGGCATTTAGAGCATCATGTGGACTCGGGGGGTGGGGCGGGGTGGGGCCAGAAGCCAGGGAGCATATTTTGGTGTTTCCTCAGCTCAGGGCCAAGGACTGAGGTCACACACCCACAGTTTTGGGAACTGCTGGTTTGATTAACTAGTGAGGTTTTTCTGGCAAGGGAAGTCTTGTCGGCAGTGAGAAAAGAGGAAGAGGGGCCCGCGGGGGGCCGCCGCACCTGGTGT
This sequence comes from Okapia johnstoni, assembly GCA_024291935.2. NCBI lineage: Eukaryota > Metazoa > Chordata > Mammalia > Artiodactyla > Giraffidae > Okapia > Okapia johnstoni. The sequence goes on from CM044306.1 coordinate 9,541,440, forward strand.
GGAATAAATAGGGAACCAGCCCGTCCCCAGGCTGTCAATCCTGCCCTTCCCAGGTGCCGCGGGGACGTTCTCAACTCATTAATTAAGCTTTTAAGTGAATAAATTAATCCAATAACTGAAGATTCTCTCCGCCCCCCTGTGAGTCTGATAATAGAACGCGAAATGTGGTGAGAGAGAGAGATGTGTCTCCCGTGGGCGCCCCGCGTTCAGACCCCTGCCCCTCGGATTGTTCCCTCCGCGCCTCCCCGCCGCCTCGCGCCCTCTTCTGGGCAGCTGAGGAACTGCAGGGAGGAACCCTAAAAGCCCCGGCGGTTGCCCCTTCCCTAAGCCCCTCATCCTGTGCGTGGACTCTGGTTGTTGGCACGGGGGCATCTCCCTGACTCCTCTCTCCCCAGTCGCTGGAGCTGATTCGGAAGCACGGGTTCTCGGCGGCCCTGTTCGCGCCTGGCTGGGTGTACGAGTGTTTGGAGAAGGGAGATTTCTTCCAGAACCAGGACAAGTGAGTACCGGGCGTCCCAGGACCTGAGTGCAACCAGTGGCAGGGAGGGTCTCAGGTGATTTCCCCAGCTTCTGGCCATGCTCGGCTGAGGAGTGGGGGTTAAGACAAGGCAAGGGGCTCAGCTGCCCTGGCTGCTCCTGGGGGTCTTTGAGACCAGTTACGTAGGAAGGATGAAAGCTGACCCCAAGGAACCACTTCCCACAGACGCTCAGCGGGGGCCAAGGTCACTTGGGAAGAGGTGCAGGGAAAGCCTAGGGTCACGAGAGTGAGTTCGGGGCATTGCAGTGCCCTCTGGGGACCTGAGCCTCCATCCATTTCTCTGTAGGTTCTGGAGTTTGCTGGAACGCTACTTGCCCACACACAGCATCTGCTCGTTGCCCTTTGTCACTTCCTTCTGCCTGGGCATGGGGACTCGAAGAGTCTGCTATGGCCAGGTGTGTGGGTCTTGCACTGGGTGGCCGGGGGCCAGGGGCTTCCTGGACGTGGTTGTGTCTTGGCGAAGGGGCTGCCTTCTCTCGGGCCTTTGAGCCTCTCCTGGGACTGGTGGGAGGGGCGTTGGGTGTGACGGCTCCATCTGCGCCCAGCACCCTCCTCCACCTCTGCCTCACCCTTCAGGAGGAGGCCGTGGGGCCCTGGTACCACCCGAGCGCCCAGGAGATCCAGCCCCTGTTTGGAGAGCACAGGCTGGAAGGGGATGGTCGGGGCTGGGTGAAGACACACTGCTGCCTGGAGGACGCCTGGAATGGGGGGAGCTCTCTGCTCATCCGGGGGCTGATTCCGCCCAAGGTTGGGACCCTGGCTGTGAGGTAGGTGAGTGAGGGGGGCCAGGACCTGGGGCCCGTCAGCTGCCCCCGTCATCCACGTCAGTTGCTAAAACCAGGCAGGTGGGCAGCAGAGGCCAGAAGGAGGACGAACTGGAATTTTGTTTTACTGTGTGAAAAACACGCAACATCCATTTTACCACTTTGAGCGTCCAGGAGAGTAGCATCAGCTGCCTGCACGCTGTTGCGTGCCTCTTCCACCCAGCGGCCCGCCCCCTTGCCTGTCCTGGAGGGAGAAGTTGGTGGCCGGGACCTGAAGCAGTGCCTGCTTTCCAGCAGTCTCCCCGCGGCCTCTCATCACTGGACCTTCCTCCTCCAGGTTATTCTCCCTGCAGGTCCCAGTGCCACCCAAGATCTTCCTGTCCTTGGTGTACAAGCTAGAAGGGCCTTCGGCTGTGGGGGTGGCTTTGGAGCTCACCACAGGGGACGCGGGCAGCTGTCACGTGGGAGGCATCTCAGTGCTGAGCGGTGAGTGGACGTGGTTGGCGCCTCCCTTCCTTACAGGCTTCTCCCTTCTCAAGGGGTGTCTCGGGGAGGAGGAGGCTAGGGGTGTGGAGGCAGCTGGGGTCCAGGTGCCACTCTGAGCCAGGCCTGGACAGGGGTTTGCCTCTCAGCCAGAACCTCTGGGCCGTGGCGGCTCTGCGGTGCGGGGTTGGATGTGTGTGCCCACAGTGGCTCTCCTGCCAGCAGTGCCCCGAGAGGGAGGATGTCCCCGGGCCAGTCCTGAGCATCCATCCCCAAGCTTTCCTCCTCTCCTCCCTGTTCTCCATCCCCCAAGGCCTCAGCCCATTGGGCTGAGCACTGGGGCCACCAGGGCATCTTGGGGGGCCCCCGGCTCCCTGTTCAGTGACACCTCCCAGGGCAGTTTCCTTTGGACTCCCCTTGTTAAAGTCCCGTGTCTCTTCCCCCAGCAGAAACGAGCTCAAGGCGCAGTCCCCGACCCCTCCGGGTGCCCCCAACCAAGCTGGCCAAATGGGTGGGCCGCTGCAGCCAGCAGCTCAGCGGGGGCTGGGTCCAGCGGTGAGTCCTGCCCGCCTTTTCCTGTTGAGTCCCCAACAGAGGACAGCCACACCGAGGTGGGGATTAGAGAGTGAGGGGCCCTCCACTGAGAAACTGCAGAATTGGAAGGATGTAGGGGCATGGGCCAATCCTCCCGGATTTCAGGCAGCTTTATGACACAAGCCCAGGACGCTTGCTGGGAAGGGTCATGATCACGGTCATGGCTTAGGTCCGGGTTTCCCACTGATCACAGGGTCCACTTTGGGATAGACCTCCCTGTGGCTCCAGGCTTCTGTGAGCAGCCAGTCTGCAGGTGCCGGGCTGAGGCCCCTTGTGACTGGTCTCTGTCTGTCTCTTAGCTGCTACGAAGTGAATCTGCAGGGCTGCCTCCTGCAAGACCTCTTCATTAATTTCTCCCGGCCTCCGGGCAGCCAAGAGGAGGAAAACTTCATCTGTCGCCTTGGAGAGCTCCAGGTGAGGCATCCCAGGGGCCTGGCTGGAGCTTGGCTGGGGCGTCTGTGCCCCTTGCAGATGAGGCCAGACACCCACCTGCTCCCTCCTCTGGCTCAGAGGGGAGCTGGGGCAGGGGTGCCAGGGCTGAGACTGTGCAGGGCCAGGCGCCCCTCCCCCCTTTGCCTCAACCTGCCCTAGGCTCCCGGGCTGAACTTAGCCTTGTCTCTTCTGCCAGGTGGTGGATGCCAACAGCCTGCTGACTCCGCTCCCCCGGGTACAGGCTGTGACGGTCTCACACGTGCGCTGGCAGCCGGCCGCCTCCGACCAGGAGGGTGGTCCCGCCGGGCTCCGGCTCAGCTGTACTCTCCACTGGGCCTACCTCCTTCCCCGCGTCCGGTGCTTCCGGATCCACTGCTGCCGAGGATCGGAAGGTGGCTCTCCCGGCAGCGGGCCTTTGGAGCCAGGGAGGCCCAGGCTGCTGGGCCTGGCTTTTGTCAACCGGTATCGGATAGTGGACCTGGCAGTGGCAGCCGCGGAGCTTGGCCAGGATGGCCGTGTGGAGTTCCTGGTGGAGCCTGTCCCCAAAGAGGGGTTCCTGGTGCCTCGGGCCGAGTGGGGCAGGGCGGCTATGCTCTACTCCATGCCCCGCACGTGAGCGGACATTAAAGCAGTCTCCTATCTCAAGGCTAAAGGCTTCTTCTGCGCCGGGGCCTCACACATGTGTTTGGGGAAGACCCGGGTCCCGAGGGCCGGGTGAGAAGACTGTGGGCGAGATGTCTGTGGCTCTTCATCGGGGCATTGCAATAGCAAAGCTGAGAAGTTGGTTTGCCGAGTTGATAATTCCCAGGGGTGAATGGAGCCTTCCCCTACTTTTGGTCTCATCTCTCTCAGTAGTATACTATACCAGGTACAATAGTATACTATACTAGGTACAAGTGAAAAGATTGGGAACATTTAGCCTAGAAAGTTCCATAAAGGGTATTGCCTAATAGGCTGAGAGACACTTATGCTGACAATGGTGACCTTTTGTTCCTGCAGTTGGAACAATTAGGAACAAGCTTCACTGTGGCGGGAAGACCTCCGAGCAGGGCCCTGAGATGCTTCCAAGGGTGGGAATGAGATAGAGGGGCTGCGATGGGGGTGCAGAGCTGGGATGGGGAGGGGTGGTAGCACAGGAACAGCAGCCCCTGCAGGTGCTGGGAGGGGGTCCCCAGGGTACCTTCTACCCCAGCTGTGGGAGCCCCCGGCCAGGCTGTGCCAGGTCACACACCAGCCCCCGGCAGGGCGGGCACATGGGCCAGACCACCTGGTGACCTGGCTTCCCTGGTTTACTGTTCTCCAGAGCCAGAGCCACTTCTGGAACGTCCGCACTGGCCCTGGGTCCTGCTTTGTCTCTTCTGGGTTGTAGGTGGGAGCTAGTGAGCCCAGTGAGCTTGGGCAGCAGGTGGCCGGGCAGCGCCCAGCAAGGCCCTTTGGGCTGCACCCAACAGCCCCCAGCCCTGTGTGGGGGCTCTGGCTTGCCTCCTGCCTCCACACCCTCCTGCTCAGCCGGTTCCTTGAGCAGTATTAGCCCGGAGCATCATGGCGTAGGAACCGCGGCTCTCTCCACTGCAGCCCCTCTCTCCGTCCTCTGCCCGAGCTGAGGTTGTCCAGCAGTTCTGCATAGGGACGAGGTGGGGGTCAGCCAGCCAGAGACAGCTCCTCCTGCCACACAGCTCCCCTGTTGACACCTGGGCTGCCGCGGTGGCTTTGTGGGAGGGCTCTCGGCCCCGCAGCCTTGGGGAACCCTGCTCCCCTCCCCTCTCCAGGCCCAAGTGGGCTCTGCTGGGGCCCTCTGATGAAGGCCATTAGCCCCTCGTTCTTGGGGGTCTCACCTGCAGGCCCCATAGGCCAGCGATGGGGGTGTTACTTCCCTGTTCCTCTTGTCCTCCCCCTGTGCTACGAGATGTGGACGATGCCAGGGGCCAGGACACTCTGGGGTGACCTCCCAGCTAGAGGGTGGGTCTCCTATGCCAGCTCGGGGTCAGCAGACTTGATTTACACTGCAGGGAAGGGAGAGGCCGCCAGGCGGCAGCGCAGCCACACTGCATCCATCCTGGCCCTCGGAACTGGGAGAGGACAGAGTGGCTCAGTGGTAAAGGATCTGCCTGCCAAGCAGGAGACACAGGGCACACGGGGTTGACCCCTGGGTTGGGAAGATCCCCTGGAGAAGGAAATGGCAACCACTCCAGTACTCTTGTCTTGAGAAGACAGGAGGACAGGGGGGCTATGGTCCACAGGGTTGCTGAAGAGTCAGACACTCAGACTTAGCCACTGAGCCAGCATGCACAGGACACAGGAGGCTCCTTCTCGGCGGACAACGGCCTCTGTCCCAACCTGCCCTGCTTCCCAGGTGCACACATGCCCCTTTCACAGCCCCACGCAGGAACTCAGGTTCCAGGTCTTTCCCAACTGGGAACGTTTTATTCTTCATGCCCCACACGTGTGGCCCAGCTCAGTCCCTGGGTGGGAAGAGGTTTGTTTGGGAGGGGGACGATGGCTCCTGCGGGCCAGTAAGACATCTCCAGTGTCTGACCCTGAACAGGCCTCCCAGCACCCCTGGTTCTCCCAGGAGACTGTCGGGGTTGGGGAACCGCTCCCTTGACTTTCCTGGAAATGTTTTCAGCCTCCCCATTTTGAATTGGGGGTGAGGGCTCCCGCCTGCCCCTGCCACCCAGTCCCCGGGGATGGGGGTCGGGGGGGACACAGCCAGGCGCCCAGAAGTGGGCAGCACAGTTGTGATGCGCTGCAGCTCTTATTTCAGGAGCACCCCCCCTTCCTTTTTTAAGTGCTGGTTTTCCGAATATTTTATGCAGAGAAGGAGGGAAAATTTATAGTGGCAATTATTTTCTCACAGTCTGGTGAGCAAGCAATTAGAGGTAAGGGGGTTTAGCAGAGCGTGGCGTGCGGAGGGATCGCACAGCCCTGGCTCCCCTAGAGCACGGTCCCCAGTCCCACCAACGTACAGGCTTGTATGCAGGAAAATTAATATGTCGGCATTTAAGCCCGTGCCCCTCTGCTGTGTGTAATCGCCCTGAAATAAATTATCCCGTGCTGTGAAAAATGAAGAGCGCAGGTCTTGGCGAGATGTGGAGGGGGCAACGTGGTTGGGTTTGGAGTCCACCCCCCATTGCAGCCCCCAGCCCATGGCTTTCAGGCTGTTGGCTTGAATTCTGCTGCTTCTCCTCCCAGCTCTCCCTCCTCTCCCGGGGGTGGGTGGTGGAGGGTGCCGGCCACTCTCCTCCACCCCATCTCACCAGGGTTGGGGGCTCACACCCAGGGTGCCGCAGGGGGCGCTTACCTTCAAGCAGCTCCGTTCCTCGGGACCATGGCTGGCCCTGAGTGCGGTAGCCTCAACCGCCCAGCTGGCCCTCTCTCATCCAGATGCCTGCCCCACCGGGACGGTGGGGGGGTGCTGGGGGCTACCTGAGGTCAGGCCCCATCAGGGACCATGTGGGGCAGCAACCGCTGAGCGGTAAGCAGTTGGGTTGTGGTGGGGTGGTGGGGTGGGGCTGCCACCTTAGACTGCCGGTAACTTCACAGACCTTACCTGCAGGCTAGGAGCCCTGCCTCCAGACTCCAGGGACAGTCTGGAGGAGAGAATGGGGAGGGTGCTAGAATCTCTCCCAGAAGGGTCTTCTGACTCCCCCTGGCCATCTGGCTTCCTGGGAGAAAGAAGCTGCCTGTCTCAGTCCTCTGTGCCCTCTCCCCTCTATGCCCAGGGGGCCGGCCAATCAAAAAGAGTTGTCCTGGTTTGAAGAAAAATCTTTATTAATAATCTTAATAATAATAATACGGTTGATTTAAATGGTCACACCTTGGAAGCATACAGAATGGTAAGAAAGGAAGCCTGGGGCCTGGCTGCAGTCCTGGGGGTGGGGGGTGGGGGGCGGAAGGGTGCAGGGCCAGGGAGGCGGAGCGGCTGCAAGAAAAGGGCCCAGAACAGCAGAGGGTGGAGGGGCCTGTACAGAGGATGAAGCCGGAGGCGGGGCGGGGCTATGTACACCGGGAATAGAAAAGGAGACTCATCTCAGTAGCTTCAGGAGCTGATGCTGAATATAAAGTGAGGTGTATTTTTTTTTTTTCTTTTTTTTACCTTTTAAGTTTCATGAGACAGTGGAGCCATGTTGGGAGCCTACATCTTTTGTTCTTTTCTGCTGCTTCCCTGACTCCAGCTCTCCCTACCTGGCCAGGGGCTCCTCCCTGCTGCCTACCGTCTGCTGCCACCCTGGGACCTGATCTGGGAGCAGGGGAGAGGGCCGCAGACCCCCCAGGCCTTCCCCTACCCCCTTCCTCTCCCTGCTCGGACGTGCCGTCCAGACCCCCAGCCTCACCGTGCAGCCAGGCACTGGCCACTCCCGTCCCTCTGTTTCAGCTGCAGCAGTGAGGCTGGCCTTCCCTCCCCTGGGCCAGACCCAGGGCTTCCTCCAGAAAGGGAACCAGAAACCTACCAGTCCTAGCAAGCCCTCAGCCTCCAGGCCCCCACGCCCTGGCCGGGCAGCCGGAGCCCCCTGACGTGGAGGGGCCTTGGGTGCCCCGGAGTTCCGGAAAGACATCAGCCCTTGGTGTTGGGTTCGGAGCCCAGGGCTGCTGCTGGTCGGTCGGACAGTCTCTGGCGCTGCCAACTCCTCCTCCTCAGGCTTGCAGGACACAGGTGTTGGCGGCAAGGCAGGAGGGGTAGCTGGGGCCCAGAGCGGGAGACACGGGTATGGGGGGGTGACTGGGCACAGCTGAAGCCCTGGGATGAGAAGCTGACCCCCTCACCGCGCCCGTCCCTCTGTTGGCACCGTCGGCAGCCAAGGTCAAGTCCTGCTGGCTGCTCTTCCCGCTCGGGCCTGCAGCCTCTCGCCACTGGCCCCACGTGGCCTCGAGTGGGGCCCGGAAGGAAGACTTGGTAGAAAATGAAGCGCCCCCCACCCCTCCACCCCCATCTTCCCGCAGACTTGCTCCCTCGCTGTGGTGGGTACGGAGGCTCGCGGGCTCACAGACTCGGACGTGGTGGATGCTTCTCAGTTTGGTTGGTTGTTTTTGTTGCTTGGATCTGAACATCTTTTTTTTTTTAATTTTGTTTTTTGTTTTGTGATTTTTTTGTGTGTGATTTTTTTTGTTTTGTTTTGTTTTTGCCCTTCATGGTCCAAGAAGGAAACGGCAGAAGCTTTCACTACAACAGAAACAGAAAGGCAGGACTTGCAGTTCACAGAAGCAACTGCCAGGTGTGCTGTGGGGGGCATGGGGGGGCAGTAGGATCTGCGACCCTGGGTGCCAGGTGGGTGGGAGGGAGGGCACCCCCACACCGGCCCCACTCCCAGCTTCAGGAGCCCCCTCATCTTGCATAAGGGGATTGAATGCAGACCTCTGCTCTCCAGTGGGGGCAGGGGGTGGCGGGGAGGATGGGGTGGCAGGGATGAAAGAGCCGCAGTGTGCCCAGCTGGTAGAAGCTACTGGTGGACTCTGCTAAGACCTGGGTGGGCAGGGCCTGGCTGCTTGGGGCGGATGAGGGCAGAGGTCGGGGCGTGGTGGGTGGACGGTGCTGCATGGGCTACGTGGGGTTCTGGAATGCGGCAGCTGAGGGGGTGTTTGGGCAGTGGAGCTGAGCTGGCTGGGTACCCTCTAGAGGCCTGCCCACCCCACCAACCGAAAATGATGTGCTGGTGGAGTGGGTGGAGGCTCACGCCCTGGCTGCTGGGGATCTGCACCCTCTAGCTGGCTGTCCATACCCCCGGAAGCCAGCTCTGGCACATAGGAGCCCAGGGCCTCCTTGACCCAGCCACTTTCTCCTGTAACAGAGACGACAGGGCCGCACATGAAGCTTCCAGAAGCTCCTCCAGTTGTCTCAGCTTTACCTGCAGGCCCCAGAGCCCTGCAGCAGAGCTGAGCTCCGAACTCCTCCAGACAGGAGGTGGATGCTAAACACTATCCTGCCAGAGGGGCTGGATGGTGAGCACTGCCTTTCCTTGCTCTCTACACAGACCCCTCCTTCCAGAAACGTATCCGGAAAAGAATATTTCAAGCTTGGGGAAGGGAAGGCAGGGCTGCACTCAAATACAGACCGGGGTGCCAGGCTGGCAGGGACCCCATCTCCAGAGTGTGGCCAGATTGGAGAGACTCACGAGTGTGGGAGGTAAAACCTATGGACTTAAAAGAGTCGTGGAGGTCAGCGGCGCGTGTCAGGAGGGGCGCACTGTCCTCGGAGTGGCTGTGCCTGCTTTTGGACTGCTGGGTTTGGTGTGTACTAGGCAGTCAGAGTGAATGCTGTTAGGGGCTGGGCCTCTTGCTAGTAGGGGGTGAAGCGGCTGTACCCTCCTCGGCAGAGGCTAGCCTGCAACATCAAAGATGAAAAACAGCCAATCAGTACAGCCTTTCGGGAGGGGAGGGGGAAAGCAAAAAGCAAAAAAAAAAAAAAAAGAAAAAAAAGAAAAACAAAAAGAGAAACAGCTAAATCCCGTCTTCTGCCCCCCACCTCCGTTCTGCCTTGGGGAGAATGGGAGCTGGTTGTCATGGCAGCCGGAGGGGTGCTGGGCCTATTTCCGATGTGGTTGGTGGTCTTGGGGTCAGAGAGGTGCTGGGGTCACCAGCCAAGGTCTGAGATGTCTTTTGGCCACTTTGTTGGCGCAGGCCTGGCCCTTCCCTGCCCGCTTCCTCCATCGTCTGTCATCTGGGGGAGGTCAGAGCAGAAGCCCCGCCTCTTCCGTGCCCATCGGGGCTGCGGTGGGCGGGGGTAGGCCTCAGCCCCTCCAGGCACCAGAGGGTAGAGGGGCCTCTTGCTAGGGTTCCTGGGGCCTTGGCTCTATCAGGAAGGACTGCTTCTGCTCATCCAGCTCCAGGGGCCTTCTGGGGTCCCTGCGCCTCCTCCGTCCAGCCGGGAGAACAGGCCTTTGGCACGGTCGCTCTCCCGTGCCCCGGGGCTCCCCTGGGTCAGGGAGACCTACACAGGAGCCTGCTGCCCCACCCACCAGTTTCCCCAGAGAAAGGAAGAAAGTGGCAAGTGCCACAGCAGAAAAGTTGGGGGCAAAAAAACCAGAGAATCTTAAAAAAATAAAAGAAAACATAAGAGGGAACCCTCTGAGAATTAACAAAAGCTTTTAGCCAACAGCTTTGCGAAGGGGCTGGCGATTCTGAAGCCAAGGAGCCTGCAATTCAGTTTCAGGGCCTCCATCCTGAGCCTGGGCCTGCCCCCCTACCCAGAGGCCTGGGACCCATGGCTGCTTGGGATGTCCGAGGCTCGTTAAAAATCAAAAAAAGACAAAAAGAAAATTGGGAGGGAGTGATCAAAAACAAGGGAGATGGAAAAAAAAAATCCATATTGTCTCTGAACCTCCTCCCTCTTTACCCTGCCCAAAACGTTTTCATCTTTGATGCTGGATGCCAAGCTACTTAAAAACTGACATTAACACCCCATGGTGTTAGGGGGTGGGATGGGCCTGGAAAGTAGGTGTTCACTGGAAGCAGATTTCGGGGTACAGAGTGAGCTGGGCTGTATGTGTCAAGAGCTGGCCATACATACACACACACACAGACACACTGGCCCGCACACATCTGGGCCTCAGTAGGCCCGTCAGAAGTGTGCCCCCTCTGCCCCCCGCTGAAGCCCAGGGCAGAGGCCCCACCTCCCCAGGAGAGACCTGCAGGCCCAGCTGGGAGCCACGGAGGGGTCACGGAGCAGGGGCATGGGTGCTGTGAGAAAAGGTACAGCAAGGGGGTGACAGGACACAGAGGGACCATGGCACGGACACACCCACACGAGGGGAAGTGGAGGCCCTGCCTGCCTCTGGAGCCCCCGTCAGGAGGTTTTGTTGGGTTTTCCAGGTCTGGGGAGTGGAAGGCCAGGATGATCGGACTTTAGTTACAGGGCTCAGCAAAGCGGGCCACACCAGAAGGTCTCCCAGGTGACGTTACCGGGCAGCTGCCTGTCTGGGCGGACCCACCTCCCTCTGACTCCACCAGGGCAGAGAGGGGCAAGTCCTGCCCAGCTCAGATCCAGGCCCCTGTCCTGCCAGGCACCAGGCCGAAGTCTGGGACATTTTCCTAAGGGCCTGCCCGCCCACCCCAGTCTCAGCCTGACCTGGGCCTCCTTACCATGGTTCCAATGCTGTAGGTCGCTGCGGGGCCGATAGTGTGGTGGTAGGGGTCAGCAGCCGCGTAGACTCTGCCGTAACTGGGGAGGTGAGCACAGGGAGGGGGATGGGGGGGCGACAGGGCAGGTGAGGGTCTCCCGCCTCCCTGGAGACAACATCCCTCCCCTGCACACCCCCTCTTCCTCCTTCCTGCTGGTTTGGAGGGAACATAGCCGGCCACCCTCTGAACACATCCAGTGAGTGCTGACCACGAGTGCTGGCCTGCTGTGCTCCAGACAAAGCCCAGAGGCCAGACTGCTGAGGGTGCCATCTGCCCCTGGAAGGGAGGGCCGAGGGGCCTTCAGTGCTGCTGGCAAGAGCAACAGCTGCCCTCCACGAGGTGGCCATTGGATGCCCGGCTCTGGAGCCTGCACACTTCCCCAAGCTGCAGTCAGTGGCCAACAGACTGAGTGCCCACAGGGAAAGGCATCAAGGCAGCACCCCCACCCCAGGATTGGCCCTCAAAACAAGAGAGAACCCTCCTTGGGCCTCTGGATGTACTTGCAGCTGAGCACACGCTCTGCCTTTCTTTCTCCGGGCTGAAGGGTTTCAGGTCTGGGAGCGCTGAGAAGGGTCACAGGTGTCCCAGATAGAAACTAAGGCTCCTAATTACCCTCTCACTCAGGGCTCCAGAGCTCAGGGCAGAGGGGATCAGGGTTAGGCCTCCAGGGCTGGGCATCAGAGGAACTGTCTGCCACCCAGAACTGGGGGGTCCCAAGGCCTCCCATGTTGTGAAGGCAGCAAGTGATCACAGAAATTTGGGGCTTGCCAGCTTGGGGTCTCCAAGCCCATGTAGACTTGCTCTCCTTTGTCCAGACTCTACGTTCCTCCAGAGGGAGGCATCCCCAGGCTCGGAATGGTGGGTAAGGCTTCTTGTCTGTTGCAGCCCAGCCCTGTGACCCATCCATCTTCTCCCCATCCCACTCAGCTCTCCACCCCTCCCCAGGTACCTGTCACTGTAGGCGGCTGCAGCTGCTGCTGGCTGAGCATATCTGTAGGCGGCATAGCCTCCCTGCAAGGTAGGGGGGGGGGGGGGCACGGCACACGGGCTTAGTGGGGCAAACACAGCCTTTCAGCCTTCATCTTGGCCAGGTGAGGGGTGGCTGGCGCTTGCCTGAGAGCACCTGGCTTGTGGTCTAGTGGCATGGTTCAAGGTGGGGCAAGGTGTCCTTACACCTCATTCATTCATTCATGTGTCCATTTGTGCATTCAACACACACAGGTGGGCACCAATAATTATATGTCTGGCTGTGCTCAAAGCTTTGGCACACAGTAGATGCTCACAGACCTGCCACCAGGCCAGTGTACTCCCAACCTTGATGCTGATGGGCATGGAGAACCCAAGGGTGACTCTGGGTGTTGGATGCTGGGATGGGTCAGGGGCAAAGGGCATTAACTCAGACTGCATCTTAGCCCTGACCAGTGGATGGCTGAATTACAGGTGACCACCACCCAGGATGGCAGTGCAGGGTGGGGGTCTTCAGCGAGGGCTCCGAGCTAGAGGAAGCAGCAAGTGATGCCCCATGAAAGAAGAGAGAAGGCAGGACTCCATCCAGGGGTCTGCCTGGGAGCCCCTACCTCCTGGTCATTCTCTGAACCTCTGCAATGGATCTGGGGTGCCCATGGGGACTCACTCAGTGACCCCAATGTGGTTAGGGATACGGGAGAGTCACCCACGGCCCCCATCGTACAACCGACATCTTGTGAAATGGAGAAGACATGCCTGCCTCATCGTGCTGCTGGGAATCCATTACTACTGCCACCCTGAGCTGGGATAACCCAGGTTTAGCTGAGGCTGCCCTCTTGGGCTCCCAGGATGGGAGGGGTGGGGGGAGCGGGGCAGGGAGTGAGGGACACTGACTGTTCATCGAGACACATGAGATATCGGATTCATCTACCCTCCCTCCCCCAGGGCTGCACTTACATAAATCTCAGCACCATAAAAGCCATCCTGATACACGACCCTGGAAGCAAACGGACAAGAAAGTGGTGGGAGGCAGCTGTACCCCTCTATTAGGGTCGGAGGGCCCCGGGCCCTGGGGGAAGGGACCAAGGAGGGCTTAGAGAAGGCTCACTGAGCTCCAGGGCCGACCACGACCCATGAAAGCAATGGGCAAGGTGCTGGGGCTCTGAACGTCCCCCACATGCCAGTGACCCTGAGATCCCAGAGCAGGGTGGGGGTGGGGGTACTGATGTGGAGGCGACTGCAGTGTGAAGGTTGGGGTTCAAGCCAACCCGCCCCCCCACCCAGCCCCCGCGGTTCTGGAAAGGCTGCCTAGCCCCCCTGGCTGCACCACGCCTCCCTCCCCACGCCCCCTGGGCCTTTCTCCAAGCCTCCCTCCCTGTGCCCCCCAGGTACTCACGCTCCGTAAGTCGGAATGGGGGGCGGGGGCGGTGCAGCCCGGAACGTATTGTATACAGCCCTGCCCCGACCCCGTAGGTGCGCGCCCCTGTAGGCAACGGCTGTGCCGGTGGTGGGGTAGGGGAACCCCGTCACTGCAAGAAAGGGGGCCGGAGAGGAGACCGTGTGAGAGGGACAGCTAAGAGGAGAGGAGGCGGGAGGGCTGGCAGCCTGACCACTGCACCTGGCCACACCTCCTGTCCGGCCCCGCCCCGCCCCGCCTCTGCCTGGCCTCGCCCACCCGACCAGGTCCCTGCCTAGCCACGCCCCTGGCCGCGTCTTGAATACCCCGACATGCCCTCCCCAAGCCCGCGCCCCAGCTCCCAGCCTTTACCTGCATAGAATTCAGGTCCATAGACTGCCCCTACCACCGGATTTAGCTTCCAGCCTAGAAGAGGAGCAAAGAAACCCAATCACTGTCTTCCCCATTCTCTCCCCACCTCACACTATGTCTGGGAACCCTGGAGACCTCAGGATGGGCTCCACTGGGACAGTCCCAGGCTGCGGCCACTGCAGAGAACAGGCAGGACCCCTCCTTCTGCAACCAGGGTAGACTTGAATGAGGCAGGAGCACAGACCCCAGGCCCCTCTTAGGAGGCTGCAGCCCCACTGGCTGGGTGCCTTCTGCTCCCTAACTAACAGGCACGCGGTCACTCCTGACCATCTGCCTGGTGTCCCAATTCTTGTCAAATTTTGGCCTTCCCCAGCCTGCCCCAGGCCTCCCCTGTCCTGGGGCACTGGCCCCAGCAGCTTGGGGTCTGCCTGTCTGCTGAAGAGCATTAAGAGGGAAAGTGGAACCTGTTATTATGGAAGTGTCTGTAGGTTGCAGCTGGGATGGGGGTGCTGGTGGTCTGGGTGCTTCGGCACCTGACAGCCCAGTCTCCTGGGAGCTGTGTCATGCAGGCGCCTTGCTGCCTTCCAGGAGGGTCAGCGGCTGCAGTAAAGGTGCCTGGCCTCAGCTGTCTCCATTTCCCACCTATCTCTGTCCTGGGCTGGAGCTCCTGAAGGGCTCCCTTCCCCAGGGCTGAGTCTTGCTTTTGCTATCCTGTGTCTGCTTTTCCCCAAGGAGGTGGGGAGGAAGGGCTTTGGGATATGGGATGATAAGGACAGCTAGCATTCCCTTTACCACATGCCAGACTGTTCTAGACCCACCCAACAAGGAAGGTGTCACCCTCTCCCATCTTACAGATGAGCAAATAGAGGCTCACAGAGGCACGGCAGCCTCCAGTTACAGGGCTGGTGAGTGCCAGTGTGTGTTAGTCACTCAGTCGTGTCCAGCTCTTTTTCGACCCCTTGGACTGTAGCCTGCCAGGCTCCTCTGTCTATGGGGATTCTCCAGGCAAAAACATTGGAGTGGGTTGCTATTTCCTTCTCCAGGGGATCTTCCCGACCTAGGGATCAAACTCGGGTTTCCTGCATTGCAGGCAGATTCTTTACTATCTGAGCCACCAGGGAAGCCCAAACCAGCTCAGATTATGCTTCTGGCCACTCCCTGGGCCCCAGCCTCTTCCTCTCTGCAGGTGGGCCAGCTCCTCCTGGCTGGTCTTCCTCTCCCATCAGAGACCCAGGGGCAGGGGTGAAGGCCTGCTCCCACCTGAGGCCCTGGGGATGGAAACCAGTCAGCAGAACCTTCACCATCCCCAGGTGGTCAGGAAGTGAGGTGGGGTCAGCCTGTTTGACCAGGCGCAGCCTCTGGCCCCTCTGCTCTTGGGGTCTTTGCAGCACAACCCCCCACCCTCACCCCCCCTGCCCCCGCCCAGGTCCAGCTTCATATCCCAAGCTCAGAGTCTGACAACCCCACTACTGGGCCAATGGCTGAGAAGTGCATAGGACAGAGTTTCTGGGCCTTGTTCCTCCCGGGGTGGCCCGTTCTCCACACAGTTTGTGAGACTGCCGTCCATCCCTGGTCCACCATCAGATGACCAGCACAGACATTTGTGCCTGAATGTTACTGTTGTGCCTCTGGAATCTTCTATAAATACCAGAAGAAATAGTTCATCTTCAGTGAAGACTTCCAGCCCCAAGAACTGAGTTGTCATCTTTTTTTTTTTTAATTATTTATTTTTTTGGCTTTGCTAGGTCTTCATTGGGCTTCCCTTGTGGCTCAGCTGGTAAAGCATCCTCCTTGCAATTCGGGAAAGACCTGGGGGTCAGGAAGATCCCCTGGAGAAGTGAAAGGCTACCCACTCCAGTATTCTGGCCTGGAGAATTCCATGGACTGTACAGTCCATGGGGTCGCAAAGAGTCGGACGCGACCGAGTGACTTTCACTTCAGGTCTTCATTGCCGCGCCTGGGCTTTCTTTCCTTGCGGGAGAGCGGGGGCTACTCTCTAGTTGCGGTGTGTAGGCTTCTCACTGCAGTGGCTTTTCCTGTTGTAGAGCATGGGTTCTAGGGCTTCAGTAGTTGCAGCACATTGGCTCGGTAGTTGTGGCTCTTGGGCTCCAGAGCGCAGGCTCAGTAGATATGCACAGGCTTAGTTGCCCCGTGGCATCTTCCTGGGCCAGGGATCGAACCGGCATCCTCTGCATTGCAAGGTGGACTCAGCCACTGGACTACCCGGGAAGCCCGAACTGAGTCTTCTCAGTAAAAATCCAGAATGGTGCAGAGTCCTTGAGCCACCTACCCAAGTCAGCCCCCAGGTCCCATCCGGCACCTCCTCTGGTCCCTTCAGAGAGTCTGCACTTCTGCTTCAGATGGTCATGGCACTTCCCTCTGCCAGTTCTGGAATCCTGTGTGCCTCTACCTGTCGCTCTGGCCCCAATTCACTGTCTGGGACCCCAGATGACAGAGGCAGCCTGACACCCATCTGGGTGGATCCTTTGTTTCTTTTGCAAATAGTAACACCTGGTCAAACCTGGAGAGTTTTTTTCCTGCAGTGGAAACTTCTGCCCCTCTGACCAAACGATGAATTTGAGTCCTCCAGAGTGTTAAGGAAAGTCAAGCCTCGGTCACCAGAGCCCACGAGCTGGGCCTCACAGCCACCTGCAGGGAACCCAGGGCCGGCCCACGGCAGCCCTTGTCACTCTCGCCCAGGCCCACAAAGATGTGTCAATGAGACTGTGGTTGCCGCCGAAGTGGGGAGAGGTTTCTTCCTCTCTCCACTCTCTTGTCGTTTAACTGGCTTCGGTTCTGTGCCCATTCGTGCCAAGGATGCAGTCATTGAGGGATGGGTTCCCTCCTGAATCCCATGCTCCTTGGCACCCTCAGGTGTGCCAGACAGCAGGGGCGTGTGGCTTTCAGGAGGGGCTGTGCAGCCCCCAGGGTCACCCTGACTCTGTAAACACGTCTACAGCTTCCCTTCTTATACTGAGAACCAGGTCTTTAAAAGTCACACCCAGTACAGGCTCAGGACAGGTGCAAAACTAGGGAGCCTCCAGATTTTTAGAAAGAATTTGAGCTTTGTTAGTCCTCAAAAAAGCACACATGCATACCTATGGCTGATTCATGTTGATGTATGGCCCAAACCAACACAATATTGTAAAGCAATTATCCTTCAATTAAAAAAAAAAATCAGGATGGGAGTGACAAGAATTTTGTCTAAACGGAGTCTGGCCAGAGCCCCAGCCCTACTCCAGGAGGTTAGGTGGCGGGGCCCGGGCTGGCGGGTCAGGTGGTAGGTCTGCCCACAGTCCTGGCACAGGCTTTCTGTGCTGGCCCGTCCCCTGACTCCATGCACATCTGATCAGACCAGGACAAGCGAGTCTGGGGGTGGCTTGGTCCACTCTTTCCTGCTGGGGGTTGGGGGGTGGGAAGCAAAGCCGGAAGACCCATCCGGATGGAGCGAGGCTTCTGCTCCCTGGCAAGAGGCGCGAACTCAAAAAGGCCCCAACGAGGTGCCAGCTACCCTCAAACCAGTTCCTTGCCCGGTAAAGTTAAGGCACAGGGTGGCCAGCCAAGAGTCATCCCTCCATGGCTCCCAGCTGCCAGCATTTAGCATCGGCAGTTTCGTTTCAAAGACTGGTCACCTTTGCTTACAGTCAGGTCCAGGTAGGTATGGGCAAGGCTGCTTGGCCAGCTGGGCCTAAACCTTTCAGTGTTTCCAAGGCCGGGGATTGTCCGTCTGTCACCACACTCATTAAAATACTGAACACCTCTAGCCCGGGCTTCCCTCGGCGCTTAGAAAATAAGGAACAATCCAGGAAGTGGCCACCCTCCCCCTGCGCCTGAAGCCTGTCCTTGGCCTCTGGGTGCTGGACACCCCACGGGGGTCTCACCAGCTGTGTGGGAAGAGGGTGGCCCCCGGTCCCCCCCGCCTCACTGACCTACCCCCTTCGGACCATGTCAGAGCACGAGGCAGGGCTCAACATCCTGGGAGGCTGGCCTCCAATGGCCTGGCCCCCTCCTGGCCCTTGTCCTCACTGGCAGCCCCTGCAGCCAGCTCCCGGGGGTCCTGGGCCCCCTTACCATTGGTGTAGGGGTTGGCAGTCTTCTTGTTGGTCATGACCCGGGCTGTGGCGTTATTGACCTGCCCGGAGAGAGAGAGGGAGAGGCTGAGGGGGGCATTAGCCTGCAGGCCATTGGCCGCCTGGTCCCGCTTTGAACTTCTCCTCTGAGGCCGCCTTGGAGGGGGTGGGGGGCTGGGGATGAGGACCCCGGGGCTCCCAGGCGACGCATGGGACAGCTTCTGCCACCAGCCTGGTCCCCCACCAACCACGGCCTGCCCTCCTCCCTCCCCGGGCACCCCGCCCCTACCCGGGGGGCCAGAGCCACCACTGCTCCCCATGCTGCCCAGGTCCCCAGCCTTGGCTCAGACATCATGTCCAGCCCCCCACCCCGGCTCTTGCCCTTCACGTGGCTGTCCCTACAACCCAAGCTCAGTCTTTCTCTGGCAACCCACGGCCGTGGGAGCAGCTGACTGGTGGACTCTCCACAAAGTGCTCTCAGCGCAGTTAACAGACCGGCCCCTAAGACTTCTCTGCCGTGGGCAGCTGCTGAGGCCCTCCTAGTCATGGGCACCAGGATGGCCACCCCTCTCTGTGGGGACAGCACCCCTTCCCTCAAGGCCAGCAGAGAGTTCTTCCTGGGGGGGGCATACGGTGCCTGTTGAGGGGGGAAAGACCAATGCGGGAGGACCAGGTGGGCACCAAATGGGTCCTACTGGCCAGTCTAAGGCCCTGGTTGGACTGCCCAGAGGGTCAGGCTGGGGTGTAGGAAGGAGGGGGAGGGCCTCTGCGGAGGGAGTAGAGAGCAGGCGGGGAACTTGAGGGAGGCGTCCGGGCCGTACTGCCTCCCCCCAAATCCGTGTGAGCCCCAGGGGCCTGGGGCCACAGCCTTGAGTGTTGCCGGACACTGAGCTGGAGCCCAGCAGAGGTCAGTGCCTTTAGCATTTGTTCCGCTTCCAGAAACCTCCCCCAACCCCACCCCCAAGCCTTCCACCGCTCTTCCTATGGCTCTGCACTGGCCACTGAGCCCTCCTCTATGGCCACCCCCACTGCTGAGCCTGTTTGGGAAGCCCAGCTCCCAGACATCAGAGCCACAGCACTGAGCAGGGTGCACATGGGCCCGGGGAAGAGGCTGGCCAAGTGTCAGGAGGATCCTGCCTCCTCTCCCCTCTGCTCCTCTGGGCTGGATCCATTCCTCCGCCATGGCCGCACCTTGCTGCCCACTCTCTGGGGGATGAAGGTGAAGGGCAAACGGCAGGATGGGGCAGCATGGGGAGGGGGCAAATGGGGCAGCCATTGCTCCTTGGTGAGAGTGGCCGGGGTGGGGTGGGCGGTTAATGATCCCCTCCCAACTAAGGGCAGACTGGGCTGGCTGAGGTCCTTGGAGCTGCCAAGCCTCAGAGAGATGACTTCTGGGGCTCCTCCCAGAGTCGGGCTGAGCCCCACGAGAAGGAGAAGGAGGGGGCAGGGTGCGGGGCCCATGGGTGAGCCTGAGATCGAGACCCAAGAGGGGCGGCAGGTGGTGGGCTTGGCTCCAGCCTCAGCATGGCCCCGCCCTGGGGACCCTGGCCCGGCTCTCTGCAGGGCAGCGGCGGGGCTGGGTGGGGCCCTGGGGTGACCGGATGCGGTTCTCAAGGGCGTCCCTGCTGCAGCACACTTATCTGAGCACCTCAATTTTCCGGCCCTCTACGATCGTCCCATTCAGCTTCTCCCGGGCTCGGTCAGCATCTGAGCTAGTTTCAAAAGTTACAAACCCAAAACCCTGTGAGCGGAGAAGGACAGACACGGAGAGAAAGACATAGGATGAGAAAAAGGAAAAAAAAAAGGAGGTGTGGGGGGGGGCGTGGGTGGGAGGGGGGCAGGGCAATGGGGGGTGGGTAGAGAGAGAGAGAGGGGTTGAGTCAGGTGAGTTGAAGGAGACTCAGAGGTCTGTCCTGGTACCACTGGCAGGATGCCCAGGAGGGGTATGGCCCCTGGCGGGGGTAGCTGCTGGCCTGGCCTGAGCCCGGCCTGAGCTGACCGCCTGGCACCTGAGGGGACAGGCCAAAGCTGAAAAAGAAATGCTGACCTGACCAGGGGCCAGGACTGTCGCTCTAAGCCCACCTTGGGGGGGGCGATGCCCAAGGCTGGGCTTCTGAAGGACCCAGAGTGGGGGCAGCCTCACCCATCTTCACCCCGGGGAGCCCAAGGGTGGGGGGAATCTTCCCATCCAGGAGCTGGCACCCTCCCGCCTGCCCCCTGCCGGCCCTTCTCCAAGCCCTGGGCGGGGCTGGGGGCAGCTCCAGGAAGGCCAGTGGCCCCAGGGGAGCAGCTCGCAGGCTGGGAGGGACCCAGGCTCAGGGGTGGGGGCTCTCCGAGTGCAGACAGAGAGGTCCTGGCGGCTTAGAGAGAAGGAAGCGTCCGCAGCAGGCAACGCAGCGACAACACAGACAGCGGGGTGGGGAGGGCGGGGCGGGCGGAGGAGCGGGGAGTACAAGCACCCGTGTCGCTCAGGGGTCCTCAGGCTCGGAGCTCTCCAGGGCGGAAACGCACATTTCACACGTTAGCCTGGCGGGACCTACAGCCGGGCGCTGTAATGGTGGCGGCCTCTGGGCGGCACCCACCTTGGAGCCCCGCTCGTTAAAAATGATCTCCACGTCTAAAATTTTTCCGAATTGCTGCAGAGACAGAGATGGGGGTGGGAGAGACAGGAGAGGGTGGGTTAAGACCGCCGGCTTGGTTTGCGGGCTCTCCACAGGGACTGCTGCCCACTGACTGCGTCTGATCCTCTGCTCCTGGGGTTGGGGGGCCCTTTCCATGTCCTGCAGGGATGTGCACAGCCTTGCGGGGGTGGTGGTGCTGGGAATCCCTCCCCACCTTCCGGCGCAGAGGGCTTCTCCTGCCAGGACACCTGCCCCACCCGTGTGTCACCAGCTCGGACTCTTGCCACTAGCTGCTGACAGCCGGCCCTGATTCACACACGTGGATACGGGGCTGTGGATAAGCCCTTCCCCAAAGGTGGGGTGCTGGTGTGTACAGGAGCACCCGGCAGAGGCACAGAGCCCAGGAAGGACCCTGGGCTGCCTGTTGCCTATGCTATTTGGGGGCTGGGCTGTGTGGGGTGCAGAGGGCAGTGACCCCAGGCCCCTCTGCCTGACCGGGACATACCAGTCAGCTGGGCCCAGACACTTCAGCTAACCCCTTCCTGCCCCATCACTGGCCTGGAACCCTCAAGGGGTAGCCCTGTCCCTCTCACGGCACTAGAAATCAGAAGCTGGGAATCAAGTCCCCTGAAACGCCAGCTGAGGTCCTAAGGGGCCTCCAGTGCATGCAACTGGAGGTTCCCCTTCACCCCGTAACGTTCAGGAGGTGACACGGAGCCAGACAGCGAGGCAGCGCCAACCCTGCCAAGGGCTAGGGAGGGAGGAGGTGCAGCTGGGATGCAGGCAGAGTGGGCTGATGGTTCTGCAGGGACCGTGGGTGCTCGTGGGTGGCCCGTAGGGACAGAGTGTGCTGAGACCCATGATGTAGGGACCAGAAAAGCATCCAAGTGAGCTGACCCAACACCAGCTGCTTTAAGTCGGGGCTCTGGGCTCAGAGAAGTTTGGCAGCTGCCAGGCCCAGGCCGAGAGGGGGTAGAATCCTTATCTTCCAATGATTCTAAATTCTGCCCGCACCCCACTGGGTCTCACCCCAAGCTAATGGGCCCTGGCCCCCAGGAAGGGTCGTGGATATCTGCGGAGAGGGCAGGTGTGGGTGCTGGGTCCATCTCAAGGCCACCTCCTGTTTACCTGACAAATCCCACCTGAGGGTGGCATGAGGGGAGGGCTGGGGTTCAGCAGTCAGAGTCTGCCAGACTTGAGGCGAAAGTGGGCACCGGGCAGGCAGGGGAAGGAGAGTTTGGAGTGGGAGACAGGAAAGAGGGAGAGAACACAGGCTGGGTGCACGTGTCCACGGCCGGGGCTGGACCCGGGCTCCTTCCCTCTTACCCACCCACAGGGCAGCCCCAGCCCTGAGTGGGCATCAGCACCTGCTAGGGGCTCAAATCACGTGACAGAATAAAGTCACCGCAGGACTTAAGCGCCTCCCTGTAAGATCTCACGGTGACACTGCAACTTGCTGGAATCCTACAGAGAGTCTAGGAACCGACCGGGAGAATCCAGGGATGGAATGCTCACTGGCTTCCCATAGTGTGGGCTCCTGTTGCCCAGCTCCCGGGGCCTGGGGGCTGCAGGCCCAGAGGTCCAGTACCCGGGCCGGGCCCCAGGCACACCGGACAGGCGGGGGCTGTTGGGTGGGAGGCCAGGAGGCTGGGTGCCCCTCTGGGCACAGAGGTCTCTGGAGCCCTCCACAGCAGAATGATAAACCTAACTGGCACCGGCCTGGACCTAAAGGGCAAGGGGGTGGGGTGAAAGTGAAAGTCGCTCAGTCGTGTCCGACTCTTTGCAACCCCATGGACTACACAGTCCATGAAATTCTCCAGGCCAGAATACTGGAGTGGGTAGCCGTTCTCTTGTCCAGGGGATATTCCCAACCCAGGGATCGAGCCCAGGTCTTCGGCATTGTGGGCAGATTCTTTACCAGGTGAGCCAACAGGGAAGCCTGGGGTTGGGGATGAGTCACGCAGGTCCCTCCCTAGAGCCTGTGTCCTGCCTCCTCCCTCCCATCCCACAGGCTCGGGTCAGAGCGGGGCTGGACCCAGAGGGCAACGGGAGGCGGGAAACCCGGGGGCCGTTCTGACACTGGGGCCGCGCTGGGGGTGGAAGGGCAGATGGAGGGGCCGCACACACTCACCCCGAACATTTGCCGCAGGTCGGGGTCCCTGAACCGGAAGGGGATGTTGGAGACATGTAGCCGCTTGGGCTGCTGCTTCTCTGTGGGGTTGGAGGGGAGGAGTGGCTGGCTGTCCGTCTGTGCCGCCTCGTCTGTCTGCTGTGGGGAGAGGATCGGGGCTGGGAGGTGCCCTCCTTCAGCTCCCACCCCATAGCGAGGGAGGATCTAGACACCAGGTCTTCCCCCAGCCCCGCGCACTCCCCTTGCCCGGGATTCACAGTAGCATTTCAACCTCAGAGGTCCCACTTTCGGGCTTTTTCCCGAGCAGTGTCTGTGATGCCCTCACAGAGCAAGGCTCCCTGGCCCAGCGTGCTCTCCCACTCTGTGGCTCAGCCTGTCCACTGATGCCCGACCACAGTGGTCCCTTGGCTATCACAGTCCTTGACGTCGTGAGTGTACCCTCCCGACAGCCTGAGCTCTGGGAGGACAGGGAACGTTCGGGGTTTCCAGCCTGATGAGAAAGTGGAGAGGTTTCGGAAGCCACTCGTAGCACACACGTCAGTAGGGATGTGGCCCCCGGGGAGGCCCCCCCAGACTGCCTCTTCTTCTAGCCCTGCCCTGGGGCTCTGCGTTGTCCAGGGCTCAAGGGTGGCAACCTCCAGTGCCTCAGAGCTGGTCCTGATTCTGGACCCAAACATTGATCAACAGAGGGATTCTGAAAGACTCGGGTCTCTGGGAACAAAGCTGCCACAAAGCAAGGACCACCTCCCCACCCTGCCCCACAAACCAGCTCCCCGAGAGGTCAAGGCCATGAAGAGGCCTTGAGGAGGTGCGGTGCAGTGAGCAGGCGGGGCACATGTGTGAGGTTCCTCACTGGGGACTTCCATGGGGATAGGCCACCAGCTCATAGCCAGGCTGCCCTTCAGCCTGGTAGGTCCCTGCTGAATCCCCAGGCCAAAGGCAGGCTGGGCACGGTGAGTGCAGGGAGGGCCCACCGAGGGGCCTCATCATGACCCCGGGGCTGGCGTCTCCAGGCTTCTGTGTGTTGCTTAGCATCCAGGAGCAGAGCCGATGACAGGCTGGGTGACTGGACAGATGTCATTCTCTCACTTGGGGCTCCTCTGGACCAGTTCCTCTGGGGCTCTGCTCTGATGCCATGTGTCCCCATCCCCTGTGGGCACAACCAGCTGAGAAAGCATCTTTTACTGCTTCTTTTCTCTTCCTGTCTCAAGTCCTGATTCCCCTGCCAGGTTTTCTGGGATCACCTCCCCAGTACACTGCTGGGACTTGAACCTTTGTCTGGGGGGGGGTCTTCCTCTGGGTCAGGATTCCAGGTGACAGTTGGGGAGCTTGGCTCCTGTCTGATACTCCTACAGAGAGCGAAGGGGTAAGGGCAGGGTCCTCAAGGCTGGGGTGGACTTTGCACAAATGAAGTCCTAGTGGCTGCGGTCTCCAATGTGGCCGGTGGAGAGAGGCTGGGCCGCAGAGACGCTACAAGGACAGCTGAGAGGAGAGGTGCTGGCATGTGCCTCCCACAGGTTGCCGGCAACTGCCCGCTTGCTTCTGGTGGGTTTTGTCCACAAAAGCAGAAGCACCACAAGCTTCCTGGAGCCAGGACAGTGTGCAGGGTGAGCTCACTGCGCCCGAGGCTTCGTGCTGTGGCTGAGGACTCGCCAAGGCCACTGGCTGGAGGTCTGTCTCTGGACTCCTGAGTGGCTGCCCTTGATGGCCACCCACGTCATCCTTCCTGGAAGGACAGGGACATTCCCCTAACTCCTGCGCTCAGCCAGGCCCCAGGGTGGCAGATGCCATAGGGGACAGGAGGGGAGGGGAGGAGAGGTCAGCCCCCGGGCACACTTCCTGGTGGCAAGCTGGGAGGGGGTCTAGAGGGCTGCAGGGGTGCAGGGTATCCTGTTCAAAGGCCCCTTAGATTCAGCTCTGTGTTTCTGAGTTGAGAGGAAGCACAGGGTGGGCGATCCTATATGTGGGTTTGAAACCACCATCTTCTCGTGTGTCTGAGGACATGTGTGACCTGAGGTTCAGCAGGCTGGCCACCCCACGCATGGCAGGCCCATTTCTGATGAGTGTGTGTTCTCTGAGCCAACTGTGGGGCTGCAGGTGATTCTGGGCTTGTTCCTAGGGCTTCATCAACAAGTGCTGACACCCAGGAGCCCTCCTTCAGTCTGCGGGGGCTGGTCAGGGGGAGTGAGGTGGCAGGTCTCTGAGACTCCTTGTCTGGCCTGCACATGCCCTCGTTCCTGATGGACAAAGCGGGGCAGCTGCCTTTGGGCTTCTGGGGGACATTTGGGGGCTCCTCTCCCCCAAGCCCAGGACCTGGAGATGCCCAACTGCTCAGCCCCCTCCCCAGCTGTCCTGCTCTTCCTCCCTTGTTCCACTCTTCCTTGTAGGAAGCAAGCTTGGGCTTGACCGTCAGAGGGCCTGTCTGTGCCCCCAAACCAAGGCAGAACCGGCCGTGCATCTGCTGATTCTTCAGAAGCCTGGGCCCCGCCCTCTGGCTACAACAAGCTGTGGCTCTTTCCGTGTGGTGGTCAGGTTGGGCCCAGTGTCCCCTGTCACCCTCCCACCCCGTGCCTTTCACACACCTGTGCCCTTGGCTGCTCCTGGGTACAGGTGACTCATGGACTCTGGATCTGGGGAACTAGGGGGAGAGGAGCATGCAATGCTGACCCCTGGCCAGCAGAGGGCAGTGGTCAGCGCAACCTGGTGGCCAGGACTACGGTGGCTGGCGGTGGAGGGAAAGCCCAGCTCACACTCAGAGATGGGGAGCCTTGGGCGGGAGCAGGGGCACCATGCGACGGCATTGATGAAGCTGGGGCACCTGGGGCCAGGCTGGGATGTCCCTTCTGCAACGCCTTGGGCCTCTCCTAATAGCAGAACTGAGTCCATGGTGTGTCTCCAAGATCCAGGGTCCCCCTGCTTCTTCCCACCTCAAAGGCCCTTAGGGGAGCAGCTGAGGGTGAGGTGGGAGAGACAGGGTGATGGGAGGGGCAGGACAAGTAAGAAAAGCCCCCCTCGGCCCCAAGCACAGCTGCAAACAGAGGCAGATAAATGGGTTCAATGACTGTGAAATTGTAAGATGTGTGGAGAAACCTGAGTGTAACCAGCACACTGGTTGCCCCGAGGGGTGACGGAGGCCTTCCCACCATTTATCACAGCGGTCCGGGCAGGTGGCACCGCCTTCTGAGGGACTTCACTTCTCTTTTTATTCTTTAAAGCAATCTTTGCCTTTGGTTCTCAAATGCAGGGAAACGAGAAACAGCAGCAGCAACACCCCTCCCCTCCCCAGCTGCTCTCAGCCGGTTTGCTTCTGAGTCCTCCTCATTTCCGTGTCATCTTAGCCCACGTGGTGACACGGTCCTCATCCCACTTTCAAGGCAGCATCCGGTCCCTCTGCATGGGACAGCGTATCTCCCATTCTTGCACCCTCCAAAGAGCCTGCAGCCCTCTTCGTTTGGGCCTCCCCAAGCCCAGCACTGGGAGAGGCCGAGAGGGCCCTGGGCAGGGGTCAGTAGGTCTGGCAGGGTGGCAGTCATCAGGCCAGGACCCAGGAGCTGTCACTGGGACAAAACCAAGGCTGGGTGATGCCACACAGAGGAAGCAGCTCCAGGAAACCCTCTTTCTCTGCGGCCCCCTCTCCCCTCATCTTCGGCCCTCCAAGACCTCCTGGGCACCCATGCAATGACCGTCAGCCACTAGCCCAACATGGCTCGCCCCTGGTGGGTGGTGATCCAGCTTCGGAGGGGGCGTTCTCCCCACGAGGCCTCAAGCCATCCACTCATGAAGCCTTCTTCAGGACCTCGGGTGGAGCTGTGCGTCCTCTTTGGGCTCCGTGAACGATGCCATGCTCTCTGCTGGCCGCTGCTCTTGGTGCATCGATGCTGATGGTGCCATCTGCTCGCACCCTGCCTGTGTGGGGGCAGCACCCTGGGGTGGTGTATTCCAACCACTGTCCACCCCGTTCCCTTTTCTTAAGTCCCAAGAGCCAAGAGCGCAGAGGACTGAAGGCTGCCGCTCCAGGTGGAGTTTCCGAGAGGACGTCCCTGTGGCTGTCCCACAACACAGGTGGACAGGTGGGTGGGGAGGCCACCTGCAGGGGACCCCGTAAAACCTTGCAAGAATGAGGTAGCTCCAGGAGGTGGTCCCCAACCTGTATCCCAGGGGGGTTCTGCAGAGTAGTGAGACGGGCCTGCTCCATCAGCAGCCCCAGTCACTCAGCGTCCCCTGCTGCCTTTTGATAAAAGAATGTAGATAGCACCATGATGACAAACGGAATCCATAGGCAGGAGAGGGCAGGTTGGACACAAGCTGAAGCCTACGCTTCCTGCCGCCCTGTACCTCCTGATCCTAACGCCAGGCTGCTCAGGCAAGGCCAAGGGGAGGCTCTGGGAAGCGATGCAGGCCTGATCTGGGATGGACGTAAGACAGCTAAGCAACAGGCCTAGGAGGACCAAGAGTTTGCTGAAGAGAAGTGGCTCCTGGGACCTTCGAGCAGGACAGGCAGTGGCCACCCTTCCCAGCTCCACCCAAGGTGTGAAGCCTCTGCTGGAAGAAACACTCCGGGTTGGAGCATCCATGCCCTGCAGCAGCGGCAGGTGAAGTCTTTGCCGGGCAGTTTTGAGTGTCTTTTAGATCACTCGCCGGTCCAGTAACTTCCACCTGAGGGGCCTGTATCTCGGTATTGCAGTGGAAGAGCAGCAGACTCAACCCCTCCCAGGACCTGAAGAGCCCCACCATGGAGAAAGGAAGGCCGAGGCTGCCCGGTATCAGGCTCAGCAGCTCTTCTGGCCCAGGCACTTTCCTGAGAGGGGGGTGTTCAACCGAGCAGTGAGACTCACATCTCAGCTGGCTTTTCTCTGAGACTCCTGGATCCTCTCCGGGGCCGTGGACTCTCGCAGAGTGGAAGGGGCCCATGTAATGTCCATGACTGGTGGGAAGTGACGGCCCCAGCGGGGTACGGTCAGGCCCTTCTTCTTGTGCATCCCCATGCTAGCTCGGGCCCTGGCACAAGCAGGTCCCTGCAGAAGTCGGCCAAAGGAAGATGATTCTGTATGGGTCGTGGTGAGACTGCGTCAGGCGGTCCAGGAGGCCCGTCTGTGCTGTGGAGGTGTCAGCGGTTGGCCTCTGTGTCAGCAGCCAGTCTGATAATTTTGTCTCCTGAGTTTGCTTCTGGGGGGGTCAGCATTTGTTCCCAAGGAGGTCATGAGAGGTTTTTCCCAAACTCACCCCATCTGAAACAGACCAGCCGGCCGGTGGTGACCTGCTCACAGGGACCCCTCTGGCTCCCTCACTCACCTCTCTTTTCTGAGCACATGCAGGTTACAGTTTGAGGCATGAGAAGCGGCAGCGGCCAGGGAAGTATGGTTTGGCTCCGTGTTCTGAGACCCGTGGACATTGCCTTTCTCATCTGTGGAACCCTGGGCGGTGGGGCAGGAGGTGTCTGTGACGGACACCCTGCATCAGCGACGCTGGGAGAATCGAGAAGACTGATGGTTTTGGCGCAGACTCAGGTCCGGCAGTGCTCCAAGCGGGCAGGAGGGTTTGGTCCAGCCCGTGGGGGGCAGCTTGGGGAGGCACTCTCCCCAGAGTTTGGATGCTGCTGCCCACGCAGCGAGGGAAGGTGACATCCACATCTAGGCGTACACCGCCGGAGCCAGGCTGGGTTAAGGGGCTGAGGTGGCACACGGAGCGGGGTACCCATCAGGTGTGCAGTGCAGGGCATGTTGGCCTCCTGCCCAGCCCCCACCAGACAGCACTGGCACCGGGCCAGGAGGGCCGGCTCAATGAACCCAGAGCCCCGGAGCTCGGCGAGGCGCGGGCCCACGGAGGATGCAACAGAGGGGACTGGGGGGCAGGGACGCAGCAGCCCAGTCTCCGGAGGGGCTCCCTCCACAGGGCGCCCACCCCAGGCAGGCCAGGGGCAGTGGCCACTCCTGGACGTGATCCTTGGCTATCAGGAAATCTCCAAGAAGTGCGGGGCTCAGCACTTTATCCTTGGAACTGCATCACAACCACATAATTGAAGCTATCTGATTGGAGGGCAGCCAAGCAGGTAGATTACAAGCGATTAGAAATGATAGGAGGGCCTGCAACCCGAGCCAGCTCCGAGGGGCTCTGGGCCTCTGCTCACTGCCGCCAGCACCCCCCACCCTGCCCCCACCGCTGCCGGGCCCCCTGGGACTCCGGGCGAGCCCAGGCCCCCGGCCTGGCTGTTTCCCTCGCTTCCCATTAACAGGTCACTGATGGTTGAGGACACGCTCCATCTCCCAGATGAGGTGAGAGCTGGCCTGAAGTTACAGCTTGGGGAGGCGGAGGAGGGGCCCGCTGCGTGGCATCTGCCCACCAGAGAGATTCTTGGGTTTCCGATGGTGAAGAGTCAGAAGGCTGGAAGCGCCTTCCTGGGGGCGGAGACCCCTCCTGCTATGGGCTGCCTCTCCATATACAGGCCCCTAGGTCCTTCCCCCTGGAGTTCCGAGGCTGGGGGGGCCCTTACCGGCACTGTCGGGGCCCCTGTGATGGGCTGTGTGCTGGTGTCACTGCTCGGCTGCTCCGGGTGGGTCTGTGCTGGTGTGTACAGAGTCATGCCATGCTCCGGGGGGACCGGGGTCTGGCCCGAGTAGTCCGGCGTGGGGTGCGGTGGGGGTGGGGCGTACTCTGCGGGGATGCCGTTCTGTGGCGGAGGGGGGTACTGGGCTGGGGGGTAGGGCTGGGCCATCGCTTCAGGCGGAGCCGTGGTGTCCTGATTGCCCTGCGGAGGAGAGAGCAAGGCTGGTTAGACGGCAGTGTGGCCAGAACTCCACCTCCTTTCATTGGCCCCTCTCCGGGAGGCCCTCTGGTCCCGAACTGGACTTTCAGCAGCATTGTCCAGGCCGCCTGGGAGAGGGGCTCCCCCAGCACGGGGCAACCAGCTCACAGCTGGGCTGCCGGGGGCATTCAGGGGAGCCCAGGTCTGTGGCGAGACACCCCCTGGGTTTGAGGCCACTTGTGTGAATTTGTCAGGTCCGAGCACACTAAAGGTTTATTTTTAATCCACCGAATTTTAAAAATAATTAAACATTTCAAGATAACTCTAGACAGACACAGCTGTAAGAAATAGCTGAGGGTGGCCCCGTGTACCCTCTACGCAGGGCCCCCCAGAAGTGACGGCTTGTGAAACCTTCCCCATCAGGAGACTGACATGGGCCCAGTCAAGACGCAGAACCTTCCAGCAGCACCAGGATTCTGCCTTTGGCCCTGGATGGCCACATCCCCGCCCTCTGGCCTTAGAAAGGCTTTTAAACCTCGGTTTTCTCATCAGTAAAGCAGGCATGAGAGAACACGATTCACAGTCTGCAGAGGGGAGGAATGGAGTTAATCGTGAAGACATGGAGCCTCATACAACTCAGCTTCACAGTGGCCACAGGGTGAGGCGCTGTCCGTGGGGCACGGAGGGTTCTGGCCTCTGTCTCGAGGATCCCCAAGACGTCCCAGTGATCCCTCCCACCCTCTCGAAGGTCTGCTACCCCAGGGGGAAATGTATTCCCTCGACGCTGACCCCAGCCAACCCGGGGCTCTGAGAAGCCCTTGGCGGGGCCTGGAAGTGCCCCAGGACAGTGGTTCTCCAAATGGGGTGCTGGGACCCGCAGCATCAGCATCAGCTGGGGTCTCGTCAGCAGTGCAGATTCTCGGCCCATCCCAGACCTCCTCCCCGTCTGGGGACTGTGAGAACCACTGGTATTGGGTACAAAGAACAGCCCTGGTGGAAAATCTCTCAGCCCCAGAGAAGGGACTGTGGTCCCTCGTGGTTCCGGAGAGGGGACTGGTGTTCTGGCCGACCTTCGCTCGCTGTGGACACACACTAGGGGGCAGGCTCTCAGCAGCCACTCTGAGCTGGGGAGGCACCCCCTGGCCTTCTGAGGGTGCCTCTGGGGGAGAAGGGGCCTCACCACCTGGAAGGACAGGGGTCACCTCTCGCAGGAGGAGCCCCCACAGCATGGAAGGACCCTTGCAAGCACGGTGACGGTTGACTGCTTTCCCAGTGCCCTGCTGAGGGGGGACCTCGTGTGCGCTCCTGCACCCACCCCCATCAACCTCCATGTGTTGGACCTCAGTTTTAGAGTCTCCCCACCCTGAGACAGGTGCTTCTTCTAGCAGGCATGCCAACTTGCTCACTACTGTTCCTTCAATTGGTGACTATTTATTCACCCAAAACTGTGTGTTGGGAAGCTGGGGTGCCAGGCTCGTGGTTCCGGTGGGGAGAGAGATGGGTAGTCCCTGCCCTGGTGGTGTCTGCTGTCCGATGGGACAGTTAGTTCAACTACCCAGATGTTGAGTTGATCATGGTGGGGGAGGTGGCCTGAGGGGACTGGCCACAAGAGGCCAACGGAGACTGAAAGGAAGACGTGGTGTTCTGCCTTCAGGCCAGAGCCCTGCCCCACCGCCATGGTCTGCTTGCCTGCCCACCTCCCTTCTAGCCAGAGACCGCAGGCCCCCACATCAGCCCAGGGCCCAGCTCCACTCTGACGCCAACCCCCCCAGTGCCAGCCTCCGCCTCGGTGCTGACAGCCCTCACTTCTGGGCGACCCGATACAAAACAAGAGGTCTTGTCCCTGTTTCCTCCTCGGGGAAGCCCCCAGGTTCTTCCCCTCTCTGCAGAAACTGGGGCAGTCCACGCCCCTGACAAGTGGATGGATACAGGCGTGTGCACACATGCACACACTCATGAGGGCCTGCCCCTCGCTAGAGGGTCCCGCCTCATTGCTCCCAAGTAGCCGAGAAGCCCCAGCATCCAGTCGGGCAACATGCTGGTCGCGTCTTCTGGCTCCAGCCCAACGGGACCCGGGGTGGGTTCAGAAGGAGGGAGGAGGGGCCCGCGAGGCAGGAGGCTCCCAGGGGCGGAGGGGCGCCCAGGCTCCAGGATGGCGGAGGAGAGGCAGGGAGGGAGGGGAGGGCGAGGAGCGGAGGGAAGTGGAGAGCCAGGCAGGAGTGTGGAAAGGCCTGGGTGAGGGGGAGGGCGCTGTCCGCAGCCTCCGGAGATCAATTAACTGATAAATATTTGATTAGAACCTTTGCTAACTTACATCTTGCCAGTGCCCCCTCTTCCCCACCTCCTCCGAGGCTCTAGGAAAGGGGGGCTGCTCTCCTGTCTGCTTCCTCCCCACCCCACCCCCCCACGATCCTCCCCAGTGCCCTCCTCTCCAGTCCTGTCCTGGCAGAGGGATAGCTGCCAATCTCCCCCTCTGCAGGGCTCCTGTGGTGGAGCCCGGGGCCCAGACTGTCAGGGGAACCTGAGACACGGTGGGGGTGGTGGGAGGTGTGTTTGGGGTTCTGAGCGCCAGGGTCTGGAGGGGTCAGGGGTGGGCAGGAGGCAGCTGAGGGACGGGGACCTCAGACATTTGTGACATCATGAAGTCAGCGCATGTGAGCGCACGGTGCTGTCTGTTCTGCAGACGTGACCTCCTCGAATCTTCTCCAACCTACCGGGTGGACAATGTGCCCCCATTTCCCAGCCAATAAAGTTGAGGTACAGGGACTGGTATGGCATGTGCCACCAGCTCCTAAACCTGGCCCCCTGCTCCTAGCGCAGAGCTGTAGCCCTTCCTGGGAGGTCTAGGGGGAGGTGAGGTTCCACAGTCCAATGAGAACCGAGACCCTGGAGAGCATGTGGAGAGTTCTGATCCCCCCTCTTATCCACTGACTGGCTCCAGGTCACTGTTTATCCACTCTGAGTATGTCTCCCATCTGCAGTGATCACCTCCAGTGTGTCGGTGGGTCCTGGGCAATTCTTGACACCCCTGCCCTGCATCTCCTCCATGCCCATGCATAGTGGCTATGGTTCCATGAGTGGCCTTTTCCTTGGCTGCACAACCCATGCCTGGGACGCACACCAGGGCAACGAAACTTCACAACCAAACTTTCCCATGAGATTCCGAAGTGCAGCCCATGCTGAGAGCCCCAAGAGCAGACATGTACGGAATAGCGGTGAGTGTCAGGTCCACCCTGAGAGGGCGTCCAGGTGCCCTGCACACAGAGGTTTGCACAGTGTTTGTCACTTTCCTTTTCTTCCTTCTTCTCGGGTCTGTTGGGGCCACAACGAAGGGCTGGGCTTGGTGGCATGAGCAGAGTCCTGGCAGAGTCCCCCTGCCAGGCCAGGTCTCATGGCTTCAGGTGATTTCAGAGCAGTTTGTGAACTAGTGTGGCTCCCCAGGGATCGTGAATTCCCTCACTCACCCTCCATCCCCACATCCCTGCACTCAGCACAGCACTCTGCTGCACTTGGAAGAGTTTCAGTGCACACTGGATGGGTGGATGGAAGGATGGGTGGGTGGAGGGAGGGATGGGTGGGAGGATGGATAAATGAAAAGACAGATGGAAAGATGCCTGGCTGGATAAAAAGATGGCTGGATGCATGGATGGATGAAAGAATTGATGGGTGGATGGATGAATGAAAGGACTGACAGACAGAGGGATGGATGGGTGGATAGATAGATGGATAAAAAGATGGATGGAGAGTGGACGGATGAAAGGGGAATGGATGAGTAGATGGACAGATGTGTTAAAGCTTAAGGACTGTGGTCAAGTCATTTATCCCCACCCTCTCTGTAAACCTGTCTCTCTCTCCTGTCATTACACTTGCCCGGCAAATTGGTAAGATCAGCTCTGCCCATTCCACTCCATGGCCCACACCTCTGGGAAAAAGTACAAAATCAGCCCAGTTTCCTTAGATCACTGTCCTCTGCCTGGATCTGCCACTCATTCTTGATGACCGTTTCCCTCTTCCTTCCCAACCGTCCCACCATGCTCCAATGTTCTCCTTCTTGGCGATGACCGTGCTTTTTATTTCCCATGGAAATGGAAAGCCAGGTCCATGCTCACTTGTTCACCTTCCTGCCTCTTGTCCCACCCCCGGCCTTCCCTCCCTTCTCTACTCCCATCTCTGCCCGGTCACTTCCATGCACACAGGTGTCCAGTCCTTCTCACCAGCATGTGCTCACAGCTCTGGCAATTCACTGACTGGCTCCCATGATAGGGAAAGAAAACCCTCCTTGACCATTCAGCTCTGTCAGCTACAAACCGCGTGCACTGCTTCCCTACAGAGCAAAGGCTCTTGAATGAGTCACCTAGACCTGCAGCCTAAACTCCTTTGTTCCCGTTCCCTCGTCATCCCACTTGCAGCTGACTCTCCTGGGCACCATTCCCTGAAACTACCCCGGGCAAGGTTCCCACCTCCACCGTGTTGACCATCTAAGGGTCAGCTCCCAATCCTCATCCAACCTGACCCTTGACAGGATGCAACATGCTGACCCCTCATCTCTCTCCAGACACGCTCTCTTTTCTTGGTTCTGACTCACCACTCTCTTCACTGCCATGAGGGGTTTCTGGCCCAAGAGGAACTGACCACTCTAAGTCAACAGTAATGATGGCTGGAAGGCAGTAAGTTCTAGAGATCAAAGTTGGGGAACTTTGATCTGGCAAAGGGGAACCGAGGGCCACGGACACAGAGGGTAGACCGATTCAAGAGGAGGGGTGATGTCAGGGGAGGGTGTGTGGTTGGCCATGAAGGCGGGCCAAAGGCTCAGTCCTCTGGTTTCCAGAGCCTGGAAGTAAGTCTGGGGTATTTATTCCCCTGCTCTCTCCCTGGGAGGCTGTCTTGGGCTGGATCTCTCCCAGACCAGAGGGGATCCAGACTCGAGGAAGGGGCCTCTCCAGGACCCTCCCACCTTCTCGGTTCTGTTGCTGCTTCCTCCTTAG
The DNA here is from genome assembly GCA_024291935.2 of Okapia johnstoni. Classification (NCBI taxonomy): domain Eukaryota; kingdom Metazoa; phylum Chordata; class Mammalia; order Artiodactyla; family Giraffidae; genus Okapia; species Okapia johnstoni. The sequence continues at coordinate 9,575,649 of CM044306.1, forward strand.
GCCTGCGGTGGTAACAGCTCTGTCACTGTCAGCTCTGGGGTCCTGCTCTGTTGCTGGTGGTCCCCCCAGCCCATCCTCCAGTTGTCGTTGGGTGGCTCAGTCGTGTCCGACTCCTTGTGACCCCACGGACTACAGCACACCAGGCTTCCCTGTCCATCACCATCTCCCGGAGTCTGCTCAAATTCATGTCCATTGAATCAGTGATGCCATCCAACCATCTCATCCTCTGTCGGCCCCTTCTCCTCCTGCCTTCAATCCTTCCCAGCATCACTGTCTTTTCTAATGAGTCGGCTCTTCAAATCAGGTGACCAAAGTATTGGAGCTTCAGATTCAGCATCAGTCCTTCCAATGAATATTCAGGGTTGACTTCCTTTAGGATTGACTGGTTTGATCTCCTTGCAGTTCAAGGGACCCTCAAGAGTCCTCTCCAACACCACAGTTCAAAACCATCAATTCTTCAGCACTCAGCCTTCTTTACGGTCCAGCTCTCCTCCAGACACCTCTGCCAAGTCTCCTTGTAAATAAACTCACGTTATCCTAGAGCCAGTGAGCCACCTGCTCCCTGCTGGGTCCTGATGACATGGTGGTATGGGATGGAAGGGCTTGTCTAGCACCAGGAATGGGCAGCGAGGGGCTCTGACCAGGGAGAGCCCAGCCAGCCTCTTAGGGAGGCCCTGCAGCTAATGGCCTTGTCTCTGCTCCTGCACCTTGGGTAGGCTTGCTTTTGGCACCAGACCCTGAGCACAGACTCAATGCCTCCATTTCTAGGTGACCCTGGGCATAGCCTAACCTCTTAGTCTGTGGAAAGGGGACAGGGACTGGAGGCAGGGCTGGGCAGGAGGGCCCTTCATCTCTAAGATCTAGAGCTAAGATTCCCCCAAGTGTCTCTGCCCACATCATCGGCCCAATGGAATCTGTGCACTCAGGCCTTGGCCAGTGAGCTCCTGTCTTCCGGGGGAGGGGGTCCCCTCTGTGTGGGATGCACTGGGGAGGATGTTCAGGGGGAAGGGTGCTGGGGGCAGGGAAGAGCCGAAGCAGCCGCAGACAGAGGCCCTCCCAGCCCCTCCCTGCACAGTCCCCTAGGGGATCTGTCTGCTCCCAGCCCCTCCACGACAATTAGGCTAATTGCCTCCCAGACTCCTCACCCTGGGAGGGAGGGCGCCGTGGGCCTGGTCCACAGGCCAGGCTGCAGAAGGAAGGCAGGCTGGCGGCAAAGGCTGGGCACCGCGCCATCTCTCCACCACCTCTGGGCAAAGCTGGCTTCCAGACAGGGCGGAGGAGGGGAGAGCGGCAGAACCACCGGCTTCAAGGACCAGATGGACAGGTGTGTGATCTGCCTGTCCCACTCTGGACAAGGTTCACCTGTCCTGAGAGGGGAGGGGACCCCCACCACCACCTTCACAGCCACACCCCCCTAACACGGATCTTTACCCAGGTCATTGGCATCAGTTGAGCCTCTGCTGCCTGGTGCCAGGAACACCCAGGAGGTGCACAGGCTGGACTGATGCTGTGCCTGTGTGTGCAGGGCACTGCCCACATTCCCAGGACAGCGGGGACAGACGTCACCTCCCTAAGCCGGGAGCAGGGGCCAAGCCCGAGCCTTCATGCCGTGTGGGACAATTCACAGGACCAGGAAAACAGGAGAGTCAGTTTCCAGAAGAGGCCGGTCCAGAGGACCCCCTGGAGCATCAGTGGGTCGTCCTCAAGGCCTCCCCAGTGCCCGTCAGCGTCGGAAGAGGAGACAGCCGACTTAGGGGCTGACTGCTGGCAGGCAAGACATGTGGGTTCAAGTCCCCAGGGATGGCTGAGCCAGGGCACCTCAGGGGTCTGACCTCCCAGCCTGGGAGCAGAATGGTCCTGCCCTCCCCATCCCAGGGCATGCACGTGTGAGGCCATGCCCCAAACCTCTGAATGCTGAGGAGTCTGCATCCCAAGCAAACCCGAGACTCCCTCAATCTCCGAGCCTCAGACGGGAGGTGACCATGGGTGACACTCGACCCAGCCCGCTGGACAGTGATTCTTGTCTCCGTGCCCTCACTGGCATCTGCCCGGCTCTGCCCAAGCGAGCCCAGCGATGCATGTTCACCACCAGCGTGGAAGCTCCTTCCCTCCCGGAGCAGCTCTGCCAGGATGCTCTTCCACGGGCAGAGCTGAAATCTGCCTTCTGGAAACCTCCGCCAGTGCCGCACGACTGCAGCCTGTGGACTTGTCCGCCCCTTGCTGACCCTCTGAGGGCGTGAAGAATCCACAACACTGTCCCCACTTTGCTTGTTCCTTGGTGCAGCTCCAGGAATATGTGGGATGGTTGTCTCCCTTTTACAGGTGAGGAATCGCCGGTCCGTGGTTCCATGTGAATCTGAATCCAGGCCACATTCTGCTTGTCTCCACGACCACCGCACCTTTCCCAATTGGGTAGGGGGGCTCGGTCGACACCCACCTGCTCAGAGGGAGGGTCCCTCTGTCCCTGGCTGCCCCGGGTAGGCTGGTTCCAGAGCAGAGGGATGGCGTTTCCTGGAGCAAGAGGGCTGCCCGCGATCACGTGATGGTAGCAGTGGGGAGGGTGGGTGTTCACAGAGGGGAAAGGGCTGGGGTAGGGGGCGGACAGGAGGAGCAGGAGAGAACAGGAGGTCTAGATTAACACATTTGGTTGTCTTCTTGGAGGTGATGTCCTTATTCTATTTTCTTAACGTGCCAGTCACAGAAAGGTGAGGTTTTGGAGAGAAAGAGAAGATGAGACTATCGAAGAGGAATGAAAATGAAGCTGGGACATGAGATGATATCAAGGGAAGGGGCAAGAGACCCCTGGCACATGTGCGGGCTGGCCCACACCTCACGGCCTGTCATGTTCCTGCCGCCAGGTTTGGGTGAGTTTGGTTGATTCTAGGAAGTCCTCCCACTGTGACTTAAGACACACCGGGCAGGAATAGCACATGTCCTCTGACTTTCTCCAAGGAGGGTGGGTCCTGGCCCTGCTCACAGAGACCCAGGATCACTGCGATCCCGGAGAGGGACCTCCGAGATGGAGAATGTTCTGGCCATTCAGATGAGGAGGAATCAGCCCTGGGGAGGACCGTCTGGTGAGTGCAGGCAGGATTGGTGTTCTCGAGTCTGTGCCAGTGGAGTGGGAGTGATGGTGTGCGTGAATCTGCTCGCTGAATAGACACCCAGCCCCCACTAGGTCCAAGTTCTGGGTGCTGGGGTGTGCCAGCCAGCACAGAGCCCTGCCTCTGGGAGCGGGCACTCTGGGGAGGCCCCATGAGCATCAGATCAATCTGAAGCACGCGACATGACTTTTGGGGGACAACCAATTAACTCCGCCATGGTGTTTGGTTCAGGCTGATTTTCCAATTTCCTAGGGGGCCAACTGACAGCAGGGGCCGGGCGGAGGCGGGAGTGGGCTTGGCAGGTCTGTTGCCTCCGAGTGTCTCCTGCGTGACTCATGGAAGGGGCTCCCCACTCCTGGAGGGGAGGGGACTTGTTCTCCTGGGAGCATCAGTGCGAAAATAAATAGACACAATCGAGGTTTCCAGGACCTGCCAAGACCCAGAGCAAAAGGAAGAGCGGGTCCAGGATTCTGCAGAGGCTGTCTGGGCTGGAGGTCACCCATGGGAGGGTGGCCGGGGGTGGGGCACCAGGACAGCACACGGTCTGGCCACACTCCCTCACTTCCCTCTTGCCTCAGTCTGATTTGCTTTCTCAGTCCAGAAGCAGGCCACCTCCACGGCTCACGGGCTCCTGCCCCCAAATTTCACGGGAGGGTGGCTCTGCCAGATGGGAACAGAGGCCCCTACCAGCCCAGGCACCGGAGGAGAGTCCTGGCTCATGGAGAGGAAGTCCCGGAGACCCAGCCCTCACCTCTATGAGAGATCCCTCCTGTCCCCTTCCAGCCAGCCACCCCAGAGGCACAGCAGGAATTTCTCCCTCTTGGAATCGCATGCCTCCTCCCTTCCAAGAGCTCTTTAAGATGTCATCCCAGAGGCGTGCAGGCTGGGAGGATCCCTGCAGGCCAGTATATGTCAAGGCAGAGACTTTGGGGGATGGTCTTGGCAAGCAGAGGTGCTGGTATAGATGCTTCAGGACAGAGCGGGGCTGCAGTTACGGTGCCAGGGAACTCTAGTGGGAAGGGCAGCGCCTGAGCCCACCAGAACATTCCAGAATGTTCCATTTCAGAATGGAGAGTGGAGACTCCCGAGGGCAAGGGCTCACCACTGAGCTCCCCAGCACCTGACACAGCCCCAGCATACAGCAGGTGCTCAGTACACGTTGAGTAATGCTGACGAATGCAGGGGTGACAGCCATGGGCCACTTGGAGAGACCAACACTGCGCAAAGTAATACAAAGGCATTAGTTCATATAATCGTTCAACAGCCTGTGAACTGGCCTTCTCCACTGAGGAGAGAAGCAGAGAAGGAAGTCACTTGCTCAGGAGCACACAGCATGACAGCTATGGACTCTTGTAGCTGGACTCTTGTCCACAGCTATGGACTTTTGTCCGTGGGATCAGAAGAGGGTGGTCCCTCCACCCACCGTCCCCAAGACCTCAGGGCTCTGCCGAGCAGGCTGACCCAGCCTCACAGAATTCCTTCCAACCCAGCGACCAACCAGGGTTTCTGAGCTCACAGGTGCCCACGCCTAGCCTGATGCCCTCCTCCAGCGTTCAGAGGATGGGCTGACCTGGTGATCCACTCCCCCCCCACCAGAGGGGGATGAAGCAGTGTGCTGGTGAGTGTCAGACAAGGGTTCTGTGGGGGGGAAAATGTCCTGCGTTGTGGTGGCTGCATATTTCCATGGTGTAAACGCTTCCCCCTCCACTGATTTCAAGCTGCCAGCTTGGAGTCCCTGAGTGAGGAGCCGGGAAGGGATGCACACAATTCAGGGCTCGGACGAAGGACTCGACATGCCCCTGGGGAGAGGGGGCGCTGGCCCCAGCCAGGCTTCAGTTCACCTTTCCTCACTGGAGTTCACTGGAGGTCGGGTTAAGGGCAGCGATGCAGGCGGTAGGCGTGAAGGGGGCTCTGAGAGGGGCTAGGACGGGGCTGCCCTGGGATGGAGGGGAGACCAGGGGCCCCCAGCAGACACCAGGGGGGGCTTGAGGGGAAGGAGAAGCAGAGGCTCCAAGGCCAGGGCTGAGAATCCGCCTGAGCGGTGGCCCTCCCTGCCTCATCCAGTCCATTCTGTCCCCACAGCCAGTTCAGTATCTTCTAAGTTAGGCCTGTTGGAAGGCCCGTCACACCCTGTAGTGCTTCATTCAGTACCACAGGGTGGCGAGTTCTCCAGCCTTCGGCTTTCTCCCCTTCCTCCCCTACCTTCTCTGTGGGGCGCCTGGCTCAGCAGATACTCCAGGGACTACAGGGTGCATTGCGTGTCTGCCCCCACCCCTAAGACCTAGAGGGACTTCAGGGGAGATCCAGGCGGAACCCCCAGAAGTGAGCCCCGAGGACTCCAAGCCACTCAGCAAGTTTATAATCTGATGCTGTGGCCAGTGTTTGGCCATTCTTGGTGGCAATGAGGCGCGGGCCTGGCTGGGTTCCCACCACCTCGACCCCTTCCCTCCAGCATCCCAGGTCTCCTCCACCTTATGTCTCCTTTTCCTCTGGTCCACAGACCCTCATTTCCCAGAAGGCCCTCAGGCCCCTCCTGCCTTGGCGGCTGCTGAGTGGTTGATGGGCTGGGTCACCCTGGCAAACAGCAAGTCCTGATTGCAGAGCCCTGCTCTCCCCGCAGAGCACGAGCCTGGGCTCCCACTTAGTCCGCAGCACCGGGGCCAGTCTCCTGACATGGCTCTCTGGGGCGCCTTGGGCACCCTGCCCTCTGCCCAGGCTTCGCACAGGGGAGGGCGAGCCCGGCCACACTTTTGCTCGAGTCTCCCTGCCGGCGGCCCGGTTTCCGCATCTGCACCGCGAGGGCCGATAGAGCTGACCCAGAGCTGCTGTGGCTCCAGAACAATGCGCACCGATTCGGCACTGTGCCCGGAAGCAGCGTGGTCATGCTCCCCCTGTGCTCTGCAGCACTTCCTTCTATTGGGGGAAGAACTCGGGGCACCCACGATCCTGGACAGGAAAACACTCTACCTCTCCATCTTACCGTCTGCCAACTGGAATGTCAGCACCCATGAAAGTGGCTGCAAACCCAGGGCGTGAGCACCGCCCGAGACCCCATCTTTAACAGAAACCGTAGATCCTTCCTACCGTGTTACGCTTGCACTCGGCCCAACTCCAAAACTAGGGTGTGAGCAGACCCCACCCCCAAATGGTTCTTTCACACATTTGTAAAGAAGCCACAGATTACGACTTCACCTGTTTTCTCTCTTTGGGTAAGTGTATTCCAATAAAATGGTTTCTTTTATAATCCTAATGTATTTTATGCATTTAAGACCATTTTTTGAGAAGGAATCCGTGTGCCTCAATGGATGCTAAGAGGGTTCAAGGCACAAGAAAGAGTAAGACCCTCCACCTGAAGGACCCCAGGCGCTTTCCCGATCTACCAACTGGGATGTCACCCCCACCCGCCAGAATGGAGCCCCGCCACCTGCCGGAGCCTACCACTGTCTCTCAGCCCAGACTCAGCCCCTTCCTGCATTAAGCCGGGCCCAGATCTCAGCCGAAAAGCCCCGGGGGAGGGGACGGATTTTCGCATGATTAAGCCATAATTCCCTCCAAGCTCACTGCATACAAATCGTAAATAACGTGGCCCCATAAATCCCCCTCTCCCATCAGCTTCACCTCCACCTCACTCTGTCCTGCTGGGGGAAATCAGCTAGGAGCTGGCAGCCGCTGTCTGGCTGAAGGGCCCAGGAAGGCAGGTGTGGGGTCGGGGGTGTTGTCTGTCTGTCAAGACCACCAACAGGTCCCAACTCCTGGGGCCCCTGCCGAGCATGAGGCTATTGGGCCAAGCAGGGAGCCCCGGGGGCTGGGTCTCTGCAAAACGGGGTGGGACCAGAACACTACTGGGGGTCAGCCGGGGAGTCCAGGGAGCTGCGGCCGGTCACTGCCCCTCAATGAGAAGGGGTCCTCACTCCATTTCACAAATCCCCTTGGGAGCTGCCCGGGCCTGAATCTGTAACTCACTGTGTGTGTGTGCGTCTGTGTGTGTCCACACATGTGTGTATCCAGCTTGTGTGTGCATGTGTCCACACACATGTGTATATCCACACACGTGCGCGTGTGTCCACACGTGTGTGTATCCACGTTTGTGTGTGTGCGTGTGTCCACAAGTGTATGCAGGTGCCCTGAAGAACCAGCAACTCTGGGGACACATGGGGCTGTGGTTAACCAGAAACGGCGGCTGTCCAGGGACATGGGAGCGGTGGGGGCAGAACCTCTCTGCCCACGGGGTGGGCTACCCGTCACCCGACGGGCGCGTCTGCAGAGCCTGGAGGCCCCTCCTGCCAGGGCACTGGGAGGCGGCAGTGACTGCCCCGCTGCCCCCAAGCAGTGGGAGAGCCCCCTGCACCTTTCAACCACTGCTCACAGGCTTCCTGACAAAAAAACATCAGGAGCACTGGGAAGAGACACTCTTAGCTCCTCGAGGTGAGGGAGGGGCTTGGGGAAAGCAACCTCCTCTGGGCCAGGGACCCTCTTCAAACCAGGTGGGAAGTGAGAGCCAGGAGGGCTGGGAGGCTGCGTGCTGGCCCAGGAGGTGCTGTGTCCGGACACAAGTCCACCCACCTGCCTCCCCCACGTGACAGAGGAGTGCAGTGAGGCTCCTGGGGGCTGGCCTGAGGCCATGCAGGTAGGGCTCAGATCCCAGAATGGGCAATCCAAGGCTCCGCTCTCTCCCTTAGAGCCCATGTGCCTATGGGAGGAGGAGGAGACCACCGTGGTCTAGTACCCCTGCCCACAGGAGCCCCAGGCTAGACCAGCGGGAAGCATGGGGCAGCTGAGACATCTGCCCGGGCCCTTGGGGGCTGGGGTTCCAAGGCACTGAGACACCTGTAGGCTACCAAGGGCAAGGATGGAGGGAGAAGCCAGAGGAAGGGAAGCCTTATGGAGGAGGGAGATGGCAAGAGGGGAGGGTCCCTAAGGAGGACCCAGGCCCAGCCTGCCAACCACAGTTACTTGCCAACTCCTAGCAGCACCCACTGAGGCTCCCACACAACTCCTTCTGTCCTGTAACTTCACCATTCCATTCACTCAGTAAATAACTGTTTGCTGAGCACCTCCTAAGTTTGCTGGGCACCTCCCATGTCTGGAGATATCAAAGTGAAAAACACCGCCCCAGTGCTGTGCTCATGGACAGGCTTTGTGCAGAGAGCCTCTGCCTGCGACCCAGGGCTTGTCCCTCTTCCAACCCTCCCGCTGCCCTGGAAGTGTTCAGACACCTCCTCTGGGAAGGCTTCCAGGTTATTCCCATGCCCTGTGATCTCCATTTTGCTCAGTCCCTCCTCTAGCCTTCTCTGGGGTGCTGAGATGCCACTGTGAGCTTGAAAGAGGGCAAGCACACATGGCGTCTCCGTGTACACCCGAGAGAGGACCAGCGGACACCAGGCTGCTACTCAGTGGGATGGAGAGGAAGTTCCCTCTTGGGGACAAAGCTACAGGACAGCGTCAAGGTGACCCCACAAGGAGGGGTGCCACAGAGAACCATTCATTCCGACCACAAACATGAGACAGCAGCCTGCGGGCCACTCTCCCCCGAGGATCCAGGGCAGTGGCCTCTGCACTCCCAGGATGAGCAACCCCCCCACCCCGTATGCAGCCACATCGTACACATTTCCTGCATACTCATTCTTTAAAGAATATTAGCATGATGAATGGCCCATGGTTTCACTTAGCAAATGGAACAGGATATTAAGCTCGGTGCCCAGGCCATGATGTGGGCAGGCAGGGGTGGGAACGGTGGATGGTGGGGACAGCACCTACCCTTGGGTGTAGCCCAGCATCTGTGCCCTCCAGCCTCAGGCCCCCGATGTCTGCCTACCCGCTGCTGCCCCCTACCACATGCACAGCACGGTGCTCTTCTCCTAGTTACCGTGAGCCCTGGGAAGGCAGACTCAAATGAAAACTCGCAAAATGCCATTAGGAAGGTAAATTTCCTGGCAACAAAGATTACATAATGCGTCCCACAGTCAAAAACCCCTCAAGGGATCCAGGTTGAGAACTGAATTCATTCATCGCTTCGGGGGTCCTTCTTTTGTGGGGACGTTTGTGAGTTTAGGACAGTGTCTCCGGGACAGGGGATTTCATGGGGACAGAGCTCACGCCTGGTCACGTGTGGCCACACACGGCGGGTGTCCGCAGCCCTTCAGCCCCGAGTCTGTACACAGTAAGGTTCTCCAGCTGGGGTCTGGACAACAGCATTGTGTGCCCCAGGCGCCATTAGCAATGCAGGTTCTTGGGGCTTCCTGACCTGCCGACTCAGAATGTGTGACTCAAGGGAACAGATGCTACTGATCACAAGCCACAACAGCGCTGGGAAGATATCCTGAGTTTGAGCCCAACCTGATGGGCTTGGGACCCGGGCTGGGGTCAGGGATGTGCTGCTGCTGCTGCTGCTGCTGCTGCTAAGTCACTTCAGTCGTGTCCAACTCTGTGCGACCCCATAGACAGCAGCCCACCAGGCTCCCCCGTCCCTGGGATTCTGCAGGCAAGAACACTGGAGTGGGTTGCCATTTCCTTCTCCAATGCATGAAAGTGAAAAGTGAAAGTGAAGTCGCTCAGTCATGTCCGACTCTTGAGCTGATGCTTATGGAGCCAAAGGAGTTTCCATCTGGGGGCCAAGTGGCAGCCTCAGCTGGTCCCCAGGTTCTGCTGGAGGGACTGTTCTTTCCAGGGACTGCAAAACCTTGGGGTCCTGGTGACCAGGACCTGGGGAGGGGCACTCCCACCCCTGGGCCTGGGCTGGGAGACCACCTGCTTAGGCTTATCATGGGACAGTGGCCATGGGTGGATGCCTGTGGTGCCAGAACAGAGGGTGGGTCTGGAAGAGAAGCCAGAGGAGGATGCGGGATGGGGGCTCACTGCTGAGTCGGGGGGACAAGCTGCCCGGGGCAGCGCCCAGGGGGCTGGGGCAGGGCTTGAAGGGGGAGCAGAGATTATGGCTGGTGCCTGGGCTCTGGGGACCCTGCTGAGAATTACATGCGTGTGGCCCTGTTTGAGGCTGCCGACACCAAGGTGGGGACACTCAAGCACATCCCAAGAGCCCTGACTCCCCGACATCACGGGCATGTCAGTGGCACCATGTGGTCTAGAATCCAGGCCCTTGGGGGGGCAGCATGTTCTTTACCCGTGTGTACCTCCGAGCACCTGCTCTGCCCACAGCTCTGTGACAGGTGCTCCCTAGGTGTGGAGGCAGCACACCAGGCGCTGGACCAGTGAGGAGGGGCAGGTGCGGGGGTGGGGCGCCCCCCAGGAGATGAGCTCCTGGGGAAGGAGCCGGGGCCACCTGAGATGCCGCACTTTGTCTATGCAGCCCCGGCCGCCACCTCTCCTCCTCAGAAACCTGCCCTGATCTTGCCCCACATCTGTCCCAGGATCACCTTGGTGCTGGAAGTGGAGACTGTGCCCTGCTCACACAGGGACCTGGGCAGCCTGAACCCCCAGACTCACAGAAGGCCCCCTCAACACAGGAGTAGCAGGCATCACCCAGAAGGATGCTCCCCCGTACAAGGGGGCCCTTGGGGAGGGATCCTGGGTGCTTTGTTCCCATCCATTTTTTCTTTCTTTCTTTTTAAATTTTCGCTGTGCGGGGTCTTTGTTATGGTGCAAGGGCTTCTCCAGTTGTGGCACACTGGCTTAGTTGCCCGACCAGGAATCGAACCCGTGTCCCCTATACTGGAAGGCGGATTGTTAACCACTGGACCACCAGGGAAGTCCCGTCCCTGTCCATTCCTCACAGGGTCTCTGTGGGGCCATCTGCTTGTCACTTCCCAGGATGGGGTGGGCCTGGCATCCAGGGCCCCCCCCACCTCCCTATGACGGAGGCAGAAGTGGGGCCTGGGGCAGGAGGCCAGGCCATGGGGGCCATCCCCCTGCCTCTAGACCGCACAGTGTGAAAACCTGCTGAGAGCTATGGGCTCAAGGGTTCCATACTCTGGCAGTCTCTGAGCTGGTTGGCGCGAATGTCTCCATGTCAAACCCAGGTCCCTCCTGCAGCACTGCCCAGCTCCTCCGCTTTGCTCCTTTCCAAGCAAGACATTTTCCCCCTGAAAATGTGGACACATCCAGGGCCAGGAGCAGCCTGCTCCCTGGGACCCGTTGGTCCCTGCTCCTGTGTCCCTCTCCTGGCTCCTGCTGCCCCACAGATGTGATCCTGCCATCACCCCACTACGTCTGCTCTGCCCAGAGCCCCTTCCTCAGCTCATACCTGACAGCCCCGGCCTTGCCCACCCACCCACGCCGTCCACACGCCTGGGACGGCCCCTCCCCTGACCCTCCCTGCTGGGGAGCCTTCTTGGCACAGGGGTGGCAGCCCACTGCACCCCTGTACTGGAAGGGGCTGGAACTTGGGGAGGAAGGAGGACAAGGTGGGAGGTGAGCCCCCCAGCTGCTAGACCTCTCAGTCAGAAGGGAAAGACCTGCGCTGAGGAGACAGGTCCAACCTGTGCCACCGTGACCGAACCTAGGCCTCAGGCTTGGTCCACTGGGGCAGCCCTGCCTGGCGCCCCCTGGGCTGTGGGAGGCGGGGAAGGTGCCCAGGAGCCCAGCGGAACCCGCAGGGCCGTGGTCTGAGGACAATACCATCAGGCGGGGCCCCGAACATGCAGTCAAGATCACAGGTGTTGGGGTGATGGCCCACCAGACGGGTGTGCCCTCAGATAGCCTGTCCTGGGCAGGGGCCATTCTCCCCACAATTCCCTAAACACACCTGAAAGCAGAGATGGGGCCCAGAGATGGCGCTGGGTGGTCCCGGGTGAAGCACATCCAGCAACAGGTCTCGGCTCGCCTGTCAGGTCTCCTCCAGGTCTTCCGGGGCCCCAGCCTCCCCTCCCTTCTCACCACGGGAATGAACCCTGACACACATCCACACTCACGCACGGGCTCACATGCACGCATTCCCTGTGCTCACACACACTTGGTTCACAAGCCACGCACTCAACCCACCCCCCAAGTGCGTTCACACACCCAGCCTGGAGCAGGTGTCTTGTGTCCTTGGCACCACCGATGGGTGTGGCATCTGGTTCTCCCGTGGGGCTGCCCTGGGCACTGCAGGGTGTTCGGCATCCCTGAGCCCTACGGGCGAGCGGCCGGCAGCACCACCCTCCCCAGGGTGACCACAAAACACGTCTCCCGATGCTGCCGCGTGTCCCCTGGTGGGGCCAAAATCAGCCTTGGCCAAGCACCTTTGATCCCGATGCCCTGACGCCATCTGGGCACCCGAACAGGCCTCCACGTGGCCGCGCGCAGCTGGCCCGGGGGCATTGCCTCTCCCTGCCGGGGCCCTGGGCGCCGGGCCTGGCCGTGCGGGCGGGCGGAGGAGGCAGGCCGGCTCCGGTCCCCGCTCGGCGCCCAGCTCCTGGAAGAGGCAAGCGTGGATCTAATCTTCAGCTGATTAAATGTCCCTCATTAATGAGTTTCTTTAATTAATGAAGTTTTTGGGTCTGCTCCACTTGCTTTATTCTAGTCACACTCTGCCTCCTCAGCACAAAGCGGGACCATTTCCTCCCGGGTAATTGAGGGAGCCGCGGCCGTTCCTGCCGACGCTGCACTTTCCTGATTGCGCCTGTCAACTTGGGGCTGACAACTCCATTTTTAAACATTTCTTCAGAAGCCATGTGCACATGCGTGCCTGCACATGCAGACGTGGGCCATGGCCCCGGAACCCCCGTGGCCACTGTTACAGCTGGGCACACATGTGCTCTGCACACACCCGGGTCTCACCACCCAGGCGCCCAGAGGTGCACAGGGCCAGGCATGTGCCAAGGCTGAGTCCACATGTGGGCCTCCCTTGTGCACATACACCAGGACCCTTGGAGCCCGCCAAGGCCAGGAGAGCAGGGGAAACAGGGTCAGGCAGACCCTGCTCACCCGCCCTGCCACAGAAGAGCTTGTTTGTGACAGCTGCCAGGCCACAGCGTGCCCAGGTCCCCCTGCCATCCAGTGACCTGGCTTGGCGTCCAGCTGCCAGGCCACAGCGTGCCCAGGTCCCCCTGCCGTCCAGTGATCCGGCATGGCTGATCCTTGGCCCACCCTGATGTGACCGGGCGCCAGCTCTGGGCTCCAGGGCCTGGAAGGGTGATTTACTCCCTTTCATTGGCTCATGAAAAGCTCCCTGAATTAAAAACATTTATCTTCTGCTGCTGACGAGGACACCAGACCCCTGCCCATGGGGCTGGGCAGGCAGGGGCCATGCTCTGCAGCCAGGGAGGGGGACAAGCGGCCGGCCTGACTCCGCTGTGGGTGGGACAGGGTGGGACAATTCTTTAGGATCAGGGCTTGGACCTGACACCCAGGGGAAAGAGGAAGAGCCTCCCTGAGGGCAGAAGCTGGGCCTTCTGTCACCAGGAGTCAGCCTGGAGAGATGGCTAGGGCACGACGGAGCGCTCTGCAGTAATGACACAGGACGGAGGGACAGCCACGCTGCCTGTGTTCCGCTGGGACGGCCCACCAACTGTCATCCCAGTTGGACGAGGTGTCTCATTATCCCCAGAGTATTGATGGGGAGACAGGCCAAGAGAAGCAGCGGACAGGTCTCATGGTCTCGCCACTGGCAATGTGATGGTGCTGGCTCTGAGCACGGCTCTGCCTGGCTCCCCTGCCCATCCTCCCCGAGTTCCATGCCACTGTCAGACCACTCCACCTGGGGTCTCCCCCGAGGGCGGCTCTGCTCACCCAGCTCTGCTGGCCACACATCCATGCACCACAAGCACTCACAGGCTCCTCTCCACACCTGAGTGCTGTTGTCTCTATTTTACAGGTGAGGAAACTGAGGCTCAGAGAGCTGACAAGACTTGCCTGGAGTCACACAACTCGCCCCCAACAGAGCGCCCAAGAGCTGGCCCTGGAGGGTGAAGCCTCAGTAATGCCCAGCCCTGGCAGGGGCAGCTCCACGGGGTCTCTGGACACCTGTGCAGAAAGAGACCTGATGCGTGCTGAGCACTGCCCAGCCTGCCACTGTCCCCTAATTAGGTGCAAAGTGCACAGTGGCCCTGGCAGTGTTAGAGTCCTCGCTTTTATAGATGGGGAAACGAAGGCTCAAAGAGATCAGGCTAAGGTTCCCCCGCTCAGAGAGGCAGCGGGGGTGGGGGTCAGATCCCAGCCCACCTGCAGCCAGGCTGTTTTCCCTGGACTAGCACGTCCCAAGACCTGTGCTGTAGAACTCTTTAGTCTTCTGGGATGTTCTGGAAAAGTCCCCAAGAAGTTCTGCAGGAAAGCAATATATATGATGAAGTTTCCCAAGCTTAGACCCAGAATTCTTTTTTTTTGTCCAAGGTCTACCAGAAGTCAGGGTCTTTGGGAAACAGAGCCAGACACCATGCTGAGTGGGGGTGGGGGGGCAGCTGGCTGCTGCTGGGACAAGCAGTGCTGAGCGCCCGCATGTAGTGACCAGTTCCTGAGGACCCACTGGGGACGAAGCTCTGTACTGGGGGTGGGGGCGGGGGACAGACCCCAGGGTCCAGAAGCGCTCAGAGCAGCTGTGAACACACGTGACAACAGGATGCCAGACCAGAGAGGACGAGAGGGAGCCCCCAGAGTGCTGACCACTGCAGGCTGGGGGTGGGACAGAGAGGGGTCAGAAGGCACCCTGTCCTTTCTGTAAAAAATAAGCACGAATGGATGTATTCCTAGTGTAACTGCAATCAGTGAAAAACCCCCCAAACCAGGAAGTTGGAGTCAAGTCCAGGGAATGTTTAAAGCACAGGACACTGTGTTCGTGGCCAGAGGGAGGTCCATCTGTCCCTGGGAGTTATCTGGAGAGCAGAGGGGGCCGCCGCAGAGCTGGGCCAAGGATCTGTCTGCAGGGTTGGGGCGTGTCTCCTGGGCATATGATTCTGAACTTGCAGTTCTATCACAAGCAGCTGGGGTGGGTCTTCCTTTTTACAGAGGCTCAGAGAGGGTGAGTATGGGACCTGAGGTTGCACAGCAGATCAGCAGGTGAGAGCCGGGAGGCAAGCAGGGTGGGGCTGGGCATTCTGAGGTCCAAACACACCAGAACCGCAGCCATGTGCTCAGATCAAGCAGGCCTGAGCTCCAGTCCTGCTGAGCCGAGGGTCCCCCGGCAAATGCCGCGCTTCACTGAAGTTCCGTTTTCTCGTCTGTAAGGCAGGTGTGAGGACAGAGCCCACCTGGGCGGATATATGAGATGGAGGTGTTCACACAAGTAAGAGGATGACACAGAGCCGCGCCCAGTTAAGGGCCCCAAGCTGAGCAATGCTGACAAAAATGAGCATATTTCTAATAGTCCCGCTGCCCAGATAGCCCAAGAAGCTTTGGAGAACATGCATGGCCTCTCCTGCCCGATCTCAGAGGAAGAAAGAGAAATCACGTGAGTGAGGAAAGGAAGTCCTCCTGAGAAGGGAGTCGGCTCTGTGGGCCCAAGTGTGGGGTTCCTGCCTGATGTCTCTGAGTTTGTGGGAAGTGAGGGAGGGAAAAAGTTGGAGCTGTTTTCGTTTTATGATGCTTTTGAAATACCGTCTGGATCAAGGGAAATTAAATATTGCAGCTTTTAACTGGAGCCACGCTGAAAACACAACCTCGCAGTAAATAAAAATACGATTTACCACCGTGACACTTTCATTTAACAAAACCCCCTGTGCACCTTATTTGTAATTATTCCCAAACTCAGTGAAGGATGGCCCCCGCCTCTGGACCCTGGTCCCTCACTATATCATCTCCGTCCAAAGGATGGGGAGGAGGCCAGGGAGACTGCAGGGCTGGGCCAGGCGGGTGAGAGCTTTGCTGTCCTGGGAGGTAGAAGGGGCCTGAATGTGGTTCATTATGATTGAGATTAAACTGAAAAATCAATTTTTAATTGAATGTATTCTTTGAACAGGCCCTGTTGCCCATGGCTGAGCACTAATGGAATTTCCATTCTGAGCTGTCCCTTCTCTGTGGACACCCTGATGACCCCAGCAGGACTGACCAGACCAGTGGATTTGCCCCCTACTGGGACAGCAACCTGACTCGGCCTGTGGGCTTCCGAGGGCAAGGGGGCTGAGATCACCCCTCTGAGGCTCATGCGGGTGGGAAGGGGTGGGCGCTGGTGGAGAGCACGCCTTCCCTGTGCAGACTGGCCGGTGGTGTCAGGAGGGCACCTGGGGTCTTCTGAACAGGCCAGGAGCTGCTACTTCTTGACCCAGCCTGGGGCTCTCACAAGGTGGGGAAAGGGGCAGGGCGTTCACAAAGCGGGGTTCTGTTCTGCCTCCAGGTCGTTACCAAGGGCAAGTCCAAGGACAGGGGCCACAAGGGTCCCAGGGAGTGCTGTCTCCTCCTCAACTCTGCAGGCCCTCTCCCCTACACCCTAGTTCCCGGCCAAGAAGACAAGGTGAAGGGCCCTGGGCAGGGGAGACCAGGGGAGGCCCGTGCCTCTGCACCTCCACGTGCCACCTCCTGTGGGGCTCCAAGGACCAGCCAACATACAGGGAATGGGATCCTTTTATCTTTCTTTTGTTGGGGGAGCTAGCTGAGTCTCAGATGGACTTGACTCCCTGGGACGTGGGTCCCTGTGCCTAAGTCTTGGAGAGCCCCACACCCGGGGGAGGAGACCAGTGCTGACCTTTGCGGGGTCAGCTTGCCAGAGGCTCACCCTGTTCTCTGTCCTTGCTGGCCTCCTTGGTGCACAGGCCACCCAGGGGTCATCCCAGCCTATGGGTGCAGCACCCAGGGAACCAGGATGCCAGCCTTCAACTGTGTTGTCCTGGGGGTGGGGGTACAAATTGGGTCTCAGATGTCTCCTTGACCACCCCAGGGACCCCCACCTTCGACCCTCTTTGCCTCTGATGTTTTCCTCCACTCCCCGAGGCCCCCAGCACCCCTGGGTGGGCCTCAGCCACAGCATGGGGGCTCTCCTCGCAGGCTCGCATCACCCTGGACCGCGTGGAGTGCTTTGCAGACCAAGGTTGGGCCTCAGCTGCCAGAGCCAGGGTTCCTTCCCACCAGGGACACTTCTGCTCTGGCCCACACTTAGCCTGTCAGCTGACTCAAACTGTCACGTGTGGGGGCTCATCAGGATGGGAAATGGGGGCAGTCATCCCCAGCAGAAGAGCCCCCTGGCCTGGAAGCCATGGTCAGCTTTGTACCCGAGGGCGGCGCATGCTTTTGGTTGGAAGGCAGGGGCCCTCTGAGCCCCTCATGCACAAAGCGCTGTTATAAAGACACTCTTCCTTCATTCTTGGTCTATTGGGACCCCCAACTCAGGCTTCTGTGCTCACTGTGAGGCACACCAGCAGGGTAGGCTTCTCCTGACACCCTGTTTAACTGTCCACCAACCTGCACAGACCCATAGCCCCCGCCAGCAACACCTGCCCCATCTCTCCACTTAAGAACGGTCCACGACAGGAGGCTGGACGGCAAGGCAGCCTTCCCAACGCAGGGTCCGCTTGGTCCATGCCCAGGGAAGGACAGCAGGCTCCCCACACTAGTTCTGCCCACGACACCCCCTGCAGAGAACAGATCTAAGTCGCAGAGCCCAGCACTGGCCGCGGGGAGCGGAGAGCACTCCCTAGACAGGAACCACCCAGTGGAGGAGGAGAGATACACCTGGCAGGCAAGTGGAGCGGACGCAGGCCTCCCCTTTCCCCGCCTCTCATCCAGCCTCCGAATCTGGTCCATAAACCGGGCAGAGCCATGGCCTGCCCACCTCCGAGCTGTTCCCGGACTCCCGGGCAACAAGACGAGCCCATGTGCACTCTTCCTCTCAGCTGTCTCTGCACGAAACCTGATAACTCGACAAGAACCCCTGGGCACCCTCATCATTGACCCATAGCCAGGGGCCCTGAGGTGCTTGCCTGTCCCAGGAGAGTCAGGAAACATAGATTCCCGAGGAAAACTGCCCCGAGGTCGGAGCACAGATGGGGAGCCCAGATCCTGTCTGCTGCTCACTGAGCTCAGGCAGGGCCCCCAACGGTTCACCACCTCTCCTGGGCTCTGGCTGGAATTTCGATTCAGCAGCATGGGGCAGGCCTGAGCTTCTGCATTTCAAACAAGTTCCAGCTGGCCATCTGTGGACCATGGCCTGTATCCCATCCCAGGGAGGTCTGATGTCATTGATCTGGGGTAAAGCCAGGGACAAGGGTTTTTAAAAGCTGCTTCAGGGATTCAAATATGCAATTGAGTTTGAGAAGCACTGGCTTGGACAACTGCCAGAGGTGGCCTCACGTGCCCTGGCCCCCTGGAGCTCTCTGGAGACAGCCCCCAGCTTCCCACTCCCACTGGGGGAAGCCTGGCCTTCTTGAGGCCTGCAGAGGCCTGCTGGGAACTGGCCCTTCATGGGGTGGTGGCTGGAGACCTCCCTGCCCCCCTCCTGTCATCTTAGCTCAGATCACTAATGACAGGAGGGGCTGGTCCTTCTCTGTGTGGCGGGCATTCTGTGCACTGCAGCAGGCTGAGCAGCGCCCCAGCCCCACCCACTAGAAGCCAGTAGCATCTAAACTCTCTCCAGGCATTGACAAAGGTCCTGGGTGGGGGCAGGGTGGGGCACAGGCGGCAGCGAAAACTGCTGTTTTCACTCAGCGTCGGCCTCACTGCCCGGGATTCCAGACTACAGCAGTGCTTACTCCACAATCCCTCGGGCAAGGCACTCAGTCCCCTATTTCACAGTCACATCAAACCACGTCTGGAGACACCAGTGACTCAGGCATCAATGGCACGGCACGGCTTGAACTCCGGGTGCAGGGTCTGTGCCCCGACCTGCTTTAGGCTCAGGCTTAGCCCCACTCTGTCCTTCTCTGACCTGTTCAGGCTCCAAAAACCACCTCCCGACAAGACTTTACGTGGCTGCCTGCTTCCAGGCGGACCTCTTTGGTTCCCAGGGGTTTGTGGGACAGATGGGTATGCTTCCCACCCAACAGTGAGGGTGAGGGGGCAGAGGAGGGCTTTCCCCGCCCTCCCTCCAGCATGTCCAATGTGAGCCTCAGGCCCACTCCCTTGGGCACGAGGGCCAGCAGTCCCAGCTGTTCGGACTGGCCTGCACACGGAGTGCCCGTTCTCACCCCCAGCAGCTACTTGTGACAGCATCCAGTGGCATGGCGGGGCACCTCAGCATGGGAACAGGGCCAGGGACAGCTCGTCCCCACATTCCGGCCCCTCCTGGTGAAGGTTCCCAGCCCCCTGGGACCCGACGGGGCTGTCCTGGTCCCTGCCTGGGCCCAGGAGAGCTTGTTTCTAGGGGTTTGCCACCTGCTGGTCAGGCAGGATGGCCTGATGGAAGCATTCCCTTGGCAGCTGTGCGGCCCCTTCTTCAGGCTCAATCCCGCCCTGTGGAAGGGGGCAGGTGGGCAACTGCCCTGGGCAGAGTTGGTAGCTCCCTGTCGGCTGTTGGGTCAGGTACCACTAGCCTTGTGTTTGCCCCCTCCGGTGGGAGCAAAGCAGTCAAAATCCTGGCTCCTGAACACACCCAGAGGTCAGATCCCTTGTTTCGGATCCTCCAAAGAAAATGACAGAATAAAAGCCGGCCTGTGAGTGTGGGCACCACGGGCCCGGCACCCAGCAGTGGGTGACTGTGGACTCTGGCGCCAGCACCCGTCTGAGCCGAACCAAGGCCCTGGCCGTGCTTCCATCCTTGGAGACAGGAAGGCCCACGTCAGCAGGAGCTGCGGTCATGAGAAGGGAGGTGACGGTGGCGGCAGCTGTGGGTCTGGCGGACACAATGAAGTGCTTTGTGGGCCACAGGGGCAGGACAGTGCGTGGCCTTCCAGGGGAGGAAGGACACCAGTCCAGCAGCCCCTTCTTGGGATGCTTTAAGCGAATTCACAGCCCTTCTCAGACTCACATCAGCCCGTGCAGCCCATTTTACAGAAGGGGAAGATGAGGTGCACTTCGGGAACAGCAGAGCTGGGATCTGAGCCCAAAGCTCTGGAAGCTGCCGTTATAAGAGGCAGTAAGACCTGCCAATCTGAATGTCCTGGGGGGGGTCACTGCTCCCCAACCAGGAGGGAAGAAGGCTCGCAAGACCCAGGAGGGCAGACCACCAGTCAACCCTCTTTACCTCTGGCTCTAAGCTCCCTGGGGGCTTCTGCCTCCTGCTCCACGCACGTGTCCCGGCCAGGCTCTTTGCCCCCTTGTCCAGGCGTCCGGCCGCGCCACCCGCAACAAGGTGGCAGCTCATCCTGAGCTCTGACAAGCCCCTTCGATCCAGCCTCTCTCTCATGCTAATGATTGTCAACATGAAACAGAGGCTGTGAAGGGGAAGAAAATTACTCCCTGAAAAGGAATTGACTGATCCCCATCATTTCTCAAGGAATCACTGACCTGTGAATATTTCATTACCCCAAATGCTGCACCATCCATACAAAGCAGCCGCCGCTGCAGCATGGCCAGGAGCTCGGTGGGGCCTGAGTGGACACGGACACCGGAGCTGGCCTGGGCATGAGCCTGGGGCCCGAGAGGCGCCGGACTCAATGCTCCGCCCGCCTCTCGCACTTCCAGGCTGTGACCTACATCCACTTCCTACCTGAGCCCTCAGGGCGCGTCCTCGGCATCGAGAGATGGGGGGCTTGAGGACAGGACACCCAGACACCGCAGCTGCTCTGGGTCTGGGCAGAGGTGTGGCTGACACGCCTCGCCCCGTGGGCCTGGAGGGGCCATCTGGCATCTCCCGAACGTCCCCGATTCTGAGTCCAGTTTCCTGCCAGCGTCCCTCCCAAGCTTCACAGCTCACTCAGGCCTCACTCAGTTCTTTCCTGGGCCTGGGTGAGTCTGGGTCTAGATGTTTCTAGAAGCTCAGGCTGCGTTGCTCCCCGATTCTATGGCCCAGGGGGTGGAGGGGGAGGCAGGGGGCAACGCGGATGCTGCAGAGCTGATGCCAAGATGGGGGTTGAGCCAGGGGAGGGGAAAGGAGGGTGCACCCCACATCCCGCCTCTGCCCCTCGGCCGCTGCACAGCTTCCTCGGGCTCCTTCACTTCCCTGGGTGACCGCTTCCGGGGCCCCAAACAAGGCTAAGAACCAGGGCTACCTGGCAGACGGCTGAGGGTGAAATAAGACACAAAATCTAATCGCGGTGCCCAACGTGAACAAGGAGTCACCCACCTGGAAGCAAATATTCATGGGAAACTCTGCTCTGTATGCCCAGACTCAGGTCCCCACGGCGATCACAGCACCCTCAGGGGCCCGGCCGGGGCATCTAAGGCTGAACCCTCCAGGACAGAAAAGGCCACAACCACCCTCTTCTGCGTTAAATCAGCTCCTGAGTTTCTAAGATAATCATGGGTGGAGGGGAACAGTCTGGGGCTTTCTCCAGGAATGCCAAGGGCCTAGAAGAGGATTCACCCAGGAAACAGCCACAGTAAACCTCACGTGACCCCAGGCTTTGGGCGGGTGAGGCCCAAACACCCAGCCTGCAGCCACCAACCCTTGACAGGTCACCCTGAAGCTTAAGATGCCAAAAGACGCCCTCTAGGCGCTCGAGGCTCCGGCAGCTCCTGGAGAGAGACCCCAGCTGGCTGCGGGGGAATGTGACGGCTCTGTTGTTATTGCTGGGGTTACACTGGGGATGGTGTTCCCAAATTAGCGAATGCTGCGGAGGAGGTGGAGACTCCATCTGGGGATTAGTAGAGCATGGGAGGCAGCGTCAAGGCCCCTCCCTGGTCCAGCTGGAGGGAGCCGGGATGCCTGGCTGGTGGGGGGATGTGGGCGGGGAGGAGGGAGCAGGAGGGAGCACGTGGGGCCAGACCCTAGCCCAGCCCCCGACGGCTGGTGGCTACACGGAGGGCTAGCTCAGTCTGAAGATGAAGATGGAAGGAGCGGTCCTGGCGTGGAAGGGGGCTGGACAAGAGGGTGAGGGCTTGGCTGGCAGTAGGAGGGACTCAGGCTGGCTGCACTGAGAAGCTGGAGGCAGCCAGGCGTGTGAGACACTGGGAAGCGCGCCTTGGGGGCGTCTATGGAAAATTCCTCCCGCAGGACCACACACACAAGCCTCCTTTCACCCACTGGCCACCAGCCTGGAAGCCAGACACCTCCACGTACTGCAGGGGGCCAGGGGTGGCCTGTGTGCATGCTCAAGGCTTCAACCGTCCTGAGGGTCCCCCAGCTCCCACCTGGGATGCTGAGAGGGGGTCGGGCTGCTGACAAAGGACGCTGCAGCCCTCGGGGACAGGCCAGTCTTGTAGGGTCATGGGGCAGGATGGCCACCATCTGTCACTACACTGAGCTTCCACTGCACATCTCTGTAGGCTAGGGCGCTTGGACAGAGATGGGCAGCCAGCCCCCTCCTCACTGGGATGGACGGGCCTTGCAGGATGACTGTCCGTGCCTGTGTTGAGGATTCACGTTACGTACTGGGAGTGGAGGAGCAGGTACACTTACTCAGAGGCAGACAAGAAGGGGCTCTTGGAAGCCTGGTATCACCTGGAGCGGGGGTGGCCAGGCCCAGCCTTCACAGTCAGGATAAGAAAGTCCAAAGCATGGTGGGAAGCAGCGGGTGCCTGCCCTGTCTGCTGGACACAATTTGCAATAGCGGCCACACCTCCAGGGAGACTGAGTCGTGGTGTCTGCTGAGGGACAGAATGAGCTCCTGTGACACCACATACCCGGGCATCAAGGCCACAGGCCAGGTTGTGGGGGGTGCAGGGATGTGGAGGGAGGGAGAAGCCCGAAGGGGAGGTCCCAAGGGGAAGCAGGCAGTGGGGTCCAGCAGTTCCAAGGCAGGGAGTGGTTCGGAAGTCAGGGGGACGGGTTACAGAAGGAATGATGCCTTCTGGGCTGGGGTGGTGAGGGCATAGAGGAAGGGCCTGGCTCTCTCTGCTTGGGTCACATGGCACCAGCTCCAGCTTGCTCCATCTGCACTCCCACAGCCCAGGATCGGCTCCCCTCCACCAGCTCTATGGCAGTTCCTTCAGTGCCTCGATGGCACCCAGAGCCACGTGCAGTGCTTGGGACGGGAGGCAGCTGGTCCTCCTGACCCCAAGCCCCAGGGTGGCCAGGCCGGCTGAGGGTCGTGGGGTGGGGAGGCCCAGGAGACACAGAGCCACCACTGGATTCAAGCGAAGGGCCACCTCCTGGGGCAACAGAGGCTCACCTCCGCACCCTCACTTCCCTCCCCATCAATCGTCCATCTGTCATCCTCAGCCAGCCCCCCGCCTTCCAGGGCACAGGGGAGGGTGGAGAGGAGCCCCGGAGAGGGACAGACTCTCCAAGCAGCTGTGGGACCTTGGGCACGTTACTCCCGCTGAACCTCAGTGTCCCTGTCTGCAGAGTGGGGAGAATGAAGGCTCACTTCTCGTGTGCCCACCCCCTCTCACAAAAGAGCCCTGTCCCCACAAAGTGCCTGGCCACTGCCACAGCTCACTGCCCACCCCGCTCATTCCTCTGCTTGGCTGGGCACCTGGACACTCAGGGTGACAACAGTCCTGATGGGGAGTGGGGGGCACCACCTCTGAGGTCATCTTGCGTGGATCTGGACCTGCTCCTCACACAGGCCCCGCTCACCCAGTGACACAGATGAAAACACGGGTGAGCGGAGCCCCAGGCGCCCCCAGAGAGAGTAACAAGACTAGGACACTGGAAGCCCACCAGGAGGGCCACCCCAGAGGGATGGGCAGTCAGGAAAGGCTGGTGGGCGGTGGTGGGGCTCCATCATGGCAAATTGGGGGGAGGATCTTTGTGGCCTCCGGAGATGAGAACAAGAGGAGCTAATGCAGAAATGGGCTCGCAGGGAGGGCAGGGAAGCTGGGAGTCCTCACCCACCAGCTCCTGAACTTGGGGCAGTGTTCCCACCTCCCCACAGACTGTGGGAGGCAGGCTGTGGGATCGTGGGGACCCCAGGTCCTTGCAGGATCCCAGCCCACTGGGCCTGGACACCCCCGGGGAGACTCCGCCAGGCACCCCCATTTCAGCTTCACGGAAGCTCAGCAGGCTACTGATTCTGTCTATCAAATACAGACGCTGACTCCAGAAAAATCAAGGTGCCACACCAGCCACAGGCCAGTGAGGAGGAGATGGCCCAGGACGCCACGGGCGTGGGATGCTGGCCCGCCATGGTGGCTCGCAATGGAGGGAAGGCCACTTTCTCAGGGGTGGCTGGGGCAGGGAGGGCCCTTTCCGGGTGGGCTGGGGACCACTGCCAACTTGGGAGGGGGGCCGTCACCCCTGCACAAGGCTTCAGGCTGCACACGATGGACAGGGTGGGGCCCTTCACGAGAAGGAGCGACCCCCAGACAGAAAGGCCAAGGGACCCCAGAAGGAGATGGAGGGGGAGCAAGGAAAGGAAAAGTGTGACATCCCAGTCAGAGAGAGAAAAAAACGGAGAGAGAGATAGGGACTGAGAGGGTGCCAGAGCAGGGGTGAGGCAGGGCGGGCTGCAGAAGGTGCAGAGGAAACAGTATCCACTAAGGAGAGGAGGAGGCAGACAGGGCAGAGGCGTGGAGCTCCTGCCCACCGCTTCTGTGCAAGAGAACAGGTCCCATTTCTGGAATTTGCCACGTTCTCCTGTTAGCTCTTTGGTGCGTTTACTGCCCTGTGTCTGCAGCCCTGGCGCGCTCAGGGGTGTTGCAGGCCCTTCTCCAGTGAGGGGGCCTGGAGTTGGGTGGGCCTGCTGTCTAGCACGTCCTTGCTCACTCCCAGAAATGCAGGGAGAAGCATCAGCCCCCAAGTCTCGCTCCTCCCTGTGGCCCCCGCCCTCCGCCCCAAGTCTGGGAGCAGCTCACCCTTCCTGCCTCGCCCTGCTCCCCGCTGGGCCCTGCCCTGCCCTGGAGTCCCCTCCGCTCACAGAACCATGGACTCCCCCCGGATCCTGAAGCAGGCTGGCTGGGGTGCTGGACTCAGCCGGTGAGAGAAGGGCCAGAAGCAGCAGTTACTCACTGTCACCCCCTTTCCCTGCGCTTGTCCGGCCGAGACGTGCTGAGGGTGAGGTCAGGGAGGTGAAGGGGACAGGCCTTCTCGAATGTGTTGAAGGAACTTCCTGCCGAACTGAAAGAATTTCCAAATCCCCTCAGCTGGGAAATCGTCTTTCTCCACAAGAAGCCTGTTTTCGGAGCTGGTGGGGGTGGCAGCGGCTGTGAGCCCAGCTAAGTTCCCTGAAAGGGGTTGGGGACTCCAGAATGACAGAGGCAGCTCAAGCTGACATGCTCCTGGGAATCACTGTGGACCAGCGCTTCTCAGCCCAGAGAGGTAGAGGGGCTTGTTCAAGGACACACAGCAGTTATCAGCAAGAAGGCCAGGCACACAAATCTCCCTTCCAGCGCTCTTTTCCTTCTGCTTCCTCTCAGTCTTTACTCAGTACACCAATGCTTATAGACACGGGAAAAGAAAACAAAAGAAGACTCCTCCACGATCCCGGAACCTTAGCCCCAGCACACAGTTTTCCCATCTCTTTCTGCTGTCTTGGGCGATAGGCCTACACATCCTTGCCCACTTGGGACTGTTGGATGTTGACTTTCAGCTCCTGCTGGGGCACCTCTACCCTCTTCCACCACACTCCTGCCCCTCACCAAGGGCTCCCCAGGCTGGGCCCAATCCTGGAGGCCCAGTCACCTCCGTGCGGCATGGTCATCTTGACTCTTCAACAACCACTGCAGACTCCAACTGGCCTGATTCCAGCTCCCACAGCAGCCAGAGAGGAGATAAAACAAGGCATACGCTGAACTGTGTCTCTCCACCACCAGAAACCTCTCAGTGACTTCATGTTCCTCGTCGAAGAAAATTTATCTTCTCGCCCCCAGCCCACAGGGCCCTGCTGGTTGCCACCTTGCCACCCTTTCCAACCCTTCCCTGTGCACCTGACTTAAGCCGCTGGGGACTGTTTTCAGTTCTTTGGACGCGCCAAGGTCCCTCTTTCTCAGGGACTCCATACATGCTGTTCCCTGTGCCTACGAAGCTGTTCCCCTCAGTCTCTCCACACCAGCCTCTGCCAGTCCTTTAGCTTAAAAGTCACCCCCTCAAGACTTCTCTGGTGGTCCAGTGGTTAGGAATCATCCTGCCAATGCAGGGGACATGGGTTCTAGCCCTGCCCGGGGAGCATTCCACATGCTGTGGGGCAACTTAGCCCATGCACCACAACTACTGAGCCCATGCCCTGCAACAAGAGAAGCCACCACAATGACAAGCCTGCGCACAGCAGCTGGAGAGTAGCCGCTGCTCACGGCGACTAGAGAAGCCGGCACACAGCAGTGAAGAAAGAGTGCAGCCCAAAGTACATAAATAAAGTTTTAAGAAAAATTCACCCCCTTGGAGGTGTCCTCCATGACCGCCCCGTCTGAAGTCCATCCCACTGTTAAGTTTCCACCTCAGGACCCTGTTTTCACAGCACTGAGGCCAACGTATAAATATTTTCTTCATTTCACGTCTATTGTCTCTGTGCTCCAGGAAACTGCAAGTCTGTGGGGACCGGGACCACGTATACCTTGTTCTCAGCTGCATACTCAGTGCCATCATGATGCCTGGAGCACAGCAGGTGCTCAATAAATGAATGAATCAGTGATCAGATGGGTGGAGGGGACAGTGGGCGGAAGTCTGGCCCTTGCGGTGAAGGACTCAGGACCTAAGTGAGGAGGCAGACTAGGGCAGGGGTGAAGGGAAAAGTGTTGCAGTATCCAGGGCTTTGGGGACCATGAGACTGGAGTCCCTGACAGCTGTCCCCTCCGCTGGCCCTTGCCTGATGAGGTAGAGGGAGGCTGTGGGAGGGGGCGCGGAGAAGTGGGGGCTTTGGACTGCTCAGCCAGCAAGTAGCAGGGCCTCTCCCACATCTCCACAGAGCAAGCAGCGGTGTCGCCTGTAATCACCTGTGTACAGGTGCGTGCACACACACTCACAGGATCCCCTTCCTGTCCTCCCTGGCCCAGGGTGGCCTGTTTCCCAGCTCTCCGTGGACCCTGGCCTTAGAGATAGTGGAACAGTGAGGCTGCCGTGCCTGGCTCGCAGAGGGCCAGGTCAGGGAAGTGGCAGTGGGCAGACAAGGAACGGCAGCCTCTCTGCCAGGTACTTGGGGCTCTGTCCACGGCACCCCCTAGACAGTAGCCGCCAGTGCCAGAGCAATAGGGCAGAGCAGCCAGCGGGTGTCCGGTGGTCCCTGCCCCCTCCCCAGGGTTCTCTGTCTTGTGGAGGTTTTACTCTGAATACTCAGCCCACAAAGTGGAGGCGAGGCTGCCACAGAGCAGCTAGGGACCCACTCTGTGCCCACAAACATCGACGGTTTCCCTAACAGCCCCCAACCCCCTCAGCAACGGTCTCTCCCCTCCTCCTTGGGCAACCCCAACTCCACAGGGGAGCCGGCACCGCTCACTCCCGGGCAGTAGGCGAACGGGCAGGGAGGTTCAGGGCAGCAGGCTCCCAGCTCCATCAGACGGACACCTCGGAAGAATGGGAGTGGGGGAGGAGGCACCAGATGGGGGTGTCGAGGGATGGCCTGTGCGCTGGGAGAGCTCCTGAGGGCTCCAGAGCCACGAAGGACACAGCCCACCCTCCACCTCCCCGGGCAAAGATCCCCCCACCCCCAGTCACCTCCTATCTGGAGGGCTCCCCGCTCTCCTCTCCCCTCTGCTGACCACAAGGAGCTCTGGTTTCCGGCCAAGGCCCTGGTGCCCGATTCAGCACCGGTTGCCTCCAGGCACAGGTTAGCTGGCACCTCTGGGGCAGCTCAAGTCAGTGCTGCCAAAGAGGTCTCAAATGCAGCCCCTCTGGGTTTGTATCACTCAGGGGCCCTCCCCCATATGGGCGGGACATCAGAGTCCGGCCTTGTCCTCTGGCCCTGGATCAGATTTGGCTGATGTTCTGGGCCTGGCCTGCTTGGCAGCTGCATGTGCAGTGTCTCTGGAGGCAGGGTGCGCCGGGCTTGCTTTCTGACTCTGAGAATCTCCTGGGACCTCAGATGAAATCCGGGTTGCAGAGATCACCCAGTGAGAGGAGAACGTGTTCTCTGGCCTCTGGACACCCAGATGTCTGTCTTCTGGGCCAGGGTTCAAGTTTGAGGTTCTGCTGTGGCCGCCTCAAGCCCCCATTCTTCATCTACCCAGGCTGCCAACCCTGGCTTCTCTGGGCCAATCTCCCCACACCTTATACCAGAAGAAAAGCCTCTGCCTTATCCCAAGGGACAGAGACCCCAGAAGTCTGGCAGCCCCAAGCCTTGCCAGGTTGGGGTGGTGGGCTTCACTGGCCCCCTTCTCCACTTCTAGAATTGTGCAGACCTATGGTGCCAGGGTCCGTTGGACCAGGGATTGACAAACTAGAGGCTGCGGAGCAAATCTGGCCCCCTGCTTGCTTATGTAAATAAAGTTTTATTGGAACCCAGCCCCACAATTCACTTGCACAGCTGATGTCTGCTTTCCTGCTGTGGCAGCAGAGCTGAGGAGCTGAGACAGAGTCCATATGGCTCACAACGCTCAACCTATGTACTGTCCCGGCCCTCTGTGGAGCAGTTTTGTTGATCCAGAGCGAGACAGCAGGACTAGGGTGCACTGGCTTGCTGGAATCCTCCAGGTCCTGAGGATGGGAGGCGGCTGGCCCTGCTGCGGAGTCTGAGAGAACGCGGGGACTCTGTGCCCTTGGCTGGCTGCGGCTGTCTCCACTGTGGTCACTGGGTGAGAATGACTTTTATCCCTGGTGAACCACAGAGCCACACTGTCTGGACTGCAGCCTCCCCAGCAAGGGCCCCTCCCCCAGTGCCAGGCTGGGCCGCGGGATGGAGAAGGGGCCGAAGGACACGCGCCTCTGTGAGCCCCTGCAGCTGGAGGGGCCTCGCTGCCCTGCTCTCTCTCCCCCCGTGTCCTGTTTGTTCCCGCTCTCTCGGTGACCCGCCCCACACCCGCCCTGGCTGGCTGTCCTCGCTCTCTCTGCTTCTGACCCCGGGCTGGCCAGGGCTGGGGCCCATCAGCACCTGGGCGCTCTCCAGTCTGCAGTTGGCCCACGCGGCTTGAAAGTCGACTGACCTCCTGGCAGAGAGCCTTTCTGCTGGCCCTCAGCTGACCACTGACCCTCCCTCTGTCACCAGGCCTGCCCTTTCCCATTTCCAGGCTCCAAGAGGCCATCAAACGCCCACCTGCCCGTTCCACAAACACCGATATAGATATTTCTTCCCTGTGAGGCCCACAGACACTTGCATTGGAGCCCCCGAGAGAACCTGCTAAGAACGCAGAAGCCTGGCTCCGCTTGGGTTGATGAATCAAACTCAGAGAGTGAGAACTGGGGGACTTGGCCTGGTGGACTGTGAGGACCCAGTGGGTGAGGCTGTGCTGGGGCCAGGTCTCCGTGAGTCCTCAAGAGTGCAGACACACTAGGTCTGGGCATGTCCCCCTCCCCAGCCCCAGAAGATCCACCTCTTATGGGTAGGCATTATGTGGCAAGAGGTAGGGGTGGGAGCAGTCACCCCCAGGCGGTTGTCACAGGTCCAGACTGCCCACCTCTATCACCCCATGCAGCCACAGCAACCGGGGCACCCCCCACCCCTGGTTGCCCCGCTCCAGACAGCTTTAACGATTATTGTTGTTTAGGATAATCACACAACTGGGGGGAGGCAGAGCGAGGGGGTGACTCTGAGCTCAGGTGGGGCGGCAGCTGCCTCTGCCACACACAGCACAGACGGTGGCTGCATTTGGTGGTGGAGTCTTTAAAGAGGTAATTAAGGTTATATGAGAATACGGGCTTCCCAAGTGGCACTAGTAATAAAGAATTCGCCAGCCAATGTAGGAGACATAAGAGACGTGGGTTCGATCCCTGGGTCAGGAAGAGCCCCTGGAGGAGGGCATGGCAACCTGCTCCAGTGTTCTTGCCTGGAGAATCCCCAGGGACAGAGGAGCCTGGCAGACTACAGTCCAAGGGGTCGCAGAGTTGGACATGACTGAGTGATTTGGCACACATGCGCGAGGTCATAGGTGTGGGCCCCAACCCAACACGACCGGTGTCCTTACGAGAAGAGACGAGGAAACACACACTCATGGAGAGGTGACTGCGTGAGGACACAAGGAGAAGGTGGCGTCTACATGCCCAGGAGAGAGGCTTCAGGAGGAACCACCGTGCCCATACCCTGCTCTCCAACGTCCAGCCTCCAGACGGTGAGACGGTACACTTGTGTCGTTTAGGCTGCCTGTTCTGTGGCAAGCCAACAGAGCCGCTTACTGGACTGCCCCCGGCAGGGTCCTTGTGCCCTGGTTCTCCTCTACTGTGAAATGGGATGCCAATGGGCTGCGGTGAGCGAGCTAACAGCTGTTAACATCTTTGGCCCAGCTGGCTCGCGGGGCACCATACACTGGCTATTACTGTCTCCAGACGTCACATTTCCCAGGCCAGTTCCTGGGGACCCAGCCCCAGCCTGTAGCTCTCATACTCATTTGCTCCAAATACCCCCCAAGCAGAGTCCCATGACAGCCAGAAGGAGAGAGAGCAGGACCCCTTCTCTGCCAGCAACCCCGGTACTGAGGCTTGGAGCCCACTGTTTCCTGGCAGGAGATGAGGATGGAAGTGAACAGAGGGCCCCAGGGTGGGCAGGGGAATAGGGTTCCAGAGCAGGGGCCCAGCCATGGGCATGGACACCACTTCTGTGATGACTGAGTTTAGGTGGCTAGGCGGTCTGGGCAGGTGTGGCCCAGGGCATGCAGGGTCCTCTTCTCTAGCATCCCTGGCTGCTGGCGTCTGGGTGCTGCTCAGGCTCCCAGGGATGGGCACCCATGCCTCCAGAGCAGACTGAGGTGCAGGCAGCTCTGACACTGGAAGGCTGGCTTTCCACATGTAGATAGTAGCTGTGTGGCAGGTGCTGAGTTTGTGCCCCCCTGGGGCAGGGTGGGTGGGCAGATGTGCCCAAGAGGCAGGCATGGAGAGGGGGCAGTGGCAGCCCCAGCCCCGTTCCAGTGGGGCTGCTGAGAATGAGCAGGGTGGATCCTGCCTTCCAGGGGCTGAAAGAGCCTGTTCTCAAACACTGGTCAAACCTTCCCCTGAGGGCAGACTGTGGATGGTTGTTGCAGGTAAAACCAACACTCAGAGAAACAGAGAAAGGGTTCAGGAGCAAGCCCTGATCCCCCAACTCCAGGGCCAGCTGACAGCTGTCCCATCGCTCAAGTTCAGCACCAACTGCCAGAGGAAGAAAGACGCCTAGGAAGTGGGGGGCAGCCCCAGGAAAGCTGTCCTCCAGCACCCAGCCCCACGTGTCCCTCTGGATGGGTCTGTGGGACAAGGTAGGGGGGGCTCTCTTCTCCTCACTGCTTGGGGACAAGGCTGGCATCCCTCAGGGCCTGTAAAGAGGCCTGGACAGCTGCAGCCTAATTGTACATTGAATTGAGCTCCTTCTGTGTTTAGAGACAAGGACAGGGGACAAAGGGAGGGACAGCAGGGGAGTGCAGGGTTAAGTCTGAGGGACACTGCTTGAGCACCTGCTGTATTCAGGTCACATCCAGCTCACAGCTGGGCACCAGGGAGCCACCCTAGCTTCAGAGGCCACATGGGAGCAGGAGGGGCCTCTCTGCAGCAGGTGGGCAGTGGGAAGTTGAGATGTGTGAGATATAAGATGCAGATGGCAGGTCAGGCCGGCTCTCGGGTCAAGGTCTAGCTCCCCCGGGCCTGGGCGAGCTCACCTGGAGGCGCCGGGTCATCCACTGAGAAAAGACCCAGAGGCACATGCCGTGTGGACAGAGGGTCCAGGGGCAAAGCTGCCCCTAGGCAGCTCCCCATCACTGACTCTGCAGGTGCAAGGGAAACGAACCGCAGGGCCCACCCCAGCCCTGGCTCCATGGACCTTGGAGAGCCCCACCCTGCACAGCCATATCACTCCATAGGCAAGCTCTGCCTCCGAGGGAAAGAAGGCTGGGCTCTGGAAACCCACAGCACCAGGCTCCCAAGGCCCTTTTCCTGGTTTTCCCTTCAGTCTCACAACAAAACTCTTTGGGTCAACACCAGCCTCAGCTGAACCAGCGAACTGGCCGCATTAAGGTCAGAGGGGCTGGGCTGTGAATGCGTGCCCGACACTGGAGTGGTGGGGGGAGCTGAGACCCGGACAGAAAGGGCTGCCTCTCAGAATCTCTCCACCGGCCCCAGCTCCTCTGGCCCCGCCTGGGCCATGAGCAATACGTCTTCTAACATGACTGCCTTCCAGGGTCTAAAGACCAGCGACATGACCCCCACCTCCGCTCTCGGCCAGCCTGGATACCCCTCGGCCCTCAGCACCGGCTCATAATGGGGGCCAGCAGAGGGCCCAAGACTCAGAATGTGTGCCTGAGGTTGGTTCCAGCCACGAGGGGAGGACCGGGCTGGGGAGGGGCCAGGGGATCCTCCAGAGGTAGTTGGGGGGAAGAACAGGAGGGTGGGTGGGGGTGAGCCAGCGGGAGGAGAGAAGGGCAGTGGGGTCCAGCAAGGCAGGGTGACCAGTTGTTCCAGGGTCACCTGCACAGAGGGCCAGCCCAGGCTGCTCTCACTGGCGGGCCAGGAGCTTGGTCTTGCACCTGCCTTTCCCCCTCCACTCCTGTGGCTCACCCTAACCGCAGGGAGCTAGGCAGGGACCCAGGGATGGAGCTGGGGCTAACTGTGGCCCAGGGAAGTACGTGGCCACAACCACCGTTGGAGTGGATGCGGTGACCAGTCCTGACCGCCTACATGGACATCGAGGCAAAGGGCAGTGCATCCCACAACTGCATCCCAGACCCACAGCTGCTCTCCCCCGGCCTGCTGTGCCTGATGCTCACGTGGACCTGCAAACACCGCGGCACAGGCTGGGGGCGAGATGGGAAGGACACAGATCCAGGAGGCCGGGCTTGGACCCTAACCTAAGCCCAGGAGGGTTCAGGCTGAGGGATGGGGAACCCACCAGGTGGGGTTAACTGGGTGCCCAGAGCCGCCAGACTGACTGTGGAGTTTGAGGCATTAAAGCACTTTCCCCAGGCCTCTATTTGCCTGGCTGTCTAGTGGGGCTAGGACTTCCCAGGTGGCTCAGTGGGTAAAGAATCTGCCTGCGATGCAGGAGATGAAGCAGATGCGAGTTCGATCCCCAGGTTGGGAAGATTCCCTGGAGGAGGGCATGGCAACCTACTCGAGTATTCTCGCCTGGAGAATCCCATGGACAGAGGAGCCTGGTGGACTACAGTCCATGGGGTCGCTCTGAAGTGACTGAGCACGCATACACACGCACTAGTGGGTAAGACCCCTCCCTGCTCCCCCCCACCCCCCCCACTCTCCCCCTCACCCGCCCCCTCGCCGCTGCCTGCAGCCAGGTGTTGGGATGAAGGAAGGCTGGGGCAGGGAAGGCTGGTGGATCACTGCCCGAGAAATGTCTGTGAAGGCTGAGCTGTGAGGCTGCAGAACCACAGGAGCCTCAGGGCCACGGCCTCAGGGGACAGGCCCATTCAGCTGCCCCACTGCCCTCCCCTTCCTTCCTCCCGATCCGCTTCCACTGGGAAAAGACAGCCAGGGTCAGGGCACCTGTTGGAGGAAGGAGGCAGTGGCTCTGGACTCCGGTCCTCCTATAAACTCCCCTCCCCTCCCAGCACGGGCCAAGCTCCATGGAGGAGGCGGCCTGGAGAAAGGCCTGAGTGGCTGTGTGCGGACCGCAGGGGCTGACCCACCTGCCCAGCCTACTCCACTCCCCCACCCCGACTCTCTAGTCCTGAGACCAGGGGGCCACAGGGAGCAGGCAGGAGGGGTGAGGCCGGGCCCAAGGAGTGAAGGCAGGAGGAGGGGGTAGGGCTTGGGGTTTGTGCTCATTTCAGCAAAGTGACCAGGACCAGATAAGACTTCCAAGGCCAGGTCAGACTCAGCCCCTGTGCCCGTGGGGACACCTGTTGCACAGGTGGGCTTCTGGGGGACAAGAAAACAGAGGGACAAATAAGCTGATGGGACAAGACACCCCCTGCCCTCCTGCCCCTGGAGCTTATCTGGGGCCCAGCTGCCATGCACCACAGCCTGGGGGTGCAAGACACTCGGACTCATGCTCTCACACTCACTGGTGTGTGCGACACTCACACCCACTCAGGTTCACATTCATGCGTGTACACTCAAAACACACGTGCACCCTCAAACCCCAGGCTGGCCAGTCCCACCTCCCTTAGGGACAGCTGACAAGAAATGCAGAGGCTTCAGCTTAGGGTGTGTGTGTGTGTGTGTGTGTGTTCACACACATGTGTGCAATCCTGCGACCCCACCCAGCAGCGCCCCCCAGCCCCCCGCCAGTGCCCTCTCTTTAGTACCAGTGAAACAGAGAAGGGTTCTGCTTGCACCCCCAGGCTTGGGAAGGGTGGTGGGCGGCCATGGGCTGGGCTGACTTTCCAGGCGCTGAGCTGTGCGTGAGTGATAAGTGAGAGTCTAGCTTCTGCTCTGGGGGATTCTCCCGCTATCTGTGGTGAGTAGATAAAGCTGGGGATTAGGGAGCAGCTACAGCTATGGGCCCAGAGCAAAGCTCACGCTCTCCAGACACTGCAAGAGGCAGGCGGCATGGAGCCAGGGCAACTCCTGCAGACCCCCGCTTCCCCCGCACAAGTGAGCGGTAGACCCTGGGGCCACATCGGTGCCTGAATCAGCTGAGCGTGCAGTGGGCACACAGACCAGAAATCAGAGCTAGAGGGACCCTCCATCGATGTCTGTGCACACCAAGGTCTAGGGTCTAACCTTCGGGTGAAGGGCAGTAACCAGAGTCTGCTGCTGTCTCCCCTGTCCGCACACTTACCCTGGACCAGGTCTGGGCTCCCAAGTCACCCCCACCCCCTCCTGTCTGCCATTCCTGTTTCAGAGAACTCTCTGAGACAGACAGCGAGAGACTCACAGAGTAGTCAGGGAGGTGAGAGTGAGATTCGCCCCTGAGTTGGGCACTGAGTAAGACCCTTATCTGGCCCTGGCCCTCTAGCAATGTACAGCTTAGTCAGAACTACAGGCCCTTCTGCAGAGAATCTGAAGCCATGGGAGGACAGAGGCTGGAGCCAGGCAGTGATGAGGTCACTTGGGGGGTGCTCCCTGGAGGAGATGGCTTTGCTGGAGCCACAATGGATGTGCAGGAGGGAACAGAGGCAGGGTCAAGATAGGGGCCAGGAGAGGTCAAAGTTACAGAGGTGAAATGGACAGATGCTGGTGCTCCTGGAGCCCAGGTGCAGGGCCAGGTTCAGGGTGGACACGGAGGACCCCCCGAAAGTCCCTCCCTGGATGCCAAAGGACCTCCCATGGAAGCCTGAGAGAGGCCGTGAAACTCCACACAGCTCCAGCACGTACCCTGATCCTGTCTCTTTGAAGACCAGCCTCCCCCCATTTTAGGCACCAAGAGTTCCCGTGGGGACAGGGGACAAAGGGCTTTCTCCCCAAAGCTCGAGCTCTGCTCCTGTCCTTCGGTTTGAACCCCCTCCTCTGCTCGCTACTTACCCTTTCTGTGTGGCCCCTCCCTCACCAACACCCACAGTCTGGGGGACCAGGTCCTCCTGCAGGGCGGGCAGCAGACACAACATCAAAACCGACTGTCCAGGGAGCCCTTGCTGCCACCACAGCGAGCCCAGCAGGGTCAGAAATGGAAGACATTCCTGGAACTAGGCAGATGGAAAACAGCAGCCGGGTTGGTCTCTCCAGCTGAGAACTGGGAGAAGGCAGACAGACCTGGGCTGCTGTTCCTGCCCCCTGTAACCTCCGGTCCCATTAAAGCGGTGGCACCAGCCCAGCCTCACCTCACAGAGCCTGGCATAATGGAGCATTAGAACAGAATTGAATTTCCCTTTAATTACAATGGCCCACAGATACTGTTTAATTTGTAATCGGGGAGTTAATGCACTTTGCCCCTCTTGCCTGCACACACGTGTTCTCCCCTGCACGGCTGGGCCGGGACACCCCCCAGGGCGCTGAGAATGGACACCCTCACTTCCTGCCTGTGAGCATTCCCTCCTCCTGCCCACCACCCGCCCCTGGCCAAGCCCACCGCACCCGAGACGTCCATGTGGCCGTCACATGTCACACGGCTCACACATGCATGAACCGTCCTAATAGGCAGACAGAAGCATAATTTTTCCTCTAATTACATATTCAGCACTTCTGAGAAAATGAGATTTTAGTAATTCAATTGGACTGAGAAGCAGGCCTATAATAAAATGAAATTTGTAACAATCGTGCAGTTAAATTAGTTAAATGGAGAGGAAGGAGCTGTGGAAAATTGACCCCTCGATCTCCTAAGGACTAATCAGACATTTGAACTGAGTTGTGTTAACAGAGCCCTGGGACGAGGCGGGTGGCGAGGGTGGGGACGTGGAGTCAGGCCTGGTGGGCCGAGGTCGGGGCCTGCAGGGGGCAGACAGGATGGGCAGGCAGGCTGGCAGGCGAGGGGAGGATCGGTGCGAGGCCCACAGGAGGGGGGTGCAGAGAACGGAGGGAAGGCAGGTGGCTGGGATGGAAAAACCCAGCCACTCTTGCTGGGCCTGGAGTTTCTCAAACCGCAGCATTTCAGAGCATCCCGGTGCCACCTGCAGCAGAGGGGAGGGAGGTTTGTGCAGAGAGCTTGAGGGGCCATTCCTGAGCAGGTGGCGGGGCTGCCTCAGGGACAGAGCGACAGCTGGGGGCTGAAACGGCGGGGCCGGCATGCTACTCCGACCCCATAACGGAGCGGCTCAAGCTGGGAGAGAAAAGCAGCTCTCCCTCCACCCAGACCGGGGCATGGCCGCCTCTCCCCTGAACCCTTCCATCTCTCTGGCCCTGCGGCCCCTCCTGGGGGCCTGTGCACTCACCTGAGGAACCGTTTCAGAGGCGTCGCTGAGCCTCTGTGTTAGACACACGGCTGCAGCCTGTCACTATATTGTACAAGGGGACCGCGGCAGGCCCAGGTGGTCTTTCTGAGGGGAAAGAGGCCACCCAGCTCTGCCCTCTTGGCCAGAGCTGGCCATCGACACCTCGGTATACTGCATGTCAAGATAAGATGTGGACACCCAGCGCTGGGGAAACCCCGGCTCCCAGAAACAAGCGTTTGAATCTGCTCCACAAGCTGGGGCACCATTCTGGGAGGGGGCGTGGAGAGGCCCGGGGCATACTGAACAGCCTCTTTTTGATTCTACTAGGGCCCCGCTGTCTTCAGGGATACCATCACCCAGGAGAACATCCTTCTGGGAAGACCCAGGCCAGATAACAAGTCTGGGCGAGGGGCCTGGGATCCTTCCCTGCTGGTGCCCATGTACCGCTCAGTTCAAGGCTGTCTGGTGGAGGAATGCCCAGATGGAGGCCCCCAGTGGGCAGCCGGCACCGGCCTGCTTCCCGTCCAGCCGATGCAAAGGGCTGACAGACCCCACTTGTCCCAGGTCTGCTACCAGGGGCCCCCCAAAACAGAACCGGTTTTCCCGCACTCAGTGCCTCCTTGCCTAGGTGCTGAGGGCGGCTCCGGGCCAGATGGAGGCCAGACAAGCCTGCTGCAGCCCATCCTGCTCAGGGCTGCTGAAGACTGGCCCTTTTGCTGAGCCAGGTAAACAGGCTGGGGCTGCACCGAGGGGGCCCGGCTCCGAGGGTGGGTGGGACCTGCCCCTGCCCTGCTGTCTGAACACTTTCTAGAATGTCAGCAGAAGCAGCTTCCTGCCTGCCTCTGCTGGCAGGGCCCACCCCGGCCATCACCCCAGCAGTTGGGATGCAGGCAGAGGGGAAATCAATACGAAAGCTGAAGGTGTTGGCGTCAGGTTCTGGGAGGTGAGATGAGGTGAGGGAAAGAATCTCTGGGAGGGGTGGGCTTCGCGGCCATCCTCGCCTGGGCAGGGGCTGCAAGTGGAGAGGCCCTGGGGCAGGATGTCACAGCCACACCTGCGGGGTGGTGGGGAGATAGGCCAGCTGCCCCAGGACGAGCTCCTTCTGGGGTCGATCCACGTTACCCTCGAACTCCCCTGAGACACAGGTGCTGGCCTGCCCGTGATCCACAGAGAGAAGCGAGAGGCTTGAGGCTTGGGGGCCTGCCCTCTGGGAGAAGGAGGGCAGGGCCCCCTCCACCCAGTCAGATTCCTTCCTGGGGGTGGGCACCATTTCACTCCTTCAGTCTAGGGGAGGGAGGTGCTGCAGAATGAATGCCTTGGGCATGGCCACCTTTGTCAAAGAAACTAGCATCACTGGTGGCCTGGCCTCCAGGGCTGGGCATCAGCACATAGACAGTAGGCTCTCCCCCGGGAGGGATAGGAGCCCGTGGTGGGGGAGCAGTCAGGCCGGAGCGAGCGAGGTGGGCAGGATGTGCCCTAAGCTCCCCTGTTCCCCTTCTCCCTGCATCCATCTCATTCAGGGGACCTCACGTCTCACCTGTCACTCTCTCTTCCACCCTAGGTGCCAGGAACAAAATGCACAGCATCGGCTCAAGGAAAGACCCTAGTCCTCCTCGAACCAGGATGAAGGGTGCCTGGGGTATGGGCACCACGGCCAAACTGAGGGGGAGGGGAGGGGAGGGAGGCGTGACAGGGGAGGGGAGGGAGGAGAAGGATGGGGGCATGGCTTGCGCTTTCCACCCTCCATTGCCTCCTGCCCCCAGCCGACTGGGCAGGCTTCCACCTCCCAGGCTGCTACAACCATTCAAATATTTATCCTTGTTTCATCTTCCAAAAGGGGAATGAAGAGAAAGCAATAGAAAGAGAGAGAGAGAGGAGAAAAAAATCCAAGTTTCTCATTTGAAAGTTAATTAGTCTAATTAGGTCTAATTAAGAGCCCCCAACACAATGCAGCTCACAGATGAACTGCCCGTCTCCTCATTTCCTCTGGTTCTCATTTCAGACTGAGCGTGGGGAAGCCTGGAGGGGGGCCAGCTCTGACATGGGTACGGGTGGGGTCCCCTCCCTCCTGGGGGGCTGGTGTGGGGGCCCACCGAGGCAGAGCCCAGGTAGGCACGGAGTCCTCCACAGCAGGCCTCCCCCAGGCAGCACGGGAAGGACTTCATAGCCAGTTGCCACCCCCGTCCTACTTGCTGGCTCCAGGGCCAGTCCGAGCCCTGTTCTCTGGCTTGATCTGGCGTTTACACCCAGGGCATGCCCCTCCCTGGGCAGAGGACAGAGGGTGAGATGGTTGGATGGCATCACTGACTCAATGGACGTGAGTCTGAGCAAACTCCAGGAGATGGTGAAGGACAGGGAAGCCTGGCATGCCGCAGTCCATGGGGTCGCAAAGAGTCGGATACGACTTGGCAACTGAGCAACAATGCCCCTCCCCCTGGTTCTGCAGGCTTCTAGAAGTCAGGTGAGGTCAGAAAGCCATTAGTGGCTGGGTCCTGGCTTGGGGACTGGGCACCTGCCCCCGCAGGGGAGGAAAGATGACCCCAGATCCTAGGTCTACAGGCAGGGAAACTGAGGTGCAGGCAGGGTGGATGAAATGTCACAGAGTTCTGCACCCGGCCTGTGGCGGAGGGGTGATGGGAACTGGGCACAATGGGCCACGAGCCTGAGCTCTGCCTTGGCCCCCTTTCTGCTCCTCCCAGGGCCCCAGCAGGGCAAACTCTGACCCCAGACAGGATTCGAGAGACCCGGCTGCCACCCAGCACAGCTGCCAGTAGGCCGCCAGGCAGGCCCACAGAGGGAGCTGAGCACAGGAGAGGAGGCCAGGGCAGGTTCCAGGGGAGACCTCCACAGGCGCTGGCAGCCAAGGTTCTGACTCAGGTGCAGCAGACCCAGCAAAGCAGCAGCGGGAATGGCTGGAGAGGCTGATTTCTGAACCAAGATCAAAAGAATTAAGTAGGCTTAGCTCCGAGCCGAAGATGGAGGGGAATTCCTTGAGCCACCCACGGGGAGGTGAGGCTGTTGAAAGGGGGTAGGGGGGTTCAGGAGGGTGGGGACAGCCTGGTGACATGGAACCCCCCCAGGCGCTGTAGCCCAGTGGGGGAGGCCCAGCCCCCCAGAGTGTGCCCCAGAGCCGGTGAAGCCGGGGGGCTCGGCCCTCATCCGCCTGAGAGAAGTCTCGGGGAGCTCAGGGCCCATCACCCCTCCTGCCATGGCTGCCCCAAGCTGGGTCTGGCTGGGAACTCCGAACAAAGCGAAGTCACCAAGAAAGTTTCGGATTATGGAAATTCTGTCTGCAGAATTTCTCTGTGGCCACACACCGTATGAAAAGTCACTGCATTGTACACCTTATAGCAGGCGAGTGTTCTGACGTGCAAGTTACACCTCAACAAAGCTGTGAAATATCGTAAGGGGAAGGGACTGGAGGCCCTGGCCTCTGGGCACCTAGAAACACCCTCAAAATAGTGACCACGTGGACACCAAGAGAGCCAAGCTTGAAGGGGGGGCTCTGCTGGCAGGGTCCCAGTTCTTGGATGTGGCCGTCTGGGCAAAACGGGCACATCATCCCCCATTTTCTGAGCCTTCTCTGTGCCTCAGTTTTTCTCTTCTGTAAAATGGACTCACAGTCTACACCCTGGGGCTGCTGGCAAACTCACAAGAGACCGGTGCCAGGCATAAGGCCATGAAATGCCAGTGCCTTCTTCCCCCCCTTTCCAGGGTCCATCGTAGGGCAGCATTGATCTGGGGGGTGTGCCTCCACGCTGCATCGTACCTGGGTCTCGTGGTGACACACGGTCTTCTGACCTCTCACCCTCTCCTGTGCTGCCCCCCTCTCACTTCAAGCCTGCTCGGGGCCCAGGTCTGCCTCCCTGCTCCCAGGGGGAGGTCACCTGGGTGGGTGCTCCCATCTCCCTAGCACAGCTGTCCACCTCTTGCCTGGATTTCTCACTCTAGACTCTCCCAGTCAGTCCCAGGGCCTCCACCAGCCCAGCTCCATCCAGGCCCCCAGGCAGAACCGGAGATGCCAGAGCGGCCTTGGGCAGCTGCCTCTCTTTGGTTGCTGGGTTCTCTTCTCCGGTTCCCAGGCCAGGGGCAGCACGGAGCCCTCCAAAGGCTCTAGCAATTTCCAAGTAGGAGGAAGACGCATAGGTAACAGCTCTCTGACGGCAGGAGGGTGGGGATTCCCGGCTGGATGCAAGCCATAGGGCATGGAGGGGGCAGTTAAATGGCCAGGTGGTCAGGGCTTTGTTTATGGGAGCTGGAAAACAGCAGAACTGGTACCGGGAGACCCAGGGTGCCCGGCAGGCTCTGGACGCCCAGGCCCACTGTGATGTCCAGCTCCGAGGGGCACTGACCTGTCCCAGGCACCCTAGTGCCCGCGGGGCCCTGAGAAACTGCACAGGCAGGGAACATTTGGCCAGGCAGGGCCTCCTCCAGTGTACACATCCAATTCTAAATGAAAATAAATCCCCATCATCAACTTGTGAATAGCACAATTACACTGCATTTGCTCAAGCATGAGTTTAAATTGTTAATTTGCTAAATGGAAATATTTAAGATAAACTACACATCTTGTGACCTTATTTTAGCAATTCCTTCTTCCGGATTTAATATATCTGGGAGCTTTAAACAACAGACAAGGCCACGTCCACCACGGCTGACCCCACCCCAGGCCTGGGGCTGGCCACTCAGTCTGCACTATATCATTTATCCCCCCCACCGGATGCAATGTCATCCCCACGGACCCAGGAGGAAACTGAGGCCCCAGGATGGAGAAGGGCCGGGGTCATTGAGCAGAGGAGAGGCAGGCCCAGCCCACTCACTCCTTCCACACCCCGCCAGTTTCCTCTTGCCCACTGTGACCAGAGAGCTGACAGAAGGTGGAGCAGAGGACAGGCATGCCCAGGGAAGCTTGGCTTTCGCACAACCAGGGCTCTGCGGGAGGCTCCGCCTGCCTCCAGGCCTGGGGGCTGGGACAGTGAAGGTAGCCCAGCACAGACAGCCCGTGCGTCCTCTGCCAGCACACTGGTTCATCCTCCTAGCTGCCTTGTCCCTGGGTCACGCAGCCCGTGTGTTGGCACATGCCTCTGGGGCAGACATTCTAGCCTGGGGAGTGACTCCATCTCCACCCACAGCCCCAAATTCCTAACCACACCGCGGAGGTCTTAGATGTACACGTGTCACCCTCAGAAAGCACACAGCCCTCCCCCCCAGGCTACCTGCTAGGCCTCAGGGACCCCTGAAAGGGCCACCCTTGGCCCTGCCCTGCTGCACGGGACCACAGGAATCCTGGTGTCACTTCCTACCTGAGATGTGAGCCCGGAGGAGGTGGGCCCTGCACGCAGGGTGGAGGTAGCCACCCACTGGCCCTCTGATGTCAGGGTTGGACACTCACGCTTACTCGAGCCCAGGCACTTGCCCAAGGAGCACCCACGGCCTGGGTTTCACCAGAAGAAACCAGAGGATCTGGGTGTTTCCTTACACACGCCCTAGGTAGGGGCAAAGCTCAGAAAAATTGCCACCCTCTGTTCAGGGACTCCTTCTCATCCTCCCAAACCCATCCATCCATCACGTGTGGGCAGGCATTGTGTGGGCCTCTCCCACGAGGCCTCTGGAAGGGCAGCTAAGGATGACTCTGCAAGTCACACTCCACCTGGGACCAAGAAACCCACCGCCTCTGTGGTCTGCAAGCCTCTAAAGGCAGAGCCTGTGCCTTCCTGCTGCGAGACCCGCTCCAGTCCCCAGGAAACAGTAGTGGCCAGACACACAGTGCCCTGCATGGTGTGATTCTGTGAATCTGAAACGTCCAGAACAGGGAAATTCAGAGACACAGAGCAGATGAGGGGTTGTCGGGGACTGGGGGGAAGGGGAGTGATTGCTTAACACACACGGAGTTTCTTTGGGCTTAGAACTTGACAGTGGTGATGGCTGCAAGACTTTGTGAATACACTAAAAACCATGGAACTGTTATACACTTTATAAGGGTGTATTTCATGGCATGTGAATTATACCTCCATTAAAAAAGGAACCACAGATAAGAACTATACAGTTAGAAGAAAAATAAAAAGGAAAGAAAGTGAGAAGGAAGGGAGAGAAAGAAGGAGGAAGTGGGAGGCAGAATGAAAGAGCCAAGCTTCCCCTCTGCCTGGCCCCCGAAGACTCCTGTCCTTTGGGCCTCGAAGTCCCACAGATGGAGGTCGGGCTCATCTTTGCTACCATGGCCACTCAGCCACTTGCCGGCTGGGCCTGGAGGGTTGCCCGGCTGGGTGGTGTCAGAAAGGGTGGTGGGTAAGACAGAAAACAGGCCCTTTGCTCCCTGAGGTTGCCTGTGGAGGGCGGGCAGGTCTGAGTCACACACCAAATGTCTACTGAGCATCCTGGGGTACCAGGCACTGTCCTATGTGCTGGGAAGACAGAGTGAACACCCCAGTCCTCCCCCTGGTAGAGGCAGACAAACAAGTAAAATGTGGAGTGCGCCAGAAATCCACACACCCTCTGAAGAAAAACACGGCAAAGGCACGGGAAGAGAGCAAGATGGGGAGGGGTGGCTGCACTTCTAAATGGCTTAATAACAATCAAGAGGGGTCTCGTGAGAGAGTCGAGTCTGGGAGGAAATGAGAAGGCATGTCAGGCGAGTGTCTGGGGACTGGCACTCCCAGCGGAAGGAAGACATGAGAACAAAGGCCAGGAGGCTGGAGCTGCTGGGGAAGAAACACACTTCCTTCCGCTCAGGTAGGCAAGCGGCCCAGCCATCGCAGGAAACCCCTGCGTCACTCCCTTCCAATGCGTTTTCCCCGCCAGGCTCTCCCTGGTGGTGCAGAGGTGACCTGCGACCTTTCCGCCCCTCCCTTGGATGCTCCTCTCCCCTCCCCGTCCACCCAGGAGGTGCTCCCAGGAGGCCACCTGCCCCCCGGCTCCTGCCATACACCTCTCTGGCCAGGTGTCTGTGGAGTGACTTGGGGGCGCCAGGAGGGTGCGCGTGGGGCCACCGCCTGCTCTGGAGCTGGGAGCTGTTCTCTCATCTATGTACCTTGCACCTGAGCCCCGGAGTGCGTTTATTCTGGGGATGGCAGGACTCAGGAGGGACTGCCTCGGGCGGCAGCCGGGCTCAGACCAGATGCTGATGCAGAACACGAGGTGAAGGTGTTCAGCGTCCAAAAGGGCAGAGCCAGATGTTCACACGTGTCTGGGGGCACTTGCCCTGGTCCGGCCCAACAAACCTAAAAGGAGGCTGGAGGAGTGCGCAGGACCTGAGGGTCCTCTGCTGGGGAGTGCAGCCTGCCCTGGTGCCCACAGGAGGACCCCTGGGCCAGTGAGGTAAAGGGGAGGCCTTTCTGCACCAAGCAGCCAGGGCCTGGGGGCTCACAAGGGCTGGGGTGACGTGGTCAGGGCCCCGGCCACGAGGGGTAACCCACTCATCACACACCAGCACCAACCTCAAGCCAGAAACCACTGATTCCACAGGGACCCTCCTTCTCCATGACCCGTCTGTTAGCATGTCCTGGGGCACACTTCTTGGGAAAAATCTCCTCCGTTCACCCCACCTTATTCTCACTGCCTGCTGCAACAGGCCCCATCATCTCTGCCCAGTCCTGACCGTTGCCTGGTCTGTTGTGTCCTTTCCATCCCAGATTCATATCCTCCTTATCTACAGAGCTGATCATGTCACTGCCCTCCTCTAAGATCTTCCATGGCTCCCTATCACCTACTGAAAAACGGCCACATTTCTCAGCCTGGACTCAGAACCATTCACATCGTCATTCTTTCCCTCATGCCCTGCATACTGGGCAGTTTAGGAACCCGCCCTGAACCCA
This sequence comes from Okapia johnstoni, assembly GCA_024291935.2. Taxonomy (NCBI): domain Eukaryota; kingdom Metazoa; phylum Chordata; class Mammalia; order Artiodactyla; family Giraffidae; genus Okapia; species Okapia johnstoni. The sequence continues at coordinate 9,620,149 of CM044306.1, forward strand.
CTTAACTCTTTGTCTCTCCATATAAGCTGCCCTTTCCCATTAGGATGGTCCTGCCCACAGACTCACCTGCGGCAGGTTTCAGTCCCATCAATACCCAGCAACAAGCCGAGCTCCCCTGAGCCTCCTTCCCAGTTGCCCCAGGTGGAGCTCACCTCATTCCTTCCAGACAAATCTGCTGCCCATCTAGGGCAGCCGCCAGCCCCACGTGGCTACTGAGCATTTGAAATCTGGCTGGTCCGATGCGCGCTAAGCCATGAATGAAAAACACACAGTGAATTTCACAGATGTAGCATGAAAAAAAAAAGCATGCCAAACATCTCTGTCATATTTAGATTGGTTAAATGTTGCAATGAACATATTTTGGATTGGGTGAAATACAATATACTATTAAAACAAACTTCACCTGTGTCTTTCACACCGGCCGATAATGGCTACTAGAAAACTCAGCGTCGCATGGGCTTCTGCTGTACCTCTACGCTGCTCTGTGCTGGAGGCTGGCAAACTTTTCCAGCAAATATTTTGAGCTCTGCAGGCCATATGGTTTCTGTTGCATCTGCTCAACTCGGCCATTGCGACGTGAAAGCTGCCACAGACAGCGCGTAAACAAACGAACGTGGCCATGTGCCAACAAAACTTTTTTTTTTTTTAATAAAAACAGACGGTGGGATGGATTTGGCCCAAGGATCCCTGCTCAAGATCACTGGTTTCCAGACTTCCGAAAAGGACTACTTAGTGAAATGTATTTTTAAAAAGAGGGGTGGCAGAGGATTTGAGTTGCCAGCCTTTTATTTTACCAAATAAGGACATTGAAAATGTGAACAGCGCGTGTCACCGTCACTTACTTAAAACAGACATATCACACACAAAAGTGAAGAGACTCATCTTTATGAGAAACGTCACTATGCTTAGATTCTGCATTTTCCCACTTCGCCAGGGGTAGGTGGAGACTTTGTCAAGGACACAGCCCATCGGCGGACTGGCCCCAGGAGCCAGTCGGGCTCTGAGACCTACAGCCACAAGAAGGATCTGAGGGCCACCTCATCCACATCCCCCCAAAACACACCAAGTTTTGGAGCCACACGACTCCCCCAGACTCCCTCTGTTCCACGCCGATTCCGACACTGGAGGTTTACGGAGAACCCAAGGTCTGCGTTTCTCTCTGGCTCGCCATACTGCCCATCCGTAGACCAGACTTTGAGCAGCGAGGCCTAGAGCTGACTTTCTGTGATGATGGAAAAGTTCTGGATCTGCCCAGCATGTTAATCACAACACTCGGGGAGCACAGAGCCCTGGAAACGTGGCCAATCTGAGTGGAGAGGTGCCATATGTGTAAAATCCACACCAGATTTCAAAGACTTGGTACAAAAACAAGAATGCAAGCTATCTCATTAAGTGTTTCATAGTAATCATATGTGATGGCATGGTATTTGGGATATAGTGGGCTAAATAAGGGCTTCCCAGGTGGCGCTAGTGGTAAAGAATCTGCCTGCCAATGCAGGAGACGCGGGTTCGATCCTTGGGTAGGGACGATCCCCTGGAGGAGGGCATGACAACCCATTCCAGTATTCTCAACTGGAGAATCCCATGGACAGAGGAACCTGGTGGGTTATGGTTCACAGGCTCGCAAAGAGTCAGACATGACTGAAGCAACTGAGCATGCACACACGGGTTAAATAAAATGTATTATTGAGACCCATCTCGCCTATTCCTTTTCACTTCTTTCAAGTAGCTACTAGAAAATGTAAACTTTCCCACTGGCTGGCACTATTATTTTATTGGACAGTGCTGCTCTAGAGATTCTCAGGTAGAAGCAGTCAGCCTCTGTTGCATTCCTCTGATCACGGGGAACTTACCGCGTCACTTAACAACCAGTGCAAAAGCTGCGAGGTGCCAGTTAGAAATGTTCTTAGAGATTTTTCTTTAAACCCACTGCCTGTTCCCACCCTCTGCTCCTGTCCAGGCAGAAAGAGTCTGTTCCCCCTTACATGCCAACCTGCTGACCTCAGCTGAGATCCGGGTTGAGTCCCTACGTGCCTTTAACTGAGCCTGAACACACCATGGTTCAGCAGTAACTTGCCTCCCAAAATACAATTGGGATGGAAAAACCCACGCATTCGTTCTCCATTTCTAATCCCACTTCCAGGTCTGGGCAGAGCGGCAATTGGAACTTGAACGTTCCTGACTCTTAATCCAGGACTTTCCCCATCACGCCTCCCCCTGCAGCTTGAGTCAGGTTAAGTCGCACACCACTCACCTCCTACGAGGGCTGTTTCCGAGGGTCTCATCTTGGGACCCCTCTGCACACATGTCCCAGGCCCTGCACACACCACGGACCCAAACTGCCCGAGCTTCTCAACACACACAACTTCACACGTGCACACACACAACCCACATGCACACAGTATACAACCTCACTTACACACGCAAACATACACTCAACCCCCTTAGCACAGCACAGGTGCAGATGACATCTGTCCAAGTGAGACGGTGCCCTGGGAGCCGTGATCTGGGCACAGGGTCCCCCTGGGGACGGGGACAGTGTGAGTCCTGGCGGAGCACAGCCGGTGCTCCTGGCTTAGCTTAAGTGCTCGCTGCCCTCTGAGGGGGACCTGCCGCCCCGCCACTCAGCCTCCACTGCTTGTCCTTCACGTCCACCTCCACCCATCACCATTCTAACCTGCCTTTCTGTGGATCCATCCCCTCCCCTGGGCACCGGAACGAGAGCTCCATGAGGGCAGGGAGGACGCCCGGCCGGGCAACACTCAGGGGCCCTCGGCACTGCTTTTGGACGGTACTTTGGCTCAACCCTCAGCATCCTGCCGTTGGTATCCTGGCTCTGCAGATGAGCCACAAAGGCTCCGAAAGACCAGAGTGCTCTAGGCCAGAGGGCCAGTCGCGGAGGGAACCAGGACGGCCAGTGTCTGCCCCCATCCGTCCCCCATCCGGGGTGACACAGGGGGACCTACAGCTGCTCCAAGGCTGGTGTGGGATGGCTCCTCTCAGGGCCATCTGGTGGGGGTGACCCTGGGGGTCTACGTGGGACCGGCCCTGCACCGGCTCGGGGAGCAGGACAAAGCAGCCTCCTTCCAGCTGGAGGGGCTCAGCGGTCAGTGGTCAGCCCTCTCCCGCGAGTCCCCACTGCTGCCCTGGACAAGATCCCACAGTCAGAGGCAGAGCTGACTCACCACACCCGGCACACGCGAGCTGCCCGCTGGGGCGATTAAGAGGCTGGATGCCATGCCTGGGTGGGAGACTCCATGCCTGGTGATGGAGCAGGTATCGGCTGGGGGTGGGGGAGAGAGTAGGGGCCTCTGCACCTCTAGAAGTCCTATGGAGGGGAAGTAAAGATGACGTAAAATCCCAACCGAGAAGCCGGACACAGAAGTCCTGGCTGTGAAAGGAAGGCACTGGCTGGCTCCCCTCTCAGACCACCCGGCTGGGCTCTGGACATGTCCTGGGAGCCAGGAGAGGAGAGCTGTGTGCTGCTCCTAGAACCAGTTCGCTCTGGTTGAGTGGGACCTGTGAGCCCCAGGAATCAGAGGACAGGGGGCTCTTATTCTCAACTCTACACCCAGGGCCCACTGCAGAGCCTGGGACAAACAGCTACTGTATAAGTAATTTGTGGCTGCTGACCCTCCTCCTCCTCCTTCTTCTCTTTCGACTTCCTGAGCTGCTCGCGGGTCCCCAGGGTACAAAGACCCTGCCTGCCCCCCTGGGGCTCCTGACTGCTCACAGGCTGCTGACCCATCTCTGTGGTAGCTGGTGGGGACCTCGCTGTGGCAGGTGGGCTGGCCCCAGAGCCACCCATGGGCTCCCCGGAGCAGCTGAGCCCTCCTGCCCAAGCCCAAGTCCCAGCCCCACCCAGTCTCCTTCCAGAACTGGATTTGCTCCCCTGGGGACCCTGGACACGAAGGACCACAACCAGCTGTGATGGTGACGCAAAAGGCTGGAGTCAGTCCCATGGTCCCAAGGAAATGCAATTTGTAACGCATGCGCGGCCCCGGATGGAACCATGTAACAGTCTGGCTGATGGGTTGACAGGTCATGGAGGGGGCTGGAGGGGGCTGAATGGGCTGGCCAGAGTCTGGGGGAGGAGGAGGGGCTGGAGCCTCTGGGAGGAAGTCAGGGGTGAAGGGGAAAACGGCGCAAGTGAATACGGGAGAAGTGAGAACATAGACTGGGGGGAAGGGGAGGAGAGGGCCGCAGAGGCCCAGCAGCAGGGAATATTCTAGGGGCAGCTGCTGACCCGAAGGTGGACGGGAAAGGCGGAGGACTGGAGGAGGCACGGAAAGAGGTGCTGGAGAAGAGGCATGAGGACAGACAGCAATGTGCAGCCTCGCTGGGGTCCCCAGGGGTCTGGGGTGGCCGTCAAGCCCCCTCTGCAGGCCAGCAGTGTACTGCTGCTTCAGGGACCCGGAGGGGACTCGGCATCGGTCACAGACAAGCCCCAGCTCCTGACCTCCCTCCTGACACTGCCTTCCTGTGAGGGACCACTGTCTTTGACCCAGTTTTGAGTTGGGTGCCAGGTGCCATCCCAGATCTGGCTTGAGGCCCTGCCAGCCTCCTGCCTCTCCTCCTAGGAACCTGATACTCTGCTCCAAGCTGCCTGTGGGTGACCGTCCCCAGCACCGAGGACAGGAGATGGAGGGCACTTGGGCTGGGACCTCAGCTTCGCCTCCTCCACGGGTGGTGTCATTCTGTGACCCCCAAGTTGTGGGGCTCAGTGCCTGCCCGCTGGCCTGGTGGGCTGTGGGCATCTGGTCATGCCAGGGGGAGAGGAGAGGCTGCAGGCAAGGTCTGCTGGGCTGCAGTGTTCTTCCCTGCCCTCTGCTGACCTCCCAGCACGCCAACTGGCTGTCGGCCTCACCCATGCCCGCCAGGCCTGCTCCTCTGCCCCGGGAAAGCCCGTCCCTGGCCCCATGCACCCCACCTCTGGGCAGGGAGGCCCCAGAGCAGAGCTGGGGGTCTAAGGCCACTCAGCTCTTCCCAGTCTTCACACACTGCTGGGTCTGACTCTCCTACCCGAGGTGGCCCTCCATCCACGCCCAGGGCTGGACCCCCACCTCGGCCACCACTCGTTGCCACGCTCATCGCCTGTCCAGCCAGACATACCAACTTGCTCCGTGCTCTTCAGAGAAACCATTCACCCCAAGGAGCAAGATACAACAGGCCAGGCCCCTCAGGTTTCAGTGGCAGGCTGCTTCCATGTTCCCCAACTCAAGGGTACAGCTGCCTTACTTCTCTTTTGCACACGGTGAGGAAAGCGGCTGCGGGGCGAGGGGGGGCACTCGCTCCTCATCAGTGTGTGATTTCTGGGGTCCATCTACCTGAGCTAGATCCCGGGCTCTGCTCCTCAGGGGCTTTACAAGTTAACTATTACCTAACCTCTCTGTGGGCTTCCCAGGTGGCTCAGTGGTAAAGAATCTGCCTGCCAATGCAGGAGACCTGGGTTCGATTCCTGGATCAGCAAGGGATTCCCTTCCTGGAGAAGGGAATGGCAAGCCCCTCCAGTATTCTTACCTGGAGAATCCCATGGACAGAGGAGCCTGGTGGGCTACAGTCCATGGGGTCGCAAGAGAGTCGGACATGACTGAGCGACTACATAACAACAAAAACCTCTGCGAGCCTCAGTTTCAACTATAAGACATATACATACACTCCGTGGATTCAGGAAGAAACATGCGTTGCCAAAGAGCAAAAACTGGGGAAGAACCCACAGAAATCACCAAGTTACTTGAGCAATGAAATGATGCAGAGTAAGCTGGTTTCCCACTAAGGTTGGATGGTTCAGGGCACAGGCAGCTATAATGGAGCCATCCCTGGTCCACATGGATTCCCCGGGGTGGGGGTGGGGTGGTGTATGAGGGCCCCTTGACCAGTTGGCTCAATTTAGAATGAGCGTCATGCAACCTCAACTACTGGTCTGATGAAGTTCTCCAGTTCACGGGATAATTTTTAGGATATGACGGCTCCGGCCACTGGTACAGACCCTCAATAGCGTGTACTTCTGAAGATGCAGGTGGAAAGTTTCTGTTTCATGCTTGCTCCTGTCCGCTGGCTGGGGAGTACTCACAGGTATGTTATGTCACCACAAACAAGCGTGTCTCGAATGGGGTCCTTGGAATTGCACCGCGGTGATGTGCCAGCAGCCCGGGAACAGAGACGAGATGCCCAGGCATGCACAGAAGGTGTTGCCTTTGCTACGGCAATTAATCCTCAGTAAAAATTCCGGTGACTAGCAGCGCTGCTACCCCAAAGAGAACGATTCTTAATAAGAACAGAGCTTCCTAACCAACCTCAAAACAGACCCTAGAATTCTCTGGCCTTCCCCAAGGGGTCTTCGGGTTCCACACCCCAAAGGAATGCTTTTCCTATCAACTCCAAGAAACAATCTGTCTTCCATCAAGAGGATAGATGGACACACCACGTCCTCTGAGGAAACTTCCGGTGACCGGCAATGTTCACGCCAACAGCAACCAAAGCTGTGATTTCACCTTGATTAAGAATGTAAAGACGACAAGATGGACACAACTCTAAACACAGCCCCTTGGGAAGACCCCAGGTGCTCAACCCTCCGGGGTCTGGTCCCTCTCTGACCTGCCGACAACCTCCCAAGCACAGTTCCCGCCTCTGTGTCACCAAAGCTCTTTTATAGAAAACTTAAGGCACTTAACATCTCTCTCTCCCCCCGAGTGATTCCCCAGTTTCCCAATTGGATGTAGTGATAATATTCTCTTTTTTAGGACACTACAGCTTAGTAATAAGTGATTACCGTGACAAAAATTACCGTTTGGTGGGTTTGAGGGTTTTTCTTCCCACTCTCTATAACTTTCTTTTATTGGAACCCAGACTAGCGCCCCCCACCCCCAACCCTCTCCCGGGGAGACTTGCTGATATTCTGGATTTCCAGATGAGGTCCTTTTTGCTCTGAAAGATGCTCAGCAGCAGTCCCACCCTTCACTGGCAGCAATGTACCAGGATAACAGTCTCTCTGTGTCCCATCCCTGGATCCCCATTAGGGACCGGATGTGGGGGACCACAGCCCTGTGCTGCCTTGGAGGGGGCTTTGGATGAGCCAGGGCCCCCAGGCGGCAGGCTGGGAAACCTGGCTGAGAGAGGCTGAGGCCATTCGGGTGAGCTCTGATGGAATACTGGAGCCCATGCTGCAGCTGGATTGCTTCTGGTGTTGGGTGACCTGAAGTCCTGCCTTGAACTGTTAGAACTCTGAAAAATACCAGCACAGCTGAGACACTGAGAGGAGGGATGCCTGACAACAAGCTCCTCAAATTAATTATAGAGCCACTGCGTCTCAGAGGGGACCCGGCACCGTGCTCTGCACACTAGGGGTGCAGCCCAGGCTGTGAGGAAAGGTTGATGCTTTAATAGAAGAGAGAACAGAATTCTCCTGGTGGAGGTTTTATTTTCGAATTTCCAGTTCGAAAGACTCTATATGTTTCAGAAGCTTGCCTGTTTAAACGCGCATCTTAATGCGCTGAAAACTACGTCTCTTGTCTTGCTTGATTTCACGTCTTTTGCTCCTGTTATCAAACGTGTGTTGAGACTGAATACACAGCCTGCATATGGCACCAAGGCTCACTCATGCAGAAGCCCTGCAAGCCTTCGGCGGGAGCCTGCAGGGGAGGCAAGCTCCAACTCCGGAGGTCTGGCCGGGGCCGCCCTGAACCCCTTCCCCTCCCAGGACCGCTATGTCCAGGGGATGCGGGAGGCTGTCTCACTTCAAAGGTGGTTTGGAACATGTGGGGTCTTGAACTGAACGCTATTATTTGTTTGCTGTTGGTCCTGGACCACCAGGTCTGCGTGTGCTCCTATAAAAGCATGTCCCCACAAACAGCCAGGAAATGGCTGCGTTCTAGATCTTTCCCAGTCCACTGAGACACACAGCCATCTCCTGTACAACAGCTGTGAAGGAAACTGGGTGCTTCATAGCTTGGTCCAAGGTACACACTCTGGCTTTCCCACAAACAATTCTACTCATGGCTGATGCCCACGTGGGATGGGTCTGTCTTGTCCGCGGACTTTTTACCATCCCCCCGCCCCTATGGAAAGCTCCAAATGCCACCAGCGGGGGACGCATCCACTCACCGCTGGAGGAAGCGGGTGCCTTGGCCCCTGGCCATTTTGGTGCATTTACCCAAACTATGAGCACTGTTCTGACTTCATCAAGACGATGCAAAACGTTTGTCTGGCATTTTTGGAGGCATGCCGCTACTTCATCTTAAGTCGACCTCCCATTCAGCCTGGGAGGGACGGTCTTTTGCCCTCTGTCTCAGAGGAAGAGCCTGAGGTTCAGAGAGGGGAAGTGACTTGCCTAACACAGCCAATAAGCTGTGGATTGGTCTCCATTTCTACATTTTACCCATGGAAGCCTTTTCCTTAAGCCCAGAGCATGCCTGTCAGGGAGCCTGGGGGTGAGGCAGATCCTGGCTACTTGGAGTGGTCGGTCCCATGACCACCTGAGAGCGTTTCAGAAATGCAGATCCACAGGCCCCCCCCGACAGAGATCCCCAAAGGACTCCTGCGCTCATGGAAGTTTAGGAGGCGATGGGAGACTGACCTGCGGGGTGGACCCACGAGGTCGCACCCTGATCATCTGCGACTCAGTGACGATGGGGAATTTTGGGAGTCGGCCCCAGCCTGGGCTTGGATGCCCGCGGCCTGTGGGTATGGGGGCCCTCTTAGCAGCTCTTGTTGCCACTGGGCTGTGTCCAGGACTGCTCAGACATCACAGGTGGTCCTAAGGAGGATGAGACCGAGGACCAAAAGCTCTGGGTCGCAGGCCGCTTCCGGCCGCCCTCTGCTCCAGATCTGTAGTCAGTCCCCCATCCCTTCCTTTGCAGTTGCTGACATTTGGCAATTCCTGCTGCGTGAATACTCGTAAGGGGCCAACCCAAGCACCCAGCAGCCTCGGGACACAGCCGAGGACCCCATCTTTCTCTACTTGTCCCCAGCTTGGGCCACCTCCAATGGCTCTTCCTTGGCCCCCTGGAGAGCCCACAGGGGTACCAAAGAACAAGAACCCACCATCCAAAGGCCCTGCTCCAACTGGACCTCTCCGTGTCTCCAAGAAATACACACTTCTGCCACCCTCCCTTCAAACACACCCCTGGGGGAGGTGGTGGAGGAACATGGTCACTCAGGCCTGGCCTGACCCTGACCATCAGCCTTGGGGTGGCACCCTCTGCCCTCTGCTTCCCATCTCCACATCCGGCCCAGGGTACGGACCTGGTCCTATGGGAGCCCTCTCTCTGGGTCAGGCAGGCCCTAGGATGGTTGGCCTGAAGCTCTCCTGGCTTCACCATCTTCCCCCTTCTAACCCCAGGCCTCCCCAGGCAGTCACCTCGACCCTGCAGGCCCAAGCAGAGAGTGAGGGTCCTTAAAATAAAGAAGGAGGCCTCACAGCACCGAGGAGTGGGGGGTGGGGTGGGGAGGGCGGGGAGGGCAGGTCGGAAGGTGTGGGCAGCTAGGGCGGGTTAGGCAGGGTACTGCAGCCCCCAGCTGGCTCTGGCCAAGCTGGCACCGGGAACTGCAGCCCTGAGAGGCCAAAGGGGGCTGGAGGAGCCGAGGGAGTCCCCTACTCTGTCCTCAGTACAATGTCCCCACTGATTCCGCACTGGGTGGGATCACAGGACTCCGGCCCCCCACACCACGGCCCAGCAGGCAGCCGGCAGCTGATGTCCTGTGCGCACCTCCCCGTGCATCGTCCTGGGGATTTGGGGGCTCAGAGTCCCTTGGTTTCCAGCACCCCCCTTGCCAGCCCGAGCTTCCTGCGCATCCCCGCAGATTGCAAAAGTCTGGCCCAGCCCCCTCCCCGGTTGGAGCTCCCGGGGCCTCCCTAACCAGCCCCACCAGGCGGGTGGCCCGCCTCCCCCGAGGCCCGGCGCGCAGTCCCCGCTGCAGCAGAGGTCCGCGCCCCCGTCGCCGCCTCCGCGCGGCCCCCTGGCATGCCGACCCGCCAGAGAGGGGCCCCGCGGCCCGGCGCGAAGTTCCCCAAAGTGACCACGGCGCCGAGAACCCCTGCCCCCTCCCCTCCCCTCCGGCTTCCCCCGAGACTCCGCCCGCCGCCCCCTCCCGCGCCTTCAGAAAAGTTGCGAGCGACGCCCCAAACTCCAGCCCCCGGCCCCGCGCCGCGCGCGCCCCAAGCGCCCCCGCACTCGGCCGCCGCGCAGGGGCGCCGTTCCCCCCACCGGGCCCAGGCGCCATGACGCGGGGAGCGCAGCGGGGCCCCGGCGGCGGCGGCGCTGAGGCCGCCCAGTGCGGGTGTGGGCGGCGGCGCGGGGCGCACGTGCGCCGGGCTAGGGGCCGGGGGCCGCTTACCTGTTGGAGGTAGAGGAAGGCGGGCGGGCAGGGCACAGAGTGCGGGAGCATGCTGCCGGAGTTGGACAGCAGGAGGCAGCCCGAGTTCGCCATGGAGCACAGCATGGGGCGGCTGGGGGGCGCCCGGCGGCCGAGGAAGCTCTGCGCTCGCTGCGCGGCTCGCACCCTCCGCGCGTCCCTCGGTGTGTGCGCGCGCCCTGCCTCCCGGGCGCCCTCTCGGTCTCCTCCTCCTCCTCCTCTTCCTCCTCTGGCCCTCCCCTCCCCCTCGTGGCGCTCTTTAAGAGGGAGGCATGGAAGGAAAGCGGCGCGCCTCTGCCCGGTGCTCCCCTGCCCGGGCGGGGACGCTAGAGAGAGAGCGCGCGCGAGAAGATGGCAAGGGAGGCTCTATGCGCGAGAGAATGGCTGGTGGGGAGCCGGGAAGAGGGAGTCCGTCACTTTGGAGCCACCGGAGCCCTGTCTGCAAAGAGTGGTGCGTGTGCGTGTGTGAGTGTGCGCGTGTGCGCGCGTGTGTAGCGGTGGGAGGGGGAGTCCCTGGCGTACTCCAACATCAAACAGCCCCGCGCGGAGGGAAGAGAATCCGGAACGACGGCACAACCGCTGATCGCACACTTAACCCCTCGCCCGCTGGCGCCCGCGCGGCCAGCCCTCGCACCCTCCCACGGGCCCCTCCGCTCCCCTCCTCCTCCTCCCCGCATCCAGCGGCCACTCCCGGCTTTGGGGTCTGGAATCTCCTTTTTGCCCCTCGCTCTGTCCACCGGCCGCTGCGGAGAGCAGGAGCCGCTCTGCCGGCTCTGCGGCCCGACCGGAAGGCGCTTGGTCCTGCTTGGCGTTCGGAGAAGCGCCTCTTCTAAGGGAAGCCGGCTCAGTGGCGGGGATGTCGGTGATGTAATGAGGGCATCTACGCAGAGGCTTCCTCGCTAGAGAAGCGTCTCCCGCTGCCCAGTGCTTGGAAACCCGACTGGAGCCCCTGGGAGCCTCTCCCACCCTCCCGCTAGCCCTCGGACCCCATTTGTACCCCAGCCCTGCCCCAGACACATGGCCTTGTGTACACTAGTTACATGGGGGAGGGCGGCAAGGGGCAGTGGCTACAGCCGCATCCTCCCATCCCCATATCCAAACACACTGGACTTGGTGTACGCACATCAGTGGAGCCCGAGTGCACAATCAGATCCCTGACCCCAGTCCTCGCCTGGCAGAAGTCTTGACTGTGCCCTGCACTGTGACAGGTGTGTGTGTGTGTGTGTGTGTGTGTGTCTGTACACATGTGCATAAATCTGCAGCTTCACCAGCCACACACACACACACATGGGCCTGCCATGGGTCTACACTTGCCAGATACCCCCTCACCAAGTCCAGTTTACCAGGACAAGCCACAGGTGAGCGTGGCTGTGAGAGGGATGGCCTGCCCCTCACCACTGTTGGAGGCAGAGACAGCAGGGCCCATACCCAGCCTCTCGCTCCCACTTATGTGTACTTCCTCCAGGCAAGGAGCAAATTCCAAAGACCTAGTATCGATTCTGGGCTCACCAGTCCTGTCTAAAGACACCTGAGATTCCTGTGCTCTTACTGTTGGGGAGCAAGCCCTACTCTGGAGGGAAGCAGGGCTGGGACTGCCTGGCCGTGGGAAGACCCACTCACTGGCTTGGGAGTCCAGTGGAGGCACTTGCTGTGTGATCTTAGGAAATTTGCTTGTCCTCTCTGGGCTTTGATTTCTCCCAACGGAAAGGTTGCTTGGCTGATGTCTGAGACGTAACACTTGCTGCAGGATGGGTCCATGAGGGCCATTTAGGAAGAAGCAGCCAGGAGGGGCGGTGGCGGGATACTGAGGTTGGGCTCCCTCCAAGCCGTTTGGGAACAAGCTCAGCTTGAACACGGTTGCCAGATGTGTGCCCCTTGGATGCACCTTTCTGGGGCACCCCATGTCCCTTGAATGAAACATTTCCTGTTCTTCCTCCTCTAGGAAGGAAAGGGGGCCGGGCCACATCTGGCAGGGAGGCAGACAGAAGAAGGGTCGAGGGTCAAAGGAGAGGTGGTGGTGGGAGAGCTGACCATCATGTTGAGTAGCTGTCTTTGCCTGGCCTTTCTTTTGGGGAATCCCTCACTGGGCTGATCCCGGGGGTGGCGCTGGGACAGAGTGGGGATGGGGACAGTTGGCTATGGACTTGCAGAGACCACCCCTGCCTTCAGGCTGGACAGGTTATTAACTTAGCACCCCAGAAGAGGTGCCCCTACAAGCCTAGGACAGTGACAGGGTGGCACAGCACTGAGGCCTGGGGCACCCGACTGGGTAGAGCATTTGCCAGCAGAGACCTTGCTCTTCTGTGGTGGCAGGTGGCACCCCAGGGTGGCGCTGGTCACAGAGCCCGGGCAGGCCTGCAGACTGCCTGCCTCCCAGGTCATGCTGCTCTGTCCTCTTCTTTCAGAAGCCTTCCCCTTTCTCTGTCCTCTCCTGGCACCTCCAGTTGTCGCGCAGGAATTTGGGGCAGCCGTGTGGCATTCACCCTCCGCCCTGGGCTCCATGTCCACCCTGCCCGTGACCCATTCACTCGCCAACTCAGTGTTGTTACAGAGTAGCTACTGAGATCAACGCTTTATCCTTCCCATAGGAGAACTTGGGAGTGTATCCTAAACAGTGCCTAACGCACAGGAGACAGACACCCTCTGAGTAGACTCTCATGCCTTGTGTGCAGACACTGCAGCAGTTGCTGGAGCTGTAGAAATAAAGTTCTCTGTGCTGGGAGAGAGCACGTCTTCTCATAGGGAAATCAAGCCAGCAAACCAAGACTGCAGCCTCCTGTACAGGATAGTAGGGGCTCAGATCTGGGTGAGCTTAGACGTGGGGTGTGGTCAGGGAAGCTTTCCTGGAGGGACTCCTGAGCTCAGTCATTGGCCGGGAGAAAACTGGGGTGGTGACTAAAGTGCCAGCCTCTGTGGCAATATTGCTTCCAGCAGCCTCGTACCAGCTCATCAGTGAACATCTCAGCCCAGGCACCTGCCTTCCAGCCTCACCTCCAGAGGGTGTCAGGCCCAGGGAACATGTCTGAACACCTGCCTCCATCAGCCACCTAATCACACCCAGGCTCCAGCCAGAGTGAGAACAGCAAAACAGAACTGAAAGAAAACCTCCAGAAAAAGGACCTGAACAACGTGTAGGTCTGGCTCATTTCTCAGGATGGGACTGCGTGCCCATGGCCTCCTGTGCTGTTTCCTGAACTTACGGCTTTCACTACAGCCAATTACTAAATGGCAAATTGAAGAGGCCTCGGTTCACCGAGGGGTGCCTTTTGGGGGACATGAGGCCATGGAAGAGCTAAACAGTCTCTCTGGCCCCCTCCAGGTCTCCCCTTCAGGAACTGAAGTGTCAGGAGGGCAGGATGCTGGCTGGTTCACAGCCTCAAGCCAATGCCTGGAGCAGCTCCTGGCAGGGGTGAGTGTGGTTGTCCCTGCTCCCACGTCCAGCCCCACCCCCACTCTGAGGCCGGCCTCGTCCCCTGATGAGTGGACCACAGCTACTGGAGGATCTAGGAAGTGCAGGCTCAGAGGGCTGGGCCAGGCTGCTGCAGAAAAATCAGTGCCCCTGGGGTGGATGTCCACACGGTGTCAGGAGCATCCCTTGTCTGTAGTCTGGAGGAGAAAGGGGAGAATGCTCTGGGCCCTCCAACCATTCTCCTGGGAGCCTCCCAATGGCACGGACCATGTTTAGTGTGATTGTTTCTGACTCTGTGCCATTCTCTCCCAGAAGCTCCAGTGCCCGATGCAGGGGCATCGCATGAGACTGTGGGGTACTACGTTCTTCAGATCCCCTGGGCCCCTCCAGAGCCCCTTGTGTCTTCTGAGCCAGGGTGGGCCACCCTGAATGGTGGGTGGGGGATGCCAAGGCACCCCGTGCTCAGCTGCCCCCGCTTCTGGGGCAAAGGGAGGCTGCGAGCTGGGAAGAGCTGTCAATCCTGTGCTAATATTCACTACTTAAAAAAAAAAAAAGAGCCAAGGAAAAAAATATCCTATTCGCCCTGAATCTGAGAAGGGCCTTGTTAGGGAGGCAGGAACTGAGCTGTAATTATTTCTGCGCTTCTGGGCACCACTATAAATATCAGGAAGGAGGCACCTCAAAAGGTCCGGATGGTTCCCAGGCTTTGGAGATCTCCTGGCTCCTTCCTGCCCCTACCCTGTGTCACCTTCCTTGGAGGAGACCCTATAGGGGGTGCCGGGGCTGCCCCCTCTCCCTCTGAGGGATCCAGGCCCGTGTAGCCTTACAAAGACTCTCAGGCTCTTTGGTGTGCATGTCTGTGAAATGGGAACACAGGGTTTCCCTGGGGCAGCACGTGCCAAAGTGTTTAAAACGGTCAGTGTTCTTAACAAAGGTGGCAGTTCTGTGGCCAAATGATTTGGGAGATTGTTGCCCAAGACAACACCCCAAGTCCCATCCTTCAGAAATTCCAAGGCCGCACCTGGGCAGAGCCCAGCAAGAACAGGAAGCCCTGCAGTCCCTTTAGGGGAGGCCAGGTGGGGGTTAATTTACATGTGGGCCTGGGCCTCTTTCCCCTCCTGAGTTTCCAGACCGGCTTCCTCAGGCTTCACCCCATGCAGGGAGGACAGCATGGAGCTTGGCAAAGGCCTCCCAAGACAAGGAGTGAGCTCACCGTCTCCGATGGCAGCTGGGCTATAATCTACAAAGACAGTGTGCTCCGTGCTTCCAGCAGAGCCAGAAGTCTGTGCCCTAATGTCGGGGTGTTTGGCACAAGCTTGGCTGTGAGCACTGAGGGGCCAAGGAGGCAAGAGCGGCAGAATTATATCCAGCATCTCCATGGAGATGGGAGGGTGGAGTGGCCAGGGTGGCTGTGGCTCAGGGAACAGGGTATGTGTGTGAGGGGGCGTGGAATGACCCAAGAGGTGTCTTTTATGTGAGCCAACCAGATGCCCACATCAGCAACTGAACACTCTCCCAGGGGAATTCATGCCCCACTTCCACAGTGGGCTGTTTGGAGTGCCTCTAGCAGACACCACTGGGAGAATGTCAGGTTGAGGACAAGAAGAAGCTCTTTAGTCATCATGTAAAATGGAAGAACCCCCCAGATTCCCTGAAGGTTTGCGGCTTCCCTATCTTGGGGGTGGGGACTGTTTCTGTTTCATCCTGGTGTGTCCAGTTCTCCCAGAAGGGCAGGAAAGTTGGCAGAGGAGCCCCTGCTGGGACAGGGTGGGAGTACACGGCCCTGGCTGACCAGGCCATGCCAGAGGCGTCCAGCAGAGGGCCCACTCACACCGGCCAGAGCCTCCCCTTTGAGGTCAGTACCATAAGGAGGGGCCGCTGGGGGTGCTCCCCACCCTTGGGCTCCTCTACATTCCTGAGCCACCAGATGTTTGGCAACACAGAGGCAAAGTCAGTCCTGGCCCAGGCTGCCTTGGCCAGCACCCACCTTCCAGCTCGACGGGGATCCCCCATCACTGGTGATGTCCCCCTTGGCCCCAGCAGAGACTGCAGCAAAAGTAAGAATTGGCGTGCAGAGGAAGTTTATTTATCTGTTTAATTAAGAGGCGTTTGCCAGCCACATTCGGGTCCATCCGTCTCACTTACAACCATGTCCCAGCAAAATTAAACATAATAAATATAAGGAGACTGAAAGCAAAGGGCACACTCGAGATATATGGGCAAAGCCAGAAGTTGCACAGGGTTGCAGTTATAAGCACATCTTTCTTTGGCAAGTTCCTCTCCCCTCGGGGCCTGGGAGCCAGAGGAATGCTCTCAGAGAACGGCTGTGGGTGCCATTCCTCCCTGCTTTTCCCACTCAGCACTGTTGCCAAGCTTTATTTATTTTAAATGAGCCCCCAGGACTTTTCCTTTCTCTTCTTCTGGAGAGGGGGAGAGAGCTCAGCATAGAGCAAGAGAACATCTGAAATCAGCCAGCGCTGTGATGTTCCACCTCGGGGCTTGGTGGGAAAGAGGCCTCAGCAGCTGCAGCCCTGGAAAGCTCTTTACAGGCTCCTGCTGCATCTGGGCTGTGAGCTCCTGGCTAGGAGGCGGGCTGTGCTGAGAGAGCCTTGGAGAAACAGATCTGAACTTTTCAACGTGGCCAAGCCACCATTCAGGATGCTGGCCCCCAGAACCCACAGGGTCTGGAGAGGGCCTGAGGAGGGAGAGGGGCAGAATTTATTTTCAAGCCTCAAGAGCCCAACTGTTTGCTTAAACTTCTTGGGAATGAGAGTGTACAAAGTGAAAAAGTGGTGATTTATTATCATTATTGATTGCTAACTGTAACAATACCTTGCACTGGCTCAGTGCTTTTCTAACCTTTTCATCTCACTTGATTCTCACACAGTAGATGGGGAAGGGAGAATGATGCCCATTTGGTTTATGATGACACGTCTGGGATCTCAGAAGTGGTCCAAGGTCACACAACTAGGGAGAGGGAGTGTTCAGGCTGGAAAATAAGCCTCCCAGTTCACAAACTCACACGAGTCTTTCGCTTCCCTTCCATGACTGTGCTTGGCTCATTTGCTCCATTGAGCATCCTCATCATTAGCCCTTGGCTTTCTCTCCTAACAGGATCAACCCCAAACCAAATCTGTTAATGTAATCGTCATTTGCAGTAGCCTGGGCATTTACTAATCACACTGCCGCTCAGTCTGCATGGCAATTATTTTGAATTTCCTCTTTCTCATTAGGCAGGAGGTCGCGAGAACTCAGTAGGGTTGCTGAACTCTATGATGAAGCCAAGAAGAGAGGCTGCCATTGGACAGAGGAAGCCCTTCTGCAGGGTTCCTAGATGGTCTGCCAGGAGAGGCTCAATTTCATGGGCCCTTATCTCGCACTCCGAGCCTGGCCCACCACTCAAGCTCTCCTGTCTATCTAAATCTGGGTGTATGTACTTGGCTCCCTGTGCCAACACAGAGAATGACCACAGAAAAGAAAAAGTCCTGAGAGGTACAGCAAGTCAGTATATTTGCTTGGAGATGAAGAGTCCAGCTTTGCCCTTGGATGTCAGGGTCCCCAGTGTAGAATGACTGATGACAGCCTCTGCTTACACTAGGGCAGGGCTCATGTTACAGGTTTATCACCAGCAGAGGCTGTGGGAGCAGAGAAACCTACATAACTCACTGTTCCATGCACCCCACCCAGGATGGCCCTCCTGGGCACTAAGATTGCCCTCAGCACCCTCATTTGCTGCCTTTCAGCACCAGGGACAGCACTAGCATCTTGTATCTTTCTGGTCACCACCCCACAGCGAGACACAGTCCCTGGAAGGGAGAAGCACACTCACAGGCCCAGACTATGGAGCTGGAGGGGACATTGGGATCACGGTGTCCAGTCTTCTGCCTTCTATCTGGCAGTCACAAAAGCTTTCAGGGACTAGCACTGTCTTTTTTTTCTTTTTCTTGAAGTACTCCACTGAGGGAGACCTAGACATCTCTCTGGGGAACTCGTTCAGATTTTTATCACCTTGGCTGTCAAGAAATTCTGTCTTGTGTCTCACACAGACCTTTTCCACCTTAATTTTATTCAATGGAGAAAAGCCTTGAAGGAATTCCAAGAGGGAGCTTGGACCAGCAGCTGAAGCCACTGTCATCTCCAGCTCCCAAGAGGGACTGAGAGTCACCCACAAGAACCTGTAGAACAAGACTGTGTGCTCCAGGAAAGGGTTTAACAGCAGCTCCACATGCTTCAGAGTGTCAGGAAGGGAAGACTGTGTGCCTGACATTTAGGAATCCCTCACACGGACAGAGGAACCCAGTGGGCTACTGTCCAGGGGGTCATAAAGAGTCAGACATGATTTAGTGACTAAACTATAATAACAAACAATTGTGACAGGCATGAATTTGTGTCAAAGTTCAATTAGAATTGAACTGAAGACACAAAGCACTGAGGGACCCTAAGCAGTGAGCCATGGGAAGGGATCAAGGCTTGTTATTTCATCCATAGGGGATGGATCTGAGCTGCCTAGGGTAGAAGGCCCATTCTGGGCTTCCTGCCTCTTCATAGACAGAAGTGAAATAGCTGGACTCTTCAATTTGCCATCAGTTAAAATAAACCTTACTTAACAGAAAAACCAGTGACCCTTCCTTCAGCCTTGGTTGAGGAGAGGCAACAAAGGGACAGACCCAGGGAAATCCTCTAGAGAGGGAATGATGAACAGGGGTTAGCCTGGGTCCAAGGACTGTGAAAGTCAAGTCCTCAAAACTCTGAACAAATCTGAAAGTCTCTGGGTCAAACATCTGCCTATAACCTCAGCCAGTTAAAAAGCAACCTCAAGGCTGCAAGAAGCAGAATGCGAAGGGGCTGGCTCTTGGCTCCTCCTCTGCTCCTTCCTGCCCCTAAAGCCAAAAAAATAGCTCATTAAAAGCTCATTAGGAGCCCAAGGCCACAAAGGCCCAGAGAGGCAGTGCTGTCCTGGCAAAGTGCATGACCCTGAGAAGGCAGGTGCACTGTGTCAGGCGGCCAGTGCCAAACTAGAGACAGAAACAGAGAGATGGAGCCAGGAGGTGGCCAGTGCTGGGAGGTGGGCAGTGGGGGTGGGGTTGTGGATGCTGCTTGCTTCTCCACATACCCTAACGATTGCCAAGAGAAGGGAAGTGGGACTTCTCTGCTGGGGGACTTAGACATGAGGCTATTCTGGGGCCCCCAGCCCTTCTGGCTTCCCATCCTTCTGCTCCCTCTCACTCCTTCTTGGGGGTCGGGGAGAAGCCCTCCTCTTCCTTGATCTACGCTGGCATTGGGGTCCAGTGCTGTTTTGGCATTGACACAACTCTAAAGTTCCAAGGCATGAGGTTTCTGAGAATTCACTGGCAAGGAGGTTTGGGGGAAGTTGGCAGCCAGCTGAGGGCCCTGTGCTGCTCATAGCAGCTCCCAACCTCTCCTCCTGCTGAGAGCTGCTGCATCAGGATGGGGGGAGTCGTCTGTGTCTTTCCTTGCTTCCCTAGGATGCTGTGACTTTTGATTCCTGCTTGATTAATATACAGCCAACAGAGACTGTATTTAAGGCAGCTTTAATTCTCTCAGGTCACCAAACTCGGGAGCAGCAAAGCTGCAAGGAGCCAGCCCTGCAGTAGATCAAACGCTGGGACCTTCAAATCGCTCCGTGGCCCAATTTCTCATCGCTGCTGCCGCCTGATAACCCTCCTCTAGCCTGGAGCCAATATCTCCCTCTTCCAAGGGGTGGGGACAGGGACTGGATGTGGAGGTCCCTGGCTGCAACCCTCCTGGCAGCCAGGAAGGAGAGCTGTAGGTCTTCAGCACTTCAACCCTGCAAGAGTGAGCCCTTCAGCACCAGAGACAGCTCTGCTCCCTCTATCCCCTGCCCCTGGGCATCCAGTAAGGCTTATGCTCCTGCCTTCCTTAGCCAGACACAGATAGGTGTCAGTGACCTCACTGTTTGGCTGTAGGTGGCCAGTGGCTAGCCCTGCTGATGGCCACCTTTCACCAAAACATCCCAGCCGAATAAATCTCACCCAGCACATTCTCACTGACAAAGTCTCCATTTAAGGCTTCCTCTAGATCCAGCTTTCTTATTCTCTGACCATCAGAGACCTTCCCAGAGAGAAGCAGGCTGTTCTTAGCTAGGACTACCTGGCCCATCTCCCCAATGGTCCCCAGTGCCTGGAGCTCCTGTGGGCCCAACAATTTCCTTTCTGGCTCTCCCTCATGCCTTCCCAACTTCTCTGTCATTAGCATCTCCTGAAAGGCAGGCTAATTTCTCTGCTGAGCACCTGGGTGTTCACTTGTTTGGTGGGGGGCTGTGGAAGGGGGGTAATCCTGTGTGGCTGCCATTTCCTCCAAAACGTCTTTTATAGACCTGGTCTGTGTTGCAATTCAGAGAGGCACCATGGAGCAGTACAATGCGGGAAGATTACATTTGGAAGCCGGGCTTGTAAATTACCTCCCAGTGGGGGCAGGGAATGCGCTTGTTCATGGAGAACCCAGTGCGCAAAGCCATTCTCATTTCAGAGCAGGATCTTCCCAGATCAGACTCTGATCAATCCCTGCTGCCACCAATACACCACATATTTTGGAAGAAATGTTCACATCAAAGTTGAGGAAGCCCCAGACTTGCCTTCTCAGGCTCACCCCACTACTGTTTTATTAGGATTTTTCTCTAGACCTAGCCCTCACTGGATTTATTCCCCCTACTCTGCCTCTATCCACTTAAAAATATCGTCTATAGATTTTCAAATTATTGCTACACTTTCTAAGAGAAGGATACAGTGGTTAAAAATTAACAGCAAATTTATAGGAATTCTATATGGCAATTACAGAATTATAGTGAAGTGGCTGCCACTTGGCCGAGTGTGGGTAATTGGAAATCCACGCTGGGAGACTAGAATCTTTACTGTATTGGAATTGTATTTTTGAGAGTAAATGCCATGGAGAGGGTCAATGGAGCCTTGAGCTGGCCGGGTTCTCTGGAGGAAAGAGTGGCAGGTTTACTGGCTATTTGGAGGCAGTTTAAAAGAAGTCTCCCTTAAGCTGGCACACAGGAAGGGAGGTAGGAGTTCTGGGCTAGGAGAGTGGCCCCCTTGCCTTCCAGCTTGATCTGGAGAAGGCAGGAGAGAGTATGAAGGAAGGGCTTTCATGACCAGCAGAGGCAAAGAGATAATTGAGATGGAGATGGACAGAAGGCAGTCAAGAAACCTGGTGTTCTCTCTGTCTGGTGGGCTAACTCTCATCAAAAAAAAAAATGGTAAGAAAAATCAGATAGACTTTCTCATGAAGACACCAACTTCATCCGATTTCACATGGTGCAGCCTTCACTCCCGTACTTGCTATGGCAGAAATGGACTGGGGCTACCTTCTCCTCTTTCCTTCTCTTTGAGATCCCAGCCACTCAGAGGGTCCAAGGTGGGTTGTAATAAGGAAGCTCTGAGAAAATGAGTTCTACTAGGAATTAAGGTACAAGTTGCCTCATAGTTCTTCAAGAGTTTTCTCTAGACCTAGCACTGTCCAATACAGGAGCCATTATCCCGCCCTTCTGGGTGCAAAATATAAGCCAGACTTGGTACAATAGAAAGAAAGAAAAATAATTTGTATATTCAATGATATTTTGGACATATTGGGTTAAATAAAGTATATTGTTAAAATTAATCTCACTGGTTTCTTTCTTTTCACTTTTTAAATGTGGCTATTGGAAAGTTACGCATGGATACATGCTGTTTGCACTTTACTCTCACGGGGGGCACTGATCTTTAGCGGGGGCACAATGCCTTGTACTCAGCCCTGGCAACATCCATTCATTGCCTGGAACAGTGCCTGGCTCACAATGGGGTGCCCGCGGGGTCTCTTTTTGTGGTAGGGTCCAGAGAACACATCTGTGTTGGTAGAAAGGACACACTGATCCCTCCCACCTCAAATATAAGCGTCCAGCTACAGAGTTTGCTCCATTTAAATCTATTTGTGTTGCTTGGTTTCCCTTTATTCCATCCTGATGTCTGGTACTGGAGCTTGTCATTACGTCCTACCAGTGCAGATGCGCAAGCCCAGAGGCCAGTGGTGGTGGTAGAGGGCTGGCTTATCTTGTTACTCTCCCTTCCTGTCCAGGACAGGACAAGGAAACGAGCACCCCAGGTACCTCTCAGCTCTGGGGCTCAGCTCATGGCTGGTGCTTCAGCCTCCTGACCTCAGTGGGAGAAAGCATCTTGGCAATCGACTCCCAGGTGGCTGAACTTATTTGCATTTGGCTCCTGGGTCAGCCTATTGATTTTCCTTTCCAGGGTAGAGTGAGACGCTTTGGAAATTCCCTTCCAGGGATCCAGGGCAGGGCAATAATTATCATCATTATTACAGTCCTTTGGACAGATCAGATCTCAGACACCCAAACTGCCTTCAGCCTCATTCTATGCCCCAGCTCCCTGAAGGCAGGGAGAAGGATGCGCTTCGTTCTTTCCATGTCATCGGGTGAAAAAGGTGCAACACAGAGGGCAGAGCAGTGCTCAGGGTGGAGAACGGAACCCAAGGCTTAGGGTCTGAGTCATCACCCTTTCCTACTTGAGGAGCAGAAGCAGAGCTGAGGTTCTGGGGAGACTGCAGTCCCAGGTCTCCTGCCTTCCACCACACAGGCAAGCCTCAACATTTCCAGAACCCTCTACCAGCAGGAAGTGGTGCACACTCACGCTTGGGAGTTGCCCCAACCTGGAGGCAAGCCCAAGTCTGCCCTGACCAGCCATGAAACTTGAAGCAAGTACTTCAACATCTTGAGCTGTACTTTCTACATCTATAAGAATGGGACTCAATACCTCCCTCAAGTGTTGTGGGATTCAAAGACGTTCTGTATACAGTGGAGCTGGCAAAAGGTAGATGCTCAATACATTATGTTAATTAATTCAACAGATATCTACTGAGTGCCTCCAAATGCTGGGCTTTGTTCTGGGTTCCTTGTCTCTGCAGCTGCCAGGTGAGACAGCCAGTGATGTTGCCTTTCCCTCCACCTTCCCGGACCCAAATTGCCCTGATCATCTCCTGAGCCTTGGGACAGGAAGTATTGTTAACCCTCAATTATATATGTAAATGGAGTGGAACATTTCATAGATAATTCAGAAAAAGCAGAGAGTCCACAAATAACTCTTATTTGAATTTGAAATTCATTCTGCTTATTTTTGCATCGGATTTACCTTCCTAATTACTGTTTGTTTTGGCTTATGCTCAAACTTGTTTACATACTCAGAGTTCACACTGGTTGGTAGTGAGGGGTGTGTCCCAAAAGTACGCTAGGACCACCATGCAGAAAGCAGTTCTCCAGTGGACTGACACCCACTGAAAATGGAGCAGTGGGCAACTGGGGCTCTTTTCTGGTTTCTGGCCAGGAGGGATGATAGAGAACACCTTAATTTTTGCTTCAAGGTTTCTGCCTATGTGGGTGGCTGGCATGGTGGGCAACACGGAGGCCTAGAAGCCACAATGACTCTCATGAGCTCTGTTTTCTTTCCCAGGGACATGAAACAGAGATGAAACGCACAGCCTTTCTTTGGGAGTGTGGTCCACATTTTGTTCTGTCTCTGTCTGGGCTTTTCTCCTTGTGTGTCTGCCCCTCCGTGTCTTCCTGTCTGTGTGTGTGTGTGTCTCCATATTTCTCTACACATTCCTCCACTATTTTGAGCACTCTTCCCTCCAAGGCAAGCCAGGAAACAGATATTTATTTCAATAGACATACCTTTCATGCAGCTGGAGATGGGGGACCCATCTTCCCTTTAGAATCATAAGCTTTGGTGGCCAAGGAGGTTGTATCTCAATGGACATCACTTTTTGTGACCACCCCCCCACCTCCCTTTTAGGGCAGGAAGAGGAGAAAATGCAACGAGTCAGTCTTTTTGTGTTGTCTCTCTTCCACGTATCCATCCCCTTGCCCCACATAGAGTTCCATGGAATAGGGGTCTAGACCCTGCACTAGGCAACGAAGACCACGTGCAACCATGACTTTGGCACGTGCTCCTGATTTTCTCAGTCTGTCAAGTGATTTCACCACTGAGGGTCTTGTTTTGTGTCAGGACAACGTGGGATGAGCTGTCATCTCACATGTGCTATGAGGGCAATGCTTGGTCATTCTCTGTGCTGGAGCAGACCAAAAGGCAATCTCCCTGAGGGATGGTTGCTTCCTGAAATCCCTCTATCCTGGCCACACCTGCCTCCTCTCCACCCACAGAGGCCCAGGTCCACCAGGCGGGAATGTGACTCAGCTCTCGAGGGCCCAGTGCTGAGGCTGCAGTGAAACACTGACATTTGTGTCCTGCATCCCAGCTCGCAAAGTGCATTTCCATACGTACTTCAATGTGCTTCTTGCACTCCTGAGAGATGGATGGGTACAGCAGGGGAGACCAAGGCCCAGAAAACTTAGACCCTCTGCCAAAGGCATTATCCAGGCCTCTGATCACTCATGCCAGAAGGCCCCCTCCATACCTACAAGCTTTCTGAAGCTGAATGTCATGCATTTTCCATGATAAGAAACAAACCCACTCCCACAAAGATGCTGAGCACATAAAGTCTACAGCTCAGCTGTGAGACTGTTAATGAGAGCTGATTCTCAGGGAGAGGAGGAAGAGGAGGTCTGGATGACACTGGTCAGTGGAAGGCCAGAGGGGGCTGTCCCTGGGGAGTGAAACTGCACAGAGAAGGAGGCCATCTAGGTAAGGGGGTGGGGCCTGGCCAGCAAGGGGCTGTCAGAAAAGGAAACTTGTAGCCACCTCTGCAGCAGGCCTATTGGTGGGGTCTCTGCCAGGCATCATCCCTGGAAGCTAGTGGGAAGTAGGCCATGCCCCTCGAGTGGACTTCAGCCTCCCCTGCTGCCTCCTCCATCTCTCCTCTTCCCATAGCTCTCACTTATTCAACCCTCTCCCCTAGCAAGTGTGGGAACCAGAATCAGGGTAGGGCCTTGAGTCCTCTGCTCCACCCCACTGTGTTGAGATCTTAGGGTTCTCTCCAGGGACAGAAATTAGCCCAGGTGAGAGTCAAGGGAGAGGTCAAGGTCAGACTTCTGTAGCTCGGAATCTAGTAATAGACCCCAAGGTGCCCATGACCTCTATGGTGGGAACAGGTGACTTAGAACAGCCAGGTTTGGTCCCAGCTCTGAAAATAATTAGACACTCCTAAGTAAGTCTCTAAAGTTTCAGTTAAAATGAAAGTAAAACTCCAGTTCCTCGAGTGCACCATATTTCAAGTGCTCAGCAGTCACAAGCAACTAGTGGCTACTGTGTTGAATGCAGACTTAAAATATCTCCATGGTTGCAGAAAGTTCTGTTGGACAATCCTATTCTAAAGCTTTCCATATCTCAGTTTCCTTATCTGTAAAATGGGAAGAAGAGTACCCTGACTATTGCCCCAGGCCCAGTGAGATGGCAGATGGCCAAAGCACAGTGTGCAAATTGTAAACAAAGAGGTCTCATGGTTTGTGCCCAAGCTGCCAGTCTGCTGGGAATGGAGAGAGGCAAGGGAAGCCCCCTGGAGAATGGCAAACCCCTAAGACACATGCTGTTTGTTATGGCCAATCTCAGCGGGTCAAATGATGAGGTGCCAGGGGAAATTCAAAGCCCTTTCATCAACTGCCAGATATGGTGGGCACCAGCCTTGTTACCCAGGCTGTCTCTCTAGCAGTAAATATAAGAAAAAGAAGAAACAAGACCCATTGGCAGAGCCCTGTGACAGGGATGGTCTCCGCCCAGAGCCGAGAGGAGCAGAGCTGTCCCTGGGAGGGGGCTGGCGAGGGGGTGCAGCGGCTCCACACATCTGGCTCCTTGCTGCCCCTCAGGCAGGACTGCAGGAGGAATGCCTCGGCAGGACGGGCCATGAGGTTTCACGGGGCACATCCCTGGGGAGTTGCTGAAGCCAAGAAATCTTTGCTGGGCTGGCAGAAGCCCACACACCAACTCAATACCAAAAAAACAAAAGAGAACGTTGCACAGAGAACAAACCTTTGCTGAGGAAGGGGACAGCCCCCCAGACTGACCTGGTGAGTGAGTCTGAGAGCCCTGAGCCCCTGCCTAACACAGAGATAAGTCCCAGAGGCCCCCTCATCAGACCATGTGTGGGAGGAATGGACAAGCAAAGAAAGCCATGCATCCTCGGAGTCTCTGGAATTGAGGGCCCCCAGGATGAGCCCATCCCTACTCGCCAGTTCTTTCATGTGCTCAGCTCCTTCTCCATCCATTTCCACACACCTTTGCTCTCCATAAGACCCCACTTCCCTCTTTCTATTCTTTTAAAACATTGCCTTCTTTTCCCACAAAACAAAAACGGGATGTGGCACGTAAAACCGTCCTGATCCAGTTTAGCTGTAAGCTGAGCAGCAGAGGCGGCCCAAGTGCTGACCCAACAAAGAGCTCTTACTTCCCACCCAGAGGTGTTCTCATCTGTTCTCCAAGTTTGAATAGATCTGCCCTTTTGGGGCACCAAAATTAATGGAGTTGAGAGAGGGAATTCTGGATACTTTGAAAGGGAATGTAGGGGAAGTGAGTGGAATGAGAAAGGTGGAAAACAGGGAAATCAGGGGATGTCTTGTTTCCTGCACTGCAAGAGAGGGCAAGCTTTGCTAAGATACAGAAAACCAAGCTTGCTACCAGGAGCACCCACCAGGAGCACAAATGGGGATTTTCAGTGGATTGTGGGCTGAACAGACTCTTCCAGGCTGCTGTCCTTGGTCTTGAACATGCCTACTGGCAAATGGACACTTCTCCCAACCTTGAAGAAGTACGGTGATTTCTCTCGAGATTTTCCTTCATTTTCCCTCTCTCTCTTTCTTTTGGGATTTTCCAGGCCATATAAAATGTTTCAGCAAGTCTATCACATTTTCACAACTATAAACCCCTCCCACCCCTTGAAGACATTGGAACTGGAAGCCCTGTCCTTCCATGATCCCCTGTGCTGTGCTCAGCTCTCTGCCTCCTCACCCCTTCCCACGTGCTTCCTTCCCCCACACTTACCCTACTCCATTGGAGGCTGGGGGGGGGGTGGGGACTGACAAAGAGCCTGGGGCAGACTTGGGCAAACTTCCTTAAAAGTTGCCTTCCACTTTCAGCCCTTCTCTCTCTGCACCTCCTCCCCTGCCACAGACAACCCAAATGCTCAGCTTACACCACCTCCTCTCTGGAGCGTCTGTCTCATCCTCATCCTCCTACCTGCCTCACCGGGAGCTGTCACAATCCCGGGGTGATGACACATGTCTCTGTAATATCAGCACTCATTACTGGGAGAATACCCTAGGTCCCCTGGGTGCTCTCCTAGGTACTGACAAGGCTTCCCTGGCATGAGAGGTTGAGTGGGCCAGGGCCCAGATGAGGGAGGATTCTGGAGGGGGAAGGACAAACCCTGGGGTACATCTGAGATGGGCTGTGCTCCCTCCTACTGTACAATCTACAGGCACCTCTTGTCCCAGCAGAAGGGGAGAAGCCTGGGGCTTGGAGCACTTTAGGGAGGAGAGGCAGCCCCTGGAAACTTTGGGGCCACATCCAGGGCACCATGCCCATCACAACAGCAAATCCCTCACACTAGGGTAGAGCTCTACAGCATACAAAGCTTTCACTAATAGCATCTCATGTGCCACTTACCTGCCTTGCAGAGTGGTCCCTGGAGTGGTTACTCCAGGGCTACATACGGGAAGAGGGAGGCCCAAGCAGGGGACTTGCCCAAGATCTCCCAACTCAAGCCCAGGCATCAGACCCCTCCTGCACCCCACCTCCCACCCACCCTTCATTCCAGCTTTCTCTACGGCAGCCAGCTGGGTGTGACTGTCATCTGACAGCGCCCCCCCTTAGCTCATCTTTCACTTTCTGCCCCGAGGCCTTTCTCCTGCTGCTGTGTGGGCACCCGTGGGAACCCACTCAACCATTCTGATGCATGAGCGAACCTGGAGGTGTGCCCGGGTAAAGGCCCTTGGAGCAGTCCTCGGTCGGAGTGGGGAAAAGGACCTGGCAGGGAATGCTCCCTCTCCACCCCTCACGTGGATTCCTCCATGGACCCCCATCGGCTCCCCCACAGGCCTAAACTCTGGCTGCTCACAGTGGTGATCAGCTCAACGACACACCCTGGACTGGTTCCCCCTCTTTCCCTATTTGATTCTCCCCAGGGCCCCTCACTCCAAAATACACTTCCGGCCTCTGAACGCTTCTCCCAGGGCCTGTTGTCTGGGGGGAGATCAAGCTAAGGAAGCCCTCAGGTGGGAATACTGTAGCTGGGTGGTCACCACCAGACATTGCTAGGGACCCCGTTATGTAGCACAACCCCAGCAGGCAGGGCTGGCACGGTCACATAGACTCTCGCTGGTGGAGAACTGGGAGGAGGGGCAGGTGGAATGTGGAGTGTTTGGTTAGGCAGTAGTGGCAGCAATGGTCCGGGGCAATGGTAAATATAAGGACTGTGGAGTTGGTTGGGTTTGCTGCTGCTGCTGCTAAGTCGCTTCAGTTGTGTCCGACTCTGTGCGACCCCATAGACGGCAGCCCACCAGGCTCCACCGTCCCTGGGATTCTCCAGGCAAGAATACTGGATTGGGTTGCCATTTCCTTCTCCAGTGCATGAAAGGGAAAAGTGAAAGTGAAGTCGCTCAGTCGTGTCCGACTCTTAGCGACCCCATGGACTGCAGCCTACCAGGCTCCTCTGTCCATGGGATTTTCCAGGCAAGAGTACTGGAGTGGGGTGCCATTGCCTTCTCCTGGTTGGGTTTAGAAGCCTTAAAAAAAGACAATGATGGTCTCGGGGAAGCTGAACATCAACTCAAGGGATATTGCCCTCGGTGGAAATATCTGAATAGACCTGATTTTCTAAAGCCCCAGAACTTAATTATAAGGGTAGCAGAGTCACAAAGGAGCCTGAACACACTGACATGACACAGCTCCTTTGCCAAAATCAGAGCCCTGCTAGGAAAGAATGGGACCCAGAGATGTAACTATATGTAGGGGTGAGCCTGAGAGTCCTGCACCCTCTGAGTTTCCTGAATTCTCTGGGCTGGCCAGAGGAGCCCCTTCCTCCTTGCTAGAGGAAAACTGCCTCCCCTACCTGGAGAACAAGCAAGGACCTCACTTGAGGCTTGGCAACACCACAGCAGTAAATACAGTGATAATCCTTTAGTCCTTCCACAGAGATGACTGTGTCATTTACCAGAGAGCCTGTACCTGGGGCACAGGGTTATCCAGACTTTGAAGACTCTGAAACATGTGTGCAGGGCTGACACGGACACGAGTGAAACAGAAATACCACTACAGTCACCGACTGAAGGATAGATAATGGAAAGCCAGAGATATATGATATCCTGACCCAAGTCCATCTTATAGCGGGTCCGGCAGGTTTGCAGACACATCCTGCAGTTGGTCTCTCACCTCCGAGCACATCATTTTAAGCGAATATACTTAGCATCTGGCATAACCCTCATATTGGTTCTTTGACACGGATGGAAGCCAAAGAACCTTCCCTCAGCCTGACCAAGAGAGCAAATCAGAAGAAATAACAGCCCCACCCCACCCCAAGAAAGCTGTGGAGATTAGATCCACCATCAAGGACTTGAAGGAAGCAAGGGTGGAGGTCCCCATCATATCCGTGTTCAGTTCATCTGGAAGGACCAGAGGAATCACAGTCAATGATGGTGGACTCCTATGAACTTAACCAAATCTCTAAACACAGACTGCAGTGCTTTATTTACTGGAACCAATCAATAGAGCCTCTATTACTTGGTACATAGTCATTGATATGGAAAATGTGTTCTTTTCAATCCCTATCAGTGAAGAAGGTTAAAAGCTCTTTGCTTTTATACAGGAAGGAGAGCAATACACATTTACTGTCTCATCACAGGGCTATAACCAAGCTCTTGCTCTTTATCACAGTGTCTGTAGGTCTTTGGTCATTTTGATGTTCCAGAGAACACCTCGCTATTCCACCATGTTGAGGAGATCATGCTCATTGGACCAGGTGGGCAGAAAGAGGGAAGCACACCAGATGCCCCAGCAGGACACGTGTGTGTCAGAGGGTGAGGGATGAGCCCCAGGAAAGTCCAAGGCCTGCCTCGTCAATGGAGTATTTAGAGTCTGGGGCATTCCACAACATTCCACTGATGTTTATGTAAAGGTGAGTTGTTGGGTCCTATTTCTCTTCAACCAAGAAGGGGGCACAGAACTCAGTGGCCTCTTTGGACTTCAGAGGCAGTATATGTTAATGTCCCCAAAGGTGACCAGTTTTGAGGAGGTCCTCCAGAGAGGGCTCTGCAGCAGCAGATTCAAGATGCAGCAGAAACCTTCCGATGGTCTCAGAACCACACTGCAGTGGTGAGGAGTCTCTGGTGAATCTCAACCACAAACACACAGCACTGACTCCTCCAAAGGGAGTCATCCTGAAGGCCTTGTGATGGGCTGTATACAATATGGGGTGCAAGGGGAGGACTGTATTACACGCATCTTGTGTTCCACCCATCTCCTCTCGCCTTCTTGCTACTCCAGGCTTTGCTGGCTGTCTGCCCCTTGCTTAGCTGAACTGCACACCTCTGTCCATCTGAGGCCACCACATGTGTGATGCCTGCAGGGACCAACGCAGGAACACAACCGGGGTGTCCCCAAGTCAACAGCCCAAGGCACAGTCCTTCCAATGCGCTATGGGAGCTGGTGGTTAAAACTCCCCTCTCCCTTCCCTCTGTGGACCGTTTGCAGTGCCTTCTGCTTGGCTCCTCAAGGGTCTTGGTGGGACTGAGCCCCAGTGGCCCTGTTGCTCATCACCTCAACAACCCAGCCTGCAGTGGTGTTCCTCCTTCTCAGCTCACATTCTAGCCCTCTTTTCTTCAGATCACTTCCCAAAATAAACCTCCTGCACACAAGCCCTTGTCTCAAGTTCTGCTTTTGAGGGAAAAATCTAGACAAGATCGCCAAGATTTGAAATTCTGAGTTTCTCATCCCAAGGCAAAAGAGCCATGTCACTGAAGCCTTGGAATAGAAAAAGTCCCCTCTCAAAGAGCCCAGTAGTAGCCAAGAAGTGACTCAGGGCCCCCAGGAGAGTGTCCTGGGAGGGTCTGTTCCACCAGAAGGTGAGACTGCCACTGCGGAGGGCCATGGCAGGCTTTCCCTGGAGGGAAACCCAGAACCCGTGGAAACTCTCCCGTTTCCCTAATGGGATTAATTGTTTTCAATTGTTTGTTGGATTAAAAATACTTCTTAATATTTTAATGAGTAGTTTTTTAGACTTAGAAAACAAAGTGTATGAAGATTACCACCTGTGATCAAAGAGCCTTACGGGTTGGTCATTAACTAGAATAGCATGGGCATCCCCTGTCAGAGTGGTAGGCACAGTGGTAAAACAATTTTCCTCATGTCCTTGAGATGGTTGCTGGATCTGAGACCTCAAAGACCCTTTGATTCACCCCCTCCTCATGGCCAGAGGCCAGAATCAGGGAGCTCTGATCAGAGATGCCCTAGGTCTTGCCCCTACCTGAAACTCACCTCTAGGGTGGTCTCATTGCTCCCTTACATGGACCCAGTGTCCCTTGCAAGCTCAGCTGGGAGGCTTCCCAGGCCATTCCCAGGTCATCAGGTTAGAACTGGGACGCTAGGCCAGTGGGCTGTGAGTTCAGCCCATGGGCAGAGGGACCTGGGCTCTCTTGGGACATCACCCAGGTGCTGGATGCTTTGGAAGAAGGCGTCTTCTCACCTGCCTCCCAGGTCCTGCTTCCTTACAGCCCCAGGTCCTGAGCCAGGCACCCATTCTTTGAGGACATCTGTCCTGGCTCAGTGCTGCCCTCTGGGAAGCATTTGCCCTCATGGAACCTTCTCCCGGCCACTTGCAGATTTGTGCGCAATTGGGGCATCACTTGTGTGCTCACTCTCTTTCCTTCTCTTTCTGCTGCCTCTCTCCTTACTCATCTCCAGCTCCTTCAAATCTAGCCAGTCTCAGCCCTGAATCGGGGAAATGATCATTTGTTTAGTTAAACAGCGAATCAATGTCTTGCCTCTTTCTTTTAAAGCATTGTGGACAAAAGACAGAGGCTGCAGCCGCCCCAGAGGCTGGCTAAACGAGCAGAAGGTGGTCCATCTCTGCCTAGCTCCTGGCAGTTCGCTCTGTTCTAACTCCTGTCTCTTTCCTGCAGCTCCAGGGGAGGGCTTATTTACAGTCACTGTAGAAACACTCCTGCTAACCTCTGTTGGTATAACCGGAACTGAGTGGATACAGTGGAGCTGAGGCACTGCCTGGCAGGCATGCTCTCCAGCTGTAAGCCCTGCCCTGCAGCTCTCGAGATGCGATCCAGGCACAGAACCAAGGCTCTCAGTCCTTTCTGCCAGCCCTGCCATCCCCATTTCCCCATCAGCCAAGGCCATCCCAGCCAATAGCCCTGGGTCTGACACCTGCAGACAGAAGGGGCTCCCTTGGGCTTGCTGGCAGGCAGGGAGCAGGAGGGGCTGGGGGGTATTGGGAGGCTGAAGACAAAGAGGCACTGGCCTTCTTTTTGTTGGGGTCTCGGACCACTGGCTGACTTCACCTCTCTTTGGACCATGTCCAGCTTCCGGCGGCCTCCCTGTGTGGTATCTTCATCTGAGAAGACAGTCAGCTCTTGGCGGTCTCCTGGAATGTCAGTCCCAGGCAAGTGGAGTTGGGGAGGCTCCAGTGAGGGGTGGCTGGCTGACAGATGCCCCTTCCTGGTACCTGAGCAGGAGCTGTCCCAGGCCATGCCTCATGCTTGGGGTTTTCTCCACTTCTCTTTGACTTGATTCTTACTACCAACCAGGTGAGGCATGGGACCACATCTCCTCTCGGACTGCCTCTGCCCACCCCTCCTCTTCCTTCTGCCCAGACCACTCATCCCGCTGATGGTTCCTGCAGCTCTGGGCCGTCCTCATGCAGGGGTCACCTGGGATACTCCCTCCTTCCCAGGGTGGGGGGCACACTGGTGCTCTCCCTCTGTGTTTTCACCTTGCACTTCCTGCATATGGATGGGTCTCATTCATATTCCCAGGGTCCAGCGCAAGTGTCTGCACATCACATTTCCTTGATAAAAATAAACAAAAGGAAATTGCCTGTGGAGACACAGTGAGAGGCTCAGGGCTCATGTCTGCCGTAAAAGGATGGCATTTCCATGTGTGTATGGAGGGTGCTCTAGTGCAGGGGTGTCCCCAGCTGCATTAGGTCTGGGATCTGATGCCTGATGATCTGAGGTGGAGCTGATGTAATAATAACAGAAATAAAGTGCACGATAAATGTAATGTGCTTCAATCATCCTGAAACCATCCTCTCCACTCCCCGGTCTGTGGAAAAACTGTCTTCCGCGAGACTGGTCCCTGATGCCGAAAAGGTTGGAGACTGCTGCTCCAGTGAACCCTGCATCAGATGGAGCAGACAGACATGGCTCCTCCCTAGCTAAGATAACTCTTGAAGCACATGGGGCTGGGGTCTTGGAGGGGGAATAGTCTTTTGCTAAGTTTTATTTATTTCTCCCATTTTTTTTTTCAGATTTAAATACCCCCTCCCACTCCAACCTCATGTTAACACTGCCATCCCCATTTCTCTGTGGCCTCATCTGCTCTTTATCCATATGTAATTATAGTTTTTACCTTGTTATAATTCTTCACTTAATGATATTTCAAAGACACCTTCCCTGTATAGAGTTTTCCTACCTCTCATGTTTAAAGGCTGTATAATATCCCATCGAATGGTTGCCACATAATTCACTTAATTGTTACCTGCCTGCCGGACAGGTAGGATCTATTCGGCACGGCTTCTGCTGCTGCTATAAATATCTCGGTATTTCAAGCTTCTTTCTTCTTTTGAATTATTTCCTGAGGATATGATCCCAGAAGCAGGATTATGGAGTCAAAGGGTCGGAATGGCTATTGTTACATTCTGCCAGGTTGCCCTTCAAGAAGACCTGGGCCAGGGTAGGTGATGCATGAATGTCCACCTGCCTCCATCACCTTTGCATCTTGTGCTTGGCTGGGGGTGTGCGGGGCTAGAGAAAGGAGGTAGCAAATAGCCTGGGCTCCTAGGCACCATCAGGGTGCCGATTTCTGGAGGTTACCCCACGCCTTTCCAGGTCCCGTGGTCTCCTGTGTGCCCCATGTCACAGAGCAGACAGCGGAACTTGAGGGCAGGTGGCTCTTGCAGGAGGGGCAAAACAGAAAATGAGGGTGTGCTGTCTCCTGGCAGGAGCTGTGGCTTCAGGGGTGGGGGAGGGGTGAGGCCGAATCAAGATGCTCATCTCAGCATGCTGCAGCCCCACTTCTGACCCTGTCAAGCCGGCCTCCACTGTGGCTCCCTACTCGTTCTCCAGAGCCGTGAGTGGAACGCTCCAAGTCCCAGCTGCTGACAAACCATGGCCAGAGGAAGATAAATGGAAGGGTCCTTAATCCCAACTTCTTTCCATAATTAAGTTTTGAAGTCACAATTAGGTGAACCTGGTTTCAGTGGAGCAGATGGGCTCAGCTCCAGGTGGAAGCCAGCCTGTGGCAGCTAGGTGGGGGTTGGAGGGATTGCCAGCCCTGCCAATATATCAGGAGAACCCCTGCCCACTGCCCAGCCAGGGGGGTGCCTTGTTCCTAGTCAGATCCTCTCCCAGGTCAGGGAGGGGTTGCTGGATGGACACCACTGACGGCTGCAGATGCCCCGACATGAGTCTTCAGCCCCAGTTGGTCTCCAGTTTTAAGACCTTGTTCTAAGTATTTACTGCCCACCCTTGGGTGGGGCATCTCAAGACACCTTGACAAGAACCAGGGGCAGCTCAGACAGTCAAGTCCCCCTTGAAATCACTCCATAGCATGTTCCTGGTTCTACTAAACTGACATAATTCATTTCCCCATTCAGCATCTCTGTAGAGACCCACATTTTACCAGGCTCATGGCTGGGCACAGAAACACAGAAGCTCCCTGGCTGGGGCCAGTGGGGCCCGGATATTCAAAGCCCCACTCTGGTCCCTTTTGGAGACAACCAGCCAGCATCTCTCCCTTCTTGAGTCCTCCTGCATTTGAGAATTGAGAGACACACCAGGGGGCATGACCCCACCTCAGGACCCTGGGCCACATCAGGGATATGACAACAAAAAATGGCCCCACAGTGGAGGGCCAGGATCTGGATTCCCCTTTCTCTGGGAATACCTCCCTCAGCCACCCCAGTTCCTCAAGGCTGGAGAAGGACTCTCTCTCATCACCTTCTCCTCTTCCATCCATTAAGCTGCCGGCAGAGGGGGGCAGGCCCCCGGGAAGCCCTGCCTCCTCTCTACTCTCACCTGTAGCCTGGCTTTGTTCCCAAATTCTCCTTCCTCTCGGATCTCTTCCTTTGTCACCCTGTTTTTGGAGGTCTTGCCTCCTGCCACCCTGATAGCTCAATTGGTAAAAAATCTGCCTGAAATGCAGAAGACCCCAGTTTGATTCCTGGCTTGGGAAGATCCCTTGGAGAAGGGGTAAACTACCCACTCCAGTATTCTTGGGCTTCCCTTGTGGCTCAGCTGGTAAAGAATCCACCTGCAATGTGGGAGACCTGGGTTGGATTCCTGGGTTGGGAAGATCCTCTGGAGAAGGGAAAGGCTACCCACTCCAGTATTCTGGCCTGGAGAATATCATAGACTGCAGTCCATGGGGTTGCAAAGAGTCAGACACAACTGAGCGACTTTCACTCACTAGGACCCCTTCCTTTGTCACCCTATTTTTGAAGGTCTTGCCTCCTGCCACCCCCACCACCGGACCCCCTTTCCTTCTCTGTCCCACATTTGCCCACCCCTCTCTCTTCCCTCACTAGCTTATAGGATTGGACTTCAGAGTAACTTGCTTCTTTCACAAAAAAATCCTGAACCTGGAAGGGACCCTTTTCCTTCCCAGCCCCGCTGAACCAAGGAGCCAAGGTTATGCTCCTCACCCTCTCTCGGAATCTCAAATGTCCTCAGCAGCCCCCACGTCTGGAGTTGTTTACTTGGGGGTGGATATCAAGGGTGAGTATATGACAGGCTAGACACAGGAGTGACCCCCTCAGGGTTCCTGCCATTTTCCTGGGACCTGGACGTGGATATCACCCCTGGATAGAGATAATAGAAAAGGGCTTAAATTTCCTGCTTCTCTGGTGACCATGTCAGGGCTGTGGGAACAGGTGGGCGCGTGTCTTCCCTGCCTTGTGCGGGGAAGGACGTGTGGTGGGAGTGAACCCGTGGCTCAAATCCCATCAGAGCTGCCCAACCACCTGGGCGCCTCTGCCTTCATTCTTCAGTTTGCGCCTTTCCTGAGCTGTGTCAAATCTCCCAGTTTTTTACTTGCAGCTCCAATCTGAACCCCACGTCTAGCGATTGCCAAAATAATCAGGAAATGATAGCAGAGGCCAAGGACTGCATCCCCGTGATTGGGGTCAGCCCTGCTCAGAGGCGCCCACTCCTATTCCTGTTTGGTTTATTTATGCCTTATTTTGTGAGGGTTCCAAGTCCTTCTACTGTGGGGGCTCTGAGCCTCTGGGGGGACTGCCGTCCACAAGAGATGGTATCAGTAGGGTGAGGCCAACAGAGCTGATGAGCTGTGGGTGACGTCGCCCCTCCTGCCTTCTCCCCCCACCAAGAATATTGGTGCCCCAGGGATGGAAGGCCGCAGAAGTCACAGCCTGACTTTGTGGCCGGCCACCCACCATGCAAACTCCGGGGCATCTCCCAGCCATTCTGCACCTGTCACCCCTGGACTGGAAACTGTGGCTGTGGAGGAAGCTACGACACTGTGTGCAGGCGTTGTGTGGGCCTGAGCACACAGAACGCTGCCACGAACCAGACCTGCCCGTTTCTATTTCTGAAAGTGGTGCCAGCAGCTCTTGCCGGGACGAGTGTCCGGAAGACGCTCCCTGGAGAGTGAATGCCTGGAGCCCACCTGTGGGGTCCCACTCAGCACTGGCCCAGCAGGTGCTCAAACATTCAAAATAAAGCAGAGTTGAATGTCCCCTCTGACAGCCCAGGACGGGGCTCCCCAGGACAGCTCCTCCCCAGGGCTTTTCAAACTGTGGGTTTTAGGCCCCTGATGAAGTGGGGAGGGGGCCTGGGGCCCCTCCTACAATTTTCTCACTCACCACCGAAGATGGTTCTGCAGTTATTGGAGTGAATGAACACCGCATCCTGATTTTTAGTAAAACCAGACATCGTCCTGCAGCTTCACTTAGGAACCCCGTCTCTCAGTCATCAGACAGCTTTCCCGCTGGCTTAGGAGAGAGGCTGGCCTGTCGGTCTAGGCGACCCGGGGCTCTGGCCTTGACAACATGAGCCGAAGGTATCAATGTCTCAAAAATGACTCAGACCAAGAGAACGAAGCTGCCAGTCCTTGCTGGCCACTGGAGGGAAGGTAGGAAGGGGATAAGGAAGGAGGAGCTTCGCTGGGACGAGAAGGGCCCCCGGCATCTACCAGGGCAGAGCCCCCCCAGGAGGCTGGGTCTGGACTGGAAGGGTAGGCTTTCTGATTTCCAGGGGCTGCCCACTCTGACACGCCTGGAGGGAGAGGAGGCTGGAGACCCAGGGGCCCCCAGATCCAAGGTCTTAGGAAAAGAAGGCACTAAATCCTCATTATAAGGCTTTTTAAATGCACAGACAAGATATTAGCGTTTAAACAGCTTCTATTACTCCAGGGCAAACTTTAAAAAACATAATATTTATAGAAAACCTCATTCAGCTCACCCTGTTTGCTCTTTATTTCTCCTGCAATTATGGCTAATTTGGAGACAGTTTGCTGGCATCTCCACCTGGTGCCAGTCAATTATGAAGCCACCCACTGGCTCCCCCAGGTTGCAGGGTGATATGAGGCTGTCCCCGAGCCTGTCCTTCCTTCCTGCCCTCTCTCTTCCTGGACACGCCCCCCCTGCAGGTGCTCACACATAGTGGGCCAGCACCCTTTCTCCCTGAGCATCTGTCTGTCCTGGGAGCCCATTTTCCAAGGCTTGCCCCCTAGGTGTAGAGGCGGGGAGGTATTTGCCCTTGTAGGGCTCTCAGCCACTGAAGCTCCCTGACCCTGGCTTTGCACATGACTGCCCTCCTGCGTCTATGAGCTGAGCCCCAGTAATGCTGAGCCTGGGACAAGGGGCTGGCGATGAGTCGTCTGCCTGCTCTGGGTTGCAGCCCCACGAATCCCAGAGTCACACTGCCCCTCCAGGACCTGTGGAGGAGGCGGCTCTCTGAGGAGCTCTGCAGTGCTCAGACACAGGCACTTTGCTCTCCAAGGACATGCCACTGCCAACAACCCCCCTCTCCTCTGTCCATCCCCCAGTGTTTGCCAAGATCTTCCCTTTTCAGGGCACAGCTAGAACACAGCTCAGACACACCTGTCCACACGGGGTTCCCAGTCTGGGGACCCATGAGAAAGGAAGGATGGCAAGGCTCACGTAAGACCAGGTGGATCCCGACTGGTGCACAGGGTTAGACATCAGACCTGGGCCGAGAAGAGGTAGGTGGGGAGACACAGTGTGAGCAGGTGCAGGAAAGCATCTGGGGGCCAGGGCAAGAGCTGTTTCCAGTCTGGGTTCTGCCACCCTCAGTCTTCCGGCCTGACCATCCTCCTTGCCCAGGGGCATCCACACTCCCTGTAGGGGTCAGGGAAGAAAGTGCTATGGACCCCCAGCCACCAACAGCACAGGCCGAAGCTAGCGTGGGTTTCCTCCCACAGCAGTGGACCAGAGGAGGCTGCTGTGGTCATGAGGAGAGCCCAGGGGGGTGAGAAAAACAGAACGTCCTCCCACCCCGGGTCACCCTGTCTTGCCTCTGTGCTGGGCACGGAGCAAGCGGACCATTACTGCTTCTCAACCTGCATGATGGTGCAGTGACTCACCCTACAGAGAGCCACCTGGGGCTCAGAGAGGTTTGCTGACTCACTGAGGTCACACAGCTGCTAAGCTACAGATCTGGATTCCAGGCCAGGCCCGAGGGATGTGATGTCCCTGTCCCTGGCATTGGGCCCTCTGCCCAGACCCTGCCCTTCCAACCCAGGCCCCTCTATTTCCCCTCCTCGGTGACAGGCCTCCTCCACGTGGAGTCAATGGGCAGATGATCCAAAGACAGAGATGACCCCAAAGCAGGCAGGGGGCCCCTCTCACAGAGCAGGGGTGAACTTCCACACCCACCCCACCAAAGGGAGCCCCAGTGGTCAGGCTGGAAGGGCCGGGGACGGCATTCCCTTCTACACCCAATCCCTGTTTCGCCATGGTCAGGCCCCTTCACAGTGAGGATGGAGGCCATGGGCCCCAACTTTGTCAACTTTACAATGGGAGCAATGATACCTCCAATGCCTCCTTGAAGAGTTCTGTCCAGGGCATGGGAAGTCTGGTGGTCAACTGTGTGACCCTCGGCTCAAGGCTGGAGAGCAGTGGGGAGCCCTGCAGGGCTTCTGCTTCAGAGGACATCCTCTGACCAGGCCCCACCCTGTCTCGTGGAACAGATGCATTCATTCTAGCGTGCAAGTTTCCTGGAGTCCCGGGCAAGTGGCCGTCACAGGGTGGGCACCAGAAATAAGAGCTGAGCAAGACCCAGTCAGGATCCTGAAGGGAGTTATCAGTGGAAGGGAGATAACAGAGTAAATGGGTAAAGACAGTGTCCTCAGATGAGTGCATGCGGACACAGTGGACACCCACTGTGGGGTGGTCAGAGCGGGCTTCCTGGAGGTGGTGACTTCTAAACTGCTTGTTACTTAACATGCCACAGCCCTTCCTGTCTTTGCCCACAGGCTTACCCTAAACTGAAGGTAGGAGCCAGTTGTGGGATGGGGGACATGGAGGAGGGAGGGTGTTTTAGGAGGAACAAGCCTGGGGGAGGGGGCGCTCAGCAGATGTTCTAGTTAACCTGGAACCAGCTCAGCCTGGCTGGACCACAGTGGCGTGAGAATGTGAAGGAGCTGCAGGGGGTGAGGCTGGGGCTGAACAGGCCAGATGTAAAGAACTTTGGGCTCCAGAAGAAAGAACTTTAGATTGACTGGGGTAGGTGGCGCTGGGGCCTGGGCCTGGGGGTCTGGGGAAGGGGGTGGATAAAGAGAAATGGCAGAGGCAGAACCCACAAGGCTGGTCTGTGCTGGGAAGCTGGGGTTGGCAGGAACTGAGGGTGATCCCGAGAGTTCGGGTGGGTGGGAGGACCCTCCTGGGACCGTAGGAAAAAGAAGGAAAAGCTGGTCAGAAGAGAAATGAGCAGTTTCAGTGTGCTGAGTCTGAGGAGTGTGTGGACACCAGGTGGGCATCAGGTGGACAATGGGAAATGAGTGGGTGCCAGGTGGGGCTTGGGAGGGGCTCCAGGCGAGGGTGCTGACTCGGGAGTTGGCAGTTTGAGTGCTATCTCCCAAAATGGGGTGGGGACATGGCTCAGGGAGAGATATCCAGGGGATGAGACCCAGGGAGGGGGTCTGTCTGCCATGGTCCTCCGTCCTTTCTACAGTGGTGAATCCCCGCCTGGACGTGAAGCCTAACCAGGGAAGAGGAGAAGGCGAGATTCTCCAGTTCAGGTTCCAGCCCTGTCCTAAAACAACCTCAAACGTTCAGGCGGGGACACTCTGGCACATCCTCCAGGCCTGGCTGTGTGAGTGGACAAGGACAAAGCCTTGGAGGGGAGGGGGTCCTGGGAGGTAAGTTCCCCCAAGAGGAGCCACAGCCCCTAAGAAGTAACATGTTTGGGGCGGGGGGCGGGACTCTCCTCTGCAACCACCTAGCCACCTGCGAGCGTCTCCTGATTGCCAGGCCCAGACCAGGAGAAGTCCCACGAGGCTCTGGAGGGACCCTCAGGCCACAGGAAGGATCAGGGCCAGCTCACTAACGCCAGCCTGGTGCTGCCTGGAATAGAGATACAGAGAGAAATCCACTCTGCCTGCTGGTTCAAGAAGAGTGTCCCTGGGGCAATGTCCCCTCAGGCTGGCCTTGAAGAATGAGGAGGAATTTGTGGAGCAGACAAAGGCTTGGGCAGCCAGGCCATTCTCGGCAGAGCTATTGGTCTTTGCAAAAAATGGAGGCCTACAGCAGCTAGGCACATCACGCTCATGCTCAGTCATGTCAGACTCTTTGCAAGCCCATGGACTACATCCTGCCAGGCTCCTCTGTCCATGGGATTCTCCAGGCAAGGATACTGGAGTGGGTTTCCATTTCCTTCTCCAGGGGATCTTCCCCACCCAGGGATGGAACTAGCATCTCCTGCATCTGTGGATTCTTTGCCACTGAGTCACGTGGAAGCCCCAATCTAGACACATGCTGGCCCTAATTCTGCCCTGGGTGGGAATGGGGTCAGCAGAGCCCAGTGGAGCTCGGCTTGTGACCACAGCCATGGGGCTGACTACAGCCGTCTTGGCTCCCAGTGGCCACTGGCGCCTTCTCTGTGGCTGCCTTGGCCTCTCCTGCTGACTGCCCAGCCCACTGTCCAGCCACCCAGGTGCCCCACAGGTTCCTGCTCCCAGCTCAGCCCCTCCCAGTGAGGCCCCAGGGCCTTTGAGAGTTTCCCTGGAGGTGGGGACTGGCTGTGGCCCTGGAGAAGGATGCCATGGGGCAGGCTGAAACTGGGACTGGGAGGACTGCCTGGGGGAAGTGCTTCAATGTGGGGAAGCCCATGGCCTGGGTGGTGCTGGGGCCACTGGTGAGGCTGCAGGGAAAAGGTCTCCTCCATGTCAAAAGCACAGAATTCAGATTTCCAAACCACCTCCATGGCAACCCTGAGGCCAGGGATCGTGGGAGACCTGCAGGCATGCTTGTTTGCACACATGTGCATGCACACACACACGTGCCTGGCTTTCCTTCTCCCAGTTCAGCCGGACTTAATGAGAACCACTAGGCCCTCCTCATCCCCGATGGAGACCCTTCTTGCTTCAGCCTCCCCACTGCCTCTTCCCAGGTCTGCCCAAGACCCCTGCACTGATCACTTCCACTGTCATTTCCTTTGCCGAGAGGCCCAGGGTCAGCCAGGGAGGAGGGAAGGGGTCTTTGGGTTGGGGCTTGTCCTCTCCCCAGGCCCTCCCAGCTTCTGGTGTTTTGGGGCTCAGAGCTCTGGTGCTGTCGGCTCCAGCTCACATTGAGTGTGCCCACCAGTCTCTCCAGGGTCCAGTGTCTGTCGCTGATTTTTGCAGCTCAGAGTGGGGTGCGGGGGCAGAGGAGGAAGGGGGCAGATGAGAGGGGGGCTGGGGGGTGTGTCCATGGTCTCCGGAGCCACCTGACGTTTTCCCTGGAGGATCTGAAGCAGGTTCCTGCAAGGATCGGCAAGAGGGAAGGGACAGGACAGCGCACCCCATGCAGGGCCTTCCGGAGCTTCCGCCCAGCACACGGAGGCCACCGAGGAGAGTCTGGCTCTCAGGCAGGCTGCACTTCCTGTCTAGGGACACTCCTGACCCCAGTGCCGTGCTGGGTGGGCCCTGGGGGAGAGCCGTGGTGCCAGCTGGGGACAGGCGTGAGGGGGCACTTTCAGGGGCCGCGCTGGGCAGGCTGCTTTCTCATTTCAACCCCGGATCTGCCCGGAGCCGAAAAAGCAACTCGGCAGTCGGCGCTTGGTACGTACCCAAAAATACATCATCATTTTGCAACCGAGGCTCCACGCAGGCTCGGGGAGGAGACCCGATGGGGCAGTGGAGGCGGCGGGCAGCGCAGCAGGCGGGGGTGGGGGTGGGTGGGGGCTGCGGTCCCCACGCCAGCGCTGGGTTGAGCAGGCACTCGCACTGGCAGCTGTCTTCAGTGCCGCTCTGCTCTCTGCTCCCACCGCCCGTCCTCTCCCTTGCCGGGTCTCCCAGTTTCTTCCCCAGGTTGTTCAGCTCAGCTCCTGCTCTGGGCATGCCCATCGGCTGGGTCCAGTCCAGTCACTCCTGCTGCCCGGCTCTGTGCTCAGAGCTGAGCTTCCCCATCCGGATGCCCGCATTCCCACGTGGGGCCTAGGGGAGGCTCCCTTGGTGCCAGGGTGGGGAGACAAAATCTCCTAGCCTGATAGATCTCACGGATACTGGGTGGGGAAGGCAGACCTTCTCTGAGGTTGAGAAAAACAGAAAGAGTGGGAAAAAAAGGACCAACATTTGTTTTCTCAAAAGGTCCCTCTTGGCTTCAGAGGTGGGAAGATGGAAGATGGTAGCAACAGAGGTGAGACCTGCCCCCGAGACTCCAGCCCCAAGTCTGGGAGGGGGAGCCACTGGCTCTGGGCCCTGGATTG
Source organism: Okapia johnstoni (assembly GCA_024291935.2). Taxonomy (NCBI): domain Eukaryota; kingdom Metazoa; phylum Chordata; class Mammalia; order Artiodactyla; family Giraffidae; genus Okapia; species Okapia johnstoni. The sequence continues at coordinate 9,663,003 of CM044306.1, forward strand.
AGGCCAAGTTGAGATGAGGCATTGCTGCCGCCAGGCCAGAAGTTGAGTGCCGTGCAGGGGCTGGCAGAGGGTGGGGGCGCCAGGGACCCCACATGTGTGTGTCTGCCCCACACCTGGCCTGCCTCAGCGTCTTCTGAGCTGCTCTCCCCATGAGCCTCTGTGCTTCTGGACACCCATCCCTGCAGAGCATCCGGGCTTCTGGATTCCTGCTCAGCCCTGCCCAGATCGGGCTGGCCCAGCTGGCTGGCTGGCCTCCCTGACCATTGCCTCAGGCCAGGGCTGCCCAGGGGTCACAAGCTACCTTGGGACCCGGCCAGGCAGGAGGTCGATCCATCTGTTGGCCTGAAGACCAGATTCCCCCCAGGCCATTGCCCCCTCTTTGACTGGACAAAAGAAAGAGGTGAAAGGAAGCCATTCTTCCCATGATCCTTAAGGTTTCTTCCAATGGGGAAAACTGAGGCCCAGAGGCGGGATTAGGGGATGGGGGTCCTATGCATTGGTAAGGGGTAGTAGGTGGTAAGCTTCCTGTTGCCCTTGGGCCGGGCTGGTATCCTCAGACTGGGAAAGGACGGGGACCACCTCTGATAGTCCAGCTCTTCCCTTGCCCATAGCGAGGTTTTTTGGCCTGCTCATGTTAGAAGGATTCCCTCCCGCCCCATTAAGGCCAGCTGTGGGAGTGTGGGGGCACTGGGAGGTTCCTGAAAGGCCTCAGTGGGGAACACCCTATCCACACCCCATCATCTCCCCTGAAGGGGGCGTGGCTGAGTAGGGAGGAAGGCTGGATGGAGAAGGAGGAGGTGGGGCTTGGGGGCTGGGAGCCTCTGGCTGGGTACTCTGGGTAGCCTGTGACTCCCAGGTGGGACGAGCCCAAAAGAGGCACCAGGACAGAAGTAGTGATGTCAGGCTTTACACCTCTGGGGCTGGCAAGGATGCTGATGGGTGCGGGGAAGTGTGGTGGTGCAGGGCAAAGGGCTCAGCGGGCAGGGGTGTCTGTGTGCTCTTGTTGAACGCTCTATAACTGTGTCACAAGCCCCTTCACAAGCCACAAACACTGGAGGATGGAAAAGACATTCAGAGAAGGCCTGATGCCCCAGGAACCCCCTGCCTGATTTCCAGCAGGTCTAATGAGCTCCAGGGCCCCCTGGGGGTGCAAGCACTTATAAGCCAGCCCAAGCCAGTGAACAAACATGGCTGGAGGCTTCAGAGGCCCAAGAATTTGCAAACCCAGCTCTGCCAGTCACAGCCATGCTTTGAGCCTCAATTTCCTCAATTCTAACTGAGGTGACAACTGCAGCCCTGCTCCTAGGCTGTTTCGGTGATCTGATAAGACTGACCAAATGATCAGTAACGAGATGCATAAAAGCCCTGTACCCTTATACCACCTGAGGATGAGTGATGGAGAAGCGGGACATCAGAGTAGATGTGGGTCTCCCTGCCTCCCTGCAGCTTGAGGAAGGGTCTGGTGCCCTGTTGCTTTTCAGAAGGCCCCTATGCCCACCCCAGGTCCCTGGCCATCCTCCTCTGGGTCCTTACTGAGGTGATGAGTGCCCACACCTGTCGACACGGTGCTCAGAGCTGGCACCTGATCACATTTCCTTTGAATGTGTCCAGAGGGCCCTGTGGAGCCAGGCTTTGGGTTCAGAAAGCTCATGGGGACCACAGTGTCCACCACAGGTGGTCAGGAACCCCCGTCCTTACTTTCTGTGGCTTCCAGCCTGGTCAAGTGGCCTTGCCCTTTACTCTGACTTACTGTCTCTGCCTTGGGAGATGGGCAGCTCCTAGAGGTCAGGGGCTCGGCCACACTTGTTGTAAGGGGGGGCAGCCATTGTGGGGCTGGGCATACAGCAGATACCTACAAAGGGGGCTGCAGAGCATGGCTGGGCTGCCCTTTAGGGAAGGCGGGGGTGGGGGCAAGCCCTCATGGAGAGAAGAAGCAGTTTCCTCCATGATCTGGGTCGCCATTGCCCAGACAATGAGCTCAGATCTGGAGGGTCTGGGGCTCCAGCAAACTTCACATTGCACCTCTGGGAAGCAGGTGGAAGGTCTGCACTCCCCATCTCGAGCATTTTGGGAGCTTGCCATTTCTTGCATTCCTCTCTATCCCCTGGGGACCTGCCACGCTGCCTGCCCTGCTCCTAAATAAGTTGCCTGTCTCCTGGCATCCTCTGTGTTCTGGGGTGGCCGCAACAACACCTTCTCTAGGAAGACTGGCTCAGATAGCAATGTCTCGCAGGCAGGGCCCGTGTCAAATTAAGCTCTAGGGTGTCTGTTAAAAAAATGCATGCCTGAGTGCACACACATGGCAGTGCAGGAGCCTACAACACAGCTGCATGCATTTCTGCACGCACACACATACTCAAACACACAGGTTCCAGCCTGCACACATGATGACTCTGCCCCCACAAACATACCAAGGTGTCATATGCATCAGAGTGGCCCCCAGTCGACAGGCCATGTCCACCCACGTGCACCCCGGAGGCCTTCAGTTGGTCGGTCGCAGGGGGACGCCCCAGGGCTCCAGCATAGAGACTTGGCTGTCCACCTGGGCTGGGTGGTGACTTCCGCCACAGATTCAATCCACAGCCCTCCCGGCCAGTGGCATGAGACGTGGAAAGGATGCTGCATCCTCCGGTCAGAACAGCAGCAGTTACAAGTGAGAGATGGTGAAGGGAGAAGGAGGAGGGGGCTGGGAGCAGCTGCCCCCACCGAGTGGGGCTGAGGAGCAGATTCTAAGGGCCTCTGTCCACACAATCCAAGCTCAGCTGCTCTGCGGCAGTCCCCCTCCAGCACAGTGATAAAGCAAACAACACTTTCAATAATTCAGCAGCAGGAGGGGAGCTTGGGAAGGGGAAACTACTTCAGGGGCAAGAGGAGCAAGAGAAAGATGGGGTGCACAGGGAAGGCAGGTTTGAACTCACACCTGACCCCTCACATGCCATCACACCTGGAGGGCTCTCCATGTGTCCTGATTTAAAGAGGTGCTGGCAGAGTCTCCTTCCCGAACAGTTAACATGTGGTGGCCACTCAGCACTGCCCCCCATTCAGAACACCTGGTCCTCCCCTTTCAATAGATGAGACTCCCCTGCAGCCTCCAAGGATGGGAAGGGACTCATCCATCACTGGCCAGCTGTCATCTTTGACAGTTCTCCCTTTAGACCACCCTTAAACCTGCCCTCTGGACTCCTCCTTCTGATTTCAGTGGATCTAAGACCACATGGAGAAAACCACCTTTTCCTTGAGCAGCCCAGCCCTCAGATACTTCAAGACAGACAGTCTGGCTGCCCAATCTTCCTCCACTGGCTGAACAGTCCTAGTCCTTATGGCTGTTTCTCTTGGGATGTCCCATGAACCATCATAGTGATGACTTCAAAGTGAACCCAAGGGTCCAGGGAGGCTCCAACCAATTTCCCCTTTCCATAATCTGGGAATGTGCCTTCACTCATGCAACCCAAATAACATGAGCTTTTGAGGCTTCTACTCAGAGTGACCGCACCCTCCAGCTTGTCTGGGACACTCTTGGTTTACAGGTAACAGTGTCCCCAGTCTGGATAAGCTATTTTGTCACTATTCGTCACTATTTCATCACTATTATGGACTAAATGTTTTTGTTCCCCCCTCCCCTGGAAAATTCTTATGTTGAATCTCTGACCCCAGTGAGATGGTATTAGGAGGTGGGGCCTTTGGGAGGTGATTAGGGTCAGATGAAGTCATGATGGTGGGGCCCCTGTGATGGGATTAGTGTCCTGATTATTTCCTGCTTCTGCTTCCCATGTGAGGACACAATAAGAAAATAGAAAACAGTGATCCGCAACCCGCAAACCCAAAAACCTGACCAGGACCCGACCCTGCTGGCACCCTTTTCTTGGACTCCAGCTCCCAGAACTGTTAGCAGTAAATATCTTTTCTTAATAAGCTGCCCGGTCTGTGGCATTCTGTTACAGCAGCCTGGATGGACAAGACAAGCCCCCTAATTGTACTGAACTGACCATCACTTTGGTTTTTCCACTGGTCATGTATGGACGTGAGAGTTGGATGGTGAATAAAGCTGAGCGCTGAAGAATTGATGCTTTTGAACTGTGTTGTTGGAAAAGATTCTTGAGAGTCCCTTGGACTGCAAGGAGATCCAACCAGTCCATCCTAAAGGAGATCAGTCCTGGGTGTTCATGGGAAGGACTGATGTTGAAGCTGAAACTCCAATACTTTGGCCACCTCATGTGAAGAGTTGACTCATTGGAAAAGACCCTAATGCTGGGAAGGATTGGGGGCAGGAGGAGAAGGGGACGACAGAGGATGAGATGGTTGTTTGGCATCACTGACTTGATGGACATGGGTTTGGGTAAACTCTGGGAGTTGGTGATGGACAGGGAGGCCTGGCGTGCTGCGATTCATGGGGTCGCAAAGAGTCGGACACGACTGAGCGACTGAACTAAACTGAACTGACCATCACTTAAAACCCTTGTCCCTTCCTTCTCTGACATTCATCAACTTAGCATTTTGGGGCCCAACAGCAGTATTTTACATTTATTCTTACTGAATTTAGTTCAGTTTCATCTATGGTCCTGGGCAGTATCAGTTATTCTTCTTAGTTTCAGATAAACCAGGATCTGATCATCATGCCTATTGCACACTTACATAAATCACTGATAAAAACCCCGACTAGGCTAGGGTTGAGAGCAGAGCCTTGTGGCATACCACTAGGGACACCCCAGGAGCCAGTGCTCTTCGGAGATAATCATTCAGGCAAGTCTGAATGCACCCAACTGTACCGCTATCCAGTTCCAATTAGAAGATGACATGGGGACTTCCTTGGTGGTCCAGCAGTTAAGCATCCACCCTCCAATGCAGCGGACTCAAGTTCGATTTCCTGGTTGAGAAGCTAAGATCCCACATGCCGAGGAGGAACTAAGCCCGTGTGCCGCAAATGGAGGGGTCTGCACAGCACGATGAAGAGCTGGAGGGCCACAGTGAAGACCCGCACAGCCAAAAAAAAAAAAAGAGAGAGAGAGAGAAGGCAGGGGCAGGGTGGGCCTAACTGAAGAGGTGATGTTCAGATCAACCTGGAGGAGCCAAGGGAAGGAGCCCTGAGGCTCTTTGGGAGGCATGTTCCAGCAGATGGAGTAGCCCAGTCAAAGGCTGTCATGGGACGTGTCTGGCTATTCAGAGAACAATCAAAGTGGCCCATTGGACTGGAGTAAGGAGACCGAAGGGGAGCTAATGGAAAAGGTGGTGAGAGAGATGATGGGGCCAGATCTCATGAGGTCTTACATGGGAAGGTGTTCTGATGATTTTAGCTTTTCTTTAAAAGAACCAGCAGTCCTGAGAGGATTTGAGCTGAGGAGGAGCAAGTTACAAGGTCCAACTTAGGCTTTAAAAGTATCATCATTAAAACCCCTGAGCACAGTCCTTAAAAGGGGGGAGGGATGGGTTAGGTTTAGGGTTTTAGGGTTAGGAGGTGTTGAAGGAGGAAGACCTTAAGATCATCTCCACTCATCCTGAGGATTTCTTCAGAGCCAGCACCCATAGCGGAGTGGGGACGGCTTTTTGGCTCCATAAGCGGTCTTATCCTTCTACCCTTGATCAAGAGATCATGCGGTGTCTTTGAAGGCACCAGGCACCTCTTGAGAGTCAATCTGCTGGGGCAGGAAGGAGCCTGGATCCAACATCACTCAGACCGGGGCTAATTTCAGCTCAGCTGCTGACTTGCAGTGTGGCTTTGAGAAAGTTACTTAACCTCTCTGAACCTCAGTTTCCTTTTTGGCAAAATGGGATAGCATCATGTACTTTCCTGGATGCTTATGAGGTTTAGAAATCACCAAGGTGAAGGAACTGGCACACAGGTGGTGCTTGATAAATGATCATCATTATAAATTCGATCAAGGGAATTTGCAGGTATAAGAATGAAGAGAGAAGCAGGTGTGAAAAGTGGGGGTGGGGAAGCAAGTGAATTTATTCATCACAAAACTGGAGAAGGAAAAACTCCACATTCGCAAGTTGTTCAGGGGTCTCTGGGGCCCGGCCAGCCTCAGGGACCCTCAGCCTTCTGGGTGGTGACCTCTCGGCCTGGCCTGCACAGAAGCTGCTGTGGACGCTCCTCCAACCCCGTCTTGCTCTGCTCCACCCTCATTTCTGTATCTCCTGTCCTTCTCTCCTTCCCTCCAACACATTTGCAAGTACCAGAGAGTCAGCAGGCTGGACACCCAGCAAAGAAGCCTGGAGATTCCTTGCTAGCTTGCCTGAGACCCCCGGTTCTGTGGGCCAAGTCCTGGAAGGCTAGTTCCGGCAGATGAAGAACAGAAGCCCTGAGAGCAGAGCAGCAAATGAAAGCACATCCTTGGAGGCAAGTTGGGCCTCTGCCTCTGAGTGGTTTTCCCTTTATTTCCTTAGACTGGCTGGAAGTGCATCTGCCCCCCTGTGCCCACCACCAGGAGGGGGTGATTATTTGCTCGGGTATCAGTCTGGTTGGTTCAGGGTGGCATCCTGAGCACCTAGCACAGCCCTTGGCACACAGTAGGTGCCGATGGCACCATCCTGGACCAGATCACTGGGGCTGCCCAGGGCCTTCCCAGAAGGACCAGGCCCTGCTGGCTGTGGTGCAAGGGGAAGGGTGGACAGGAGAGTGGACTTAGGGCCAGTACTCATTATTATATACTTTATAACTTTACAGAAAAACTCTTGTTGCTGAAAGCGAGTGTGTGGTCACTTGGGGCTCAGGTGTCCAGCATCTGCCTGCAGCAGCAAGAGGCAGAAGCACGCATGTGATGGTGGAAAGGACAAAAGCAAAGTGATCTGGGAGAGCCTGAGCAGCTCAGGGGACACAGGGGGTGACCCTAGTGCTCAGGAGAGGGTGGAGGGACCCAGGGGCAGAGGGAGGACGGCCCAGTCCTCTGGGTTGGTTTTGCCTTTCTAAGCACCTCACCAAGGCCAGGGAGAGACTGATTTATAACTGTTGCATGGTGAGGGACCTATACTAAGTGGTGAGCCTGTATGTCCTGCTTTTCAGTCACAGATAAGAATAAAACTCACCTTCTTCGTGGACCTCCCCAGTGGATCCCAGAGACCCCCAGCCCTTCTGTCAGCCTTGAGGGAAGGCCTGTAAGATCAGAAGGGATTCAGGGTGGGCAGCCAGGCTGGCTGGTGCCCGTGTCTTTCTGCCTGTCGCCCCCATCAGAGGCAGACATCCACGAGAGACCACGCTGTTTTTCCTTTCAAGCCACCCTCACAGGCCTTCCTCATGATGTGCTCTGTCTTAGGCAGATGGTGTCAAAGCCTCACAGTCTCCCTCCTCTCCCAGCCTGCTGCCTGCAAGCTCTCCATGCTCCCTCTGGCACGTGCCTTGGGCAAAGCCGTCCACCCCGGAGCAGGTGAGGCAGCTGTGAAATCTGAGAGAGAGAGAGATGTGTGTCTTGCTCTCTGCACCGTGACCCGCCTTCCGTTCCTCGAAACCGGATGATAAATTACTCTGCCCAAGCGGAACACGCCCGGACAAGCCTCCTCTCCAACTGTAATTAATACTCTTGGGAAAACACAAACTCAGGGTTTTTATACTTTTGCACAAACATGGATGCGCACACATAGGCTCTTCTTTCTGTTGTCCTCTAATCCCATCTCAAATGTTTCATGTGCTGCTTCTTTCATGGGCAGCACAAAGCTACCCAGCTGGATACAGCCTGAAAACCAAGGGAGGCATAGGGGACACTTGTCAGTCCCTGAGACATAGAGCTTGACGGTTTGGGAGCTGATTTTCTGGTAAGCGGTGCCCACGTTGCTGGTACAGTAAGCTCCCTATATAGGAAAGAGTTCCATTCCAAGAGCACGTTTGTAAATCCAATTTGTTCATTAAGTCCAGCAAAGTTAGCCTAGGTATCGAACTAACACAGTTGGCTACATAGGACTGTACTGTAACAGGTACACAAATAATTCATAAAAAGCAAACACAAAAAATAAACATTTTAAATCTTACTGTACAGTACCTTGAAAAGTATAGAAGTATAGTACAATAGCTAGCATTGAAAGGGGCACACTCGAGTTTTTGAAAGTTCACAATTCGAAGGCACGTATGTAGGGGACTCAACGTACAGTGCAGCCTTAGAGTTAGAAACAGCCATGGGATTGGGTGAACCCTTCGTGATCAACATATCAGACATTCCCCTACCTTTTTCCCCCTACGATGACGGCCTAAGTGATGCACTAATGCAAACACATGTGCATATATGTCAAAGAACTCCTGACAGCTGATATTCCTGGAAAAAAGTTCTACAGTGAGTCAGAAAGCTTGCAGTCCCATGAAGCTAGACTGCCGACAACCCTGACAATGGAAATGCTCTGTCAAAGGTCAGGAGAGCCCCAGTTGGCCTGATAGGGTCTAGTCCTCTGTGTCCCATGCTGGTCAGTTAGCTCCTTTGGTGTGGCAGGTGGAGGCATGGCTGGGCAGGGGCTCAGAAACCCAAGCCCAAGAAACCCACATTCTCTTATAAGGATCATCAACTTTGCTCAAGGGAAATTCTCAGCATGAAAAGAAGCCTGGGCAGCATGTGCCTGAGCAAACCATTTACCCATCCTAAGCTTCAGTTTCCTCATCTGTAAGATGGGGATAATGTGTTATATGAGTTGACAGCTGTGTGAGCCCCTCATAGGCTGGGGGATGCTGTGCACAGATAAAGGATTAAGAGTGCAGCTCCGGCTATGCCTGGTTCACGGAGAGGGTGTGGGGACTGTGACTTGGAGGAGTGAATGGCTTTAGCCTCTCACAGGTCCTCCTTCCAGCTCAGCTACTTGTGTGGGGGTTGAGGTGGATGCTGCTCCTGACATGCTATGATATGCTTAAACTGTGAGGCAGTTGGGGCTGCTGGGGGACTCTGAGTTCCCTTTTGCCTCACCCCTGGGGGGTTTCTGACCTCCCCACCCCGGGGGGTTTCTGATTTCCCCACCCCAGGGGGCTTTCTGACCTCCGAATCACTGAGGTTTAGAGAGGCTTGGTGGTATTGTCCTGCCCCTCCCTACTTATTCTTTACAATCAGAAATTTCTTAAGAAGAGATTTTGTGAAGAGCCCTTTGTAACAGTCTTCTAAGATCTAAGTTCTTGATGCTGCAGATTCATCTTAATTGAGGTGGGGTGGGGTGGGCTGTTCTCAAGGAAAATGAGACAACGGTGTTTGTCCCTCTACTCAGACCCCTCACTCTCAGGTCCACGGTGCCTGGACCAGCCCACTCCCTTCTCAGGAGCTCTCCCTCCTCCCACCCTGGTGCCGTGAGCCAAGAGTGGTTTTCAAGACATTGGGCGCCAGATGATGAAGGACAGTGATCTGTCTCTGAGAGGGGGGAATCCAATAAGGGGAGCCCTCATAGCTTGCCGTCCAGAGGGGTTTCAGGCCAAAGTGCAGGGTTCCCAAGTAGAGCCTGGAGTCATCCCTGAGTTGAGACAGAACTGAGAGCTGGGGAGACCAAGTTGACTGGAGCTGCAAGACTCTGTAGCAGAAAGGAAAGAGCTGGACAGAGCGGGGACACTGGGGAACTCTAGAGAGCTCCCACTGAGTATTTAGCTGAGTCCTAATCAGCACATGCATTTGAGGGAAGAACCATCTGAAAGGATTAGAGGAAACAGTACAAGCACCAAAATAACAAATTAAGAGGTAAAGCTAATAAGCCATGAATGGAGGTAAAATGGAATCATGATAAAAAAAATACTCAATCCAAAAGAAAGCAAAAAAAGATGGAAAAGAGAATAAAGAACAAAATAAAAAAAAACAGAAAAAAATAATGAGATGATAGACTTAAGCCTATGTTGGACTAAGTTTTGAAAATTAATGAATATAATTCAGCAAGTTTTTAAGGTTTTTTTTTAACAAACTAAAAATGGAAAGGCATAGGATCATTTAAATAGACACAGGAAAAGAATTTAACAAAAGTCAACGTCAGTTTCTAATAAAAAAAAAACTGATAAAATTTTCCAGCAAAGTAGCAATAGAAGGGAACTAGGTGAGCAAACTCCAGGAGGTAGTGGAGGACAGGGAAGCCTGGTGTGCTGCAGTCCACGGCTGAACAACAACAAGAAATAGAAAGAAACCTATGAAAAACCTACAGATAATATCCTACTTAACAGTGAGAGGCTTACTATCTTTTTAACATAAGGTATAAAACAAGAATGGTTGTTTTCACCACTTCTGTTTAGTGTTTTACCAGAGGTTCTAGCCAGTGAAACAAGGCAAGGAAAAGACATAAATGGTCTCCAGATTGGAAAGGTAGAAGTAAAACTGTCTTTCTTCATAGACAACATGATCATACATGTAGAAAATATGATTGAATTTACAAAAGCTACTAGAACTGGTGAGTTTAGCAAGGTTTCAGGATACATGATTGTTATCAAAAAACATAATTTTATTTTTATACACTAGCAACAGTCTGAAATTGAAAGAAAAATACCATTTAAAATAACAAAAAAATATGCGATACCTAGGGGTAAATCTGACAAGAGATGTATAAGACCCATACACTGAAAACTACAAACCACATATCAGAGAAAGGAGCCCCAGTTAACTGGGGAGACATACCTTGTTTATGAATCAGGAGATAATATTAAGACTCAATGATCCTCCAAGTTGATCTATAGATTCAGTGTAATCCCATTCAAATTCCCGGTTGGTATTAAAAAATAATTCACGTGCTGATTCTAAATGTAAGGGACCTAGAATAGCTAATCAAAGTTGGAGGGCCAACATCACCTGATTTCCAGACTTAATATAAAGCTACGATAATCATGATAGTACGGTATGGCATTCAGGTAGACAAGGTCAATGCAACTAAGTCCAGAAATGGACCCACACAATATATGACAACTAATTTTTTTCTCAAACTGAGAAGACAATTCAATAGATCAAGGACAGTTTTTTGAATAAGTAATATGGAATTCTGTGCTTCCCTGCTGGCTCATTGGTAAAGAATCCACCTACCAATGCAGGAGACGCGGGTTCTGTCCCTGGGTTGACAAGATCCCCGGAGGAGGAAATGGCAACCCACTCCAGTATTCTTGCCTAGGAAATTCCACGGACCCAAGAGGCTACCAACAGTCCATGGGATCGCAAAGAGACAGACTTGACTGAGCGACTAAACAGTAGCAACAACGGTACGGAATCCATCGGCTGCCCATATGCAGACACATGAATTTCAATCCATACCGTCCACTATACACAAAAATGAACTCAGGATAAATCACAGACCTAACGGAATATCTAGAACTTATCAAATGTCTAGAAGAAAGTATAGGAAAAAATCTCGGTGACTTTGGGTCACGCTAAATAAATCTTAGATACAGCGTGATCTATGAAGAACACATTGGTAAACTAGGCTTTATCCAAATGAAAAAGTCTGCTCTTCAAGAGGACACTACGGAGAGAATGAAAAGTCAGACCGATGAGAAGAAAAATATTTGCAAAGCAGGTGTGCAAAAAAGGACTTATATTCAGAATATATAATGAACTCCCAAAACTCAACAGTAAGACAGCAAACCACAAATCTGTTCTCTATATTTGCATCTCTGTTGAAAGAGTAGCACTGAAACATATATATTACGGTGCGTAAAACAGATAGTGGGAGGTTGCTATTATAACACAGGGAGCTCAGCCGCGTGCTTTGTGACAACCTAGAGGGGTGGGATGGGGGGAAGTTTCAAGAGGGAGGGGATATATGTTTACTCATGACGATTTGTGTTGTTGCACCGCAGAAACCAACACAACATTTTAAAGCAATTATCTTCCAACTAAACATAGAAAAGAAACCACCCAATAAAAGTATAGGCAAAGATTTGAACAGGCACTTTACCAAAGGAGATGCAGGTGTCAAATAATCACATGAAAGATATTCAACATCATTCGTCATCAGGACAATGCAATGAGAACCACAACCAAATATTTCACACCTGTTAGAATGGTTAAAATTATAAAGACCAGTAACACCAAGTGTTGGTGAGGATATAGAACTGTAATCCTCACACAAGGCTGGTGGGAATGTGAAATGGTGCACCCATCTTTGGAAGAGAGTTTGGCATTTACTTAAAAAGTTAAACATGCACTTCCCGTAGGATCCAGTCTTGGTATTTTACCCCAGAGAAAAGCAAGCCTGTGCCTATACAAAGACTTGGTCATGAACACTCCTAGCAGCTTTATTTGTAATAGCCCCAGACTGGAAACATCTCAAATCTCCTTCAAGGACTAAATGGATAAAAAAAAACATGGTGCTTTCATAACATGGAATACTACGCAGCAACAAAAAGGGTGAACTGTGGATGCATACCACCACCTGGATGAATCTCAACATAATTGCACTAGGTGAAAGAGGCTAAACCAAAAGAGAAAGGACATAAGACATGATTCTGTTTATATAAAATTCTAGGGAAAACAGATCACTTTATAGCAACAGAAGGCAGATCAGTGCTTGCCTAGGAAAAGGGAACTGGGAAGAGGTGAGAGGAAGAGATTAAAGGGGCACTAGAAAGTTTTGAGGGTGATGAATGTGTTTGGTGCCTTGACTGTAGCGATGATGTCATGGGTATAAACATGTCAAAACATGAAACTGCACACTGTAAAAACACCTAGTTGATTGTGTATGCATTGCACTTTGATAAAGCTGAGTAAAATACTGAGTGTGCAAAAATCAAGCCAGCTGATCACTACATCATCCTTAGAGTGCAAATGGACTCTCTGTCTCACAGAAAAATTACCTGAAGACTGGTTTGTATGCTTGCCCGTACAATGAGACTCAATTTTATAAAGATGGCCTGGCAAGAAGGCTGCCATGTGAAGCTGCCTTCTCTGTGGTTACAACACTCTGGTGAGAGAGTGGGAGCAAGGCCGACTCCACTTTCTCTGTCCCCTCCCACGGAGAAATGCATGGAGCACTCAGAGCCAGGACAGTCACTCTCTGGGGCCTCTGTCATGCATCACCCAGGGACACACGAAGAGGACCCCTGATGGAAAACTAGTGAGCAGGGCCCGCCCTGTCCTCCCCACACAGATCCTGCGGTCTGCAGTGAATGGCTTTCCGGCATGCTCCCTGGACAGGTCAAGCTTCATTTGGTCCACGATGAGCCAAGCATGGGCTTGGGGGCAAGAACAACACAAAAAAGACCACCAAACTAAATTTCCAGTGTTTGGCTTGGGAAGGCCTCAGACTCCTCCCAACCAACAGCTCTACTTCTGTTTCCGCCCTGTGGACAGGCTTGGCCATCCTCGTGCGCCTGCAGCCCAAGACCCAGGAGCCTGGGAGGAGAAGCCCCCTGGGACCCGGGATGACAAGTACACGGCGCACCTGCATGTTCTAATTTTGTTCACAACAAATACACATTATGTTTATAATAACTTACCCCCCTCCCCCAGAGTAAAACTCTGCAAGTGAATCTACAAAGGAGATCACCTGCAGGTGGGCAGGACACAAGGATCCAGGGCTCAGTTCAGAAAAGTCCAGTGCCCTCTGCTCCCCACCCCTCCACCATGGGGGTTGGCTTTGGGAACTGAGCCCCTTCCCCAAGGAGACCAGGCCACAGAAGGGAGTTGGACCACCAGTGAGCCCGAGCTGCCCTTGGTTCTGAAGACCATGCAGTCTGGGGGTGCACACCTGGGCACTGAGTACCTGGGGTGGGAGAAGGGGAGGTGAAGGGAAGGGACCAGGAAGGAACCAGCACAGCGTCCCCGGCCACTCGGAGCTGTTAAGCAGTGTCGCCTTTAAACAAACTCCTGTCCTCTTATCTCCCTCCTGGTTCCCCAGGCCTGCCTTCCCAGTATATTTTGGGCTGGCCCATTATGGGACGAGAGCTAAATAAGCTACCCCCACTTCAACCCTGCCAAATCCCTCCTTCCAGCAAATAGGAAACCCAGAGCCCCCCACCCAGCATCCACTGTCAGCAGCTCCCAAGAAGTTCAACATGCACATATCTGTCAAAAACTATTCAGGGGGAAAAAAGAGAGTCTTTATACCTTTTATTCAGCCAATTTTTCCCGAGGCACTGTGGGCACTCTAAGAAAAAGAAAAAGAGAGAAAGAGAGAAAGGGGAGAGAATTAGAATCAATGTTGCCATCGTACATCTGGTTGCTAGCTGCGATTTGCTCATTGACTAGTCAAGTCTGGAAAAGGAGGCATTATCTCCCTGGGAGGCCGAGGAAACCTGCCCAGGTTAAACTCTCGGCTGTCTGTGCGGCCGGCGGGGCTGGGAGTCGGCGTTTGATTTAACAGGCAGAGACAAAGGGAAACAGAACGCCGTGGGCCTGCCATCCAGATATTCCAAATTCATGTTTCCCTGCAACTCTGGGGTATTCCTTTGTGTTTTCTCTCTTTCTTCCCTTTCCCCCAAACTCTGAGGTACATCTTCCTCTTCTTCCCCACCCCCACCTGGTTTTGCGGTTACCTTCAAAGGGGACGCTGTGAACTGTGGCTCCCCGCCTCCCCTGGTGCCTCTCTGTGTGGAGTCATGGCCTGCCAATCTATTTCAATAGCAGTCAAAGGAGAACACAAGGAAAAGTGGATGGGCTGCTGCCGTTGCTTAAAGAGAAGTAAGACAATTCTAAATCCCAGCAAACACATGATTTCAGAAGCCGCTGTTGTGTGTTGTTTGGAATTAGGCGCTGCTTCCAGAAGCTTCCATCAGCAGGAGCAGCTCGGAGCTGGTGGTGGAGTAGCAGGGGCCAGGTGTTAGCTCCTTTTATAATCCAGGAACCTGGGATTTGAGAGATCAAGAGACCCGCCTAGAGTTGCAAAGCTGATTCCTGGGGGCCTGGGGACTGCACACGTGTGTCTGGACTCCTAAATCCTGCCCTTTTCTTATCGGGTACTTTGGAGATTAGAAACGAGAGTGCATGTGTGTGCATGAATGTGTGTGTTTTCTCTGGACTTACATTTTCCTTATTGATTTTAGTAATGTTTCATAATTGTATATGTACATATCTTGCACACCTATGTGATAAAATACACGTAACGTAACATTTTACCATTTTAACCATTTTAAAGTGTACAGTGGTATTAACTACATTCACATTGTTGTACACACCATATCTGGTTCTAGAACTTTTTCATCACCCTGAAAGGAAACCACATACTCATTAAGAAGTCACTCCTCATCCCCCTCTCCTCACTGTGTGGGTACTTTTTTTTTTTTTAAACTTAACATAAACATGTTAAAAACAACTGAAAAGCTTCTGGAGTAAAAAGGTAGTCAACTGGGCCTCTTTCTTACAATGCAGAAAATCACCGTCATTACCATCATCAATATCACCAGGAATGGTGTTAAAAAAGATGAAAAAGAGACGAGAAAAGAAATCACCAGGAAGAACAGGGAGCTGCTGTCACTTATTCTGCACATTTTATGTGCCAGCTGCAGACACCATTCCTACCACCCCCATTTTTCAGATGAAAATACTGAGGTGCACTTCAGTTAAGCAACTGCACCATCAGTAAGTAACTGGGGCGACTGGGTTTCCCCAGCAGGTTTCCATTGTGCTGCACTCCCCCTCGCCCATGCATGGAAAGAGGCACTCTTCTCTGCAGGAAATAAGAATTAAAAGTGGAAGGGGAACATTCAATGCACGGAACTTGCTTGGTACATGTTAAGAGTTTGTGCGAATCACAAGGCACTGTCTCATGGGAAACCTGCTCCCCACTCGCCCCCCCCCCCCATCCCCCCAACACACAGATACCGGCCACAGCAGGGAGGGCTGTGGGCCAAAGTGTGGCTGGACTTGAACCACAAACGAAGAGGCCATCGTGGACGTGGCCCCCGCAACAGCCACTGTTTGTTGATTGGCATCCCTCCCACCCCCAGCTAACTGGCAAAGGCGACTATTCTGGCATGTGTCCACATGCAGCTCACAAAGTGACTGGATGAGATTGGAAGGCACCGTCGAATGAAGGAGTCATTACAAAATGAGATGGATTGAATCAATCAACTTGCATCAACTGCTGCCTTCAGTTGATTTGGGGGATTTTCTTATTGTTGACTCTTTTCTTTTCTTTTTTTTTCTTAAAGTGAGTTTTCCTCCCAGTTCAATTCAATTTAGTTCCATTTAATTCAATCCATCCAGCCCCAGTGAGCAGACGTACGCAGTGGCTGGAGCAAGCGTCTGGGCCAAGCCTGTGGGAGTCAGATAGGAGAAGTCGGCTCTTCTGGGCAGGCGGCCGCAGGGCAGGAGAACACAAGCTGGTCCAGCATGTGAGACAGGGCACTTCCTCCCTCCCTGTCCTAGTCTCTCCTCCACCTAAATAACTTCCATGACCACCCTCCTTTATCCACTGTGTCCAACCCACAGATTTCCTCTAGGCGCCAGGGAATCTGCTGGCCTGGAATTCCCAATCTCTGGGAGCATCAGCCTGGATCAGGGTTGGCAAGGCCTCACACCACCAGCCTCCATTGGTCCTAAGGTCCCGAGTCACTCCTTGAAAGTGAAAGTCGCTCAGTCATGTCTGACTCTTTGCATATTTGCAAAGAGTGAACACTCTTTGCACATATTCCATGAACTATACAGTCCATGGAATTCTCCAGGCCAGAATACTGGAGTGGGTAGCTGTTCCCTTCTCCAGGGGATCTTCCCGACCCAGGGATTAAACCCAGGTCTCCCGCATTGCAGGCAGATTCCTTTCCAGCTGAGCCACAAGGGAAGACCAGTGTTTCCCGTGGTTACCAGGAGCCTCATTTGGCCAAAGAGAAATATCTGATACCTACGCCATTTGAGGGGCTTCCCCATGGCTCAGACGGTAAAGAATCTGCCTGTAATACAGGAGAACCAGGGTTCGATCCCTGGATCGGGAAGATCCCCTGGAGAAGGGAATGGCTACCCAGTCCAGCATTCTTGCCTGGAGAATCCCATGGACAAGACGAGCCTGGCTGGTGACAGTCCATGGTGTCGCAAAGAGTCAGACATGAGTGAGCAACTAAAACTTTCATGCCATTTGAATCCAGGGGTTACACTAATTTAGTCCATGTCAGGAGACTCGGAGGCTGGGGCCCATGTCCATCTCCTCTGTACTTTGAAAGACCCAGAACCAGAGGGACGGTTTGGAGGGTCTGGTGAGCCTGATGCCTCACACGAGGGTCCAGCCTATTCTCCTAGCGCTTCAGGCTGAGCCTCCTGTTCGTCACGGTCCTCTGTCCGGGTACAGCTGCTCTCCGTTTGTCGGGGCAGAAAGTCCCCTCCTTGTGGCACCCACTCACTAGGCTGTGACCCCACCCCCACCCCACAGAGGCCATATCTCAGAGGCCCCAGGGCCTGGCACAGCGCCAATACAGACAGACGGAGGCAGTGGATGTTCGGTGAAGGAATGAATGAATGAACCAGCCAGCAAGTGTCTGCCATAAGGGATCATGACCAGATGACCATTTTGAGAAGCAGGCCAGGGTCCTTCTAGAGCGATGTTTGCTCCTGGGGATCCCATCATAAAGGGACACTCACCCCCATGGGGACCATTCCTCACAGTCTCCCTGCTCATTTTTCCTTCACCCCAGATTCCATTCAGTTCAGTTCAGCTCAGTTGCTCAGTTGTGTCCGACTCTTTGCGACCCCATGAATCGCAGCTTGCCAGGCCTCCCTGTCCATCACCACCTCCCGGAGTTTACCCAAACTCATGTCCATCAAGTTGGTGATGCCATCCAGCCATCTCATCCTCTGTCGTCCCCTTCTCCTCCTGTCCCCAATCCTTCCCAGCATCAGGGTCTTTTCCAATGAGTCAACTCTTTGCATCAGGTCGCCAAAGTATTGGAGTTTCAGCTTCAACATCAGTCCTTCCAATGAACACCCAGGACTGATCTCCTTTAGGATGGACTGGTTGGATCTCCTTGCAGTCCAAGGGACCCTCAAGGATCTTCTCCAATACCACAGTTCAAAAGCATCAATTCTGCGTTCAGCTTTCTTCACATCCATACATGACTACTGGAAAAACCATAGCCTTGACTAGATGGACATTTGTTGGCAAAGTAATGTCTCTGCTTTTTAATATGCTGTCTAGGTTGGTCATAACTTTCCTTCCAAGGAGTAAGCGTCTTTTAATTTCATGGCTGCAGTCACCATCTGCAGTGATTTTGGAGCCCCCCAAAAATAAAGTCTGACACTGTTTCCCCATCTATTTCCCATGAAGTGATGGGACCAGATGCCATGATCTTAGTTTTCTGAATGTTGAGCTTTAAGTCAACTTTTTCACTCTCCTCTTTCACTTTCATCAAGAGGCTTTTTAGTTCCTCTTCACTTTCTGCCATAAGGGTGGTGTCATCTGCATACCTGATGTTATTGCTATTTCTCCCAGCAATCTTGATTCCAGCTTGTGCTTCTTCCAGCCCAGCGATTCTCGTGATGTACTCTGCATATAAGTTAAATAAGGCTGACAATATATAGCCTTGACGTACTCCTTTTCCTATTTGGAACCAGTCGTTGTTCCATGTCCAGTTCTAACTGTTGCTTCCTGACCTGCATACAGGTTTCTCAAGAGGCAGGACAGGAATATTACTCACCAATAAAAAGGAACGAAATAATGCCATTTGCAGTAACGTGGATGGATCTAGAGATTATCACATTAAGTGAAGTAGGTCAGACAAAGGAAGACAAATACCATATAATATCACTTAAGTGTGGAATTTAAAATATGATACAAATGAACATACCCATGAAACAGATTCACAGACAAAGAGAACAGACTTGTAGTTGCCAAGTGGGTGAGGGTGGAGGAGGGAAGGACTAGGAGCTTGAGATTAGCAGATGCAAACTAGAGTATCTAGGATGGATAAATAATAAAGTCTTACTATATAGCACAAGGAACTATATTCAATATCCTATGACAAACCAGAATGGAAAAGTATATGAGAAAGAATATATATGTATAACTGAGTCACTTTGCTGTACAGCAGAAATTAACACAACACTGTAAATCAACTATACTTCAATAAAATCTGTTTTAAACCCATTGTTAGTGTCCATCATACAATACGACCCACCAGGAAAGATTCCCTTCCACTGTGGTCCAGACCCACTCACGGGTGTCTCTCCGGTGCTGCACCCTGGACCTCCTCACTCCCGCCCCAGCCAGGTGCCAAGTCACTTGACTATGGGGCAGGAGTAGAAAGGTATGGAGAGAGCAGAACACGTAATTATGACTGATTGTGACCCCATCTATTTGCTAAAGTCAGTTTACCAGTAGTCATCTTGGTTCTTATTTATCAAGCATTTATCCTATGCCAGACACTGAATATACATGTCAAGCCTCATATCAGCCCACAAGTTAGGCATTATTATCCCCAATTTCCAGATAAGAAAAAGGATGCTCTGAGAGTCAGGCGTGGCAGCTTGGGGGGTGCTTAAACAGTTCTGGAGGCTGGAAGTCTGCGATTCGGTGCCATACAAGCTTCTGCTGCAGTGACCTCATCCCACCCTAATCACCTCCCAAAGATCCCACCTCCAAACACCATCAGAGCGGGGGTTAAGGCATCAACCTGCGAATTAGGGGCGGGGAGGACACAAATGTTTAGTTCGTGGCACACAGTTCCCCAGCATCCACGCTTTCCTTTGCTTTTTTCTCTCTGTGTTTTCCCAGATGTGCAGCGCTGGTGCTGGGCTCTCGTTTATGATCAGAGCAGATTTATCTGGCGTCATACAAGTTGCTGCAGTGCAGTCACCAGCCCAGGAAGGATCTTGGGGGGCCCCCAAGATGGTCATGCTGCTTGCTAGAGTCCATGCTTAGCAAGCCTGGGGCCCTCCCCTCACCTCAACCTTCCGGGGAGTGGCAAGGCCAGGTGGACCGTACCAAGGCAGCATTAAAAACCCTGCCCGTCCACCGCTACTCTTGTTGTATTACTTTGGATTTTATTAAATAGCCCATATTGTGCTCTCTCTCTAAGGGGAATTGGAGGTGAATGGTGCAATTTTATAAATAAACAATTAACTGTGGGTGGCTTAAACATGACTTCTGATGATGGTCATCACAATGCCAGAGCTACCTCAATTTAAAGGTTTTTTTTTCTCTCTCTCTCTTTATGAAAAGAAATTCACCTTTGGAGAGAAGACGAGAGGACAAGAGAGGGGGGGAGGGTACAGGGGAGGAGGGGAGGGGAGTGGAGGGAAGGGCTGGGGAGGGGAAAGGAGGGCTGCTGGCTTGTGGCTCAGAGACCCCGAGGCATTGCAAGGGAGTCTGGGGAGTTCTAGCAGGTTCTGGCCATCAGAGTGGATGCAGGGTTGTCTGGGATTCTGAGCACACAGACCATAGCACATCAGGGGAAGAGCCACCCCCTTATGGGCCCCTCAGAGCGGCTGGGCAGGAAGGACGTTACTCTGTTCTGGAGCAGCCCAGACCCCTTTTTTAAGACCAGGCAGGGCTCAGGGACCCCCTTCAGCCAGAGTGCCCCCTTCAAGGTCCTCCAAGGCCTTTAGTCCTGCTCCAGGGGGCAGGGGGCAGGGAGCAGGCAAGCTCATCTAGCCCTCTGCCTGCAGGGTGGCCCCGTGGGCCCTGCAGCAGTAACTGTACAGCTGACATCCGCCAAGTGTGTGGGCAGAAGATGGGGAAAGTCCAGCCACCCACTGCGGGTCCATTGGCCTCGAGATGCACGTGACTTTGGTTCCCAACGGCTGCCAAACACTTGTCTTCTTGTGACTCTCTGCCCTTCTGTGATCAGCTGGCTTTCCTGGCTGTGTTGGACTTTGCAAACTCTAGAGCTTCCAGATCCCCGCCTGGCCCAGCCTCATGGCCCCTGAGCTGCCCTGGCCTTTGCCAGCAGCCCTGGAAGCTGTCAATCACTCCTGTTGTATAGGAGGCTCTGTCTGGTGGGATGAGGCCAGCGGGCAGCTAGAGGGGAGGGCCCCATGTTAGCTGAACTCAGCATGGATCTGGGACCCAAGGGAGCCCACTGGTCAAAGGCCCAGCGGCATTGCCAGCATCTGAGCTGTCTACCAGCACTACTGCGTGTCACCCTCCTGCACTGGGGTCAGCTGGGGGCAGTTTTCCCAAAGTGAACATGGTTTGGAAGGAACAGAATGCCCAGTGCTGCCAAGCAGATGGCAGATGGCGGGGTGGGAGTGGGTGAGGGAGGGACCAGAGACCCCACTGTGGACATGGAAACCATTCAAGACCAGAGTCAGAGAGGAAAGGCAGGGGTGGAGGTGTGGTCCCTTCTCCCTGAGGAGCTTTCTAACATGCATCCCCTATCGCCCAGAGCCCAGCATTGCGTTCTATAGAACCCCTGGACAAGTTGTCCATCAGCCCCTGGACAAGTTGCCAGCCATACTGGGTAGAATGGTACCTCCAGAAATGTGTGTCCCTCTGGAACCTCAGAATGGGAGAGAGGGTCTTTGCAGATTCAGCTAGTTAAGGGTGGAGATGAGAGCGTCCTGGATTAGCAGGTCTTAAGTCCAATGAGAGTGTCCCCATAAGAATCAGAAAAGGAGCAGACACAGGCACAAAGAGGCCGTATGACAGGCAGGGCCTGGAGTGATGTGGCCACAAGCCAAGCCGAGCCTGAGCTTCAGAAGCTGGAAGAGGCAGGAAGGACCCACCCCTAGGGCCTTCAGAGGGATGGTGGACCTGCTGACAGCTTTATTTCAGGCTTCTGGCCTCCAGGACTGTGAGAGAATAATTCCAGGAGTTGTAAGCCCCACAGTTGGTGGGAATGTGTTATGGCAGCTCCAGGGCACTAATCTGCTGGCCTCCTCCAAACCTCTTAGAATGATCTAGACATTTGCCCCCATCCTTGCTGCACCCGTCTCATCCTGGCCTGGGTAGCCTGGTTCCGGACCCCAGCAGCACTTTCCTCCTGCTCACGGGCCCTCTGTGATGTCATTCTGACCACACCCACTCTCCAATGCTCACCCCTCTGAGAGAGCTGTTCTTTCTAAGGCCAGCTAGAGGGGAGGCCACAGTCCAAGGAGCGGGACGCTGCACACCCGGTAGGCTGGTGTCTGGCATTCGGATCCCGAGAAACAGCTTTCAGACTGAAAGACTCCAGGAAAACCATCGTTCCCTTGAGGGGTACTTCGAATCCACTTTCTAATTTGTTTGGGGTTTTTTAAGTTTTGTTTGACTTTTTTATTGTGGTAAAATATATGCAACAAAATTTTTTACCATTTTACCCGTTTTTAGGTGTACCACTCAAAGGGAAATACGCTCACACCTTTGTACAATCATGACCACTGTCCATCTGCAGACCTTCTTCATCCTCCTAAACTGAAACTCTGTCCCCATTAAACACTAACTCCCCAGCCCCTCCCCCAGCTCCAAGAAACTTCCATCCTACTTTGTGTCTCTGTGAATGTGACTCCTGGCACCTCAAATGAGTGGAATCGCACAACATTTGCCCTTCTGGGACCAATTCATCTCACTGAACACAGTGTACTTATAGTTCCTCCACGTGGTAGGAGGTGTCAGAATTTTATACCTTTTAAAGGCTGACTAATATTCCATTATATGGATAGACCACATTTTATTCATTCATCTGTTGATCAACATATTGAGCCACTTTTAAGAACAGTGAGAATCATAGTATCAGCCATATTTTCCTCTTTTCTTTGGCTGTTCACAAGTTCAGGAAAAAAAATGTGGCTCAACTTTGCCAGCTGTATTTCAAAGCCCCACAGGCAGCTTTTTCTGTTCTATTTCTCTTTTTCTGTTCTTTGATCTTGACTTCTACCTATTGACACATTTCCATTTTATTTAGTGTGGTTTTAAAAATGGATGCAAACCCGTCTATGGGAGACAATGGGGATATCAGCTGAGAGCGATCACCACTGTGCATTCTCCAAGCTGTCCTCGATGCCACACCGGCTTCTGCACCCTCTGAAGAGCACTCAACTTTACAGCTCTGCTGTCTCCAACTCCGTTCATTCATTCACTCAACAAACATGTAACGAATCCAGGCGGGAGGGGCACAGATATGTACAGCTCAACCGTGGGGGCGAGGACACCTTTGACCGCCTGGTTTCCTGGTCACTTCCACTGGGCTCTGATTACTGGGTTCTGATGCTGGGTTCTGATTAAGCTGAGGAGGCTGTTCTTTCTAATGAAGGTAGAGGGACCCCTCTGAGCCATTCCCCAGGGAGCTAGGGGCTGCCACGTTCTCTTCAACACTCGGCTGAAATGGAGTTCAGTGATGGCCAAGTCTGGGCAGCCGTCCCAGTCTCCACTTGGCTCTGATCCCTTATGTTTCTTTAAAAGCTGGTGGCCTCTGAGCACGGATAGTCAGCCAGGGCAGTGTTCAAAATCACAGTAGGGGTGTGCCTCCTTGGAGGTGCTCGGTGGAAACCTGACGATGTACTTAACTGCCTCTCCTTAGCAGGGCAGGTCTGGCTGGAGGACAGGGCCCCTCTGCAGAAGCGGTGGGTGGGATGCTGACCACCTGTGCCCTGAACAGCATGGGTCAGGGGTGGGGAGGGTGACAGAGAGGGCGGAGGAGTTGAGTTAATACACAGGACAGACAGCGCCAATCAGCACGCAGACAGTCTGCTATACTAGCTTCTTAGATGAGCATGTTTCTTTATCAATAATTTAGACATATCCTTTCTCTTTTGGGAGACCGGCAAAATCTCATTTCCTGAGCAAATCCCCTAAGAAACCAACCTGTTCATTCCTCTAAGATTTTCAGAAATCTATCTCAATCAATCTACTTATAAAATAAAAGTAGAGACTCAGCTGAGAGGGCTGGGAGCTGGGTGGCGGGGCAGCTGTTTGGCAGACCATCGTAGCCAGGTGGGGTCCAGGCTATGTCCCAGTTCCATGGTGGGAAGTGCAGCTAGCCCCACCCTCCTCCACCAGCGCCTCTGAAAATGCCACCAGGAAGATGTGCAGAGAACAGAACCAGACTGTTTGATGTTGACAAAACAACTAGATTATCGCTTGAAGAAATAGAGAAAACCCAGGCAGAGATGCCCATTTTAGGAAAAATCTTGGCATGGGGTGTGTGCTCAGTCGCTCAGTCATGTCTTACTCTTTGGGACCCCATGGACTGTAGCCTGCCAGGCTCCTCTGTCCATGGGATTCTCCAGGCAAGAACACTAGAGTGGGTTGCCATTTCCTTCTCCAGGGGATCTTCCCTACCTAGGGATCGAACCTGTGTCTCTTGAGTCTCCTGCATTGGCAGGTGGGTTCTTTACCACTGAACCAACTAGGATGGAGTGTCTGCAGCTTTTTCCTGCTCCCCAAAGGGGAGGGAAGACCTTGGCTGTGCTGGGTGCTTATGTCAGAAGTTAATCCACCATCCAGTCCCACCTGGGATGGTGGTGAAATCTTTGGTGCATGCCTCTGAGTGCCTCAGTTTACTCATCTGTAAAGTGGGAAGACAACAGTGCTGCCCTCCTGGTGCCTTTGCAAGGAATAAAGGAGAACAGGCTTCAGCATGATGCCTGGACCATTACTGGGGAGGATTTCACCCCAGTGATGAGGTCATGAGTCTGTGCTGTGTTCTTCGTGGGCTAGGGAGCCCTCTGCACAAACTCATCACAAGTCATCCCACAAGCTGACAGGTGGGTACCTTTGTCTCTGGACGCAGGCAGGGAAGCTGGTGCCCCTACAGTGGCTGGTGGTCCCGGGTGGCAGAGGTGTCACTGTCACTTTCTTTGGGAAACGAGGCTGGAGGGGACTGATGGGTGTTGATACGTGAAGTGTTCAGAGTCCGGCCTCAGTAACCAGCAAGGTCCAGCCTGCAGAGTTTCGTCCCCAGTCTCAGAGCTCTGAGGGCTTGCCATGCCCCATGGGGGAATGTGCCCACTGCCCCGTCTTTGGCAGGAGGACCCCCTGCTGGCCAGGTCCTATGTCTGAGCTGGAACCTGCCACCTGAAGGTCAAGGAGGATCTTCCTGCCAGCTTGGCCACGGCAAAGCCCCCTCCCCTGGGTCAGCAGCGTCACAGGCCTTCCCCTTCCTGCAGCTGCCAAAGGACCCCCAAGACCTCTAAAATCAAGCCCAGCAAACCCATGGCTGGAAGGGCTGTGAAGCCTGGGACCTCGGGCACAGCCAACCACTGCCTGCTGGAATGCTGGTGGCCAAGGAGTGCTTAGGTCCTTAGAGTCATGCACATGTGCTCAGGCTGCAGATTGGGAGCAGAGGGAGGCTGCTGAGCTGTGAGCAAAGTCAGAGCCCACTCTGCACCCCTCCCTCTGTCCAGCACGTTCCGGGCAGCCCTTCTCCAGTCCTGCTGCATAACCACACCCCTCGTTTTCTGTATCCTGATGCTTTGACCCTGGGCACTGCTGACCCTGGAGGGACTGCCCCTCCCATGGCTGGCGAATTCCTAGAGACGGCAGCCCACATTAGCCACATCGGCAAACCCTCCAGCCCATCTTTCACGTACAACCCAACCAACCCAGAGCCCACACCCCCATGTCCTCTACTGGGCTCTCACTCTCCAGGCCACTGTCCACCTGCCCTAAGCACCACAGGCCCAGGTATTGGACAGCCTGGGACAGCCTGTCTGCCTGGAACCCACTGAAATGACTCAACCAGCCCATCCTGATCCTGCTAACCTTGTCACGCCTGTCTGTTCCCTTGGAAACCACAACTCAGGCTCTTGCCCACATGTTCCCATTCCCTCTGCCTTCTGATCTGTCCTGGTACTGCCCCACATGGCCCTACGTGGCGTGCCTCCTGTGTTTCTAGGGGACTATGGGTATAAAATCGTCTCCTTGCATGACAGTCAGTTTTGCATGATTCAAACAAATCTTGGGTCCTCTTAATACCTGCCAGCCTCAGGTTTTAAAGGGTGACACCCAAGTGCTCCCCTGAGGATGAGGGAAGAGTCAGTGCTTGGGGCAGCTTAGAGGCTGCTGGCTTGGCTTGATTGCTGCTGCCAGAACTGCCTCAAAAAGACTATCACTGCTCAGCAATTACCTTTTGGGATTAACACATCTCTGCCCGTTTTGCCAATTTGTCTTTTACTGGAATTGGCCTCAGAAGTAAAAAGTGAACCTGAACTACTATCAGACCCATGTCTTGGCGAGCATCTGCCTGCAACTGACCTTCACTGACAAGCAGCTAATTTGCGGATTGTGCCTGTATGGACTGTTGAGTATATTTAGTAATAGATAGCCTCTGTCTTCGGGCTTCCCTGATGGCTCAGTGGTAAAGAATCTGCCTGACAACCAGGAGATGTGGGTTTGATCCCTGTGTCAGGGAGATCCCCTGGAGAAGGAAATGCAGCCCACTCCAGTATTCTTGCCTGGAAAATCTCATGGAGAGAGGAGCCCGGTGGGCTACAGTCCATGGGGTTGCAAAAGAGTCAGACACAACTTAGTGACTTCACCAGCAGCAACCGCCTCTGTCTTCTGCCACACTGAAAGGCTTTCCTGAGATGGATGGAGAATACGGTCATCTGTGAGTGCATTCATGTGCACATTCCTAAGGTCCTGAGGCTATTGGCCAAGACTTTAAGTAGTAATAACAAAAACGACTTTCATTGTAGGAGGCCCTCATGAGGACTGTTTAACTAGCAGACCTTGAGATGTGATGGACAAGCTGTCATGGGAAGACAGTGGTTGTCCAGTGCTGAATGTATGTTTGCTTCCATGGATATGCATGTTGGGTGAGGCTCACAAACCCTGCCTCGCTTGGAGGACATCTGGTTTGTAGAAACAAGGGGATAGAGTTGGCTTCCTGGGTTTTTCAGCTGGTAAAGAATTCACCTGCAATACAGGAGACCTGGGTTCGATCTCTGGGTTGGGAAGATCCCCTGGAGGAAGGCATGGCAACCCACTCCAGTATACTTGCCTGGAGAATCCCATGGACAGAGGAGCCTGGCAGGCTATAGTCCGTGGGGTCACAGAGTCAGACACGACTGAAATGAATAAGCGCACACACACAGGATGGCTTCCCCACAAGGCTTCTTAGACAGACACCCCTCTCCCAGGCTCTCCGTGCTCCCTAACTGCCCACTCAGCCTCCTTAGCGGCTCTCCAGGCTTCCCTCCTATTTGCACCTCTCTTCCCAGTGACACATGCCTGGACCATGTTCTCTGTGCCCTGGCTCCATCCCTCATCTGTCTTGCAAGAACTCCTACTTCCAGGTGTCCAGTCCAGCATCCCCTGGTCCCTTCCAGATATTGCAGCCTGGTTACCTATGCTAGGAGACAAGCAAACTAAAGATACAGGACAGAGAATGTCCCCAGCTCCCGCACTGGCTCCTGCATCCAGCCAATGATGCTGATCCAGCGCCCCAGACTCAGAACTTCTGGGCATCCTTGTGCCCTCCCTCATCCTCCCCAAATTGTGCTCCTGGCTTCTATCTGTTCTCCCTCCTCAGCACCTTTGTACCTGTTTGTTCCTCACCACCTGGCAAAAGGCCCCTTCTCTCCCCAGAACTCTCTGCAGCCTCTGAACTTGCTCCAGACCCAGCGCCCCTCCAGGAGTCCGGCCCCAGTGTATGGCCAGATGGGCCTGCTTCACTGCAAACCTGACCCTGTCACACACCTGACAGCGGCCTGCAGGCTTGGGGAAGGTTCAGACCTCTTCACCCGATGCCTGAGGCTGCTCACACCTCGTGTCAACCCACCTTTTCACCTTTGCTTCCCCCACGGCTCCCCATCACAGATCTATCTTAGGTCAAGAGAATCCTTCAGGTCCATGATATGCTTGTCTGTGCCTGCAAAGACCTGTTCCTTTTCCTCCAGCCATAAACTCTCTCTCAACTGAATTATCGCGTGGTCTCTGTCAGCCTTGTCTTTCTTGATCTCTCAGCCGAATGGCAGCCTGTTGAGCAGACCCTCAGGCCTCCTGGGCTAGCCCCACATGCTCCTGGTCCTCCTCCTGCCACTCCAGCACTCCCTTCTCCATCCCCCTTGCAGCTCCAGCCTCTTCTAGTGGGTACCCCAGATCTCAATCTGGCCCCTTTCTCTTCTTGCCCTTTACCTTTTCCCTGAGCTTCTCCATCACCACTCTGACTGCATTCACCACCTGCATCCCAGGGATGCTGGACTTGGCACCTGCAGCTGAAGTCCCTGAGGGTCAGGCCAACTCAACCAGCCTCTTCTCTCCTCCAACCCGACATGCTCAAGGCTCCTGGTCCTATCTCAGCAGATCCATTTCAGTAAATGGAACCATCATCCCGCCAAGTGAGCAGGTCACCTGGGGGCCACCTTGGCCCTCCCTGCTTCACATCATGTCCCTCATCGATTCTGCCAATTTGGCCTCTGGCATCATCTACTTCTGTCTACCTCTATGTAACATGTTTCTTATCTGGCTCCCAAACTATCACTTCTTAGCAGTGGCCACAGGACTGGAAAAGGTCAGTTTTCATTCCAATCCCAAAGAAAGGCAATGCCAAAGAATGTCCAAACCACCGCACAATTGCACTCATCTCACATGCTAGCAAAGTAATGCTCAAAATTCTCCAAGCCAGGCTTCAGCAGTACGTGAACCAAGAACTTCCAGAAGTTCAAGCTGGATTTAGAAAAGACAGAGGAACCAGAGATCAAATTGCCAACATCTGTTGGATCATAGAAAAAGCAAGAGAATTCCAGAAGAACATCTACTTCTGCTTCATTGACTATGCTAAAGCCTTTGACTGTGTGGATCACAACAAACTGGAAAATTTTTAAAGAGATGGGGAAACCAGACCACCTGAGCTGCCTCCTGAGAAATCTGTATGCAGGTCAAGAAGTAATAGTTAGAACCAGACATGGAACAATGGACTGGTTCCAAATTGATAATTCAGTTGCATACATCAGGCTGTATGTTGTCACCCTGCTTATTTAACTTATATGCAGAGTACATCATGAAAAGAGTACATCATGGGCTGGATAAAGCATAAGCTGGAATCAAGATTGCTAGGAGAAATATCAATAACCTCAGATATGCAGATGACACCACCCTTATGGCAGAAAGTGAAGAGGAACTAAAGAGCCTCTTGATGAAAGTAAAAGAGGAGAGTGAAAAAACTGGCTTAAAACTCAACATTCAAAAAATGAAGATCATGGCATCCGGTCCCATCACTTCATGCCAAATAGATTGGTTAACAATGGAAAGAGTGACAGATTTTATTTTCTTGGGCTCCAAAATCACTGCAGATGGTGACTGCAGCCATGAAATTAAAAGATGCTTGCTCCTTGGAAGAAAAGCTATGATCAGCATAGATAGCATATTAAAAAGCAGAGACATTACTTTACTGACAAAGGTCCATAAAGTCAAAGCTACGGTTTTTCCAGAAGTCATGTATAGATGTGAGAGTTGGACCATAAAGAAAGCTGACAGCCGAAGAATTTATGCTTTTGAACTGTGGTGTTGGAAAAGACTCTTTGAGAGTCCCTTGGACAGCAAGGAGATCAAACCAGTTGATCTCAAAGGAAATCAGTCCTGAATGTTCATTGGAAGGACTTATGCTGAAGCTGAAGCTCCAATACTTTGGCCAGCTGATGAGAAGAACTGCCTCATTGGAAAAGACCCTGATGCTGGGAAAGACTGAAGGCAGGAGGAGAAGGGGGCGACAGAGGATAAGATGGTTGGATGTCATCACCGACTCAACGGACAGACATGAGTTTGAGCAAGCTCTGGGAGATGGTGAAGGACAGGGAAGCCTGGTGTGCTGCAGTCCATGGGGTTGCAAAGGGTCAGACACAACTGAGCGACTGAACTGAGCTGAAACCGTCACTTCTTACGTGAACCAGCCTTCAAACAGTTTCCTGAATTCACTCCAGCTCCCACTCAACAGCCAGGGTGACACTTTCATGATGGAAATCTGAACATGCCCCCTCCCTCCTATTAACACACTAGCACTGCTCCTCAGAGCAGCTCCACTGGCAGGCACTGTCTCCTCCCGCACCAGCACCCAGCGTTTCCCAAAGAGGGGTTAGAGCCAGGCAGAGTCAACTTTCTCCTTCCTTGAGAACCCCACCCCCACCCCAGACAAAGCCAAAGGGAGGACGCGGATTAATTTAACTTTTAATTACATCCACTTAACAAGATTATCCAGCTGAGGTTAAAAAAAGTCTGCCTCCCAGATGAAAAAAAGCTCTCTCTTTATCTATTTATATCCACTATATACATAACCAGAAACGAATATTTCTTTATGGACCATTAAAGATTTAATGTTTAATTTATAGCCACTTTCACTGGCGGGGTGTCCAGGCACAATGTCAACATTTTTAATTAAATGAAAAAAAAATTTTTATCATAAAGATATATATATATATATATATATATATATTTTAAAGTCACATTTGAACCAGTTAGCAACAGACCCGATTTACTCTGGAGGTGTCGCTGGTGGGAGAGGGTGCTGGGAACTGGGGGGATGTCTCTGGAATTTCAGATCCCGGGCCAGGTGGTTTGTGCCCCTCTGGGGGTGGGGAGAAGGCGGGGGCAGCCCCTGCCGTAAGAGCCCAGCTATGTGGCTGAGCACGGGAGGTTCCCGGCTGTTTGTTGAGTGCCCATTGTGTACCAGGCACTCTTCTCGGTGGCTGACACACTCACACAACCTCAATTCTCCCGACTATGGTACAGGAGGCAGGGGCAGGGAGGAGGTCAGGGATTACCATCAATGAAGCTCAGTGAAGTGGAGCGACCTGTCTGAGGTCACACAGCAGAAGTAAACGGATGAGGAGCCCACGTGCGGATCCAGATCAGAGTCCCCAAACCAAGCTCTTTCCCCTTCTCACGTAGCCCACTGAGAACGAACTCAGGAAGGAGCCTCCCAACCACTGTGTGTCAGACTTCTTCTGAGTCATCAGAAGTGACCAGACGGCTAGGCATAAGCAAGGAGCTATGCCAGGGGACTCAGTCACTGTTGGGTTCCTAACACCTGGGTTCAGTGGGCTCCCAGCAATCACTCAGGGAGTTTTAAAGTTCATGAGAGTGAGGGCAGCTTTCTAGGAGGAGCTCAGGGGTCCTGGCATCAGAGAGCAGGGACCCTGAGGTCTGCAGGAGTCCAGCTGCTGTCTAGCTCTGATTCCTCCTCTTCACCACCCTGCCCCTTGGTGGCAGCAGGTAAGGAGAGTCACTTGCTCCCAGAGCCCCCAGATGTAGACTAACCCTAACCCTTCCCTCAATCTGGAACACATGGCCTTAGGGTGCAGCTCACAGCCGCCTAGCAGGACTCACACATGCTGACCTTGGGTGTAGATCAAGGGAAGGACACCTAGTTGTCCAGCCCACCCCTGGCCCCATCTGAGGGTCCTGGGGATGGAGATGGAAGCTGGACCCTGAAACAAATCGACTGTGTCCAGGGCGAGCTCTCAGGGCACTGCCCTCCTGTCCTGGGAGGACTCACAGCTGACCAGGGGCCACTGGTCTGCTGCCACCAGGGGTCACTCCTGAGTCCTTTCAGCAACTCCTGGACTTGGGCCCTCTCTGTTCAGCGTCAGGCCAGGCCATGGGCAGCGATGGACCAGCCGTGTCCCTGTGAAATCGGCTCTCCTGTGTGGGTTCTGCATACCAACAAGGCCACTGCCTGGCTGGGCCAGATGTGTGGATAGCCTGACTGTGCAGGCGATGGCCACTCGGGGTCTCGCCACAGGTCTGACCCTCTGGGGAAATTGTTGGGCTTACAGGCCAATGTGGTAGATGAAGTAACACCTGCCCGGGACCCACCTTACTTTGTTGCAGCTCCAGGGAGGGTCTGGACAAGACCTGTGTGCCCAGAGCCTCCCACCATGGGCAGGGACAGTCGACCATGCGGGAGGGCAGGCAGGCTTTTCTGGGGGCCCAGACTGGACTTTGCTGACTTTCCTGTCCCCATGCTGCCTGACCCTTCCCTTCTTAGCTGACTCTTCTGAAGCTCGACCTCTTGCCAGGTCTATCCTGTAGGTCCTTCTTGGGCCCACACCTTTCCCAGCCAGTTTCCAGGACAGGAAATAGGCAGTCAGGTGGCTGTGTGGTTGTGTGCATATGTATGTTGTGTGTTGGAGGTGGGTGTGAGGGGAGCACAGAGTAGTAAGGGAGGGGGCACTGGGGGTGATGGTGCCGCAGGCCCGCATGGTGAGACCCTGCCCAGGCTAATGACACCGCAAGGGACACTTGGACACTCCATCTATCCTGCCCCAGTTGTTCAGAGAAGTAACCTCTCAGGGGCACAGCCCAGGCTCCCCCATTTTTCACTCCAGAGCATTGTCCCTACCAGCTGTACTCAGGGGCAAGGCCATGTTAATTTGAACCAAGGGTGGAAATTAGAGGCAGCCAGAAGCCAGCGGCCTTTAATGGGGTGCTTCATCTTCCCCTGGTGCTGGCACCTCCTGGGGCAGACTCGGGGAGACACTGAGTCAGCACCTGGAAGGGCAAGGGCCGCCCGAGCTCACCAGCTGGCACTTGGCTTGGCCTCCCAGGCGTGCTGGTTTCCAGCTTTAGAGGCACCACAGCTCGGGACTGGCGTCCCCTCCTCTCTCCCTGTCCCCTCTTCTTTCCCAGCCCTGGGGGAGAAAGCCCCTCCTGCATGTCCCAGGGACGGTGGTGCTGCTGAGACTGGCACTGAGTCCAAACCAGGCCCAAGACCTTCATCCCCTGCTTCAGGGCAGAGTTCACACACCCTCTACTCGCTGGAGCCAAAGACAAGCCCAGCTGCCATCCCTGCTGTCTCCCTGGGTTCCTCCTGCCTCGGGCGGGCAGGGCCTAGGTCCTCTCACCCAACAAACTCTGAGTCACAGTCCTCTAAGAACTGGGGAGCTACCTTCTAATGTCATGAACTTCCAAGGTCCAGAGGAAATGCGCTTGCTGACGGGCCGGCCACAGTGGTCCATCTTCAGCCCCCACCCCAGCCCTCTGGTGCCACCCCTCCCCTCCGGCCTCCACCTCCATTAGCTGTTGAGGTCAGACACTTATTAGCTCTGTTCTTTCCTGCAGGGAGGCAGGCGCACGCGCTTGTCTCTGGAGCTTCTATTCCCATAAACCGACCCTCCATTTCTCATGTGGATCCACTTTAATTACGAAGCTAAATAACGAGAAGAAAATATTAAAATTAAAAAAAAAGTCTCTATACAAAGCAAGTTTGCTTGTGCCGGCCACGGGCTCCCAGAGCCAAGGCACAGAGCGGGGATGGCACCACGCCACTCACTAAAAGCATGAGTGTCACTAAATCAATAATTCATTTACTTTAATGAGATAAGTACTTTGAAAACTAATTGCAAACCTGCTCCATTTACTCCGACCTGTTACAGCCCTTAATGTAAATCGCAGAACCATTGCTGTGGGAAGGAGAGAGTCTCTAGGTGGAAGACACCGTGTCATCTTCCTCCCTTTTCTCTAAGAAAGAGAAAGAAGTTCTCGATGGGGGTGGGAGAATGTGGGGACCCCATGAACACCATCCATCCACCGACCCAGCAGTGGCCCAGCGCCCCCTTCCACCGCCAGAGGGAAAGTCACCAGGGAAAGCAAGTGGATGCAGAAACACGTGCTGATGATGGACACCACGAAGTAACTGACCTAAGGCCTCCAGATCTTGGAGAGTCAAAGCATGATCCCTCAGCCTCCTTCCCCCCAAACCCCAAGCCTCAGGTGGAATGTGTGACCTCAGAGAAACCCGTGCAAGGCTGAGCATCCTTAGGAGAGTATGGCCAGCTCATGTTTGGCAAGTGAAATCCCAGAGGGTCCTGAGTCTCCTGGTGGCACACAAGCTGGGGACCAGAAAGGTGGTCCAGCTTCCAGGCACTGGCAAGTCAGCTAGCACAGTCTGTGCAGAGCCGCACACACCATTAGCAGAACACTGAGGTTTATCATCTACCGGGGCTGGCAGAAGAGCCACAGGACCCATGGGGTTGGGAAGAGATACCCAAGTTCTCCTCATTGTCCTTTGCTGTTGTCTTTCGGCGAAGAAGAGCAATAATGGCACGTTTTTTCCAGCTTTTTATGTTAGTTCAGTTCAGTTCAGTTCAGTTCAGTTGCTCAGTCGTGTCCGACTCTTTGCGACCCCATGAATTGCAGCACGCCAGGCCTCCCTGTCCATCACCAACTCCCAGAGTTTACCCAAACCCATGTCCATCGAGTCGGTGATGCCATCCAACCATCTCATCCTCTGTCGTCCCCTTCTCCTCCCACCCCCAATCCTACCCAGAATCAGGGTCTTTTCCAATGAGTCAACTCTTCCCATGAGGTGGCCAAAGTATTGGAGTTTCAGCTTCAACATCAGTCCTTCCAATGAACAACCAGGACTGATCTCCTTTAGAATGGACTGGTTGGATCTTCTGGCAGCCCAAGGGACTCTCAAGAGTCTTCTCCAACACCACAGTTCAAAAGCATCAATTCTTCAGCTCTCAGCTTTCTTCACCGTCCAACTCTCACATCCATACATGACTACTGGAAAAACCATAGCCTTGACTATGACGGACTTGACTTGACGGACCTTTATTGGCAGAGTGATGTCTCTGCTTTTAAATATGCTATCTAGGTTGGTCATAACTTTCCTTCCAAGGAGTAAGCGTCTTTTAATTTCATGGCTGCAATCACCATCAGCAGTGATTTTGGAGACCCCCAAAATAAAGTCTGACACTGTTTCCACTGTTTCCCCATCTACTTCCCATGAAGTGATGGGACCAGATGCCATGATCTTACTTTTCTGAATGTTGAGCTTTAAGCCAACTTTTTCACTCTTCTCTTTCACTTTCATCAAGAGGCTCTTTAGTTCTTCACTTTCTGCCATAAGGGTGGTGTCATCTGCATATCTGAGGTTATTGATAGGCAATCTTGATTCCAGCTTGTGTTTCTTCCAGCCCAGTGTTTCTCATGATGTACTCTGCATATAAGTTAAATAAGCGGGGTGACAATATACAACCTTGATGTACTCCTTTTCCTATTTGGAACCAGTCTGTTGTTCCATGTCCAGTTCTAACTGTTGCTTCATGACCTGCATACAGGTTTCTCAAGAGACAGGTCAGATGGTCTGGTATTCCCATCTCTTTCAGAATTTTTCAGTTTATTGTGATCCACACAGTCAAAGGCTTTGGCATAGTCAATAAAGCAGAAATAGATGTTTTTCTGGAACTCTCTTGCTTTTTCGATGATCCAGCAGATGTTGGCAATTTGATCTCTGGTTCCTCTGCCTTTTCTAAAACCAGCTTGAACATCTGGAAGTTCACGGTTCACGTATTGCTGAAGCCTGGCTTGGAGAATTTCGAGCATCACTTTTATGTTAGGGGAGTCCCAAATCCTTCTCTCGCTTTCAGTTTTCTGGCCTTACTGGTGAGATGCTAGTCTGGTTGAGCTCCAGAGCTGACCTGGCGCAGGGAGCTCTGGGCATACAGGTCAAGTTGAAGCACTGGAGAGTGGCCTGCAACGACACCCCCAGGCTTGAGGAGGAGGAACCCGGAACTGTGCCCCTGAAATTCACAGCCCACTCACCCCTCCTGCACTGGGGCAAGAGCAGAGGATAGAATCTCCATCATTCAAAAGCACTGGGTGTGTAGCTACCGATCACTGTCAGGGTCACTGCTGTTATGATTTTGCCAAGAATGTGCTAGACCAGCTCTGGCTCACTGGGGGTCCCTGGAAATAGAGGATAATTTCCCCAAGCTGAAATGGAGCCAGGGGCACAAATGATATTCTGGGGCAGATCCTGGCCAATTAAAAGGAGCGATGGGTTCTGGGGGCTGAGGGGAGCAAGGGGGAACTGGATTCTTCTCAGCTGTGCCAAAGTAGAAGAGGGGCAGGCCCTTTGGGAGGGGGTATTCCCCAGAATATGGGGAAGGACTGGGGTGTCTCAGCGGAGGCTTGCCTCTGCAGAATCCCATCTGCTCATCCTCCTGCTCTTCTGGTTGCAGAGAAGGGGCTGATGCCCAAGACATCTTGAATGTGACCAGCTACCACAACCCCATCCTGTGGAGGGGAGAGGAGAGCCGCTGCTCCAAGTTATGTTCAGAGACACCATCCCAGAAAGTGTTTCCTCAAAGACCCCCTGTGTCCTCCGACCTGAGCAAAGGCTGCTCTTCCTAGGTGGTGGCTGCTGGTTTTGCGATTCTAGCTCAAAAGTCATTGCTCAAAACCAGAAGTGTCAAAATTCTCTTTGCATTTTAAATGTTGCACATTGGGCTGAACTGTGTGTAAGAGTGGAGACAGCAGAGTGTTTGCTGAGTGCTGTTTCTCTATAGTCACACCTTCCTCCACCCCGAAGCACTGACTGAAACCCATAGTGAGCCATGATACCACTGACTTCTGCGGACGCCACCCCAGAGGCTGCACTCTCCTTGGGGTGGGGGTGGAGGGATGGGGGAGGGGTGGGTCCAGCACTGAGCCCAGGTGGAGTTGGCCTGGCAGGACCTGCCATCCACGTGGTGAGATGTTCCGGGTGCCCAGCCCCTCTGGGTCAAGTGCAGCTGCCCACAACATGAGGCTAATGAGAAGGGTCATGGGGTAGGGGCAAAGAGAGGGCTCATCACCTAGAGAGAGCCTCTTCTATTTTTCCCTTCCACGTTGCAGATCAGTCTCGTTTGGGAGGCACTGTACGACATTGTGGGAAGGGCAGGGGATGGGCCTTTGGGGGGATGAGGAGGGACTGCTTTGCAACATGGAAGGGAGGTGTGCACGGCTGACACAGGAAGGGTGGCAGCAGGCAGATCAGGGGCACGGTAGCAGCAGACACACTTCCTTTTGCTGAACCAGCAATCCTGCACACCCCTGGGAGATGAGCGATCCCGTGCCCGGACCATCTGCATACACTGGCAACAGGACATTGACATGTAACCCAGTCCAGACGGCTTCACACATGTCAATCCCGGCCCTCAGGGGTGCTTCTCACAGCCTGCGAGCCTTTGCTGCAGCTGCCGCCACCCCAAGCTGGGGCCGAGGGTCAACGAGGCAGGTGGCCTGAGTGGCCGCAGGCTCTGGGAGGGGAGAGCAGACCTTCCCAGCTAGGCAGTGGTGGGGCCAACCCACAGGGGCTTTGGCTAATGGCTGCCACTCCGAGGAGCTCATTAGCGGGAGGAAGGCTGCCAGGTCTACGAGCAGCCACTGGAGGTGGTGAGGGAGCCAGCAGGATCATTCCAACCTCAGCTCTTCTGCTGCGTCGTGAGTGTCAGAGCCTGGGAGATCTGGGCAAGCAGGTGAGACAGACTCATTGCTTGTTCCATCCTGCCAGGGTTCATCCCCAGACTCAACCCAGGCCTGACACCAGAGCTGCCCCTTGGTGAGGTCTCTGGATGGAGCTCCAGGACCAGGGGCTGGGACCCAGGTCTCCCCCGCAACATCGGGCTGCCCAGCCCTGAGCAAGTAACACCAGGGCAGATGGCAGCCATGTGACCTTGGCACCCAGTGCTGCTCTAAGTGCTCTGCCCTGTTCTCTCAGTCAGTCCATGAGGAGGCCCCAAAGGCTGGTCTGAGCATTGTCCCCATTTTACAGATGAGGAGACTGAGGCTCAGAAATGCTAAATCAACTGTGAGGACAAGGTGAATGTGAGCCTAAGTGGATGTGCTTCAGTCCCCACTTACCCTGTACCCCAGATGGAACCCCCACGTGAGCTTTTCCCCGAGCCAGCTTCCGAGCCTGAGGGGTGAACAATGCCCCCTCCACCGGGAAGGGGAGAAACAGCCAGCCAGGAAGCCAGTGGAGAAGGGAAAACCTGGACGTGGGAGAGGATTTTCAGTCCAGATCACAGATGCAAACAAAGCCGCTCCCCGGCTCCATGGCCCTGCTTGCTCCCACTGGCAGACCTCATCCCCCTCTGCTTTCTCTTCAGGCTGCAATGGACTCCTTGCTGGCTGTAGAGCCCTCCAGGCATGCACTCCACACCAGGGCCTTTGCCCCTGCCCCAGCTGTTCCTCCCTCCCCTAGGTCTTAGCTCAAATAAAAGGGTTAATATCATAACCTTCACCCGCCCCCCCCCCCCCACCCCTGGCCCCATCCCCTCCATGGCACTTGACTCCTGCAGGCTCCCTGCAACTTCCTCGGGAATGTAATCCCTTGACTGTCCCTCTCCCCCAGCATGATGTAAGCTCCACAAAAGATTTTTATCTCTTTTGTCCACTGATGCAGACACTGATGTGTCTCTAGAGTCCAGGACAGGGCCTGGTTCAGATCCGACACGTCTTAAATATGTTAGAGTAAATGAGGGAAGGCGTGAGCACCCACGGAATGGTAAGCACAGAATTCCTCCCTCCTTCCCTCGCTTCCTTTTTCCTTTCCTCCAGTCCTCTCTCTCTCTGGCAGAGTCATAAAGAGCAGAGAGCAAGATGGGAAAGGGCCTGGAGGCCAGAAGGTATAGGTGGAGATGCTCTTGCCAGATTCCACAAAGAGCCCTCTAGGACTGTGTGCACTTGACTCTCCTGGAGGGGAGGAGTCTCTTAAAACAGAGATTCGATTCAGCAGGTCTGGGGTGGGGGGTGGGGGTGGGGAACTGAGAGCCTCCATTTCTCACGAGGTCCCAGGTGAGGCAGAGGGCCTCAGGTGATATGGAAGCTGCCAGGGCAGGGACCACAGTCTGAGTCAGAGCTCAAGCACCAAGCAGGTGGGGAGCAGAAATGTGTTTCCTTCTGTTCTATGCTGATCCCCACGGCAACCTCAGTGTGAAGCTGGGATCAAGGCCTGCACACCTACAGGCTTCTCCTGCTCATCAAAGACGCCCCCAGAGTGGCCCTCCTCTGCAACAAGGTCTTGGTTTCTGATGGATTCTGCCAAGGGGAGGGAGCAGGACTGGAGGGTGCCTGGGACCAGAGGAACTGTTGGTTTGTTTTTCTGGGACATGGAGAGGACAGAGGCATAACACCTGTCATGTTTACACAGCACAGCTGGGGACCCTGGGCCATTCACAGCACTCAGAAACTCTGAGTTATTGACACTCCTCTTCTCTGCCTGGCTACATCCTAAACCAAACTAACCGCTTTGGAAGGGCTCCCTATCAGTCACCGCTTTACGTGGAGAAGCCAAGAACCCAAGCCTGGAATTCTGCACGCCCAGACCCCACCCACCCCACCATGTCCCACACCCGAGGGGACCCGGCCCCTCATCTCGAGCCCCTGCTGCAGGCGTGTGCAGGCATTTATACATTGCTCTCTGAATTTCACCCCAGCTCTCCTCCACTGAAGGAAAATCAATGGGAAGATCTCAATTAATAACACAAGGGGCAAATGGATTAGGATCCTAAATTAGGTCAGTGCTACTGCCTGCTCCCAGGGTAGGACCCCTTAATCATTGTTTCATTCTTGAGAGGCGGACCGCAGGCTGAGTGGAATGCTGGGATGGATTCTTACTGAACATTGAGAGTCCAGGCCAAGGTTGGACTCCTCTTCTCTGCCTGGCTACATCCTAAACCAAAATAACCACTTTGGAAGGGCTCCCTATCAGTCACGGCTTTACGTGGAGAAGCCAAGAACCCAAGCCTGGAATCCTGCACGCCCAGTAGATCAACAGTAGAATCGGTCTTCCTTAATTGGATGGAAACCAACCTATGCGCTTCGGTCATGAGTGTGGGGGTAGTCCAGACAGGATGATGTGTCTCTAACCCTAGGCCATGAAGCATCGCTGTGGTCACCTTCTCGTCTTTCCATTTCAGGTGACCTAGTGGCTGACGCTGTGGGAGCACGCCTGTTGAGCTGGTGAGTTCTCCAGGTAAGGCTGGGGTAGATGAAGCGTCAGCCTCCACACCCTGAGATCTTGCTCGTAGCTGCTCTGGCTGGCTGCTGCTTGGCTGAGCGGGCCTTGAGCTCAGGCTGGGTAACACAGGAGGGGCTCACGAGGCATTCCAGAGTCCCGAGGGCTCTTAGAAGCTCAGTGAGACCCCTCCTCCACTGACCCAGGTGGACATGGGCCGTCCCCCTGGATGGGCTTCATTCTGCTGTGACCCTGCTTGGCTTTGGAAGCATTTATGGATCTGGAAACACGCCGGCTGGAGTGAGAATCGCAGCAAAGGTGATTTTTTTGTGTGATTCCTTTTCCATTCTCCCAGCCCAGAGTTTTGGATGGTGGCCAGCACTTTTAAGGAGCAATCCAAGCAAATGTTGGTATTTTATAGGCACTTTGTAAATTCTGTAGCACTTTAAATTTATGTCGTTTGTTCGGGACACTGGAAAGGCACACAAACTTTCTGCTGACACCGATGCCTCCTTTGCCTGTCAGGCTTTACCTGTCGTGGCGGGGCCCTGGGGCCTGGAGATGCCCACACTGCTCTGCAGCAGCCCTGTGAGGAGCCGCAAGAGTATGCAGGAGGCAGAAGACTGCCCTGACTCTTCCTGAGCCACCACTTCATTCTTTCTAGGCTGCCTGGTGAGATTCGGCCGGAAGGCAGACCAAAGGAGTCAAATCTGCTATGCTTCTTGCCTGGAACCAAAGCTTCATTAGGTCTAGAACGTTGCCAGTGGTTGTCCAAATCTCCACGGCTAAGAACAGTGCCTGGCACACAGTAGAACCTAGTAAGTATTTGTTGGTTGACTGCAGGCACACACACCATAGAGTGAATTGTGCCTTTGTATTGTTGTTCAATCGCTAAGTCATGTCCGACTCTATGCGACCCATGGACTGCATCACACCAGCCTTCCCTGTCCTTCATCATCTCCCAGAATGTGCTCAAACTCATGTCCATTGAGTCAGTGATGCCATCCAACATCTCACCCTCTGTTGTCCCCTTCTCCTCCTGCCCTCAATCTTTCCCAGCATCAGGGTGTTTTCCAATGAGTCAGTTCTTCACATAAGGTGGTCAAAGTATCGGAGCTTCAGCTTCAGCATCAGTCCTTCTAAGGAATATTCAGTGTTGATTTCCTTTAGGGTTGACTGGTTGGATCTCCTTGCAGTCCAGGGGATTCTCAAGAGTCTTCTCCAGCACCACAGTTCGAAAAGCATCAATTCTTCTGCACTCAGCTTTCTTTATGGTCCAACTCTCACATCCATACATGACTGCTGGAAAAACCATAGCTTCTACTATATGGACCTTTGTGCCCCTGTATGTCCCAGTCCTAATCCCAGAACCTATGAATGTGGTCTGACTCAAGGGAGAGTCTTTGCAGATGTGGTTGAGTTAAGGATCTGGAGCTGAGCTCATCCAGGGTTTCAGGTGTCAACATAAATCCGATGACATGTGTCTTCACAAGAGAAGGGATGGAGATTTGGACACAGACACACAGGGGACAAGGCCATGTGAAGATGAAGGCAGAGACTGGGGTGATGTGTCTACAAGCCTGAAAACTCCTGGGGCTGGAAGATGCAAGGAACGTCCTCTGCTAGAGTCTTTGTAGGAAGCACAGCCCGGCTGACACATTGACTTCAGAGTTCTGGCCCCCAGAACTGTGAGAGAAGATGTTTCTTTTGTGCAAAGCCACCCAGTTTGTGGAAATCTGTTACAGCAGCCACGGGAAACTCAGGCCCATGCTCTGGCCTGCAGCTTAATCCTGCCAAGGTCACCTCCTCCATGTACCTCGAACATATACCACATCCCCCATCTCACCCCTCCCACTTCTTTCTGTCTTACTGCCTGCTGCTGGAGGGGGCACGCTTGGAGGATGGGTGGGGGGCCTCTACCTCCCTTCTTTCTTCCTGGCAGCCAGCCCCTCTGGAGGAAGCTGCCTGCTCAGGAGGAGGTAGGGGGTTGTCACCTCTGCCTCAATCCAGAAGGTAGATTTGTGGCCATAAATAAAAACAGCTCTGAAATGGTCCAGAAAGCGGCTGGGCAGCATCCTCCCAGGGCCGACTCTCCACAGGCTCTTCTCTACAGGCCCCACGTCCAGCGCTGGGCAATGTGGGGGTGGCGGTGGGGAGGTGTGATCATTGACCCGCACTTCAAAGGCCCCAAAGCAGAAAGCCTAGATCTCTGACAAACAAAACTCCTCCTGCTGTCCTTCGCCTGTAGGAATGCTTTCAGCGAAACTCGTGACTTCTTAAGCTCCTATTACATTTTAAAATTTAAGGTCGGTTTCCTCCCCTAAGCCGGCCCTGGAGGGGTCCACAATTACGAATTGTCTTCAGGCAGTTCCGGGGAGCAGCTGGCCCCGGGACTCAGAACCTCTCACTTAACGAGGGTTTAACCTGCAGTGAGATGCTGTCCTCAGTCCCTGGTTCCTCGTCCCTAATCATCTCTTAGGAAGGACTCATCAAAAGCATTTTGAAACTCAGGTAAATTATGTCCACTGGGTTGCCGGGATGCCTACCATTTTATTAACTTTTTAGTGGGCTCTGGTGAGTCCAAGAACCCACTTTCCTTGTGGGTGTGTGGAGCCGTTTGACCTCATTACCTCCGGGCACACAGGTCTGTAATTTCCAGGGTCTCCCTGCGTGACGTTAGTGACTTGCCAATTTCCAGAAAGGGCTTAGTTTCCGAATCCCTTTCAAGATCACCGCTATTTTAAACTTTCTAATTCCATTAGGTGAATCCGCTCCAATTTCGGAGGTTTACTGGGCTGGGATTTCGCAGGTAAGCTTATAAACTGCTTCCCTAGAGCCACGGCTGGGAAAGCCTGCCAACCCTGGGCAGGCCATGCACACCCGAGGCTCCAGGTGACTCTGGAAGGACTCAGAACTGGCTGAGGGTGGGGGCCCCCACGTGGCTTGAGTCAGGAAGGCATGCAGCTTGGCGTCCAGACTGCTTGGGCAGCAGGAATTTAAATTCGTTCGTCATATGAACATGGCACAAATTCGCTAGCACTGCAAGCCCTCCCCAGCATGGAGATTCCAATGGGGCTGCTCCCCCATGACTGCCAGGGGTGGGGGGTGCTGTCTGTGAGACCTCTGTTAGATGCCCCTGCCCTCCTGCCTATAGCAACTAGGCTCATTTCAATGGGAAGAGCGCCCTGGACAGAGCAGCTGGCTGTTGGGGCAGAAACAACCCTGAATAAGGTTAATGAACTGTTGTTCCTGCTCTTCCTGCTGTCCTGGCCTCTGTCTCCACCCCTGTCTCCTGAAATTTCTCCTTCTCCCTTCAGATTCCACACCCTGCCTTGTCCAACTTAGATGCTGTTCTAATTCACGTCCACCGAGAACCTCAGCCTGTGCCCTTATTTGGAAATACGGTCTTTGCAGATGTAATTAGCTAAGACGAGGTCATACTGGGTTAGGGAGGGCCCGAAGTCCAATGACTGGGGTCCTAATAAGAAGGGGAAATTGGTACAGATATACAGGCACACAGACACACAGGGAGACAGCCACAGGAAGACAGAGCAGCGATCAAAGTGATGCAGCTGCAAGTCAAGCAGCGGTGCTTTGTGCCAGAACACAGCACTCAAAGGGGCAACCAGAGAAGTCCCCTTCCATGGGCAGGGCTTGGGGAGAGCAGAGTGGGGCCCAAGGTGGTGGTGGGGAAGCTCATATACTTTAACCCATAGTTGTTGTTCAGTCGCTCAGTAGTGTCCGAGTCTTTGCGACCCCATGGACTGCAGCATGCCTGGCTTCCCTGTCCTTCACCATCTCCTGGAGTTTGCTCAAACCCAGGTCCATTGATTCAGTGATGCCACCCAACCATCTCATCCTTGGTCGCCCCCTTCTCCTCCTGCCTTCAATCTTTCCCAGCATCAGGGTCTTTTCCAATGAGTCTGAGGCAAATCTACAAACTGGAGGCACAGTGATGACAGCCTTTG
Source organism: Okapia johnstoni (assembly GCA_024291935.2). Taxonomy (NCBI): domain Eukaryota; kingdom Metazoa; phylum Chordata; class Mammalia; order Artiodactyla; family Giraffidae; genus Okapia; species Okapia johnstoni. The sequence goes on from CM044306.1 coordinate 9,706,398, forward strand.
TCCGCTGGAATGACTGAGAGCGGCTTGCTCTGAGGGTGCCCCATCTTCAGCCCCAGATTGCAGGTGAGGAAACAAGGCTTGAAGGTTAAGTGATTCGGGCAAGGTCATGCAACAAGATGTCAGGGCTACAATTTAGATCCATTTTTTCTGGACCCCAAAGCCCAAGACCGACTTAATTTTGGGGGCTCAGTACAGTCTGGAAATACAGCCCCTGGTTAAAGAGTACTAAGACTTTCAAGATGGCAACCAAAGATCATTAAAGCCAAGCCTGGGGACCTGAAGCTGCCCTGCCAGGAGTAAGCTTATAATCACTGTCCCTTTGTAGCTCTCCCTGGGCGGGGGCTTCCCTCTTGCCATCAGACCCCTCCTGAACCCCTCTCTAAAGGATGGACAGTGCCTGGGCCCTGTCTCTTCCTGCCAAGTCCCTCTCCTAATTTTCTCTCCTCCTACTTCATTCTGTCCGGAAGCTCTGACCCCTGGAGCAAACCACCAAAGCTCTCCAGACCCAGTCATTCCTCATTAAAAATAGTAAGGACACACATCATACGAGGGTGCGGGCCACCATGGAAAGTGTCACCTGTCTGGCCAAAGACTCACGGGGAGTCCAGGCCTGAGGCTCAGGGATCCTCCCACCTAGCCCCACACTCGCACTGAGTCCACACCGGCCCCCTGCTGGCAAGGCTTGCTGCCTCCGGGCCTTTCTCTCCAATACCTCCTTTGTCCTCAAAACAGCCCTCCAGGTGGCGGGCGGGAGGCCTCCTTTTTCCAGGTGAGAGCACTGAGGCCAAGGTGACGGAAGCAGCTGGAGCCACCTGGCCAATGAGGAAGGGGGCGCGGGAAAGAGCGCCAGCTTTGAGGGCACACGGAGCTCCTGCCAGAGAGAATCAACCAGTGCAGACTCCGGAAGTGAGCCTGCAGGGCGGCCTCCATGGGCAGCAACTCGTAAAAGGTTGATCTCCGGGTGGCTTCAAGTGGGATCCTGGTGTCACAAGTGTGGGAGATTTTATCCGTCCCCTGTGACACCTCCGTTGCTCAGCTGAGTTGAGACCTGGGTGCCACTGGTAACCACTGGCAATACTGTCACTTACTTGAAATCACAAGACAATGAGAATAGTTGTTAAGCATTTTCTCCCTAACAGGCGAGTGGGTCCCTCTGCCCCGTGTTCTCGCAGCTGCCCGTCTGTCCCCCGACTCCAGGGACCCTTTCCTGAGTGGCAGGCCCCTCCCTGCCTCTGCCAAGGGCTGAGAGCAGGCCACCTCACACAGAGACTTTCCTACTGTTGGTGAAATCGATTCAATTGGGGATTTTGTCCATTTGGGCTCTGCTGCCGTAGCTGATTTTGTCACCTGACTTGATTCTGTTGGAATCAGTCCCCTGCGCTGTGGGGGAGGCACTGGCTGCAGGAAATAGGGGTGCACACCCCACCCCCAGCTCTGCTCTCCCATCCCGATGTCCTTCTCTAGAAAGATTGTCCCTCAGATGAGCTGATCTTCCAGCCGCCCCTTGTCCACTTCTCCAGAACCCCTGCTGAGCCAGCCCCCACCCCCACCCCCCACCTCCTGCTGCCCAAGGGCAGCACCAGCAGAGGAAGTCCCAGCCCAGCCAGAAATGAAAAACACTCCCATGTCTCGAGGGGCTCTGCCTCCGATTGGGGAGGTAGGATCAGGACTGACACCCTCAGGAGCTTGGAGACCTGAGGGCTGCTGCCCACAGCAGGCCCCCCAGCTCACTGGGGCTGGACAGATGGGAAGGGGCTTCCCTGTCCATGAGAGTGGATCTAGAATGTTCTCTGAGCATCCTCTGCTGTGCTTTGGGGTGGTCCTTCTACAGCTGGGCTGCAAACTCACTGGCAGGGACCAGGGGCTGAGGGCTGCCTGCACTTCTGTCCTTTGTCCTTATTTCTGAGGCTGGTGTGGGACCAGGAGAAGTCTGTGTTCAGATCACTTTGGCGGCTCAATCATCTTCTAGAATGCTTGGGCTCTAGGGCTAACCTGGCCAAGTGAAGACCTCCTGTCGCACCTGTCTGCCCCCATCAGCACCCATCTGCCTGGATGCTGTTGCCCCACCTGCGAACCCTTCTCAGGTTGTGCCTTTGGGCTGGAGACCCTGGGTCTTGGGTACCAGAATGTGACGGAGGGTTGCTGCCTACCTAGTGGGTGTCTGAACCTCACTGCCTCAGTTTCCTCAATGGAGGAAAGTTCCCACTTCATGGGGTAGCCTTGATGGTTGATTGAGTGAAGACTTCTGATTGTATAGCACTGGGTCCTCGGCAAATGTGAGGCATCACAGCTCCTTTCTTTACCTTTAGAGGGTGGAGTTGGGCTCTGGGAGCAGGCAGATTATCTGGGAGGCAGCAAGTCTGGCCTCCCTCCCCCGTACTCGGAGGCTGCTCCCAGTTGTGGGGCTCAGGGAACCCCAGTGATGCCCCAGAAATGCCCATGTCATCAGAATGGCTTGAGGGATGTTTGCTCTCAGGCAGGCTGGGGGTACAGTTACCAAGCATCTCCACACGTCTGATTCTCCAGTCTGCTTATCCCTCAGACACCCGTATCCCGAGAAACAGCCCCACCATCCACTCAGTTGCTCAGCTCAAAGCCCAGGAGTCATTGTTAAACCTTCTTCCTCTCCTATCATCTCCCCAGTCCAAGCATCAGTGAGCCGCTCAGGGCTTCCTCCCAAACGGGTCCCCACTCCCTCCTCTCAGGCCCTGCCACTGGCTAAGTCCAGGCTTCCATCAAACCAGCCAATCCTAAAGGAAATCGATCCTGAATATTCATGAGAAGCACTGATGCTGAAGCTCCAATATTTTGGCCACCTCATGTGAAGAGACAATTCATTGGAAAAGACCCTGATGCTGGGAAAGAGTGAAGGCAAAAGAAGGGGCTGGCAAAGGATGAGATGGTTGGATGGCATCACTGACTCAATGGACATGAATCTGAGCTAACTTCGGGAGACAGTGAAGGACAGGGAAGCCTGGCGAGCTACAGTCCATGGGGTCGCAAAGAGTCGGACAGGATTTAGTGACTGAACAACAACAACAAGGTTTCCATTGTGTCACCCATGCTGTGGGATCCCACCCCGCCCCTCCATGATCCCACAGCCCTGAGAAGAAGGGCCGACCTCTCCCACCTCACAGTCTTAGCTCTGCCTGACTGGCCTTCCTGATCCAGACTTCCTGTTTCCATCTCTCTCTGTCTCTCTCTGTCTCCCTCTCCCTTCCTCCTCTTGGGGGGTTTCCTCCTTCCCAACTCCTTCCTGCTCTCGGCCCCTGCGCCCAGCACACTCTGTCCCCAGGCTCTATCGGGTCTGTTAGATTTCAGAGATGCCCTGCCCTCCAGGTTTGAAGTGCAGCCAGGCCTTGTCACAGCTGTCCAGTTCTTAGCAGAGTGCGGGGTTCCTCTTTGGTAACTTTGTGGACTAACTCCCCCTCCATCCCATACTCTTGGCTCCATGAGCTCAGGGGCTGGTCTGTCTTCCCCTTTGCTCATCTACATCCCAACCCCTGGACAGCGCTGACCACAGAGTATGTGCTCACTCAAGTGGGATGGGCGAACGGAACAGAGGAGCTTCGCTGTCCACCCGACCCCACCCCTCTTGTGGGTATCCAGCAGGCTCTCTCACGGATGCACAGTCATCTTAGTATTTGTCCGGCACTTGCCGTGTGCCCAGCTCTCTGCCAGGTTCGGACTGAAAAGCAGACGTAGCATTGGCCCACCCTGAAGATAAGCTCTTGTTATGCCCCTCACTCCCACCTCCAACTCACCCATTAACACCCTGCAACCAAGGGACACACCATGAGTTTGGGTTAGAAGTGACGAGTGCTTTTAGAAAACACTAGGCTAGGTGGTGAGATGACAGTGAAGGAGGCAGCTCTGGGTTTGGCCTGGACTTAAAAGAGGAGAGCGAATATTTCCTTTAGACACAGTTATCACAGGTACAAACAAGCACCCGTGCACATGTGTTCATGGCAGCACTGTCCCCAGGAGCCGAAAAGTGGAAACAACCCAAGTGTTACCAACAGATAAACACAATGTGGGCCATCCACACGATGGAATATCACTTAGCCATAAACAGGAGTGAAGCACTGACACTTGCTACAACACTGATGAACTCAAAAAACATTCTGCAGAGGGAAATCAGCCAGACACAGAGGCCCCTGAGGGTATGATTCCACTGATGTGAAACCTCCAGAAGAGGCAGCTCCGTAGAGACAGAAAGACGATTAGCAGCTGCCTAGGGTTGGAGGGTTTGGGGAAATGGGGCATCACTGGTCCTGGGTGCAGGATTTCTTTTGGGGATGATGAAAGTGTTTTGGAATTGATTATTGTGATAACTCTGTGAATACATGAAAAATCCTTACATTGTACTCTTAATTTGCGGGGGGAGGTTCAAGATATTTTCATTTTCAGAGCTTTGGGCCCTTTAAATGGGTGAATCGCATGATATGAGAATTGTATCTCAATATCGGACACAACTGAACAAATTCACTTTCACTTTTCACTTTCATGCATTGGAGAAGGCAATGGCAACCCACTCCAGTGTTCTTGCCTGGAGAATCCCAGGGACGGCAGAGCCTGGTGGGCTGCCGTCTATGGGGTCGCACAAAGTCGGACATGACTGAAGTGACTTAGCAGCAGCAGCAGCAGCAGCAACACAGTTATTTAAAAAAAAGAAAAAGAGCTAGTGTTTCTGTAGCTGACTCACCTTCCAGGTGGTCCCTGAGCATGTGAGTGCACTGGCCCACCCTGCCCACGATACCTGTGCTCTGGGGACGACTGTACCTCCCTTACAGGTGGGAAACTGAGGCTTGGACAGTGTGCCTGCCCAGGCTGTGGGGCCTGGTGGGGGGTGCAGAACTCGCCTGCTGGTGCGTGTGGTTCTAGACTCTGCACGCTCAACCACCACCGTGTCTGCCACTGGGACAAGCTGAGCCTGAGATGAGGTCAGCCCTAGCCTTGCACACACTCTGAGTGTCAGACTATCTGTTAGGTTAGGCTGAAAGTGACGGTGCTGCCAGCTCAAGCTTTGTCTGGGGGGACACTGGGCAGGCTGAGCTTCACATCCCACCAGAGACCAGAGGAAACCGAGAGTGACCAGGCTGCCCTGCCCCCAGGCTCAGCCCACCTGGCCCCTGGCTGCCTGCACCTCCATGCCCCTCAGCTTAGGTCTGGTTCTTTGCCTTGCATGCTGCCCTGCCTGGCTCTGCCAGAACCCGTCAACACTCTGAGGCCTCCAAGGACTCCATGGTGGGGGGGAGGGGCAGGCTGCAGTTCATCCTGTACCTTGTACTGTAAATACAGATATAAGTATTACAATTTAGTTTAATATTTAATATCATTGGGTTAATACGCATTCTAAACTCCATAAATAATCATTAGCTGAGGGTTCTAATTGTGCTGGTGGGATCCGACTTCATGACTAATTTAAAGACCAGAAGACATTCCCATATTCAGCTCCCCCAAATGCCATAAATTAACCCACAGCCCCATCTCTGTCGTCAGAACCACTGGGAAGTGCCAAGGAGAGGACAGGCTGCTGGGGGCTTTGCCCAAGCTGTCCCAAGCGCACTGCATGGCTGGGTGGGGGGCTGGCAGGCTGCCCACTGTGGGGCCTGAGCAGCCCCACGGGTCAAGGGGCAATGTCAGCTGAGAGGGTTGCCTCTTGGGAGGAGGCTGGCTTGAGGGAAGATTGTGTTGAAGGCTGGAGAAATGAGCTGCTTGCAGAGGAAAGCAGAGGAGGAGGGTGGGCAGGCCTACTGGAAAACTCTGTTGGCTCTGGGGATGCAATGTACAAATCAGAAAGCCCTGAAACAGTCCACCTGGCAGCCTCCAGACCCTACTCATGGCCTGCAGGGCGCTCCAGGAGGTGAAAGGTTGTTTCATCAGGATTCTGGGTACAGCAACCCACGTGGGCCCTGGGGTTTCTGACCCAGCAAAACCCGAAGAGCTTCATGGGTCAGGAAGTAGGTTTCTAAACCCCTAATCAGAGCACAGAGTCTGGCCAAAGATTTTTGATTGGTATGAGGAGGGAGCCTGGACAGGATGGCTTAGACTGCAAATACACACAAAACTTCACTTTTGGGGGTATATAGTGATCGCAAGGTGCCACATCTGGAATTGGGATTGTCCTGGGAGATCTAAGACGGGGGTTGTCTTTGGGGAACCAGGCTAGCTCCATCCCGGCCTGTGTGCTGCTGGCATTCACCCCTGTGCCAGTCGGACCTGAGCCTCAGCCTGGTGCTCTGTCAACTGCAGCCTCACATGGGAGGTGCTGCTGGGTTAACCTTCCTGTCCCTGCCCTGGATGGAGGCTGCAGGGCCCAGGTCTGCTTGGCTGGAGTAGCCAGGGTGAGTGATACTAGAGCCAGAGGAGGCTTAGCCCAGCCTCTCTGGGAAGGATGAGGACATGGAAACCTGGAGAGGACAGGGCTTGCCCAGGTCACATGGCCAGGGCGTGCAGGGCCAGCATCTAGACCCACCCTGGACATCGTCACTTCCTGGAAGAACATGAACCCCAACAACAGTTTCTGACCGAGTGCACTCATGGCGCCAGCTGCCTTTGTACTGTCACCATGCCCACTTTCTTATGTGCTCCTCTCACAGCTCTCTGAGATGTGCGCCGTTTATACACCCATTTTGGGACTTCCCTGGTGGTCCAGTGGTTATGAATCTGCCTTAACCAATGCAGGGGATGTGGTTCAATCCCTGATGTGGAATGAGGTCTTACATGCCATGGGGCAACTAAGCCCTTGTGCCACAGCTAGAGGAATCCTGCATGTTGCAATGAAGACCCAGCACAGCCAAAATAAACCAATAAATAAATACAACATGTCCATTTTACAGATGAGGAAACTGGGGCTTGGAGAGCTGCAGACACCCAATCATTAACTGGCAGAAATGGGTCTAAAATTCCACACTGTGAGTAGGAGGCGCATGGGGAGAGGCCGGTGGCGGCCCTGGGTTCTCGGGAACCGGCAGGAAAGAAGACACAGAATCCGATGAGCAGGCCATGTGCCTCCACTCCTCCAGGGCAGGCACAGAGAAGGTGTACCATGTTTACTGACTTGGTTTGTGCATCCCGTCTGATGTTTATGACAGGGCCTCCTTTAACTATCTATGTTTCTGGACCTCTAGTTATGCCAAGATTCTGGTGGGTGGAGCGAATGCCCTGTTGCAATAGCCCTGGGCAGCAGGAGCACAGAGCTTGGCATGTAGTGAGTGCTTGGTCAGTGCTGGAGTCTGACTGAATTAGAGACCATGTGTGCTTAGTTGCTTAGTCATGCCTGGCTCTCTGTGGCACCATGGACTGTAGCCTGCTAGGCTCCTTTGTCCATGGAGGTTCTCCAGGCAAGAATACTGGAGTGCGTTGCCATTCCCTCCTCCAGGGGATCTTCCCAACCCAAGGACTGAACACAGTTCTCCCACATTGCAGGGGGTTTCTTTATTGTCTGAAACACCAGGGAAGCAGAGAGACTATGTAACATAGTTCAAATAACTCTGGGTGGCACTTCTGGCCAGTGCTCCTTGCCACCTTCTCTGTCCAGCTAGTATTTGCTCAATAAATACAAATGTCACTGTTACCTGAGCTCCCCACAACTAGTGAGGTGGATCTGCTTTGAAGTGATACGAACCTTATCACCTGGGAATTCTTGGCTCTGCTTGCCCACCCTTGCAGGAGACTACCTTCTCCGAAATGTGGATGCAAATTCATGTCTGTCATCAAGGAAGTTAGGAACAGGCTTCCCTGGGGGGTCCAGTGGTTAAGAATTCACCTGCCAATGCAGGAGACTCGGGTTTGGTCCCTGATCCAGGAAGATCCCACTTGCCTTGGATCAACTAAGCCCGTGTGCCATAACTACTGAGCCAGTGCCCTAGAGTCTGTGCTCCACAACAAGAGTTGTTGTTGTTGTTCAGTCATAAGTCATGTCTGACTTTTTGCAACCCCATGGACTGTAGCACACCAGGCTTCTCTGTCCTCCACTATCTCCCGAAGTTTGCTCAACTTCATGTCCATTGAGCCAGTGATGCTGTCTAACCATCTCATCCTCTGCTGCCCCCTTCCCCTTTTGCCTCCAGTCTTTCCCAGCATCAGCATCTTTTCAGCCACCACAATGAGAAGCCCCACACTGCTATGAAGAGTAGCCCTTGCTCCCTGCAACTAGAGAAAGACTGCTTGCAGGAACGAAGACCCAGTGCAGCCAAAAATAAATAAATAAGTCTTTTTGTTTTTTTTAAAGAAAGTTAGGAAAAAGGACCAGTGTCACCTTGGGAGGAACAACTGGAGGTCTCGGTGAACAAGAGATGAACGACACTGGGCTAGGAGAGCTTGGTTAATAGGTGTGTGTAGGAGGGCGTGTAGAGTTCCAGAAAAACATCTATTTCTGCTTTAGTGACTATGCCAAAGCTTTTGACTGTGTGGATCACAATAAACTGGAAAATCCTGAAAGAGATGGGAATACCAGACCATCTGACTTATCTCTTGAGAAACCTGTATGCAGGTCAGGAAGCAACAGTTAGAACTGGACATGGAACAACAGACTGGTTCCATAGGAAAAGGAGTACGTCAAGGCTGTATATTGTCACCCTGCTTACTTAAATTATATGCAGAGTACATCATGAGAAACGCTGGGCTGGAAGAAACACAAGCTGGAATCAAGATTGCCGGGAGAAATATCAATAACCTCAGATATGCAGATGACATCACCCTTATGGCAGAAAGTGAAGAAGAACTGAAAAGAGCCTCGTGATGAAAGTGAAAGAGGAGAGTGAAAAAGTTGGCTTAAAGCTCAATGTTCAGAAAACCAAGATCATGGCATCTGGTCCCATCACTTCATGGGAAATAGATGGGGAAACAGTGGAAACAGTGTCAGACTTCATTTTTTTGGGCTCCAAAATCACTGCAGATGGTGATTACAGCCATGAAATTAAAAGATGCTTACTCCTTGAAAGGAAAGTTATGACCAACCTAGATAGCATATTAAAAAGCAGAGACATTACTTTGCCAACAAAGGTCTGTCTAGTCAAGGCTATGGTTTTTCCAGTAGTCATGTATGGATGTGAGAGTTGGACAGTGAAGAAAGTTGAGTGCTGAAGAATTGATACTTTTGAACTGTGGTGTTGGAGAAGACTCTTGAGAGTCCCTTGGACTGCAAGGAGATACAACTAGTCCATCCTAAAGGGGATCAGTCCTGGGTGTTCATCGGAAGGACTGATGTTGAAGCTGAAACTCCAATACTTTGGCGACCTGATGCAAAGAGTTGACTCATTAGAAAAGACCCTGATTCTGGGAAGGATTGGGGGCAGGAGGAAAAGGGGACGACAGAGGATGAGATGGCTGGATGGCATCACTGACTCGATGGACATGGGTTTGGGTAGACTCCAGTAGTTGGTGATGGACAGGGAGGACTGCACGAGGTCACAAAGAGTCGGACACAACTGAGTGAACTGAACTGAGGAGGGTGAAGGGCAGCCACAGTGGTGGTGGTAGTGGTGCTGGAGTGGTCTCCCAAACTGACTGTTAGGGGCTAAATTATGTCCCACAAATTCACTTGCTGTAGCCCTAACCCCCAGTGTGACTGTATTTGGAGATGGGGCCTCCAGGGATTTAATGAAGATGGGATGAGGTCATCAGGGTGGGACACCAATCTGATAGGGTTAGTGTCCTTATAAGAAGAGAAGGAAATACCAAAGATCTCTCTGTCCCCACGTGAACACAGAGGAAATACCTTGTGAAGACACAGGGGGATGGCCACTGTCAACAAGCCAGGAAGAGCACTCTCATCAGAAACCACCCCTAAAGTCACCTTGATCATGGATTGCCCAGCCTTCAGAACTCTGAGAAATGCCTGTTGTTTAAGCTGCCCAGTCAATGGTGTTTTGTTGTGGCAGTCTCAGCAGGCTAATACAGAGGCAAGGTGGTATCTCATGATGGGAGGGTTCGGTTTGGATGTTGGGAATGTAAATATTTCCATTTATAAGTGCAGTAGAAAGTAAAGTGAGGGCTTCCCTGGTGGCTCAGTGGTAAAGAATCTGCCTGCCAATGCAGGAGACACGGTTTCGATCCCTGATCCGGGAAGATCCCACGTGGCAAGAAGCAACAAAGCCTGTGCGCCACAACTATTGAGCCTGTGCTCTAGAGCCCAAGAACCATGACTACTGAAGCCTGCGCCCTGGATCCTGTGTTCCATAACAAGAGAAGCCCACGCGCCGGAACTAGAGAGCAGCCTGTGAAACAATGAAGACGCAACACAGTCAAATTAATAAATGAGTGAAACTCTTAAAGAAGTAAAGTGAATGATTTTACTGTCAGACTTTGAGAACTGTGTGCTACCTGTGTCATGTGGCTGCAAATCTTAGACCCAACATTCAAAGACAAGATCTAAGTGGTGGCCACCTGATGCCTGGGGATTAGGCTTCCAGGTGCCCAGGACTGGGTGCAGCAAGCCTGCCGCCAACTATAGGACGTACTCCCTCAAAGCTGTTCTTGCTTCTCTGTTGTGAAGCTGGCGATGGAAGGGACCCCAGTGCTGTGTTCTTCCTCTCTTCTTCCCTCACCCTCCAGCCCCCTTGGAACTCAGGGATTATCTTGAGAGTTAAAGCAGTGGGGTATGTGTGTATGTGTGTGTGTGTGTGTGTCTGTGTGTCTGTGTGTCTGTGTGTCTGTGTATGTATGATGTCCTTCCCAGAATAACCTAGAGTGGCAAGGCATGGTCCAGAGGAAAAGATCACCCCATCTACAGAAGACGACCAAACCAGCAGCTATAGGTAAAGCTAGAAGTCACAAACCAACACATGTGCACACACACATATACATACAGCTGTCTAAGAAAACCATGAATCCATAAAAAAAAGGAAGCATGCAGTTCTGTTGGGTGTGATAGGAGACAGGTTGAAGAAGAGATGAAGGGTGGTGGCTCAGGAGCCCAGGGGCTTGTTGGGCATAGAAACACACACACACACACACACACACACACACGCACACACACAGAGTCCGGGAATACCAGGCCTGTCCAGTTTTCCATAGGTACCTTCCAAACCTACTCTGCAAGCAGTTCCAAAGGGAGGGCTTTACACTTACCTGCTTTGAGCAACAAGTTGGCTCTCCGGTGTCACTTAGGGACACCTTTGGAGAGAACATACTCCTTCGATGGGTATGCATTTTAGAGAGTGAATTTAAATTAAGGCTGTAGTTATGTAAATAGATTGAAGGAACACATGGGCTGAGGGCTCTGGAAGTCGGGATCAGGTGCTATGCTGTGTGCACACCTTGCATCAGAGCAGAAAATAATAAACCAAAACATCCAGCTTACTCTTTTGCACAGCCCCAGGTACCCCTGCGTACAGGCCATCCTGAGACCAGGGACAGAGCAGGATGCCAGGGAAGGCTGTCTGTAGATGGGGTCCTCTCATTTCCATTACAGAACATCTGTGGTTACTTGGGGCATGGCTCCGCTGTTCATCACGTACTGCTGAGAACATCCTGGGCAGAACCCTCCATAAATCAAGGGTGGAAGAGGCGGCGAACCAAGCATGTTAGAGAGAGAAAGGGCTGCATGAAAGATGAGCCGCTGTTGTTTGCAGACCACATGCATCGCCTCCGTTGGCAGGTGCAGTAACTGATTTAGCAGGAGCCTCAGAGCCAGACAGACCTGGGTTCCAGTCCCCAGAGCAGCCCAGCTGTGTGGCCTTGGGGACTTCCTTCCTGTCAACTTTGAACCTGAGCTTCATTGTCAGTGAAATGAGGCAAGTGTTGCAGGGCTGGGGAAGGGACGAAGTGCTATGATGGGAATTCTCCAGGTGTCTGGGGCATGGAAAGGTGGGCATTGGCATGTGGTCAGGCCAGGATGGCCCGACTGCCCTTTGGTTATTGCATCGGCATCCACAGCCCTTCCTGGCCAGTATTCCTGGCTCAGCTTTGGTCCTGCCAGTGACCGCATTGTGGGACCTTGCTGAGGCTCACACTCGATGGTGTATGGATTTAACTGCCATCCTCAAGGGCTTTCAACACATCAAGAGGTGTTAAAATCAATAAGTGGCCTTGAGGGTTTTGTTTTCAAGTGTGTGTGTGTATATATATATATATGCATAATCTTTCCCTTGGTCATGCTTGCTCAGGGCTGGCTTTGGGTGCTCAGAGATCCTAGTGAACAAACAGTCATCAGGAAAATAAACAGCCATTAGGCTGCACACAGACGCATCCACATAGGCACAACCCATTAATTTGATCACTGTGGAGCTGGTCCACGGACTTTGCTGAGACAAATGTATCTGGGAGGTGCGGGGTGGGAAGGGGACGACAAGAGAATGACATTAATTCAGAGGTTGTCGTATTGGGTTGCAGTTTTATTTGCTTCTTGAGATAGTGCTGACCAAATGCCCTACAGCTTATTACTGACCATGCACTTCTGGAGTGGGTTTGGGAGAGCAAAGGGATGGGGTTTGGGACACAGGGAGCTGCGGGGGGGGGCAGGGGTGACGAGGGGGAACTTTCCTGCAAATACAATCAAGGAGAAGGTTGATTGAAAACACAGGCGTAAAAGAAGGAGTATGGGGGCGGCGCTGAGAGCGGAGGAGCCGTGGTGCTGGCTGAATAAAGTACAGGAAAACGTCCATGTCAAAATGTTTTCCCCCTAAGGGATTCGCTGATGCATTTCCTTTTTAGAAAAGGGTTCTTTTCTGCTCTTGGGAGCTTAATTTCATTCGGAATGAAAAATGACGAGAGCGAATTGGACGAGCTGCGTGGACTCAGCCTGAACCGCTAGCTCTATGCACTTCATGTTTATTTAGCTGAAAGCCGGGGTGTGAAGCAGAGCAAAGAGGGGCATGGGGCAGGCGGGGAGGGTCATTGCACCGGTGTCGGGCAGAGGCAGGTTGCCCCTTCAGACGGGGTCCTTGAGGAGAGGCCGTCTCTGCAGGGGGCTTGAGCCACGCCCTCCCCGGGCTGCCTGGCCCCTCATCGTCTCGCTGTGAGGACTCCCAAACCTTGGTCGGAACTGTCACCCACATCTCCTCCGAGCTCAGCGGTCGACTGTACCACAGTGGGCCCAAAGTGGGAGGGGGGCCCATCTGACAGTGGGCTGGGGGGACTCCCTGCTTGGGGGAGCAGGCTAGAGGAAGAGGAAGTTGGACCCCCTGCAAAGCCAGACCGACCCTCAGCTCTGCCTGGAGCTCATTAGTACCAGCGTCTTTGCAGTTCAAGTGGCCCGGCCAGCAGTTCTTACTTTAACTGCCTGAGAAACAGAACTAAAGGGAAAGAGAGGAAACAGCCAGAACCTCATGCGATCTAAGTGGCTCTGTCTTCAGAGCAGGTGTGGGAAGTTTCCATTTTCAGGAAAGACATCAAGGCGGGGTTGGGAAGAGAACTTATGCTAAAGTCGGGGGTATTTTGCCACATGGACCAGGAAGGAGCAGCCACCGGTGGCAGTTTTTGCTTTCTTTCACAGTTTGGTTTTTATAGCTTCTAGAATAGAGGACAGAGATGAACGTTTTCCCATGCTAAGGTAACATTCCTATTTTTCCCAGAAGAGTGCAGTCTGGGTTTGGAAACACACCAGATCCAGGTGAGATTGGTTGTAAGTGCTGGACCTGGAGAGAGGACCCCCTGGGGAGGATGTTCTGGCCCCCAGAAATGGGTTTCTGACCCACACATAGTTGAGAACCCTTTCTGATCCCAGAACCCAAGCCATGGCTGGTCAGGCAGAAATGGTGCTCCAGCCTCAGGCTAGCTGTGGCCTCAAGCTGGGTCCAGCTCTTAGAACTGAAGATTTCATAGCCAGGGTATTTCCCACTGTTCGTAGAATTGTCCCGTTCCTTTATTTATCTCTTTACTTAGAAGTGGAAATGCATACTGAAAGCCAGCTGATTTTTATCTGCTTCATGTTTTCATGGGCCGGTGCCTGGTACAGACGGTCTTGTCTCAGACATAGGGTTGCTCTGGAGAATGGGGTAGAAAGCCTGTGTACCATTTGGGATTTAGCAAATCTTTTGGTAAAACCTGGCTTATGATAGTTAATAGCTTTCTTAAATGTTTTGTTTGTTATGCCTAAATTCATAATCCAAAAGTCATGTTCACAGAACAATAGCAATTACAAAAGAATCATAAAAAATGGGATAGTAAGGCAATTGAGTTGGGATCCTCTTTGGTGCTGAAGGCTTATAGTAGTCATAAGGAGATGGCTGGCAACGGGCTTGCACACGGACAGATGACTCTGTCCATGACTTTGGGGTTGTGAAGGAGATATAGAGATGGCAGACTTGTGGCCCTTCACTCTCTTTCAGTCCCAGGGCTCAGACGGGAGAGGAACTGTCCCAGAGAGAGCCCCTAAACTTCGTAGACAGTCTTAATAGACAGTTGAAACCCTGCCCAGATATTTCTGTCTGGGTGACTCCAGGGCAATGGTTTCACCTGCTGAGACTCAGTTTTCTCATCGGCAAAATGGGCGTGGTGGTACCTGCCCCTTAAGGTGTTGGAGAATTAGGGAGGTGATGCTTGGCAAGGCATCCCCTTTGCCAAGAGTAGCTGAACCCTATTCTAGGGCTGTGACCCTCTCCCAGCTCCCACAGAAAAGCTGGTACCCCCCTTTTCTGTCCCAGACAAGTAGACAGCCAAGACACAGTGAACATGCCTATGAAATTCCCATCACCTTTTCATGGTCTGTGTGAATCACACATTCACACTGGTTCGCATGACAAGTTATGCTTGCTTCTGACCTCCAATGAGCAGTACCCCCACAGACTGCAGCATAGAGTTGTTTCTGCCCCAAAGCCACTTTGCTAAGTAATACTCTGTAGACAAATATTTAAATACACCGAAGCTCAATTCTACAGGAACTCCGCTGTTGAGTACTGCACTGGCCTTAAGACCCATCACAGGGCCCCAATCCACCAGTCCCTGTCACCGCTTTGCAAAGGCTGTGCTTCTGTGCACTGGCTTCCATTCAAGTCCTTTGCAGATGGCCATGAGCAGGGGGCCACTGGCACAAAAACGCACCTCTGTCGTACCCCACATGCGGTGCCCTCCTGGAAGCTGGTGCCAACACAGGAGTCTCTGGCCATGGTCAAAAACTGGCTGTCTTACCCCTCTGAGCACTTGCAGGGACTCACTGATGTCATCGGTAGCTACACTGATTGACTCCTGTGCCACAGTGGCTATGGGAACTTTCTAGAACTGCCTTCTTCTTAGGACAGCCAGGCAGTCCCTGGCTTCTCAGCTCAACTGAGTGGGGCCCAGGCCTTCTCTGGCATTCACATTCCCCATGCCCTCAGCTGCCACCTGCAGTCCTGCCCCGAAGGGAGAGAGACCCCCTTCCTCCTGCCCCCCTTCAGCTCCCCAGACCTCCCCTCCTTCTTTAGCTTGTTCCCAAAGGCTGGAGAAGCCAGTTGAACAGAACAAAATGCAAGGGAGGCACTGAACGCCCTGCGCCTGCTATTTATGAGCTGTGCAGTGAGAGTCTACACTCCTGGGCTGGTTCCCCTGATGTGGGATGGGGTGAAACGCTGCTCCTTCCTACCTCGCCAGCCACCCCGGGAGAGCCGAATCTCCACAGCCTTTCACTAACCCCACCATGGGACTGATTCTGGTTCCTCTCCCTTGGTGCTGACACAAGGAAAGGATGGACTGTGAGGAGATGAATCCAGGCTGTGTGTTAACATGGAAGTTGGCTTGAGAAGCCCAGCTCTACTGACCAGCTGACCTGGGAGCCGAGGGCCCCAGGAAAGGGACACGACAATGTCCCCCATGGATCTTGCAGTCACACAGCCACTCTCCTCCATGCACAGAGAGCTGAGAACAAGGAGCTAAGAGCAAGCTTCCCCTCGCCCCAGAAGCTCTGACCTGGCGCGTGGCTCTGGAGCCAGCCCCGCGGTAAGTAGGACGATTCACACGGATGAGGACGATGCGGTGCTGGGAGACTCTGACAGTGCCTATTGTAGAGCAAAGGATACCTGTCAATAAGTGAACGATGGTCCCCATTCCCCTGAGCCCCAAAGCTCGGCCTGTGCTAAGGCAGAGGGGCCCCCACCTGTCAGGCCCTGGGGACAAGGAGGACCCTCAAGTGACACTTCCACCTGGAAAGGACCACGCTCCCTCCCCAGACACCCAGACAGCATATCCCTAACTTGCAAAGACTCTGGAGTGTCTGCACAGAGAGGGATGGAAATTGGGTTTCAATTGATTGATTTCTCCTCTAGATTAGGTTTGCGTTGAGGGAGAGGCTTGGGGGATAGAGGAATCCTACAGGTGCCTGGGATGTCCTTTCCCCCCGGCTCAGCATTCTCTCTCTCTGCTCTCATGGTTGGCAAAATCCACAACGTGGGTGCCCCCAGCTGGGACCCCAGGCAGGGCCAGTCCTCTGACAGGAGACCCAGTCAACAGTGGGTACCTGGGCCACGTGGGTCACCCAGGGTCTGTGATGAGAATCGGTGGTTCTTAGGTGGGCTCTGTGGGTAGGGTGGAGACAAGAGCAAGAAGGAGCCGACTCTGCTGGGGGGGCAGGTCCCACTACACTCCTCCCGGAGGCTTCCTGCTGTGCGGGGCCATGCTGACCCCCGGCTTCGTCCAGTACCTCCAACCATGAGCTTCTGGGATGGGAGCCATCAGGGACAAGAGAGGTCTCGTATTTTTTTTTTTTTTTCCGCACAACACACACACGTGTTGAGGAGGTCTTAAAAGGGGAGCACTCCTGCATCCATGCTCATAGCAGCTTACTCCCAATGGCCAAAGCTGGGAAGCCTCCACGTGCCCACCCACAGATGAGTGGATAAACAAAACAGGGTGCGTCCACCCAACGGAAGATTACTCGGCCAGAAGCAGGAATGAGGCACTGACACCAGCAACAACACGGTGAACCTTAGAAACATGATGCTGAGTAGACGATGTCAGACACAGAGGACTCCACACGGGACGATTCCTTTTATGTGGAATATCCAGAACAGGGAAATTGACTGGAACAAAGCACAGATCGGTGGTGGCCCAGGGCTGGGGGAAGGGAGTGTCTGGGGGGTGGCTGCCGAATGGGTACAGAGTTTCTCGTTTGGGATGATGAACGCCTCTTGGAACTAGATTGTGAAATACCACCGAATTGCTCACTTTAAAATGGATAATTTTATAAGAGGTGCAGAATACTATGTATGCAATAAATAAGCTATAAGGATATATTGTACAGCACATGGAATACAGCCAATAATTGATAATAACTATAAATGGAGCATAATCTATAAAAATTTTGACTATGTCATACATCTGCAATGAATATTGTAAGTCAACTATGCCTCAATTAAAAAAAGGTTTAAAAAGTAAAGACAAACAAGAAATAAAATGGATAATTTTATACGACGTGACTTTTACTTCAAGAAAGTTTTGGAAAAATTAAATTAAAAAAAGGAACTCTCTAGAAATAAGGGAGCCATATTGGGATACAGAGGCTGGGAAGGTGGCAGGGGATGGGTGTCTGGGTCAACTGCCTGTCATTTGTCCAGCCCTTTAATGTTCTTAATTTTACATCTGGCTATAGGAAACAATAGGGTAGCTGGCATTTTCTTTTTCCTTTTCTGGTTTCCCCTCACCTTTCCCCTGCTTGTGGGATTTCATTCACAATGAAATGTGATGTGCATCCACTTGTCAACAGTACTCAGCAGTATCCTCGGTCCTAAGAAATCAGGAGACCCCTGATCTGATTGCAAACATTTAAGTTTTCACAGGCGGGTGTCTCCACCAGCATGCCAAGAGTAGGAGGATTTCAAGGCAAGCGTGATCAAGACAAAGGCAAAGAGCTTGCCCACGGGCACCACATCCTGTCTTTGACCCCGTGTCTGCCCACGTCCTGGGCTGTGGGCTGTGATGGGGCCCAAGGGGTATGCGTGTGGAGGCATAACAAAGCTGGAATGGAGAGGAACTGTGAGATACTCAGACATCAGTATCCTATAAACTTGTTCAGATCATTCCTCTCAGACTCAGCCTAAACAGTTACATTGTTCGATCCCATGAAGCCAGCAGGCAACAGCAACTCAGTCTTGTTTCCCAGGATTTTGAGAATCTGATCCGATGAAGCCAGCAGGCAACAGCAACTCAGTCTTGTTTCCCAGGATTTTGGGAATCTGACTGGTTTCTATCCTGCTCTATGGTACCCTGGGTCATTTGCCAGGCTAAGCTACTAAAAGCTTGCAGATGTGTGGTGGCAGGGGGGACAGAGAGACAGGAGAGGCCCGTGTAGCTTGAATGTTCTGACACTTGATGGCCCAACACGCATTCACTCCAAAGGATGCACCAAGCCCCCCTGCCCAGCACTGCCTGGGCCCTAGGATGTCTTTCCCTGGATGGATGTGCCTGTCAACTCAACCTCCCCATCTGGAAGGGACCCAAAGTTAACCCATTCAAAACCAAATCCCCGAGAACCAACCCACCCTGTTTCCTTGAGTGACTATCACTTGCTTAGACCAGACTCTGGGGAGAGCTGAGGTTTATGTCTTTCCTTCACACCCCCAGCCAGATTCACTAGCAAATCCTTAGGGGTCCACCCTTGAAACAGCTAGAATTCCTCCACTGTCCACAGCTCTCCATCACCTCAGCTGTAGCCAAGCAAAAGCTTCCAGCTAGTCCAGCTGCTTCACTCTGGCTCAGGATGCACCATCTACTAGCAACACGGCCAGTGTGATCGATTTCCAAGTAAGTCAGATGGTGCCCTGGACTGACTGTAAACCCCTCCAACACCCCCATTTCATTCAAAGCAAAGCCAGCGTTCTCAGAATGTCCCCCCTTGGTCTCCCATCACTGGTTCCCTTCCAGTCCTCCTCAATGCTCCATCTTTGGGTTTTTGTTCAGATGCCACCTCCTCTGTGAGGCTTGCTTCCGTCCTTGCTTAGCCTCTCTGTCCCCTCCCTCAGTCCCTGGGAGATCCTGGGGCAGCACTTCTCTGCGTCTTGTTCTCTGAATTCTCAGTACCCAGAAGGGCGTCCGATACACGTTGGAAAGCAGTGAACTCTCATTGAACAGAGGGATGATTGAAAGGAAAATGAAAAAGGCAGTCATTGCCTTCCAGGTGTCCCCAGGGCACCTGAGAGCGCTGATGGATGAACAAGAACTCACAGGGCAGAGAGGAGTGCTGGGTCAGAGGTCTGCCCCATCTGTCTATCCATCCAAAGAAAGTCTTCCCATGACTTGAGCTATCCCAACCTACCTTCCCTTTCCAGACCCCACTTCTCAAGAGTGTGACTTTGAAACCACTGTTCCCTTTTATTCTCACCTGTTTACCCACATCCTGACGTCTGGCCCTTCCTCGCTGGTCGAGCTTCTGTCAGGAGACACCCGCCCCCGCGCCCCGCCAGGTGCAAAATGTGACAGATGCCTCTCCATCCTTATTGACTGCACATCTCACATGACCAATTGCTCCCCCATTCCTGACATTCTCTGTCTGCCTCTGGCAGCCCCCACACCCAGGATTGGGTCTGGTTGTTTCCTTGGGCTCTGTCTTCATGCCATTGGTCTTCTCAGGCTGGCTGCCCTCCACTGGGATGATCTTATTCACCCCCGTGTTTCAGCTCCCTCTAAATATACCATCACTTCATGGGAAATAGATGGGGAAACAGTGGAAACAGTGTCAGACTTTATTTTTTTGGGCTCCAGAATCACTGCTGATGGTGACTGCAGCCATGAAATTAAAAGACACTTACTCCTTGGAAGGAAGGTTATGGCCAACCTAGATAGCATATTTAAAAGCAGAGACATTACTTTGCCAACAAAAATCCGTCTAGTCAAGGCTATGGTTTTTCCAGTGGTCATGTATGGATGTGAGAGTTGGACGGTGAAGAAGGCTGAGTGCCGCAGAATTGATGCTTTTGAACTGTGGTGTTGGAGAAGACTCTTGAGAGTCCCTTGGACTGCAAGGAGATCCAATCAATCCATCCTAAAAGAGATCAATCCTGGGTGTTCATTGGAAGGTCTGATGTTGAAGCTGAAACTCCAATACTTTGGCCACTTCATGCGAAGGGTTGACTCATTGGAAAAGACCCTGATGCTGGGTAGGATTGGGGGCGGGAGGAGAAGGGGATGACAGAGGATGAGATGGTTGGATGGCATCACCGACTCGATAGACATGGGTTTGGGTAGACTCCGGGAGTTGGTGATGGACAGAGAGGCCTGGCGTGCTGCAATTCACGGGGTCGCAAAGAGTCGGACACGACTGAGCGACTGAACTGAACTGAACTGAACTGAAATATAATGACCCCCAAATTGATGTGTCTGATCCAACACCATCCCTGATTTCAGACTTCATCAGAGAGATCATGGAAGAGAGATACAGTGTTCTAGACCAAAGGAAAAACTCATGAAAAGTGCCAAGTCCTTAAAGGGAAATAAGTATTGGGAACTTGTCCTGGGAGCTGGGTTGTTGAGTGTGGGTGAGATGTACTGGGAACGAGGTGGAGTGAGCAATGGGGCTTGGCCAGAGGAGAGATGCTGGGAGGATGTTGTCTCCATGGGAAACAGTCAGGTGGAATCAACCATGGGCATCTTCCTATTACTGCACCCCTGGAAAATTCCGCAGCAGAACCTGTAATCTCTGGCCTTCGGCCACCCATCATGTCCCCAGAGAAACCCCATCTAGAGGCAGAGAAAGGGGCACCAGACTTCTCTAGTGCATCTGGCACAGCTCTCTGCCCACTCTGTGGTCTTGAGCCCGATTTGGTGGCATTCAATGTGTGGAGAGAGCCATCCCAGGGTCCCCTAGTTGGCCCAACTCTGTCCCTTCAAGGCTGAGAAGCTGAATGCAAAGGGATGGAGAGGAGTATGCATATGTGCGTGCTAAGTTACTTCAGTTGTGTCTGACTCTTTGCAACCCTATGGACTATATCCTCTGTCCACGGGATTCTCCAGGCAAGAAAACTGGAGTGGGTTGCTGTGCCCTCCTCCAGGGGATCTTCCTGACCCAAGGATTGAACCTCTGTCTCTTTACATCCACCTGCATTGGCAGGCAGGTTCTTTACCACTAACACCACCTGGGAAGCCAGAGAGGAGTATAGAATTGTTCTAAAAAACCATATCTTGTCTCTCCCCTGGGCATTAGTGGACTTGCCAGGACCAGTTTTCTTGACCACTGCAAGCTGAGACCCAAAGGCCTTGTCTACCCTCAGCAGCCATCAAAGAAGCCAAACACTCAAGCCCCCAGTAACAACCCCCTCTGTTACTCTTAGCCATCCAGATTGAGACACACAAAGCAGCCCTGTCTTTTCTGTTGAACCCACAGTTCCCTGCCTCCTTTCTTTCCATTCTGGTGACATCCAAGGGGCTGTTCTTCTCCATGTGAGGTTTTAACCCTCCTGGTCCAGCTTCCTGGCTCGGAGGACAGGCCTCCCGGACCTCCCCCTGTGGAGTCGTTTTTAAAGCTGCTTCTGGCACTCAAATCTTCCTCCCAGCTCTTAGCCTCTGGTTCAGAGCTTCCCTCAGAAAGTGGTGTATTTTATCTTTATGTGTCAGGATTTATATAAAAAGGGGATAGTTCAACTCTAAATGTAATGAGTTGGAAGAACAGCTCTCTGGTGGCTTTCTCTAGTGAACATGGCATCAATAACATTGATTGCTAAAAATAACTAATAACACGGGGCTAGCAGTGGCCAGGGACTGCTCCACCCCGCCTCCAACAGGGATGCAAGGAAAGCTGGCTCTTGCCTCTGAACACAGGCTCCTCCCACAGGTGAGTGCCTGGTGGTATTCAACCGGAAGGGGGAAGAGGAAATGCTCAGTGGATGCTGGTGCGGGGAGGGAGGGCAGAACCTCCTAAGCCTTGGCAAACTGGCAGGGGATGAACCTCCGTTTCTACACCTGGAAAGTGGAGATTTGTGGTCCTTCTCGCTGTGCTACCATCATAGATTTCTTGCATGCATGTATGCCAAGTCGTTTCAGTCCTGTCCGACTCTGCGATCCTATGGACTGTAGCTGGCCAGACTCCTCTGTCCATGGGATTTTCAAGGCAAGAATGCTGCAGTGGGTTGCCATGCCTTCCTCCAGCGGATCTTCCTGACCCAGGGATCAAACCCAACTGTCTTATGTCTCCCGCCTTGGCAGGCAAGTTATTGACCACTAGTGCCACTTGGGAAGCCCCCATAGATTTCTTGAGGGGATGCAATTCCATGGCCCTCGTGCAGGTCTTAGCCTCCTGCCTGTTACATGGGAAGCAGTTCCATATATGCTTAAGGTTGCAATGCTTATTCTTGAAACAGTCCAGGAAGGGAATCTGGGCAGAAACAGTTAGCAAGTGGAGTCTGAGATTGACACAAAGAACCCTACCAGTGATCAGCCCCAAGGGAAATATATGGTGCTTAGGATTAAGGGTCACCCAAATCAGAGAAGCTATAGTTTTTGACAAGGCAGATGGACAAGCATAGATTATGTGCATCTCATTTACTTCCAGAGGCTTCTTCTCTGGGTTTGATGACAACTGGTTGGAGAGTCTCCACCATACATGCAAAATCAATTCCCGCATGCCCTCAGCTCTGGTCACTCTGCCCTTGACAGTGCTGGCCGGCTTTTCCCAGAAACAGACAGCATGCTTCAATAGGATTCTCTGCTGGGGTGAGGCAGGGAGTCTTCCGCTGGTGGGTCAGCTCAGCCTGTGCAGCTTCTTGGCTTTCTAGAAGGATTCACTTGCCTAACCTCTCTCTGTGCTTCCCTCCCTCCTCATGGGACTTCAGGAAAGGAAACACAAATTAAAGGTGAGGTGTTAAGGGCTAGGGGAGTGAAGGACCATGATAAAAATAAAAATGCCAGCCTGCCGTTAAGAAAGAGAGCTACTTAGTTGGCCCCAAACAAGCCTAAGTTTATAGAGATGAAATAACATGTTTTAAAATTAATGGTATAAATGTCAGCTCTGATGGCCAGGGTATTAAAGCATACGGTCACTGGAGTACTCTTTGTGAGGTTATTCTCTGTCTCCTGCATGTCTTGAGTATGTGGAAAGACCTACTGCTCTCTCCGGACCCCGCATTTTGGATTCTGGGGTAACTTTATCAGTTGAGTTGGAGTGTGAGTGATGCGAAGTTGCTGTGGAGTTGCATTCAGTTAGCTCATCCACCTGGATTCGTAATTAAATATAGGCAGTATTTGCAGCCGTCTGCTTCAAGTGTGGGAATCTATTGAAGTAGCTTGCAAACATTCCTGGTTGGGGATGCTCCTTTCTGGGCAGGAGGAATGGGGCTGAGGGCACATCCCAGGGCCCTGCATCATTAACACACCCCCTCGAATCCAATAGGTCCTTCCTGCATCAGCCACAGGCCCTGCAGGGCTCCAGAATGCCTCACTGCCTGGGAAGAAGAACCAAACCCAGAGTTTTCTCTGAAGTCTCCCTTGATCTCTGTTCTCGGGGACAGGCAGCAGTGTCAAAGAGTTCCTCTCATGGAACACAGGGGTAACACAGCCCTCTCCTGTGGCCATTCGCAGAGCCTTTCTGGACGCCCCATGTGACTCCTCCATGTTCAGTGGGAAGAGAGGGAACTCTCTTTGCAGGTTGGAGCTGCATGTGACAGTTGCTGTTGTTGTTGTTCAGTCACTAAGTCATCTCTGGCTTCCCATGGACGGCAGCACACAGGCTTCCCTGTCCTTCACCATCTCCTGGAGTCTGCTCAAACTCATGTCTATTGAGTTGGTGATGCCATTCAGCCATCTGATCCTCTGTCATCCCCTTCTCCTCCTTCCTTCAGTCTTTCTTAGCATCAGGGTCTTTTCCAATGAGTCGGCTCTTTTCATCAGGTGGCTGAGGTATTGGAGCTTCAGCATCAGTCCCTTAGGTAAAAACATCCTTGGAGAAAAACTTTGAATTTCACAATGCTCAGTCTCATTTGTGGGCTGGAGATATGGGTTTGACCATCCAACTCCCACAGCCTAATGAGACCCTGCAACTTAGAAACCCCAAAGCCAAACCCTGGAGCCCCAGTACCAACTTTGCCCGATCCCTTGTTCTAAGGCTTTCGTGGGTGATCACTGTTTGGGGGTTACTCTGAATTGTCATGAATTTTCAGTAGTCACGCCAAAGTAGGAGGAGGGTTGATTTAAAGACAAAGGAAGTCATGGACCCCAAAGGCATTGGGACATATCAGAGGACAGAACCAAAAGAGTATCTACAAGGGAGGCGAGGTGAGGAAGATCATTGTGTACACTTCACAGAGCCAGAAAGTGTGGTGGGACCACCCACACCTCTAGCGCAGCATCTATCACAATGCATCTTGATGTCCATGCCCCATTACCCTGAAAGCAACCAGAGGATCCAAACAGGGTCCTAAATTGTGTCAGGAGCACTGGCTCACAGAAGGTGTTCAATAAATATTGAAGGCAGGAATTAAGATGTTAGTCTATAATGACAATATATCTATGCTCACACTTAAATTCTGCACTGTACAGACACACACACACACACACCGTGTACTGCCCCTAGAGGTGTCCAATGCTGCAGAAGATAGTGCTGGGCTTCCCTTTCTGGATAATGAGAGAACAGCAGTATGCCGTATGCTTGGAACAGAGCCTTTTGCTTGCTTTCCTCTGCTCTTTTCTGCCACTGGAGACCTCTGACTATTGTATTCTGATTCCACCAATGTGAAGCAGCCTTTGGGAGGGGAAAATCGCCCATTCCCTTTATATTAGGAAAGTAAGAAGCAAACAGACTTCATTTTGGAATCTAGCCTTTCTTTTGGGAGTTGGTATAAAAGGTAATCCTCTGAAAGCCCTGCTTTGGCTTGATGGGGTTTTATATTTGCCCTCATCCCTGATCTCCCCCCACTGAAATGAGGCCCCTGAAGCACTTGCTTGGCTGGAACATCAGAGATGGAGGTCTCAGTAGCCTCTTCTCTTTTTACAATGCTGCCATTGTTAATGCCTTACATTTACATTACATTCCACAGTTTTCCAAAGCCACTTAAAGGTATTGGCCCATTTAATCCTTCCAATAACCCTGTAAGGTGGTAGGGCAGGTCTTATCATCTCCACCAAACAGATAAGGAAACTGAGAACTTGGGGAGACAGTGACTTACCCAAGGGTAAACAGGGGTCAGCAAGAATTGTCTCAGTTCCTTACCTGCTGCTCACATAAAGACACTCTTTCTTCCATTAATCTGCTGCTTTGGGGGAGAGGGGGTGATGAATAAGAAATAGGGCCACCCTGTAGCAATGGTGTGGTTCTCAAATGAGCCAAAGGGATGAGATGAGACAGGGAGGGCTGTTAGGGATGCATCCTGGTTAGAATCTCAGCCTTAGCACCGATACAAGATGGGGAACTGAATCAGAGAGAGAGGGAGCTCCTAGTTGGCATGGGGTTGGCTAGAACTTGGGTAGAACTTGGGAACTGAAGACACGGTCTTACACATGGTCATCCATTCAGCTACCAGAACAGGTAGATATCTATACTACAGGACACTAGTGTCTCCAACTGTGGCTTTCTGGCTGCCTCATACAGTTATAAAAGCACAGTCAATTGAGCTAGTTTTTTTATTCCTCTTCAACAAGTCATTGCTTTTTCTTAGATTTCCCCACATTTGAAACCCCTTGGAAGAATTTTGGACTTGAGGGCCATCTAGCAGATTAGAACAAGCACACCTGCCATCAAATGCTGGTATCAAATAGCTGTACTCTAATTCAATAGATGGGTTTCCCTGGTGACTCAGTGGTAAAAAATTCACCTGCCAATGCAGGAGATGCAAGTTCAATTCCTGAACTGGGAAGGTCCCCTGGAGAAGGAAATGGCAACCCACTTCAGTATTCTTGCTTGGAAAATGCTCTGTTCCCCATGGACAGAGGAACTTGGTGGGCTACAGTTCATGGAGTCACAGAGTCAGATATAATTTAGTGACTGAACAACAAACAAGGAATTCAGCAGATGCTTTCACTTCTAGAGAAACAGGGAAAGAGATGGGGTGTGAGAGAGAGAAAGAGTTCAGCACCACGGACAGATACCCACGAGGATGGGGCTGCCAGCCACCTGCTGAGTTCCAGGCTGGGGGCTGGTAACACAGCCTCCGTTCATCTCTGTGCCATGCTTAGAAGCACATGGCACTCATTTATCACCTGGAAACAGCAGACAGTGCTTATAAGGGCTCATGTCACCACTGATCTGCCTTCATCAAATCTGAAACACGATTGCTTGTCACTTGTTTTAACTCATTTCCCCAACAACCCTCCATTTGAATAACTTTCTAAAGTTTTGTCCATCAGGAGGAAGAGATTTCTCCCTGGAGGTGGGTAAGGTTAAGATTTGCTAAGGAAGAGATCAATGCCCAGTTCAAACAGCCTGAATTTCTACCAGATAATGATGTCTATGAGCTTTGCTCAGAGCCCAGTTCACCTTTCCAACCTCACATGGTCCATGTCAGAGGCTCCACATAAGAGGGAATGGCCACCACAGGACATGCTCAGACTTGGGGATCTTCTCTGAGGCTACGGTTTAACCTGGCACCAGTGGCTGGGGCTCGGGAGACGTGCAGTATGCAGATAAATTCTGCCGCGTGTGTGCTCACTAAATCCACCGCGCTAGAAATGCATTTGGAGGCAATCCTGCCTGCCCACAGCAGATTTTCCAGATCCTGGCAATTGGAGCATGTTAAGGACGACATACAGCTGCCAGGTCTGATTTCTTAAATCAAGATTCGTTTTGTGGGGGAAGGCAGGAGGGAAAAATTAATGCACAACTTGGCGGGGTGAGGGAGGGAGGGATGGCGGCTGCCTTGGCCTTTTTGTACATTCTGAGTGGGAGCCAATTATTTTCCAGCAAGTGACTTTCAGCTTGGGAAAGTGGGGGGCGGGGGGGCTTCTGTAAGCAATCTGGGATAAGAATTGCCCGACTTCAAACTCAAACCTGACTAAGGTACAGTGCTGAGTGAAGGATAAAAAGTTGTTGGTATGTGTTTTGTGTTATTTGTTCTTCCTTGAGTTTTCACTTGGCTTCCTGCCCTACCCCCACGGCCCAGCCTTCCCCACGGCACTACCACGCCATCTCCATCCCACAGGGGACAGGTGGGCCAAGCAGCTGCCCAGGGCTTGGCTCAGGGAGTGGTCGGCACCTCTGCCCACCCCAGCTGAGGGTGATGGAGGAAGTGTGAGAATGACCAGTGTGTCTATGTGTGGCTGGGTGACAGTGCTTTATGAGAGCTCTGAGAAGTATGGGACCTGCGGGTATGTTTGGGGGTATCCATCTGTCTGTGGCAGGGCAATGAGAAAGTGCAGCTATTTGTAAATAATACCTAATTATTGAGGTTTTACATGATAGATAAGCCAGTGTCGTTCCCAGGAGTGATGGCCTTCTCTATCCTTCCACTGCTCAGCTGGAGCTTGTGAGAGGCTGGAGGATCGGGGTTGGGGCAGTTGAGGGACAAGGGGTTGGAGGAGGGCAGAGGCAGAAATGAGGTGAATTAGAGGGACTTTTGTTGCATTTAATATCAATTCATTTTGAAGACTGCTGACATGGCCAGATTCCACAGCTCAGAATTTATGGGGCTCCCTCGTGCACAGACTCAAAGAGAAAGTACAAAAGTACTTTTTAAAAAATGACCTACCAACAGCAAAAAAGTTAAAAAAAATTTACCCCCCCAAAAGTTACCAACATCACCACACACACACACACACAATCTGATTTTGATTTTCTTATTTGGTTTAGGGTACTTAGTTTCATTATGCAATAATCACATCATTTGCCATAGTCATGTCATGTTTCATTACTTTATGGCAGAATTTATATTAGATATATACCCAAAAGTGATTAGTATAACGAGAATGTCAAGAAAAGGGATACACTGAAGAAAGGGCACAGTCCCCTGACCTGGACGAGAGTGGTCCTCTGTCAGCCCCATCCCCAGGGAGCTGGGCTCCTGTGACAGTGCCTGATGGAAGGCTCCATGCCCAGACTGAGCCACATGCTTCTTCTGCAGCCACTTTGCCATGGTCCTCCTCCTCCTCTCCCCCATCTTCCTCTTCTCCCACCAGCTCTTGGCCAGTGTTGCTCTCTGTGTTTGTTCATTTTCCTAAAGTGCCCTCTAAGGCCCACTGCCTTCTCCTCTGGGGCTGTACAGAGTTCCCTTTTCCCCCAGCCAGGCTTGGGTCTGAGGCTGCCTGAGCTGGGGGACTAGAGTCACACCAGAGCTGAATGAGAATGGCTCTCAGCAGACCTCTGACATCCTGGACTCTCTCAGGGATTCAGTGGCTGGACCTTCCATGGCTGCCGTGGGATTCAGCCTCCCATTGCCTGCTCATCTGTGGCCGAGGTGCCCTCAACCATCCAGGCATTGACCCCTTTGAGGCAAAGAAGGGGTAGAATCCACCTCTCTAGGGTCACGTGACCTCCTGGAGTTGTCCCGCTGGCATCACTGCTCAGTTCAGTTCAGTTGCTCAGTCATGTATGACTCTTTGCGACCCCACGGACTGCAGCACACCAGGCTTCCCTGTCCATCACCAACTCCCGGAGCTTACTCAAACTCATGTCCATTGAGTCGGTGATGCCATCCAACCATCTCATCTTCTGTCATCCCCTTCTCCTCCTGCCTTCAATCTTTCATAGCGTTAGGGTCTTTTCTAATGAGTCAGCTCTTCATATCAGGTGGCCAAAGTATTGGAGTTTCAGCTTCAGCATCAATCCTTCCAATGAATATTCAGGACTGATTTCCTTTAGGATTGACTGATTGGATCTCCTTGCATCCAAGGGACTCCCAAGTGTCTTCTCCAACACCACAGTTCAAAAGCATGAATTCTGCAGTGCTCAGCTTTCTTTATAGTCCAACTCTCTCATCCATACATGACTTTCTTTATAGTCCAACTCTCACATCCATACATGACTATTGGGAAAACCATAGCTTTGACTAGACAGACCTTTGTTGGCAAAGTAATGTCTCTGCTTTTTAATATGCCATCTAGGTTGGTCACAGCTTTTCTTCCAAGGAGCAAATATATTTTAGCTTCCCTCATAGCTCAGTTGGCATCATCGAGACCCTCTCTAATCGTCTCCAGCAACCCAGGGGGTTCTTGGGAGCAGGTTGGGCTCTGGCCTCCCAGAGAAACAGTGATTGATGTAGGACAAACATATGGAAGTCTGGCGGAGCTGTCATCAGCATGGTGCTGGTCACATGGCCGGATGGCCACACAACACAATGGACTGTGTCCTTTCCAGGATGGAGGATTAGGCCTGAGTCATGTTTTATTTACAGCAGACAGGGCTGGCCACAACTGACCCACGTGTAGACTCCAGCTCACCTGGGGCAGCCTTCAAAAAGCCATGCCTTTGGAATCAGGGACTACAGAAGCTGACCATCGTGACTCATGTGCCCGGGACACTTCCTTCCACCCACTCTTCTGAACTGCTCTGGCCAGCCAAGTAGAAAAGCCCATTTGTCCTACTACATCCAATAGTCACATTGAGGAAAAAGCAAACAAACACACAAGCCAATAAGCATACAAATTACAAAACAAAGCACGTGTCCAGGAAGGCGTAATGGGTGTTAGCATCCCCTTCTGGCAGCTTCCCTTGATGGAGAGCTCGCCACCAGCAGATATAAGATGCATCTGGGTCAGGTCACTTGAGTCAGCAGTGATGCAACAAACCAACAGTAGGAGGAATATGTGGGCTGGCTAAGGCAGTCTGGGAACATGGAAAATGTCTTCTAGGAGCAGAAAGAAGATCCTAGGGATTAGCTGCTTTGTCAGTACACTGTGGAGAAAAAGAACAGTGTCTGCATTTCCCCAGCACCAAAAACGTGCTGGACACTGTGAGTGTGGGGGAGGGTGACAAAGATGAGCCTGAACAAAATCTGCGTCTAGTTGCTCCCACCCAGATGGAGAAGACAGGTCAGGAACCACGTCGCTCTCCATGATTAGTGAGCATGGAGCCACCACTGACGCCTGTACAGCAGGGAGAAGGGAGGAGGAAGGCCAGGATGGCTTAATGGAGGAGGTGATGTTTGGGTACAGTATCAGGGGACAGGGAGCATTTTAGGAAGAGAAGGGCATTCCAGGCAAAGGCACAGAGGACAAGCCAGGGTTTTATTTGACAGACAGCGTTGAGAAGATTCTGTCGTCCCCGAGTCAGTCCCCGATGACGGTAGAGACCCACCTCTTCTCGCCTCTGCCCCTCACTTACACACCGCAAGTATGTGTGTGGGGATGGGGGGGCGTGGAGTGAAAGAGGGTGGAGGTCTTCCGTGGGGGCTGCAGCACCACGCCACCTGATGCCACGTGGTATTGACCCCAATGGCAGCAGAGACAGGAGTAAACAGCCTGTCCCCGGCGTGTGGATTGATCCAAGGTGGCATGGCTGCTTTTGAGCACCGGCATGTGTGGATGGCCAGGCTCATAGACAGGAGGGCAATGTCTGTAACGGGACAGCGCTGTTTGGAGTCAGCGTTGTTGAAGTGCTTCCAGCAGCAGAGGCAGCTGGACTTGGGGAGACCAGGTGAACATGGGAAATGAGTCAATAAACAGGAGGCTGGGTGCAAGGTCCAGGTGGCTGCCATGCCGAGATGCCGAAGAGAGCAGGATGTCTCACTCGGGAGCCACTCTCTAAGGCAAACTCAGTGGGACAGAGCTACGGCTCACCCAGGTGTGATGCTGGTCAGGTCAAGCTCTCCTATGAGATGAATTATGTCCCCTAAATCCATATGCTGAAGCTCTAACCCCCAGCTCTTCAAAATTCAACTGTATTTGGAGAGAGGGTCTTTAAAGAAGTGATTAATTTAAATGACATCATTAGGTTAGGCCTCAATGACTTTGGCTACCTGATGCGAAGAGCCAACTCATTGTAAGAAACCCTGATGCTGGGAAAGATTGAGGGCAGGAGGAGCAGGGGGTGACCGAAGATGAGATTATTGGAGGGCATCATCGACTCAGTGGACATCAGTTTGAGCAAACGAAGCCTGGCGTGCTGCAGTCCATGGGGTCGCAACGAGTTGGACACAACTGAGCGACTGAACAATAGCAACAACAATTCAATATGACTGGTGTCCTTATAAGAAGAGATTAGGACATAGACATGGACAGAGGGAGCTTCCCAGGTGACCCTAGTGGTACAGGACTTGCCTGCCAATGCAGGAGATGTAAGAGACGCAGGTTCGATTCCTGGGTCAGGAAGATCCCCTGGAGGAAGGTCATGGCAATCCACTCCAGCATTCTTGCCTGGAGAATCCCATGGACAGAGGAGCCTGGTGGGCTATAGTCCATGGGGTCACACAGAGTCAGACACAGCTGAAGCGACTTAGCACACACACACGCATGCACAAAAGGGTGACTGTGTGAAAACAGAGATAAGATGGCCATCTACAAGCCTTCAGACATCCAGCCTCCATATCTGTGAGGAAATAGATGTCTGTTTTTTAAGCTGCCTAGTCTGTGGTTCTTAGTTATGGCAGCCCTAGCTGACTGATACAGGTCCCATCTGCTCAGTACTTCTCTGGGAGCACCGAGAATCCAGTGGATATGGGAAGTCAGAAAGAAAAATGTGTGACATCACTCAAAAATGGGAGATACGATCCTGCTAAACTGCAGCTGGTTTCCAATGAAAATAGTTTTTGTTCCTCAATTAAAGCGAAGTTAATTACATTGATAATGGATCGGCAAAAGCATTTGGATTTTTCCATTAACATCTTTCTTTGGGCGAAAATCCTGAGGGAGGGGAGAATCCACGTGTAGAGAAGACATAGATACAGAAAAATCTACAAAACAGAGTCATTTGTGGAGGAGAAAGCAGGACAGTGGAACCCTGCCTGGATCAGTGGAGAAAAAGCACTTCAGATAAAGCATGTATCGTTATTGTTGTGATCATTATTCTTTTGCCTGTAGTGATTGACCTCTCAAGGTGTTTTAGATACCAAACCAATGTTTTTAGGATCTGAGGGAAATACCAGGAGCCTCCTATGACTCAAAGCCAGAGACCCCGGTGATGTGAGGAGGAAGTGCCATTGTTTTTTGTTTCCAGAGAAGATGAATGGGCCTTAGGAGAAAAAGAACTGGCATTTCAGAAGGTTGCAACTTATGTGGCTACGTTTATAGACAAAATCCCAAAAAGAAGACTCACACGTGTTGGGATGAAATTACTTCCTGCAGTTACTTTAGGGGAACAGGTGCCTTTCTTCCTCACCATCAGCTCCTGAAATCCTGTGGCCGCCAGACCACCCCTTCCCAGTCCCTGCTCATCAGCAGTCTGAACACACGCCCCACACAGTGGACTCCAGCTGAAAGACACACTTCCTCCAGGGTGGGCCTGGGAGAACCCCAGCGGAGCACTCTGGGTCCCAGCCCTAGGATCCAGGTCCCCATATGTCAGGACCCATGGATGTGCTCTAAGCTTTTCCATCACTCTGATCCCTCTGGCCCTCAAGTCATCCATCTGGGCTGTACCTGGACTCGGCACCTATCTGAGCAAGCAGTTAATAGAAGACAGTATCTCAGGGTGACATGGCCCCTGAGCCTTTGCATAAGGCTCGTGCAAAGTGACGGTGGAGGGAGGTGGGGTGGGGAACTGTCTCCTTTGAGTACGTTTTTTTTCAAGACCTAAAGCCTCAAAGATGCCCAAACATGTGTTCCCCAGGAAGGCTTCAGCCCACCTTCTAAAGGCCTGTCTTCTGCATATTGATTTCATAGGTGTGTATGTGTGTATTTGTCTTTATGTGTGGGAACGGTGGGGAGAGGAGAGCTCCATTGGAAAGTGAGTTTCCAAGTCAATTTAGTTTCCATCACCCCAAGACAGAGGAATAGAAATGCACATGGGCACAAAGCAGCAGGGGTCACAACGGCCAAGAGGTGGGAACAACACCAGCATCCACAGATGGATGAGTGGATAAATATGATGTGGATAAACACAATGGAATCTTAGCCTTATAAAGAAGGAAATTCTGATATATGCTATGACATGGTTGAACCTTGAGCACATTATGCTCAGTGAAGGAAGCCAGACACAAAAGGTTAGATAAGGTATGATTCCACTTATATGAGGCCCCTAGAACAATCAAACTGATAGAGACAAACGTAGGATGGTGGGTGCCAGGGCCAGGGGTATCAGAATTAGTGTTTAATGGGAACAACATTTCAGTTGTGAGAGATGAGAAAGTTCTGGAGGTGGGTGGTGATGATGGTCGCACAAGAATGAGATTGTGCTTAATGCCACTGAACTGTTAACATAAAAGTGCTTAAAATGGTACATCTTGCTCTGTGTATTTTACAGCAATTAAAAAATAAAATTTAAAAATATTTGTACATCCACTGAACTCTCACCATGCACCAGGCACTGTCCGGGTTCCATCATATACAGTAAATACCACTTTCATCCTGTCAACAGTCCTTCAATAAAGATGTTATTAACCCATTTTATAGACAAGAAACTGAGGTATAGAGATTGTTCACTTTTTAAGATGGTTAATTTTATGTTTTGTGAATTTCAATCCAATATACTCTTTAGAAATGCACGTATAGAATACATCTGTATCCATATATTTTGGGCTTCCCAGGTAGCTCTGTGGTAAGAATCTGTGGGTTCGATCCTGGGGTTGGGAAGATCCCCTGGAGAAGGAAATGGCTACCTACTCCAGTATTTTTGCCTGGGAATCCCATGGACAGAGGAGCCTGGCGGGGCTACAGTCCATGGGGTCATAAAAGAGTCAGATACGACTCAGTGACTAAACAACAACAACAATCCATGTGTTGTGTGTGTGTGTGTGTGTGTGTGTGTGTGTGTGTGTTGTTTACTGGTGGTTCATTTGTTATATGACTGAATAAACACACAGCTGCTCCCTGTGGGCACCTTTCTCCCATGGCCTGGCCTTGCCCTCTTCTGAATGGTCTGGAGCAAGCTGTAGGCCTGGGTGGGGGTTGGGTGTCTATAGCCAGACTCGTCAGGGCAAAGATGCTCTTAGGGCAGCTTATAACATCACTTCATGGATGGTGACACCACCATGGGATCTGCCCCCACCCCATGCTAAGCCTATGGACACTAGCCCGCAGGCTGGGGATTTGGGGTTTTCAAACCTGGTTTTATTAAAAGTCCCTAAACAGTGTCTCTTTGGAGGCTTATCTGTCTCATTAAATAATAAGTCACATGGGCTGGGAGCACTGACCAGCCTCACCTCATCAGTATCCACTTTCCTTTATCTTTTAGAGAGAAATGATAGTTTATTCCTAGTAATGGTTGCTGGGCACAGACCACCTGATAAATAGATGTGATTAAAAATGAACTAAGTCAACATCACCTTTCAGCTGACAATGGGAAAAAGCTGCCAGTTGCCGTGTGTATGTGCACGGGTCCATGTGCATGAGTGTACATGTATGTGAGGGCACACACGTGTGTGTGTGCGTAAACATGTGTGTCATGTGTGTGAATTCATGTGCACTGCTAGTGTGTGGACACATCTGCACACACATTCTGTGGAGCCAGGAAGGACATCCATGAAGGGAGGAACATGGATGGGGATCCAGACCCATCACCCTCTGTGCAGGCAGGTGTGAATTGGGAGTTGATATGTTGTAACTGCAGTGACCCTAGGGAAACCCATTTCTCAAAGATGGTCTTTGGAAGGTATGTTTGCAGAGGTCTTGATAATGTGAATGATCATCTCCTAATTCTTGTTTGGAAAATTAATCTTCTGCTTTCTTAAAACGTGGTGCAGCGTTTTAGAAATAGGATCAGTGGCTAATGCCTGTATTAGTCTTTGTAAATCTACCTGAGGGGCTTTCCACGTGGCGCTAGTGGTAAAGAACCTGCTTGCCAAAGCAGGAGACATAAGAAACGCAGGTTCGATCCCTGGGTCAGGAAGATCCTCTGGAGGAGGGCATGGCAATCCACTCCAGTATTCTTGCCTGGAGAATCCCACGGATGGAGGAGCCTGGTGGCCTACAGTCCATAGGGTCACAAACGATCGGACATGACTGAAGGGACTTGGCATGCATGCATGCAAACCTACCAAAGGGGGTTGGTTAAGAAAATTATGGTACTTTTATGCAGTGAAATAATATTCAGTCATTAAAAACAAGGTAAAAATCTGCCTAGAAATAAGTTCCTGAAAATACCGTTAAGCAACAACAAAACCCCAAGTTACAAAACAACGCCTATAAGGTGAAATAATCGGCAAACTCTTACGTGTAGAAAACTCTGGAAGGTGACAAGACACTGATTTGTGAACAGCGGTTGCTTCTGAAAGTCAGATTACAGGTGTGTGCTCTTCCTTCATCTTTCCTCTCTGTATTTTCTACAGCGATCGTCTATCACTTATGGAATAATGAAAAGGTACTAGGAGATTGTTTTAATTTGAAAAGGGGGTGGAAAAAAGGGATCCTACTGAAGGTCTTTAGACCCTGCCAGCCCCAGGGGAGGAAGGTGAAAGGGCTTCTGGGAGACAAGCAGAGGGCCGGCACTCTTGGCTCTGACTCTGAGAATCTTCCAGGGTGTTGGTGGCTCTTGGGCTGCAGTCACAAGGTCACCCTGAAAGCCAGAGTCGTCTCCTCAGAGTGAGATGTACTCACGCCCACTCGCGTCTGTGGGAGAACCAGACCCGCCACTCTCATTTGGCTCCTGCCTCACACCATTTCTCTTGACGGATCCCACACTCATTCCTCGGACACTGAAGAAGCTCCCTGGCTTGGTGACCAGGTGTCGGCCCAACGTGGCCACTCTCTCCCCACCGTGGGGGCCTGAGGCACCATCAGGGCAGGAGGCGCTGCTCTGGCGGTTTGGTTTTTGACCAGTCATCAAACCTGCCCCCCTCCTTACCCACATCTACCAGGACTCATGGCCCAGGGGCTCAGTTCTGTTGCTCAGTCGTGTCTGACTCTTTGCGACCCCATGGACTGCAGCACGCCAGGCTTCCCTGTCCATCACCAACTCCTGGAGTTTACTCAAACTCATGTCCATTGAGTCAGTGATGCCATCCAACCATCTCATTCTCTGTTGTCCCCTTCTCCTCCCACCTTCAATTTTTCCTAGCATCAGGGTCTTTTCAAATGAGTCAGTTTTTTGCATCAGGTGGCCAAAGTATTGTAGTTTCAGCTTCAGCATCAGTCCTTCCAACGAACATTCAGGACTGATTTCTTTTAGGAGGGACTGGTTGGATCTCCTTGCAATCCAAGGGACTCTCAAGAGTCTTCTCCAACACCACAGTTCAAAAGCATGAATTCTTCAGCGCTCTGCTTTCTTTATAGTCCAACTCTCACATTCATACGCAAGTTCCCGAAAACAAGGCAGACAAAGCACACTCAGACCACTTATCTCCAGGAGCATACGGGCCTCTGTGAAATTAATTCACACCTTCACCCTTCCGGTTGTAGTGGGAGGACCAGGTGGACAGGACTGCTATTCACTGAAGGTGGTACTTTTACTCAGTACAACAGTGATGCCATCCCTCAAAGGTCCTGGGCAGGTATAAGAGAGCTGTCTCTGCACGTGGCTAAGGGTCCTGGTGTAAATCACCAGCCTTTCAGAGACCAGTCTCCTTCTTGGTCATAAAAAGAGGGAGTTGGACAAGAAGTTCCCCGGCTCTCCCCCACCGCTCAGACATTCTATGATGCTCTATGGGTGTCAAGATACCATGAGCATGACATTCTTCTTTGACAGCAACTGGACCACAGCAATACCCTATTCCTACTTCCTTCATATTTCAGGATTAGGAATAGAGTTTTGAGAAAGAAAATCCTCACCAACATGGAGTGTCTCTACCACACACACACACACACACACACACACACACACACTGATGTCACAGCTCAACCCCATGAAAGGCCTGCAGAGTTGACGCCAAACCAAGGACACAGCAAACTCCAGTGAAAATGCCCTCACTCAACTCTCTATGCCCTGGGGCTTCTACCCCAGGAATGCCACTCTGTCCTCTATAACCCCCTGCTGGAGGAGGCCAGTTGGGGGCCAAGACGCCCACAGCCAGATGGACATGTTTGCCTTCCAAGACAGTTCACGAACAAACCACTTCTGCCTGGTACATGCTGATCGAGGGATCAGAAGACCTGGAAGATGTGAGTCCCTGTGCCAGCCCCTTACTTCCTAGCCCTACGGGGTCCTCATGTACAGTGAGGAAGTGGGTGATGGTTCCGATGGGGCTGGGTGAGGCTCGGCCACGGCAGCAAACGTCACCACTGCAGTCACAAGACTTATCAGCACGATGTTCTGAACTGGCCTCTCAGGGGAGGTGGAGTGGCCCTCTCCTCACCAGGCTCCTTCTCATGGGTGGACCAGCCCTGAATGCCCCTTGACCGGGCATTGTGGGCTGCAGAGCTCAGGATGGTGGCAAGGAGGGCTGGCCTAGCCGTGCTGTGATGTCCATCACAGGGGACCAGCAGTTTGCTCTGTCTCTGATTTATTATTTTTTTCCTTCTTGGTGGGCCCCAAACAGAAACAGATGAGAGACCATAAAAAATGCCGTAAAGCGATCAGAAAAGTCAAGGAGATGCAGAGCGACTCCAACAGGGATGTTCTCCGGTTACAGAGAGATGAGCTTTCCCAGTGCCTCTGTCTACTAACGGAAGGCCCACGCCCTCATGTGCTGGTTCTGGACAGAACATAATTGAAACAGGCTGAGTGGCCACTTCTCCAGAAGGCCCCTGAACTGCCAGAGGGAGGAAGCATTTGGAAAAGACGCCCATCAGCTCTTTCTGCTTCTTCCTGGCCCACCTCCCTCCCACTGGGCCTGTGTGGGCTGGGCAAACAGCTCCAGAGGTGGCATAGCTCTGAGCTAGACAAACTCCTGAAAGGGCAGGGAGCCTCCACTGGGCCATTTTTCAGACTTTAATTCCACTGAGTGAAACTTCAAAAGGCTTTCCACTTGCTCAGTCCAAATTCCCTCTTTGCCTTGGGCGAACACCGCCCTCCAAGGAGAAGGGCCAGCTGATCATCGGGAGGCCTGCTGTGGATGCCAGCATCGGGCTGGGCGCTTCCGCTGCACAGAAGCAGCAACACCCACGGGATGGCTTCCTTACCAACTGGTGAAACCCAGGAAGAGTCGAACGACAGGGCCTGAAGCTTCCCGAGGCTGCGGGCCATTGTGGCCACACACCCAGCTGTGAGTCTCGGCTCTGCCATAAAGAAGCTGGCGGCCATGACCTCCCTGAACCCTGCCCCCCGACCCGAAGGAGGACAAATTCTAGGAATGTCTCCTATGGCACAATATTGAGAATAAACAAGGCAGGGACTAACCCCTCCCCAGCCCCAGGCCCTCAGCAGTGTTAGCTGATAATCCCCAGCACAGAACGCTGAGGCCAGCATGCCCTTGATGCTCTTGAATTTCAGCTGAGAGCAGACCCTGGGGACACCTGTCCTTGGAGCGCTTCCCTGGGTCCTCCCCACTCTGTTCCCCAGGCAAACTCTCTCTCTCTACAGGTGTTTCTAACTCAGGCTGAACTGTTCTTGCTTTGGACCCCAGGAATGTAAGACAAGGTCAAGAGGGAGGCATGTTGCCCAGTGACCAGACTGAGGGTCTCTCTTCACACACAGATGAGTAGGCATAGAAGGTCAGGAGCAAAATGCTGGGGAGGAGGGGAGGCAGGAAAACCCAGGATGTCCTCTCCCTTGGCCTCCTCCCAGGGGCACAGAGGCCACACCCGCGTCCCTCTTGTGTCCCACAGGGGCAGTGGCCTTTCTCACCAGGGCCTCCTCCCTTCCAGCTCCATCAAAACCTGGGAGCGCTTCTCCACGTTGGTCCCCAGACCCGCCAGCCTAGGTCCTGGGCCTCTGCGGAGGAGGAGACTAGGGTGAAGCGAACCCCACACCCTGTCCGGGTTCGGCAGCCAGGCTCCCGGAGAGTCTGGGAGACAGTTTGGCCCCAGGCCCTCTTGAGAGAGTTTTCTTTTATATTTATTAACCCACTTTCTCTCCTGGCCCTTCGGAGCAATGAGGAAACCTCAGCCAAGGCTATTAATAGGCCAAAGCCGTCCCTTGGGAGGACAATGAGCTCAGACCCACAGCACAGGTGCCAAGCATAATGAAGGTTCCTGAACTGCCTAAATATAGGCTGCGGCCGTGTCGGGGTGCTGAGCACGGTCTGCCTGTGGCCACCCAGCCCCGCTCCCCGCCGCCACCTGAGCCAGACCAGGCCCCGCCGAGAAAGGACCTGCTGTCTCCTACACGTCCACCCCAGGCCAGACCTGGGGGGAGCCGCTGAGGAAGTGGGGGGAGGGGTCGGCAAAATGACACGCGGTATAAATGACGCCTGTAAACAGAGAGTTTAATAAAAAAGGCGGTGAGGGAATTTATGGGCAACCCAAGGATCATTAAAATTATTTATCTACTTACCTCCCTTGCTGGCTGATCAGTCTATTAATTACCTATCATACACGTGCTGATTTGCATTTCAGTGAGAGGACAGGGTGAGGGCAGGTGAAAAACACAGAGGGTCCAGGAACCAAGTGGTGGGGACAGGTGTGGACCCTCCTCTCTACTGACCATGGCTCCCCGACTGGCACCCCTCCGGGCCACACTGTGACACGGCTGTGCCCCATCCCCAAGCCCCAGCCCCACTCCTGGGCCTCTGAGATACCCCGGGTCTGAGGACCTGGTCGGGTGGAGCAGAATGTGTGCTGGAAGGGGGCACGACACAAAGGGGGCACGCACCTGTTTGCAGACGGGCAGCTCCCAGGACAGGGTCCCAGCCGGAGGGGCCTGCAGACCAGCTCAAGGGAAATGCGTGCAGAGTCTTCCTCAGGCAGCTCTGACTTAGCGCTGGGTTGAAAAGAGAAAACATGAGAACAAAACCATTTCAATCTCTGAATATCTGGAGTGCATCAGACACACGCTCTCCCGCGCTCTTGATTAAAAATATCACAGGACAGAGTGTCATGGGAACCGCATCCTTTGAACACTGCGACTGGAAAACATTAGGCTGGGGGGAGTTATAATGAGGCGTCCCCGCTTACCCCTTCACAGTGGCAGCCGCTCCCAGTCCTGCTCCCCTGCAGTGAGACTGGGACTGGTCCCTGGGATGCCAGGGGATGGGCCAGCAGGCCAAGGGGTCTGGCTGGCCATGGCCAGAACGATGGTGGGAGGGTCTGTGTCACCCATTCCCAACTCGGGCCCCAACTCTTCACTCAGGTCAACAGAGCCAGGTTGGAGGGTAAATCATCAGTATCAACCCATTATCACTTGCAGTTCCCCAGCACCAGGTTAGATTCCAGGGGTGTGGGGCTGACCAGGGGCTCTGCCTGGGGCTGAACTTGCAGTTTATGTACACTTTGAACCTCTCTCATCAAAACCTGTGGGGCTCACCACAACCAGCCGTGGAAGCCAATGCCTTAAAACAGATCTCTTTTCTTCCTTCCTTCCTTTCTTCTTTCTTTCCTTCCTTCCTTTCTTCTATCTTTCTTCCTTCCTTTCTATCTCTACATGACATCTACCCTCTTTCTATAGCTACAGGATGTATCTTCATCCAGCTGTAGATAGATACACACATGCGTGTGTAGGTAGATACATAAACAGATGCATAGATAGACTGTATTGATTCCATTTCTCTGGAGAACCCTGTCTGGTTCAGGGCCTCTAGCTTGCACGCACTCCAAGAGATCGACCCTATCCACTAACAACACCAGAAATGCCACTGTCCCACCCCCTGCTCCACCCAGCACGCAGTCCCCACTCCCAGGGAAGGAGCTATGCCCCAGCAATGGTATTAAAGCAGGAGGGAGGAGGAAGCAGTGAGGACCTAGTCGTCTGCTTGAGAACGAGCCGGGAATGACCTGGCCCTCCAGAGTCTCCAATGTGACGCCCCAGCCCCCTCTTCTACCAGGGCCTCAAAACCCACCCCTGCCCTCAGAGCCAGGCTTCCTGCATTTGCAGGACAGTCGTCTCCATGCCCCCCTCCCCTGTGCCCCCACCCAGCTGCCCCCTCTTCCCCTGCCTGCCGATGGCTTCTCAATTCTGATGATGTATCAATAACTGCAAAGCAAAATGCCACAGTTAGCAGCGCTACTGTACTGTAACTAATCGCTTTTGGAATCGATTTCCAGGGTTGCGTGTGTGCAGCGAGGTGGGGCTGAGTACCCGAGGCCGCTGCAGCCCCCAGGAATTAGGCACACCAGGAAAAGTTCCAAGAGACAAAGAAGGGGGCGGGAAAGGATGGGAGGAAGGAGACCAAGAAGAAAGCAAATTTTTTAAAAGACTGTAATACAGAGATGAGGGGCAGCAAGTTGCGTCCCCACTCAAAGCCGGGCGAAGACACAGAGGGTGACAGAACCTTTCCTGGGATGGGGACACCCCTGACCCCCACAGTCCCATGTAGCCCTCAAGTCTCGGACCTGGAAGCTGCTCCAAGCATATGCGGACCTCAGGGGTCTCTGGGGCTGACGTACTTAGAAGCTTGTGTTGGCTTAATAAACCGTGTTGCTGCCGCTGCAGGGTCATTCTCGGGCACGCACAGGAGAGGGCCGGAGGAGTGCTCAGTGGCCACTCCCACCTCCCCAGGAAGGGGAGAGGGGGCAGGAGTTCAGGCAGAGGCCTCGGCAGGGCTGTGCCTCTGATCATACAGACTCTCGGAGCCTTCTTCCTGCTGTAACGCATGAACCCTCCAGAGATCCTAGAGGGAAACTGAGGCACAGAACCCTCGAACACTCCCTCGCTCCCCCCCCCCCACTCCCGCTGCCAAGGTGCAGATTGGAGGCCCAGGGAACCTGGGGCCTGGCTTGTGACAGCCACACTGTCCTCACTGTTGCTACAGTGCCCTCTGGGAGATTTGGTTTCCCTACCTGCTATGTGGGCCTCTTGCACAGCCCTGACCCCGCCCTGCCCCGAGCAGGATCATTGAAGGAGGTGGGACAGGTGAGGCCACACCACAGGGGCTAGTTAGGGAAAGTGCCAGAGAGGGGACAGGGGCCCCTGTGTGCCTTCTGAGCACGAGTGCCAGGACGGAGCGTTAGTGGGTCCAGTGCGCTGGGGTCCATGTATCACCGGCTTGTTCCTTTAGCCACTCCACCCTGCTCTTGTTTACCTCACTGCTTCCCACCCCAGATCGCCCAGATCCCCAGTATGGAGCCCCAGGGACTCAGGCCAGAGCTGGGCTGTCTGGGGGTGGAAGGGGCAGAGAGCCCCAGGCAGGTAGATAAGTAGGGGTGGGGGAGGAGCTGACAGGAAAATGGAAAAGGTCCGGTGGCACCCTCAGGGCAGAGAGGGAGGGCAGGGCATCCAGGCTCTTCCTGCAGAGAAAGTGCCAAGGCCAGGCCTGAGATCTGCTATTTGCTTCACTTGCCCAAAGACTGCTTCCATCAGTAATTCCGGGGGGCCCCTGTGGCTTCAGCATCTCTCCTAGAGAAGAGGGGGAGGCTTGAGCCCCACCATATGCCCCCTGGACCAGGGGACACCCCTGCCAATCCTCCCACCTCCTCTGGAGGCCACCCTGAGGCCAAAGGCAAACATCTCCAGACCTCTGTTCACCCTTCCCTTCATGTCCATCCCTCTCCAGGGATTGCTTTGAAGGTCCAAGGGTCTGTGGTCCAGACAGACAGGGCCTGAGGGTTCAGCAGACAGATAGCCTTAGAGGGCAGGGAGAGGTCAGGGCCCTACACATGCTGCTTGGAATTTTGGCCAGGGAGGTCAGGGGTCATGATCACTCCTGCGGTGGGGTGCAGGCACTGGGGGCCTAACGGGGAGTCCAGACATTAGTGATGGTTTTCTTAATTTTTAAAAAATAAGTAGAACCGTTTCAGGTCTTGCCCTAAATCTTTCCAGGGAACAGACTGCTTTCCCAAGTGGGAGAGTAGAGGATGGAGTAACTCACTGTTCCCCAGGAGTAGGCAGAGTCCCAAGCCTGCTGGTAAACAGAGGAAAGGTGTGCAAGAATCAGAGGATTCAGAGTAAAGCAAGCCGCCACTTCTCGGCTCTCATGTGGACAAAAGTAGACATGCCTGGCAATCTCAGTGAGGATAGACTAGACAGTTGGTGGAGCACGGGTGGGTCCAGACAGTTGGAGAGCTGTGGGAAGAATCTGGAACGTTCTAAGACTAGCCATTCACAACCAGGTATCATCTCCAGGGCCGGAGGAGATGAGCAGAGAGAACCGCGCATCTGTCCCAATAGCAATACCATTGCGGTTGGTTCCGAACAACCGGAGCGTTCGTCAAGGACAGAGTGGGTGAAGACAAAGCCACAGGTTCCTAAGACAGATTTCTCCACAACAGACAAAAGGAATGGATCAGAAATGCACAGAGGAGTTGCAGAAACACAAAGCCGAAAGAAGCAAGTTGCAGAAAGAAGCCACATACGTGCACTTTAAGAAGTGGGAGAACTACAGTCTGTTGTTCATGGTTATATGTGTGCAAGTGTGTTTTCAAGGGACGAAATGATGGGCACCAAGTCGACACTC
The DNA here is from genome assembly GCA_024291935.2 of Okapia johnstoni. Lineage (NCBI taxonomy): Eukaryota > Metazoa > Chordata > Mammalia > Artiodactyla > Giraffidae > Okapia > Okapia johnstoni. The sequence continues at coordinate 9,749,681 of CM044306.1, forward strand.
AGAGCTGCCTCTGGGTGTCTGTGTGTCGCGTGGGGGGATTGAGGCTGGGGGTGCAGAGGGGACTTGACCTCCATCTGTAATATTTTATTTCTTTTTTTAAAACAATGCAATATAATAAATGTTAATCATTGTTAACTGCAGTAGAGAAACATAGGTATTTATTATATTTTACCTTAATTGTCAAAAGTCTCCAAAAATTTTCTGAGACAAGCATGGTTAGATTAGAAGCCCCTTGAGGAAGTGAGAGACCCGGATGACACATGTATAGTCACTCAGCAGTAGCATGGTGTTTCACACCCTCAGTGGCTCAGTAGAAACCTGTGGCCTGGGTGGCTGAGTAGATGAATGACATACGTGACAGTGACTCCAGAAGAATCGGATCTGCCCTTTCCGCTCTCCCTCCACTTAAAGGACAATAAACGAGTCTAGAACTGTCTCTTCTACTGCCCACTGAGATTTTCTTTAGAAACCACCAGCCTAAGCAGAAGCTATTGCATTCCAAACGAGGGTCCTGGGTGTGGGGACGATCAGTCCCCAGATGTTCTGGAGTCTAGACCATCCATGTTTCCAAGAACTCGGGTTCTCACATTCTTCTCCCTCCTAAAATGCAAGGGGAGGGCACAGAGTCTAGGGGACCCAGGGACAGTCCTCTGAGCAGAGTTTCCCCGCACTGAGACAAGCACCACAAGGTCCTGAATGCTTGGAGGGCTACTTCGCTTCCTGGCAAGCAAAGATCTTCACGCAGACAAGGAATCCAGAGTGACTCAGAGGGGTCAGCAGGGTGGCTGTTCTATTACGAGGGGCCAAGTCCTGAGAGCTTTCTGGCAAGTCTGCTCCACAGGCAGAAATCCATCCAGTGTGATTTACCCTGAGAGCTGCCACCCTTTATCCACTGGGCTGCACAGGCACACTTGCCTGGCTCCTCCAGTGTGTACCAGGATTTGAGTATGCCACGGTGGGCAGACGTGCCCCCGGCTCTGGCTCTGATCTTATACACAGTTCCACTTTCTGTGTTACAAGCTAATAAAAGCTGCATGATCAAATTCCAGGTCATTACTCAAGGAAAGGGACCCCTCTGTGGTCGCCAGCCACAGTTTCGAACCAATTAAAATAAGCCCGGCATTTCTGTGGGCTGCCGCCATTCCCACCACCCCGGAGGTCTCAGAGGGCCCATGCCCGCCATGAGCAAGATGCACGAAATGTTAATGGAGACGCTTAAATGCCACATCGAGGGGATTCTGGTAAATAAGGCCACACGGAAGAGGCTGGGGGAGAAGTCTCCTGAGCTAACCCTGGAGGAAACTTCAATAAAAACGAGATTGGATTGAAAACAATTCACTCTGTCTGCTGGCAGAGCTGGGAGGGGCCTTCGGGGGAGGAAAGCTCCTTTATTTCCCATTAGTTCCCCTTTGCACCTTATGTGCCCCCTGCTGTCAACACCAGAATCTGCCAGGGGGGCAGCACCCACTGAGCCGGCTGGGAGAATTGGAATCAGGGTGTCATTTGCCAGGGCGGGGCACAGACAGGCAGGCAGTGGTTTAGTGAAGGTGGAGAGTGGAGGGCTTGGAACAGAGCTGCGAGAGCGGGGGCATCTTGGGGTTGAGAAGGGGGAAAGGCATTGCTGAGGACTTGGTTGTGGGGAGCCAGGGGCGGTCAAACTATCTGGCAGCTACTCTGAGTTCTGTTGGGTCCTGTTTCAGGAAGATCAGATGTCACCCAAGAGACAAATGGATAAGGTTCCAGGGAACACTGCCCTGCACCCGGGTCAGCAGGTAGATGGAGACTGGTGAGCAGTCCAAGCGGACACTGCAGCTCAGCGTAAACTCAGGGTCAGCCCTGAGTTGGGGGGTGGGCAACCCCACTGGGCTGTAGCCCTTGCTCCCAGCCAAGACTGTCTATGGCTCAGAGTTCTGCCTGAGGCAATTGAAGGACCCCCAAAACAAAAAAAAAAGGAAAAGAAGTCACCAGGCCCAAACAGAAACTCAAGGAATCTGGGCTGGGTGAGCTGGGCAAAGCAGCCTGGGGCCCTTCCTCGCTCAGCCCTCACCCACAAGGCCACCACAGCTTCCCCCGCATGCTTGCTTCTGTCAGTCAAACTTTCCAACTGGAGTAAAAAACCTTGTCCCAGCTAGGGTTGCAGATTTAGCAAGTTAAATTACCAGGGGTGGTGGTTTAGACATTAAGTCGTGTCTGACTCTTGCGCGATGCTACAGACTCTAGCTTGTCAGGCTCCTCTGGCCATGGGATTCTCCAGGCAAGGATACTGGAGTTGGTTGCCATTTCCTTCTCCGTAAATTACTGGATGACTAGTTAAATTTTAAATTTCAGGTAAACAATAAATAATGCGTTTTGCTTTTTGAGTGTAAGTATGTATCATGTCATATTTGGGACACACTTATACTATCAATTATTCATTGTTTATCTCAAGTTAGAATTTAACCAGGTGCCTTGTATTTTTACCCAGCGACCCTAGCTTCCAGCTATCTGAGAGCCCAGCCTAAATACACAAACATATGCACACATTTACATACATATACACACAGGCATGCACTCATAGGCACATCCTTCAAAGAAAAGAAAGGAGCTAACTCTTTCACAAGGAGCAAACTGCCTGCCTGGTATTTCCCCTCTGTTCGCTCCTGAGCCCTCCTCCCATTCCCCACCCCCCAACAGCTGCCCCATCACTCAGACAAAGAGGCTGGGACACTGGGATTGTCACTTGTCCAAGGCCGCACAGTCAGCATGCAGCCTGGCTGAAATTGCAGACCCAGGTCATTCGCATTCCAAAGTCTGCGCTCTTTCCACAAAACCAGACCCAATGCATCAAACTTTAGATGTTTATCTCCAAACAAAATGGCCATAAGGAAGTTGCTATTGATTCTGCAGTCAAGTCAATGCACAGTATTTGAGGCCTTGGCTCAGCTCATGCCAAACTCGGAACAATGATGCCATTACAATCCAGGGAGGCCCCTGCTGGGGAGCTCGCTCAGGACAGGGGTGTCGGTGAGCACACCTGGCTTCCATTCAGAGGGCTTGGGTCCATCCGGAGAACTCCGCTGGCAATCAAGGTCGGAGCAAATATGGAAAGCGACATTTGTGTGTGTGGCAGGGCATTCTAGAAAAGATAATCTCTCTGCTGGAACAAAAGAGGGGGCAAAACTTGTGCCTTCTTGGGTGGAAAAGATAGACCTGAGACTGTTTGCAAATTGGCAAGGTGTCCCTGAGCCCTCAACTTCCCCTTATCAACTAGTTGCTTCCGGGATTACCAGTACATTGTTTAGAATCTTGCTATGTGGTTAGAATTGCAATCTTTAATTAAAACAAAAATCACAGTCTTTGAGGAGGCCAAGGTAAGTCACGGGTGGAATTCTTGTCATTCATCTGGGCCACCCTATTGGCAGGGAAAGAGATTAGAAGTGACTGACAAGTCTTGCCCTTTACATCAGCAAGACAGTTACCACACCACACACTAACTCCAAGTCTTAATCACTTGGTTTCATAATGACTTTTCTGAGAATGAAAGTTAAGCTTTACCACTTTGTCATATCTAGAAATAACTTTTTCCCCCCTCCTCCTTTAAAAACAATCACCCCATAGATTGGAAAAACCTCCAGCACATAGTTAGTAAATCTTCCTCCCGTGAACTGCCTGCCTGCTGTCAGCAAGTTTTATAAGAGACAGAAGCTCCTGAGAGTTGTCAGCTGGGTTCTTGCAAGGACTAATTTTTGTCATGAGTGAAATAAAAGCATTCTGGACCTAAAGATTGGGATGGTTCAGGTGTCATTTGCTAACCCAGTGGCCAGGAAGAAAACCACCATGGGGTTGAGGAGGCCACAAGGAAGAGGAGCCCATCATGGATCATCCAAAACTCTAACCCAGAGGACACCACCAATCACATGTTAAAATCCAGAAAAGAAAACTGCAAGGTCAAATGAGCCAGGGGGTCTGCTTCATGAAAAATACCGCCAATGCCTCCAGCTTTTGCTTCCACACTCAGCACCACCACACCTCCCATCTTCCTTTCTCAATGGTGCAGTCAAGAGGCAGTCAAAATACTAACATCGTGATGTTTTCATTATTTGCCTGATGGGGTTTTGTTGGAAAATCATGTGCCTGGTGTTGCATTTTGAGACTTTCTTTGTAAGGAAGGAAGATGTGGGGGGTCGGGGGAGGAAGCTTATGCTGGATTGCTGGATTTTGGCTCTTCCGGAGACAGCCCCCTGCAAGGAGCTGGTTTAATTATAGGCAGGTTGTTGATTTTTTTACATGACCTACTTCCCAGATGGTTTTCCCCGTGTTTCTTTAATGCCACGAAGTTTTGACATATTGGAGCCAGGAAGGAAGAACAGTCAGACCTTCATCACCCAAAAAAGGAGGGAACCTGGGGGCTTGATGGTGGGCCTCAGAAGAAAGGAAGAGATGAAACAGGTAAGAGGCTGGGAGTGAGAGAGGTGGGAGAGGGAGAGAGAGCAGGGAGGCTCTTGCTGGCCACTCGGGAGATACTTAGTGACTTCCCTGTACAAACCCCCTGGCTGGCCCAAGCAGCTATTACCCGGGAGGCCTCGGCCTGGTTTCCGGGTGCAAAGCTGAAGATCAGCTTGCTGGAGGGCCCTGGGCGAATTACTGAGGGCAACCTGGGCTGGCTGGTATGTCCTGTGGCGCTGGACCATGTTGGTGGCCTGTGGCTCCTGAGATGTGGACACCTTTCCAAAAGGCTGTGGTGGGTTTGCTGTCTGACGGCTATGACTGTGGCCTCTAGGGGGAGGGGGCTGGGAATCACTCCCCACGGAGTCCCTCTTGGTGCTGGCTGTGACCCCAAGCCCCAGGACAAGAAAGTTCTGCAGACAGCCCAGCCTGCCACCAGGGCCAGCAGCAGACTCAGGGCCCCTAGTGCCCCAGCTGTCCAGCAGGACCCCAGATCTTCCTGCTTGGAGAACAGACTTGACGATGCTCGTTCCGTCATTCTCCTGCCTTGAGGCAGGGACCCTTTTTGACCATCCTTGTCATGAGAATTGGTACAATTTTTAAATGCTTCCTGGTAAGGCGTTTCCCATGCTCTGTCTCCCTTGGCAAGCCAACCCCACTGCCAGAGAAAGTCCTTCCTCTGATGTACCCTAGATCCCGTGCGAGGAGCCCTGAGAGCACTACCCACCTCCTTCCCTGGGTGTGTTTGGAAAACAGCTGCTTGCCACCCGCCGCTGAGTTGCCAATAGAGGCTTCGATGGAGAAACACTGCACCTCACAGCTGTGAGCTCTGTCTGCCTGCTCTGTGCATATCTGTCTTTCCCCCTAAAATCCTGGAGCAGGATTGCTACTGTTTGCAGCAGGCATGGCTCTGAGGAGCCGCCCTACTTCTCTGTGTCACAGCCTGGCTCTCGCTGGCACTAATAGGTAAGCAGGAAATGGATTCCTCACGCCCCTGGGGAGCCACCTTCTCGGCACATTCAGAGAGTTTGGCACGTTCTGCCAGGAGCCTCCATTACAGCAGCTTCAGGTCCTAGAAGTAACGGAAGGCACTGGGGGAGGCCACCACAGGTGCGCTGGGGTCCCTGGAGAGGAAGCCCCCACACGCCGGCAACATCACTGCCGATACCCACATACCATGAGATGCCACGTATCAATTTGATTCATGGCCTTTGTGTTTCAGATTCAGATGGGCTGAAAAAGACAGCTGGGCTTAAAACGTATTGTGCTCAATGAGGAGTTGGAGCTCAGGGCACAGAGGGACCCTGTCGTCTTCTAAAGGCAGATCTCTACCTACAAAGATCCGGGGACCCCGCGGACCCACCTGTGTCCTCCTTGTATAAAACGCCAACTCCGCAACACCAGCAAAGGAAAACAAACACGGCCAAGGCATTCTCTTGCTATTGCAGCAGGTCTCGGGGAGGCCACGGCCACTAAAGCCAAAGCTCGGGGCCCCTGTCTCCTCTGGACCCTGCCCCGACACACCTACTCAGCTGAACTGGGACACAAAGGGACTTTAAAGCACGGCAAAGAAACTTCCAGGTCTAAGTTTTCCAAGAAGAGCAGGTGAACGAGTTCTCATCAGAAATGTATTGTGCCCCTGGACTCACAGAGAAGACACATCAGACAGAGAGAGGGAGGGAGAGACAGAGACGAGAAGGAAAAACAGGGACGAGTGTTTACCAGGCACAGAGAGCCTGAGAAGTGGAGACTAGATGCTTCCAAAGGCTTTAGGAGTCTGCATTCTAATGCAGGAGCTAGCATGCACCTTCGTGACCTGCTCTCAAATCTGCATGCATGTCTATTACTAATTTTAAAAACGCAAGAGGTGACACAGAACAATGTTGGGGTAAGGAAAAAAGAGGTGGGTGCAAGTAGAGAGATACCAGGGAATATGCTGTCAAGAGTGAATTCCAGATGTGTCTCAGAAGGAGTGATAAATATGGGGGGCAGGAGAAGAGAGGGCACCCCAACCAAGAAAGGGAGAGTGAGAGCAGTTTCACAGAGTGCCCGTCATAGAGCTAAGGCAAGCAGGTTATGGTCTCACCGAGACTGTAACGCTGAAGGGCTGGCAGAACATGCCAAGCCACTCAATGAGATGGCCCAGGCAGTGTGCCCAGGCACAGTTCCCAGCACAGAGCCTGGCACCCAGCAAGCTCTTAATAAAAGTTAGTTTTCTTCCCCACATGGAGCAGAGCCAAATGGGGGCAGTGGAGCAGAGGGGAGAGCTAAGGACCTGGCTCCTAAATGAAGCTGGTTTTCCTGGGAATGATGAAACCCATGTCACACAGGGTCCAAAGGCAACAGCAGGTGAATGTGATGCCCAAAGGTTGGGATGGAAAGGGAAGGAGCCCAGATAGCCAGTCACCAAGACGAACATTCCTAAGCAGATCCACCGGTCTCAAAGCCCCAACTGCAGCTGTGCATGCACACACATCTTCCGGAGAGAGAATACCCAGGGTTGTCTTTGGGTCCATAGAGGGGGTCTGGGATGCTACGTAAGTTAATGTGCACTGCTGTGATTCCAAAGTCCTTTGCCTGGAAGCCCCTTTCCCAGCTCTAGCAATTGCAAAGCACTCAGGGAAAGGATATGAGATTGGCTGGCACGGGGTGTGGACAATCGGCCCCATGCTCACTTGTCACGGCCATTAGTTTGGAAGTAAGAAATACAGTGGATGTGGAGCTTGGGCAAAGCTGTCAGGCACCCTAAACCACAGTGCCGTAGGTGCCAAACAGGGATTCCTATCATTCTGATCCCATTGTCATTGGGATTGCCCCTGGTGTTGCGGAGTTGGCGTTTTATACAAGGAGGACACAGGTGGGTCCCCGGGGCCCACAGATCTTTGTAGGTGGGATTGGAAAGAAAGTGTGTGAAAGACACAGAGCATTGGTGTGTAACAATATAAGATCTGCTGTTGTTTTCCATGATATCCAGATCTTGGTAAAAGAAATACTGGGCCAGGACTTCTCCTAGAGGCTCCAGGAGCATGGAGAGTTGGTTCCAGGAGCCCTCGTCTCTTAGTACTGGTGTTAAGTCATTACTGCAGCACAGACAAGGGACAGTCCCTCTCCCACTATCCCTCTAGACCCCAGGGAAGCCTGCCCTGGGGAGGAGAATGGAAACTGGTTACTAGGAGTCAACCGTATCAGGAATTGAGGTTTTAAGCCCCTTTCCTAGTCCAGCACATTGGGTGGTAGTGAGAGCAGTGCATTTAGCCAAGAAAAGCTTGTGCAATGGCGGCTGCAAGGCCACCAACAGACACTGGTACCCTGTGGCTGCACCTACCTGCCCACCTGGACCCCCGCTCCAAGCCTCCCTGTCCTGGGAGTTCACACCTCATTGTCTTCTTGCTCTCAATGCTGCCAGGATTGCAGAGGAGGCAGTGCCACAACTCAGCGCTCTTCCGCCCCGGCCAGAGACAACTGCTTGCTGAGAGCTGGCGAGAGCGGCGTGTTCTGCTCGTGGCCAGTGGTGCGTGGAGCAATCCACCAACATGAGCCCAAGCCAGGCTTCATTAGTGCACAGATGCAGACAGCAAAGGGAGACCAATTGTTTGGACCTTGCGCTGTCAAGCTGGCGGGGCAGGATAAGAACTCAGGATCTTGCATTTCTAGGCTATTTGCAAACCTTCAGGTGCCCACTTCTAGAAGGAATGGAATCACTCAGGTGCCTCGGTGGGAGCTGCGGAGAGGAAGCCCCCTTCTTGCTGAGCCCCTCACAGTGGATGAGGGGGATGCTGCCTGCTGCGGTGACAACAGCTTGCCCCTCCGCAGCATACTTCTGCCTGCCACGCCACCCATGCCACACCATCTAAATACACGGGTCAGGTCCAGGGACTGATGGGTAGGGGGGCATTCCTGCCACCCTCTCTGGACCTCCCTTCATGGGGCTCGGAGTCACTGGCTGTGGGGGTTTGGTGGCTGCCATGCCCAGGAGGGAGCACAGAGAAGCACTTCTGCCATGAGCTGGTGGTGGCCCTGGACAGGCTGCCTTTGGTGGAGGAGCAGAGTGATGGCGCTTCAGCTTTCAGGGAATGCGCTGCCCTCCAGGGGGACCCAGGGGCACGAGGAAACCTTGGAGGGGAATTCCATTTCTGAGGGTTGGCGAGGAGGTGCAGCCAGTGCCAGGCACTCTCCTTTGCAACCTCCCCCCTCCATCTTGAGAGAAAGGCCTGTGGCTCACCTCCCACCTTCTGGGGCAGCCCCTCTGGTGGTGGGCAGACAGTTGATGCTACAGGTATCTGGCCTGTGTCCCCAGCACTGTGCCCTGAAAGCCTCCCCCTACTTGGAGTTCAGAGGATCTGTTTCCTGGGTGGAGAGAGAGAGGCCCTTGGAGAGGGTGGGGAGGGACATGGAGAGGGGAGCACAGGCAGTCCTCCCACACAGCTCTAAGGCATCACCTGGCAGAGCGGGCCGGCACCTGTAGGAGGCAGACGTTCATTCATCACCCTCGCAGCCCAGCCCTGGCTCCTCTGCCTCTGGGCAGGGAGAGAGGAGAAGGAAGGGCTGAGCAGCTGTGAAATGCGGCCCTCGGGCCAAGGCAGAGTCATGGTCCCGTGGACTGTCCTCTCTCTGTGTGCAGAGGACAAGCCCTATAGTGAAGGCTCCGGGCACGGTAGGACATGCAGCTGACATGTTTAGCACACCGGGCACAATAGCTCTTTGTAGACAACAATGAAGCCTTTCAGGAATGCCAAGGCCTGAGCCAATCCCCACCCCAGGCAATGGGCAATGGTACTTCTGCTCATTCCTTTTGTGTGAGCCCGGCCAAGGCAGGAGACACTGAACAAGGACTAGCCATAGGTGAGCTGCTCGCCCCTGGTCCTCCCCAGGGGAGACGGAGTAGTGGGCTCATCTCTGGGAGTCTCAGAGATGGGGCTGAGCAGCCTGTTGGGTTGGGCTTTCCTGGGCCCATCTGCGGTAGGAATATGGGGGACAGCTTGGGCCATCTCATTACGAGATACAGCTTTAACTTCAGAGGAACTTGTCAGTGAGCCCAGTAAGATTTCAGAGAACTTACTTATCCCTAAATGTCAACTGACCAGTCACTTACATTTCCCCCAACAGAATGGCCCCTTGACCTCAGTCCTTCACTCATCATCGTGATGGGGCAGAGGGAGCTCCCTAGAAAGGTCAGTCGAAACCGACCCCTTCCCAGGATGTGAACATCTGCTGTCCCTCTAGCACGAAATGGAATAAAATTTAACCATTAATGAAAAGAACAACAGAAATGTAAGTGCAGCTGCAGAGGCGCCTTCTTTGCCTCCCTGCTCTGAGCTCCAACCTCTTGGATATTTATTGTTCGTTCTCCCTTAAATCATTCCTGACGGCTGGACTGCTTGCACTCCATCACAGGGAGAGGCTGTGCGGAGCCGCAGTTCCGTTTAGCTTGCAGAAAAAGGAGCCTCCTAGGAAAAACCCACCCGGGAGCTGTCCGGTGCTGAACTCCGGCGTGATGGACGATTATGGACCATCTGCACTTTCAGAGGGGGATAGATTTATGAGCGGGAGAGACAGCTAGAAGAGTGTCCATTACTATAACTCACTGCCCTCTTCAGAGATATTCTAATCAGGAATCATCCTCCTGCCGAAAAGCCCAGGTTAAGAACTGGCAAAAGGTGAGATCAATTACATATTTCTGGGGTGCTTTCTTCCCAGAACAAGGCTGTCAAAGGTGCTGGGGACAAGGGCATCAGGAGGTCAGGGTGGGAGCTGCTGGTGGAGGGACGCTTTGCCTGGAAAGGCAGGTTCCTTGTCACGTTTCCCAGGGCTCCCTGTCTCACCTCGGCTCCTGATTTCTGGCAACTGGTGTTGAGAAGATAGAAGATGCCAGTATGTCTCTTCTTTCTCAGCCCCTGCATGGACCTACTTGAGATTTACTGACAACCAGGAATCATGCAGAGGGTGCAGCAAAGATCTGGATCTTCCTGGTAGGCTGTGTGGTTTGATATTTATGTGCACGGGGAAAGGAAAGGAGTATGGTCAGGTCCTGAGCTGGATGCCTTCTGTACATTGATTCACAGGAACTTTATTCCTGCTTTACAGGTAAGAGATCTACAGCCCATGGTGGTGTGTGACAGGGCCTCTGGCCCAGGTCTATCCGGTCCTCCCTAGCCTGCTGCCTGAAGGCCAAGATGACAAGGCAGAGATGCACAGGGAACTTCTCACTGGCCCTCTAAGGCTAACCCCCCCACTCAGAGCCCCTCCATCAGGACAGCCCCTGGCTCATCTCCAGTGGGCTCCCACTCCCTCAGAGGGCCCTGTAGTGAGGAAGTGAACTGACTGCCCTAGGCCCCAGCTCCCAAGAAGAAACCCCTACACACAGACAAACAGCCCCTTCATTTCTACTTCAGAGTTCACTTCTTTCCACTTCAGAATTCACAGAGCATTTTGACACTTGCCTAATCTGACCACAGCCTTTGTATTAGATAAAACAGATATTTTTAACCCTCATTTTAAAGGTGAAGCGGTTACGGGGCTTCCCTGAGGCCGCAGAGCTAACCAGCAGTCGAGCCAGAATTAAGCCCTCATCTCCTGGCTCTGTGTCTGGGGCCTTTCTGACCTCTGCCTGCTTGCCTTCCCAGGAGGCTGTCCTGAGCACGGCCACCCTTGGGAATTTCCTCTCTTGGGGACCTGCCCTCTCCTGGGCTCTCCTCTAAATTTGAATCTTGTCTCCCTGATTCCACCTGCTTTGGGTTAGGTTGAACTCACCCAGCTCACTGGCAGAGCCTTTGAGAACTCACCTGGGTGTAGGCTCTGAGACTCTAATCAAAGACCCTGCATATTGGGAAGTGCCCCCTCCTGCCAGGACCCTGCCATTCATTCTCTGAGAGGGTGGGCCAGGAACCCATGCAATGATGTGCAGCTCAGCACATCATGATGTGTAGGACTGGCTCTCGAGAGTTCTGGAGTCGGGTCTTAACTGGGACAAGATCAGGTTGTGGCTGAAAACAGCAGAAGTTCAGCTTATTCTTCTGCTGCTTTTATTTACCTTAAAAAAACAACACAAAGCTACAATTCTACCTGCTTCACCCTGGGAGCTCACCTGTGGCCTTTTCACCTGGAAAAAGCCTTCTGTTCTTACCAAGCCCCCTCCAACCCAGTCATTCATTTGTTCCACCACTCACTTGACCATGCACACATGGAGGGCAGGACCCTATCTCGCACTGGGCGGTCAGGAAAACCATTCTGCAGGAGGTTGAATGTGAACTGACCTGGATCTTAGAGGGCCTGGAAGGTGGTCAGATGAGGAAGGAGGGTGGGAGGGCTCTGTCTTGTGGAGGCAAGGTGGGCAGCAAGTGCAGCATGCCATCCACTTGTGTGTGGAGCAAAGAGAGGATAAGGTCGGATTGGTGAGCAGGGCAAGCACCCTTTTTTAAAGATAAACCCTTATAGGCCTGTTGTGCTAGGAGATGGCTGCTGTCTGCAGAGCACTCAGGGCACTGGGTTGCCCCCGTGCAGGCCATCCTGTCCATCACATTGGATCTGATGGAGGGCCTGTCTCTGGACCAGTGTGTCCAACAGATGGTGCCATCACAAAGATGCTCTGTGGCTGAAAGGTGGCCAGTGGGCCTGAGGACCTATTTCATTTAAATTAATTTACGTTTAAATGGCCACTGTTTCAACTAGCTTGGCTCTGGAGGTGAGCTGTCCAGACAGCCTCAGGATCTCACGCTGCCTGACCTCACTGACCGCTGGCTGAGAGCAGCCGTGGCTGAGACTCTTGTGTTCTAAAAGCTTTGTTGTGAAGCCTGAGCCATGGGAGGGGGCATGCATCGCTCTCCAGCCAGAGACATTTTGCTTCACCTGTGAAAACAGCATCCACTTGATGAATGGCCAGTGCCTGCACTTTGTGAAATTAAATTCTTGGCTTGGACAGAGCAGCATGGGGATAACCATGGCCACCCCCGTGACAGGGACAGGGCAGCAGGGCACTAGGCAGCAAAGGGCTCACAGTCCTGGCCCTGGCAGCTGCCACATGAGGGCAAGGTGGGCAGATAGTTACATCAGCAGGTGCCCCAAGCATTGGGTGGAGAGGAGCAGGAAAGAAATCAAGAACTCTAGTGCAAGAAAGGAGCTATGCAGCAGGGAGGGATGGTACTCACGCCACCCAACTTAACCCAGACCCTGGCCCCTGGCACACTGTCACCCCCAGGAAGGTGTCTCTCCAGGGCACACTCACACCAGCTGTGACCTTCCCACTCCTCCTGCCTCAGACACAGGAGAATTTATGCGCCCCTGTTATTTCCAGCCCAGCTCTGCTCTCCATGGAAACAAATTCCCCTCCTGCTTCATTATTATTATTATTATTATCTTCATTAACGCTTGATAGAATGCAGTGTCCATTATGGCCATCCTGGGAACTCCTATAAAGTGCCATTTCCCCAAACCCACCCTCCACCACAGCCAAACTGCAGGTGATCCCGTCCTCGGCTGCGGGGCGGAGACGGGGGGGAGTTGAGGTATGAGAATGCCTCATCCTTTATGACTCTTCTCACACAGTAAAAATTACTGCCAACGATATTATATGGTCATGCCGTAAACTCAGATCACCTCTGAGAGCTTGCTTCATTATGACCCCCACTATATAGTCTGGCAGCTACTCTAAACCTGGCCTCCTCTCCTCCTTCTCCCTGCAAGGATGTTTGCAGACCCCATGGGGGCTCTAAAGAGTGGCCTTTGGTCCCTGACTCTCACTCACAAAGCCTGGGAGGCCAGAGTCTACCATGGCTCAGTGGCCATCCCCTGGGTGAATCTTTGGGAGATGCAGAGAATCCAAATGAATATTCAAGTGCCCCTGCCCACTTGTGCTCCAGATTCACTCCTTGCTCATCCCAGAAGCCTCCATCTATGCCATCCCACTCCTGTTCCTTTTTAACTGACCTGCCTTTAAAGAAGTGGCAGGTATGTTACTTGTGACATCTCTGTGCACCCCCCCAAGTTGGATCCGGAGGACCACCCCCACTACACCTGTGCCCAGTCAAAGGGTTGTGGCCTCTGACCCTCCTCTCCATTTGCAGTAAAGGAGTTAGGTTGTCCTGGAAAATGGGCCATCAGATGAACCTCAGAAACTCTGTGTGTGTGTGTGTCTGTATATATGTTCTTACGCGTGTATGTGCATGTTCACTGCCCACCTAAGGTCAACTCCACCTTGGGATGGTGTCCAGTTGTCTCTTTCTCCCACCTCACCCCAACCCTCGGTACCCAATAGAGGGGCCAAATGCTTGACCCTCACTTAGACAAAAGTAATGAGTTTATTTAGGGTATCAGGCTGGTTTTGCTGCTGGGCTGGGGCCTCGTCCCTTGCCCTGGATGATTCTGGAATTGCCCGGAGACCTCCTGGAAGTCCCCTTGGCTCTGCTTGGTTTTCCCCACATAGACCCCAACTGTCATTGCCAAAACCCCCTCTGTGTACACAGAGATACCCGCCTGCTGTGGTTTCCTTTGAACTCCACAGAATCTTGGATCGTCCCCATAGATTCTTTAAATAGACAGGGCAGGGGGTGATGGGTGATTTCAGGGGATGTTCAGGTTCGATGCCCTTCTCCATCTTTCATAGACGGGGTTTCGGGGTGGAAAGAGGAGGCAGGCATCTCCCCAATCCTCTGACTCTCACCAGTTCCGAAAGGGAAAACCCAGCCCACAATGAGGTGGCTGCCATGCAGTTTTGGGTCATGAAGTCGGGTGGTAGGTTTGTGCCCAGGGAGTCTTCTCTGGATCTGAAGGTCCTGTGGTGCCCCCTGCCCACTGTGGCCCCTCTCTGAGCCCGCTGCTCACAGTTGGGACTGTCACTGGTCACCTTGTCCTGTTCTCACTCATGCCATCTCTTGGGTCACTGTGTTATTTCAATCTAATGTTTGTTTTCTCTTTTTTTTCATGTGTGTGCCTTGTCTCATAAACTAACCTGTCCATTTATACTTAAAAAAAAAGTTTTAAAATGTTTTTAAATCTCACATATGTAGCCCCCAGGCCCTAAATCTCTACTTCTGAATATCTACAGGGAGTGTCCACTCAGTGGTCTCTTGACCCCCATCCCAGGAGACCTAACTTATCCTGTGCGAAAAGCAAGAGCTGCGTGCAGAGTCCCTGTTTCTGCCATGTGGGTTCCCATTCACCTCCCCGCCGGGTTCAGTTTCAAAGTCTTTTCTGTGCATTTTTACTTTTCTCTTCAATTTCATCACCTTCCAATTGGACCCTGGTCCCCACAATGGCCCTGTCTCTGCCCACACCATCCTGTCCCCACCATCACACATCTGCAAGCTCTCCCTGCCCCAGAGCCTGGAGGGCTTCACCTCTTGGAGTCAGAGAGTGGGTTTCTCACCCCCATCAGCCAATGCAAATATCTTCCCCATCCTTTTCCTCTTGCCTGCAGCTTGGGGTTTCACCATTAACCTGCTCAGCTTATGGCTGGACGTCTTCACAAACTGCAGACTCCCAATCTCCAAAGAGATCGGAAGCTCTCAGAAGACAGGCATGGTGCCACAGGCTTTCTGAACTGAGTTCAGGCTGTGGGCTGTCTGCCATTCCCACAGTTCCCTGTGTCTACCTGCTGGAGACCATACACGTTTTCGCCGAGGTCCTTCGTGGGCATTGCAGAGAAGATCGCAGAATCCCATTTCACTTCAACCGTAGTTCCTAATGCCCATGTGAAGCAGGAGGGTCCAGACAACAGTACGGAGAGTCCTGAGGTGCTCCCGGGCTTGTCCGCCCCCAGCCTGGCCTGCACCCCACCCCGCAGAGACACCCACCCCTTGATAGACAGTCACTCCCTGCTGCCTCGCACTATTCTGTTTTCAGTTCTGTCTCAGGTCTGAGCAATCCAGTGCCCAGACAGGGTTGTAGGCTTCCTGAGGGGCTCCCCACTCACAGGCAGCTCCTCAAGGCTTCTGGGCAAGTCAGCTCTGACCCCTGGCCCCAGAGGGCGAGGGAGTAGATGGTCCCCTGAAGTCAGAGCAAGGGAGAACTGGCACCCTCAGTGGCCTGTCCCCACCACCCTTCACCAGCCCCCTGGGCCATCTCCTCATCCTTGTCCGCTGCCGTCTAGGTTTGAATTCTGTCTCCAAATTGGAAATCGCTCCAGCCATTCAGGACTGGAATTGGAGCCCTAGCAGGGGAAGGAGCCATTTGTAGCTCTTATGTTTTTATGCTGCTGAGCAAAGCAGGGATCAGACTGAGCACAGCTGTCAGGAGGTGTTCGTGATAAATCAATACAGAGCCCAGGGTGGGGAGGAAAGGGGAATGAACAGGGAGCCCAGGGCGCTGGGGACAAGGGCCAGATACGGGCCTGATGCCAGCTCCTGAGTCCATAAGTTTAAATGAGGAGGGAATGGGGAGGGGGTGTGGGGGAGGGGAGAGAGAGACAGAGAGACAGAGGGAGACAGAGACAGAGAGTCAGAGAGACAAAGAAAGAGAAGAGACAGAGATATACAGAGAGATAGAGAGGGACAGAGAAAGAAAGAAAGAGAGAGAGGAAAATAAGGAGAAAGAAATGCGGTGAGAGAAATAGAGACAGGGATAAAGAAGGGGGGTACAGGTTGCAACCCCTATCATGGAGGAAAGGACTTTCAGAAGCCCCATTTAGATGTGGCTGATCATCTCCCAGCCTTGATAAGGGCACTGTCCATCATCAAGGAGTCGGGAAGAATGTTTTCTCTTCTCCGAAAGTATTTTCATTTTTTAAGAAGCTCCCATCCTGGCTCTTCTCATCGAGAAGCCCACGCTGGCCTCCCCAGTTATTGTGAGCCACAATGGTTTCACTCTCTTTTGTTCCAGAGACACAGAACTGTTTAATTCTCATCCTTTAGATCAATACCTGATGTCATGTCATCCAAAGCTATTATTTTTACACCAGAAAAAAAAAAAAAAGGAGACTGAGTACAGTCTAAAGAAGACAGAGAGAGGAGACAAAACCCACTGCTTGGGAGGCTGCAAGCAAACATCCTGTTCAGAACCATCCAACCTTAGCATCACCCAACTGGCTCTGTCTCCTGGCTCTGGGACAAAAGTGCCTGGAGGGGAGGCAGAATGAGAAGAAGAAAGAGCCTTGGGAAAAGAACACGTCATGACCCCAGAAGGGTTTGTCTGATAGCAAAGACCACCCTGACCATCAGCCCGCATGATGAGAGTTCCACCAGGACCAAGGCCTCAACACCTCCCCTGACCCTCTCTCCCATCTCCCCTCACCTCTCGCCCTCCCTGTTCCCTGGAGCCTCCCCTCGACCTGTCAGCACGCTCAGCCCCCACATCCTCAGAGGCATCTTTTCTAGGACCTTCCCCCTTCACTGCCACGCACTTGTCTCCTCTCTCCCCTTTGACCTCCATGCCATCCCCTCCTATGAATTGCAATCCTGCTTCCTTCCCTGCTCTCATTCCCAGCTTCCCTGTACCCTGGTTGCCAATCAGCTCCCCATTGCCATAGTCAGTGGCCCATCTCCAGTCCTGCCCTCTCTCTCTTTCCTGTCACCTTTTATCTATCGTCACTCAGTCCATGAAATGGTCTCTTCCATCATCTTGTCCCGTTTCTACCCATCACTCCCTTCCCGGGTGCTCCTATGCTTTCCCTCACCTCCAATGACTTCCTAGAGCATGACCTTTATCCCTGGGTATCCCTGCTGCTTCTGGCACTGTGCTTGGCATTTTGGAAGAGTATCCTTAGCGTTTAGATCCTGTCCCCATGGCTTGAACATCCTCAGTGCTCACTCATTTCCTATAGATGGGCCTCTTAACATTTGGCGACCCAAGAGACCTCTTCCCAGAAAAAGGCACACCTGTGCACAGAACTAAATTTTGCAACCGTTTCAGGAGGCTCATGGATCAACGGGAACCTATCTGTAAATCCCTCAGTGTAAGGGTCTGGAGGGCTAAGACAGTTCTCCAGAGAGGTATCACCCTCTGGCCCCAACACAACTTCCCAGCCTCTGTTTCCTCATTTGTAGAATGAGACCAGTGACAAAGTCACCTCAGAGGGTGTGTGTGAGCTTGAAGGTACATGTGTGTAAACCACATAGCTGTGCCCCACACAGATCCCATGTCTTTCTCCTGACCAGTCACACCAACCCACCCTACACAGACACACTGGCGTTTCTCAATGGACCTGGCTCCTTTCAACCAGTGAACCTCGGATGTTCCATCCTGTCTGCCTAAAATACACATTGCTAGAGAACTCTCACTTGTCCTCCGAATCCCAGCTCAGATGTCACCTCCTCTCTGATGCCTTCCTGGCTTCCAAGGCCATTGGCCAACCCATCCTCAAGGCTGCTTGAGTTATTGATGCCGTACTGCATCTGCCCTGTGCCCAGGAGCTATACTGGGAGGGCTGTACCCTGCTTCTGACCTCCCTGGTAATCGGGGCTCAGCATAGGGCAGGTGTTCAGTTTATGAACAAAGCATATGGAGATCTGTCTGTGACCAAGCAGAGGTGCCTAGGAAAAGAGTCTGGGGGAACCACTACACGTGACTTCTCTCTTTCACCTGGTGGGGGCCTAGATAAAAACCACTGGGTGTATGCTTGTGTCCATTGTCAGATGTTTATTGTTATTCACCTTAACATATACCTGGCCCTGGGCCAAGAACCACGCTTGGATTATCTCATTTGCTTCTCACTCAAGCCCCCTCAGGAGACGTTATCATCATCACCCAGTCTCACAGTGGAGGAGACTGGGGCTCCGAGAGGTTAAACACCACCTAGACTCTCACCCCTGATGCCAGACTGCCCTGCACTGCCTGTGTGTGCGGGCTCCCATCTGCACTCCTGGGCACAGTGCCCCAAGCCCTCCAGGCCTGGCCCCGCTTCCCGCTCTGGTGTTACCTGCATTGACGCCAGGGACCCTATGTGCCGTCCCCGACACCCCTTGCCTGTGTTCCCAGAAGCCCCTCCTTCCTGTTTGCTCCCAGCCATTCTTCCTCCAAGTTTCAGATTCCCCAAGCCTTCCCCGTGCGCCCCAGACCCCACCAATCTCACCTCCCCTGAACTCCACGCAGCCTGCAGCACAAATCCAGAATGTAGGTTCTCCAGTCCAGTATTGGGATTTTCCAGAAATCCCACCCTGATTCTCGTTATACTATTCAACCAGTTCTTACAGAAAAGACTTGCTGTTTCTCCCACCTGCTGCCAGTCTACCTGCCCTATATCGTAGTGACACCTGTTTCCTCATCACTGTTACCCATGCATTCAGACAGCATCACCCACCCTCCTCCATTCTGCCCTGTACCCTCTGTTCTTTTAAATCCCAATCGCTCAGATGGAACAGCTGAAGTCCCGAAAGCTGATGCCTGCTGCCCAGCCGCCTGTGGGAACAGAAGAGGCAGGGCAAGGGGCCTCCCGCTCCAGGGTCCTGGCTCACGGGGGCAGAATCCTTTCTGGGGAGGTGAGCCCTCAGCCCCTTCCTCTCTCCTCTGAGTCAGCCCTTTGACTTTACCCAGGCACACAGAACAATCTGGCCCTCGGGTGCACCCAGGTCTCTTACTCCTAGCCCAGTACCCCAAGAGGCAGCTCATTCACCAGGACCTCCAGAGGGGCAAGACTCTCAACCAGGAAATGCACATCCCAAATAACAGTGGAGAATTCTCTGGGGCTTTATTGGTGTCTGGCCTTCAGGTGGCAATTAAAAAAGCGCAGTAAGAAAGTGAAGTGTTTCTATTTCAACAGTCCTGACTGTCACACTGTCAGGAAGAGCCACGACATCCCACCGCCTCCTAAGATCAGACTCAGGCCTAGAACTTTTCCAAGGAAAGACTGTGCTTACTTAGCCAAAAGTATGAGTAACAGCTGGGACAGAGCCACAGTGGCTAACAAGCTTTCCTTCACATCCCTGGCACCATCGGTATCTCTGGAACCCCTGCTCGGGGCCCAGGGGGCAGGATCCTATACTGCCTCGCTGAATCAGGCCATCTGCACCGTTGCATGTGAATCGCATGTGTAACTTCACTCGCTCCTGTGTACACATGCATGCTCAAGAAAAATGCGTTCATAAGTCAGATTAAGAAGATGCACTTGTATTTACTGTACACTTTATCTCTCTCTCCCTCTCTCTCTCTCTCTCTCTCACTCACACACACACACTTCTTACCCATAGCCTGCCTCTGAAAAGCAAAGAAACTGGCTAATATGTATATTCCTTGCTGCATGTTCACACCTCTCCTGATATTTTGCAATGGAGTGGAAGGAAGTGGGGTTTAATCTTGACTGGCCCAGTTATCCCCTACAATGAAAGGAACAAGGACTAGGCAGGCAGTTTTGTAACTATTCACAGTGCTGCAGTGAGCCGAGAATATTTATTAGAGTGTTGTCACGCTTATATTACTATAGTTTGTGAAACTTCTCTCCTTCTGTGGAATTTCAGGGAGATTGGGGTGAGACGGAGAGAAGATCCTGTGAGCAGCTTTTCCAGGACTGCATAACTCACCTCCCTTGAGCCCCACCCCCACCATTATCACCCCTAGAACTTCATTTATGCAAAAGGTGCTCACCATCTGCATCCATTTTTAGCAGTCTATACTCAGAGAGAGGCCAAAATACAACAGCTAAGGGTGGGAATTCATGAGTACAGACTTCACCTTCCTTTCTGGAACTAGAATCACTACACGGGTCCCCCAGCAGCTCAGTACCATGGAGGGAAAATTCCTGAGTGACAAGTGCTTTTCCCATGGACTTTGGATACAAAAACCCGGCTATCTACAGCTCGCACTGTTGCTTCTCCCCTCCTTCGCCCATTGGCTATTATATGATTTTGGCTGTCTGGGTTCTGGAACCTTTGGAAAACCATTGGTCTGGGGCAAAGGTTCTCAAAGTGGGATCTCACAGCCTATGTTGGCCTGAAAGTCAGGGTCTGGGTCCTAATACCTGTGTGACCTCAGACAAGTAATTCACGTGTCTTCCCCGCCTTGAGCCACATTTTTTTTCATGAGTGAAATGAGCACATTGGGTTGGGTGGGCGTGAGAGATCTTTCAGGCCTGTGTGCTACGGTTCCAGGCACTGTTGAAATGCAGCAGGAACCAGCACCGGGGGCAAACAGCAGGGGTGATGCAGAGGCTGCTTTATTGTCCGCCATCCTTCCACTGGCTCTCATACCCCTCAACCCCCGATGTTAACCTTGAACACAGCAGAATCTGCACTGGGAGCTAGGCTGCTCTCCACAAGCCCAGCCTCCCAGAAACTAAATCTCAGACTTGTTTCTTTCCTTGTGGGGGCAGGCCTCAGCAAGCTGGGTCCCAAGCCGCCCCTGATACTCTGATTTTTCGAGTAAAGATGACATGTGTTCCCCCTTAGGTCACCTCTGCTACACGGGGTAGGGTGACTTCACAGCATATCCTGGCACATCTGAGAAGTGACCTTTCCCGGGTGATCAGAGGGAACCCACAGATGATGAGGACACAGTCACTGGGGCTTCCCAACTCAGGTCTGGCACTCAGAAGTCAGGAGACGGAAAAGCTTGCAGTTTTCCATGACGGCCTGAATTTATGATATGAACAAAAAAAAAATGAGGAAAAGAAAAAGATGAAAACATCTGTACCAAACATCTGGATTCTACTGATAACCATGAGAGCAAATTTCTCAGAGTCAGAGTATTGGAGAGGGCTGGAAAAGGGTGTATTTATAAACAACTGCAATATTTAAATGGGAAAAAGATGCCCTCATCACCGCAATTTCCTGCTTTAAACCTTTTCAGAATGGAGAGGCATTGAGTTCAGTTTTGAGTCACAGGGAGATAGTCATACCTGCAAGTCAAGCTCTGGACACAAACTGGCACAATTAGAGCCTCTGGGTTCTGGCAGTTGATTCCCCCCCAAAAAAGGCATTTGAAGAAAGGGTTAAATGCACCTTTGTGTATTTGTGGGTGTGCATTTATTAACTTGAGGAGAAAGGTATGCACACACATGTACATGGGTGGCTGGGTGGGCACAGTCATTCACACAAGTTCACTTGTGGGTGTGTGCAGAGTCACGTTCACAGGCATGTGTACACATGCATCTATGGGCCTGTACACAATTACACACAGGTATTTGCTTGTGCCAGTGTGTGCATATGTGTAGATGCACAGAAATGTCCAAATAAAAAGTTTACATATTTGCAGCCTACTTTTTTTTTCAGCTTCCTTTTTTTTTTTAACCTCCTCCTGCTTTCAGCAGCGAGACCCCCTCCATGCCTTCCCATCACTAATAACTCTCTCTCCGAGCTCTGCCCTTGTCAGGTGTAACTAACGTGACTTAGGAGGCATCATCCCTGGGCTACCAGCGATTGGAGCAAAGCATCAGGGAGGGGAGTCAGGAGCTGGTGTGGACAATCACCTCTGCCCTGCCCTCACCATCTGTCCCATAGGCCCCCGGGCTGTGCACAGAGAGCATCAAGGATCCATTATTTCTCAGCCAGAGAAGCAGCTCCTTCCCCTCGGTGCATTGGCGACAGAGCCCTCTCCGGGTTCCAGGCATAATAGTCTTAACAGGGAAAGGAGTCATGGCGTGCGTGGGGTTGGGGGGGCACCTGTCTGCTCTCATGAGCCATGCTTCCTGCAAATCCCTAGCTATGGGCCGTAGGAAAAACGATTTGCAGCCGGTGGCTCCTAATGTATGGAAATATCTCTATCAGTGGATGCAGGTGACATCCTAACACGAAAAGAGATGAGAGAAATGGAATCCATTTGGAAAATTTTATCTCTGGCCTCCCTGGGAGCTGGGGTGAGAGGGTGTCTTCATTGGTCGGCCCTCTTCCCCGGGGTCCTGGCTAGCAGGCAGCTTTGCCAAACCTGTCACCTGGCATTAGAGGTGATGGAAACCGCATACTTCCTAACCCCGTCGTGCGGCTCGTGTTTAGGGCTCTTGCTTTATCAGTTTTTATTTCGTGTAATATTCATCACACTGGTTTATTTATGGGGCCCTCGTTGGGAAGTTATTTTTCAGGTCTGGTGAATAAAACATTAGCCTTTGCGGCTTGTCAGGGTGACTGCAGCTCCTCTGATGTCAAGCTGACGAACTGCCTTTTCTTTTTCCCAACGACTGCACTTTTAGAGAAATTTATTTGTATTTTGTTGGGCATTTGTTGTTCTTTTCTCTTTTGGCTGGTGGATGTTGGTCCAAGTCAGGTTCTTTTCTGTTCTGATGAAATGCTGGAACCTTCACTTGCTGAGAAAGGTAATATGTTGAGCAGGAGGGGTAAGAACTGAAGTCCTGGGCTGGAGGAAAAACACTCCAAGAATCCCACCCTTCAGCGTGCGTGAAGCTCCTCCAAACACATGCTGATGAAAGAGGGACTTTTCAGTTTTATGGATAAAGGACCAGAGCCCTCCCCAGAGGAAGTACAGGGACGCCAATCCAACTTCATGTGTAAGGCGCTGGGGAAAGGGGTGTGGAGTCCAAAGTCCCAATGAGAGTCACAGAGAAAACAATCTTAATATATTAAAAAAAAAAATAGTAAATGTGGCGTTAAGCAAACTCCAAATAAGAAAATGCACATTTACAATAAAGAATCCTTATTGCTGTTTAGTTGCTAAATCATGTTGGACTCCTTGCGACAGCATGGACTGTAGCCCACCAGGCACCTGTCCATGGGGTTTCCGAGGCAAGAATACAGGCATGGGTTGCCATTTCTTCACCATCCAGGGATCGAACTCATGTCTCCTGCATTGGCAGTTGGATTCTTCACCACTGAGCCACCAGGGAAGCCCACAATGAAGAACACTAGGGTGAAAATATTCACTTTACAACAGGATTGGCATAGTAATTCTCCAGTAGTATTTCTCAGGGCATTTAAAATGTGAATAACTTTACATGACTTTTCAAGTTTCATTATGAGGAAGGAAAGAAAGAAGGAAGAAAGAGGGAGTGAAGAAGAAAAGAAGGAAAAAAGAATCTGGCAAGGTAATGCTGTATTTCACATTAAATAGTGCCAAGTTTTTCTTTTTCTTTCTTTCCAGAAATCAAGGGGTTTAGAAGACTTCGATCAATAAAAACCCAGCCAGATACTGGTGATTCACTACAGCTTGCCTTTTGGCAGAGGCCTAGCCTGGCCATCTCTTAATTAAGTGAGACCAGACTACGGTCAACCTCACCAAGAGCACAGAAGTTCAGTGGTTCTTGGAAACCGGAGGAAGAAAATGTGCCTTAGCTTCTTGGTCCTTTAGACCAAGGACGTCTGCTTGCCTCCTTGGTTTCTCCACGGGATCCAGGGTCACTGGACTGGATGCACGTGGATAATTAGGCTGACTTTTGTAGGGTGTAGGCTATACATATGCCAGACAGTAATCATCCCCACGACCCCACTAACTAGGCACCATCAACCCATCTCACAGATGAGGAAGCTGAGGCTCAGAATGGTCACACAGAAGAGAAAGTAGAGAGGATCGGGACATAGAGCCTGCACTGCCAGCTAGTGGTGAGGTTTCCTGCTCAGTGCGGGCGCTCTGAGCAGGACCAAGGGACTGATCCCCCTCCTCTCATTCTGCGTGGTGATGTGAGATGTCGGAAGATGCCCCTGACCGGTTCATTTCTATAGAGAAAGAAAACAATATAAATGGCAAATCAAATCTCCAAGAAGTTTAAAAAAAAAATTAGTTTAGAGAGCTCTGTGGTCCACTTCAGAGGTGCGGGCACAAAATGAGGAAGCTCAGGCCCATTGGAACGCCATGCTCAGGGTCCTGAGGCCAGCACCCCCTCCTCCAGATTTCCAGGGCTCAGAGTCTAATGGAGAAATGTACAAACATTTAAAAAAAGATTCCTTGAGTCTTAGAATCTTAGGTATTCTCAGCTGGCTAGTTTGAGTCTGGATAAATGGAAAATGACTCAAGTGCCAATGGGTGCATCCTTAGAAGAGTCCACCAGGCCCAGCACCTTTGAAACAAGCTCCAGCGACTCCTGTCTCAAAGCATCAATAAAGCAAGGATGACTACGAGTCCATCAACTCCCCGCCCTCATCTTTTGGAGTTGCTGCCCTCTGGCTATTCTCCTTCCTAGCCCAGTGTCCCAGTCATATGTTTACACAGGATTTATCCACTTTGTCACCTCCCATTCAACTCTTCAACCCACTCCAATCTGGCCTCTGGCCTCAACATTCACTCCATCAAAACGCTCTTGCCAAAGTCACCTTGACCTCCTGATTGTGAAATGTTGATGTCATGGTCATTTCCTGTCCTCAGACGCTATTTGACCACCCCCACCCTCCTTCTGGAACAATTCCTACTTTTGGCTTTTGAGACATGATGCTGGTTGTACTGGGTTTCCCAGGTGGTGCTGGTAGTAAAGAACCCTCCTGCCAATATAGCAGACCTAAGTGATGTGGGTTCGATCCCTGGGTAGGGAAGATCTCCTGGAGGAGGGCTGGCAGCCCACCCCAGTATTCTTGCCTGGAGAATCGCATGGACAGAGGAGCCTGCTAGGCTACAGTCCATAGGGTCACAAAGAGTCGGACTTAGCATGCACTCACGCTGGTTGTCACATATTTCCTTTTGTATAAAATTATCGTCCTCTGCCTTTTTCTCTAAGGGGCTGATTTGTATTGGTTCTTTCAGTGTTCTTGATACTAATCTTTTGTCAGTTATATTGACAGCTAATATTTTCTTCTAACTTATAACTGTTATTTTCACTTTTTACAAACTATTCAATATACTGACTTTTAAAAATGTATTGATTTTTAAAAGCTCTTAATTTCCCCCTGTTTTTAACACTCACATCTGTCAATCTTTTTTATATTCACTTCTTGTGTCTTGTTTAAGACCTTTTCCCCTAACCTAACCCAAGATCCACCTGTATTTTCCTCTAGGAGATTTTTGACATTTAATTTCTTTATTCAACCTGAGTTGATTTTCAAAATATGATGTGAGGTAGGGATCCAGTCTCATAATTTTTATAGAGTAAGGACACTGTTTTTTTCCCAACTCATTTCATTAAATACCCCTTTCTTTAGCCAGTGATGTGAAATGCTACGCCTATCATAAACCAAAATTCCATGTATCTATTTCTGGGAGTTTGGGGAATTGGTCAATCTTTGTGACAACCTCACATAGTAATAATTACTATAATTTTGTACAGTGATGAGCCTTGATACTAGGTAGGAAAAGTACCCACTCTGTGCTCTTCTCTTTAGAAGGGTACTTACTGGCTATTCTTGGTCCCTTACTTTACTGTATAATCATCTTGTCAAGTTCTATGAAAAGCTCTGTTTGGATGTTGACCAGAATTGCATTGGCTATAGGCAGTTATAGATCAATATGGGGAAAATGATATTTTAATGATATAAAATCTTTCTTTCCTTTATTAGAGCTCCTTTACTTATAATTAGTAAAGGTTTGTAATCTTAACCTGTATGTCTTAAACATTTAAAAATTTATTTTTTAATAAAAATAAACTTATTTTTATTTATAAATTCACTTGAAATTTTCAGATACTATTATAAATGATATTTTCTCCTTAACTTTTTTTGGGTTTCTTTTGCCACTGGTATTTAGGATATAACTTATTTCTGTATATTAATTTTATATCAGCCAACTTGCTAACCTCCCCAATGTCTAAGGTTTTCTATGTAAACAATCATATCATCTGAAAATAATAACAGTTTTTCCTTCCTTTCCAATGCTTATATGCTCTAGTTTCTTTTTCTTCTTTTATTGCACTATCTTGGACAATGTATAATGGGAAATTTTGTTATGATTTCACGTTTGAATGATAATTTGGCTGCACATAAAATTCTACGTTTAAGATCTTTTTCTTCTGTACTTTGAAAATATCACCCTATTGCCTTCTTTTATCTCGTGTTGCTGTTGAAAATCCTGAAATCCCTGTGACTCTGGTTCTTTGTATGTAATTGTCTCTTCCTCTGGAAATTTTCAGAACTCTATCTTTTTTGTTCTTAAATTTCACTGTCAGTGTGTAGATTTGATTTTTTTTTTCTCCCTTATCTTTCCGCTTTGGCAATCTAATAAAACCTTTTCAATCTGGGACTATTCATCCATTGTTTTTAATCTGAGAGATTTTATCTTCACATTTTCCTCGAATATATCCTCTGCTAAATTTTTCTTTTTCTTTTTGGTGCGACTTCTATTACTCAGATGTTAGTACTTTAGTTTCTTTCTTCCTCGGGTTATAGCTTTTTAAAAAAAAATTTCTTTGTGCTTTTCTTATTTTTTTTTTCCTGGGCAGATATATCAAACTGCTCCTTCAATTCACCAGTTCATTCTGCAGCTGTATTTAGTATTTATCCCTTGCAATGCTCTTTGTTTTAACTAATACATGTCAAGACTTCACATTTCTGCTTGGTCACTTTATATATTTTCTTGTTCTTGTTTCGCTTCGCTTATAGTGTTTTCTATCTCTTTTAGTATAAGCTTATGAAGCTGAATTTTAAAACGGGTCTCTCTGTTCTAGTATGTCTGCTTCTGATGGAGACTGGAATAATCTGTAACACAGTTTGTTGTCTTTTTTTTAATGCATGTGCTTCTCAAATGTCTTATTATTTTGCCTGTGAGCTCATTTCCCTCTGGTGGAAATCTGCTACTCTGCCCTGCAGTGCATCTGGAGGAAGGCCAGCCCAGGGAGCCCATGTGACCTCAGGGGTGGGGGTGGATGCTCTGTCACTGGAGAGGCTCCAGAAGATCATATCCATCACCCTTCACTCCACCAGATTCCCCTTGAGGTCAGAGCTCACCTTCCCCCCTCCAGAGAGAAGCAGCATTAGGAAGAGCCCCTCCTCTACCCCCATGCCACTTAGCTTGCACTAGTATGACCTCCACACAGCCTGCAAGGAGAGTGGCGGGAAGTGACTGATGAGGTCAGGTGGCCCACACCTGTTTTGCTTGGCCCGCCATGGGCACAGGGCTCTCTGCCGCTCTGTTAGGCCACCTACACCTGAACTCTGCATGGCCACAGGTGTGGGGTGTGACCGCAGGTGTGGAGCAGGCCCTGTTTGTCCCAAGGCAATGGTAGCAGGAGCTGGGACAAGCTAGAGCAGATCTCCCAGAGTCCCCTTCATTCTGCGTTCTCCCACAGCTGTGCTCAGCCACCTCCTGTCCCAGTCAAAACCACAGCCTCACGCACATCAACTTGAAACCCATCTAACCTCCATCTCATCAGTTTCCCTCTGTTGTTCCACGGGGGTGATTTTGGCACAAGGAGCCAGTGGTCTTGCTGGTTAAGCATCAGAACCCACCCCAGGCTTCAAAGGTGATGTGTCCCAAGTAGAGCCCTTGACCTCCCTGCTGCCCAGGAGCTTCTGCCCCTCCCTCCTGTCCTCATGCAGGTAAACAAGCCCTCCAGGCACTTGGTTGGTCACCTCAAATGGAAGGCCAGCCTTGCTGGTCCCTCTTCTTCTACCCCTGCATCCAATTCACTGGCAAGTCTGGTAGCTTCCACCTCCAAAATGTCCCATCGTGTGGTCCATCATCGCCTCAGCACCTGAGGCTTCGTCCTCCCTACCCTGGCTGCTGCATGTTTCCTGACTTCAGTCTTTGCTTACCCCTCGCCTCTTCCAATGATGCTCATAAGGGGGCCAGCCTGATCTTTTAGTACACAGGCCCAGCCCTATTGTTCCCTGCTCAGCTCTTGTACATGCCTTCAAGGCACTGGGGGCTACAGGGCCAGGCACGGTCCTGGCCACATACCCTGCTGCCCACCTCACATGGCTCTCACCTTCCTGTCCACCCCACCACCACACGGACCATGTGCAGTCATTTTGTATCCCTGGGGGACATGTTCCTGCTCCATCATCGGTGTAGAGGGAACCACAGATGCCAGGAGCCTTGGCCTCCGGCTTCCAGATGGGAGAGGCACAGGTCTGGGGAGCTGGTAGAGACAGGGCATCATGCCCTGTCTGTGGCATTGCCCTGGAAACGGCATCTTATTTTTCCAACCCAGTTTCACCACACAGTCTCTCCTGCTCAGCATTTCTGATGGGTTACTGGCTCCAGTGACACTTACCTCTACCCACTGCCTCTGCAATCCTAGGGTTTGAGGTGATGTCTTATTGTCTGTCTGTGTGCGTGTTTAGTAGACTTCATTTTTAGAGCTATTCTAGGGACACAGCAAAACTGAGCGGAAGGTACAGAGATTTCCCATATAGCTCTTGCTTTCTGTCCCTATTATGAACACCCAGCACCAGCGTGGGGCATTTGTTACAATCAGTGAAACCTACACTGACTTAGGAGGACAGGGATAGAGGAAAGAGAGGCCAGTGTGCAGAGGCCATGGGAAGACAAGGGAAAGAAACGTAGCAAAGCGGACAGCAAATTCAGAGCAAGCACATTCCCGTCGCCTCTGCTTCTGGCCTGCGAGGAGAGGACTGCCCCAGGACACTTCTCCCACGGGTGAGCAAGGGCATGATGCTTAGGAACCTTGTCCCCTTCCCTCCCCTCACATGGGGTTAATTTCCACATTGCACTGTTAATTGTTACTATCATTATTTTTAGTTCCATAGCACTGAAAGTAGTTTGACACACTCTGCATTTTTGCAAGGTATCCATGATCCTTCGAAAGTAAAATTAAAGGATATAATTGGCTCATTTAATAGAGAATTGCACCAGGTTCACCGTCACCTAACGGCCCGCTCCCCTCCCCTGCTGCACGGTTATTAATGGGTGTTACTGCTAACAGCCCGCCCCTTTGATGAAGGCTTTCCCCACCGGCCTAGCCTCTTTGTGTCCCCAGATGAGGTCATTCCGCTTCACGGATTCCACCTCCTCGCACACTTCCACACGGCTTAAAACAGGATCCCAAGAAGGATGTGGCATGTTTTTCAGGTGGAGACGTACAGAGTAATGACCCAGGAAACACAGGGTGGGGGGCAGGGAAGTGTGGGCAGCAGAGGGAAAGGCCCCCCTGGTTTGGAGCCGACTCTTCCCAATAACAGAGTGGCCCCGGGAGGGAAAACGGGAGGAGCTGGACTCTGAACCAGCGTGTGCAATTCTTCAGATCCCTCGAGCCCTTTGGAGAGAGATGTTGTTTGCCAGGTGGGCTGAGTTCTGTTCACAGGCCCCCAGGCAGGAGTCCTATTGACTTTATCAGGCAAGCGTTTCCTCTCTGTTTGGGGTGCCCACCCGCCTTGTTCTGTGGTCTCGTGGAAACCCAGGGGTCCAGTGACTGCAGAGGAGGCTGCTCTCCAGGTACTCCTGTCTGGGGAGCCACGGGCTCCTGGACTACTGATTTCAACTCAGGATGAGAACCGAAGAGCTGAATGTGCCCCAAGTCTGTTGATGAACTGTTTTCTTATTATTACATTTCTTGTAAGTGCAAGGAAAATTCCATCTCTGCTAAATGTCTGACAGAGGCAGAACAAAATTATGTAATACATGATTCAGGTGATTTTCTGTAGTGGGACATCTTGGCTTGCTCCCAGCTCCAAATATTCCTGAGTCTTTACAAACTCCTCCCTTCCACCCTCAACTTGAGTGTGAACTTGGGGATAGAGCTTTGGGGCATTTCACCCCAACTGAAGGAGAAAGTCAAGCACCTTTGGTTCTTGACTTTCTGTAAGAACTTGAACAAGAGACCTGCCCCAACTGTGGTCCAAGCGTTTCTGTGTGAAACTGAGAGATGTCTTCTTCTAGAAGCAGGAGATGCTAGCAGATCCATGGACTAGGTGGGAACAAGGTAAGCGTCCCGGGGACCCCGCTTGGGCAGTGCTGAGGGATGCCTCCCGCAGGACACGTGCTTGTCCACTTTGAAAGGGTGACATTTCTATTATTTTTATGCCACTGTGAAAAGATATAGCGGCAGGCTTGAACAACAGTTCAGAAAAAATCAGTTTGTTTCCTAGAATGTGATCAGAGACAAAGATTAGGAAACAGACGTTAAGAAAAAGTAAGAACTGGTCAGGAATCACCGTGTAAAGTCAGTTCTCCCCGCCTAGTTAGGAAGTGTTGCAAGGGCAGCCCAAGTCCCTTTCAGCCAGGCCCCCAAGCCTGAGCCCCAGGCCTAGGGCAGCTCCCCTTCCCTCCTCACCTAGGCCTAGGGCAGCTCCCCTTCCCTCCTCACCTAGCTGCCGTCTGGCTAAGGGGGCTCCCAGCTGCATACAGATGAGAACCCCTCAGCTACTCGCCTCTTGCTATTTTCTAAAGTGTTCACCTGAGCGCTCAAAACAGAAACTTGGCAACTACATCTTGGGAGCAGGTTCTCCCCCCAGTGACATTCTCGCTCTGGACCAGCCCCATCTTGGCCCCAGGCCCCAGACACTTCCCCGTCAGCCAGTCACATCCTCCCCAGGTGCTATAGCTGCTGCTCTGGAAAACATGTGTGCACATCTCCTAAAATGCAAACGCAAGCAGGCTATAAATATATGTACTGGTTTGTCTCTTTCGGGCGGCGCTGGTCTGGGTGCATCCATCAACGCATCATTTAATCCTCTCAACAACTTTATTTTATGAGTGAGGAAATCAAGACTCTGATAGATTAGGTGGGCTTAATTTACCCTAAATTTACCTCTTAAAGATGACCCCAAGAGGCCCAGGGCAAGAGTGGAGGGGTGGCTTGGCTGACTGACAGTACCTGCCCACTAGAGTAGCCAGATTTAGCAAGTAGAAAAGCAAGATGCCTAGTTACATTTGAATTTTTTTTTAAGTAATTTTTAGTATAACTATTTGTATAAGTATGTCCCAAATATTACGCAGGACATATTTACATTAAAAACTTATTCGTTGTTTATCTGAAATTCAAACTCAACTAGGCCTCCTGTATTTTATCTGGGATCTAATTGCCCTGTATGTTCAGTCACTCAGCCGTGTCCGACTGTTTGCAGCCCCATGGACTGTAGCCTGCCAGGCTCCTTTGTCCATGGGATTCTCCAGGCAAGAACACCTGGAGTGGGTTGCCACTCCCTTCTTCAGGGGATCTTCCCAATTCAGGGATCTAACCCACGTGTCCTACATCTCCTGCATTGGCAGGCATATTGTTTACCACTAGCACTACCTGGGAAGCCCAGTCTTCCTCATCCTCCCCTCTAAATTCCAAAGAGCACATTTTTGTTGATGGTGAGGAGTTAACCCTTGCTAGGTGCTAAACTATACCCTCATGGCTCAGATGGTAAGAATCTGTCTGCAATATAGGGTTCAGGAAGATCCCCTGGAGAAGGGAATGGCTACCCACTCCAGTATTCTTGCCTAAAGAATCCCATGGACAGAGGAGTCTGGTGGGCTAAAGTCCATGGGATTGCAAAGAATCAGACACAATTGAGTGACTAACACATATGCATAAACTCTACACAGGCAAGACAGTTACATTTGAATAGTCTGGCCAACATTTTTTGACTGAGAGGGAGAAGAAGCAGCCTCTCTATCCAGATAAGGCTGGCCCCACAAGACTGGGCTGAAGCAGGGCCAGTCCTGCCATGTCCAAACGTCTACTATATCTGGTTCTTTGGATCATTTTTATGTCTTTTTTTTTTCATGTTGGCAGCTAGTGCCTAGGTGACTTGGACTTTCTGAACTTAATGCACCTTAACTGATAAACCATTTTAAGCACTCGAAGCTGAAAAAGCAAAATATTTAAGGATACCGGGTATTTCAAAGGGGCATATAGACACATGTTCGAAAGCCCTAAGAACCAGGTAAATACTAAAACAACTCAACAAGGAGCTTCCCTGGCGGTCCAGTGGTTAAGAATCCACCTTGCCATGCCAGGACATGGCTTTGGTCCCTGGCCCAGGAAGATCCCACGTGCCTCAGGGCAACTAAGCTCATGTGCCACAACTACTGAAGACTGCGGGCCTAGAGCCCATGTTACGCAACAAGAGAAGCTACTGTGGTGACAAGCCCACACACTGCGGCTAGAGAAAGCCCGTGAGCGGCAACAAAGACAAAGCACTGCCAATAAACTAACTAAAAAAAAAATCCAACAAGAGCAAAACAAGGATGACCACAGTGAGCTTGGAAGCTAAGAGAATGGCTGGTCAGCTTCAGCTGGCAGGGAACACTGAGCCCGTCTGGGAGCACGGGTCGGATGGCCACCTGAACCTCACCAGCCCGGTCCAGTGCCAAGCCCTGGGGCTTCCTCCTCAGCCAGGTTCTACAAGGGTGCTGGACCGGGATGTGAACAGTTCTCTTGATTCTGCACCTTCACTGAACTAAAACCCACGCAACCAGCTTCAGAGGTGATGGATGAGAAAAGCTCTCACCATCGCCAGAGGAGGGGTTCCTGGCTCGGACTCAAAGCCCCTATTACAGAATCAAACCATTACAAAATCACAGGGAAGAAGCCAGGAGATTTCCCTCCACCATCTGCTAATTTATAGGGTTATTGGTGTCAGCAATTTAGGAGAAGTTAAATTACATCACAGCCCCACTCAGAACTCTGCCGTGGAAGCTCAGAAATGAAATCACAAATTTTAATTGAGGAAAATTGCTCTGGATCAAATTCCTTGTGTGTGTGTATGTGTGTTTAAGAATCAGATTAAATTATGTGTGTTGAGGGTGGGGGAGGGGAGTGGCAATATGAGTTAAATTAGTTGTGATAAAATCGAGGTATGATCGTAACCCGATTTGTGTATCGTGTATTGTGAGCAGTTACTCGGAGCAGACGGCTTGTCTGGGTTGTTCCCACTGAACATGGGAAAACATCAGCTTTTAGTCACAGGGGTTCATGTCTCAGTGAAGGGAAGGCAATGGGTAGAGGGACGAATACCCGCCTCCAAATTAGAAAAGACCCATATTTGAGTCCTAAGGTTCAGAAGAGGGTGACTGACAGCCTTTCCCCAACCCACCATCCAGACCCAGCCCCATGGACAGCAATCTTTCCCACACAGTTGATCACCTCCACCTTTCCTTGTCCCTGGGTGACACTTTCAGTCTCTATGCTGACCCACCTGCCAGTGGGGTGGTCCACGATGAGATGGTTGGATGGCATCCCCAACTCAATGAAAGTGCATTTGAGCAAACCCTGGGAGATGGTAAAGGACAGGGAAGCCTGGCATGCTGCAGTCCACGGGGTTGCAAAGAGCTGGACATGACTTAGTGTCTGAACAACAACAGCAACATGATGGTAATAGAGGGAGGGGCTTGGCCAATCCACGGCTCCATTCAGCTCACACGGGCCGATTTTTCCCTCTGCCTTCCACATACAGACATTTCCACCTCCTTCCTGATCAGACCTCTCTAAGGCGATTAGAAGACTCCCCGTCAGGACACTCCACTGGTCGGTGGGGCTGTGGGGGTCTCCAGGCCCCCCCTCCAAGCCCCACGGTCCCACCTCCCGCCCCCAGAGCTCATGTGTCCTCTGGGCTCCAGTCCTGTGGTGCAGGGCAGACAGCCCTGCTATCTGCTGGGAGGGGGGGCTTCTGTCCAGCGTGATTCCTTCCTCTCCTCCTCCCGACTTCCTTCCTCTTTCATTCTGCCCCCTTCCCACCCTTTCCCTGCATTTCTTGGTCTCGGGGCCAAGGCCAAGTGTGTGTGCACACATGCGTGCTCGTCGGCGGGTGAAGCTGTGTGCACTTGCTTATTTATTTCAAGAAGCAGAGGAAGTTGAGGTGTTGCTGGTTCTTACCTTTCATCTTGATTTAGTCATTTTTATATGGCTCGCAAGGCACATGCAGATTTCTGTTTCTTTATTTGTTCATTAAAACTTCAATAAAAATGTTATAAAATGTCTTATTTTGGTAGTTAATTGCCATTTCCATTTTAATATGCACACAGTGTCTTCTCTGCTCCGAGAATCCCCAAGCTGCCGCAGATGACTGTTTCCAGCCTCTGCGGTTCGACTCTGTCACCAGAGCCCCGAAGTGGGGCTGACACATTGCCCCCTTCCCCAGGACCTGCTCCATCACCCGCTGGCTCTTCAGGCCAGTTGGGCTGCGGCTAACAGTTCCCATCCTACACACTTGGGGGTCTTGCAGCCCAAGGTGGAGCTGCCCAGGGAACCTTCTTGGGTTCTCAGACATTCTCTCACCTTCGGAAAAACACACCTCACCCTCTGCATTTTTCTGAAGCCAGAATTGTCAGCTCATCACCAGTTTAAACGACGCGCTCCAGGACTTGGCCAAGATCCCCAGCCCTGAGTCCGATGAAGACAGTGGGGAAGGCAGCGTCTCTGAAAGCCAAACAGGCCCTGCGCTCCCCACATGGGGAGAGGAGGATGGCCACCAGGGGACAGGGAGGGGCGGGTGTGGGCAGCACCCGCCCTGGACCCAGAGCTGGGCTGCACAGGATGGTGCCAGGCTGTGGGCAAACACACCAATACCAGCTGGATGTTTGAGGGGGGACAGGAGCCTTGGATGTTCCGTGTGCGGAGGTGCCCAGAGGCCACTTTTCCAGGCTTGAAATACCTGATACGGCTGGAGTAAGAGCATCAGCCTGCTGGGCGGTGTTCCTGGGACTGAGCCAGCTGCTGGCATCACATCCCCTGACACGAAGACAAGGAGACTCTGAGAAGCTCTGCCCAAGGCCACCGAGCTGGTGTTGGTGGCCCCAGCGTATGAGTGTGTGTGTGTGCTCAGTCGTGTCTGTCTCTTTGTGGCCCCGTGGACTGTAGCCAGTCAGGCTCCTCTGTCCATGGAATTTTCCAGGCAAGAATTCTGGAGTGGGGTGCCATTCCCTTCTCCAAGGGATCTTCCTGACCCAGGGATCAAATAGGTGTCCCTTACATCTCCTGAATTGGCAGGTGCATTATTTACCATTAGTGTCACCTTGAAGCCCCCAGCATATGGGATAGGGGCCTAAATGCCCCCTTCGTGTTCCATTAGCTCAGAGGAGTTAATGCACAAGCATCAGAGGACCCTCAAGGCCTGCCTATGGTCATGGAGACGCTTCTATCCTCTGAGACCCCACAGAGCACAGGGGCCCCGCTGGAGAGGGCCACGCACCACAGACATCCACAGGGCAGAGTCTCATCTGCACTCACAGTAGGTTGAGAGCTGAGAGTGATTAAAAACGCAGAGGGGTGAAGTTCATCCAGACTGTGAGGTCATCGGCAGAGACAAGAAGTCAGGTATCAGCAGCTCCTGTCTCCAAGGAGACTTCTTGTCCTTCTGAGAGTGACCAATGGTCCTGTGGTCCAAATAAGGGTGAGGGGCATTCGGTTTGATGTGCTGAGAACCGAGGGACTCATGAAAGGGCAGAGACTCCCGGGATACTCAAGGGTGTGCAAGGGCTCCTGTGATGTGCAGGAGGACAAGGTCTGTCTTCGGCAAGGGGACGGGTGAGGTGACCTCAGCCATGCTCTCCAGGACTGGTGCCTCTGGAAGGTTGACCCTACCAACTACCCCAAACCCTGTCTCCCAGGCTCCTCTGTCTGCTACCTTTCTGGGATCTCCTGGAAGCCCCACAGGAGTCTCGAACCCATTGTGTTCAGACTAGGGCTCCATCTCCCCTGTTCCTGCCCAGGCTCCCTTAGGGGTCCCCATAAACAGCACCCCAACTCACTCAGTGGCCCAAGCCAAAACCCTGGGAGTCTTGATGTTCTTGGTGCTATCAGGTGATCTCAGAGCCCCTGGCCCTGGTGACACTCTCTTCAGCCAGTGCCCACCCAGCCACCTGGGTCCACTTTCAAAAGGTCATCAGGTCCCAGCACGGTGGCTCCCATAGCCCCAACCTCCCCACACACCTCCCTATTTCCCACTCTGTTTTGGCCGCTCTGTGCACCAACTCAGAGCCTCAGCCCTGGCCGTTCCCACGGCTCTAGTGTGCACTTCCAGCAGGCTTCACACGGCCGCTCCTCCTCCAGGTCCCAGCTCAGATACCACAGCCTGAGAAAGCCCGTCACCTAGGATGTGCTTCTGGCCCTCCTGACCCTCTCGGATCCTTGGGACAGCACGTGGTCTCTGGGGTCTTTCATTCGTTTGTTTAAATAGCCCCATGTTTAGAGGTGGGCTAGGAGAGCAGGGGTGGTCTTCTCGGCTCCATGCCATGCCTGGGGAAGGCCTGAAACAAAATCAGCACCTATTACCTATGGGCCGATGGGAGGAATAAATCCCAGCTCTCCAGATCCTGTCTGGGCAGCTGTTGGCCCAAAGCTCAGAATGGCTGCCCAGGGCTGGGGGGCAGACACTCCCTGTACCGGGCCAGGATGGCTGGACCACGTGGAGCTGGAGTGAGGACCTGGGGAGGTCTGGAGGGCAAGGAATGGGAAGCAGGATTATAAACAGAAAATAAGAGAACACAAGATCCCATCAGTGCCGGCTGTATTCAGCAGACCTGGGGGGTGGGGAGGCTGGTTGCTTGATCTTTGCTGAGCCCAGATAAAGCCCATCTACCCCGAATGCGTAAATTTCTGCTCTGGACACACAGTGTTTATGGGGGAAAAAAAATCTTAGCTCCGTGTTCTTTTTAACTCCTTTTAAAGAATCTCTTTGGTTTTTTTCCAGTTTCATTCTCCGCCAAACAAAACACTTGTTCCAACAGAACTGAAAGGAACAACTGTAACTGTGGGGAAAATACAGCACCCTCTCTGATGTGAAGGAAGACAACAAACTCCTAACTGAAAATCCACTGATAAAAAATAAAACAGGACGCTGCCTGGGCATCAAATTCGCAAAACGAACCCGTTGAAGAATAAAACTCATTAAATGCCTGTGATAACACTTTATTTTAATGGTACATTTAATTCATACTTAATTCCAATGATGCTCCTGCAGCGACCCCCGCGCTCCCACACGGACGCCAGATAAATGGATTCCAGCAAGCGGCAAGACAATGAGGGCCTGCTGAAGCCAGCACCCGGCAGGTGAAAAATGTTGTAACAGAATATATTTCTTATACATGAATCACCAGCACATTTGATAACACCTTCTGAAAAAAATAAAACTGAAGGGATATATCTTCCTCACACTGACAATGTAGATTAAACAGTTTTGCCCCATATTCTATCCTTAGAGCTGCTATCTGATTTAGAGCTCAGGAAACCCTCTGGGTAAGGAGGGCATGACCAGAACCCAGCAGAGGCCACGGGGATGGAGGGGCAGCCGCCTCACCTCCGGGTGGCCCGTAACCATGGAGACAGGTCCTCTCCTGGGTGCCACCCTCTCGCACCAAAGAAGCCGTCAGCATCAACCGCAGAAGTTGTGGCATGGCAAAGCTCTGATCAGGACCCATCAGGCAAGGAGGGCACTCAGAGACCCTCCCACCTGCCGTGACATACACAAGAGGGGCTCACCAGAGCTGCTGGCTGGTTCGCACTGCAGAGGATCCACCTGCAACTTGGGATCCCTGTGCTGAAAGCAGCACCATGGAGAGCAAGGTGTGAGTCTGCAGAGCAAGAGAGAAGCATCCCAGACACTAGTAGAACGAACCAGATGGCTGACAGAGGCAACCCCAGGACCAGCCTGCAGTCCGAGCAGTGAGCAAGCTACTGGCCTTCCTGGCAGGCGGGCCAGCCACCTCTCGGGCACCATCATCGGCAAATCCGACACTTCACACCTGTGAAACCCACAGCATGACCGGCCATTGGCACCACGGGTTGTGGATCTATCGTCCCCAAGCTTTATTTTTTTTCTTTAAAGTATTTAATTTTAAAGGAATGGGTGGGCTCCAGCGGCTTATGCCTGCTCAGGAAGTGAGCTGTTATTTTATGGTATGTTGTGCCGGTGCCACAACGCGATCTATCAAAGTTGGTGTCCCCAGAGCCTGAGAAATCAAAACATCATGAATAGAGTGCCACTCTCCAGCTCCCACCGTCTGCCAGTGTGTGAGCCGGCCTCCCAACACGCAGTGCTTTATTGATGCCTC
This sequence comes from Okapia johnstoni, assembly GCA_024291935.2. Taxonomy (NCBI): domain Eukaryota; kingdom Metazoa; phylum Chordata; class Mammalia; order Artiodactyla; family Giraffidae; genus Okapia; species Okapia johnstoni. Next base: position 9,787,769 of record CM044306.1, read on the forward strand.
TGCTGCACACAGTCGATGCTGGCCTGCTTCACCACCAGCCCAGCACCTGCTCAATTAGAGGGGAACAAATGTGGGGACGCCAGCACATGGAGAAGATGTACCCGGGGCTGGGAGGCTTCTGCTCCCAAGCACCAGGGTGGCCAACCGTCCACACTGGTCCTCCCGAGTGGGTGCCTCCTCTGCCCTCACCTCCTCATCCTCCCTCTCCTCCTCTGCTTGCTCCTGTCCCCCTCCCGCTCCTCTGGTGCCCAGATCTTTGCCCACTGCCTGATTCTTGGTCAAAATGCTAATTACGTTGGCCAGATCCATGAGTTTGTCGCCCAGCATCACTGACAACCACATGTGAGCCCTGGGTGGTGGGTGCCAGGAGGGAGAGAGAGGAGGAGACGGTAAACAGAAGGGAGCCCCTCGCTGGCTGGGAGCTCAGGTGGGGCAAGACGTACTCAAGGGAACAACTGGAAACTGTCCCTCCAGCAGCCCTGCCCGGGACCCTCAGGAGGAGAGGAGGGAGGCGCTGGACCCCTGCGGGGAGCAGCAGAGGTGGGCGGGAAGGGATGGTGGGCACCGAGGCAGACAGGGCCTCTGCAGGGCGGGAACCAGAGCTACCCTGAGGACGCCTGAGGCTGACAAACTCTTTAACCATCGTGCTGGGAGAGGGCACTGAGGTGGTCACTGAGATGGGTGCTCTCTGCCTCCGCGGCTGGGACAACCTGGACACTTCTGTGTGCATCCAGGGAGGGGGAATTAACTCCAGCCCAAGACGAACAGCAGGGAAGGAGCACGGACTCCTGAAATCCTCACAGGGGGTTCCCAGCACATGGGAAGATGAGTTGCAATGTGATCTGAGTTCATTTCCTACTCACGAGAAGGGAGGTGTGGGGACGAAAGTTCTCACTGATAAAATTCTCCAGCAGGCGTGGACTGTCTCTCCTTCTGGGGTTCCCATGGGTTCTCTTTCAGCATGACTTTCCTTCTTTCCGCACCCATGCCCACCTGTTTTCTGGAAGGATCGGGGCTCACATGGAGCAGAGTGAACACAAGGCTAGAAGGATCATCTGCCTCTCAGCCCGGGTGTCAGCAACACCGCAGCATCTGGTATGAGGACCAGGCAGCCAGCAAACTTTGGCATAGCCTGGCCTGCTCCGCAGCCCCCTTCCTCAGTGGGGAGGGGCTCAGAGGGCGGTCCACTCCTTGGGCGGCTGCCACACGCCAGCGCTGACACTTGACCGACAGTCTCACTCGCCCGGCAAGCCCTCCATGCCCAAACTCCAGATGTGTACTTTGGGGTCACAGCTGATGTCATGGTAGCGAGTGTTCAAAACTATTTCACATGCAGCACATCCACCACTGCCACGACCTGGGTTCGTTCTGTCCCAGGCAGAGACTGTTGGCGGCCAGGTGTATCCCCTTCCTGAGAGAGCCTTTGGCCAAAGCCTCCTGTGCTCTCCTGTGTTCCAGCCCAGGGTTCTTCCTCTGTGGCCCTGGGTGACAGTGTCTGACCCCGAAGGACATAAAGCATGTGAACAAGCATCTAAGTCTTTGTCTCCTGGCCTCGTTCCTCTCCTCCCCCCACTTTCCCGCCCACAGGAAGCCCGCACAGTGGGAGGCTCCATGGTGTTAGAGGAAGTGGTCTTGGACATCAACAAGTGGGCCCTCCAGGAGTGACAGACGTTCCCTTCACTTGGATGAAGTCTGGGGTCCCACCACAAGAGAAGGCTCTTGATCCAGGGGAGACACATCTGGGGCCTGCCTAGGTGGCAAGGGTTGGGGGGGGCAGCAGAGGCCGAGCACCTTTCCTGGTGCCCCCTACTCCTAGGTCACGTGAGATGCTCAACCCCTGCAGCGTGTCTTGTCAGGAGCAGGGCCTGGAGGGTTCGAGAGGGAAGAAGCATCAAAGATGGCATTTGTATGTCCAAGGGAATCTTCTAGATAGGCTCCCCACAACATCAAAGTTTGGGCAGTCACTGCCATGTGGTGCCCCCTCTTTCCCTTGGGACGGCAGAACCCCTTGCTTCTGCAGGAAGGTGCCTCACTTCCTGCTTATGGCGCTTGTGTGCCAGAGATCAAATTGTGGAATGGGCTCAGCACCCTCATAAAAAAGCCCCAGGAGACCCCCACCCCTCCGCCACACGAGCAGGGTGTCCCAGGAGAGAAGCCCTCCCTCAGCCGTGACAGCTCCTGGTTTCAGACCTGGCTTCAGAGCCCTGAGCAGTGTCTGCTGTTGATAAGCTCCTCGTCGGTGATCTTTTCTCCTCACAGCCGGAAAAGGATGTTGACCTGCGTCAGCATGTCTGTTCCTACATCTTCTTCCCGTCAGAGTGTGGGAAGTTGGACATGAGAGGTAATCAGTGATGCAGAGACTCAGGGTGGAGAAAGTGGTGGGTGTTGGCTACAGGGGTGGAGCTCGAGGGGTGAAGAAGACCGAGGGGCTGGCAGGGCCTGCAGCTGCCCTGCCACAGTGGGATCCCAGCCCCTAGAGCAGGTGGGCCAAGCTTGCCCAGATTTTATTTCCAAGGGGAAGCTGAGTGTGGACTCTTGTCAGGCAGTTCAGAGGCTTGGTCTCCAAAGCTCGAAGGTTCATAGTTTCCAGGGGGAGGACCACTGCAGGACCTGGACCCCATTTCTACGTGTTATTTTTCCATGTGCTGGCCCATCCAGGTGTATTCCCACGTGAATGCTACATTGACTCACAGCCCTTCATGTTCTCCCCGCCAAGGTCCCTACACTCTCCTAAGCGGAACCCTAAAAACCTAGCCGACTCTCCACTTCCGTGTGGAGAAAATACCCCAAAAGAGGAGGGGACTGGCCATGGACCCCACCCACCTGCCCGCCCTGCCTGCTGAGGATTCTCAGGAATATCTGTAGAAGGAAATAGTTTGCCCAAAGCTCTGAGGGACAGACAGCAAAGCCAGTGGCAACCTTGCATCACTGCAGTCTGAGCTCTGAGTTTCTTCTCAGTTTCCATGAAATGGGTCAGAGGGGCCAAAGGGCACTTGTTTGCACAAGCCTTCGGGGCTGAGCAAATACTGCATTGGAGGCCTTGACAGCACAGGGCTGGCCTGACGGTGCTCAGGCCGTTCACAGCCTCAACAGGAGGCTCTGCGGCGGAGCTAGTGTTCCCCAGGAACGAGGCTCACAGAACGCCTGGAAGGGCGTGTGTGGGGGGGCGGGGGGCCCTCCGGACCCCTCCTCCCTCCACAGGAACCAGCTCCTCTTGGCTGTTGTTCTGTGATGGGTTTTAAGCTCACGGTGCGGCCGTCTCCTCCACACCAGGCAGGTCCTAGGCAGAGACAACACCCTGGAGACAGTGTGAGGGGCTTAGGGCAGGCAGCAGCGATAAAGGGAGAGGGCCAAGCCTCCTGAACGGGGGGGCGGGGGGGGACCACCTCCCCCTGAGCTGGGGCCCGGCGTGGAGGGTGTGAGTGGGGAGGAGTTGGTGTGCGGGGAGAGAGGGACGGGGGCTCTGCGTCCGGGTACAAGGTGCCAAGACCCTCTCCTTTGGAAAGGACTGGTTTCCATGCAGAAACACAATTTTCTAACAGCCAAGAGTTAAAAAAGCTCATTAAGCTAATTAGCAGCTGTGGAAGACTTAGGCCAGCAAATAAAAACTGGAAGGAAGGGCTTTTAAACATTTGCTTTAATTTAAATTGCACCGAGCAATGAGAAAATGCCCTCACTGGAGGCACCCAGGTAGGAGCAAGCAAGGGTTTGCACACACTGGCACGCACACAGCCATTGTTTTTTTCACGTTTGCAAGATTTGGGGGTTTTCTTTGAACTATTTAGATGTGCCCTGCTTTAAGAACACTATTTGAAAACACATGAATTAAGAATGATGGTCGGAGAAGACAATGGCACCCCACTCCAGTACTTTTGCCTGGAAAATCCCATGGACAGAGGAGCCTGGTAGGCTGCAGTCCATGGGGTCGCTAAGAGTCGGACACGACTGAGCGGCTTCACTCTCACTTTTCACTCTCATGCATTGGAGAAGGAAATGGCAACCCACTCCAGTGTTCTTGCCTGGAGAATCCCAGGGACGGCGGAGCCTGGTGGGCTGCCGTCTATGGGGTCGCACAGAGTCGGACACGACTTAGCAGCAGCAAGAATGATGGTTTGCATCAAGCATAAGCACTGTTTTTTTGGAAAAGACTTCTGGCGAGGTTTCTTTACTGACTGAGCTTCCCTCAGTGCACTGAGAATATGATTTGATTTAAAGGAACTCTATTTACATACAACATCCCAGAGTTCTTCCGCCTCCTTCCTGGAGGGGCACTCGCCCCCTCAGCCCAGAGTTTCCTTCTTGAAGAGCTCCAGCCCCTGCTTCTTCCTCGCTCCTGCCTGCCCCAGCTCCACCGGGCTCCCCTCCCCGGGCTCCCGTCTCAGGCCCCCGCAGCTCTGCCGGCGTGTCCCCTTCTAGTTTCTCTGACTGCCGCCTTCTCTTCCAGCCAGGCCCCCAGCCCCCAGCGCTCCCCCTGAGCCGTCAAACCAGCTCCGTGCCATTGAGAAGCACCCTGTTTTCCCAGAGGAATGTGACATCCCAGGGACAGGGGACACAGCAACCCCCAGTCATTTGGTAAAGACAAGGTTTCCCCAGGACAGTAAGGAGACAGTGGAGTGAAATCATTTCCCCATCGATTGACTCACGCTGCAATTTAGGGGGCGGTGAGGAGGGGATGGGAGGGATTCGACCCCTGTCCCTGAGAAGCTGCTGCCCAGTTGGGAAGACAGAAAATACACACACACTCATACCTATCTATCTCACATACACATACACACACACACACACTCATACGTCTCTCTCTCTCTCTCTCTCTCTCTCTCACACACACACACACACACACACACACACACAGTTGTCTCCCTATGGCTGGGCAAGTGGGTAAAGTGATCACAGGGTGGGTGGCCAGGGGCTCTTGACCAAAAGACTAGGGCTTGGAGGGCTGTGTCGGCAGCCCCCAGGGAGGTCACATTACTCTGGGAACACAGGGTGTCTCTCAATGGCACAAAGCTGGTTTGATGGTTCAGGAGGAGCCCCAGGGGGCTGGGGGCCTGATCAGGAGAGGAGGCAGCAATCAGAGAGGGTGAGGGGGATCCTGGGGGGTGGGGGTGGGCAGAGCTGCCACTCCCAGGGCCTCACTCTTGCTCAAAAGAATCCTTTAGAACATACCTCAACATAATAAAAGCTATATATGACAAACCCACAGCAAACATTATCCTCAATGGTGAAAAACTGAAAGCATTTCCCCTAAAGTCAGGAACAAGGCAAGGATGCCCACTTTCACCACTACTATTCAACATAGTTTTGGAAGTTTTGGCCACAGCAATCAGAGCGGAAAAAGAAATAAAAGGAATACAGATAGGAAAAGAAGAAGTAAAACTCTCACTGTTTGCAGATGACATGATCCTCTACATAGAAAACCCTAAAGATTCTACCAGAAAACTACTAGAGCTAATCAATGAATATAGTAATGTTGCAGGATACAAAATTAACACACAGAAATCCCTTGCATTCCTATACACCAATAATGAGAAAACAGAAAGAGAAATTAAGGAAACAATACCATTCACCATTGCAACAAAAAGAATAAAATACTTAGGAATATTTCTACCTAAAGAAACAAAAGACTTTATACATAGAAAACTATAAAACACTGATGAAAGAAATCAAAGAGGACACAAACAGATGGAGAAATATACCGTGTTCATGGATTGGAAGAATTAATATAGTGAAAATGAGTATACTACCCAAAGCAATCTACAGATTCAATGCAATCCCTATCAAACTACCAATGATATTTTTCACAGAACTAGAACAAATCATTTCACAATTTGTATGGAAGTATAAGAAACCTCGAATAGCCAAAGCAATCTTGAGAAAGAAGAATGGAACTGGAGGAATCAACCTGCCTGACTTCAAGCTCTACTACAAAGCCACAGTCATCAAGACAGTGTGGTACTGGCACAAGGATAGAAATATAGATCAATGGAACAAAATAGAGAGCCCAGAGATAAACCCACGCACCTATGGGCACCTTATCTTTGACAAAGGAGGCAAGAGTATACAATGGAGAAAAGACAATCTCTTTAACAAGTGGTGCTGGGGAAAACTGGTCAACCACTTGTAAAAGAATGAAACTAGAACACTTCCTAACACCATACACAAAAATAAACTCAAAATGGATTAAAGATCTAAATGTAAGACCAGAAACTATAAAACTCCTGGAGGAAAACATAGGCAAAACACTCTCCGACATAAATCACAGCAGGATCCTCCATGACCCACCCCCCAGAATATTGGAAATAAAAGCAAAAAATAAACAAATGGGACCTAATCAAAATTAAAAGCTTTTGCACAACAAAGGAAACTATAAGCAAGGTGAAAAGACAGCCTTCAGAATGGGAGAAAATAATAGCAAACGAAGCATCAGACAAACAATTAATCTCAAAAATATACAAGCAACTCCTGCAGCTGAATTCCAGAAAAATAAACGACCCAATCAAAAAATGGGCCAAAGAACTAAACAGACATTTCTCCAAAGAAGACATACAGATGGCTAACAAACACATGAAAAGATGCTCAACATCACTCATTATTAGAGAAATGCAAATCAAAACCACAATGAGGTACCATTACACACCAGTCAGAATGGCCGCTATCCAAAAGTCTACAAGCAATAAATGCTGGGAGAGGGTGTGGAGAAAAGGGAACCCTCTTACACTGTTGGTGGGAATGCAAACTAGTACAGCCACTATGGAGAACAGTGTGGAGATTCCTTAAAAAAACTGGGAATAGAACTGCCATATGACCCAGCAATCCCACTGCTAGGCATATACACCGAGGAAACCAGAATTGAAAGAGACGCGTGTACCCCAATGTTCATCGCAGCACTGTTTACAATAGCCAGGACATGGAAGCAACCTAGATGTCCATCGGCAGACGAATGGATAAGGAAGCTGTGGTACATATACACAATGGAATATTACTCAGCCATTAAAAAGAATACATTTGAATCCGTTCTATTGAGATGGATGAAACTGGAGCCCATTATGCAGAGTGAAGTGAGCCAGAAAGAAAAGCACCAATACAGTATACTAATGCATGTATATGGAATTTGAAAGATGGTAATGGTAACCCTATATGTGAGACAGAATAAGAGACACAGATGCATAGAACAGTCCTCTGGACTCTGAGGGAGAAGGCGAGGGTTGGACGTTCTGGGACAATAACATTGAAACATGTATATTGTCATATGTGAAGTAGAACACCATTCCATGTTCTATGCATGGGACGGATGCTCAGGGATGGAGCGTTGGGATGACACTGAGGGATGGGAGCGGGAGGGAGGTGGGAGGAGTGTTTGGGAGGGGGAGCACATGTGAATCCATGGCTGATTCATGTCGATGTATGGCAAAAACTACTACAATATTGTAAAGTAATTAGCCCCCAACTAAAAAAAAAAAAAAAAAAAAGAATCCTTTAAGCTGCTCCCAGTGAAACACCCAGTCCTGGGACAAAACTCAGCTTCTGGGGCATCACAGGGGTTATAAGCTCAGACTCTGCAACCAGATGCCTGGGTTCGAACCCTGCCCCTGCCCCATATGAGCTGTGTGACCTCGGGCAAGTTAATTAGCTTCTGTGGGTCTTCATGTTCTCAGCTATAACACGAGGTAATGGTTATGCATCCCTCACAGTGTGGATGAGGATGTAGTGCGTTACTCTGCATAAACCCTTAGAACTGTATCCAGAAGACAGTGGGTACTCAATACCTATAACAGCAACTGTTAACAGCAATTACTACACTGATTATTCCTGGACGTGGAGTCCAAATGCACCACAGGCCTCCCTCTCCCCGACACAGGGTGATCCTTTCTCAACAGGGTAGACACACCTTCAGCTTCTTTGCTCTCACAGCCCCCGGGGCCAGGAGCACACCTTCCCTGGCTCAGTCTCCACCCCCCATAGTCCTGGTTGGAAAGGGTGCCCTGTCCCCACATTTTATTTTGGGAGGAGAGAAAGATCAAGTTTCCAATCCTGAAGCTGCCTTCCCAGCCACGGTGGCACCAGCAAGCCAGTCGATGCTCTGAATGAAAGAGGCGAGGAGGTGGAGGGCTGGGGGTGGCAGGGGGCCTGCCAAGACCAGCAGGACTGTCTCTTGGCTCAGCCTGGGGTGACCGGAGCTTCCGAGATGGAAAGACGCAGGGGCTCGAGAGGCAGGAACACCCTCCTGCCCCCAGTGCACACATAAAGCCAAGCGTTCAGCTGAATTCTTTTTCAAAACATTGTAAGAGAAGTAATAATCCACTGTGAACAAATTGGTTCAATTAAATTACCAGTGGCCTGCCTGGCCCAGCCTTGTGTGAGTTTGCTCAACCACCTCACCCCACCAAGGAGCAGACAGCCAGGCCCCGGGGCAGGACAGGGAACTGCCACACAGCGGAGGGGGTGACAGGTGAGAACAGGTGCGGACCTCTGTCCTCTGGCCCATTTCTTGGCCGTTCCTCTGCCACAGGTCAGCCCCAGTGCAAAGACAATCAGGTCGTCTGATCGTTTGCACATCTGCCTGCAAGTCCATTCCCCTGTCCCAGTAGGGTCAGGGAGCTCTCTCGAGAACACAGCACCCTGGCACTTCAAGCCCTCCTCTCTCTCGCCCAGCACTGCCCCCCCAAACCTTGAGCCCAGGCATCCCCTCAGGCCCCTCTCCCCGCCAGCCCCAGCTTCAGTGGTGGTGAAACTCACGGCACTTTCCACCAGGTCGTTGGTCAAGTGTGGGGCCTCCTGTGTTGTCTTCCTAATAGTTTTACAGAAATTGCAGGGGGAGGAAATATCCCTGATCAAGCACAAAATACTCCCCTCCTTCTACATACTCATTTCCCTAATTAGGCTATTTCTGTGGCTATGCTCCAGACCTTCACCACCTGGCTGCTTCTGCCTGTGTGTGTACAGGGACACACACAAATACAGGTGCAAAGGGACACACACACACAGGGGTACACAGGGATACACTCACAGGTACATGGGGACACACACACACGGAGACAAACAGACACAAGTACACAGAGACAAGCACAGAGAAACCCAGACACGTGTGCTCACACACACACGCGCACACACACACACCCGTGCGCGCCAACTCAAGGCCTTTTGCTAGACTGTTGTTCAGTTGCTAGGTCATGTCTGACTCTTTGTGACCCCATGGACTGCAGCTTGCCAGGCTTTCTTGTCCTCCACTATCTCCCGGAGTCTGCTCAAATCCATGTCCGTTGAGTCAGTCATCCTATGCAACATCTCACTCTCTTAAGCTGCAATGAAATACCCTGTCATTGACAGCGTGGCCCATCAGAAAGAATGCCGGAAAATCCCAACCCAGGAAGTCAGTTTTCTTCTCAAAGGCATTAAGACTCAAGCTGGGATAATCATGACTACCCAGGTGGTGCAGTGGTCAAGAATCCGCCTGCCAAGGCAGGAGATGTAGGAGACCCAAAAGGCACAGGTTCGATTCCCTGGAAAGGGAAGATCCCCCGGAGAAGGGAATGGCAACCCACTCCAGTATTCTTGCCTAGAGAATCCCATGGACAGAGGAGCCTGGCGGGCTACAACCCATGGGGCCGCAAAGAGTCAGACACGACAGCAACGGAGCACCAAGCCCTGTGTCCCTGCACTGCACACACACAGCGCTCAGTGATGGCCTCTCCGAGTGACGTGACATTCTCACCAAGGCTCTATCACGCCCATTTTATGGGTAAGAAAGCTGAGACTCAGGGAAGCCAAATTATGACTTAAGAAACAGAGCTGGACTTGGAAGGCAGGTCCATCCCCTTATATTCAGGTATTTTAACAACTCCAGGAAGCTCCAAACTGGGCAGTAATGGTGGGGGGAGGGGGAACATCCAGCTTCTGTGTGTCTGCATTGAGATGGGAGGGCTCTTGGTGTCGTGTGGTTCCTCCATTTGTCCATCTGCTCTCAGTCCCCTGGGGAGCTCCACAGGAGAAGCCCAAGGCCTCTCGGGGGGTGTATGGTACAAGGAAGGCACTGAACCCAACCTTCTCACCCTGAGCCGTGCAAACGTACTCTCCAGAGCTCCCCACTAAACCCACGGCCGCCGCCTAGATGGACAGCAGCTACTGGGCAACAACTTGGAGATTTGAGGATGCTGGGCTGTGCTAATCTCCAGCACCCCTGAGAGACAGCAGGGTACTTCTCCATCAGACAGATCCAGGAGGCATAGTCCCAGGGCCCACAGAAATGTTTGAATTTCTTTTACAACCAGAAGAAATAAATGCTTTTAGATTGAGGACAATGTTTCAACATATATTAATATATTCATCTTACACCAACGCAGTCATAAAATACAATGTCGAATAATTTTATGATGGAAGGAGCCCAAGCAGGCAGGGGCATCCAGTGTCCATGAGTCCTAACGTGGCACTCGTGAGCACACAGCTGGGAGGAGGCATGCCTAGGGTCCCACCTCCAGCCAGAGCCCTGGAGAGCATCACGCTTCCCCTTAGCAGCTCAGCAACCGTTACCACCCAGTTCACCAAAGACTGAACTCCCTCCCCCAGGCCCTGGGAGATGAGAGTGGGGCCTGAGGGGGCTGTGTGGGCAGTGGGTGATGGCGTGGACGGCTCCCTTCCCGGACCATTGCCACAGCGAGAGAAGCAGGCGTCAGATCCAAAGAGGAGATTTCACTTTGGTAATTCCTGGATGGGACATGGGCCTGTCTCAGACTGTAATCTTTCTCCTAAGAACAGGTGGAAGAGATATTAAAATAATACAACAGAGAGCACTTAAAAGAACACTTCATTTGCCAAGGCACCAGAATCACTGGGACCCAGCCTTCGGCTGCCGCGCTGCCCTGGTTCTTGCCTTGGAAGAGCACTTTTCACGCTTTGGGGACTTACAGCCTGGACAGACGAAGCGTCCCCAGGGGCCTGGTCGGGGTGGGGGTGGGGGTGGGGTGGGGGCTAGTGGGAGGGGCTGATGGGAGGGGGCTAGTGGGAGGGGCCTGGTGTGGGCGGGTCGGGGGGGGGGAGGCTAGTGGAAGGCTGGGGACTGTGAAAAACGGCCTCCCTCCTGGAACCACCCCCCACCAGCCCCTCCCTCTCCAGGCCGTGTTGCTGTGTTAATACAGCTTTTTTACACAATTACCCCAAGTTTTTCAGAGCTGGGCCTAATAGATAACATTTGCTAATTACAACGTATTGATTCTTGCTAGAGGTAATGCTGAGTGGGAGGAGGAGCCTGGATCCTCTCCCGCAGCAGCTCAGCCACCGCTCACTCCCGCAGGACGCTGGCCTCTGCTCCCTGCCCCCAGGGCGACGGGCCGGTCCAGGCTGCCCAAGCGTCAGAAAGTGCTTTGGACTTGAGCTTTCCCGGCCCTGGGTCCGACTTCAAGAGCATCAAAGTCCCGGGATGGTGGTGGGGGGAATCTTCTCACTGGCCTCTACCCCAAGCTGACTTCTTCTCTCTTCCTTTGCAGCTCCCGGCCACCACCCTGCTTGGCGACAGCTGCCCCAGTGCTTGTGGCCCTCAGCCCCTGGGGGTGAAGAGGGTTGAGCTGGCTGACCGCTGGTGAGCCACAGCCAGGACCACCATGTCCTCTCCTGGCCTCGGGACAAACATGGGAGTATGGAGGGCGGGGGGTATTGAGATGAAGTCGAGACAGGCCTGAGCTCTAATTGGACTGTTTGTGCTTATTGTCCTAAATCCTCACAAGTCACTTAAGGGAGCTTCATGTTGCTCCATTTTTATTTATACTTTTCTCAGTTTTCCAGATTTTCCTCAAGAATTATCAGTGACTTTTTTAAAGCAAACACCACTATCACTTTAATTGAAGGGAACAACATCCTTGCTTTTAGATAGATGAATAAAAACATAGGGGTGTGTGAGCAGGGGGTCCCTGTCTGGGGTGGGGGATCAGGAGCTGGACATTGGTTCCATCACTACTCTGGGGCCGCCCTCAGGGGGCTGGGGTCACATGGCTCAGACCCTCTAATTCCTGATGGAACTCTTGCTTCCCTCTAAGATAGACTTCCAGATTCAGGGTCAACTCCAGGATATTTCCTGATTTCAAGCCACCAAGAAGCCTCCTGGTTCCCACTTATAAGCAGGCTTCCTACCCGCCTGAGAATTACAGAATGGTTCCCTGAGACTTGAGTGTGGCCTCCCCCTTCTTCCTCTTGGTAAAGCTCCCCACTGTCCCCTGTGTCCCCTACTCTGTCACTCTGCTTCTCTTCTCAAATTTGCCCCTCACCCTCGGTCTGAGCCCCTCTGCCATCTCGGCTCCCTCCACCGCCGCAGCTCTGCCCTTCCTCCCAGGACCCCACTGCCATCATTTCTGTCTTTCTCCCAAATCCTCAGCATCAGTAACCACCCCCCGGCTCACTCGCCCCCATCTAACAATCCTTAGCAACACCCTCCTCTCCCAGCGCCCCTCCACCAGCTGCCAAGCCCATCTCCCGCACTTGGGGCAGATCTTAGAGCAGAAGAATTTAATTGCATGTCAAAATTAAATCTCTTTTGATGAAGAACAATTCAATGACGGCTCTGCCTAATCAAATTAACAAAGTCTTTTTTGATTTTCAATTATCTTCTTCACGGGCACACTTTATCCAAGGCTCCCGAGATGGCGCCGACAAGCTGTGCATTCACAATGAGGACCCCTCACCTGGACGTGCTGACCATGGCCCTGAGCTGCCCCCCTCCCTACCTGGGAAGCAGCTGCTCGCCCCTGCCCACCCCCCACACCGCCAGGGCTGTTTAGAGCCTCTGGGACCACATCCAAGTCTTTCAGCGCCTTGCAGCCTGTGATCCTGGGGCCGGCCACTCTAAGCAACGGGGGGCAGCGAGATGATGCTCTGAGTGAGAAATGGGAGAAAATCAGGCGGGGCTGACACCCAGGGGACAGAGGCTGGAATCCCTCAAGTTGAGAATTATAGACACATTACCCCAGCGATGGACCACAGTTGTCCAGCAAGCTTTAGACAGAACCGGAACTCCCCCACCGGTTTGGCCCATGCACCCTCCAAGCACCATTACACCCATCACACTTTCTGTCTACCTCAATTAACACTTGAGATGAACCCAACTATAAAGAAAGCTGAGTGCTGAAGAATCGATGCTTTTGAACTGTGGTGTTGGAGAAGACTCTTGAGAGTCCCTTGGACAGCAAGGAGATCCAACCGGTCCATCCTAAAGGAAATCAGTCCTGAGGACTGATGCTGAAGGACTGATGCTGAAGCTGAAACACCAATACTTTGGCCACCTGATGCGAAGAACTGACTCATTGGAAAAGACCCTGATGCTGGGAAAGATTGAAGGTAGGAGGAGAAGGGGACGACAGACGATGAGATGGTTGGATGGCATCACTGACTCGATGGACATGAGTTTGAGTAGATTCTGAGAATTGGTGATGGACAGGGAAGCCTGGTGTGCTGCAGTCCATGGGGTCACAAAGAGTCAGATACGATTGAGTGACTGAACTGAACTGAACCCTGCCCGACTTCACCTTCAGCACTAAACATATTCAATGACAAGCCTCTGTGCCCAGATCATTTCTCTCCAGTGCACCCTGTCATCACTTTCACAGGTGAGCTGTCGAATGGCAACATCCAACGCATCCTCCCTGAGGCATCTCCAAGGATCTAGAAAGTTCTCATGGGGGCCCAACAAAACACGAGCCCTTGCAGGGGTTTAAATACATTCCCTGGGTTACTGTGACCCATCCTACCACCAGACGGGGTTTCTCTGAGGCTGTTGGGCTTCCAGTGACGGAAGGAAACTTTTTTGGCACTCGGATATTTGGTGCCAACAGACGGCAGGTGTCCAGATGACAGCCTCTTCCCTCCAGACTTTCCAGCATCCTTGGGCCACAGCGGGGCTTTAGATCACATGAGACCAGGGGGTTCAGCCTTTCCCGCCTGTGTGCCACTAGTCATGTTATAGAACAGCCTGAATCTTGCCATGACAGTGGCAAAAAAAGTGTCCTTTCCCAGAGGCACACCAACTTGCTAGGGTTTGCTTGATTCCAGATGAACTTGCTGGGCAACCAAATCCATGCAGCCATCAGCATCTGTTTCTCCTCACCAAAGACCTTTCCAAATGGGCCCAAAGCACAACCACACATGGGTCCCTGAGGCTTCGGAGTCAGCACCCTTGCAAATAGCTTCCAAAGCCATTCCCCCAATGCAGTCTCGGGCAGCCCCTGCCACAGGCATCTCCCCTGGGGCTCCCTGAGACCTGACGCCAAGGGAACTGGGGTGCCTGGACCCTGCCACCTGTTCCATGAGCATTTGAGGCTGGACTCCAGGCAGAGGGAGCAGGGGAGCGCAGGAGGGGTGTTTTCAGAGTCTCTCTGAACTGGAACTGAGGTTTGAAGGGGCACAGGCCAGGATGGCAAGTTTCAATTATCTTAATGATTGACTTGAGCTGTTGGGATCGTATTTTGGGGGCTCTGTGGGCACATTACTAAATGAGTCAGTCTCACCCTCTCTCACCCCCCCCCCACACACACACTCACACTCAGAGTACAGAATCAATATCAGTCTTCACTGGAGCCCTGGACTCCAGTATTTGATCATTACCATTCATCCTGAGGCCCCTGCACAGGAGCAGCCGGGAACAGGGTGGAGGCACCAAGTCCCAAAGCCGCCCAGGGCCTGCAGGCTGTCCCTCGCCCCTCCCCTCTCTAAAGCCCAGTCCTCAGCATCCTCCCCAGGACAGTGGTGGCTTGGAAGGCCTAGTGTCTCTGGCCATGTGGCAGCCATCCTCCCCAAGTGGCCTGGAAGGAGCGAGAGCACCCCCACCCCCTGCCCCAGCCGGCAGCCATACACCGGTGAGATGTAGTTAACTGCACCCAGCCTCCAGCACACAGACTTGTTTGATCAAAGATTCAGTTGCTTTTCCTCCCCCTTCTGGCACAAATTCACGGGCTCTTGTGACAAAGAATTAATTGCTGCTGATGAAATTTCATCGCTGAAGGAACACACCTCCCTGGAGAAATCCCACCCGGATGGCGGGTTCCTGCCCCGACTTGTAAAGAGTGCTCCTTGTGAAATCGGAGCCAGGATGGCCTGGGGGCTCCTGGCGGCTTTTGGGTGCCCTGCCGGGAAAGGACTGGAATTGGGGGTTCGGAATCAGACAGGTGCCCAGAGCCTTGGTCAGCTTCTGAGCCCTGGGGGGAGGCTCTGCATCACCTGTTCTCAGGGGGGTATACATGCCTGGGGGAGCCCCCCGAAGGGCCTGGAGGCCTCAGTAGCCAACCATGGATCTCCATGACAAGACCCTGTCCCAGACTGGCTGTGGAGGGATCCGTGCCTGGGCTGGAATGGCTTGAGGGCCCACGAACCGGCGGCCTCAACGTGCTCAGCTGCAACCTTGGCAGAAGAGGAGGTGAGAACCGGAGCTTCGAGAAGGATACTCTCTTGACTCACGAAGCCTCTTCCTACGTCTTCAAAAACACATTGAAAGTGTTTCCAGCTGTGTCCAGATGCCCCACCTGCAGGCTCCTTCCTTCCTCACCCAGGCCAGGCATTCTTCAGAGATCAGAAAACCGGTGGGGGATGGGACTCCAGATACAGCCTCACGGCCCCTGCTGGCCATGGCCAGCCACGTCCCCAGCAGGGCGGTGGGGGGGGGGGGGCGTAGCTCCCCAGCAGGAGCTCTTGCCAGGCCCCCTCCTGCCCTGGGGCTCCCCCCCCAGGACTCTGAGCCTCACAGGCAGCTGGTCCATAATCCCTCCTATCCCCACCCTCACCAAGACCAACCCCAGCCTTGAGCCCCTTCTCCGCCCAGCAGGGAACAGGTTCCCTAACTCTTCCCCCTCTAATCCCTCCAGCGCAGGGGCCTCACCGCCCTGAGCAATTAGCATTTCCTAGGGAGGCCCCAGGCCATGGGTGTGTGGCACACCTGTGTGAGGGTGTCCCACACCTTCAGGACAAGAGGAGGTGTGGCAGGACCATCCTCAGGAGGGTCTGCATCTTCTGAGCTCGTCCCCCATCTCCGGGGCTGCTCTGGGTGGGTGAGTGTCCACATTTGCCTGCTGATAAGCATCTGGGGGATGGAGGGGGCAGTCCTATCCCCGTCTGGGAAACGCTGGCCGTGACCCTCCACAGGTCCTGGTAGTGAGCCCTCCCAGCCCAGCTGAACTGCAAGCCAGATGCCCAGTTTGGAGGCAGCTCCACACTTGGCCACCTGCCTCCTCCGGTCTCCTTGCCGCCTTCGCAGGAGGAGGGGAGAAGGGGGCAAGGACTTGGAGGAGAGCACAGTCCAGGGGACTGTCTCTTCCTTTTCTTTCTCTCTGTCTCATTTGTGGGAAATCAGGGCTGCTGGTGGAAGTACGAGGAGGGCAGGCTGTGCCTCCATCAGGAAAAAGCAGGACCGGAGTCCCCAGGAGTCGACGGAAAAGGCAGACGCAACAAGAGCCCATGTGGCCGCCCTGGGACTTGCCACGTGCCGCCCCCTTCAATTCCTGCTTCTGACATCTAGAGCCCCTAGGGACCCAGCCCTCCTCCTCTAGCAGGTGGACCTTCTGCCTTCACCGTCAAAAAGTCTCAACTAAGGGCCACTTACACGCCACCCATCAGATCAGGTTTCCCCCTAAAGTTCACTCCAAGAAGGGATAAGACGGCCCAGGTGATGGGGGCAGGAGTTATCTGGATTCTCACCCAACCGCCTTCCTCTGCTGGGTGGGGGCAGGACTGGGCGAGGGCAGAGGGCACTGTCCTGCCGCCTCTGCAGAGGAAAAAAGAAAGGTAGGACAGAGGCAGAGGCAAAGGTGGGGTGGGCCCTGAAGGAGGAATGAACTTGAGGGATCGAGGCCCCCTTCTTCCCCCTCCGCTGCTCCTCCATGGGAGCACGGACAATAGGAGAGAGGTGGTCGAGTCAGTCAAGTCGGGGCCGGGGAGGAGTGTCCAATGAGGGCCAGTGGGTACCTGACCGATGGAGAAAATGTGGGCTGGAAACACAGAGGTTTGAGGACCCCCGGGATGAGGTCTCAAACAAGCACTGGCTGGGTCTCCTCCAGGACTGAGCCCCCCAAAAACCCCTCCCTGGACTGCTTGGGGGCCAAATTCTCCTCCCAATGGCCTTTGGGATTCTTTTTTACAAACTTTAAACTTTTTGATTTTATATTGGGATATATAGCAGATTAACATTGTTGTGGTAGTTTCAGGTGACCAGCAAAGGGACTCGGTCTTACACATACATGTACCCATTCTCCCCCAAAATCCCCTTCCACCCAGGCTGGCGCCTAACACTGAGTAGAGTTCCGTTTGCTATACAGCAGATCCTTGTTGGTTATCCATTTTGAATTCAGCAGTGTGTACATGACCTTCCTTCGGGGTTACTTTTAATCTCCCCTGTCAAATGTGCTGGAGCTGGTTCATGCTTTTCACGAACTATTTGAGCTGGTTGGCAGTGGGTGGGTCGCCTGAAACCAATCAGCCATGGTGGGAGTATTTACACGGTGGGAATCAGCAGATGCTGCAATTCAGGGTGTTCTCTTTTCCCTTTGGAAGAGCCTGTTGCTAACCCTTCACTCTCACACCCTTGCCTCTGTGTTGGTACCGTCATCAGTATCACAAGAGGGCTGTTAAGCTACAGGTGAGCTTCCAGAGAGTCCCGTTCTGTAGGCCAGGGTGGGGCCAGCAGTTTGCATTTCTAATAAGTTCCTATGGTGCTGATGCTGCTGGTCTGAGCACCACACTTTGGGAACCTCTGTTCAAACTCAGTGTGGGCTCACTGACTCCATGGCACAAAAGCAAACCGCTCTGAAAGAGAGGAGACACAGGAGGCAGGAGGCCATCTTCAAATACTGAAGAGCTGGAAACACAAGTTGTCTGTGTGTTTCCAAAGCAGAGTAGCTTTCAGCTTGAGAGGAGGAGGTCTTGAAGCAGGTGGAGCCAGCCCTCCTCCACCTGTCAGCTGCCACAAACAACAACAACAAGCTCACTGTCTCCCCAAAGAACCCACCAAGGATCTGGCTGCTGGAGGCAAGACCCAGAGTCAGGAAGAAAGAGTCTAGAATGTTCTAAGGCTCGTCCAGCCTGCAGGATTCTGGGCCGACTCTCGACCCTGGAAGATGGCCCGGAGTCCTTCCAGTACCAAGTCCGTCTGCTCCCCTGTCCTGTTCTCCATGGACATGTCAACACCAGCATCCCAGGTGGATTTACTTAAGTGCTGCACTAACTTGGTTTTGCCATGAAACATCACCCAGGCCGTTGCGCTCATGGTGAATGCCACATCAAGGCCAGGAGATGGGTAGAATCTCCTCTGTGGCTCAGCCTGAGAATCTGAGGATGCCCTCGATGCCAGCTCCAGGCAGATGCACTGTGGAGTCCAAGCAGGCTGGATGAGCACTCTTTGCACACCACTGTTCTCAATTAGCCCGGAGACAGTGGGAGTCTTGCTTGCTTGAGTCAAGACACCTCAAAATGAACCTCGTGTGAGCCACCTTTTATCCCAGGACCAATTGGGTGGGGTGAACCTTCTGGGACCCCAGGCTGTCTCTGCTTCCTCCCTTTCCCTAGCCCTTCCTATCTCCAAGGCTCCCAACTCCTATCTGGTCTTCCTCAAAAGTCTCTTTCGTTTTCTCTTCAAACCCTCTCCCATAGGAGATGCCAATCCCACTGGAGCCTTTACACCTCGCATCGGGATCTGTAACCGCTTCTAGGCAGGGTCCCAATGCCTGGCTCTCTTTTCTCAGACATGCCCTGATTCGTTTCTCTAAAACTCACTGTCATCGCATTACCCTCCTCCTCTTTACCTTCAGTGGCTCCCCCCCTGCTGTGGGAGGAAACCCCAATTCCTCGGGCTGGCCACCAGGTCAGCACCCCCCCACATCAGCTCCTAGCAGTTCTCTCCTGACACCAGACAGCAAGCAATACCTGAAGGAGGACTGGCACGGGTCCCCTGACCCCTCTGAACCTCTTAATAATGGCTGTTCTAATAACAACTTCCGTATCATTACTTAAAACGTCGAGGGAATGGCTTCTCTGACTATAGCATTGCCACCTCTTTAAACTGGGCTCAATGCAAACCACACAGGGGTGGGATGAGTTCAGAAATGGGCCCAGACAATGAGGCATGTGTGTGTTTGTGTGTGTATGTGTGTTGGATTGTGGAGTTGTGACAACCAGTGTGCATACGTGTGGTGTGGCACACCTCATTTCTGGATCTAAGTTCCTTTGTAAAAAATAGGACTGCCCAGAAGACCCCTGGGTCACCCCACTCCTAGATCTCAAGTGCTCTTGGCAGATGGCAAGAGGTTTGCGAGAGGACACGTGCTGCCACCTGGTGGAAGGAACTTGAATAGCACCACTCCCCACCAGGGCTTCCTGCCGCCGAAGCTTGCCGGCCAGCACCAGGATTCCAACACCGCCTGGAACTTCAAACTGCTGCGTGGCCTTACTCTCCCGTAGCCTTGGCATCTTTGTTTGAGAAATAGAGCTAAGAACTGTGCATCCGTGTGGAGCTGTTCTGCGTGTGAACTGGGATCACACATGAAAAGCACTTAGGTTGATGCTGGATCTGCAGTAAATATCCAACACGGGAAAACTACTATTTCCTGACACTTGGAGGAGAGAAGCAAAGAGATATTCTTGAAGCCCCATGACTCTGTTGGTTTCTGGGCTTATCTGTCCATTGGTTTCATCATCTTTCTTTTTAATTCCTCCTCTGTCTAACGTTTAGCCTTCTTTTCAGAAGTCACTGCAACCATAAGTCAATGCAACCCTTGTGAGAACAAAGAGGGGTTCACATGGCAGGTAAACCAAGGTGACAGAGGCTTCTCCTCCCGCTGGCAAATGCAAACTCGGACATAGAGGCAGTGGGTGCACAGACTTTGTCCCCACGAGGCTCAGCCACTTACCAGCTGTGCGATCCTGAGCCTTGCGGGGACAAAGTCTATACACCCACAGCTTCTCTGTTTTGAGTTTGCATTTGGGACCACCATGCTCTCTTTTCTGGCAACCAGCAGGTGGTCACTGGGTAAGCCTGGGTCCTGGGATATGGTGCCACCAATGCAGAACTGCCCAGCTGACCCGCAACGCAATATGGGTCAGAAACAGCTACTCACTTTGATTTGCATAGTCTGTTACTGAGCACAACCCAGCTTACATCGACTGACACACGATTATTTCTCCAGAGGTTCTGAGAAGAAATTATTTCCTCTCATTTACCTTAACATAGGCTTATTAAATATGAATAAATAGAAATTAATGAACACACACCTTTACTTCCCCCAAACTTAGAATACCAAGCAATAGTACCAGTGAAATTTGCAATTTAAAGTACATCATAAACTGTGACATGAGCCAGAGATGAAACAAAACTGAGAGCTTCACCGTGTTTTTTTTTGAAAAGGCCAAAAAACTGTTACAGACTTGGGGTTGCACAATTCAGACCTGGAACCCACTTATGAGACCCCCTGCCAACAGCAGAGGCAAAAGCCTGGGGGCACCTCTTCCAACAACCCCCCCCACACCCCCACCCCCACCTAACTTAGGCATTTGAAGACGAAGGGTCATGTTTACTACCTGCGGGGAGGGAGACGCCGGTGAGCACCCAGGAAGTGCTCTCCCTTTGCCATGGTCCCTGGCGCCACCTAGTGGCGCTAGTCAGCACTGCCTGGAGCCCACAGCCACCTGCTCCTGCCAGGGCCTGAGCGAGATTCATGTGACCATCCCCTACATCTGACTCCCGGGAGGAACAAGAAGGATGAAAGGCTCAGGATGGAAAGACAGGATGTGGGCTGAGGACGCCACCAGCCCGGGGTGGAAAGGAGCTCACAACATGGCCTCTGCCGGGAGTCACTCGGACACCCCTGCAATGCAGAGGGGACCCTGAGGCTGAAGCCGGGCAGAGCCCGTCTCCACCACCGGGATGAAGGGCTCACAGGCCCACCGAGTTCCAGGTCCAGCAAGTGCAGGTGGGGTGCGTGTGGTCACCTAGAACTGAGTCCGCTGTGAAGCCCTGCAGGGCCTCACCTTGGTGGTGGGCTGAGGAGGGAGCAGCCGGGATCCACTCTGGGGCTGCCGGACAGCGAGCATCACAGGCCTTCCAGGGAGGAGCTGAGTGGAACTGTGTCCACAGCACATGGCCTTGCCTGAGAGGCCTGGGTCACACAAGTCTTTCTCACGTCACCGCATGTCGTGGCCCCAACCACCTCAACTAGATGCGGGCTCCCCGGGGCGGCAGCTGTATTCCCCAAACCCCCGATCCCGAGGAGTCTCTGCCACGGGTGCTGCTCGCTGAGGGAGGGCTGATGGAGGAGAGAGATGGGGGAGCACGGGGGTGAGAGCCTGGAGGGTCGGGGGGCAAACAGGGAGGACTCCAGAGGTCCTGAGAGGACAGAGGCCAAGGGCAGCACCCAGCACACCCTTGATGAGGGACAAACTGTCCTAGCGGCACCGCGGCCGCCATTCACTGGGCTCTCAACGCCATGTCTCACTTGACCCTCACGTCACCCCCACATGTTGAATCTGAGTTGAAAGTGAAAGTTTCTCAGTCGTGTCCGAATCTTTGTGACCCCCCATACAGTCCATGGCATTCTCCAGGCCAGAATACTGGAGTGGGTAGCCTTTCCCTTCTCCAGGGGATCTTCCCAACCCAGGGATTGAACCCAGGTCTCCCACACTTCAGGCGATTCTTTACCAGCTGAGCCACAACAGGTTTATTTCCAACCCTCCTAGGCTGTCACCAGCCACTGCTGAGGGCTGGCACAGAGTGGCCGGCCCAGAGAGCCCTGTCAGGGTGTAGCTGAGGGGCGAGCTTCAGCGGCCTCTGTTTTGGGCAAACCACTTGGCTCCCGGCTTCAAGGGATGGGTCATTTCAGGCCCAGAAGAAACAACACAAGCCAATCTGCCCCCTTAGGACTTCCACATTCTGGGAAATCGCTATGCGTTTGGCGTCCTGCTTGGGACTCCACCTGTCACATCTGTGAGTGATTCACAGCAGCCCCTGTTACAGGCAAGCTTCACCCTGGGGTCCATCGTCCTGGGTCAGCCTAGGCACCCGAGCAAGAGCCCGGCCCAGTGTCACAGGGGAGAACAGCATCCTTCATAACGGACACTGGCAGCTGACACTTAAGTCACTACTAGTCATGCGGGCACTGGTCCAAGCGCTGTCTGGGGGTTGACTCCCCCAAATCCAAGGGGTAGGATCACTGTTCTCCCATTTCACAGAAGGGGACACTGAGGCACAGGGTGGCATGCTTTGCTCAAGGTCGACAGCACTCAGTGGTCAAGCTGGGATGGAATTGCAGGAGCTGGGCCCAGGTCTCTGCTGCCCCTCTACAGTGAGACAAGGGAGCTCAAGAACCACCCCTTCCCCCCACTTCTGGCTTCTCCGTGAATTGCAGGGATCATCCAGACCCTCACCAGTGATCCTGCCAGCGCGTGACTGGGGCTTAGCAGTGCTGTGTCCCGGCATCACCAGACCTGGGGGAATGGTCCCTAAAGAGGTGACAGAGGCTTTGCCAGCCACTTGCTTCCTGCTCCAGCATCAGGGTCCAGCACCAGCAAGATGAGGACAGACAGACAGACTCCCAGGCTCTGGCGAGTGAGCTCAGAACCAGGCCCTGCTAAGGACCATGAGCACCTCCAGAGAAACCACCCAGTCTCCACCTGGGACAAGATAAGCTCCTTCCTCCCAAACCTGCCCCCACCTTCTCGGCACAGAGGCTAGTCACCTGGACCACTGGAGGAAAGAAAACTCCCATTCTGGTGAGCTGAGCCTGGACTGGATGGAGGGTGGAGGTGCTGGTACTCAGCAAACAGAGGCCAGGACAGCCCCTCACTAAGAATGACCCGGCCCTGGATGTCAGTCTTGCTAAGGCTGAGAAATCTAAACCACCCGGAGAAAAGCTAACACACACAACAACAACAATTCGTACAGCTGACACAGTGTCTACTAAGGTCCAGACATGACTCTAGCCATTTTCCGCATGTGAAGTCATTCACTCCCAACTTGTAAGGTGGATGTGATGGCTTGAATTGTCTCCTCGAAAGATACGTCGAAGTTTCAGCCCCCCGCCCCCTGGGGCCTCTGAATGCGATGTTATTTGTGCAGATAGGAATCTGGTTAAGTTGAGGTCGTTAGGATGGGCCCTAAGCCAATAGGGCCGTTGACCTTAAAAGAAGGGGGAAGACGCCGTGTGAAGACAGAGATGCGGGGAGAAGACAGTCACTGGTGACTGAGGCAGAGGCTGGAGAGCTGCTCCCAGAGGCCGGGATTGCCGGCAGCCGCCCGAACCAGGGGCCAGGGACGATTCTCCCCAGTCTCAGAGGGAGGTGGCCCCCTGACACCTCGAGTTCAGGCTGCAGGCTTCCGGACTGTGAGAGAAGTTGCTGTCCCTGTTATTCAAATGCCCCAGTTTGTGGGACTTTGTTAAGGCAGCACCAGGACACTAATAAAGAGGAAAATCTCACCCCATTTTACACAAGGGGAAAAGGCACAGAGAGGTTCAGGGTACTTCCCGTGCTTGCTTGGCTGGGAACTCCTCGCTTTAGCCTCTCTGTGTTTATGATCAGAACATGAGTGTCTACATTTAGCTTTTGTGTTTTGGTGGGGGTGGTGGAGGTGACCATGTTATGATTGCGATGGCTTCACACGGAGGGTGTTGTTGGGTTTCATCTTTTTGTTGCAGTCATAGGGAGAACCCTGAATATCAGGGATCATTAAATGCGGCAAAAATCCCACATGGTGGCCATGCAAGTGCCCAGTGGATAGAAAGGGGGAAGGAGGGAATCTCCCTGTAATTTTGTGGGAACGATGCTGCTAATGTGCTAAGTAACGTCCCTGATGGGAACCTACTTTCTTGCATCTTCACCGTTGTTCCCACTTCGCTTCTCAGGGGCACACAAGCCGGCGCTCCTCCCACGTGAACAAATGGCCCAGATGGTGTAAAGAATCTTTTCTTTCCCTAAAGTGAAGTTCTCCTTTCTCTCGACGCAGAACAGTCCAACTCCAGCTTCCGGACCCCAGAGAGAGTTCAACAGTGCTCAGAAAACATCTGAGACCTCCAGACCCACCTGCCCCTCGGCTCGACTCACGGATGTGACAGAGGAAGTGATGAGGGATGGCTGTGGATTCCGGGCCTCTGGCCACAAGCAGTGTCACCGGTGGGATCAGGACTGAGTCCCTGGGATTGGGTGGTGGGGCGGGGAAAAGTCTGACAATGAAGAGACGAACCAAGAGACCTTGAAACTCAGGCTCACTGCCTTCAGGGCTTCCCATAGAGTGAATAAAGGCAAGTGGGTGGAATGAGGATGGAGGAAGGAATGAAGGACGGTCAGAAGGCACAGACAGACTGACAGAAGTACGGGGGGGGCACCCCTCCGGGGTCTGGTTCCAGGAGCCCCTCAGAACCAGAAACTATGATGCTCAAGTCTTGCATATAAAGTAGCATAGAACCTTCATATAGGGCTTCCCTGGAGTCTCAATGGTAAAGAATCCACCTGCCAATGCAAGAGATGCAGGTTCAGTCCCTGGGTTGGGAAGATCCCCTGGAGGAGGGCCTGGCAACCCATTTCAGTATTCCTGCCTGGAGAATCCCATGGACAGAGGAGCCTGTCGGGCTACAGCCCACAGGGTCTCAAGAAAGTCGGACACAACTCAGAGACAAAACGACAACAAATTTGCATATAATGCATGCACATTCTCCCAAATACTTCAAATCACCTCCAGATTACTTATAATACCAATACAATGTAATACTGTGTAGATAATTGCCAGTAGGGAGCAAATTCAAGTTTTGCCTTTTAGAATTTTCGGGGAACTCTATTTTTCCCAAATATTTTCAGTCTGAATTTAGTTGAATCTGCAGATATGGAAGCTGCGGATATGGAGGGCAATGACTGCAGAATGCCCAGAGGTGCTAAGCAGATATCGTGGGAGGTGGGGTGGCCCCATGCTTCCAGCTCTCACACAGAGAAGTGACCCCCCACAGGGCCATTTCACAGGTAAGCAGCCCCTGACTGCAGCAGCCACTGCACAAACACCTGTTGACGGGGGCAGGGCCTCTCCCAGGACCCCTGGCAGCTCCTGACCACCCTGACCTCAGAGGGTCTCTACATCAGAGCCAAGCCACTTTGGAAGCCAAAATTAAAGCCCAGTGCCCACGCTCCTGATCTGAGCTAGACCCCCCCCCAAAGCTGCCCCCAGATGCTGTCACGTGGGGAGGGAATAGTCTCCTTGACATCAAGAAAACCTCCTCCAGACAGAAACAAGAAAACATATCTTAAAAACCTGTCACTCCCAAACAGAGAAACCTGGGTGTGCTCATTTTAACATCTGCAGCAGTGAAGCCTCTTGAGATGCTGCTTCCATAATAGTCAGCCAGATTGGGTTCACCCCAGGGGCTGGTTCCAGAATGACTACGATTCAGTGGGCTGATGAATTCATACCCAATGTTCAAACAGGAAGATAAAACCTTGGCAACTCTCTCGGGCTGGTGGCTGGCCTGCGCCACCAGGTGGCGGAATGTGGGTACTACCTCCCAGAACAGGCAGTGAACTTTAACCAAAATAGGGAGCAAGGAAAGAAAAGGCAAGAAAACTAGCTAAGTCCCAAAGGAAAGACTCCTTCGGGACCCACAGGCACAAGCAATCCATCAGTCAGTCAATCAGTCAAGAACACCACCTTTAGAAGGTAAACAAAATGCAGAATTTTTTTCAAGTTTGTTAATGATATGACTCATGGTCTCTATGTTGGCAAAGGGCACACTCATGGAGCTTCTTTGCTTCCTTCCCTCCATAGGTGTCCTGGAGTCTCCTGCCAGCCTGACTTCTTCAGGGAGCGAGGCTCAGACCAACAGGTGTGGCCTCTCATCTCTGGAGGGCTCCCCGAATCTTAGCGGCCCAGGAGGGCATGATAGTATGTGTTCCCATTGAAATCTTGCATTTGAGGGCAGAGTGAGTGAAGTGAAAGTCGCTCAGTCGTGCCCGACTCTTTGCGATCCCATGGACTATATTGCCCATGGAACTCTCCAGGCCAGAATACTGGAGTGGGTAGCTGTTCCCTTCTCCAGGGGATCTTCCCAACCCAGGGATCGAACCCAGGTCTCCCTCATTGCAGGTGGATTCTTTACCAGCTGAGCCACCAGGGAAGTCCTGAGGGCAGAAGGAATGGGTGAAGATGGAAGGAAGGGGCCTAGATTCCTTTCTGTCCCTTTGAAGGCAGAGGACACCCCATACGATCCCCAGCTCCCCAGCCCATCTTTATTCCACCTTCCAATCCCAGTACTGGCGTCCAAGCACCGCTGACCTTGCTCCAAGATTGTGAGCTTCCAGATGGGGTTGCCGGTCTGTGAGCCCCATGGCACCTGATCCAGTGGGTTATGTGCAGTGCCCACTCAGACATTGTCATGGGACTGAAAGCCAGCCCCAGATGCAGTAGCTTGACACACCAGCCTCAGGCTCCCAAACTGCTGGCCTGCCTGTCCTGAGATGGAATTTGCCTGGGAAAGGGGCCAGACTGCAGAGTGTACACGCTGCAGAATCTCCTGGGATCCTGGGGGTGTCCAGGTGTGGGAGTATCTGGGAACACAACCACCTGAAAGCTTGAACCTGAAGTGGATTGAACTGTGTCTCCCATTCCTCCCCCCAAAACATATGTCCATGTCCTAACCCCCAGGACCTGTACATGGGATCTTACTTGGAAATAGCCTTTGCAGGTGAAATTAAGGTAGGGATCTCCAAATGAGATCATTCTGGATTAGAGTGGCCCATAAACCCAGTGACAAGGGCAGAGAAAGGAAAAGGATATCTGACACCAGCGAGAGGGTCACGTTATGACTTGGTCAGAGATGGGGTGATGGGTCTACCGGCCGATGAAAGCCAAGGGCAGCCGGCAAGCCCAGAACTGGAAGAGGCAGGAAGGATCCGCCTCTGAAGCCCCACTGACACCTGATTTCAGACTTATGGCCTCCAGAACCGTGAGATGATCTATTTCCATAGTTTTAAGCCACCCAGTTTGGGGACGTTAAGGCAGCCCTAGGAAACTCATACAGGTCTCATTCAGGTGACAATTATTTTTCTAACTGGGGAGAGCCGCTTTCTGACAGCAGGTGCAAATGAATTCTCCACTGCTCCAAGGAGTGACTGGCCCAGGACAGGCAGAAAACTGGAAAACCTAATTAAATTGGAAGACTTGTGAAATAAATGGAGCGGGGAGTTTGTTTGCTTGCTGCTGACGGGTGTGAACGATTCCTGGAGCGGCTGTGAGGGCTCCTGCCAGAGTGGGCGTGGGGGACATGGAGGAGGAGGAGCCCCGGAGGGGACAGGACCCCAGGTGAGCTGCACAGGCGGAGGTGGTCTGGGGACCTGAACGCTGGGCCACGGGGGTGTTTTGGCCACGAGTGGGCATCACCTTTGACTCTCAGTTTCCTCATCTGTAAAACAGGAGGCTGGACGATTGGAGGAGCCAGGATGGTTGAGTGCCTGGTATAGGACAGAGCCCGGGGGCACCTGGCATCTGACTCCAGAGCACGTGGTGGGAGTCCGACAGTGGGCTGGATCCAACACATCTCCCCTTGGAGCTGGGTCCAGTTTTTCTCAGCCTCTCTGAGCCTCAGCTTCCTCATCTCTATTATGGAGCCCCTGCGGTGCCTGACCCACTTCAGGATGGCTCCAGGGTGCTGTGAGCTGCCGCTGGCAGAGGCAACTACACAGGACATGCTCAGCCAAGGGGTCTGAGCACCCTGTCAGTCTTCCTGCAGATCAGAGGGGGCGGCCCCTCCCAGGGGCTCAAGATTCCCCATACTTCATGTACCCTCTGCAAGCCTCCCTCTGTGAGCATCCAACTTGCCCACTGACCTCCTGGTCACTCACCCCCGTATCTCCTGATCGCTCAACCCCACACCCCTACCTCTGCCTTCAGACAGTGAGAGGCCTACCTGGCTGTGAGGGAGACATCTCGGCAAGAATTCAATATTTATGGGTTTCTCTCTTTTCGCATCTCTTTCTTGACTTCTGGGTAGGGCCTGTGTACCCCCTCTCCCCTCTCCTGCCTTCTGGCATCACTTACAGGCAGAAGCTGCCCCAAACCCCTTTCCTTCAGCACTGAGCCTTGTGCACAATTTCAGGGTGTTACTGTTTCCAGAATCCTCTCCTCTTTCTAACAATCCTGCTGCCGGGTGATGGCCTCCACTGTGCCCCCAACAGAGGATGGACCAGAGGGGACTTAGGAAGGGATGAGGGGAGAGAGGGGAGATTCAGAGCTGAGGCTGCGGTCCACCCTGGGCAGCTGGCTGGGTGGAACACAGAGGTGGGACACTGCCTCTCCGGCCTGAGGGGCCCTGCTCAGGGTGGGAGGGATGATCAGCCTGAGTCCTGGAGGACTAAGTGACTTCAGTGAAGACAGACATTGCGAGGTCCCATTCCCTCTCCTGCTTGCTGCAATGCCTTCTGTGCCCAGGCACACTGCTAGGGCCAGCCTGCCAGGGGCCAGGAAAGAGTTTGTGTGGGTCCAGACCTAAGTCCTGGCTCCTCCCACTCCACCCCATCCAGGACATCGGCCTCCGTGAGCCCCCTCCTCAGAGGCCACCATCTCCCCTCCCCGTGACCCATCTGGTTCCTCTAACTTTACTCTGCGTCCAGCCCACCCCAGGGCAACCCCTGCTTCGGAACCATCCATGGCTCCCTGGTCTGATTATTTTGAGAATCCCCCAGTCCTGACTTTCAGAGACTTTTAAAATCTGCCTGCAACCTGTGGAACCCCTAGTTTCCACCTCTGTTTTATACAGCCCTGTTCCCCCCACCACCGCAATACCCCACATTGACTCTGTTCCTGCGGCCCCTTTGTAGGGACATCCTGTCCCCTCCTTTCCACCCTCCAGCCTCCAGCCAGCTGGTCCAGCCCCCTTCACTTTTCCATCTCCGGAGCCCAGCAGCATCCCTACCAAACACCAAAACTGTGGCAATTAAATTTTCCTCGTATGAGTATTTTGACCTCCCACCTAGTCTGTGAAATCCCCAAAGACAAGAATCACTAGCATTTGGAAACTTGCAGCTCTGCCAGCATCATCCAACCCATGGCACCCAGCACAGCACCGTGACTCCATGAAACACGTGTGCATTCCAGGCGCTCGCCACCTCCTGCTGGTCACAGTGAACCAAAGACCTCCCAGTGTCTCCAAAAACAGCCCTTTGTGCACTAATTTTGGAACTGATTCCCCACCCCCACCAACATTTTATTGTAAACGTTTTCAAACAGAGAGAAAAGCTGAAGGAGTTTGCAGTGAACACTTGTATACCCACTGCCTTGAGTCTATGGCCAGCATTCTTCTACACTTGCTCTATCACATAAAATAGCTGCAGACATCTGTACACTGCCCACCCCTAAACTTCAGCATGTTTATCATAACTACAGTTTAATTTGTTGACAATTCTTTTTTTTTTCTTTTAAGATTAAAATCTACACACAATGAAACACACAAATCTTGAGAGTCCCATTGGATTGCAACCAAGCAGGACCCTATGAGGCTTTCCCAGGACAGGTACCCCTCCATGACCTCTGCCTGCCTCTTGTTTGAAGAAAAGCTCTAGCTTCCTAGGCCTTCCCTAAGGTCCAAAGAATAAATTTAATCAGAGGACTGAGAAAATGCAGAAGCAAAGGAAAACAGTCAAGTAAGACAAAATAATAATAGTTTAGCCATTAAACAAAGTCAAGGACTTTTAGTTTCTCCTTAAGGGCTCTAATAATATTCTGCCCTATGTCCTTTGAGCTGTTTTGCAGATACTGAAACCCCATCAGGTAGAAGAAGTCAACTGCATGCTGCCCACAAGCATGGAGACCCCAGAACGGTTGGAACCCAAAGGTTGATGATGTTGACTTCTGATGACCTCACCACCAACCAATCAGGAGAATGTCCATGAGCTGGTCACACACCCCACAACCCCCCTCCTTCATCCTGTTTTTAAAAACCTTTCCCTGAGAACCTTCATGCAGTTCAGGCCTTTTAAACTCGAGCTGCCTGGACTCCTTGCTTGGAACCTGCAATAAACATGCTGCACTTTCCTTCCCTACAACCTGGAGTCAGTAGATTGGCCTTCCTGCCAGCAGACCAATGGACTCAAGTTTGGTTTGGAAACAGGATGTTTGCTAAATGCACACACCTGTGGGACCCTCACCTGCCAAGATGCTGATCATGACCCTTCCTGCCAGAAGTCTCCTCCCTCCTTCCCAGTCACTCCGGGCCTCGCCCCCGGCCCAGGGGAAAACACTGTTTTAACTTTTTCTCACCATGATTAGACTGTTCTAAAACTTCATATAAATGGAATCCATGCTTTCTTGTGTCTGACTACTTTCATTCTACACAATGTTTTTAGGCTCATCCATGTTTTTACGGCTCATCTCTTCATTCTTCCTGGAGTTATTTCTCCACTGATCTACAGCAGCATATTGGGCACCTACTGACCTGGGGAATTCATCTTTCAGTGTCCTATCTTTTTGCCTTTTCATACTGTTCATGGGGTTCTCAAGGCAAGAATACTGAAGTGGTTTGCCATTCCCTTCTCCAGTGGACCATGTTTTGTCAGAACTCTCCACCATGACCCATCTGGCTTGGGTGGCCCTACACAGCATGGCTCATAGTTTAATTGAGTTAGACAAGGGTGTGGTCCATGTGATCAGATTGGTTAGTTTCCTGTGATTTTGGTTTTCATGCTGTCTGCCTTCTGATGGAGAAGGATAAGAGGCTTATGGAAGCTTCCTGATGGGTGAGACCAACTGAAGGGGAAACTGGGTCTTGTTCTGATGGGCGGGGCCATGCTGGGCCAGAATGTTTGGAACCCAGAGGTTGGGCCCAAAGGTTGGTCCACAACACCCAGTTGTGGATGTGACTGGTGATGGAAGTAAAGTCCAATGCTATAAAGAGTGATACTGCATAGGAACCTGGAATGTTGGGTCCATGAATCAAGGCAAATTGGAAGTGGTCAAACAGGAGATTGCAAGAGTGAACATCGACATTTTAGGAATCAGTGAACTAAAATTCACTGGAGTGGGTGAATTTAGCTTAGATGACTATTATATCTACTACTGTGGTCAAGAATCCCTTAGACGAAATGGAGTAGCTGTCATAGTCAACAAAAGAGTCCGAAATGCAGTACTTGAATGCAATCTCAAAAATGACAGAATGATCTCTGTTCATTTCTAAGGCAAACTATTCAATATCACAGTAATCCAAGTCTATGCCCTGACCAGTAGTGCTGAAGAAGCTGAAGTTGAACAGTTCTATGAAGACCTACAAGACCCTCTAGAACTAACATCCAAAAAAGATGTACTTTTCATTATACGGAACTGGAATGCAAAAGTAGGATGTCAAGAGATACTTGGAGTAACAGGCAAATTTGGCCTTGGAGTACAAAACAAAGCAGGTCAAAGGCTAACAGAGTTTTTCCAAGAGAATGCACTGGTCATAGCAAACACCCTCCTCCAACAACACAAGGGAAAACTCTACACATGGACATCACCAGATGATCAATACCAAAATCAGATTGATTATATTCTTTGTAGCCAAAGATGGAGAAGTTCTATACAGTCAGCAAAAACAAGACCAGGAGCTGACTGTGGCTCAGATCATGAACTCCTTATTGCCAAATTCAGACTTAATTTGAAGAAAATAGGGAAAACCACTAGACCATTCAGGTATGACCTAAATCAAATCTCTTATTGTTATACAGTGGAAGTGACTAATAGAGCCAAGGGATTAGATCTGATAGACAGAGTCCCTGAAGAACTATGGACAGAGGTTCATGACATTGTACAGGAGGCAGTGATCAAGACCATCCCCAAGAAAAAGAAATGCAAAAAGGCAAAATGGTTGTCCAAGGAGGCCTTACAAATAGCTGAGAAAAGAAAAGACACAAAAGCAAAGGAGAGAAGGAAAGATATTCCCATCTGAATGCAGAGTTCCAAAGAATAGCAAGGAGAGATGAGAAAGCCTTCCTCAGTGACCAATGCAAAGAAATAGAAGAAAACAATAGGATGGGAAAGACTAGAGATCTCTTCAAGAAAATTAGAGACACCAAGGGAAATTTTCATGCAAAGATGGACACAATAAAGGACAGAAATGGTATGGATCTAACAGAAGCAAAAGATATGAAGAAGAGGTGGCAAGAATACACAGAAGAATTATACAAAAAAGATCTTCATGACCCAGATAACCACGGTGGTGTGATCACTCACCCAGAGCCAGACATCCTGCAATGTGAAGTCAAGTGGGCCTTAGGAAGCATCACTATGAACAAAGCTAATGGAGGTGATGGAATTCCAGTTGAGCTATTTCAAATCCTAAAAGATGATGCTGTGAAAGTGCTGCACTCAATATGCCAGCAAATTTGGAAAACTCAGCAGTGGCCACAGGACTGGAAAAGATCAGTTTTCATCCCAATCCCGAAGAAAGGGAATGCCAAAGAATGTTCAAACTACCACACAACTGCACTCATCTCACACGCTAGCAAAGTAATGCTCAAAATTCTCCAAGCCAGGCTTCAACAGTATGTGAACTGTGAACTTACAGATGCTCAAGTTGTATTTAGAAAAGGCAGAGGAACCAGAGATCAAATTGCCAACATGTATTGGATCATCGAAAAAACAAGAGTTCCAGAAAAACATCTATTTCTGCTTTATTGACTATGCCAAAGCCTTTGACTGTGTGGATCACAACAGACTGTGGGAAATTCTTGAAGAGATGGGAATACCAGACCACCTTACCTGCCTCCTGAGAAATCTGTATGCAGGTCAAGAAGCAACAGTTAGAACTGGACATGGAACAACAGCTGCTGCTGCTGCTGCTAAATCGCTTCAGTCGTGTCCGACTCTGTGCGACCCCATAGATGGCAGCCCACCAGGCTCCGCCGTCCCTGGGATTCTCCAGGCAAGAACACTGGAGTGGGTTGCCATTTCCTTCTCCAATGCATGAAAGTGAAAAGTGAAAGTGAATTCGCTCAGTCATGTCCGACTCTTAGCGACCCCAAGGACTGCAGCCTACCAGGCTCCTCCGTCCATGGGATTTTCCAGGCAAGAGTACTGGAGTAGGGTGCCATTGCCTTCTCCGATGGAACAACAGACTGGTTCCAAATCGGGAAAGGAGTAGATCAAGGCTGTATATTGTCACCCTGCTTATTTAACTTATATGCAGAGTACATCATGAGAAATGCTGGGCTGGATGAAGCATAAACTGAAATCATGATTGCCAGGAGAAATATCAATAACCTCAGATACGCAGATGACACCACCCTTATGTTAGAAAACGAAGAAGAGCTAAAGAGCCTCCTAATGAAAGTGAAAGAGGAGGGTGAAAAAGTTGGCTTAAAACTCAACGTTCAGAAAATGAAGATCATGGCATCCGGTCCCATCACTTCATGGCAAATAGATGGCAAAACAATGGAAAGAGTGACAGATTTTATTTTCTTGGGCTCCAAAATCGCTGCAGATAGTGACTGCAGCCATGAAATTAAAAGACATTTGCTCCTTGGAAGAAAAGCTATGACCAACCTAGACAGCATATTAAAAAGCTGAGTCATTACTTAGCTGACAAAGGTCTGTCTAGTCAAAACTAAGGTTTTTCTAGTAGTCATGTATTGATGTGAGAATTGGGCCATTAAGGAAGCTCAGCGCTGAAGAATTGATGCTTTTGAACTGCGGTGTTGGAAAAGACTCTTGAGGGTTCCTTGGACTGCAAAGAGATCAAATCAGTTATCCTAAAGGAAATCAGTCCTGAATATTCATTGGAAGAACTGATGCTGAAGCTGATACTCTCGCCACCTGATGCAAACAACTGACTGGTTGGAAAAGACCCTGATGCTGGGAAAGATTGAAGGCAGGAGGAGAAGGGGATGACAGAGGATGAGATGGTTGGATGGCATCACCGACTTGATGGACATGAGTTTGAGTAAGCTCCAGGAGTTGGTGATGGACAGGGAAGCCTGGTGTGCTGCGGTCCATGGGGTTGCAAAGAGTAGGACACTGAACTGAGCGACTCAACTGATGTTTTTTTGTGTCTTAAGAGTCACTTGCTCCTTTTCACTGCAGCATAATATTCCCTGAACAAATAGCTCTTACAAATAAAGTTGCTATGAACATCCATGGGCTTTCCTGGTAGCTCAGCAGTAAATAACATGCCTGTCAATACCGGAGACACAGGTTCAATCCCTGGGGTGTAAAAATCCCCTGAAGAAGGAAATGGCAACCCACTCCAGAATTCTTGCCTAAGAAATCCCATGGACAGAGGAGCCTGACAGTTCGTGTGGTCCCCAAAGAGTCGGACATGACTTAGCGAATAAACAACAACAGTGTGAACATCCTTGGTTACTACTTTCTCCTTGAAAAATTATTTCCTCCCTCCTTCCTTGCCACCTATGTTTCTCTAGTGGATATAAACCAGGGGAAGAAAGCAAATTCCCCTCCTGCTTGTTCCCCTGGCTGTTGATGCTTCTAGAAACAAGATTAGCCCATCAAGCTCCAGAGCCGTAGCGCCTCCTCTGTGGGGCCCTGACTCTGCCCCATGTCACTCTCCATGTCTTAGGGCTGGAGGGCTCTGATTGCTCCCCCTGTGACACCCCTACGTCGTGTGTCCAGGGAGAACAGCTGCCCTCTTCTTCCCTGGGCCAGTGAGGACCAGGCCTCTCAGTTGCCCTGTTTCTCCCACCGGAAAACCTCCTCTTTACTTGCAGTCACCAGGAACTATGGAAAGGAAACACATCCCAGGATCTACTAAGGCTGGTGCCCTCGTTTCCCTTCATGCCTGCAAGTGAACTGTGATCATCACAGCTCATTTCCAGCCTCACATCTCCCGAAGGCCGTGACTGAGCATCAGAGAGCTGTCTCCACCAAGTGACAAGACTTGATTCACAGTCTCCTGGGGCCACTACACACTTGCTTGTGTAGGTGGCTTGTCTCCTCAATGGAAGAGTCAACACATGTTCAGATGGGATGTTTGAACATCCCTATTCCCCCACCCCTGAATTCATATGTTGAAATCTTAACCCTTAATATTTCTGAAGGTGTGGTCTTTGGGAGGTGATTAGGTTTAAACGAGGTCATGAGGGTCAGGTCCCTGTGATGGGATCAACATCTTTATAGAAGAAGATCAGAGCACTCTGCCTTGTCAGGACACAGAAAGTAAGCAGAGAATTATGAGCCAGGAAGGGGATCACTCCAGAAACCAAATCAGTTGGCGCCTTGGTGCCTCGGCCTCCAGAGCTCTGATAAATAAACGTCTGCTGATTAAGCCTCCCAGTCTGTGGTGTTTTGTGATAGCAGCTCAAGCAGACTTAGAAAACCAAACAACTGTGAATGTTTATTGGGGACCTACTATGTGTGGGGAAGTATTTCAAGCATTGTGGAACTATAAGAAAAACGAGATGCAGACTCTGTCTTCCAGAAGCCTATGCACGAGCAAGGTAGAGCTGCATGAACTTGCATGTGAGGCTGTGCAGAGTGGCAAACGTGAGTCACAGCTTCACTACACTCACCTGTGTCCGAGCGTGTTTGCCTGTATTTACGAAAAGTAACAGCCCACACCTCTTGAGTGAACAAGTGAATCAATCAACAATATAACAAAGGTCAGAGTATCCACCCTGCTGTTTAGAGAGGGTCCTCCTGAGGGGTGGATAGAAAGGAACACGGGGTTTTCCCTCTTTGTGTGATGTGTGTCTGGATGGTTGAAACGGTCAGTGAGCTTGTCCTGCCTTCTTCCAAAGAAGGGTGTAATTTCGCTGGAGGTGGAAACGCACAGTCGTCACAGTGCAAGACATGGATCAGGCCCCATGTCTGGCTTAGATTCAAACCAGGTGAGAGTGGTTTGGAAGACAGAAGCGTCCCTGGGGGTTGGGGACTGTGGAGGAGGGTGGACTCTGCAGCATCACAAAGGAGGAGGGAGAGTGAGGCGAGAATTCCCTGGGGTGGGAGACCTCCTAGAGGGGCAGAAGGAGCCCCGGGCACAGGGTCTTATTTGCTGAGAACTGAAACAACAGGGAATCACACATCCTCCCAACCCTGATATTATGTTTGTTTGTTTTTATTCTAGTGGCACGTTAAGTGCCTGTCAACTAATTCTTTACCTACTTGACCTTCTGAAATCCATAAGTGATATCCAGGGGGGTAGCTGGCATGATGCCTTTTGCCCATATGGAAAATACTAAGCAAGAAGTGAAGAGCAAAGGGCAGGCAGCTGGGAGGTGGTGCATCTAAAACCCCAGAGCAGGTAGGCTGAGACTTGGCAGCTGGGGTTCAGAACTGCCCCCCAGATTGGACAGGCAGGCCCTGGACACTGATCTCATGCTGTCGGCATGGGACATGTGCACTGGTGAGGGTTGGCACGTGCCTGCCTCAGGTGTCCCTGTGTCTGCCTTCCTGTTCCAGCTCAATCTGCATTTGGGAAGCTGGAAAAAATGCAGCTTCTGAACACCAAGCCCTTTGGGGCCAGGCTATCAAGGTCCTCCAAGTTCTGGGTCCACCCTCTCCCTACAGTCTTAGATAGCCCTGAGCTGGTGGTATCTGCTTGCTCCACTGAGAACACTGCGTGCTCACTCCTGCCTCTGTGCATTGATCCTGGCAGCATCCCAAAAGGCCCCCAAGGTTCTGGACCTCTGGGATCCTCGAATCTTTTCCAACTTACTCAACCAAACACAGATCAAGATGTTTCTATGAAGGGATTTTGGAGGTATAATTAAGGCCAACTCAGCCTGCAGGTCCCAGCTCCAGGGTATCTGACCTACCTCACAGGCCTGCATTAGGTCTTCCTCCTTAGGGCACCCCTGACCCATGACTGTCCCTCACCTGGTGCCTCTTCCTCCATCCTGCCTGGAATCACTGCCCACCTACTTGTAAGCGTGTTGCCCCCACATCCCACTCACCCAGTGAGGCTGAAAACCGATGAGGGCAGGACCAGAGCTGGATTCTCCTGCATATTTCCATTCTCCAGTGGTACCTGACATGGAGCTTTCATTCATTCCTCCACTCATCCAATCCCTCAATCATTCATTCATTTTCTCAGGCAATGAGTAGCTCTTGAGCATCTACTATGTGCTAGACCCATGAATAAGCCAAACCTAGGCCTCATGGAGCCCTGGGAAGCCCTCAGGGGCTGTTGCTGAATGGATGAATGAATGAATGCTCACAGTGGGGCCAATTAAATGAGAAGTGTGTGTGTGTACACACACATGAATGATATGTGTATATGAATATGTGTGTATGCAAGTGCATGAGTGCATGTGATGTGTGTATGTGTGTATTGCTGAGTGTGTATCTATATGAGATGCAAGAGTGTACCTGGTGTGTATTTATATATGTACTGTGTACCAATGCATGTATTTATATATGTGTGTGGTGTGTATATGTGTATGTGTATGAGTGTGTGTGATGTGCACATGTGTGTGGTGCGGTTCATGCCAACAGCATGGTGAAACCCCCAAGCCCCTGTGCATCCCTACCCCTGGCCCCCCAAGTCAGATTCTTCCCATCACACTCACTGAAGCCAGATAATCAAGCCACCTCAGCCCAATCTTTCTTCCTCTCCAGGAAAAGGGAAATTTGGGCATTTTCTCAAAAGGCTCTGCCAATTTAAAAAAAACAGGGGAGGCAGAGCTGCCTGGAAATGTCACCTGCAGATGGAATACAAAAAGAAAGAGACCACAACCAAAACCAATCCAGACAACCAGACCCTCCTAGTAAGGGAAGGCTGTCTGCGTGGTCCTGAGCAGGACAGATTTCCTGCAAGATGCCTTCTTACCCAAGCTAAGGACTGAGGGCTGCACTCTCTCAGTTACCTCGATCTAAATCCAAATTCCCCAAAAGGAAGAGTGCTGAGTCTCCACATGGAAGATCAGCTGTGATCTGACTATCCCTTCAGAACCCAAAAGGCACTGTGAGTCCCCACATCACTCAAAAGTCTTGGTGGGGGGGGGGCACCACACACAAAGTGATGCCCCATCACTGGGGTCCATAGACACGAACATGTAGGAAGCTACCACATGCCCTGTCTCCCGCCCAGGGGTAAGGGCAGCAAGCTCCAGCCTCTCTGCCTGGCTGGACCATACATGGAAAGCAGGTTTTCACCTGGAGTAAAGGGAGAAGGCTCTTGGTGCTGGCAGAGCCATGGCCACAGAGAGAGAAGACTGGCTTCTTCCCCTTTCTGGGGTCCACACCTGCTGGTGGGTGGGAAACAGGAGGATGCTAGGAAGCCGGCAGCAAGCCCACTAGGGCCCCCAGCCCAGGAAGCACTGGCACCTGCATCCCCCGCCTGTACCCGCCTTCTGGGGGCCTGGCCAGCGGCCACTCACATTGGCTTCCACGGGGCACACAGCTGCCACGCCATCTGCAGCACAGCCGGCAGCCCTGGGCCCTGTGCCCTCCGCGAGTGGCCCTTGCCAGCCTCTCACGGGCAGGAGGTGGATTTGCTGGGACCCGCTTAGCTGCCCTGAGCAGGTGGCTGGGGGCTCTGAGGAGCCAGTGCAGTGGACACAGAGGGGTGCTGTGAAGCTGTGTAACTGGGGTGGGGTGGGCGAGGCGGTACCCCCTCAGCAGGGACCACACAGGACGGGGCACAGAGGGGACGCGGGCTGTTTGAGCAGCTGGAAGTGAGCATCCCACAGGCCCTGCTGCCTTAGCCATGCAGTTCCAACCCGGGGCCAGTGATCCCCGCAAAGGCTCAGCCCCCTCCCAAGCCCTCTCAGGGCCCCAGTTCTGTCCACACCAGGGACTTGCCAGCAGCACTTTCTAATAAAATGCAAATCAGCAATTGCCTTGCTGAAGTACAAGAGGGGGAAAAAAAATCACTGTAAACAAAATCTCTGTTGCCATGGAGACCATTAAAAATAGCCTGCCCACCCTCCCCTCCCTCTTTCCGGGTAACGTACAGCTGAGTTCCTTCACACCACATTATTATTACTTTTTAATTATGAATAATTTCCTCCTTTCCATAAGAAGATGGATTAATGCACAGAACTTTCCAAACAAAGCCCCCCTTTTAGGATGTATCTCAATACACAAATGAGTTTATGTTACAGTTAACCCTTTCTGTTCCACCTGTCTGCTCTAGAATCATGACACGGATTCTGAGAATGCAAAGGCAGGTCCAGGAGAAGCCTGGCCAGGCTCAGGGGCTGCTGTAGGGGGAAAAAGATACCCTGAGAGAGCAGACACAACAAATGAGGTAAGTCCTGGGGGAAGGAACACACATCACAAGTTCCTTCTGCTGGCAAACAACAGCCTCTGGTCCCAGTTCACGAATGCAGTGATGGGATGTGCTAGCTGTCCACCTTGCCCAGGCAGCTCCTAAATCCCCATGACTAGGACAAGCTACTGGGCAAGGCCTGGCATGAGGCTTGCATGGAGCCAGGGCAGCAGGAGAGGCCGGCACGGTCCTGCCCTCTGTCCTCAGAGCGCTCCCAAGCCACTGCAGCACACAAGAAGCCCCAGCAGCCACCGCCATCGAGACAAGTGAATGAAAGTCACACCACAATCACAGCTAGTGGTATAGACCCTGCCTGCCAATGCAGGAGACATAAGAGATGTGGGTTCAATTCCTGGGTTGGGAAGATCCCCTGGAGAAGGAAATGGCAACCTACTCTGGTATTCTTGCCTGGAGAATCCCATGGACAGAGGAGCCTGGCGGGCTATGATTCATAGGGTCGCAAAGAGTCAGACACGACTGAAGTGACAGCACCCCCCACAATCACAGCTGCCAGTCTGCAATTTCACCTACAGAGACAGCATCAAAGGGCCCCTGTTTTCACTGCCCATTCCATCCAGGAAGAACACCCACTGGTTTCAGAACCAAGGTTGCCACAAGACTTTGGGTGTGGGTCTGCAGGAGTAACTGCTGGTACTGACAGATGGCCCAGCCTATCACCTGAGCAGGGCTGGGCCGTGGGGTTGATCCAGGGAGAAGAGAAGCAGGGAAGTGGGGGACTGTCCTCCTTGCACCCACCCGGAGCTGGGAAGGGGCCACTGCTCACATTTCAGAAGCCTTGGGTCCTTTCTGCCTGGATGCTGACTCCATCTGACAACAGAACTGGCTGTTTTGTGACCTTTAGAATCTAAAGCAACAGAAGCGGAAACGTCCCTGGAGGAGAAAGTCTGGAGAGGCCACCTGTGGATCAGAGGACCTCCTACCTCAGGGATGTGGCTTCCACTTGTGCTGCCTGCGGCTGGCCGGCAGGCTGGGAAGAACTCACCTTCTTCCTGGGCCCCCTAGCATGGTTCCCAGGTCAGGGAGGGGAGAGGGTGGCCCCATCTTGCTCACTCCCCTCACCTCTGCCAAAAGTGGGCATCTGTCTCCTGGTGAGAGAGCTGCAAGGCGCAGAGCTAAGGTGTTGGGAGAGGAGAGGAAGTGCCGTGAACTCACCTGTGGGCATCACCCACACAGCTCAGAGGGAGAGGGTCTGATTAAACCACCACCACCGGGAAGTTTTCTATGCCCCCTCCCACTGCCTCCTTGGCCAGCATCCCTGGTCAGAGGCAGGCTCTGC
The DNA here is from genome assembly GCA_024291935.2 of Okapia johnstoni. Lineage (NCBI taxonomy): Eukaryota > Metazoa > Chordata > Mammalia > Artiodactyla > Giraffidae > Okapia > Okapia johnstoni. Next base: position 9,828,242 of record CM044306.1, read on the forward strand.
AGTCCTTCCTGGAGACTTCAGAGAGGACATCCCAGCCCTGTGACAAGTCCCTCCAGAAAGACTAGCAGTAGGGTGGCCTGTCCCTGGGTTGAAGAGTAGGCTTCCCCACAGCCTTTCTCAGAGAATCGTACTCGGCCAGGACAGTCTAGACTCAAAGCCTGTGAGCCACCTCACACCATTAGCGTGGCTGTCATCAAAACACCAAAAAGAAGGACTTCCCTGGAGGTCCATTGGTTAAGACTCTGAGCTCTTACTACCCTGGTTCAATCCCTGGTTGGGGAACTAAGATCCCACGAGCCACACAGTGTGGCCAAAAATATATATATATGTATATATATATATTAAAATAAAAGACTTTATTTTTAAAAAATACAGAAAAGAACAAGAATGGGAGAGGATGTAGAGAAGCTGGAACTCTTGTACACTGCTGTGCCCTGCTGGGCACATAAAAGGGTGCAGCCACTATGGAAAATAGTAGGCAGTTCTTCAAAAAATTAAAACATCAAATTACCATATGACCAGGATTCTCCTTCTGAGTACATAACCCAAAAAAGTGAATGTAGAAACTTGAATAGATATGTATAGACTCATATTTATAGCAGCGTTATTCACAATAGTCAAAAGGTGGAAGCAACCCAAGTGCCCACTGACAGGTGAATGGATAAGAACGTCCATACAATGGAATATTATTCAGTCTTAAAAAGGAAGGACATTCTGACACCTGCTACAACACAGGTGGAGCATGAGGACATCATGTTACCTGAAATAAGCTCATCACGAAAGGACAAATCCTGTATGATTCCACTCATATTAGGTACATGGGACAGTCAAATTCACAGAGACAGAGAGTAGGATGGGGTGAGTGTGTAATGGGGACAGAGTTTCAGTCTGGGGTGATGAAACTGTTCCGGAGATGGATGGTGGTGATGGTTGCACAACAATGCAACTTAACGCCCTGACCTGTACCTCTGAAAATAGTTAACACGGAGAACTTCATGTTCTTTACAAGTTGTTTTACCACAATTTTCTGAAGTTAAAAAGAAGCCGCTGGGATGCCCCACACTTCCTGCAGCTGCTGACTCTCCTCCTTACTCATACCCACCCACACACGTGCTTCCCAAGCTAAAAGTCAGCCAAGGTCTTTCTTCATCAGATAGTCCTACCCTAAAGCAACTTTGCCGGAGAAGGCGATGGCACCCCACTCCAGTACTCTTGCCTGGAAAATCCTATGGATGGAAGAGCCTGGTAGGCTGCAGTCCATGGGGTCACACAGAGTCGGACACGACTGAAGTGACTTAGCAGCAGCAGCAGCAAAGCAACTTTGCAAAGAACGATCCGAACTGTGCATGGCTGATCTTGCCATAGCAGGCGCTCCGGTGGGAAAGCTGCTCCTTGCTGCTCCCCTGGTCTGATCCAGTGACACCCTGTGTGTGTCAGGCCAGCGCCTGCTTTTTGTGATTGAAAGCAAGAAGAACATGTTCACAGGCCTCCACACACACTGAGAGTGGCCAGAGTTGTGGCTCAGTCCCCACCAGCCTCCCAGATCTGAGCTGCTTCTTAGCAAGAAAGACCAAGCAAGAACCTCGGAGGGGGACAGAGAAGGACAGAGGGACAGAGGGACAGGCCAGGATCAAGATGTAGAGAGATGGGAGGGGCTCTGCCAAATTTCAGTGTCCCAAAGTCTGGGTGGCAGTCCCCTCCACTCAGACCACTTGATAAACCCTTGGGAGAGGGGTTCCTGCCCACGGAGTGAGCAAGGAGACTACACAGGCTGGTCTGAAAGACCTGGCTCTTTCAGACACAAGTTGGCCTTTAGCTGGGCCGGGGGGGCAGGTTCCAAGGCCATGGAACCTTCTCTGCGCCAACTCAGATGGAGTCACAGCCCAGCTACAAATGCATCCTTCTTTAACTTAGCAATCCTACTCACATTCTTCTAGGCAACTAGATTTCACGAGCCCTTGAGTCAGCGTGGGCGACACAGCGGCCGGTGTTGGGGGGCCTGGGTCGCCCAAGCTCCAGGGGAGGAGCAGCGTTCCGAGTGCGCTTCATACCTTGAGCTCACAGGACCGTCCCACGGTGGCTGAGTTATAACCCGAGGTTTCATTTGCCCTCACACTACCTTCCTGCATCTGCAGGCTGCTCTGCTGCACGCACACACGTGTGCGTGTACATGCAATCCTGTGTTGGAGGCACATGCTGCTGTGAATGGCTCCTCTGTCGCCTCAGCAGCTCCCTAAGATTTATTTTTTCCCCTTGGGCAGCTTCTCCCTGTGCCAGGATGCAGCTCTGTCTGCACTAGAACCATCCCCCGTGAGAGCAGATGCCGGGTGCACCCTCAGGGGCGCACAGAGTTACAGCCACCAACCTCCCCCCCACCCCGCGCCCATCGTCTGCCTGCAGATGGCCATCAGAGGGAGGTCCGGAGAGCTGGGGATGCACAGAGCTCCACCGTGGCTGAGACCTGTGTACTTGCAGGTTTCACGCAGATGTTGGAGCTCAGACCAGAACTTCAGAAAATGCACAGCAAGCAACAAGTGTTCGCCAGCTACTCACAGTGGACACCTTTGTGCGTGCGCACATGCCTGTGGATATACATGTGTTCAGGTGTGTATCAGTGCATGTATGAAATCCAGAGACACTTGGGGCCTGTCAACACACAATAATTCGTTGTCTCTTTTAAACAACACGATCATGGAGAAGGCCCTGAATCTCTTACCCTTGGAATCGTCATCCCACAGAGGGGGCGCCGCCTTCCTCCCACCTGCAAGCCCCCTAGAAGAGTGACTGTCAGGGTTCAGATATGATGACACACCTGAAAAGCCCTTTGGAAAGTGCCCAGGAATCCGAGGGTGTGGGGATTTTCGTGCGAGTTGTGGACGCCCCTGGCATCCCCCTTCCTTCCTTCTAGTGGAATCATTAGAGATGTAAGATTAACAGGTGTGTTGCTTTTAGGCAAATCTGATGTTTTAAAAACACAAATTGGCTGATGATTCACTTCACAAAAGGTTCCTTCATGTGGAAATGGAGCAGTCCTGAGCGCATTTTAAAAACACTGCCATTTTTTTATCTACAGGTTTTTCAGAACATATGTACAGTGCAAAGTCAGGGAATCCGATCAGGATGCCTCCCACTCAGCTCACAGCCGTGGGAAGGAAAGTGGGAGTCGGCCGCCCTAGGACAGCCTCGGCAAGGTCCCCTGGCAGTACGGCAGCCGCCTTGGACTTCTCGATCCTGGGCCCTGTCCAGGTCCTCTCCTGCCTCTCTGGGAAGGGTGATGTGGGCCTGCCTGCACTCCAGGAGGAGGGTTGTGGGATTTTCCACAGGCACAGCAATTAGCCGGGAACACAAAGCTGACGCCCCATATTTCCTGCTTTCCTGGACTTGGCCCCCATGCCTCTGCTATTGGTTGACTTTAATTGGTGTGTTTTGGCTGTAATAAACCATCCCTGTGAGTATAACCACTTTTCTGAGTTCTGTGAGTCCTTCCAGTGAATTACTGAAGCTGAGTGTAGTTTTGGAAGCCCCAAAGCTAAATTTGGTGTCACAAGTGTGGGTGGTCTAAAGTGGCTGTGGTCTCTAATGGGATGGGGCCCCTCAGCTCCTGCAAACAGGAACGGGGGACTCGCCAGCAGGATACCACACCACTGGCTGAGCCACGGGGACCCCTTCAGGTCCCTGGGCCACACCCACCACGTGACATTGCCTCCTGGCCCCCTGGCTCTGAAGAAGCACAATGGAAACGGTCCAAAATGGGAGGTGTGCATATGCATCCCTTCTGAGAGTGGCTGGCACTGGGTACCAGGCAGGGAGACCATAGAGACCAAGGACTCAAGGAATATGGGCTTATCTCCCTAGCATGGGGACCCCAAGGACTCCTAAACCCTGTGCATAGAAACAGACCCCAAATGACCAAGCGAGACAACAGGGCCCCAGGCAACAACCAGCAACATTTTGTCCTCCTCCTGGGAAGGGGGTTCTCCTTTGAGGCCAGAGGAAGAGGAGGAGGGTGGACAGAGAGGGGAGTGAGACCAGGGAGATAAGCCATGCAAGACCCCGTGAAGATGGCCCCTGGAAACCAGCAGGTTGAGAGGAAGCATGCCCAGCTTTCCAAGTTTTTCCGTCAATCCACAGCTCACCCGCCCTGAGCAGCCACCCCCCTCTGCACATGGTCCTCTTACACAATTTTGGATCCTCTGTCAGAATCACAGGAGTCTCTTTCTCATCCCTCAGGCAGAGCTGGAATAATGAGGGGGGGAAAAGCAGAGGGAAAATGTCCCATTTTTCAAACTGGTGTGTCAAAGTCGAAACCGCGTAATCTCAGTTCATTAGGGCTTGTTGCCCAGGGCCCCAAGCAGAGGGCTCTCCTGCGATCTCCTCCCTCCCCACTGAGGCTCCCCATCTCCCAGGGCTTTGGGAGGGGCTGCGGTCCAGATGCCATTTCTGCCTGAGGGTTCGTGTATCCATCAAGGCCCAGCCACCTTCAGGGGCTGAGTGATGTATAGAGCCAGCTGTGCTGAGGGCTTTATTAAAATCCCGCCCAGTTGAGATTAGGAGGGGGAGCGAGCTGGCTGCTGGCTGCTGTAGTAAACAACTGCCAGCCCTGCGGGGGCTGGGCCAGGATGGGGAGCTGGGGACAGGATGGGGCACCCAGGGTGGGAGAGGAGTCGGGGAGGGAGAGGTGCAAAGGGCCTTGTTCACACCCCCATCCCCTCCTCCCTAGGGTTTCCCTCCCGGGCTGCCTCCCCTCTGCCCCCTCTCAACATACTTCTTGTTCCCGTGTAGCTGTTAAGGGGTAGAAAAATTCAAAATCAAATATACTTTTGAAAGTACTTTTGTCCCTAAAGTAAAGTACAAATATGATTTATCCTACACTGTGCTCAACAAATATTGTTTCTCATCTGCCAACAGACTGCTTTGTAAGGACACAGGGCATGGGGTCAGGGCCTATATGCCCCCACCCTGCACACTACACAGCACTGTGCTGCAGGGGTATCTGCAGCCAGAAGTACCGCCTGGAATTTCCCAGATCAAATCAGAGAATTGCTCTTTATGGTGAAGTATAAAAACTTAAAGTCAAGGTTGAGACCAGACTCGTAAGTGTTAGCTCATGAAAATAGTGGAGGAATCCAGGGACCAGGTAACAAATATTGAGTGTGAAATAGAACACATATAAACATACAGGCGATTCTCATTACTCAAGGATTAATGCTGTATAAAGTTGCTGCCAACTCTTAGTTAGTGAACACGGAACAATTGCTCCTGGGGGTGGTTGGGTTCCTGTGAGCCTCCAGCCGTGACATCTCTGTCAGCCCTTTGTTAATACATGACCATCTGACCATCTTAACTGGACAGTTCAGTGGTGTTAAGTACAGTCACCTCCTTGTGCAGCCATCACCACCATCCAACTCCAGACCTACTTTTATCTTATAAAACTGAAACTCTGTGCCATTAATCACTAGCCCCCCTTCCCCCTTCCCCAGCCCCTGGCAACCACCATCTACGGTCTGTCTCTGTGATCTGACGGCTCCAGGTCCCTCACAAGAGTGGAATCAGAGTATTTGTCCTTTTGTGACTGGCTGATTTCACTTGACATGTGTCAGAACTTCCTTCCCTTTTTAAGGCTGAATAATATTCCACTGGGTGGATGGACCATAGTTTGTTTACCATTTATCCATCGATGGACACTTGGGTTGCTTACACCTTTTGACAATTGTGAGTAATGCTGCTATGAACACAGGTGTGTAAATATCTCTTCAAGACCCTGCTTTCAATTCTTTTGCAGAAGTGGGGCTGCTGATGGAGTACTTTTTTGTTTGTTTTTCACAAAAATAACCATCTCCGTGGAGCTTCACTTCATGGACCAGGCCACAGAAGCTGGCTTGGCTCAGAGAGGAGCCTGTCACAAGTCAGACTTCCAGAATGGCGAGGAGTCTGTGTTTGTTCCCTGGAGATGCATATTCATTTTTAAATGGTCACTAATGGCTCTTTATTGGCACACAACCTGTTCAGCTCAAAATACTACCTTATTTGTTTGAAGTGGAAACAAAGGACAATTAATTAATTTGTTAATTATTCTTCCCTCCTTTCCACGCATGCCAGTATCAAAGGCCCTGCGTCCCAGATGTGAAGGGAATGGATTCATTTACTGATGAGGAACCAGGGAGATGCCCTGAGGCAGAGGAAGGAAAAAAAATTAAAAAGCAAACGTGGTACACGGTTTCAAAAGGAGACCTAATTATGATGATCCTAGAAGTTCCACCAGCTCCTCTTCTCAGTGAGATGAGTGAGTCTGTAAGACAAGCCCCACAATTTGCGAGGCTGGCTTGCTACAAATCTGTACTTTGCACTTAGTTTGGTAAATGCATATAAGCTGTCCATAAGTAAAACATCCAGAACACATAGTTTCTGGGATTTCCTCTCTTGTTCCCCAGTGGCTCAGTGGGTAAAGAATCCACCTGCAATGCAGGAGACACAGGAGACATGGGTTCAGTCTCTGGGTTGGGAAGATCCCCTGGAGAAGGGCATGGAAACCCACTCCAGTATCCTTGCCTGGAGAATCCCATGGGCAGAGCAGCCTGGCGGGCTATTGTCCATAGGGTCACAAAGGGGTGGACACAACTGAAGCGACTTTGCACACATGCATGCACACTCCTGTCCCCCCACCCTTGAATTTACTAACCTGCCTTGTCCCTGCTCCCTCTTAGCCTGCCCTCCAGGTCACCCTAGAGGAGACAGACACCTTCCACTGGTCGGTATTGGTGAGGGCATCAAACTTGCCTATTGGAGCAGTATTTGCACAGAGACAGCAGGACACTCAGGTGTGAACAAGGAAACAGTGAGCAACGGCCCTTCTGTCCCCTGCCTTGGGGCCAGGACCCTCTGCTGCATCCCCGCCTTCACCGCAGTGACCCAGGTCTCAATCGACCTGGACATCCTCCCTGGGCAGTGTTCAGGGGGGGCCCCAATTGTTCACACCCCCATCATGAGACTCTGCCTTCCATAGCAGTGGAGTGTACTTCCCACCCCTGGGCCTCGCCGGGCTTGGCTGATGACTTGCTTTGACCAGTGGGAGGTGAGTTGATATGATGCAAGCAGAGGCTATAAGGCTATTTGCAGGTTGGATTCATGCCACCACCATGGCCAGCAGAACTCCCCTGGGAGCTGCTGCCCTTTGGCCAGGACCCAGGATGAACCTGCATGAGCAGGCCTGAGCCTGCCTTAGAACGAGGAGCCCACAGGTTGAGCAGAAGCATCCTACCAAGCCGTCCAGCCCAGATCAGCCTGCACCTGGGTGACTTGCAAGCACATGACAAGAAAACAGATAGTTCTTGCTATTCATGGAGTTCAGTGCTAGAAAGTCATGGCTAACACTTGATCCTAGGGGAAACACAGAACTCTGCTCACAACATTTTCATCAACCTATGGCTTCCCAGGTGGCGCAGTGGTAAAGAATCCGCCTCCAATGCAGGAGACACAAGAGATGTGGGTTTGATCCGTGGGTTGGGAAGATCCCCTGGAGTAGGAAATGGCCACCTACTCCAGTATTCTTGCCTGGAGAATTCCATGGACAGAGGAGCCTGGAGGGCTACAGTCCATGGAGTCTCAAAGAGTTGGACATGAGCAACTGAGCACATCAATATATACGCCTATTTTATGTATGTTTCTGTGTAAAGATGCCTTATCTAATACAGGTTGTATTAGGCTGGCTCATTACATCGAGTTCAGGGCCAACGGCACCGTAACACAGGCTTGAATAAAGCTCATCTCATGCCTGCACTTTCTCCGTAGGGCACAGCCTCCTGGGGCTTAGAAACAGCGGACAGCACTCCAGCACGATGCTCGGGCCATTCTAACAGCAAAGTCACCAACAAAAAGCACAAAGAAAAAGCACAAATGAGAGCTAAAACAGAAAGTCACCTGTCCAGGCACTAAAATATTTTTCATGTTCTGCATCTGAGAGTCCTTCTAAAACATAGAAGGCATTTGGGCGTCACCTGTCCAGGCCTCAGCTGACAAAGACCCACGGACCTGTGCAGACGACTCAAATTTTTCAATGTTCTGCAGCTGCCTTGACAAAGACCCACGGACTCATGTCCATGGCTTCCCCTGGAATTGTTTGAAGCAGTAGATGAAATCCATGAGCACAGGCGGAGCTCAAACGGTAAAGTAGAGAGTATTCTCCCTGTCCTCAAGAGGTTTTCAATCCCATCCCCTATGAGGTGTTGCCTGAGTGACAACAACTAGAGAAGAGCATCTTGGCAGTCACTCTCCTGGCCATCAGCTGGGGCATTGTGCATGGGTTTTAAGATTTGAAGGGTCAGGAGCAGTGGGGGGGAACACCAGCATGCCAGCCAGGTCCTCTTAAAAGAAGCTGGACCAAGCTGCTCATTACTGCAGGACCAGCTCTGCCTGCAAAATGCAGACACTTCCATGCTGAGAAACACTGAGAAAGGCTTCATGCCACGGGAAACCAGGCTGACTGTGAAAGCCGTGTTCATTTTCTGGACAATATGGAGTCAGAAGGGCAATATGCAGCCCCGTCCATTCAGAAATAAACCGCTTGGTCAGAGCTAGGTGATGAAAGGCAAGCCCACAAAAGATGAACGGCCCATCTTCATCTTGTGACCTCGGCTCTTGTCTGACGCCCCTCGGAATATCCAGATCGCCTGAAACCGGGAATAGCGTGAATGCTCCCGGCTGTCTTTGGCACCCACGGTTCTGACTGTCTGACTTTGTTTAAGGGATTAGCCGAGAGGGCAAAGGGGACCTAGATACATTCTGTATCTTACTTAGGAGAGAGCGGATTAAAGCAATGTTGCTTCAAATCCACTTTGGTCTGAACTTTAGGGAGAGCTGGGTCTTGCTTAGCAATGCTGATGGAGACAGAACTGCTGCTTCAGAGACGGGCTTGAGGGCTGTGGCCGGAACCCTCGGGGAAGCACAGGTATCAGTGTTTCCCACTCAGCAAGGGGTTTTTAAAAATAACTGGCTTTGCAAGGGGGACATGCCATGTTCCCCAGGGCCTGGCAGAGCCAGGGGAGGAGAGCCTCCTATTGGCAAGAGTTACCTTGTGTCTCTGACCTTCTCCTCCACCTATCTGAGGAAATGGGCTCTTGGTTTAGAAGCGCCATCTCATTGGAGATGGCATATCACAGAGGATTCTAGATCCTCCAGATCTAGAATGGGCTCTAGAATGGGGATCCCAGCACAGCCACGCATCAGCTGTGTGATCTCGGGCCAGTGGCCTGCCCTCTCTGTGCCTCACTTCACTTATCTCTAAAAGGAGAATGACAGATCATCCACTTCCTCAGGGCAGTTGTGGGGTTAAATGAGGCAATGCAAGGAAAGGGCTCAGAGCAGAGCCAGGCACGTAGTAGGAACGAATGTACGTTAGCCACCAGGCTTGGCCCCTGGCCCTCCGTGCCTGCTCCCAGGTGCCCCCGGCTCTGCCCCTCTGGGGTCATCGTCCACGTTAGCGGGCCCCTGCTGGTGTACAGGTCCTCTCTGCACAGGCAGTTCTTTATTACTGGCACATGGCTTGTCCCTGACTGCCTTCAAACCCCGAATGTCTTCTCTCTGCCCCCTCTCACATCCCCAGCCACCTCCTCCCACGCCCCGGCTCTGTGTCCTCAAGGAATGCAAAACAATTTTAACATTGTTCTAAGCCAAACATAATTAGGAAGGTAAATCTACAACAACAGCTAAATCACATAATGCATTCCAAATCCAAGGAAACATCACTGGGGGGCATCTCGGGGTCTCAGACGCTCCAGATCACGAAAGTGATGGCCGCATTTTCCCCTGGCTGTCCCCCTCCCCGCCCCCGTGCCCTCCCCAGCAGCCTGCACAAGAACGGAACTGGCTCCTGGCTTCTCCAGGCCCACACAGAGTTCTCCATGCCGTGTGCATACCCACAACAGATGGATTCTTCTGGAAATGTCGGCGACCACTCACTCAGCCGGCAGCTGCTGGCCATTCGCCATGTGCCTGCACTGCAGAGATGCACGGGGCACAGCACTGCCCAAGAACCACCAACTCTGGTGGGGCGGGCGGATCCCATCAGCAGCTGCCCTAAGGTCGCTCAGCGGCAGCCCTACGTGCTCAGCAGCCGTGGGAGGGACGGCTGATTCTGAAACATGCCTGTGTGCATGCACGCACAAGTGTGTGCAGGTACACACACAGGGGAGTGGCTTTGGGCCTGCTGAAATGAAGAGTAGGCTTGGGGAGGGGCCAAGAAGAGACCTGCTGGCAGAGGGCACCCTCAAAGTCCAGCCTCTGTCCCATTGTGGAGCCCTGGCCGATTGTGAAATCCACTACCTCCCTTTGCTGCCTGCCCCTCCCAAGCAGGACCCTGGGGATGCTTTTGCCTTGGTGCAGGGTGTGAGCAGGATTAGGGAGGGTCCTTGCCCTGGGGAGCAGCTCTGTTAGAAATGGAGGTCCCCAGTCCACGAAGTCTAAATTCAGACGGAGTTCTCATTTTTGTGCCTGGATTATCTGTGACTTCAACTCCCAGGCTGCCCTGTCTCCCCTCCTTCACAGGGACCATTGGAAGCTCAGGGCATTTGAGCCCCTACACCCCCACCCCTACCCTCTAGTTTGCATTCTCCCCCACCTCTCGCTCTTGCTACCCCCACTGGTCTGGGATGAGGTCTTGGGTGACCTCAGTTGGTGGCAAAGGCCTTAGAGGCTGGTGCCTTGACTGACAGCTACCCGTGCGAATATTGTTCATTCAAAGCTCCGGAGGATAGGGTCGTTCTGCCCACCCTCTCCTGCAGTTCCTCTTTCCCCAGAATCATAAAGAGATGATTAAATAAATAATGAGCACAGGGAGGCAGCTCTGGAGCGGGAAAGCCCACAGCACCTCTGAGCTGAAGCTGCCAATCGCTGTCACCCCATCACAAAGCCCGAAACGAGGTTCTGGGGTCACGGGAGAGGGCAGTCCACAGTCAGGGAATCCTATTTCTAAAGAGCAGGCACCCCACACACCCCTTCCCACAGCAAGCGTCTAGCCACGTCCCCTGAAACCCACGTCTCCAGGCACAGGTATCTTCAGAAGGCATTTGGACCGGTTGCCTTGTCCTTTGGGGATCTGGGAAACCATTTGTTCCAGCACCCAGAAGAGCCCTCCTTCATTGAGCAGACTTGGGGTGCCACACGCATGCACACACATGTGCACGCACACATAAGGAACTCCATGTTTAAAAGTAAAACTTCTTTGCTGCCAGAAGGAGTCTGTCAGTGGGGCTCTGGCTGTGCCAGCCCCTCACAGTGGGTCCAAACCCTGAAGGTCCAGCAGGCCTGCAAGCACTGCGTTTTGTGTCCTATCTCCCTCTTCTCCTTTCTCAAGGCCCACTAGTTCCTCCACAAAATAAAACTAGACATTAAATAAGATCCCCACCACCATTTTTCATAGAATGGTCTAGAAGTACCTGGAAGCAATCCATCCCACTTGCTCTCCAAGATCAAATGATGAGCTACTGCCCCGTGCGTGGCCGAGGCCTGATGCTTTCCCAGCGCTAAATGCTAACCCCTTCTCCTGGATCTCCAGAAACAGCTGGAAAATTGTCCCACATGAACATCATCACAGATAGGCTGCACAGATGTGGGCTCCCCAGCTCTCGGGGGTCTTCCACCTGCCTGAGCCCGGCAGGGACCAGGGGTGGGGGAACAGGTGCCAGAGAGGCTGCCCATCTGGGAGACCTGTGCCTTTTCCTACCATCAGATTCCAAGTCAGACATTGTCATTGACCCCTAGGTGCTCACCTCGTGTTCCTTTTTCTTTTCTGCCACGACTATCACCTATTATTTCCTCATGAAGGGAGCTGGGGTAGGGAGAGCACAAGGGTGGAGTGGGGTGGAAGGTAAGGGGCAGGGGGGGCTTGGTTTTGAAAGCCATTGCCTCAGACTCACCTACAGCAGTAAGGGAGTGAATTCGGAGTGTGGAGTCCCTGCTGCTCAGCATTTTGGGGTGCGGGTCATGGGGCAGGGAGTGGGGGAATCTCGGCCTTCCCCTCCTCCCCAGACCGCCTTCTTTACAAATTCCCAAGTTCTGGTGGTTTTAATTTTACGGCTCACATTTTCTCCCAGCAGAATCCTGGGCTGACAAGGTAGAAAGCCTGCCTTGATTAACTGTCCCTCTGGCGCTGAAGCAGGGCCTGGCGTGATAAATAGCAGGAATAAAACCGAGAGATGCGTGAGGCAGGCAATCGCAGGCCCGGCTGTAAATCCCTGCTCTGATGGGGCCGGAGATGAGTTGGTTATTTTATGGAGGGAGCTCGGCTGGAAGCAGCAGCTCTCCGAGCCCAGTGGGCCTCCCGGAGACTCCCCCTCCCTCTCTGGCCCCAGGGCCCCTCCCCCCTCCTGGCTCCCCTGCAGTGGATATTGTTTAAGTAAGATCGAGTGGAATCGCTCTATTGTGTCATTGATTTTTAATAAAAACAGGTAACATGCTGCAAATCTGGCGGTTATTTCATTTCTCCTCTCCTTTGCCCAGATGTCCAGAAACTTTCCCCAAGGGCTCTGTTCTGCAGGCAATGGCAGTGACCGGTGCCTGGCAGGAGGCATGCCCCGGGGTTCTGAGAGATTTCCAGGCAATCTGGACTCTCTTCCCTCTTCACACAAGCACACAGGGCACATACACACACACACACACACACACACACACACACACACACACGCACATGTGCATGAACACAAGCATGCACGTGAGCATACATGCCCATACACATACACTCAGTATGGTGCCTGCACATACATGTGTGTGCACAAACATGCATATACACACCCGTGTGTGCACTCACAGACACACACAAACACACAGGCACACATGCATATATGGACACACATGCTCCACTAGCCCAAGAGGAGGGACAGACAAAGCCTGAGCTCTCGTCCTGACCCAGCTCTTTGAGTCTCTGGTGACCTTGAGTCTGACATGAATAAGCTGAATGTTCCAGGAGTGGGGAAAGGCAGGTGCATGAGAACAGGAAAGCAGGAGAAGCATCAGAAAAGGAGGACAAACGGAATGGCTTAGAGGAAGAGGGGGCAAGGGTTCCCGTTAGAGCAGGAGGAGCCTGAGCACTGCACACCCACGACATTAGCCGCCAAGCACACCAGCACCCCCCAGCCCCGTCGGGCCTGCCGAGTCCGTCTCTGTCAGTTTCGCAGGAATTACAGAGTTATAGCTGAAGCTCTGTGTCATTCCCGGCTGGTGAGGTCTGCTGTTTACCTGTTATCGTGAGTTCACAGACTCCACCTGGGCTGCAGGAGCAGCAGAGAGCTGTGCACGGGCCTCACACTGCTGGGGTGTTTCTAACTTTCTCAGAGCATTATCACACATGGGGTGTCTGGTGGGTGGCACATCTCCCGTGCCTGGTGATTCTGGAGAGGATGGTGCAGTAGTTCCCATCTCATAAACGAGGGGCCTGGGAGGTGGTTACCTGCTCAGGGTAGGCCTTGCTTCCTGCCTGACCACCGGGCTGCACCTAGCATTGTCCACCTAGGCTCTCCAAGTCTGGGGTCAGGGCAGGAAGCTCTGTGACGCCCTTACCAACTTACCAGAGCAGATCCTCTTCATGTGGTCATTAAGGCCTCCCTAGTGGACTCCCTTTGAACCGTCAAATCTGCAGTTAACTCATGTTTGGTCCCTGGACTATGCCAGAGGCTGACCTCTGCCTGGGGCTCAGGCTCCCCCAGCAAAATCCGCTGCTGAGCTTCTTCGCCGTGGACCCCATCCCCATTGACAACAGGAGTAGGGCTGAGCCCATCTCCACCACCAGCGTCCAGATTCCTACTTCTGTTCACAGCCTACCTTTAACAAGAGTTTCCCACCTCAGAAGCCTCCTGATCTCCCCTAGCAACAAGAGGGGCCTTAAAACCTCTTTTCAGGCCCAGGCCTTGCAAGGGGAACTGAAGCAGGATTCCACATGTCCACAGTGGGCCACAGCTGGGCAAAGACTCCAACCCTGAGTCAGGTCCTTGGACACTCCAGGGACACAGGGAGGGACAGAGGGATCAGGATATCAGAACAGGACATCAAGGAAAGATCTGTGGCATGAAAGATCTCATCTGGCAAAGGGCTGCAGGAATGGAGTCAGAATTCACTAAGAAGGAAAAGGGCATAGGGCAGGGCTGGGCCAGGCTTTGGACAAAGTGCATGGGCCCAGCTGGTACCTGCCTCAGGTTGGAGTCCAGTGGTCCTGGGTGTGTCTCTCCCCTCGGGGCCTCAGGGTCTGTAGTGGATTGGATGACATCTCTCCAGAATTCATGTCTACCCAGAAACGCTGAATGTGAACTTATTTGGGGAAAAAAAGTCTTTGCAGATGTAATGAAGCTAAGGGTAGAGATGAAATCATTCCAGATTAAGGGCGGGCCCCTGATCTAATGAGAGAGCCTTATGAGAGAGAGAAAAGGAGACACACATACAGGGGAGAGGGTCCCGTGACAACGGAGCAGACACTGGAGTGATGCATCTACAAACCAAGGGACAACAGGCTTTGCCAGAGGCCACTGGAAGCTGGAGAAGGGCCTGGAAGTGTCTCTTTCTCAAGGCTTCCAGAACGAAACAGTCCTGCCCCACACCTTGATTTCACACTTCTGGTCTCCTGAACTCTTGAGAGAGTAAATTTCTGCTGTTTTAAACGTCCCAGTTTGAGTCATTCCTTCCAACAGCCCCAGGAACCAATACAGTGTCTTTTGCTGAGAAAGGAGGGCTGTAGCTGTCACGGGATAACCGGGCAGATAACAGGTGAGATGCACAATATCACCAAGTCCAGACCGCCCAGGCCTCAAGCTTGGCTACAAGAGCAGGGTATCACTGGCCCTCGCTGTTTGCCAGGCCTATCTGAAGCCCTTTACATGCACTATTAACCCTCACAGCCTTCCTGTGAGATACACTCAGCTGTCACCCCATTTCCTAGAGGAGGGAACTGAGGAACGCAGCTCAGTCAGACCCCACTCAGCCCCTGGCAACACTGCCTCACCTCCAGTCAGGGGGCCACATCTCAGCCAGACTCTGGGAGCTAGGGTGAAGAAAGGATGAGCTGGGAGGGAAGAAGGTACTTAGGGAAGACTGGGACGGCAGAGAGAGGGAAGGAGGCAGGGGGCTTGCTCACCAGATCCCTTTGCACCTTCAGGGGCTTGTCAACTTCTGTGACCTGAGCAGAGGGACCAGGGATCCACGTAGGTTGAGGGCCAGTCAGGACACGTCCACCCTGTCACCTCCCCTCATGGCCAGTACGTCATCGTCACCCAATGCCCAGCAGTCACTGTCCAGTTCATACCAGTTTGCAGGACACTTTCTGAGCTCAACGAGGCTGGGGAATGGCTGGGCACATGTCACCAGCCTTGAACTCGCTTCTCTTGTGACAAGAAATCTGCACCCACAGTGCTGACCAGCTAAACACGGTACCCCACGATGTCCTGAGTCAGTGCAGAGCCCCACATGTGCGGTCAGCTCTAAGCCACACAACCGAAGCCCTCTGTGCCGAACCCCAAACCCCCAACAGCCTTCTTCCCACCTCCATACAGGTGCCCAAGGACACAAGTGGCCCCCTACACTGTCCCCTGATATGACCTGTCTTCCTGCCCAATCCAGTCTTTCACAAGCCCTGTGCGAGCTTGTATCTGCTCTCGAACCAAATAGTAACTACAGATACTGTAAAGTATCCAAAATATATAAAGGGTACATAAAGAAAATTTCATTGCCCCCTAAAATAAATCCTGCATCCATTAATAGTCACTCCCCACTCCCCCAAACCTCACTTCGTAGCAACCAATAACTGTCTCTAAGGGTTTGCCTGTTCTGGACATTTCAGATCAATGGAATCTCACACAACGTGGTCTTTTCAGGGTGATCTTCTTTCACTGAGAATCGCATTTCAAGTCCCATCCATGCGGTAGTGTGTGTCAGGACTTCATTGTTCTTTATGACTGAATAAATATGTGAGAGTTGGACTATAAAGAAAGCTGAGCGCCGAAGAATTGATGCTTTTGAACTGTGGTGTTGGAGAAGACTCTTGAGAGTCTCTTGGACTGAAAGGAGATCCAACCAGTCCATTCTAAAGGAGAAGAGTCCTGGGTGTTCATTGGAAACACTGATGTTGAAGCTGGAACTCCAATACTTTGGCCCCCTGATGCAAAGAGCTGACTCATTTGAAAAGACCCTGATGCTGGGAAAGATTGAAGGCAGGAGGAGAAGGGGACGACAGAGGATGAGATGGTTGGATGGCATCACTGACTCAATGGACATGAGTTTGGGTGGGCTCCGGGAGTTGGTGATGGACAGGGAGGCCTGGCATGTTGCAGTTCATGGGGTCGCAAAGAGTCGGACACGACTGAGCACCTGAACTGAATGGAACCGAATATTCCACTGGGTGGATACATCACATAAGGTTGACCTGTTCATCTGTGGATGGACATCAGGCTATTCCACTTTTTGGCAATTGTGAATAGGGCTGCCGTGAATGTGGTGCTTTCGTTGGCCTGGGCTCTATCAGGGAGTGCATTTTCTTATAAAGAGGTCCCACTGCCCAGAGGCAAAGCCAAATGGAAGCTCAGGACTTGGGAGCAAAAGATCCAACATGAATTTTCTATAGGGAAGCAGCCTCAGAAAAAGATCGATGGGCCTTGGCCTTTGGAGAGGCAGCCAGAGCTCCCAGGCTCACTTCTCTCTGAAGCCTCATCCACAGACCCGGGAGGGCCGCCTCCACCTCCCCGGTGCCCAGCAGAGATGTTCCCAGCGTTCAACGCCACAAACAGTCCACCCACAAGGACCGCCTCTCCTCTCACCCTTCCTCCCCGAGATTTCCCTTCCCATCCACACCAAACTTGGGACCCACGCCATGTTACCCCTCACAGCCCGTCTTCCCTTCATGGGATGCACAGTCTGTGTCCCAGCAAAGTCCAGGCGATGGGTCTGAAGGTCACCCACATGTAGAGTGTTCCAGGCCTGGTTTTGCTCCCGCAGGACACTTGGCGATGGCTGGAGACACTGCTGGCGGTCACAACTGGGGGACGCTACTGACATCCAGGGGGTGGAGGCCAGGGATGTTGCTGAACATCCTATAGCACACAGGACAGGCTCCCAAGGGGAGATTCTCCAGTTTCAGGTGTCGGCGGTGCTGCAGTTTAGAAACCTTGTCTTGGTGGCAACAGCTTGCTGAACATCTCAGTCACTGGGCCAGCCAAGCTGAGAGCACCCTCACCCCATGAGAGGCCTGCAGGGAGGGCTGAGCCAATTCTGCCTCTCCCAGTCCTATCCTAGTACTCCAAGGACACAGAGTTCCACTCTTTCAGAAAGTTCCAGAGGCTCCTCTCCCAGCCTCAAGCCTGGTACAGCTCTCTCTGCTCCCCCTCCAGGCAGCAGAGCCACAGATCCTTGGCCAGGGGACCAGGAGGAAAGGCTGGTGTGGTCCCGCCCAGGTCCCACACACACTCCGGGCACTGCACATCAAGGCCAAAGCCCACCTGGGGTGAAGGCAGGGTCACCTGGGCCTGGGCCTCTCCACCAGATGCCTCCCCTTCCTCTCTTGACATCTCTCAGAACAAGCCTGAAAGTACAGTCACTGCCTTCCGTGGGTGCAGCAAGCATGTGAATCTGTTAGCAGCAAACACTTCAAACAGCTCAATTTTGCAACCTGCTTTCAATATGTCACCTTTTCTCTATCGGAGCCTCTGTAAGTGGATGCAGCTCTGGCCCTGGTCAACTTCTGAGAGGCCCTTGAGCAAATCTCAGGGCTCCAGCTCAAAGCCACAGGGAAATTAAACTTACAGCCTCAAACCGCTGCCCCGACAAACGTTCCACAAACTGCCTCCCTGCTTCCCTGCAGGCGGCCGCACTGTTAGCCCTCCCATCTGCTGGGGCAGGCGCTAATGTGTACCTTCATTTCACAGAAGGACCCACGGGGGTGCAGAGAAGTCGAGAAGCTGCCAGAGAGTCAGCGAGGGAGGTGGGGGAGGTGAAGGTCTCCAACTCGGGATGGGTTAGGGAAGGTCTCCAACTCCAGCATCCTGGCTCCCCATCTCTAACGGGATTTTGCTGCAGGCGGTGGAGAAATAAAGAGCTTCTGCTGTCCATTCAGCTTTGTGCTGCCCTCTGCTCAGCAAAGCATCTGTGGCCAGGCTGAGGACCAGCCAGGATGGGCCCTGTCGTGGGTCAGATGCAGCTAGAAGAAGCGGTAGGGGTGCTGGAAGGTGGGGACACAACTGGAGCAGAGGAGACAAAACTGAAAGTTGGGACAGTGCAGTAGGTTGAACTGTGTCTCCCAAAAGGAGAGTCCAAGGAATCTGCCCCTAGAATCGGAGACTGTGACCTCATTGTGGAACAAGGGTCTTTGCAGATATATTTAAGCTGTATCTAAGGTAGGAACCTCAAGATAAAATCGTCCTGTGTTAGGGCTGGTCCGAAATCCGATGACCAGTGTCTTCATAAGGAACAGAAGCAGAGGAATAAGCCTGGGCTTTGGCAGGTTTGTTTTGCCAAACTTGCTTCCCCCATAGTCACTCTTGTATCCTTCTGCCCATCTTTCCAGGGGTCTCTTCTCAGTGAGGAGGGGGAGAGCAAACAAAACCTCCCACACTGGTTCCATGCTAGGAGGCAGGGGAGGAGGCCCGGGATCAGTTTCTGGCACTATGTTCCCTTTGGTTTCCATGAAGAAAATTAACATTTAATTACAGTGGGAGCTGAACAGAACATATCCCAGAGAAGGCTGTGAGGACTCGTCACTCACCTCCTGTCTCCTTCTCCCTCCCCCCTCACCGCCCATCCTTCCTCCCCAGAGCCCAAGCTACCCCAGGCCTTCTCCGTGCCAGCCTGCACCCTTCCCTCCCATCACCAGTGACACTCAACCCACATCCAGGTGAATCAGCAAGAATTCCCCAAGCCCTCCCCCAAGCCCTCCCCCAAGCCCACCCCAGTCACTCCAGCCCAGTTTATTGAACACAAACCATTCAGAAGACTCCAACATCTTCCACCCAGAGATACTTCAGCATTTTGCATAATTGCAATTAGGATCAGTTTTCATCATTCAATTATGGTTGAAGATTTCTATATGCTGACCGGCAACCCGTGTGTACAAACAACACACACTTAGTGGATTTGGCCACCCGTAGACCCTATGGAGCTGTCTCCTTTGGTGGACATCACCTTTTCGGCCCCAGATCCGGGTCAGCATGCACCCATGTGTGTACACACAGCCTCACACTTGGACACGAAGGCAGCTGTGTGTCTGGCGGGAGTGGACTTAAGGGTTAAAGTCGTGATGGGGCTGCGCCATCCCTGCCGCCATTCAGCAGGGTCAGCACATTTCCGTTATCCAGCCGCCCGCTTGTTAATTAATCACTCATTAGGCTAATCACAGCTATCTCGTCTCCCACTAGGGGGGGAAGATGTTAGCATAGTGGAATGCCAAGCCCAAAGTGCAACTAATGGGGCTATAGGAAGGCAGAGTGAGAGAAAGCGGAATGACAGGAAGTTTCTAAAACCGAGGCAGCCACACACAATCAGACGGATGCCTTGCATGTACAAGGAGCCCTCCCGGGAGTTGAAGCCATCCCTGGGCAGGCAGGCGGGCAGCCACAGCAGCCCCTCTCCTTCCTGTGTCCCTGCAGGCCCTTTCCATTTCAACCCTAGGCAGTTCCCACCGCAGGCCGTGAACTGAGATCTGGGCCCTGGGAACAGGAGGAGCAAGAGAGAGGGGGCACCCACAGGGACCACAGGAATGTCTCTCTATGAGTAGGAGGACAGTCCCCAGATGTTAATGCAGATGTGCCCATTGGAACCCATGTGGGACATGGATCCTTGGAGGTGACTCCAGGGAAAGGAGTCACGTCAAGTTCCAAGAGGAACTACAAGTTCATCCAAATCTATGGCCCGGAAGAAAAAGATGGGAGGAAAAACTACTAGCTGCTTGCCATGACCCAAGCTAGAAAGAAAAGGATGATTTTTCCGACAAAGCAACCAAGCTCCGGGGAGACTCACTGGGGAAACAGCTTCAGACAAGGTGTTGTTTTTATGTCACCAAGACTAGTCAAATGCCTGTATCCAAAGAGATAGATCCTTAAGAGGAGAGAGACAAGCAAAACCCTGGCTAAAGAAACACATTTAAGAAGCAAAACCTGCTTTCAGAAAAGCACAAACCAGGTTTTGCTAAACAAGGGCTGGCAGCCTTCAATCAGAAGCTGGTGTGGCATCTTCAAAGAGCACCAGCTACCCCTCTTCTCCAGCATGAGGAGCCATGATTGCTCACCCCAAACCATGCTTTCTCCCCAAAAGTTTCCACCCGTAGAAATGCTAAAGCCTTCCTACTGCCTGTTTGACTCCATTTGGGCTATTTGCAATCAAAATGCACAATTATTAGGGCATGTAATGATGTTTAGGTGTATCATTTGCAAGAAATTAAATTTACACATCTGGGTAGTAAATGAGAGGAAAAGATATTGGGAAATTCGGCTTTAAAGTGTTTATGCTAATTTATTCGACTCAGTTGAGTGTAGTCAACCCTGGACCCTGGGGACTGTCAGTGTGGGTGACAATCACCAGCAGCGATGGGCTGGGGAGAAGTTGTCATGCTGCTGTGCTCTGAGGCCAGAAGACAAGCACACTAGCCTCGCAGACGCATCATCCTGGGGATGGAGGAAGCTGGAGAAATGTGTGTTCAAACCTTCCCAGGGGACAAATCGGCTCACCTTGACTGCAGCTCCACTGTTTAACCTGAATCCCTGGGCAACGTGTGCCCTTGTATCAAATCGGCAAGAGGGAAACCATCTGCTATTCAGTGGGGAATCCAGGAGCCATCACTGTAAGTTATACTCCACTCAAGAGGTGTCCACAGGGCCCCGGAGTTCAATCTCACTAAGTGGCTGAGACCCTAGCCAAGTCATTTGATCTCCTCGGAGAAGGCAATGGCACCCCACTCCAGTACTCTTGCCTGGAAAATCCCATGGACGGAGGAGCCTGGTGGGCTGCAGTCCATGGGGTCGCTGAGAGTCGGACACAACTGAGCGACTTCACTTTCACTTTTCCCTTTCATGCACTGAAGAAGGAAATGGCAACCCACTCCAGTATTCTTGCCTGGAGAATCCCAGGGATGGCGGAGCCTGGTGGGCTGCTGTCTATGGGGTCGCACAGAGTCGGACATGACTGAAGCGACTTAGCAGCAGCAACCTTCTTTTCCGTGGTTTGAAAACTGGTGGCAAGAATGGCACCTGCCCCATCAGATTGTCTGAGATTAAATGATAGTGTGTGTTGGTAGGTGAGCCTGGATACAGTGCCTGAGATGTAACAGGAGTTTATTAAATGGAGTTACTTCCATGGGACTCCTTCCTCCAGGCCCAGAGAGTCCCTCCCATCCAGTAGGAGCCATACTGTCTACACAACCTATAGGGTGGCCAGGGGCTGACACTCTTGGTCCCACAGAACTGAGAGGGCTTTCCGTCACATCCCCCGAGGATCTGGGCGGGGCGGGGAGCACTCATGGAGGAGGAGAGCTCTGGGCAGAGCCTGGAAGTTGGCACGATTCTGATGGGTTGGAATTCAGAAGAAGATAAATGGTAAAACGAATGGACAAACAGAAGCACGGAGGTGAGATTTGACAAACGGCTGCTTTGGCAGGATCAGAGGATGTTCAAGGAGGAAGCAGGAAACCACGGTGCAGACAAATTTGAGTCAGGATCTCCCAAGAGGTGGGAACTTAACATCTTAGAGGCAAGACTGTGAGCGTGGATGGGTAAGGGGGAAGTATTCCACCCACAGCCTTTGCGGAGGGGGAGCACAGCGGTCAAGGTGGAAGGGATGGAGGGGGTCTGTGCCGGGCTGCTGCAGCATGAAAGAAAGACTGCCCACACAGGGCCAGGAAGGTAGGGGCCAGCCAGCTGTTGTGCCCCAGCCACAACAGGACAGATGGCTGCTCGGAAACAGATGTGGGTTGGAGCTGGGCCCAGGGCACTGTCTGCTTCAGGAGGTGTTCCCTTGTCCCTTGTGGCACCTGGCCCCCAACTACCTGGGCCACCTCCCACTTGCAAAACCACCCAAGAGATGTGCAGCTTTGAGCGAGTGGCTTCGCCTCCCTGAATGTTGCCTGCCTCGTGGGGTTGCTTTGAAGATCCAACGCATGAGTTTCTGCAACAGTCCACAGCCCACGGTCAGGGCAGTGTTATTTACTATGTTACATAAGGTTAGAGGGAAAAGCAGGCAGATGTGGCATCTGTGAGATGTGTGGTGCTGGAGCTCAAGAAGGCAGATGGGCTTTGGCTGGGGCCCTGGCCCCACTACCCACATGCCAAGTCACAGTGATGGGGCATCCTGAGGGCAGTGGCTTTGTCTCGTTGTGACAGGATGAACGTGGGGGCTGGAGCCATCTAAGCAGGATCACTGCCCATGTCTCCGCCAGTCACAGTGCCAGGAAAGGGTGCCTTCTCCTCATCTCAGGGGTGTCAAAGGGGTGTTGCCAGCGGGAGGCGAGAACATTAGAACAAGCATAGCGACAACACAGAAGAGTTGGAACATGGCCTGCTATGGCCCCAAGACCCTGGGGAGCCCTTGTCTGTGCTGAGATCATGGAGAGAAGGTGTGTGCAGGTGTGTGCAGGTACATGCAGGTGAGAGCAGTTGTGCAGACGTGTGGGGCAGCTTAATTAATGGCTGTGACAGGGAATCTCAACAGCTTGGCTGAAGGATAATAGGAAAGAGGGATCAACTCAATTCCCAGGGGCTCGGTTCCACCATCCCATTGGCCCTGGACAGATAGCAGGCGTGTGCCCTTGTCTTGGGGTGCAGCATCCAGTGCAAGAAATGCCCTTCCAGCCCACCACCCAGTAGGACATTTCTTATGTGCAGAGATGACAACTGACAGCTTTCACCTGTATGGCACATGCAGCCTCAGCGTCAGGGAGCTGTCCCCTTGCTGGCATGTCCAGGGGGAGGAGGTGTCTTAAAACGGCTCATGAGCGGGGGAAGGCCTTTCTAATCTCTGCAAATGTCACCGACTTCCAGAGATCTGTGAAATCACCCAACCGAGGCACATGGCCCATAACTCCTTCTAATGTGCTTTCGTGTCTGTTTCAGCATCTCCACAAGCTCTTCCTGGGAAGACAGCGCCTGAGGGTCCCTGGTACCCTCCGCCACACATGGCTCCTGGGGCCTCCATATATGGGGGGAGTCAGAGCATCCAATCACCCCAAGCAGCAGTGCCCAGCGGCAGAGAACACTGCTGGTCTCCGCTCCCAAACAAGGCACCCTCCCCTAGGGCAGACTCCTTCCCTCTCCTGTTTTCCACACTCATAGCCTCTGCAGACCTGGCCATCTCCATAGCCGAGCCTGGGGTTTGGGTCCTTAAGCCACTCTCTCAGTGCAGCCCACAGGCCCAGCTGGCTCCCAGGGCTCCTGGGGACAGTGGTGTCACGTCCAGGGAACCCGGTGTCCCAAGGTCTGCTGTGGAAGCGGGGAAGGGCCAGGGTTCTCCCCTCAGCTTGTTTGGGGCGCTGTGGGGCATGGAGGTGGCTGGGAGAGGGGCAGCTGTGCTGGGCATTATGACTCTGCCCCCCTACCCACTCACTGATGCCAGGCTTGATGTTTCTCCAGGAAGCATGGGGTCCTGGGGATCCCAGTATGGTCAGAGCTCAGAGGGGCTGAGGGCATGGCAGTGCCCCGTTTGGAGAGGAAGGAGTCCTGGGGAGCAGAGGGTACTCCTCTCGGCAGGAGAACACTGGGGGAGGGGTGGGAGATCACAGCCACCCCCTAAAGTTCTAGAGACTTCCAGAATGATGGGGCCACATTCCTAAAGCCCAAGAATAAGGCTCCTCCGCACATGGCAGGTATTGAAACACCGGTTCCCTGAGATTATGGTGGGGGGACAGGTTGGAGGGGTGGAGGGATTATGGGATTCGTGGTCACTGTTTCATTTCCTATTCAGCTAATACACTGTGAGTGCTAAAAACCTCCCTCATGAAGTTGGTCCTTCACAACAGCCAACGGTCCATCAACAGACAAATGGATCGACACAATGTGGTCCGTCCAGCCAGTGGAATCCGACTCAGTCACGAAGTGGAATACGTACTGGTATGTGCTACAAAAGGCCAGATTTGATCCCAGTTATAAGGAATGTCCAAGAATAGGCAAACCCACAGAGATAGAGAGCAGCCTAATTTGGGTGTGAGGTCTATGCCAACATCATCAGTTAAGAGTCTCGAGATGAATGACTGGTGTCTTTATAAGAGGATGGTGAGGGAGGTTTGGACACAGGGAAGACGGAGGCAGAGATGGGAGTGATGCAGCTACAAGCCCAGGGATGCCCAGATCCACCAGAAGCTGGGACAGGGACCTGGAATAGACCCCCCCCTCAGAGACTCCAGGAGGAAACAATCCTGCGACACCTTGATCTCGGCCTCCTGGCCTCCAGAACTGTGAGACGATATATTCCCGTTGTGTTAAGCCGCCAGACAGTGGAAATTTGTGGTGCCAACCTTCAGAAATGAATACCTGGCTTGCTACCCGTCCAGATAATTTACTTGTCTCCCTTTTCCAGAATGCATGTTCTGTGAAGGCAGAGATTTCTGACTACTTATCCACGGGTGGGTCCCAAGCTCCTAGAAGGGTATCCACCACATGGAAGCACATTAGTAATCAAAGATGAGTGGATGATGCATCTGAGCCCGAAACCCAGCTCCACCAGTTACCAGTCATGTAACTGGGCAAGTTCCCAGACCTCTCTGAACCTCAGGGTTCTCTCTGTGGGGCACAAATCCTAGCAACCACTGCCCATGATGCTGCTACAAAGAGTCAGTGATTAGAAAGGCAAATGAGGTGTCTGATGCAGAGTAAGCCCTCAAACATTAGAAACGGAGTCAGAAATGGAGTCACTTGAAAGTAGATTAACATTGTTCTCAGCCAGGGGCAACTCTGACGCCCAATCCTGGGGCCATGTCTGGAGACAGTGTTGTCACACCCAGTGGGAGAGGCACTATGGCACCTCGTGGGTGCAGGGGTGGAGAGAGGCTGCATAACATCCTACAGTCGCCAGGACAGCCCCCACTACAGAGCGTACCCCAGCCCCACGTCAATAGCGTTGTCAAATCCAAAACGGTTTCTGGAGTGGAAGCACCAGGATATCAATACGGAGTGAAAACTCAGACACAGAGTGATATACGTAGGGGGTGGGGATCATGGCAGGAGGCTGTGTTTCTAAGGTGAGCCCGACACCTGCCCCACCGGCTGCCATCTTGAAAAGTCCCACAGAGTTTCTCCAGCCTGAGTGTAGGGGTCGTCTAACCTCCACTTCTTCTGGAGGGACACAGCCATACCCACCCCCAGGTGGAGGGAAGAAGAAGGCAGGGAGAAGCCTCTCTTGTTATTTTGCTACTGCTTTCACCACCGCCGTCCTCACCACCATCTCCACCACCGCCCCCACCAACATCGTCACTGCCATCCCACCACCATCAGTAGCAGCAAATTTTCATAGGGCTGCTCTACAAAAACTAAGTCCTCCTGGGTTTAACCCTGAGGCCCTGGCATCCACCCATCGCAGGAACTTTACTGAAGCTTCTCTAGACCCAGACCAGGAAATCCAGATGGGGATGTGCAGGAGGGCTCGCCACCCCTCTGCTCTGCAGCGGGGTCTCCGCAAGACGGCGACACATCACGAAACCTTCACTTCCCCTTCGCCACCACAGAAACCAGCGTGCTTCCTCTCCAAAGCGTTTCCAAAGCAGTGGGCAGATTACCAGGGAAATGTCAGCAGTGGCCTGGAGAAGAAGGGGGCTGGCCTGCCCAGTGCATCACTCCCTGGAGCCCGCCGACATGGGGAAGATGCCCACCAAGACGCGGCATGAGCCCAAGAGAAGGGGCATACGAGCCTGGCAGTTCAGGGACCTTGGCCCTCAGCAGAAGCTGCCGGGCACCGGGCCCCCAGTTAGAGCCTGGTACATCTGTCAGGGCGGCTGGAAGACAGGCAACAGATCCCCCGCAGACATCTGCCTGCAGGAGGAGCTGTTCCCGTGCAGACGCTGGAGGCGGGGCCCCGCAAGCTGGTTACTTCACTCAGGGAGGAGGAGGAAGGGATGAAGGGAAGGAGGCAACTCTTTTTATAGCATGCAAACAAATAAACTGTTTTGCTTCAAGAAGCCAAAAAAGAGAGAGAAAGAGAAAGAAAAAAAAAAACACAGAGAGAATGTTTCTGGAAGAGCAGTAAGAGTCATTTTGGTTAGGGTTAGAGGTGAGGAGGGCTAGGAGCCAGGCACGCTGATGCTGGGGTCTGCCTGGTCCCCAGAACAGCTGAGCACAAGGCAGGCCAGAGTCATTTGGCCCCCAGCCTGCCCGGTGTGTGACTCACCGCCACAGCTCACAGAAGCCTGGGGAGTGGGGGATTGCTACCCCGAGTTCACAGGTGAAGAGCACGGGGCTCAGCCATGCTGAGGCTTCCGGGTCAGTGAGAGGGAGGAGCAAGGTGTGGCCCAGCCCTGAGCCCCTCCCCAACCACCCATCCACCCACCACCGACTGACGCCCATGCTTCCCTGGGGACCCCAGAGCCTCTTGTTCCTGAGCAAGCCGAGAGAGAAGCCCTCCCTGACATCCCTCTGCCTCCTTCCCCATCACCTCCATCCTCTGAACCAAGAACTGATTCAATGCACCAAGATCCGGCAGAGGCTTCTCAAGGCTGCCCCCCACCCCCCAGACACACGGTGCCCTCCCTTCTCTCCTCCCTTTGTTCTGGCCATGCAGACACTGGAGCTGCTTGTCAGGGAGAGCACTCCATCCCATAATAAACAGCATGAACTATTTATAATCCTGAAAACATCTTTATTATTATTTCTCTTCCCTCCAGAAACAATCTCGCGCGACTCTGCCCAGCGCACACAGTGAGGACGGCAGGGCCGCGGGCCGGGCGCTTCCTCTGGCCCTGCCCGCCCGGCGAGCAGATGGTGGCGTGGGCGTTAGGTACCAGCCTCCTGGCAGTCCGAACATCTGTTCCCGTTAGAAAATGCTAATTGCCATCAATCAGGACAGCACCTACCCACATTTACATGCAAGCGCACACACACACACACACACACACAAAAATACATCTAAATTTCTCCAAACACAACACTCCCTGCATGATAAATAGGAGGTTGGTACCTTCGCCAGGCAGAGGCCGGCACCTCCCTGGAGGCTCCACCTGGGCCGCTCGGCCTCTCCGGGACCTGCCTGGGACCCACAGCCAGGCAGGAGGTTAAGTCCCTCTGTGGACACCAGGGCTCCAGCTCCCCCAGCCTCTCATCCACACACCTGGGGGTGGACCTGGGGTTACTGGCTCGGTGTGGCAGGGATCAGGTCACCTGGACAGAATGCCTGCAGACACCAGACGTTCCTTTGAGCTCTCCTTCTCTATTTGGAGGGGCATCTGCTTGGGGGACCTCTCTCTGAGCAAAGGTTCTGGGTGCCCCACACCTCCCAGGAACAACTCAGTTACATCTTTCAGCAGAGAAGTCTGCCCCACTTCCAAACCTGGAGGGTGGTCCAGAAGATTCCCTGCCTCCCCACGTACTTAGGGGGAGACGCTCTATGGTACATTCATGGCCCCGAGGCTGGCCTCCTCTGTGGGTGTGTATCGTGGCCCATGATGCTGGGACCAGCTTTTCCTGCCCTCAGGTGTTAGACCAGACCTCCGCCTGGTTCTCAGTCTCCATCCCCCAGCCTGGGGCCCTGGGCTTCACTCACCCATAGACCACAGTTTGACATGTCCCCAGACCGCAGTGATCTCGAATAGTCCTAGGGGCCAGGGGGCACGGTGCTTCCTACCACAAAACCTTGTCCTCCCAAAGGAGCACAGACCCTGGCTGCTCCCCCCGGGACAGGCCGCAGCGATCCAAGACCCTGTCAACAGCGACTCTCAGCCAAAGTATGAAATCCGAGGGCCCCAGTGCTTCCAGAAGGTGGCTTGGAGAATCAGCCTGTTATATAAGGAGAAATGTGTATTTTCCTGAGGATCCTTCCGCCCCACCCCTCACACACACCTCTCTACACACACCCTGAAGAGAGCAAGCAAATTTGCTTTTTTTCCTCCTGAGTAGCAGGTGTTGCTGTGGGATCCAGGGATGTGCTTGAGTGGTCAGTTCAGATGACTGAAGGAGGGGTGTCTGTGTGTCCGATGAGCAAGGCCCAGGCTCCTCTTACCTAGGGATTAGGTGGGAAGAAGGACTCTGCCCACAGCTGGCAGTGACCTCCATCAGGGTAGCATCATTGTTGCCTATGACCCCGGCATGGGGCTGCCCTCACTCCCACGGTGATGGGGGGAAGCATGTGGCTACATGAAATGGTTAGGAGAGGCCAGTGGGTCATGTTCCCCCATCTGCTTGCTCTAGCTCCCCAAAGTAGGACATTTCTGGTGAGACCAGAAAATAAAGAGCTGGGGCAGGGGTCGGGGAGAGAAGGAAGAAGAGAAAGGGCAGAAAACCTTACACAGGCTCCAAACACCTTTTCAACTGTTCTTCCTTTAGGAAGGGCCTGTGAACACACATGAGTTGCTCGGCCACGGGCACGTGATGTCCTTGGAGCGTGTTCCTTTTGGACACTGACACCCAGGACTCCTGACCCCACTTCCTGCCCTGCCTGCCCAAAATAGAAAGGTTTTAAAAAATCCACGAACTTCTACCCCTGACGGCTCCTCATCTGCCAAGGTGGGCAGTGAGACCTGTGTGCACCTGCCCACTGAGCTACACTCCACTGGCCCCGTGGCCCAAGATCGTCAGCATCAAGGGGAGTGTTACCCCTGACCTGTTTCATGCCAGGTTCCGGGAGCTGTATGTGGTGTTCCAGGCTCCACTCTCACCAGGCTTGTCATTGTCTCTGCGAGTACCCAGGGTAGAGACCTTCAACAGGGTCCCCAAGAAGTGTCTTCCTTTTCATACTGGGCCCCTCCCATCGTGCTTCCCCAGCCTCTGATTTCTCCTCAGCTCCTGCGAGCGTGTCCTATCTCCCCTCTTGGGACCCTGGACTTGGGCCCTGGAGGGGGTCCTTTTTCCAGCACCAGGGACAGGACATTGTGCCGCCTCCCCGCCCAGCGCCTGCAGCTTCCCCCACAGCACCTCTCAGTTTGCGTCCCTTCACTGTGGAGACGCAGGGTGCCCCCTAGACAGGTGCCCTGGGGACACTGGGGATGCAAGGACCATGACCACACCAAACCTGGGCACTAAGTCCAGACCCAGGAGGCCTCATCTGGCCCAGTTTCTTAACCCCAACTTGGGACATCCGGGTCTGGGTCATTCTCTGTTAGTGGAAGCTGCAGTGTGCAATGGAGGCTTTTCTGGCCTCCATCCACAAGATGCTGGCAGCATCTCCCAGTCGTGACAATCAAAAATGTCTCCAGGCGTGTCACAGCGGCCCCCCGCTGAGCCCAGGGCTCTAACCAGAAAGCCTCAAGATGACAACCATAACGCTTGGCCCTGAGGAGGAGCTGGACGTTTACCAGCTATGAGGAGGGGCAGGGCAGGGAGGATAAGAACAGAGCGGCAGCATGTGGGTGGGACAGTGAGGAGGGAGGGAGGGGCCAGACGGGGCAAGACAGGTCAGGGGCTGGATGTTGACGGTCGTGGACGTCACAGCCAGCTGCCACGTGTCACACGTCAGTCCTGATCATCATTCCAGGAGGCTCCTCCGGCACATTTCCACATTTCCCTTCCGCCTTCTGCCTGGCCTTCCTCACCACGCACACCACCCCCCCACCCCACCCCCCGCCCCCGCATGCTTATTTCCTGCCTCACAGCCTCCCTAGTTGGCTGAGGCCTGAGAGGTGATAGAGGCCCCACTTAAGCATGAAAAACAGCAGGGCAAGGAAACACTCCCACCCTTATAAGATCAAAAGAGGACAAAGCTTAAAAATAAACTTTGCAATAATAATAATAAGCAATGATTTCCAGAGAGAAGGTGGGTGGGAAGATGTGGATGGACAATAATAGGTAATGGATATAAACGGACAATAGATACATGGATGGATGGATAAATACATGCATGATTGATAGACAGATATATCGTTCCTTGGAAGGAAAATTATGACAAACCTAGACAGTATATTGAAGAGCAGAGGCATTGCTTTGCCGACAAAGACCCCTATAGTCAAAGCTATGGTTTTTCCAGTAGTCACATATAGATGTGTGTGTTGGTCCATAAAGAAGGTTGAGCATCGAAGAATTGATGCTCTCAAATTGTGGGGCTGGAAAAGACTCTTGAGAATCCCTTGGACTGCAAGGAGTTCAAACCAGTCAGTCCTAAAGGAAATCAACTTTGAATATTCATTGGAAGGACTGATGCTGCTGCTTGCACTCCCGAGATCTCTGCTGCAAGTGTAGGTTTTTGGGTCTGATTCTCTCCCAAGCACACTAGGGGCTGCATGGAACCTGCCACATTGGACATCCCCTCACACCCACAGCTGAACACAGCTGGATCTGTGACCTCAGGAAGCAGATTCCTTTCCAGGCCCCAGACCCTCATGGTGGGACTCCAGCATGGAGACATAATGTAAGGCAAAGGAATGTTACATGTCAGGGGAAGGGCAGTTTGCTGAGCCAGAGTCAGGAGAAGATGTGTGAAGCAGGGAAAGACAGAGTCAAGGTCCTCTGCTTACTGAGTGCACTTCCAGAGCTGGGCTCCTCCCACAGAAATACACATCTCACAGAGCACTCTGAGGATTAAATAAGATCCCAGCATGAGAATTTCACACACGTATGTGGGTTCTCCTGCTGACCATGGGCTATCTATTTTATCACTCCTTGTACCATCCTATGCTTAGCTCAGGACCCACAGCACCAGGTCATTTTCTGCCCTTAATGTGCTCAAAACTGTTGGAGAATGAATACGTACACATTTGGATTTCATCCTAACTATGGATGTCACCTGCAATGCAGGAGACCCAGGTCCCATTCCTGGGCCAGGAAGATCCCCTGGAGAAGGGAATGGCAACCCATTCCAATTTTCTTGCCTGGAGAATTCCATGGACAGAGGAGTCTGGCGGGCTACAGTCTGTGGGGTCACAAAGAGTCAGACACGACTAAGCAACTAACACACACACACATGGATGTCACCAGCTTGAGACATCACCCCACCTCCAGTGGCCAACAGGGGTATCTCTGAGACATCACCCCGCCCACACAGAGAAGAAAGAATGGAGATTGTTGCCAGCAATTGGCAGGCTGGTGGGGGTGGAGTGTCTTCACTCAACAACTCATCTCTAGGACACAAGATCCCCTATATGAAATGTCATAGCATCGTATGATGGGTCTCATCCAATTTCACAGGTGATGGCATTAAAATACATCTAATCCAATCCACCCCCCCCCCAATACACGTGTGCATCTCATGTTAGAAACCCTCCCCCACATCCTCACCAAGGTTCTCAAACCAGGGACGCACCCCTAACCACCCCCTTAAGCCACTCAAGGAATCATGGTGATGAGATGGGGTAGCTGAGTAAGCACGCACAGCATTTCTAAAGCGTTTCAGCTGAAGTATTTTGGAGAAATGGTACTGCTACGTTACAACCAGCAAGAGCATATCGTGGATGAGATGGAAGATCTGCAAGAATTTTTAAGAAAACAAATAAGACATCAAAGAGATGTCAGGTTTCCTTGGACCCCTTCTGGCAACAGACATCCAGTCTTTCAGGGGTGCAGGTTTAATATTCCTGCCCTTTTGGAGTCTTCAGAGGAAAAATTCACACCTCCAGCAAAATGCTGTGTGCCCTCTATCATCCAAGACAAGCCATTTAATCTCCCTTTTCCAGAGCACAGCTTACTGCATGCAGGTGCATGCTCTACCTCTGGGATGTACTCTCATGTTAAAGAAATGATAACCAGGCCTTCCTTTAGACTCAGAAAAGGAGAAAAATTCACTCAAATTAATTTCTCCATAGAAGATAAAACAAGGCTTGTACCTGCCTTAGTGAAAATGCCTCAGACTTCCCAGCTGCCAATGGAGGTGGGTGTTGGGCCCATGCATGCCTTGTTCTGGAGGCCAGTAGGATGAGTAGTCTCCCACTGGAGTGGCCTGCCAGGTATCTGAGCTCCTAGAAGGTGGGGTCAGAGTGAAATGCTCCATGTATGCCCTGGGGACCAAGAGCAAAGCATTTTTGCAAAGAATGTATGGGGCTACGTGAAATACCAAATAACTAAAAAATCATTACACTCTTGCCTTGGGAAGTTTTTGAGCAGCAGAATGGTCTAGAACAGTGACCGATCCAATGACATTCTGGCTCACAAATGAGAGAAAACATTCAAAGGCCACCTCTGGTCATGTCAGGTACAGGTGACTTTTGTCCTGGTTGTCCAGGTTACTTAGCACTTGGATGTGCAGGCATCTGTTTCCTTAGCTGCAAACAGCACAACAGAGATTAAGATACACAAACCTACAGCCTCTCAACCAAATACACTGTAGAGAGGATAATCGTGATCTGAAAATTCTTCCTAGTGACAACACGCCTTACTCTGTAAATGCTGTTGAGTGAGTAATGTGCTCCCATCCCCTTGACAGGGTCTACAACGGAGCAGATTACTCCTACATTACACCTGGGGTGACCAGTGAGTCAACGCTTCCCAGGGGGAAGGGAGTGTGTTTCAAGGGCATTTATATCAAGACATTCTGTGGGAAGTCTTTTATGGAAACCTACTAGGTGCGAGGCTGTGGGAAGAACACAGAAGCAGCAGAAGCCTGTGCCCTTAGGAAACCCAAGAAAGAAACAGAAAAGTAAATATCCTATGTTAATGCATATATACAGAATCTAGAAAGATGGTACCGAAGAATTTATTTGCAAGGAAGCAACGGAAAGCTGAGCACCGAAGAATTGATGCTTTTGAACTGTGGTGTTGGAGAAGACTCTTGAGAGTCCCTTGGACTGCAAGGAGATCCAACCAGTCCATCCTAAAGGAGATCAGTCCTGGGTGTTCATTGGAACGACTGATGTTGAAGCTGCAACTCCAATACTTTGGCCATCTGATTCAAAGAGCTGACTCATTGGAAAAGACCCTGATGCTGGGAAGGATTGGGGCAGGAGGAGAAGGGGACGACAGAGGATAAGATGGCTGGATGGCAGCACCGACTCAATGGACATGAGTTTGTGTAAACTCCAGGAGTTGGTGATGGACAGGGAAGCCTGGTGTGCTGCGGTTCATGGGGTCGCAGAGAGTCGGACACAACTGAGCGCCTGAACTGAACTGAACTGAATGGAGAAACCGACATAGAGAACAGATTTATGGACACGGGGAGAGGGGTGGAGGGTGTGAGATGTATGGAGAGAGTAACATGGAAACTTGCATTACCATATGTAAAACAGATGGCCAACGGGAACTTGCTGCATGGCTCAGGAAACTCAAACAGGGGCTCTGTATCAACCTAGAGGAGTGGGATGGGGAGGGAGATGGGAGGGACGTTCAAGAGGGAGGGGATACATATATACCTATGGCTGATTCATGTTGAGGTTTGACAGAAAATAACAAAATTCTGTAAAGCAACTATCCTTCAATAAAAAATAAACAAATTAAAAAAAAAAAAAAAAAAAGAAACCCCAAAGAGGGAGGGACCCAAGAGGAACTTCCATAAACAGAGAATGTAGAAAGGCAGCCGCAGTGTCTGTTTCATGTACCTTCCGATTGTCTTCTGTGGACTTGGAGAGATGGAACCAGAGGGCAGACAGCAGAGAGAGGCAGGGCCTGGGTCATGCCAACTTGGCCTCCCTCCTGGTATGGTCCCCTAAAACCTGGAATGATGGATGCCTGCTGGGATCTTGCCAAGCAAACCACAGTGGCCATGCTGTTTTGGGGGAGGTGAGTGTCATCCTTGAAAAAAAAACTTGTTATTTTGAAATAATTTAAGACTCGAAGAAACTGCAAAAATAGTGCAGAGAATTCTCACATCCCCTTCTGTTATGGGCTGACTTGTGTTCCCTCCAAATTCATTAAGTTGAAGCCCTAACCCCCAGTACCTCTGAGTGTGACTGTATTTAGAAAGAGTTTTAAAAGATCATTGACTCCGTGCATGCTCAGTCACGTCCAACTCTTTTGAGACCCCATGGACTGTAGCCCACCAGGCTCCCCTGTCCATGGGATATTCTCAGACAAGAATATTGGAGTGGGTTGCCATTTTCTCCTCCAGTGGATCTTCCTGACCCAGGCATTGAACCTACGTCTCTTGCATCTCCTGAATTGCAGACAGATTCTTTACCGCTGTGCCACTTGAGAAGCCCATAAGTTAAATACAGTCATATGAATGGGCCTTAATCCAATCTGACTGTGTCCATGCAAGAAGAGGAGGTTAGGACCCAGACACACAGAGGGATGACCATGTGAGGATGCAGAAAAAGATGGCCATCTACAAGCCAAGGAAAGAGGCCTCAGAAGAAACCAACCCTGTTCACACCTTGACCCTAGATGGACTTCTAGCCTCCAGAACTGTGAGAAAGAAAATTTCTGTTCACCATCCAGTCTGGGCGCTCTGTCATGGCAGCCCAAGTAATCGAATGTACCCTCACACATGACCACATTCCCAAACCAGGTCAACCACGGAGCTTATTCAAACTTCACCAGTTTTGTGATCTGACTTTGTATCCTCTGCATCTGGGCTTCTCAAACTATCTGTGGCAAAGGCCTCACTGTTGTACTTTGAATTTATTTGCAGATCTACATTTTTTTTTAAGCTACAAGCATGGGTTTATTGAAAAAGTGGAATAAAAAGACAAAATACAAAGCCTGATTTCTTATTATTAGATTCAGTTGACACAAAAGTAGACAGAAAATTGCTCTTTCACTTTGACTGTGAAAGGTTCTAACTGAATACTCTCAGCTTCCGTCCTCCTCTTGCTGGAATCAGAGCAGCAGCTCACAGGTGGGCACTGACTCTGATTTGGTTCGTGGGCTTCCCAAGTGGCACAGTGGTGAAGAATCCCCCTGCCCGTGCAGGAGATGCAAGAGATGCAGGTTCGATCCCTGGGTCGGGAAGATCCCCTGGAGTAGGAAATGGCAACCCATTCCACTATTCTTGCCCTGAAAATTCCATAGACGGAGGATCCCAGCGGGCTACAGTCCATGGGGTCGAAGAGAGTCAGACACAACTCAGCGACTGAGCACGCACGCACAATTTGGATCATAGAGACTTGGGTCCTAAAACCGGGGTTGTCACCAGGCAGCCGCTGTGGGTTCAAATTCTGGATAGCCCTGTGCTAACCATTCCGGAATGGCTCAGTTTCCTCAGGAGACCTAGCTTAGAGGGTTGTTGTGAGGATTAACAGAGATGACACATGTCGATCTAGAGATGAGAACCTTCGATAAGATACCTGCAAACACGTGTCACCCCAGCTTCTCAGCTGGACCAGTCTCCAAGCTCTAAGTCCTGCTTTAGAGACTCCAGGCCCACAGATGTCTCCTACAAGAGGTTGTGTTATGAGTGTGTTGTTTGATCTTCATTGAACTTGGGTTTGTCATCTGATTGCTTCCAGGTCCTTCCGGAATGGAATGCTGGCATCCTGGTGAACCCCCACTGGTAGCTGCAGGCAGCCACCCCGTGAGCTTCCTACAGTTCCAGCCGTTACTCAGCCACACTCAGCGACACAAGGTCACTCAAAAACACCATCTGTCCATGTGCTACCTCCTCTCCCACCTCAAATTAAAAAGAGAAAAATGATTCTATTCTGCCTCCATGTTTTCTCCCCTACACACACAGAGACACATGTACCACTGAAGTTAAGCTTGTCTCAACCTCTACTTCTAAATTAAATTTTCTTCCTGAGGCATTTGCTGACACTCCCTTTCTGTTCTTTGCCCTTCAGAACACAGATGTCTTTGAAAGCACCAGGCCTGGGAATACTTAATGTATCCTTGCAAATTGGATAAAAAAAAAAAAAAATTTCTCCCAATCCACAAAAATCCCCGCTCGTCTGTTTGCTCTTTGAGTGCAGTTCATCATCAGCCCACGTGTCGACACAGAAAAGTGAGGGTTCTACGGGATCCGATCCAAGGGCCTAGCCCGGGTACCTGCCTGGCAGTGGGACCAGGAAGCACACATCAACTTCTGCGTGAGGCTGGCTCACAAACCCTCATGGCCCCCAGAAGCCCATTTTGAATCTAGAATCAGTGGGTTTGTATAAATCCATGTAGAACTTCTCATGCCTCTCTGCCCAGGACTTCTCCTTTAAGTCCCAAGCTCTTTACTGGGACTGAATGTGACAATTGCACACGTGTGTCAGCATAGCACACTGAGTGTGACACTCAGCCCTCTCTCCTCTCCATGCGCCTGCCTGCTGCTGTCAATGGTGATACCATTTACAGCCCTGTTACTGATGGCCCATAATCTCGCAGGAAGACAGACCATGTGCACACAAGGAAGACTGGGAATCCCAGGAGGCCGCCTCACCCACCCTGGACTTTTGTATCCGCAGACTTCAATGCAGCGGGTACCAGGCTGTTTCCAGCCTCAACTCCTCCTTGTCCCCTGGTATGTTCGTTCCTCTCTCTACCAACCTCCCCCAGTTCTGGATTCTCACTCCCACATTTCATCCTCTGGGCTCTCCAGCCTTCAGAGCCTCCACATTTCTAACCCCTAGAGCTCCTAAATGCCTGACCGCCTCCTCCTTTCCTCAAGACCTCTCTCCCTCACCTTGCCAAGCCTAGCTCCAACTTCCTCTTGCAAACTCTTCCTTCAGGCCTCTGGGGCCTCTAGGGAGACCCTCACTGGCCAGGCTCTGAAATAGCTCCCAAGACATGCGGCAAGGCCTGCTTACTTTTAGGTTTAGATATGGGGTCTGTCTTTTTCATGCGTGGTTTGTTCTTAAAACCAGTCTTAACAGTGGGATTGGTGGCAAGGGGGTGACATGGAAAGGACCTCAGGCAAAAGCTCCTGGCGCTGCAGGGGCCTCTTGAATGACAGATGACCTATGACCTTGGGCTGGGGTTTTCAAGAAGTCCCTCTTATAGCTTGAGAGTTCTGGCCTTCAGTTCTTAAGTGGCCCATGGGTACCTTCTTATCATTGTCTTTAAAGTGAAATAATGACAGTACTTCTGGGGGAGGAACAAGTGGTAAAGGCGTCTAGGCTCCCTTTCCTCCCCAGTAGTCTAAGAGGATACAATAGGTAGAATGGTGTCCCCCCAAAAGGATATCTTCAAATCCTATCCCCAAGTATCTGTGACAAGGACCTTATTTGGACTTAGGGTCTTTGCAAATGTGATCAAGTTAAGATGAGGTCCTCCTGGAGTGCAGGGGTTGGGGGGTGAGGGGTGTAATCCTTAGCCGATGTCTTCATAAAGCAAAGGAAAATGTGGACACTCACACACACACACACACATACACACACACACACAGAGGAGCACTCTGTGTCAAGAGACAGGGACAGACAGATGCCGAGGGGAGAAGCCAAGTGGTGAGGCAGAGACTAGAACAAACGTGTCTGCCAGCCAAGCAACACCGGGGACGGGCGGGGAGCACAGAATCTGGAGAGAGAATGGGGCCCTGCTGGCACCTTGATTGCAGACCTCCAGCCCCAGGGCTGTGAGAGAATAAATCTCTGTTGTCTTAAGGCTGCTGTTTTGTGGTCCTTTGTTGCGGTGACCCCAGGACCCTCCCACTGAGCGTCCGAATCAGGAGCCCCCCTGTGGGTTCCCCACCCTAAAGCCCTGGGCTCTAGGAGCCGCTGCTGATGCCTGCCATTCCTCTCAGACTATTTCCATCTGGGGAGCAGCCAGCAGTGTTTCCCTTCCAGCCCCTGAGCTGAAGCTACATCTGGAAACTCTTCTCACCCTTAATTGTTCTTAATGCTTTAACACACTGAGTGACTAATGGGCTCTAATTGGACAGCTCTGGCGCGAAGGGGGTGCTCTGACAGCGCCCTCCGCCACCCGCCCAGCCTCCTGGGCTGCTCACTCCCAGAGCTCAGAGGTCACCAACCAAAAGTATCGGCCCGCCCCTGCCAACAAGCAGTTTCATCCTTCAACCAGCAAAACACAAGGCACAGAAAAGGATATTGGAAAAGACCAAAGCAGGTGGGACAAAATATCACCGGTGCCACAGAGGTTTGTGACATCTGCCTGGGACAGACAGAGGGGTTCTTGGAGGCAGGTGTGTTTGTTGCTCATTCGGGTCCGACTCTTTGCGACCCCATGGACTGTAGCCCTCCAGGCTCCTCTGTCCATCGAATTCTCCAGGCAAGAATACTGGAGTGGGCAGCCATTCCCTTCTCCAAGGGATTTTCCTGATCCAGGGGTTGAACCCAGGTCTCCTGCATTACAGGCAGATTCTCTACTGTCTGAGCCCTCCCGGGAAGATCTTGGAGGAAAACCCAGCACTAGTCAATTAGGTGAATGTTAAAGAGCCTGGAAGATTCCAGCCACAGAGAAACAGGGTCCAGACCTTCCTCATGCAATTAGAGGAAAGGAAAGGGGACAGAGAGAGAGAGAGAGAATGAATATAAGGAGAGGGTTCCAGACTCCTCCCCCTCCCTCATGGGCATATCCCCAGAACTTGTTCTAGCTGTGAATGTTCAGAAGCAAGGATTAAAGCTGATCTCAGTACCCTCCTCAATCTTCTTTTGCAAAATACATTTAGCAATAGAAGAGCAACCACCGGTGTTTCTAGAAAGATTCGTCTTTCCAAAGGCTGGCTTCAGCTAAAGTCTTCAAATTAAAATATTAGGCATGAGAAGCAAATAAGAGGTGATTCTGCAAGAAGGGAAAAACACCAGCCTCATCGTTCAGGTGGGTATTACCTGTTCCACCCAGCAGCCACCAGGACTCCCTCATGTGTGGCAGGAATGTATTAACTGCAAGTGTCAGAGAAACATCCCATTAGCTTCTGGTGTAACTAGATAAAGTCACGCTCTCCGTCTCCCCACCACCAGGGAAACATTTACCTCGATGCTCCAGAAAGCTCTGTGTGCATTAATATTGCTGATGCGGGCAGCCTTTGCTGCAGCTTGGCCCCCCGAGGGTGCCATATGATGGATTCCAGTTTAACAGCTTTTAAAAACAAGCAGACAAGAGATGAGCGTGATGGATGATGCAGGAAGCATGCTCATTCGGGAATGATTTATGGGAAGTTGCATGTTGCCCCTCAGGAGTCCATCCCCTAGGGTGGGGGCCAGGGGTAGACAGACAGGTTCTAATGTTGTGGGCAGCAGGGGTGGGGGGGGGAACAACAGCCCAAAGTGCCAGCTGCACAGCCACGACACACCAACCCCTGACCCAACATGAGTGTGGCAGCCCCTGCTTCAGTCACACACTATCCCCTGTGCTGGAAAAGGTGCCACTGGCCCAACCCAAAGCCATTCTTTCTTGGATGAGAAGAGTAAACCCTGGTGTGGACTCTCCCCTGCCCCCTGCAGGTTTTAGGAGCACCCCTCAAGGGGCTTGAGGTCAGACTTTGTTCATCTCCAGAACCAAGATGCTCTCCCACCCCAAAAAACATCTGGAGAAGAAACAGCCAGCTGTGTCCTCTGTTCGTATGAGCGACCGTAACACACAGCACCAGGCTTTGGAAGGAGTCAGACTGTCCAATGAGAGTGAAGCCGGAAGGGAGAGAGAAAGGGAGGGGTCACGGACAGAAGAGCGGGTGACGCCTGGTGAGTGTCTGTTCCTGACGCGGGCAGGAGGGTCCCCTTCCCATTGATCTGGAGCACCCGTCTGCCCCAGGCTGTGCCCCTGCATGTAAGAGACAAATCTCACTTTGCGGAAGATTAATATCCACCCATGTTTTTAATAAGGACTCAGAATTTACTATACTGTAAAATCCAAATCAAATCCTTATTTAAAGGATGAGCCTCTGGATGGGTTATAATTTATGGGACACTTTCCAAGGCAAAAGAAGAGAGCCAGGGATGGAAAAATGGCTAGGAAAGAAACAGTTTTCCCTCTGTGCCCTGGGCTAACCCTTTCTGCCCCTACTTGACCTCGAGGCTCCATCAAGGACACATCTGCAGTGACCAGGAGATACACTCGGCAGTCCCGCATGCCACCGGGAATGGAACGGCCTGATCACCCGAGCAGAAGGCTCTTCCCTGTAGTCTCTCCATCACTGAATCACTGATCCCGGAGCACCCCTGGGGAGCACTTTCTCTAGGAGACCTT
This sequence comes from Okapia johnstoni, assembly GCA_024291935.2. NCBI lineage: Eukaryota > Metazoa > Chordata > Mammalia > Artiodactyla > Giraffidae > Okapia > Okapia johnstoni. The sequence continues at coordinate 9,868,306 of CM044306.1, forward strand.
CCAGTGCGAGAGGGCATGGAAGATGTATATTTGCAGGGGCTCCATAGGCCCTGTGTTGGCATCTGCTATTCCCCAAATCTCCCTCTCCTGGGTCGACTTTTCTCCAAAATGTCTGCTCCTGCTGCTCATGACCCCCTCGTGGATGAGGGGGCCACTGGGAGGGAGGGGCCAGTTGGGATGCCTGTGGCCCTACCCTTCATTTTTCTTTCTGGACCTCAGCTCTGGGTGCACGGGCACACCCGAATAATAGGTCTGGCAGCCCCCTCTGAAGCCTGCAGCTGGATCCCCTCGAGAAAAGCAGGGGGCACCACTGCTGGGTGGGAGGGTGTCTGCAGGGGGTCAGCAGCTAGCACCTCTGATTACTGATGGATGTGCTTGGCCCTCTCCCGTCAAGAGGCCCACCCCCCACCTGGAGGTGATCAGAAGGCAATACAGAGCCCAGTTCCTTCTGCAGGCCTCATGCTACTCAGGGTGAACAGGACGCCAGGGTCTTCCCTTTGATGCCTCTCTCCCCTAGACTTCACCTCACTGGAAGGGAGAAGAGCCTTGATGCACATTTCCTGTTTCACAACTGCAAGCACACCTTCAGAAGCCACAAAGGGGCCCGAAAGGGCATGTGCGCCCAGAAACAGCTCCAGGTGGAAAAGGAGCTTGCGTAGCCAGCCCGCCCAGCCCCAAATGCCCAGACCAGACATCAGGATTGGCCAGTCTGGTGCTTTCAGCATCCACGACACCAAGCACTTACTGTTTTAGGAGAATACTGGTTCTCAAACCCACAGAAAGGGGAGGCAGCTGGGCTCTTCAACCTCCCTCACAGAGGCAGCAAGAAATATCTTCCAAAGATTTAAGTTCAGCATTTTGAGTACCGCAAGTTGTTCTATCTAGCAAATTATCAAAACTGAGGCAGTTGTGGGAACATAGGAATTTGCAGCCACTTGGTCAGAAGTGCAAATGTCCTTGAGACCTGCAGCTAAAAGTGGGGCAGTCTTGAGAGGGACAGGCCCTAAGCCTGTGAGGCCTGCCAATAACTCTAGGCAGTGCCAGGGTTGAAGTACAGTCCAGCCACTGGAGGAGGGAGCGGGGCAATCATGAGTTCCCTCTCGAGCCAGATGAAGGCATCGGAGCCCATCCCTGAGCCACAGGGGAAAGAGCACAGCAGGACACGGAATCATGCAAGGGAGGGTCAGACCCCCACCTTGGCCACCATGGCATTTTGTGCTGACACTAGATGGTGGACTCAGCGCCCTGTCTACCCTCTTTCCTGGGATAACCACTCGCCACCAGGCTGATGGATTCCAGCAGCCACTCCTTACAAAAATCCCACCCAAGGCATTCCTGCAGTTCTGCGATTCTCCCCGTCCTCCTCCCTGAAGACACAGAAGACCCCACAATCTGCAAACCAGAGCCAGCAGAAGAAGGTCCCTGTCATTCCATCCACCCCCACCCTCCCCGCTCTCACTCCCCACCTCACCCAGTTCAGATTCCAGGACCCATGGCCACACCACCACCTCTGGTAACTGCCTTGTCCTTCTCATTCTAACAGATTCCCCTGGTGACTTCACTCTCCTGATGTGTCCCTCCAACGGTGTCCTATTTCACTGGGAGGCAACACCCAGATTTGCTATAATGGCCTGCAAACCGGGTCAGTCCAGGTTTGGGGACTCTGAAGCTTACACGGTTTGGCAGCGGCGGGCAGGGGGTGAGGGGTGTCCTTCTCTAAGAAAATAAGACAAGATGGTGGATGCAAAAGTAAGGTGCAGGGTCTTACCCGGGCCCCCATAGGTGCATAGTGCAAGTCGCTCAGTCGTGTCTGACTCTTTCAGGACCCCATGGATTATACATGGCATTCTCCAGGCCAGGATACTGGAGTGGCTAGACTTTCCCTTCTCCAGGGGATCTTCCCAACCCAGGGATCGAACCCAGGTCTCCTGCATTGCAGGCAGATTCTTTACCAGCTGAGCCACAAGAGAAGCCCAAGAATAATGGAGTGGGTAGCCTATCCCTTCTCTAGCGGATCTTCCCGACCCAGGAATCGAATCAGGGTCTCCTGCATTGCAGGCATATTCTTTACCAACTGAGCTATCAGGAAAGCCCTATGGGTGCATAACTTTATGTTAAATCCCGCTCTACCCACAGGACCCTTGGTACTGTGGCCTCCTGCTGTACCACTGGCCCCTCCCCCCACCATGCCCACTCCCTGCCTCCCCCACGCTCTACAGTCCCCAGGCCTCCCAGCTGTGCCTCCACACTCAAGCACGCCTCCCCCTCCCACCGGCCCCACCCCACTTCACACCTTTCTACCAGCTGTTACATGGACTGCATTCCTCTACCTAAGTTGGGGTTTGCCTCCACGAGGGGTTCCATTACACGACACTTTTCCAGAGAGGTCATCTGGAAACCAAACACCTTATCAGAAATAACCACCATCCCCTTGGCACGCCTTCCTCCTTTTCCCCATGAATTTTCCCAGAAATTATTGAATCCGCTGTCACACAGATGCCCTTGTTGCCTGTGGTCTTTCTTTCCCCCTCCCTCAACCCGGAATGCCAACTTCCTGCGGGCAGACACTTGATGTGTTTTATTCAATATATCTCCAGTGCCTGGAACACGCCTAGCACATAGCTGGAGCTCACTCAGTATTCATCGAGCGAATGAATAAACAACCCCCAACTTTTACTCTCCTGCTTCACACTCGTAGATTTACTTAGAACAGTGTCTCGTATCAGTCTTTAGAGCAGGAATTCCCAGGAAAACAGAAGGGATCTGGTTGTTTATGTTTATTCTGTTGGTGGTGGCTGGTTGGGTTTTGTACAGGGTAGGAGGCACCTGGGCCTTGGAAGTCTTTTCTTTGCTTAATTTATTTCAACCCAGTGAGTGTGCCGTTAGGCAGACAGGACACATAAACCATTTAGGGGATCCATCCTGATCAGTCCGGAAAGACTGGCTTTGGGGAGGGCTTGTGAGGTCATGTTGGCCAGGGGATGGTTCACCTCTGCCACTCCCACCCCCAGTGAAAAGACTCCCATTGGCATGTCCCCAGAAATCTCACAACAGAGCTTTGAAACATAATAAAGAAAAAATTGTCAGTTCTTTCCTCTCCTTAAAATCCAGTTACTGAAGAGAGAGACCTGCCCCATCCCAAATGGCAGGGCCAGACTCACAGAGTGCTGCCAACTGAAGAGAAATGCCTGGGCATTCCCCCTTTCCAGTGGCCATCCGTGCCAGGCATGGAGCCAGGACCTGGGCATGGGAGAGGCCGAGAACAGCCCTGAGCTCCACAGGCCACTTTTTAAGGGGAGAGATAAGTGCATGATCTGATTCTACCGGGTCAGTGGGCTTCATGCAAGGAGATGGATGGCTGGGGGAGAAAAGGGGCTCAGCTGGGAATGGAGGGAGCCCACGTGGAGGCAGCTGCAGGGAGTGACCCCAGCTGTTGGGGCGAGAAGACAGGTAGGCCAGCTTCTCGTATAACTAAATGCTTGATTCTCAGCAGCCAGTAAAAAAGGCAAGGGCCGGCGTTCATTTTCCACCAGACCTGCTGGATCGGGAGCAAGATGGGGCTGTGGATGCGGCCTGGCCAGGCCCACGCCCCACGCCCCTGGTACCTAAATCCGGGAAAGAAAGTGACAAAGGAAAGGGCACAGAGACAGGGAGGACAGAGCAGCAAGAATCCAAGGGATGTCCCCAAACTCCTCCGGTCACCAGCACCTTGATTGTCATGTCCGATTCTCCAATCTGGGCCACCTTCTCCAGGGTCAAATCCATGTCCCCCACCTGCCCAACACCCTGACTCTGCCCTGCACAGAGTGCCTGCTGAGACCGGCTGGAGGGGGCCCCCTCCCCCACTCCGTGTGTTTTCCTCCACCCGAGCTGGATGGGAGATTATCTAACAGCTTGTCCCTGATTGCAACAGCACATTTTCCCTCACTCCTCAGTAGGAAACACCATCCATCACCCACGGCACAGAAGCCAGGCCCACAGTTTTGGGGCCCACAGGGCCCACCCGGGTGGGGAGCCCTGGCTCCTGGGGAAGGAACTGGTCTCTTCCTGCCCACGGAGCCCAGCAGCGGTGGTGGTGGGGGAGGTAAAGGCCAAGCAGTGAAGTCACCAGGATGCCCCTAATCAAGGCCCACACGATTGGCTCGGTTGATAAGGCAAAAAGCAAAGAGGCCAAGCTGCCCACGACCAGGGCCAGGGTCAAGGCCACAGCCTGTCATATCGGACTCAGGACTCTGAGGCAAAAGAGTTGGACTGGCCGCAGAAGGGAGCTGCATCTTCCTTGTTCTTGGAATTACATTTCCTGCGCCCCACCAAGTGCCACGCTCAGTGCCAGGCACCTGTGGTTCCAGCCTCTGCCAGGGCACACTCTGTGTAGGAGGCAGGCAGGGGCCTCCAGCTGCTGCCCTGCAACCCGCCAGGCCTCCTCACCCCACCGCCACTGCAGGGAGGGAGGGGGTGTGGGGGCCTCTGAAGCCCCACCCCCACCCCCTGCAGAACCCCAGGGTCACTGGGGCACAAGGGTTTACTGTTGGCCAGGACTCTTCCCTGCCTCCTCTACCTGCTTCGGGATTCACACCCCTGGCATTAGTGGTGGGGGCTTTCAAAATAATTGGGGGATCGACAGAGGCCTATTTCCTGGGAAGGCTGGAGATGTGATATAGAAAAGGCCTTGGATCTGGAAAGTACCAGGCATGGTCCTGCCAAGGGCACGGGCAGGCAGCCTGGGCAGGAGGGAGGGCTGAGTCTCAGAGGACGGTAAAGAGCTGATTCCCACTGCCAGCCACCCCCTCCCCCGACCACCACCACATCTCAGCTGTGGATTGAAGTCTCCCAGGCCTGTGCCCCAGTCTGACCACTCCAGCCCATGGCGGCTGCTGAGCCAGCTGGGCCCCCAGCTCTGTTCCCAAGGTGGCCAGAGGCTGGGGGCTGCCTTTGGTGCTCCGGCCCCAAAAGGCCTCCTGTTGGGTTCTTGCCACTGGGGAGAAAAGATGGAAAAATAAACACCTGGACTTCTAGAAAGTGTCTTCTGCAAAAAATAAGCCAACACAGAAAGGGGCTCAGGCCCCACCAGAGGCTCCTTCTAGAAGAGACTGCGTAGATGACAAGATCCTCTGGCCACCCTCAGACTCCAGCCCTCCAGACGAGCAACTACACAGCCTCCAGCTCTGCCAGGGACCGGGCAGTCGCCCCTCCATTCCTTTCTGAGGGCTCCTGTCCTCTACCCTCCGTGGGGCTGGACTCTGTCCTGAGGGGCTGAGCAGGGGTGTCGGTCTAGGAGGAGGGAGGGAGAGGGGTGAGGGGGGTGAGGAGGTGGGGAGAGACCAAAGGACTGGAGGAAGGAGGAAGGCGGAGGGAACAGAGAGGGAAGGGGGGCTGAACCATCATCCTAGAAGTAGGACTGAACCGAGTCCAAAGAGGGCAGACTGGTGTTGACCTTCGCTCACCATGGCTCCTGGCGCCTGGCCCAGGGCTGCATGGAGTAGGCGCTCGGCCAGTATTTGTTAAGCGAACAATGAAAAGAAGAAGGGAGGTGTGTCTGGGTGGGCAGTGTGCACAGGAGTAACGTTTCTCATTAAAATTCCCAGCCAACTTGAAAACCGACACGTGGAATTAACTGTTCTTAATTATTGCCTGTCAGCGGGATGGTCTCCGACTCCCAGAGGTAGAATGACCTTCACGTTCTACACAGCAAAGCCAACAATCCAGGCCCACCCAAGACCCCTCAGGCTCACAGCTTCCTGCAGAGAGAGGTCCAACAGCCAAGCAGATACTCTGGATTCGCTTCCAAACCTCCAAGAGAAAGGTTCACTTGGGCTTCAGGGCCCAAGGACAGGTTGGCGAGACAACAGTCCTTTGTAATGGACAAGTTACCTGAGGAAGAGGCTTTATTTACAGGACTCAGGTGGAGGCAACCCAGAGAAGCAGAGACAGTGGGTGAGCTAACATGGAGCCCTCCCTGGGGCGCCCTCACTGGGCCGCCTGCCAGCACACAGCACCACTGGGTGTTGGGGTGTGGACAATGGCGCCCCCTCTGGGAAGATGTGGCCCTGCAAGTCCAGCCCTTCATCTCCTCGGAACAAGGCACAGGACACCTGCCCCCCATGACAGACTGGGTGACTTATCTGGAGACTCTGGGGCATCGGGGCAGGAAGAACTTGGAGCATGTTCTCCTCCAGCTAGCCCCTTCTTCGACGCACTGTGTGACCCGGGACAAGCAGAAGTAACGGCCCTGACCCTTTGCACCCTCGACTGAAGAGCCTCCTGTGTGCAGACACACGCCCAGGATCAGGATGCTCCATGAGGCGTGGTGTCTGGAACGTCACCTGACCGGCTCCTCCCAGAGGCACAGGGGTAATACATTCAGAAGGCTTTGCACTAAATCAGAAGCATTTTCTCCAAATGCTTCAGGAAGCCAAATGACCTCTCAGGGCCCCTAGAGCCACAGGCCTCTTCACAAAGGTCAGCCATGAACCCCAGGAGCCACCTAAGGTGGTGGGGGAATGCAGGATGGAGTAGAGAGGACTCCGTTGCTTATAGCGAAGTTTTTCCCAAAGGACTCTGAAAACTTCAGAAATCAAGTTTTGGGGATTTTTGTTGTACCTTGTTTGGTTGTTTTAATGAGGATACTAATACTGCCAGAGATGTGCCAGCCTCCTTGCGTGGCTTCCCACAGGGACTCCAGAAATGGAAGCTGCAAAATCCCAGAGAACTCAACATATACATCTTAGAAATGGGCCTTTCTCCCCAGACCACACATTCCTGCTGCATCTCATTGCAGAGGAGGGAGGTTTTTAGTTCTTCAGTTCAGCCTGGTAGAAAGTAAAAGGAATTCAGAGTACTGGCATAGATTTGCCATAGAAACAGAGAAATAGCCTGGTGGTTACCAGAGGCAGAGGGTGGAGGTGGGGGAAATGGTGAAGGTGGTGAGTAGGGACAAGCGTCCAGTTAGAATATGAACACATTCAGGGGGTGTAACACACAGCATGGTGACAGTGCTATGACTTCATAAAGTGAAAGTTGCTCAGTCATGTCCGACTCTTTGAGACCCCATGGACTGTAGCCTGACAGTCTCCTCTGGCCATGGAATTCTCCAGGCCAGAATACTGAAGTGGGTAGCCTTTCCCTTCTCCAGGGCATCTTCCCAACCCAGGGATTGAACCCAGGTCTCCTGCATTGCAGGTATGTTCTTGAAAGTTGCTAAGAGTAGATCTTAAAAGTTCTCATCACAAGAAAAAAAAATGTAACTATGTGAGGGTGATAGATATTACTAGGCTAATTATGGTGATCATTTTGCAATAAATGCAAATATCAAATTATTATGTTGTACATCTTAAACAATGTTATATGTCAATTACATCTCAATAAAACTGAGAAAAAATTCAGAATAATGGCAGGGATTCGGTATTCATTTTTAAAAACCATCCAAATCTCCAAACCAAACAGGGCTGCTTATCCTGCTAACTATTGTTTGTTGCTGTTTTAGTCACTAAGTCATGTCTGACTCTTTTGCGACCCCATGGACTGTAGCCTGCCAGGCACCCTTGTCCATGGGATTTCCTAGGCAAGAATACTGGAGTGGGTTGCCATTTCATTTTCCAGGGGATATTCCTGACTCAGGGATCAAACCTGTGTCTCCTGCATTGGCAGGCAGGTTCTTTACTGCTGAGGTACTAGGGAAGCCCCCTGCTAACTATGAATGCATGCATGCGAAGTCGCTTCAGTTGTGTCTGACTCTTTGTGACCCTATGGACTGTAGTCTACCAGGCTCCTTTGTCCATGGGATTCTCCAGGCAAGACTACTGGAGCAGGTTGGCATGCTTTCCTCCAGGGGGCCTTTCCAACCCAGGAATCAAACCCGTGTTTTTATGTCTCCTGCATTGGCAGGTGGGTTCTTTACCACTAGTGCCTCCTGGGAAGCACCCCCTGCTAACTATACCCATTCGTTAAACTGCAGAGTCCTAATTCACTTGCCTGCAAGGCACTGTTTTCCTTCCTTATTTTTCTCTGAAACCTGCTTCTCCCTGTGAGCCAGGGTCCTTTCTCCCATCTTCTCTCTTCTGTCTCTCTCAAGGCATCTCTCAGGGATGCTGACCACATTCCCCTCAATTTCTCATCACACCTATTCCTCCTCATTCTGCTTCCCCCAAAACATGAGCTAATAACCAAAACCAGAGCTTGAAATGAGACTCAAGCTATGAAAGCCAAACTTGCTATTTCTTTAACCAGGAGAAGAACATGAAGCATCACATTTCAGTTGTAAAGATTACAGAGGATATGTAATATTCTGAATAAATGAATCTCCTCCTCCCATTTTTAAACCACTAGTGTGAAACCAGCTCCATTCCTGACTCCCCTCATGCCTTATGAATCCTGTCTCTGGCAAAAATAATTTGGGTTTTATGATTCTGGCATCTAGTGGGAGTCTGTGACAATTTTACTGTAGCTCCACTGCTGTTGCTTCTTCTTTTTTTAATACCAGTGTGTTTTAATAATAGTGTACCTTTAGGTATTGTTGAAATGCTACATTATTCAATGTAGCCGACGGGAATGGGAAGGGCCTCATGTAATTTATGTGTCCCCAGTGCTGTGTTTAAGGCTTGTGAAATGGAGGGGTGTCATTTGGGAAGCAATTTTCCCCAAGGTCAAGGAAAGCAATTTCTGGAGGAGCGGCTGGAAACTGTGTGACCCGACTGACAGCCAGGCTTAAGCTGGGGGCTCAGAACCCCTGAGGTGAGGCTGGGACCAGTGGCCAAGGGACTCCAGGCCCCAACTCCGAAATGTTCCCAAAATACAGGAGAACTCCAGTCTAGCTACTGCTGGCTCACTGGGGGCCTTGAAGGTGGCCAGTACTTTCTTTCTCATGGAGTGCTGGACACGTGCCAGCAAGGTGGGCCATGGTCATTAGACCCAAGAGGTCTGCAAGGCTGGCTGAAAGCCTGGCAGGTGGGTAATAAATAGCTGAGTCTTGGGCAGTGGTGGAGACACCAGGGAGTCATGTGCAAGCACAAGAAACTCTCGATGTGATGGCCTTGCCAAGGGCATGATCCAAAGCCTTCTCAGTCTCTGCTGCCCATTTCCCTGCTTCCCTTACCAAAGCAGGGATGTTGTGTCTAGGAACTGATGACTGAGACCCTGGAATAGTTAAGTAGGCCTGTTCCAGACTCAGGGGATTTCAGGTCATCTAATTCCCATGTTCTGGCCCTTCCAGAAAGCACCATTCCTGCACTGAATGTCCATCAAGTCCCTTCTAGATGCTAGGGACACAGATCAGAGACACCACCCTGATATGCCCCCAAGGGGCGTGCAGAGGGAGAGGTGATGATAAAGCAAAAATCTGGGCCAAAGTGGGCTAAGGGCTCACATGGATGGCAAGCTCCAGAGAGCAGACCTTCGTTTTGCTCGGTGCCACATTCCCAGCACCTAGAACAGTGCCTGACATGTGGCAGGTGGTAAATGAGTACGTTTGAGTGATGGAATGAAGGAATGAAGTGCCACCGAGAGGGATGGGCAGAGGATGTGTGGAACCCAGGGCAGAGGCTCCTCCCTCATCCTGAGAGGGTGTTCTTGCTCCCAGAGCAGATGCCAACCTTGGAGGGAGTGAGACACTCAAGGAGAGGGGAGGCAGAGACAGCAGGTGCAGAGCCAAGCAAGGAGGAGCAGGCGAGATGTCTTCCAGGGATGCAGATAATGGGGCAGGAGGTGTGGGATTGGATGTACTGAGGACGACACTGGCCAGTAAGTCAAGAATCAGATCATGAAGCACCTTGAACGTCACACCAAGGACTTTAAAAGATCTCTTGAAGAATTTCAAGCAGGAAACGAGGCAGATGTGTGTCTTACAGATGCTTGCTCTCGTGCCAATGTGGACAGGATGGAGGGAGTAAAAACCAAGGCAGGAATCTCAATTAGGAGGCTGTCGCCAGCAATCAAGTGAGAAACTAAGATTTGGGAAAGGGCAGAAGGAGGTTGGTATGATGGACAGGATTTAGGGAGGGTTACATCAAGGTGGCTTCAGCTAGGTTGATAGTTTGTAAGCTACCCTTTATACTTCTGCATATGTTAAGAATTGCATAATACAAGTTTTCCAGGCTTGTGGAGTTGGACATGTGTTCAAAGAGACCCCAGTATGTCAGGGGTGGGGTGATATTTGGTAGATGGTTGGGTGTCGGGATCTAAGGCTTAGGAAAATAGTCTTGTCTGCTTTAGAGATTGTAACAGCCCACCTCCAAGGTGGCCCCTACAATTCTCACCTCCTGCTCAAATCAGACCAGGGCTGGTCTGTGTAACCACGAGAACATGGCTGAAGTGACGGTGGATCGATTCTGAGGTCAGGTCATGCTCACTCTGGGGGAAGCTGGCCGCCATGGCATGAGGACACTCAAGCGGCCATAGGGAGTGAGGCCTCCCACCAGCAGCCAACGTGCTGACTGCAACCTCTCGAAAGACTCTGAGCTAAAAGCACTCAGCTCAGCCACCCCCAGATTCCTGAATCCCAGAAACTATGAGCTAATAAGTGATTGTTGTTGGGAGTCACTACACTTTAGTGTAATCCATTACAGAGCAATAGGTAAATAACCCAGGAATTTCCAGAATACAAATGGTGGCTGAAAACATGGGCATGGATAAGAACATCAAGTGAGAAGACGGGCTAGGAGTACAGAATAGGCAATGAGGAGGAATACCTGAGACACCCCAGGAGTTTGTGGGAGAGAAAGGAAGAACAAGGACAGGCCCCCAAGAGAAGGAAGATGAGACTGCAAAATACCACAAAAGCCCAAGGAAGGGGCACTTCCAGAAGGAAGGCAACAGATTCTTCAAAGAGGTCCAGCAAGATTGGACTTCTAAGGGACCCAGCGGTCCCCCACCCGCCCCAGGTGAGACCTTCTCACTCACTGCTTCCTTGTGAGACCGCTGCCTCCATCCTATCTCTCGTCCTCAAGTGGAAATCACATCTCTGAGAGGCTTTCCCCGACAGCTCAAGCTAGCGTAGTCCCCAGTTCTGTGGCCACTCTCTCTTGGCACTTGTTATAAACTAATTATATTTTGATTTATTTCTTTACTTAATCATGGTCTGCGAGAGCTGGGAAATATCTATTTTGTTCACCACTATAAACCCAGCACCTGACATATACTGCTGCTGCTGCTAAGTCGCTTCAGTCATCTCCGACTCTGTGCGACCCCATAGACGACAGCCCACCAGGCTCCGCTGTCCCTGGGATTCTCCAGGCAAGAACGCTGGAGTGGGTTGCCATTTCCTTCTCCATGACACATACTAGGTTCTTGATATTTGTTGGATGAATAATCACATGAATGAACAGATCAAAACTCTGATTCTCACCTAGTGGCCCCAGATAACTGGTAGACAAACCATCCCTTCCCCCTCCCCCCCTCCACTTCACCACACACCATTATAGGGGTAGGGCCCCTTGGCTGTGAAGAAAAACACAGTTGGATTGGGAGGGAGGAGGTGAGGAAGAGAGAAGACTCTGAAAGTAACTCGATGAGCTCTTGGGGAAGAGGCTGGAGGAAGTCCAAGGGGCACCATACTTCCTCCAGGTATTCAACAAACCTGGAGAGCCTGTGCCATGTCGAACTAGGTGGTGGGAACCAAGGGTACCTCCTGCACGGCCCCTCAGCAGTTCACGGTCTAGTGGGGAAGTGGGCAAACAGACCGGGGAGTCTAAGGGGTGAGGCTGGGAGAGCGTGTCCCCTACCTTGCCACTTCCACCTGGGAGATCCTGGGCAAGTTGCATAACCTCTGCTTCCTTCACCGGCTCACCCACGAGGGGCCACTCCCACCATACAGGTGGTGATAACACCACTTTTTGCCCTCCACCTGCAAAACACTGGAGGAGGGATGAGAGCACAGGTGCGCACTGCCATGATTTGAACAGGAACTCGCCATACACTCTGATGGATGCCACAGAAGGGATGCACAGAGCACTGTGGATGCAGGAAGGGTGAGGGTGTGACTGGCTTTCTGAAGGAAGTCACAGCAGAGCCGAGCACAAAGAGTGGAGCAGAGATGCAGGAAGGAGGTCAGGCAGGGGAACCTCACCAGCCAACTGAGGAGCCCTGAGCGCAGGGCAGGCGGCAGGAGAGACGGGACAGCTGGGGGCCGAAGGCCCCTAAAGGCCCACTGAAAATTAGCTCAAACCTGCCTGCAGGGGAGTTCTTTGGCCAGTGGCATGTATCAGAAAGTCAGTCCCTCTGACAGACACACTTGGAGAGAATCCTCCTTGGTATCACAGAGCTGGAGGTCAGCGATTTTCACCAGAACTAGGAAGAGGGGCAGGTGTAGGGGGAGAGTCTGGAGCAGACCAAGTAAGCCCCATCTTCAGGCCATGTCTGTTCACAAAACAGACTCTGCAATTTGGGCCCAGGGTGAAGGGCACCCCACTCCCCACAGTTAAGCCTCACTCTGCTTCCCTAGGTGTTATCCAAAGCCCACCCCCAGGAAAAGATCAAAGCCACCTCCTCACATCCGTCCCCTTTCTTCTGCCCTCCTGCAGGCCAGGGTCACCGGCTCAGGGATGCTCTACTGGGCAGGGACGGGACAGGGGAGTTACCCCAGCACTGATCAGGTGGTTGGCTTCTTCCTGCTGGCATAGCAAGACCCCAGCCAAGCTATCTAGAGGGCCTGATGGGAGGAGCCAGAAACCCCCTCCAGGAAGGAATCCCTGGGCTTCGGGAGTCAAGGGACTGGGGAACATGGGGGCAAAGGGAGATGTCGAGGCAGCACAGGGGGTAGAGATGTGCAGAGGGGAGAGGGTGCAGGGTGGGGTGATGAGCACAGGGCACAAGGAGATGTGGGAGGGACATGGGGGGCTGAGATACCTGGAGATGGGGTGCACTGGGCAGGGACATGGGTAGAGTCGCAGAGGGTATAGACCTGAGGGAGGGGGTGGAGGAGGTGGGTTGGAGTGAAGGGACTGAGGGAGGGGCGGGAGGAGGTGGGCTGGGAGGTCAGCGGGAGGTGTGTGGGAGGGGCGCAGAAGGCGGGAACTAGGTGGAGGGAGGTGGGGAGGGCTAGGCAGGGAGGGTTGAAGGAGCTGTCTGAGGCGGGTGAGGGGGGGGGCCGGGGGCTGTGGGGGTGAGGAAAAGACTCTTGTGCAGTTGCTCCAGCCCCTCCCAGGTGGGCTGGCCAGACAGCGCAGTGCCACTGGATCAGAGATTCCTGCTCGTTTATCTCAGCGCTGCCCAGCATCTGTGGGGTGGAAGCACAGCGTTTGGTAATAGGATTTTGATGTTGAACAGCTGACAGTTTTCTCCAGACTGGCTTTACACCACCAATGGAAGGACCAAGACCTTAACAGGATTCTAAATCTTGCAAAGTGGAGAGAAATGGAGAGAGTAGAATGGGGACTCCCAGGGGCTCCCTCCCGAGGACACTTCAATGCCTCTATGGACCAGCATTTTGAGGTGCTGATGGGAGGGGTACTAAGGACTTTGGGGGGTGTAATGGCCTTTGGGTCATAAAAGCCAGTGGGCCTGAGTGAAGACTCAGTCTTTGCTCTCTCAGGGAAGGAACCGAAATGACTGTTTCCCCTACCTGGGGTCCTTGAAGTGCCCAACCTGGCCCTGAGTCCTCCATTCTGCTGTCCACTCCCAGGTCTGGGGGTTTTCTGGAACCTGACTGTGTCTCTTGGAAGGTTTTTAAAATGTTCCCCCTGTTGGGCCACACCTTTCTCCCCGGGCACAGGGAATGCAGTTCAAGCCTGAGCATCAGGAAATAAAACGGTAAAGTGCTTTAATATATATATCTCTCACTAGCTACTATAACCACATGTCCTTTGCACAAACATTCCAAGAATTCCCCAAAGGCCCTGCTGTGGGATAATTCGAGTAGTGATGCCCACTTCTGAGCCTCCCATATGCAGTCTCAGGTGTTTACAGGAGCATCACTTGAATGCCAAATGCCTCTCTGCCCCTCACAGGAGTGCCTGCCACACAGGACACGGACATCTTCTTGGATGATGAGTGAGACTGTATGGAGGGGGAAATGAGCCAATGACCTTGCCTGGTTCTTTCTGGCCAAGGACCCTTCTCCTGTCTGTCTGTTCCTTTGCTGCCCGCTTTCGGCCAGTCACGTAAGCCCAAAGGAGCTGGGGTCTCACAGGCCTGCACTGGTTGAAGCCATTTATCCTGAGAGTCCTGCTAAAGCTGGAACTAAGTCCTAGGTTCACCTGCCTGCATACCATCACCCCACCCAGGCACTCTAGAGCCTCGTGCCGAATCAAGGAACTTTCTCGAGAGATGGGGAAGTTCCATCTCTCAAACAAGGTTATAGTTACACAGATGCATACATTTGTCTAAATTGCTTGGTCTATATTAAGACCTATACATTTTGGGGACTTCCACTCCAGTATTCTTGCCTGAAAAATCCCATGGACAGAGAAGCCTGGCTGGCTCCAGGCCAAAGGGTTGCAAAGAGTCTGATACGACTGAGCACACACACACACGTACACATGCATACATACATACATACATACATTTCATAGTATGCAAATTACTCAGGTTTTTTTCATTTATTTTTAATCGGAGGATAATTGCTTTACAATGCTGTGCTGGTTTCTGCCATATAACAACGTCAATCAGCCATAAGTATAGCCATGTCTCCTCCCTCTTGAACCTCCATCCCACCCCTCTAGGTTGTCACAGAGTACCAAGCTGTACTCACTTTTTAAATTAAAAAATTTGTCACCTCCTGGACTGCCAACAGACCCTGAGTCACAGCCGCTCTCTCAGGTCCCTGAGGCTTCAGAGACTTTTGACTTGCCAGAGTCAGCGACAGGAGTCAGATCAATATGTCTGGGAAGAAGCGATGATCAGTGCAATGATACTGCCAGTGTCCCGTGCTCGGGGCGAAGAGACTTGCCCCAGGGGGCTTCCAGCAGTAGCGGCAGGAGGGCCACAGCCGTCAGCACGCTGTCGCCCAAAGCCTCAGCGTCAGCTCTCTGACAGTGAGAAGAAAGGAGAGAACGTGACAACTTAGGAAGTGTCCTCACCCAGACCCCACTCTGGCCGCCTTGCACACCTGCAGCAGGGACCGGAATCCACACCTGGCCTCTTCTGGTGAGCGCCAGGTGGGAATGGACACACCACGCCCAGGGCTGGTGGTATTAAGAGGTGCGCTGTACCCAGCACTCACAGTTGCCCCCTTCCCCTCTGGAGTACAGTGGCCACCCCAACACCACCGGGCAAACACCCAGTGTCTACCCAACCCCTCCTCAAGTCAAGAGAGGCGGCTGCAGGACTGCAGAGCTCCCCTCTGCTCCCCACTGGCCGCCACAAGGCCCTGGTGAAGCCAGGGTGCTTCAGCTTCAGGGGCTCGGAGGGTCCCAATCAGAACAGCTATTGGTGCTTAGAAGCAGACGAGGAAAGGAGAGATGCTGGCTGGAGAAGCAAGGGCACCACAACCTGCTTCTTCTCCCCCCATTTGCTTCTTTGGCCAGAGGCTGTCCTGCCCACCTCTGCCCTACCTTCTGGGTGTGAAACTTAGACCAAGGTCTGGCAGGGAGGAGGCCTCTCTGCACAAGCCCATGTCGACTGGGACTCTGCAGTGGCCTTTGCACTGCCCTCCCTGAGGGATCATGGCCATGACTCTGCTTTCCTAGGACCTCCCTTTCCCTCAGAGCTCCTTCAGGCAGCATTCTTACTACCAAGAGATGAGCGTTAGCTCATGAGGAAAGGAAGACCTCTCCAGAGGCAGCCTGGCTTGGTGAAACTAGGATTACACATCAGAAAGAGGCTTAAGGTCCCTGCAAGTAATAAGTGCTGGAGAGGGTGTGGAGAAAGGGGATCCCTCTTACACTGTTGGTGGGAATGGAAATTGTAACTCTACTAAAAGTAGAGTTGCCATACCATCCATCCATCCCACTCCTGGGCATATACTCAGACATAACTAAAATTTGAAAAGATGCATGCACCCCTATATTCATAGCAGGCAGCACTATTTACAATAAACAAGACATGGAAACAACCTAAATGCCCATCAACAGATGAATGGATGAAGAAGATGTGGTATATACTCAGCCATAAAGAAGAACTAAATAATGCCATTTGTAGCAACATGGATGGACCTAGAGATTATCATACTAAGTGAAGTCAGAAAGAGAAAGACAAATACCACATAATTGCACTTACATGAGGAATCTGAAATACCACACAAATGAGCATATATACAAAACAGAAACAGACTCACAGACCTATGGTTGCCAAGGTGGAAGGTGGGGTGGGGGAAGGAAGGATTGGTAGTTCGAGGTTAGCAAATGCAAGCTATTGATATTATATAGGATAGATAAACAACAAGATCTTACTATATAGCACAGGGAACTATAATCAACATCCTATCACAAACTATAAATGAAAAAGAATGTATATATGCATCAGTCACTTTGCTATATGGTAGAAATTAACACAACATTGTAAATCAACTACACTTCAATAAGACTTTTTTTTTTAAAAAGAGGCTAAGGTCCCTGGAAACATCAACTCCATTTGTCTACTGAACTATCTGCGCATTTGCCATCCATCCATCTGTCCATCCATCAACCTGCCCACCCACTCATCCATCCAGCCATCCATTTATAAAGTAACCCCAGTGAGGGGAAGAGAAGACCTAGAACAGGGGCAGGAACTGCAGGGCAGTGCTACAAGACTGAAAGGTATAGTACCTAAGAGTCTGACCTTGGGAGTCAGATAAACTTGGATCAAAATCCTGGCTCCCTTGTCACTAACCTTTGCCATCCTCAGTTTGCTCACCTATAAATTGGGTAATAATAATTCTCTTTATGGGTTATTGTAAAGAATAAATAAGACCATGTATACAGAACACTTCATTTAGTGACTAGTCCATTGTTGTTGTTCAGTTGATCTGTCATGTTTGACTCTTGGCAACCCCACGGACTGCAGTACACCAGGCTTCCCTATCCTTCACTATCTTTCGTAGTTTGCTCAAACTCATGTTCATCGAGTTGACGATGCCATCCAACCATCTCATCCTCTGCACCTTCTTCTGCTCCTGCCCTCAATATTTCCCAGCAACAGGGTCTTTTTCAACATGGTAAGCACTAAATAAATCATGTGATTTTGCAGTTTTTCCTGCTGAAAAGCTGTGTGTTAGTGTGTGTTCGTCACTCAGTGATGTCTGGCTCTTCGCAATCCCATGGGCTGTAGCCCACCAGGTTCCTCTGTCCATGGAATTTTCCAGGCAAGAATACTGGGGTGGGTTGCCATTCCCTTCTTCTAAAAAGGTAGCTTCTCTTTTTACACCCTCTGTGAATCTGGGCTCAACATGGGAGCTGTTTGGCCAACAGAAGGAGGCAGAAGAGTTGGTGAGCCATTTCCAAGGCTAGGCCAGAAGAAGCCTTGATTGTTTCTGCTGTTCTCTGGTGCCTCTGCTATTGCCGTGATTGGGCCCCTGGTCCCAGGTTGGGGATGAAAGACACATGAAGCAGGGCTGCTCCAGCTTGACCCAGCCTGGAGCAGAGCCACTGAGTCTATCTGCAGTCCCAAAGGGAGCCCAGCCAAGATCAGTTGACCCCCAACTGACCCAGGGACTTGTAAGCAATGAAAAGAAATGATTCTTGTTTTAAGCAACGGACCTTGAAGGTAGTTTGTTATACAGCAGTAGCTAGCCAATATACCTACTCCCCTTTGATTTCTCTACCTGCTTCTCCTGTCTCTGTATCAAAGACATTGCATGCGGGCTAAGTCACTTCAGTCGTGTCTGACTTTTTGCAACCCTATGGACTGTCGCCCACCAGGCTCCTCTGTCCATGGGGATTCCCCAGGCAAGGATGCTGGAGTGGGTTGCCATGCCCTCCTCCAGGAGATCGTCCCAACCCAGAGATCAAACCCAAATCTCTTATGTCTCCTGCATTGGCATGCGGGTTCTTTACCACTAGTGCCACCTGGGAAGCCCATCAGAGATATTATATATCTTCTAATTGTGTCTCTTCTGTAAACTGATCACATGAAACCTCAATTCCTGGCCTACAACGCCTGCTACCTCATCAGAAACAGGAAGTGACACTGCAGCTCACAGCATAGGCAGAGGAATGACTATTGAGAGTTCAGCAAGCTTGTCCATGGCCTGGAAACACAGACACTGAGGAAAGGGATTTGTCTGTCTGTCCATCTATCTGTCTACTTTGAAGTCGAGGTAATGCAATTTTCAGAATCTCCAGGGAGCTGGGTGCTCAGGTGGCAGGGAAGAATGAGAATTTGTGGTGGAAATTGCTGCTCAGCAGAGATTAGGGCTGCGACGGAAGGTGTGTGGCTCTCTCCAGCAAGTGCATTAGGGATTCCGCCTGGCGTGCTTGCCGTAAATCACTTCCCATTCAGGCCCACTGCTGAGGGGCCAAAGGTCGATTTTCCATGGTTATGACAACAAAAACTAAAATTGGGTCAAACCTGAAAGGTATTATCTTCCTCTGAGCCTCTAAATGCACAAGAGTAATGAGGTTGGTTAAGCAATATACCTCTGCCCATGCCAGTTTCTTGGAAGATAGATTAGCCAGGTAAGTGGGTGGCTCCGGCCACCCAGTGATGCCTTCACCTAAAGGTGGAAGGTCTGGGGCCTTTCAGTTCTCTGACACCAGAAGACTCTCTGGCCACAGAGACCAGGTATCTGAAGCACTCAGGAACCCTCCCAGCTACCAAGGGATGGGAACGTCTGAGGGCTCCTGGAAACTAAAGCCCCAGGAGACAGGTTGCTATTGCTTCCAAGTCCCCTTCCATGCTGAGCTCTCCTGGTCATCACCATTCATAGTCACAAGTTTGAACCCGTAAGAGTGAGCCTAGGAACTGAGGATTCGCTTCAGTTCAGCCCCTCCTTCTATGGAATCCTAGCATTTATCTGTTGCAGACACAATGCCAATACCTTGAATTTGCATAACATGCCCTTCTCCTCATAAATTATTGATTTGCATTCTGTGAGCGTGCACACACCCCGCCTGGAGCCCATCCTTCAAAGCCTCACTGTCAACAGGCTTCAAACTGGACCCATCATCTCAGGTTACACAGTATTTATAAACTGACCTGTCCCATCACTTGGAGATATTCTTAGAAACCATCCTGCCTCATCTCAAGGGAAGGGGAGAGGGAAACAAGGGGAGACACTGAGAGTGATAAGGTTTTCTTTCAGAATTGATTTGATTTTCTACTTACGTGACAGTTGTTATTAAAAGGGTCGGTGGGATGTATTGGAAAAAGTGTGGGCCCATCAGTGTCACCTGCCCAACGAGAAGTGGGCAGAGCCTGGGGGAAGGTCGGAAAAAATATGTCATTACTCCTGTTCGCTGGCCATATGACCTCCAGGCATGTCTCAGTGAGCCTCCATGGTGAGCCTCGGCGCCTTCATCTGCAGAATGGGGCTAACGTAACCTGTGTACATGATGGCTAGAATGGAGCGAGACTGGCTACATGAAAGGGCTTTTAAGAATTGAACTCTTTTCTGGACTTTCCCTGGTGCTCTAATAGTTAAGAATCCATCTGCCAACCCAGAGGAAACGGGTTCAATCCCTGGTCCAGGAAGATCCTGCATGCTGAGGAGCAACTGCACGTGTACCACAACTGCTGAGTCAGCGCTCTAGAGCCAGGGACCCGTAACTACTGAGCCCACGGGCCACAGCTACTGAAGCCCGTGCACCTAGAGCCCGTGCTCCACAAGAGAAGCCACGGCAATGAGAAACCCGCGCACGGCAACAAAGAGTAGCCCCCACTCACTGCAACTAGAGAAAGCACGCAGAGATGAAGACCCAGCACAGCTAAAAATTGGTAAATCTTTTCAAAAAAAATTAAACTCTATTCTGGCACCCGCTGCAACATGGCTGAATCTTGAGGACAACATGCTGAGCGAATAAGCCAGTCACAGAAGGACAACTACTGTCTGATTCCACTTATACAAGCTACCTAGAACAGGCAAATCCATAGAGACAGAGAGTGGGATGGTGGTTGCCAGGGGCAGAAGGTGGGGATGTGGGGAGTTAGCATTTGATGGAGAGAGCGTTTATTTGGGGAAGATGAACGAGTTCCAGAGATGATGATGGTGACGGCTGCACAACAATGTGAATGTCCTTAATGTCACAGACCTAGACCCTTAGAAATGGTTATAAAGGTAACATTTATGTACATCTTACCACACACACAAAAAATTTAATGACTATTATAGAAATTCAAAGTGATGTTATAATGACTCACCTGTAGGCCCAAGTGAAAGTAGTCTTTTATGAACATTCTGTCTCACACTGCCAGCCTCAAGATCAACACCTGCTTGGGCAGTGGGGTCTCTGCTGTCCAAAGGGCTCAAATTCTGTCTCTGAACTGGATACGTGCACTTCTGTTCCCTGGGTTGCCTGTTCCTGTCTTCCCCAGACTGCTCGTACTCCTGAGCAGGGACCACAGACTAGGGAGGCGGGGAGGCCAGTCCTTCTGACTCCCTGTCCACTGGGATCCAGGCAGGTCTTCAGGACAGGAGACACTGCCACTGTCATCTCTGCCAACCTGTCCTGGAGTTTCACAGTAATTCCTTGAAAGTCCCTTCTGATAAGGAACAAACTAGTGTCCCTTCACTTAAAAGTAGGCAGAGGGCAGTGAGAGCATCTGTCAACTTCTGGAGCTGTCTGGTCCAACAGAAAGAGTGCGTGAGTCTCCTGAGTAAGCTTAAATTTTCTAGTTGCCACATTTTCTAGTTTTAAAACATATATCTTTGCAGGGATCCACCAGGAAAATCCAATGAGAGGAAGCAGGGTCGCCTAGTCCTGGGAGCTGACCAGTGGGAAGGACTGTCCTCTGCCTGGCTCCCACAAACTCCTCCACAGCCGGCTGTCAGAATGTAAGCTCTCTGAAGGAAGGCGCAGGCCCTGTGGGATCGACAGGGACTCCTGGGTCAGCTTGGGACACAAAACCCTTCATCCAGAGCTAGAATCTAGCAAAGCCCTGTGCTCACCTTGACCCTTCATGCCCGCCCACCTTAGTGATTTCAGACAAGACACCTATGGGGATGCCTGGACCCCTCATCTTGAGCTCCTGAATGCCCTCTCCCGACAGAGCTCCTGGGACTGGGGCCTGGGTGAGGTCACCAGTGCCATCAGGGGCTGCCTGTGCGTCTATGTGCCCAGTCTCTAAAGCTCTCGTGGCACCAGAACATGCCCCCCAGTCAGAACATGGCAGAGGAGGAAGCCAGAGGGAAGCATCCATAACAGTCACAGCACATGTTTAAAAGCCAAGGCTTCTCCCTTGCACAGTCAGAGGACAGCCACGCAAGCAGATTCCCTCACACCTAGTGCAGCTCACTAGCGACCCCCGCGGTGCATTTTGTTATGACGCCATGCAAGTTTCTGCTGCCCTAAGTGACTACAAACTGGGTGGCAAGAGAAGACCGCAGTCTGTTCCCTCTCAGAGGAAGCCAGAAGTCTGAAGGCAGTGTCACGGGGCTGAAATCAAGGTGTGGCGGGGCTGCGCTCCCACCAGGGGCCCTAGGGAGTAATCCATGGCCGGCCTTCTCCGGCTTCTGGTGGCCCCAAGGGCTCCTTGGCTTGTCGCCGCATCCCTCCAGTCTCCGCCTCTTTCATCACAGGCCTTCTCTTCTTTTTGTGTCAAATCTCCCTCTCCTGCACTCTTGTAAGGACAACTGGGATTGCATTTGGGGTCCATCTGGATAATGGAGAATAATCTTCCCATCCCAGGGTCCTTAACTTAATCACCCATGCACAATCAGGTTTTGTCATACAAAATAAAATTCATGGATTCCAGGATTGCCCCATGGGTATCTTTCAGCCAACTATAGATACCATATGTCACCAAAACCATATGTCAATAGCATATGCATGTGGGGATTAGATTAGATTTGAGTAGATTAGATAGATTCATTCCCTGGTGACAAAGCTGGCCACTGGCCACAGGAAACTGTTCTTGGGGAGGTGCCAACTTAGCCTAGTGAAGGCTGATGCCCAGCAAGGTGAAGGGCTCCCAGGGGGCAGCTACTGCTGAACATCCCCACAGCTCAGTCTCTGAGGCCAAGGCAGGCAGAGAGGTCCACCACTCCATGGGGAGGGCCACCCCAAAGCCGTCTGAGTGGGGAACCACCAAAGTACTCTGTATCCTCAGCCATCAGCATCGTCACCATCACCACCTCCAGTGAGGGTCTGCAGAAGACACTGCCCGGGCCCTGCCATGTCCCCCCACCCTTAACACGTCAGTGCCCAGCCCTCCCACTTCCGAGGACCACTCCCAGTACCAGTTCTTTGTCAGAGCCTAATCACGAGGCAAAACCACACACTCATTTTGCCTCGAAATTACTGGAGATGCTTCATATAAAGAAGTATTAACTATCACAGGGAACTGAGATAAAGGAGGATTGGTGAGTGAGAGGTAAAGCGAACTCTAGAAACACGAGATTAACCATATGAGGATCTGCCATTACTCTTAGGTCTGAGCTAGAACAGACTCCAAGGAAGGCGATCTCCACCCTCACCCCCAGGCTGAGATCCAGACTCTGTGAAGAGGACACAGCTACATCCCCCCCACCTCCACAAAGAACTGCCAGCCTCTGCCTGGGGCTCTCTCCATCTGCCAGGGCCTGAAGGCCTGAGGTCCAGGCATTATGCCCTCTGAGCAGCCTCAAGAAGGAATGGCAGAGATGGGTGCACACATATCCCAACCCTCCCCATCATGGGAGAGCCCTGGGGGGCATGTTCTCACTGGTTCCCAGAGCCCCAGTGGGATAGGCTCCAGTTGCCCTCAAGACCATGGGCTGTCTCTTTCTGTCCCCTTCCCCTTCCTCTCCATCACTGCATACCCTTAACCACTTATCTCAGCATCTGCTCTTGGGAGCCCCCAAACAGAGACACAGGCACTGTCAGAACACCAGGGAGGCACAGTTAGGAGAGGCAGGTTAGCCTGGAAGCATCCGGGATGAAGTGAACCCAAGGAGGTGGCCAAATGAGGCAGTGTGGGATTTCTTGGTCAACCTGGAGGGTTTATGATGAGCATTTTGACAATGAAACTGATCTGTAGCACTGCTATCCTTTAAGAGAGGTGTTGGATGCATTCCTGAACGTTTCATTGAACCCACACAACCAAAAGCTTCTGCCGTTGCCCCCAGCTGATGGTGGAGAAAACCAAGGCTGAGGCTACCTCCCAGCCAAGGCCACACCACTGGGAAGAGGCCAAGGGTGGACTCAGGCCCCAGGGCCCCCCATCTCCCACTCCCATCCAAACCCAACATGAATGCTTACAGCTGACTAGCTGAAGTTCACAGGCTATGGATGAAGCTAAGCAGAGAAAGCAGGCATCTGAGGGGGAGAAGAGGAACCCAAATGAGCAATAAGGAAATAGAGACCCTGAGTTCCTGCAGATCAAGAGCGACCCCAAGGTCTCCATGTGGAAGCTGCCTCCCGCCAGAGCAGAGGGGGAGCAGGAGGGAGGAAGCGGCAGGAAGACGGTCAGGAGCAGCAGGCAGGACCCGAGGATGCTAGTTTCCTGCCCAGCTGGACTGCAGGACCCTTCTGAGGACATGGGAAAGGGATGAGGACTCTCAGCTGTCACTTGGCTCCCGTGATCACTAAATCACGAGTTGCGGGAACACTGGAGGAGCTGCCGCGCGGCCATCTGTCGTGGGGCACTGGGAAGAAGGGGCCTGCTGGGCAGGAAGCTGGCTTGGGTGACCTCCATGTCCTGGCCCATCCTTGGGTCCAAGTGCTGTCAGACCTCCCGAGCGGGGACCCCCATGTTCTGGCAGTGCTGCCCCTGGCCACAGAGCACCTCAGCCCGCTAAACAAAGACTGAATCCTGAATGGTGGGGAAAGGCCTTGTCAAGGGTGGTGAGGTCCTGGGCTAGACCTGCCCCTGGCTCAGCCCTGGGTGTCACAGGTTGGGAAGTGGCAGTGGGGCAGGGATGGCATCTGCCAGTTCAGCAAGTCTTGGCAGGACGAAAGCGTTAGGTCACAAAGAAGCAGATCAGGAAGTGGGGTGCACAGGGCCTATCCCCGGTGATGACCATTCCAAGTGTTGCCCAGCGGAGGCCCCAGGATGGAGAGGATCTACAGGTCTTGAGCCATGTCATCCCAGGAGGCCGGCTGTAAAGGGCTGAGCCTGGTGAGGACTGGCCTCTGGGACAGCACGGGCTGCCAAGCAGCTGCCTGAGAAGTTAAAGAAGACACCCATCCCTCCACCTCCAGGAAGCAGTCTGCACCCTTTGGTGGAATCCGAGATGGGGGAGAGCAGAGGAGACTGGTCCTGAGCGCAGACATCATTAACCCCCAAGAGAACATTCCCGCAGCAGCCTGGGGGCTTTCTTGGTTGGTGGTAGATTTTCTCTACTATTTATTCATTTTTGCTGGAGAGAGCCTCCACAGCCTGACCTTTGGGGTCCATAATGAGAGTGAATAGGGTGGAAAAAGGGGCCCGCAATGGGGTGATCACCCAGCTGGGGTGGACAGGGGACATCAGCACCAAGTCAGTGGCACCAGCTGGTCACACCCTTTCCCGGCTTGGGGCCCCCTGTAGGGTTGTTGGGGGCATCCGGCACTGGATCCAGACCTCTGCTGCCTCTCCACTGCAGGTCTTTCGGGACGGGCGAGTCGCCCTGCCCTGCACGGCCCCCCAGGCATCAGATCCCTTGTTGTCATTCTTCCCAGCTCCCTCCTCCCTCTCTGTGCGGCCTCACCCCTCCCCACAGTCACCCCACAGCAGTGCTCAGGGCCTCCCTACTCTGGCTCTGCCGAAGCTGACTGGGGTTTTAATGACTCCACTGGGGCTGAAGTGGGCACCCCTGCCCTGGCCTCCCAGTCTTGTCCTCTCTACCCACCCATCCTCCCCACCAGGCACACCCAAGTCCTTGACTTTCCCTTGGCATCGCAGACACAAAACTCAACAGCACCCACGGATCACACCTCCATCCAGACCCTGTGCTCTGCTCTGCCTACTCCTTGGAAGCACCTGGGGCGTTCTAGAAGCCACTGATGCCTGGGCCCTCCCCAACCAACATCCAGAATCCAGGGAGGGAGGTACTGTGACTCTTAGCACTTCAGCTGACTCTTAGGTGAGGCCTGAATGGCCAGCACTGATGCCCAATCGGCCACAGCCATGAAGCCACAGAGGGGTCCCCCTTTGTGGGCAAGGGGCCCCATAGGGACAGGGCACAAAAGCAGCCTGGTATCAATGTGGTGGCGACCAGGGGGACAGGACTCATCACCTTATGTCTCCCTGTGGGCGACCCTTAGCAGGACGTACAGAGTCTTTGGAGACGAGACTGACCAGACAGGAAGAGAAGGGCCCTCCTGTCCTTCCTATCACCTGCTCTGCCTGGCCCCATGTCCCCTGCAGACCTACGAGGCCATGCTCAGATTATGAGGATGTTTGGGTTCATTGCAGCCCTGGCTCCTTGCCCCAACTACCCTGGGGTTCTCAAGGGCATTGTGGGCATCTAGGACCACCAAGAGGCCTGGCAGGGGATCATCCTTGCCACGCCATCAGCAGGAGTCCAGGGAATACTCCCCATCCCGCAACCTTCCTCTCCAGGCCTGCAATCATTCCATTATTCTGTCCATCACTCCAGCCCCTCAGGGAACACTCAAGCCAGAATCCAAGGATAGGGCCCGGGAATGGGAGCTCCAAGCAGTGTGGAGAAGGTCCCGATCAGAAGCAGGGTCCCAGCCTGTGCTTCCACAGACCCAAGGACTCTGGGCTGGCCGCTCCATCCCTTTCCGAGCCTCAGTTTCCAAGCTGTTAGGATGGGGCCAGCACTAAGCAGTCGGTGGAGTCCCTCCCATCCTACTGTTGGGCACAAAAGCCTGAAGTAAGGAGGTATTGCCAAGTATTTTCTAATAAGCATATATTCCTTTTATAACTGGAGAAAAACAAACTTCATGACAAGAGTAAATGGCAGAGGAGGCCATAAAATTACCTCCGGGCCCCAAGGGGTGCTGTGAATGGCCTCACACAGCTCAGGGAACAGCCAGAAGTCAGTCCTGCTGGTCAGCCAGCTAAGTTTCTCACAGGGGATGAAGTAGCAGAATTGCCTGGGATGGACAGAGGTACCCCGGAAAAGTCGCTGAGCCCATCCTGCGGGTAGGAAGTCCATGGCCATACCCCAGGAGGGCTGGCAGGCCTCTTGGGAGGTTGGCTCCCAACCCTGTCGGAGAGGGGAGCCCCAGCCTTCCAAGACCCAGCCCTCACTCTGCACAGGGGCCCTCCTCCTACCCACTGCCTGGACTGGCGAGCAGGCAGAACAATGGGAAGGGTGAGGAGCCCAGCCGCTGCTGGCAGCCAGCCACTCTCCCCGCGCTGCCTCCTCCCCCACCATGACACGCTGCTCATTTCTATGCACTGTTAGCCCCACCAGATCCTATGACCTTGGCATTTGGGGGTCACAGGAGAAGGACGTCGTGCGTGCACAGCGCCTCCATCCAACGCATCAATTAACATTCCCCGTGCAAAAGTTGGGGCTGTAATTACAGCAAGTGATTAACAGGCCGAGGTAGCCTGTCTCCGAGAGAGCAGATTAACAGCGGAGGTTGGGAGCGCCTGCGCTCACCTCGGAATCACCGGTGCGTCTTAAACACGGGCCCCGGTGCCCTGAGAGCTGGTGATTAATGGAGGGGATGAGAGTGGGGACGTTTCCCTCACACCCATCGCTGGGCTTTTTGCTCTTGGCGGTCACCGTGCTGGCCAGGTGCGGGGAAAGGGAGGGCAGGCTGGCCTTGAGGCAGAGCACCGGAGCCCCAGGGGAGGGGGCAGGCCCTGCTCTGCCTGCCCCAGGCCGCACGGGCCCTCCCGGCTGCAGCTTCTCACTGACTGAGAGGCAGAGGAAGGCCAAGTCCACAGAGTCCGTGAACACTGGGAGACTCGGCCCCTTCACCAAACCATGTGGAATCTGGGACCACCCCTCACCTCCCCCGCCCCGGAGAACATGCAAGGCTCCGCTAAGAGGCAGAGGCTGCAGCCAGGACAGTGGCCATCCCAGCAAAGATGCCCAGGTCAAGCATTAACACCTGCTTATCTGGCAGGGGGAGTGGAGGAGCCAGGAGTGGGAGTACCTCCCGGGGATGAAGAGGGAAAGCGGGAAAGACACCCCAGCAAACTAGGTGTTTACAGGTGCGTGGGTGTCAGCACATACAGGTGAATCAGCACACACATGTGTGAGTGTGTGTGCATGTGCACAGTGGGCTGACATTACCTATTCTTGCAGGGTTAGACCACCCCCTGTCCCCATGTGAGGTGCTGGGCACAGGCATTTAGGGACCAAGTCCTGCCCGAGAGGCTCTTGGTCTCACAGAGAAGATGGTCACAGAAACCTGATAAATACCCGAGGGCTAGGAGGGTGAGGTTTGCCAAGAGCCCAGGGCTATCCCAGGTCTGCCTTGCGGGATGGGGGCAGGGGCAGGAAGGGAGAAAGAGAGGCAACCCAAGATGAACTGTGAAGTCCGCTGGGAATTTATCCGTCAAGTGACATGTGCCAGGCATGTGTCACCACGTGGTGAGACAGCGCTGGCTGCTTGGGGTCATGGCCCAGCACAGCCACAGGTTAGCTGTGTGGCCTTAGGCTCTCGTTGGCCTTCAGTCCCTCTACTGCCCACGGAAACAAGAGAAGCTCCCACCTCGTGGAAGGACACAGCTCACGTGCCAGCAGCTCATAAGTTCCCAGAGTGGCTCCCCCTGTGCGTGCATCCAGCCACACACCCTAGTAGACCTCTGGGTGGGTCTACCCCGATTGCCCCTCTTCATCCAGTAACCAGATCACCCCTACTGTTGGTAAGTCACTGTTTCCTCTGATCTAATCAAAACAGTGGTGCCGTAATTGGTCCACAGGTACACCTGTGACCTCAGCAGAACGTCCCAGACCATCTCTAGGGTTTTTACATTACTAAAGGGCCCTCAACGCCCCCTGGAATCACTAGACTTGCCTGAAGGGCACCCAGATGGGCTGAGGGCACGTCTCCTCCAATACCAACCTCAATTGGCAGGGGAGCTACTGGGATGCAGCCAACAAGCAAGGGCCCTCTCTCCCCACTGAGTCCCCACATCCAGGCACCCAGGGGCCAGACTCACTCCAGCCCTCCCGACGACACGATCAGCAGAGGCGGGCATCTGAAACTTGCCCCTGGGAGATTCGGGACCGGCACACACAACACACCCAGCGCTCGCCCAGACGACCGTTTGTACATGCAGGGCACTGCTTGCACTAGCGTGTGCCAGTTACCCCACTGAGCCTCCACAGAAACCCATGTGGTCCAGACCCACCCCACTTCACCAACCAGGAGGTCACCTTTCATCACCACATACATCCTCCAGGTGCTCTGAAGCAGTTAGAGCCACATTGCACCCTCTTCCTTCTGGAAACCCAGCTTCTATGGAGGTGCTCACCTCCAGGACTTAAACCAAGGTCTGCTCCCCTGAACCAGCCTGAGTCCACGCTTCCATGTGCCCACGACCAAGAACTTTCCCCAGGACAACACAGAGAGAACTAGAGCAAGGTCTGGCTGGCCAGGAGGGTCAGCTGCTGCCCTATCAGTCAGCATCCCCAGACATGACAGACGCTCAGCACAACAAACGAAAGAACTATTTCCATTGCTGAAAACACTCCCATCCCCGCAGTGTTTGAGACGCGAAGTAAGAAGGGACAAGCACACCACACTGCCCCTCCTCTGGCCTCCCATCCCCTCCCTGAGCCCCCTACCTTCCCTTGAGGCCCCCTCACCCCTTCCCTGGGTGCATCTATCCTGCTCCCCAAGTGCAAGGTCAGGAGACGGATCCTGGAGGGGTCTCCTTAGCAGTGGGCAGTGAGAATGAGGCAGAAGAGAGTGCTGGTCAAAGGTGAGGAGTGGGCATGTGTCCAAACATGAGGGATAGGCAGCCTGCGGTGGGCATTTCATCGAATCATTCCTGAGGGACGGGCCGTCATCACTCTGAACTGCAGGAAGGCATCTCAGCACAGTGTAAACCTGCCTTTCCCTCTGCTGGCCCCCAGCCTCTGCTCCAAGTTCCTGCAAGCGTGGAGCATAAGTAGGCAGATTTGAGTACTGAGCCCCAGCCATCTTCCCTCCTGTTTTACGGCAACACCACCTAAGGACTCTCCCCTTATAACAGGGCCCTCTCTGCTGCACTTCTAAGGCTTCTCCTGTGTGCCAGGCACTGGGTACAAATGAGAGGTGTCTGCCCCCACAGCTTGTAATTCCATCAAGGATGAGAGATGTTGAAACACAGAAGGCAGCAACCTGTTTTGGGAGTGACTGGTCCTTTGCCAGGTCCCTCCACTGCTCCCAGGACTCCCGTGAACCCCTGACCAAGGCTGGATGTACCATAGTGTCACACTGGGAACCACTGGACCTGTGACTTGCTCCCTGCTACCCCCCAACCTGGACCTCCATCAGCACCATGCCCCCAGTGGGATTTTCAAGGAGGCAGAGAAGATGGAGCACTGCAGACCAGTTTTCACGGCTACAGACAGAAGTTTCCAGGCACAGTGGGTGTCTTGATTCCACCTGGTGAGGGTGAAATGGGACGGAGCCACCAGGCAGTGCAGGATAACAGAAACATGACAGGCTTTGGGATCCAAAAGATGTGGTCTTGGGACATGGTGCTGACCCTTCCAGAGGGACTTTGATCAGATCCCCTGATGTCCCTTGACCTTGATCTCCCCATCTGTAAATGGAGGTACCAAAAGACCCTGATGCTGGGAAAGATTGAAGGCAGGAGGAGAAGGGGACAACAGAGGATGAGATGGTTAGATGGCATCACCGACTTAATGGACATGAATTTGAGTAAGCTCTGGGAGTTGGTGATGGACAGGGAAGCCTGGCGTGCTGCAGTCCACAGGTCACAAAGAGTCAGACACAACTGAGCGACTGAACTGAACTGAGAGGATTAAATGGAGATGGCCCAGGAAGAGCTGCTTCATGAATATTCATGACCAGACCAGAGGGACTGCCAGCTCCAGGCTCTGCTGGAGCCCCAAGTTGGAGGGCATCTATAGAGGGGGCCCCTGGACCTTCCTCTCTGACTGGCAGAGATGATATGGCAGGGAGGAGGAGAATGCTTAAGTAACTTGGATGGGGCTATGGCCTCTGGACTGTCCCAAAGTCCACTAGAACATTGTTCATTGCCTATGAAAGGAAAAAGTGTGGTCCATCCACATAACAGAATATTATTTAGCCTTAAGAAAGGAGTGAAGCACTGACACAGGTCACAACATGGATGAACCTTAAAAACATTATCCTAAGAGAAATAAGCCAGACATAAAGGATAAATATTATATGATTCCACTAATATGACATCCCTAGAATAGGCAAATCCATAGAGACAGAAAGTAGAATAGAGGTTTACCAGGGGCTGGGGCTCCAATACTGTGGCAACCTGATGCAGAGAACTGACTTGTCAGAAAAGACCCTAACGCTGTGAAAGATTGAAGGCAGGAGGAGAAGGGGACAAAAGAGGATGAGATGGTTAGATGGCATCACCAACTCGATGGACATGAGTTTGAGCAAGCTCCAGGAGTGGTGATGGACAGGGAAGCCTGGTATACTGCAGGCCATGGGGTCACAAAGAGTTGGACACAACTTAGCGACTGAATGAGGGACTGGGGAAGTCAGGGAGCTACTGATTAATGGGCGAAGTTTCTCTTGGGGATGATAAAAAAGTTCTAGAAATAGATGGTGGTGACG
Source organism: Okapia johnstoni (assembly GCA_024291935.2). Lineage (NCBI taxonomy): Eukaryota > Metazoa > Chordata > Mammalia > Artiodactyla > Giraffidae > Okapia > Okapia johnstoni. Next base: position 9,898,974 of record CM044306.1, read on the forward strand.
GTTGCACAAGAGTGTGAATGTCCTTGATGCCATTGAGGTGAACACTTAAAAACAGCTCCAATTGTACATTTTATGTCATGTGTATTTTACCACAATAAATCTCGGGAAAAAAAAAAAACAACTCAGCGTGCTGGACTCTGTAGGGGAAGGGTGGAGTGCAAGAGGGTCCTCCATTCTGCTGACCAACCACTCACTAAGCGCTTCGGTTACTGGGCAGAGAGGGTGTGTTGTCAACACGGCTCTAACAAATGACTTCGGAAGAGGAACAGTGGAAACCCTGCCAGCCCACCCTGGCCTCTCACCAGCTCTAGAGAGAGAGGATTTGGGGGAAAACTGCGTGTTGATGCGCTGGGGTTAGTCATCATTTTTGTAACATCAACAGTAACATCAGAAATTTTCCACTTCCAAAGACACATTACCCTGAATCCTACCTCCCCACCAGCAACTTCAGGAACCCCTTCTGCTGTTCTCAACTCCACGTCATGCTCCCTGCAGATGGCTGGCCTTCTTGAAAGCAGCTGGCCCGAGGTCTAACCGGGAATCGATCCTCAGTGCGGATGGGAGGCCGCCGGAGAAGCCCGACAAGCCTCCAATAATTACAAGGAGATAAGACTATCAGGTGTAATTAAACAGTGTCCACAGGCAGACCTCTTGGCTACAGCCTCTGTCCCCCATCCCCTCCTCCTTTTCCCCAAGACTGCAAAATAAATTATCCTGTGAAGTCAGCAGAGGTTGAGCTATGGAAACAATTAAACAGAAATTAAATCTAATTCATTTATACTCCAAGCACAAAGTGGATCATGTAGGTTTTTTTCTCTCCTTCCTCTTTTCGCCTTGGTGTTAGAGAGGACTATTATGGGAAATTAATCATGAAGCGAAGCAATCAAAGTGATCTATCATTCTTTAAAGTGCACCGACTGACTGTATAAAGTCTATTATAGCAGCAGGAAAATGTAGAGGTAACGCTGTTTGGTAATGCGAGGAAAGAGGGGGTCTCCGAACTGAGGTCCGAGTGACAGCTAGGCCAAGGACCCGCTTCCTCCAGGTCAGGGGGTGCTGGGCAGAGGTCCACATCCGAGTTCAGTGGGCTTGTTCAAGGTGTTCCTGATGACATGAGACTCACCCCACAGGAGAAAGCCTGAGAAGGGCCCTCCAAGGCCAGCGGGGCTTGGACCTGGGTGTCTGAGGGAGAATCTGCTTGATTCTCACCATTTTCCTCAACGTAGAAGTTGGGGGTGGGGGTGCTGCAAGGACAAGCCCCAGGGAGGAGCCCCACGAGAATCAGCCAGGCCTGTGTCCCCACCTACAAATTGGGGGTGATGCCACCTGCCCTGCCTCCCCTCACATGAAGATGAAATGAGCAAGTGGGCAGGAAAGTCTATAGGAAGTACGGAGCGCGGAGATGCCGAGTGGCTGGCGGCAGGCCCAGTGAGCCATGTTCCTGGTTTCCTGCTTTCAAGAAAAACAATTTCAAAAATTGTTTTCCCATCGTGTGGAGGATGGAGATGGCATAAGTGGAATATTTCCTCCAAAATGAAGTGGGGCCCAAGGCTGCCAGGGCAAAGAGCTCAGAAGCACTGGGAAGGGGGAGGCTGGCCCAGGAGAGGCATCTTCAGGATGCTGAGCCCGGGGGACCACTGGGAGAAGGCCTAGGGCTGGTGGGTACCCTAAACGCCTGGGGGCACCAGGCCCCAGAAAAAGATGCTCAGGAAGTAAACAGAGGAGCTCAGGAGTTGGGGGGAAGGCTGAGCTTTGAACTCGGCATAAAAAAGGAAGAGACAAAGGCCGCCTCCACTCTGCTGCTCTCCTGAAGGGCAGACAGCCCTCTCGGCAGATGGGGCTGCCCCTGGGAGCCCACACACCCACTGCTGCCCCAGGGCTCACTTGCCCAACCGAGGCCGGCTGCCATGCTCCCAGGCAGGTGCCAGGGGACAGCCGGAAGGGGAGAGCAAAGCAGGAGAGACGAGTCAGGTGACAGGTGAGAAAAGCACATCCAGCTGTCTCCTAAACTCTTTCATTTGAGAATGGTCCTGACTTCACAGCCCAGCCCAGAGTCAGGCCCGAGTCCCGGAGGGTATACCTGGAGCCAAGCCCTCACAGAACAGGCAGGGGCAGGGAGGGGCCAGTCCCCTGGGACTCAGCCCCTCTTCTTGCCCACTCTGCCATCCCTGTACTAAGAATGCAGCGGCCCCCTCTCCCCTAGATTGCCTTCACTTTACCTTGCCTGTCTGCAAGGCCAGAATCATCTTAGGGCCTGTGCAGTCCTAGGTTAGTTTTCCCCAAAAAAAGGTTTGGCCCTTGCCCCTGGCTCCTGAGAGGTCACCTCTGAGCCCTTGGAGGGTCTTTGTGAGTGTGTTTACCTGGGGGCCTTACTAGCAGCCAGGTAGTCTGTGCTGACAGTGTGATTCGGAGTGGGGCCTCGGGCCATGCTGTATCAGTTTGACCTCTTGGGGGGATGCAGACAAAGGTCAACCATGTGGGTGGTCAGTGAGGTCTATGTGGTCAGCTCCCAGTGAACCCTCTGGACCCCAGAGCTCAGGTGAGCATCCCCAGGTGGTGAGCGCTGTCGAACATGGTTCTGAAAGAATTAGGGACCGTCCACAGGACTCCACTGGGAGAGGAACCTGGACGCTCAGGCCTGGTCTCACCTGGCCGCTGCCCTGGGTGCTTCATCCCACTGCTGACTTTCATCTGTGTCCTTTCCCTGGGGTGGATTGTGCTTATGGAAGTGTAACAGCTTGTTGACTTCCTCCCGTGAATCACTGAACCTGGGCATAGTCTCAGGGACCCCTGAGCTGCAGTGACTCACAAGGCATAGTAGGAGTCATCGGGCCCAAGTTTATCCAGGCAGTTGAGGAGAATGAGGCCAGAGTTAAAGGAGTTGCCCAAGGTCGTGTAGGAAATGGGAGGCAGGCAGGACCAGTGCCCCCTCCCTGGGACAGCACCTCCCCCTGCCAGCTTTCATCCTTGTCACCTCCCCCAAGGGAAAGGCTCACAGGGGAATGTATCCACAGACTGAGTGAGTCAGTGGGCGGAAGTGGAAATGCCAGCACCAAGGCCGGTCCCCACCAGCCAGAGACGGAGAAGGAGCAGAGTGACTGCCAAGACCTTCTGTCCCCAGGGTTGGCGCTAAGGATGAGGAGAGTGTTGGGCCGAGATAGGGAGCAGCCTGGAGCTGCAGTAAACCGGGCTGCCCTCCCCAGTGTGCTGGGGGCCCCAGGGGCAGGAGCAGAGATGCTAATTAAAACCCCAGCACACGCTCCCATGGGCAGACTCACACATTCCACAATGCCCTCCCCATGCTTAAACATCAGCCTAGCAGCCAGCTTCCCTCTGCCCCGCCCAAAGCAAAGGGACACAGGCCTGAGAGTGATTAATGTCCTCTGCCACTTAAGCCTGGCACCTGGGCCTGGAGGCATCCAGCGTCACGCCACAAAGAGGCCAGCCCCTGCCACTCGGCCTCATCTGGCCAGGCATGAGGGCGAGATTAGTGCTGGGCCCCCCTCCAAGGCTGCAGGAAAGAGCACGGTGGGGGCCTCTTGCAGCTGGGGCTTCTACTTGATGCGTCACCCTGTGTGTGAGGGGCCTCTACCAGGACCGGCCACGTGAGTTGCAGGCCTCAGAACCAAATGAAAACTCCAGGCCCTTGCTCACATTGCAGGACAGAAACAGCAGAACTTCAAATCAAGTGCCGGCCCTTCTGAGCTTGGGTCCCTGCATGGCTTTGCAGGTGGCACAGGAGCAAAGCTGGTCCTGTTCCCACTGTCAGAGCCTCTCCTGGTCATCTGGGGAGAACCCCAAAGACACAGAGAAGGGCAGAACTCAGAAAGGACACAGCACACTAGGTGTGCACATGCACACAGGCGCACGCGTGCACACACTCCTCGGACACTCAGGAAACACCGAGCCCAAACAAGAGCTGGTTGAAATGACAACACGGCTGACATCGAGGATCAGCTCCAGCAAGGAGCACCCTGAGGGACCGTTCCTCAAACGGTGGGCGAGAAGATGGATCCAGCCCTCCGGCCCCGAATCCGAGGCCCCGGAGCTGGAAGGCACCAGGAGACCAGCTAGTCTGACTTCCTCCATTAGCAGATGGGGAGGAACTGGAGGCTAAGAGAGGCCAAGAAGCTGCCTGGACTTCCCTCCCCAGGAGGTTCTCAGTGGACAGCAGAGCTCCTACCCCAGGACTTTCCTCTCCAGGCAGGTCTGCATCACTAGCCCTGACCCTTGACTCACTAAGAGTGAGGACCTCACGGCTGTGCCCTGTGCTCTGGCTCTGGAGCCAGGCTTGGGGCACAATGGATTCTTTTGCTTCCAAGACGCTCAGAGAAGGCACACAAGTGTCCAGGGAGACGGAGCTGGGGAGTGGCAGGGCTGGGCAGGGCCTTCCAAGCTTGTGCCCCCAACCCCGGGGGGACACCACATGCAAACACGGAATTCATTGGCTTCCTGCTCCGGAAGCTCAAAAACCACCTCCCAGGGGGAGGAGAGGAGGAACAAATTAGGAGTATGAGATTAACATACAGAAACGACCATACATAAAATAGATAAGCAACAAGGATTTACTGTTTAGCACAGGGAATTATATTCAATATCTTGTAATAACCTATAATGAAAGTAATTTGCAAAAAAAATAACTGAACCACCATTCTGTACACCTGAAACTAACGCAATACTGTAAATCAACTATGCTTTAATAAAATTAAAAAAAAAAAAAAAGAACAAAAACCACTTCCTGGGTCCTTGAGAGCACTTAAGCACTTGGAGCATAATAAAAAAGTTCTGGATAAGTGGAGGTCAGGTCACGGTGTCATCTAATTGCCGAGATTACACAACCTAAAAGGACTGAAACAGCCCATCTCCAGCTCAGGTGATGAAGTAGAGGCACGGGCGGGCAACAGTCAGAGACCACATATGGTGGAGGCCACTGTGCGTGAAGCCAGCCAGGGGAGTGCCTGACCTGGGACATGACAGGCACCTGGAGCCCCTGCTCTGGTTCATCACACAAACATGAGCCCATGGCTGCCAGTGGCCGGAACTCCCAGCAGGGTGAGCCAGGTCCCTGTGTTTCCCCAGCCTGCAGAACAGCACCGGGGACACAGTAGGTGCTCAGTAAATATCTGCTGAGTGAGTTTAAGGAAAAGTGTTGCTTTTCAATTCCCGCCATCCCGGCCATGCGAGGTTCCTCCAGAAGTACAGGACCAGGAAGAAAGCCAGCAAGGACCGCGGGAGCAGGACCAGGACTCTGTGGTCACAAAGAGAGAGCACAGGCACATGTAAAATATGCACAAACACAGAGAGAGCCATATTTATTTATCTTTCAGGGTAGCAGGATGAAAGAGGGATTCTTTTCTTTCTGATGTTTGGTATTGTTCCACTTTCTACACTAAGAGGAATGTCATAATAGGAAAAACAATATAAGAATAAGGGCTTTATCTCTCATGCAGGTACCCTAAAATGGGATGGGGATAAAAGAGCTCCACCAAGGCCAGGATGGAGATGGAGTAATAATAAGGCCGCTGGGACTGTAGGCCAGAGGGGCTGGATTCCAGGTGCGGGGCTGTGATTCAGGATCTGCTAAACCTAACCCTAACCCTAACCAGGAGGAGCATATGGCTGGATAAAGGAAAGGCATGAGGAGGGGGTAGTGAGCAGCCCACAGACACTGGAGCAAGCTCTTGCTGATCCAACACAGGAAAGGGTGCAGGTAGGGACAGGGGGGACCAAGTAAAAGGGAGGAAATAAGAAAAAAACACAGCCCTTGGCAACGGGGTGCACAGTGGTCTGTGTTTAATTAATGCCCAAGCACCCCTTCTATACCCAATAGAAATTCATCCCTGGAAATTCATCCCTGTCCTGCCCTGTGGGGTGGTCACACCATAGACAATGCTGGTTCTCAGAGGCAGGGACTAGAGAGCTTGGGTGCAAAGTAGGAGTGGTGGGGAGGAAGGCCACATCGTGGTTCCCTCACTCAGGAAGCTACAGCCCTTCCCCACTTGTGACCCCCCAAGACCTGAGCCAGGAGAGCCCTCCCGCCACGCCTTCCACCTCTCCCCAAGTCACAGGCCTGGGGGCATCAGTTTGGAGACTAACGAAGAGAGAAAAAATTCAGCCTCTGGATCTTCAACCATGCTCTCCACCAAGCCCTTCCGTCTAATACATGGCTACTTTTTTTCTAATTGAAGGAAGTTGAATTTCCTTTTTCTAGCCAGAAAGGACTGGTATTATTTTTCTCTTAAGAACACTTTAGTACCAAATTAGATTTTAGTATCAATTAAAAAATAACGTATAAAAACATTATGTTAAGTTAAAGAAACCAGTCATATGATTCCATTTAGATGAAAAATCCAGAACAGGCAAATCTGAAGAGAGAGAAAGTGGATTCATGATTGTCAGGGGCTGAGGGCATAGAAGGATTGGAAGGTGACAGCTTAAGGGCACGGGGCTTTTTTTTGGTGGAGGAGAGGGGGAACAAAGTGTTTTAAAATGGACCATGGTGGTGGTTGTACACCTCTGAATATACTCAAAACCACTGAATGGTTTAAATGAGTGTGTTATATGGTGTGTGAGTTATATCTCATTAAAGCTATTATAAAAAAAATTTTTTTGCATAGGTGACCTAACGTAAAAGCAGCAGGTGCCCACTGCCGGTCTAGGTAATCGGCTTGCCTCTGTCTCCATCCCTCACTGCCTGTATCTCACTCTGCCCTCTGTCATACAACCCCCAGGTGGGTCCCCCGTCCTGCCATGCATTCTCCTTTCTCCCGCCCTGGGCTTCTGTGTGCACCACACATGTCCTGCCCTCACACACACACATTTGACCTTCTCCTAGCCACCCATCCTCCAGGAAGGGGCACCAGGACAGGGTGGCAGCACGCAGCAGTCCCCAGTCCTCACCCTACTGAGCAGTGGTCACTCACCCTGGAATTCCTTGACTTAGCCAACTCTGCCAACCACTAGTCAGTAGGCCCTTCAAGGCAGGGAAGTCTGTATTCACCGTCCTGTATCCCAGCCTCCCAGGGCCTGGACCACAGCAGCAAGTCATATAAAAGCCATTGGATGAACAGAAGGGCACCCAGTTCTCCCATTATTGACCTACATTTGCTATTGTCAGGAATCTATTTCATATGACTCAGTTTTAATTTGGCATTATTTCAATAGGTTCTTCTCAGTTCGGTTCAGTCACTCAGTCGTGTCCGGCTCTTTGCAACCCCATGGACTGCAGCAACACCAGGCCTCCCTGTCCATCACCAACTCCCAGAGTTTACCCAAACTCATGTCCATTGAGTCAGTGATGCCATCCAACCATCTCATCCTCTATTAATATGTAAATATATAATCAGCAAACTTGTCATTCTTGAAGATAGCACATTATTAACAGTTTGTTTAAATACTTCCCACTTTTTAGTGCAGATGTAAGTATGCTTGTGCAAGGAAGACTGGGTATTTTACCAATTTCTGCACTCCATGTCGGAGAAGGCAGTGGCACCCCACTCCAGTACTCTTGTCTGGAAAATCCCATGGATGGAGGAGCCTGATGGGCTGCAGTCCATGGGGTCGCTAAGAGTCGGACACGACTGAGCAACTTCACTTTCACTTTTCCCTTTCATGCACTGGAGAAGGAAACAGCAACCCACTCCAGTATTCTTGCCTGGAGAATCCCAGGGACGGCGGAGCTTGGTGGGCTGCTGTCTATGGGGTCGCACAGAGTTGGACACGACTGAAGTGACTTAGCAGCACTCCATGTTTCCTGAAATGGGATTACAGGATCAATGGGCATTATCCATTTTATAATCCATTATGTACTGGCAAAACCCACTGTCTAAAGGATGCCTTGAGCAATGAGTGTTTGTATACAGTCCTTTGGGGACTCAATATTTATATATTCTAAATTTACTTTTTTGCTAATATAAACAGGTGAATTATTTCAGGTCATTAAAAATCCTGTATAGCTTAACCTTTAATTGTATAGCCTGACAAAGTCCCATTGAGGGTGAAGTAGACATGCCAAGTTTCTCAATGAAGTTATTGCTCCAGGATCCAGGAAGGGAGCCCACCTATTACGCCCACCACTGTGGGGCAGCCAATCTCAGCTATGGCATGGGGTGGGGAAGGAGGTAGGAATTAACTAAGGCCATGATAGAGAGTTGCACCCCGGTTGTTGTTGTTCAGTCGCTCAGTCATGTTTGACTCTTTGTGACCCCACGGACTGCAACACACCAGGCTTCCCTGTCCTTCACCATCTCCTGGAGCTTGCTCAAACTCATGTCCATTGAGTCGATGAAATGCTCCTAAAAAGTGTGTATGCCTCCAAGGCTGGAAAATGGTGTTTGGGAGACAATGGGCGCCCCAGAGGACTCACAATCTCCAGGTGTCTTTGCTCTCTGATGCCTGTTCTGAAAACTGCTCTGGCTACAGAAGCCTTCTGTAACGAAGTCTCACTGAAGGCATCACCATGCCCCGAGTCCAAGAGTCTAAAGAGTCTCTTCCTTCTCAAAAGCCCTCCTCAGTATCTACAAGTCCCTAGCTCCATCTTGAGACACAGAAACTCTCCCACTGACACCAGGGCCAGGAGCTCCATGGGGCCACCCCCACCCTATGGATTGAAAGTACCGCATGTTGACACTAACCCCCAGTGGGATGCTATCTGGAGGTGGGCCTTTGGAAGTAGGGGTGAGTCAGCCATGAGGGTGGACCCTCATGATGAGATTAGTGCCTTTGGAAGAAAAGACCCAAGAGACAGTCTCTCTCTGCCTCGTGAGGACGTGGTGAGACATCCACAGCCAGAGAGTCTTCACCAGACACAGCAAATGCCAGCACCTGATCTCAGGCTTTCCAGAACTGTGAGACAGAATGTGGACAGAGGAGGCTGGCAGACTACAGTCCCTAGGGTTGCAAAGAGTTGGACGTGACTTAGCACACATGCATAAACCCATTTATGGGGCTCCACTCTGATTACCCAACCACAGCTCAAAAGCTCTCACCTTCTAATACAATCACATCAGAGATTCTTTTAAACATGTGAATATTGGGAGATTGGAAACATTCAGTCTACAGCATATGGTAAAAAGACCAAAGTTCTAGTCAGTGAATTTCCTTCTTTCAAGTTCAGTGTCCCCATGAGCTGATCAAAGAATGGATCAAGGAATCCATTGGTTCATTCAACAGGAGTTGCTAAGCCCGAGCCCTGAGCATCAGACAAATACCCAGATGCCAGGAGTATGACCAGGGGTGGGAGAGCTGTCTGCCCAATGGGAGAGTGGAAGACTGGCAGACACACAAATTAAATGCAATTTGATGAAATGCAAAACTAATCAAAGTCAAACCTTTCCAACTGGCCAATATAAGGATGTCCAGCATCCTGGTACCTTACCTCCCACGGTCTCTGTGTCCTGAATCTCACCTCCCCTTCCTGCCCTCAGTGCCATCAAAATGAGTTGCCAGGCATCCCTAAGAGGTCCTATGTTTTCCCCCCTAGGGGAATTAGGCTTTGTTCTGGGAGACAAAAGGCCAGGACTTCAGTCCTACACTTGTGACCACCTCTTTGCTTTTCCCTTTTGGACCTCAGTTTCCCCACTGTTAAAACCAGAGTTGGGCTAAATGATCTCCAGACCCTTCTTCTGTGATGGGAAACTTCCACTCTCCCTCCAGGGAGTGGAACCTAGGATTCTGGAGAGTTCTGGAATAATGAAATCATTCCATTCCCCATTTCGATAAGAAATGAGTTAATGGAACCCAGAATTCTGGAGAGTTCTGGAATAATGAAATCATTCCATTCCCCATTTGGATAAGAAATGAGTTTGACAGAAGAGTACTGCCAAGAGTGATGTGCGGGCAGGTTTACCAACACATGGCAGACAAACCGCAGGTTAGAGCTGGTTTCCTAGAACCAATATTTACAAACAGTACCAGCATTAACATGGGCAAGCGGCTTCCTCTGTGCCTAACTCAGCCTCTCCCCCATCCGCCCTGCTTGGTAGAGGCAGCTGAGCTCTGCTCCAGCCTTTCAGAGGTTTTAAGAGGAGACACAACAGCAAGACAATGGCTTCTCTCTCCTGCCCAGCACGTCCACCCTGGGGGTCCATTGCAAAGCAGTGTTCTTGAGTAGTCAGCAAGATCCCCTCCTCGGGATGTCAGCTTCAAGTGGCGAAAGCTGCTCCCTGCCAACGATATGTGGAATGCTGAGTCCCAGACTGCTGCCTCTGACAGGGCACTGAGTCTAGACTGAGCACAGGGCGTTGCATCTGGAAACAAATGCCGCAGCTGGAGAAGCAACTGTAAAAGCAGCCCTGCCCCGCCTCATGCCTTGAGAAGCAGAGAAGTCACCCCTCTTACAGACTCTCCCCAGGCACCACATGCTCAGGACCTGCACAGTCATGTAACTCAAAAACAAGGATTCCAGCGTATAATTCACCATCAGACAAGTGCCCGCCATGGTGCTTAAAGAACATTGTCTTCATGGCTTTCGCATGGAAAGGGCCCTCTGGCACCTCCCAACCTTGCCAGGTGCCCTTATAAGTCAGGGTTTCTCAACCTCAGCACCCCTGACAGGTGGGGCCATCCTGGGCACAGTGTGGTGTTGGGCAGTGTCCGTGGTCTACACCCTCTAGATGCCAGAGCACTGCCATTGCCCCCCAAGCTGTGACCATCAAAGATGTCTCCAGACAATGCCAAATGTTCCTGGGTGTAAAACCTCCCCTGGTTGACAAGGCTGCTGTAAATTAAAGGACCACAGGTACATCAGGTGGTGAGAATCTCTAATGCACTCCAGACCAGATGAGCCAGAAGGGAAAGACCTCCACATCACCTGGCAGGCCCCTCCGCTGAGATTACATGGATTCTCCAGTGAGTTTCCCAACAAGGGAAAAAGGCTGCAATCCTCACTTCCAAGAAAATGATCCTGTTCTTTCCATAGGGGCTATGCCCTGGCAATTTTGGTTTAATTTCTCACCATAGAGCTCTCTCTTACCCCCATTCCACCCCTAATAGGGGAGGACTCTGAATCACTCTCAGATCACGTACATGTAAATCAAACTGAAGTATTCATGCTTGCTGGGATCTCAATGTCTTAAAGGAGCTTGACTGGAATTCTTTGGGAAGTATATTGTAATACCACTCATTACCATCTATTTTTCTAAGCTCGGAGTTTTGTAATGGAAATCTCTTTTCTTGTCTGAGTATACGTCCTGTGTATAAATTTCAAACCAAAAGGCATGGAAACTCATTTGTCTTTAGAATTTTGACCAATCTCTTGAGAAAACTGGCAAAATGCTGCGGATGTCACCCACCCAGTATGGAAACTACTAACATCCAGCCTGGTAGAAAAGCATAGAGAAAGTGGTTGGATTCACCAGGACAAGCCAACTGCTGTACACGGGTCTTCACATCACAACACCCCTCACCATCAGCCTCAGCTCCCATGCAGGGCTCAGGGCCCCACAGTCACCCATCTCTCAGCCACAACCTAGAGACAAGAGCCAGGAAAGAAGGTTGCCCCCCAGTACTTACCCCTTGCCGGGAAGTGACAGGCATCACTTCCACTCACAGCCCATGAGGGAGAACCAGTCACATGACCCCCAGGAATGAGAGGCCTGGGGAGTGGAGCCCTGGGTGGCCTCCTTCCAGCAACAGCTCCATTCCACAAGGGGAGCATAGCCCCATGGTGGTCAACCAGCTGCCTTGGTCAGCAGGCCAGTGGACAGCATTCACAAGGCTCATGGGGAAGACAGCCATGGCACTGAGCCAAGTGGATTCCTTCCCAAAGGAGAGGTGACCCCAATAGTCATCCATACATTTTGTTGCCTCTGTCATGGTATTAAGCCCTGGGGAGTTAGGTGGGGTGATACTCCCTTATCAACAGGCACTAACAGAGAGTGATGGCAAGACAGCACTCCACATGCCCAGCTAAGGAGCAGCCCTCATCCCACTACTGAAACAGGTCACAAAATAGGAAGTGTCTGATCGGCAGAGAGTTCAGAATGGTCAGAGCAGAGGACCCTGGAACTGACAAATCAAAGGTAGGTAGGAGGTGGAAGTAGTTCTGTTCTGGCTAAACCATGTCCCAGTAGCTGGACATGAAACAAAAATTGGCTCTCAGTTCTGTCACCCTGGTACATACAATTAAAGGGTCAGAGCGCAGTTGTACCAAGGTTGTCTTGTTCTCTGCAGAGAACCCTGTAGAGACAGTGACCCACCTCCCATCTTCCAGTGACACCTGTGCTGGTGAGAGAACCAGGCACGTGAGAAAGTGTGGGACAAAATCACCATGTGATACCAGCCCAGCCCCTCCTGCTCTTAGCATCAGCCAGCGAGGCTGAGAACTGCAAGGGGCTGGGACACAGAAGGATCTCACAGGTGGTAGACCCTCAGGACTCCCCCTGCCGCTACCATCGGCCAATCCCAAGATCAGGTATCACCATCCTGAGCCCACTCTCTCATCTCATCTCCTCTCCTGGCAGGATCACCACTCTCTGCATTCCTCACTCTTGTCTCTTTCTGTGTGCAGGACTAGCTGTCTGCAACAGGGGACCCCAAGGACGCACACAAACTTCTGTCTGCCAGGATCATCCAGCCAGCTTGCTGGTAACTATGCTCTTCTTTTTCTTGTCTTTTTTTTTTTTTAACCAATTGCCCTTCTGGGAGAGAGAAGAAAAGCCAGATCTTTCAGAAATACCATTCTGCCGTTGCATGTATAAAATCCATCAGCTCTGAAACCGCAACGCTGGAAAAGGAGCTGGAGGGAGGGCGGCCCCACAGCTGCGCTGGGAGTTCTGTGCTGGGCACTGGTTTTGCTTGTTATCCTCTCTCCTCCCACCCCCCACCTCCCTCTCCCTCTCCCTCCTAACCCGGTCTCTCTCACATCTATTTTTGTGGTTGATCAGTGTGCCTCTGTTTCCCAACCAAGGGCTTACGTATGTGTATTTCTATACATTATTCCCTCCATAGAGGCTTCTGAGCCATGCAAATGGCACCTTATGCAAATCAAAGACTCCTCCATCTGTTTCCGATATTCCCCACTTCCCCTTAATAACCTGTTTTAGGGGATGCAGTACATGCAGCAGATGATACAACTTTATTTTTGTAAACCCAGTTGGTCCTGGAGTGCTGGCAGCCACAATAATAGAAGAGTGCGCCTGTTAGTGCCTCTCCTTGAGTCTGCTGTCAGGCAGCACCTCATTAAAATCAGCCAGGAGGGGCTCCAAGAAGAAATGGAGGGGGCACGGTGGGGTCCCAGCAGAGCAGCACACGGAATCCTGGCCTCTCCCTCTTTCTACTTGGTCCGTGTTTGCTGTGGGTTGAATCGTGTCCCTCCCCGCTCACCCACCAAAAGAAATGTTGAAATCCTAACCCCTGGTTCCTCTCAATGAGACCTTATTTGAAAACAGGGTCTTTGTAGATAGAATAAGATATAAGTTAAGATGAGGTCACAGTGGTTGCTGCTGCTGCTAAGTCGCTTCAGTCGTGTCCGACTCTGTGCGACCCCATAGACGGCAGCCCACCAGGCTGCCCCGTCCCTGGGATTCTCCAGGCAAGAACACTGGAGTGGGTTGCCATTTCCTTCTCCAATGCATGAAAGTGAAAAGTGAGAGTGAAGTCGCTCAGTCGTGTCCGACTCTTAGCGACCCCATGGACTGCAGCCTACCAGGCTCCTCCGTCCATGGGATTTTCCAGGCAAGAGTACTGGAGTGGGGTGCCAGAGTAGGGCATTTATCATGGGTGTCCTTACAAGAGAGGACAGAGACAGGGAGATGGCCATGTCACAACAGAGGCAGAGGCTGGAGTGATGCAGTTACGAGCTGAGAAACATAGAGGGCTACTGGCAGCCACCAGAAGCCAGGAGAGGCCAGGAAAGATTCTCCCCTAAAAGTTTCAGGGGAGTGGGTTCCTGCCGACACCTCCATATCACAGCCCTTCCAAGTGCCTCTCCTTCCCACCTGAGACTTCCCAGGTATCACTGTAACTGAGGCAATGCTTATTTTCCGGCCCACTGTGCCCCCAAAGCCCTGCTCAAAAACTCTCCGGCAAGATGAAGGCAGGAGGGCTAAGTAACTGCCCCCAGGGAACAGTGAGCAGGTGCAAATGGGGCAGGAAGACATCATTCAGAGTCAATTCCAAATTATTTCTTTTTAGACCTCTTTTAGAACCCAAAGGATACTCCTGACGTCAAAAACTCACTTTCATCCCAATGAAGGGTACCTAGGATTCTATGCACTGATTTTTCAGTTTCCTGCAAGTCTACAGTTCTTTCCAAAGACAAGTTAGAAGGGAAAAGATTATTTTGTTTGACAAGATGCTACGACGCCCAACAAAGGCTTGTGCCCTACCCCACATAAATCACCTGGCTTACAGGTGAATTTGAGACCTTACAGTCAGGAAGCAAAGTCTAGACTTCCAGTAAGAGGTGAAGAGAGGCATTCAGGGAAACAAGTCGTCACTTAGAACCTGCATTTTTCAAACACCCAAGGAACCAGCTCTATGGCTCCTAGGAGAGAGGCAACTGGGGACCAGGAGTGTCTAGAGAAATTCAGACAAAGAAGGGAGGGAGCTACAGACTGGTTGGGGCAGCTGGCCACCAGCAAGGTGCTCAGTACAGGAGCTGGCCAGTTCTGAAGTGCAGAGGGGAGTGCTTGTGAAAGTGGGGAGGGGGTCTTGGGGAAGCTGGCCACAGACCCAGGTAGCAGACTCAAGTCTGTGCAAGAAGAGGGACCTTCTAAAGGAGACAATGGGCTAGACCTACACACATGTCATGGGAGGTGACGCTGGGGAACGTTAAGGATGTTACCAGTCAAGGAAGCTCAGATTGAGCATGCCGGCATGAGGGAGAAAAGGAAGAAGAGCCTTTTGTCCCCCAAAGGGAAAAAGACGGACCCGAAGACTTCCAGGAGTCCCTGGATGCTCTACAACAGGTCAGCAAATCAAGGCCAGGGGACGAACACAGCTTTCCACCTGTTTTGTAAACAAAGCTATGGGAACATAGCCACATTCATTCATTTACGTATTATCTAAAGGGGCTTTCACACTGACGGCCAAGTTAAGCTGTTGTGACAGAGACCTCCTGCCCACACGTGCTCCACCAGCCCTGCCCCCTGCACTCCACCCATCGTCTGCAAGGGTCCAGGCATCCCAGGCCTCTGGCCCTCCTCAAAATGCCATGTTCCTCACCCTCTCTCATCGCTCTCAGCGCTCTGTGAATAAACACTTGCCAGCGTTCATCCACCCAACACAGTGCACATGTCCAGCTCCCCTCAAGTGTGTGAGATGCATATGGGCCAGAACCATGCCATCTCCATCTTCATGCCTCAGTCCATGGCCAGCGACTGCTCACCTGGAGCTCAGTTGCCAGTATTTTATTTTGATGTTGTGGTGAAATCCATCCACGAAATTCAACACTAAGAGGCAAGCCAGCCCCGCGAGCCAGACCAAGAGAAACCAGGGTAGGTGGTGGGCTCTCCCCAGCTCCTTTACTCACTCCATCCTTGGGCACTGGCCTGTCTCGGCTCTGGGGCTTCAGAGACAATGAGACTCTGTCCTAGCCCTTGGGGTGTCCACAGCAGGGCTGGGGGAACCTTGATAAAGCTCATAGGGGTCCTCATTACAGAACCATAAGGCATGTGCAGAGTGCTGAGGGTGCATAGATGATGGGCCTCTGGGAGTTCAGGGGTGGGGGGGACAGCTCTTCCAAGGCCACGTGCATCTTAAGAGGGTCTGTTCTTAGCAGTGGACTCTAAGCACTTGCGGTTTGGTGGTGGATGTAGGGGGTGGCATTCTGATGCCGGCTTCTGCCCCCTCAAGCTCTCCTGCCCCTGAGGGGCTCCACCAGGCCGAGGACTTGGCTGGTTCTGGTGATGAGGAAAATAGAACAGCAGGCTCCTGGCTGGACGGTGCGGCACAGAGAAACATCAGTGTTGTTGCCAAGTGCCCAGATCCTACCTCTCAGTCCCCACACAGACTGTGCCTGCATTCAGGGGAGGGGGGCTCCAGCTGCAAGCCCACCCTTCCCTGTGGCCTCTGACCACTGCCCCACCCCGGAGGCCCACATGGGGTGAGGAGGCCGTAGTGCTCGGGGGAGGGCAGCACAGGCCAGCAGGTGGGGCCCGTGAAGCTGGCAGCTGCCACGCTGCTCCAGCTTTAGCATCCTCGTCATCTAAGGCAGCTTCACTTTTAAGCAACCAGTGAAGGACAAGCACCCTGTAAATTTAGAACGCGTGATGGCTGGTAGCGTTTGGTATTCATCTTAGCACATGAGTCGGGGGAGGAGACTGGCCGCACCATCGCATCCCAGCCCACAGAGACGTTTGCAGAAGGGAACCATCTTCCCCCGAAGGAAAAAGGTGGCAGACCCTCTGAGGCCAGGTCCCAGTCTCCACCTCGAGGGCTGCCCTCTTTGCCACTATTCCCACCAGCAAGGCTCCACTCAGGGCACCTCGGCCCCCACCTCTGGACCCCCCTTCCCTTTCTCACATTTGGCTAAAAATAAAACCTCTTTTGGCAGCAAATATACCCAGTTTCCCCAGAACATAAGCTTCCTGGGAATCTAGAAAAGGGAACAGCTCTACCTCTCATGGAGCCCAGATGGATTCCTGAAAATTTGTGTCAAACCAATTTTTGTAAATCCAATCATGTTCGCAGTGATTCACCTCCATCTCTGAAACACTTCCCTCCTGACCAGCTGCTCACCTGACCAGCTTCCTCCATGCACAAAAACTCC
The DNA here is from genome assembly GCA_024291935.2 of Okapia johnstoni. NCBI lineage: Eukaryota > Metazoa > Chordata > Mammalia > Artiodactyla > Giraffidae > Okapia > Okapia johnstoni. Next base: position 9,915,685 of record CM044306.1, read on the forward strand.
CCCACCAGCGATGGGCTTGAGCAAACACCAATTCAAGAGGGGGCTGAGGCCAGAGAGGGGCTTCGTGTGATATGAATACTCATGGCCAGATTTTGCTGTCAGGGCTCAGGTTTCCAGGAAGAAGAGCAGATGGCCCAATGCCCTCCTCGGCGTTTCTTTAGCCCTCATCTGATTTCTTTTAAGGAGGTCTCACCAGAACCACCATGACACCTCTCACCTGTTTCTCCAGGACATCCCAAAGTGGTCCTCTGCATGAGAGATCTGTGAGAGGACAGCACAGTGGGCCCTGTTTCCCTGCTGTAACGTCCCCCATGTGCTGGCCCTAAAGGCAGGATGGGGTGGCCTGCCGCAAAGCCAGGCTGGACCGTTCAGAGCCCTTGGGCAGCACAGATGGGTGAGGCAGGGGCCGGCATGAGCAAACCTGCAGTGGAGGAGGGTGCCTCTCACTGCAGGACAGAAGCATCAAGGCTGCAGGCATGGAAGCCAACAATGGGGCTGGTCCCGAGGAAATGGAGACAAGTGGACAGATCCAAGGTCCAAGGGTCAATAGACTGGGCAGCGGACAATATTTAGGAGGTCAGAGGAGAGGAAGATCACCTGGCCAGTGAGGGAGGCCCACGCCTCAGAGTAGGGAGCCTCCCCTTGCTCCTGCAGCCGCTCTCCAGGACAGGTCAGCCAGGAGTAACCCTGGGGCTCTGATCTCTGTCTCGATGATGATGGAGAGCTTGGTTGCTGCCCTGTCCAGGGGTAGCTACTGTTGAATCACCTGCGCACTAGACTCCCAGGACACAAGCAAGGCCACAGGGACCAGTCCCTGCTCCGTAAGTCTCTTTTGTCAGGCAACTGTTAAAAACGTATGTTCATACATGCATGTGTGTTAAAGAATGAATGACTCCTGTTGAAATAGCCCTGATCAATCTGGAGCTGAACGTCCACTGACATGTAGAAGCTTCCCCAGTGGACTTCACTGGTTTATACCAGGGTGGGTGTGTCCCCAATTGGACTATGCCTTCCTTAAAGGTGAGAAAGAGGAGGCATATATACTCAGCACCTGCCCTGTTTCAAGCCCCACCTGAAGTCCTTGAACCTTGTATTTCATCTCGTTTTCACAGCATCATCCTCATTTTGTAGGTTAAGGAGGCTGAGGCTCAGAGAGTCGATGAAGAGCTAATTGGTGGGGTAGCTGGGGTTTGGCCTTCTCTACCATGCAGGCTCCATCCTTTGCTTTTCTCGTAGGACCACCCTGGGGATGGGACAGGCTGAGCTGTCCATCTTTCCCAGCTGCGGGCAGGTGCTGGGAGCCAAGCCCTCCTCCAGAACTGGGGAGGTGTTGGGGGGGTACTGTCTAGGCTTCAGAAATCCTCCTGAGGCCATGCCCCAGCCACACCCCTGGACTTAGCCAGCCATGCCACCAGCACAACCATTGGCTGGCATGGGTACAGCAGAGGACTAGAGGCCCATCAAGGACGGTGGTGATAAACCCACCTGTCAGGGAGGGGCCGCCAAGGCACTTCAGTACTAGGGAAAACCGGCATCAGCTTTGCCCAGCCCAGAGTCCCAGGAGTGCTGGGAGGGAAGTTTTTGGTGGGCAACCCCAGGCTGAGCATGCGAGCTGTCCAGCACAGGAGGAGCAGACTGGGCCTCTTGTGGTCAGAGAATCTGAACAGCCTTTGGCATGATCTGTGATCTTGTCCTTATTATAAAAGGAATACATATTCACTGCAGAAAATTTAGAAACTACACTTATGCAAAAAGAAGAAAATTTAAAATAACCCACAATCCCACTACCCCAAAATAACTCCTGTTAACATTTTGAGCATAATACCCTCCCAGACTTTCCTATGCATAGAATATATATTTTTGGTACTAAGTGGGATCATACTGTACATTCCATTTTATAACTTCTTTTCACTTAACTATGTCTCATACTAAATCACTAAGTATTCTTCCACAACATCATTTTTTAATGACTGAATTAGCCAAAGAATACTAAAAGGATGGCTGAAGACACTAAAGGAAAATTTTATAATACAGAACACTACAATTAAGCATCAAACAGGAAAATGCCCTTTGTCAACAAATCAGCTCTATGATTACAGAAAAATATTATTTTTTAAGTTTTTTCCCATGTAGCCCAAATTCTACAATATTTTAAAAAACCAAACTTGATTTAAAGACATGACCGTCAAAAGAGAGCTCCCTTCTCTGAGACCTTCTCTTACTGAAATGGATCAGTGAGAAAAACAGCCAGATCTGCGCATCCAAAGATCTTCCAGGCTACCTAGGCATGATCTCTATAGTTCTGAGAAGCAAAAGAATAGAGTAATTTAAACCAATAAGAGGTTATGTCCAGAGTTGTGTGTGTAGGTCTGTGTGTATGTGTATAAAAGCAACAATGGATATCTGAGAATTTGTTGATGAATAAATGATATTGGGGTGGGGATGTACATGTATGAAAGCTAATCAATTCTGAGCAAAAGTGAAAAGGTTTACTACTGACCTTTATAACTAATACTATGAATGTTTCTACACTGATCTGAGCTCAAGGGGCAGGAGTCTCCCGCTGACTAGTGGTATCTTCAGATATTAATAATACCATCATTTTGAAGGACTGACTTGACTTCCTCTCACTGCAGATGTCATGGACTGAATGCTTGCGTCCCCTCAAAATTCATATGTTGAAGCACTCGTGCATGCGTGCTAAGTCGCTTCAGTCATGTACAACTCTTTGCAACCCTATGGACTCTAGCCCTCCAGACTCCTCTGTCCATGGGGTTCTCCAGGCAAGAATACTGGAGTGGGATGCCATGACCTCCAGGAGCTCTTCACGACTCAGGGAGGTTGAACCTGTGTCTCCTGCGGCTCCTGCACTGCAGGCGGATTCTTTACCACTGAGCCACCGGGGAAGCCCATTGAAACCCTCACCTTCAATGTAACGGTATTTGGAGGTGGAAGGTGATCAGGGTTAGATGAAGCCTGAGGATTGGGCCCTTGTGATGGGATTAGCACCCTAATAGGAAGAGATACTAGAGCCCTCTCCCCACCGTGTGAGGTCATCAAGAAAGCAGCAGTCTGCAAGCCAGAAGAGGGCCCTCACTAGAACCTGACCACACCACATCTCGATCGCAGACTTCGAGCCTCTGGAACTGTGAGAAATAAACTCCTGCAGCTTAAGCCACCCTATTTGCGCTATTCTGTCATGGCTGCAGAAGCAGGCTAAGACCTCAGGTAAGATGTCTAGGGTAGTTTGGGGACGGTAAGATTGCAGTCATCTGGACTTTGTCAAGCCATTCCCCAAGAAGAGACCCAGAGGGACTCGCAGCTACTCTGCCAGGAAGGAGGCACGTCCCTCAAATGGGACATGGGAGCTTGGGCTGGGGTCTGCTGTTTCATGGTGACAACAGATGAGGTGCAAAGAGGCTAGAGATGGTCCTCCAGGGCTCCTCTTGGACGAGGCACAGGCAGAGCCCCTGGGGTCCCTCCCTCCCACTGTGGTCTCACCGGGAGCCCCACGGAAGAGGGGTAAATGAGTGGAGAACACGAGGGAGCTTATAGGGGTCAGAGCTTGGGCCAACTCCAAGAAGAGCAAAGGGGGCTTCCCCAGGGTCAGGAGATCCCACACAGGGTTCCCCTTTGGGGACCGGGGTTGAGGCCTTGAGAGCAGCTCCACACAGACTCGGGCCCTCACCAGAGCAGGATGAGCCGGGGTGCTGGAGAGGCTGAGAATCCCGCCCCCTCCCCACCCAGGTCCAGCCTCAGGATCTGCCAGCAGCTATTCCTACCACTGATCCCCACAGCTTGGTTGAAAACCCAAGGAGGAGATCAGCCTGCGGCAGAACCAAAGGTGACTGGCGGTAAGCTGTGCCAGCCTCAGAGCCACTGCGACCCAACAGCAATGTCCTTGGGAGCACAGATCCGTGCTTGCAAAGCATCATGGACGCCAAGCAACTGCGGCTTCTGGTTTACTGCTTATCTTTCCTGTGCATTTTAGGGAAGCTCCTTTAGGAAAACACCAACCTGCCAAGGACGAAATAAAGATGGAGGATCTCTGCCCAGGTGGGAGCCACTTTAATAAGTGCCCCAGAGGCTGAGCCCAGGGAGAACAATGGTCAGCGACTCAGGGTGCTGGCGGCCCTGGGAGACACAGATTTCAGATCCCATGTGTAGGCCTCCTGGTGCCTAGAGTGATCCCACATGACAGGAAGTCCAGGCTAGGGCTGGTGCAGGGCTGGGTGATCCAGCACCTCCCTCTGTCACCAGGACACAGGTCCTGCCCCCTGCCTGCCCCGCACCTCCCGTCAGGCTGGGAGCAGGAGGGCTGTGGTAGATCCATAGCAACATCCCGAGGCCCCTCTTAGAAGCCAAGAACCATTCACAGAAGCTGACTCTCCATGCTGGAAGATACTCCTCCTGTCTCATCAGCCAGAACCAGTCATCGCTAAGAGCACAGCGCCTCCCATGGACCGAGTGCTCAGTCTTGAGGTCAGGGTGGCCTCCCTCTCCCTGCACCAAGCCCAGGTCAGTAAGAAGTGAGAGGGCCTGGATGCCCCTGGCCATCTTCCCAGCAAGGCTCTTCCCTGCTTGCCCTCTGAGACATCACCATGAGACGCTGTGTTCACTCTCACCAGACCTTCACCCTCTCCATCACCACCCAGAACACTCACCCCAGTGTTCAGATCCTCAGGCGATCTGGAGGGTAGAAAGTGGCCCCGCTGCCCCTCTGAGGTGCCTGGGCTCACAGGCGAGCTGCATGTCCACAAGGCCTGGCCAGGCCACATGCTAAGGGGCATAGGGCAAGACAGGATGGCCCGCTCCCAAAGACGAAATCGCCTGGGTGAGGACGACCATTCTAACACAGGAATGGCCTGTGCTGGGGCCCAAGGAGGATCACGGGGTCCACATTTGTGGGGCCACTGGCTGAGCAGGGCTGGAAAAGTCCACACTGATAGCGGTCCTCCGGGCAGTGGGAGAGTCCCCTCTTCTTCTAGGAGCAGACAAGCCCTCAATCAGAAGCCAGCCTCTGGGGAAGGGGCTGGTATCCCCTCTGCAGGCCACTCGAAGACCCCAGCCCCCTCTGCCCGTAAACAGTAGCTACCGCGGGTCTGTCTGCACACTGCCTCCCTCCACAGCTTCTTACACACCCAGACACCCTCTCTCCTCGCCCTTCTCTTTTCCATTCACAGCTAGAATTAAGTGACTCCGCAGAGAGGTGGGGAGGAAAAAGTGCCATCCCCTTGACCTGACAGTTTGGCCCCAGAACCCCTATTATACTAATCACCACCCAACTCACACCTTCGTCTTGGGCCACATGGTCCTGGCAATACCGGTAAAACAAAAGTGCCTTCTACCACTTCCTATAAGCCTGCTAGCCAAGGGGCCCACTTGAGCGCAACTCAATAGCATGTGCTTGCGGCCACATCAGTTCTGTCAAAGGTGTTCCATTGTGCCGATGGACAGGTGGACAAGCCAGGTTTTCCCTGACTCTCAGGCTGCCAGCCACTGGCTTCTTCCCATTGAATGAGGCACCAAACGCTCTAAGAGGAGCTAGCCCATGGGCTCCTCCGGCCACACCCAGCCCAGCACTTTGGTTTTTTTTTTTTTTTTTTTCTATTGCATAATATTTTTATTTTATTTTTTTTATATAATTTATTTATTTATTTTAGTTGGGGGCTAATTACTTTACAATATTGTAGTAGTTTTTGCCATACATTGACATGAATCAGCCATGGGTTCACATGTGCTTCCCCTCCCGAACCCTCCTCCCACCTCCCTCCCCTTCCCATCCCTCTGGGTCATCCCAACGCTCCATCCCTGAGCATCCGTCCCATGCATAGAACATGGAATCGTGTTCCGCTTCACATATGACAATATACATGTTTCAATGTTATTGTCCCAGGACGTCCCACCCTCACCTTCTCCCTCAGAGTCCACAGGACTCTTCTATGCATCTGTGTCTCTTATTCTGCCTCACATATAGGGTTACCATTACCATCTTTCAAATTCCATATACATGCATTAGTATACTGTATTGGTGCTTTTCTTTCTGGCTCACTTCACTCTGTATAATGGGCTCCAGTTTCATCCATCTCAATAGAACCGATTCAAATGTATTTTTTTTAATGCCAGCCCAGCACTTTGAACAGTCTTCTCTTACCTTCTCCATCTTCTAAGGGACCCAGAAAGTGAGACACTGACCTGCATGGCTGGGGTATTTGTCTCCTGGGGCCACTGAAACAAACTATCACAAACTGAGTGGGCTAAAACAACACAGTTTTATTCCTAAACAGTTTTGGAGGCCAAAAGCCTGACACTAAGGTGTTGGCAGTGCTGTGCACTCTGGAAAGGCTTACATCACATCACTTCAATCCCTGCCTCTGCCCTCACATGACTGTCTGTCTCTGTATGTCCTCTTCTCTTCCTATAAGGACACCAGTCCCTGGATTTAGGGCCCACGCTACCCCAGTAAGACCTCACTTTAACTTGATTAAAGCTGCAAAGACCCTATTCCCAAAGAAGATATCATTCACAGGTCCCCAGAGTTAGGACTTGGACGTATGGAGACACAAAATAACGCATATTGTAGGTCTCTCCTGGAAGGTCAAGGGTGGATGGGCACACAGTGCCAGGCCTGTCTCCCCACGCCCCTCCATCACCTGCATGCCAGCCAGCCTCTGCTCCAGTGCCCCAGGATGGAGTCCTCACAGCCTCCTGAGTCCTGCTGACGTTCACATCTCTCAGAACCAAACTCTGTCTCCCTAGAGCTTGCACCCACACATCCTTTTTCTGCCTTTGAACACAAAGGGACAAGCCTACTTCCTCCTCCACATGACAGACCTTTGAATAATTAGAGCACGGCAGCAGGCCCACCCCCACCCACCCTGCCTCTCCAAGGCTCCTGGTGGCTTCAAGGGCCCACCTGTCATGTGTGTGCCCCCCCTTCACACCCCAGCTAAGCGAGCCCCATTGGCCACCATATTTTCCTAAAGCAAGATACAGAACTGGCCACAAATGCCCCAGGGAGATGCCCCTCCCCAAACACGAACTGGGGCAAACTGCCCCTGCCCAAACACGAACACCCCTAGAAGCTGGGGGTGCTAGAGAGGGAAGGTGCAGGGACTCGAGACCCTGGCTGAGGTGGTGGGGTGGGCACCGCGACAGCCCCTCGCCCTTGGTTGGGCTCTGGGGCTGTGATTCACCTATTCTGCAAACACAAGCCCCCCTGCTGTGGGAGACAGATGGAAGAAGAGCTGGTCCCAGCCAGTCTGTCAGCAAAATCTGTGCCATCATATAAAGACTTCTCTCCCAGAGGCTGATAGCTTCCCTGATCACAGGGTAGGGTCTATATATGTGCCTGGAGCTTGACAAAGTCTTGCTGAATGAATGAATGCGTTAATGGCTGAAGTGAACTGGGGAACTGGAGACATCTCATCTCTCCTCCTTCTACCCTGCAGCCCCTGAGACAGCTCGCTGCGGAGTTACATGGTAAATGTGGCTGTTGGGGAGACTTCCATGGTCAGAGCAGGACACCCTCAGTGCTGCCTCCTCCCAAGGCCCAGTTTCCTCCTCTGGAGCAGAGCTTTCTGTGTGTGCAGAGAAAGCAGGATAATAAAGGGAGGAGGGGTTTTGAAAGCTCTCCAGGGCTGCCCACTGTTTTGGGGGGCAGCACCAGGGCAGTGAAGCATGAACAGAGGCTCTCAAGCCACACATGGTTCCTTTAAACCCAGGAATTTCAGACAAACAAGATCAACAGACCTTAGGAACCCAGATGGGGTTGGAAGTCTGCAACTGCCATTAGACCCAGAAGGCCGCTGCCATGAGCAGCTCAGGTCTAAGGCTTCAAGATCAAGTGATGGCTTAATACAGCTGGTCCAGAAGCAACTCCAAGACAGCATATAATAGTCAAAGTCTGAGAGTAGCCCATAGGTAAAGAGTACCCCAGAACAAATAAAAAAGAAAATTCTCCATGGATATATAGACAAAGCACATGAACAGATAGTTCACAGAAGTCAAACGCAAATAAATAATAAACAGAAAAAATATAATCTACCTTCCTAGAGTTGAGGAAATGTAAGTTTAAATGCTATTTTGTACCCTTAGACTGGCAAATATTTTAAGAAATAATAAATGATACTAGTATGGGTGTAGGATAAAGAATTCTCACATGGTGTGGCAAATTCTGTAAATACTTTCAAATTTGTAAAGCAATCCAGCTGTAGTTATTAAAACTTAAGATATACATGCCCTTGGCCCCCAATAATTCCACTTCTGGGATTTTCTCCAAAAAAGCAGAAACAGCCAGGAAAATACATAGCACATGAAAACGACATATGTGCATATATGCACATAGGTTGGTCACCATGAGCAAAGTGGGTATTTGGGGAGGGGACACTTCCCGCTCGTAGCAGAGGTCAGAAGTAACCCCAGAGAGCTGGATTTGGGGAGCAGTAAGCGAGACTAATTGCTTCACTTTAGATACTTCTGTCTTAGAAGACCTAATACAATAAATAAATAATGACTTTATAACTCATGCGACTGCAGTTTTTAAATGACTAAGGAAATGATTTCAAAATGAAGCTTTTTTTTTTTTTTTTTACTTCCTCTGCTGTTACAGGTGGAGTTGCCAGATTCAGCAAATAAAAACACAGGATCCTTGGATACATTTGTGAATTTCAGATAAACAACATTTAAAAAAATATAGGTATGTACCATGCAATATTTGGCACTTACTTATACAAAAAGATTCTTTGTTGTTTATCTGAAATTCAAATTTAACTGGGCATCCCGGGTTTTATCTGGCAACTTTAGTTACAGGGGGAGGGAAATGAAAGATCTCTGTAACTCAAATTTAAATTCTTTTCTTCCAGCTCCCCCTGAAAACCTGTCACAGCCATGACGATGTTTTCTTTTTTCCTCCCAGTGATCACAAGCACGCACACGCACACACGCACACACACTCACATGTTTTGATCATCACTCGTCACCCTCCAAAAGAACATTCTCTGACTGGCATACACTGATGTTCTTCACGGTTCCTATTTGAGAGTCAGGATGTCACATCAAAGCTCCTAGAGCAGCGCCTGGGCCTTTCCCATTATGTGCCCAAGCCCAGCAGGGCCAGGCACACGGAAAACAGTCAGCAAACTGGGGGAGACCAGTTAACGGAGGATCAGGTGCACCCTGGAGGAAGGATGGTGCCCCAGCTTCCTGCCCATTGCTTGGCCAGGTCACGCCTTTGACAAATTCTTAGCCATGGTGGGCATCGGAACCTGCTCAAGCTGCCAGGTGCGCCTTCTGCCCCCTCTCTCCCAGCACTGAACACACAGCGCATGAACTTCATACAGAGCGGCCTAAGTCATTGCTTCCAAAGGTGATGTTTGCATCTCGTTGCATGTTATTCACTTGCTGTCATGGTGAGGAGACCCAGGACTGAGGATGGGGAGGCTGGAGCCAGGGTGACCTTAACCAGGTTATAGGCTGCTCAAACTCCTCACCTGTAGAAGCAGAGATTGGGTGGATGTTCCTGAAGGGATTTCTAAGCCTTTCTGGGCTTCAGGTCAGGAGTGTCTCAACCTGCCTACTCCAGGGTATGCCACTCGCCCACTCTCACCCAAAGCAGAGAATGTAACCACTGGCCACAGGAAAGTCCTCGGCCCTCTCCTCGAGGCCCAGACAGCTCTGCAGGCCCAGGAATCCCCTGCTGGAATCACTGCTTAACCCCCTGTCCATCGCGTCGAGTTGCGGAAGCCACAGACGCGACATTAGCATTACAACCCACACTGATCTTTGTCAATTACGCTCCAGTATTTGAGCTCTAACCAGCTTTAAATTGAATCAGGACAAAATCATCAGAATAAAAAGAGCCCAAGCCCCAGCCTTTCAATTCCAGCACTGGAAAAAAAAGTTATACATTTCATAATGGCCTTCTACCCCATAATGAACAGGAAAAATAAATTAGATTCCAAGCTAAGGGTATATTTATGCAATTTCATTATGTGCCCATGAGCAAGCCTGGTTTTCACCAAGATAAAAATGAGCTCTCAGAAACACTCGCACTAAATAAATGGAGTGATTTAACAGCTTAACAGAGAGCGTGGAGGAGGAACTGAAGGACAACGTCAAAAATGGAAAGTAAAAATAATAGGGACATCCGACGTGCCTCCTGTGCTGTGTGCCCCATGCCCGAGGTGCCAGGTCTGTGTGGCCCTCTGAGCAGCATCTCTATTCTTGGAGGCCTGGGCAACCAAGGCCAAGATGGGCAGAGGGAACACGGATTCTCCTGTGTTCTGCACACCGATCAGCAGAACATCCGCCCCCAGCGCCCCAGGCCCCGAGGTCAGTTCTTCATGGTCCACACCAGCTTCCAGAGATGACCTTGCTCAGGTAGCTTCTGCAGTAAAACTCTGGGCTGTCCTAGCCCTTCTGGTCCTCATCACTAACCTTCTTGCCTCTTTTCCAGAAGTTCCTCTTGGTTCTTTTGCTTCCATGTCAGGGTTACCTGACGCTCCTGTGGCCCCAGCTTCAGGGCACCTCCATGCCCGTGGGTTCTCTTCCAGGGTCCCCGGGCACCAGTTGCCCAGCATTCACACTAGCATTTCTTTTTTCTAGAAATGAAAACAAGTTCTCTGCTGCTTTTGAACTCTCTAAGCATGTGGTTTCTTTCTTTTTTTCCCAGTGCATTGTTTACCGTGTGATGCTCTGGAACCTCGGTGTGAGAGGCGTTGTGTAAGCGCGTCTCACAGTTGTTGTGAAGGTTGACAAAATAAGGCATTTATTTTTACTCTTTTAATGCATATTTACAAAGCTGGAGGGTGTCCCCCGAAAACCCCAGTGGTGTGTAGCTGGGACAAACTTGGAGTGAGACAGCTCTGGGACCTCTCTCAAAGGCAGCGCTGCTGACTTCCGGAGGCGTCCTTTTCAGCCTCGCTGAGGGGCTCCCTGGTGCTGCCAACAAGTGAGAAGAAAAGGTCATCGATTCTTGGAATCTCAGTCCCGGGGCACCTTCCGGGGGGAATCTCCCTCTTCACAGGTAAGGATATCAAGGCTCCGACAGACCAGGGAGGGATCCCAGCTCATCCGTGTGGGAGGGGGGTCTTCCATCAGCCTGCCCCACAGAAATATCATGCCAAGCACATGGATCATTACATGTTCTAGTAGTCACATTAAAATTTCCGCAAAAATGGTGAAATTAATTTTAAGGATGTATTTCATGTAACCCAATATATTCAAAGTATTATCATGTCAATATGCATTCCACGTAAGAAATTACACATGCGATGGTGCACATGCTTTGTCAGAGTGCTGCATTTTGAAATCCTGCCTGCATTTTACGTCCACAGCTCATCTCTACCCAGACAGGCCACAGGCTGGCGGCCTCCCTCTCGGGGGAGGGCAGCACAGAACTTCTTCACGTCACCGTCTCACTTACAAACAGCCCCAAGCCTAAAAGACGACCAGGCAGGCATAGGTGGCTGCCGACTGGTACAGGGAAATGCAGCCAGTGCCCAGAAAGGCATGTTTACAACCTTTAGTATTGTTCCAAAATCTCCATGAGACCATAATGAAGAGACCACCACGGCCACAGCCATGTCTCTTGAGTATCTTCTGTGTCAGGAACAAAGGACTCTGCAGGTGACGTATGGCCGCATCCTCTGGATAGCTCTGAGAGGCAAGTGCTGTCATCACTGGGACGTCCCATCAACAGCAGAGGCTGAGACGGGGCTGCCGCAAAATCACACAGTGAGTCAACAGCCGTCAGGGAGCTGCAACTTCTACGTTCATCAGCCTCTGAGGGCAGAATCTCCCCTCCTGACAGGAAACGACTTGGAACCAAACAGGCACCGGATACCCCTACTTCTCACTCCCGGCAGCCATCAGCTACTCAACGGACATGGGGCAAAACCAAGACCTGCCTGCTTCGATGCGTTCCCTCCTTTCCCATGGCCTCCAAGGAGAAGAAATAAACAAGCAGACAGACAAATACCAACGAACAAAGATAAACACCAATGAAGGAAGATGAGACGAGCTGTGAAGATTAAGCATGCCAAGCTGGAGCCAGCCTCGTGGTCTTAGGTGCCAAGCCCATCAGCTTGTTAGTGCAGAAGGAGCTGGAGTTCCGCAGCCTAGAGTGATTCCTGGCTCCTGCCCAGTGAAAATGCAGTGAGTGGATGACCAGCAAAGACACAGTCAGTGCCCAGAGAAGGGGGCACAGACAGGGGGGAGCACCAAGAAGTTTGCTGAAGACACCGTGGGACAGAGGGACTCGAACACCCTCCCTGACCCTCGCCCTCAGCTCCTTCCACGCCTGCTAAGGTTGGGGTTGAGTCCACTGGGGCTGGTTGTCATCCGCACAGCTGCCCCACGAGCGGGTTTGAGGAAGCTGTGTTAGCTGGTGGCTAGCTGGCAGTGGTGACTGGACCCAACCCCAGCCGCTCACCGTTTCAGCAATGCCTGCTCAGGTTTTTGTTTCTCCGTGTGGGTCAGGTGGGGCCCTACCTGTACCAGGAGAGCACATTGGCGTCAGCCCCTGGGATGCTATACGGTTCAGGACGTGTGCTACTCTGTGGTTACGTGCTGGTGACTGGTGCTGGGGGCAGGAGGCCTCGAGGAAACGCGGGAAACGAGGAGGTCTCTCCTCCATGCCTGGGGAGCTGATGCGGAGAAAGGAACGAACAGCAGAGAGGGGAGGGCAAAAGCAGAAAGGGCATGGGTGCTCCCCAAGCTTCAAGGAGTTTGTTCCTCCCACTGGAGCTCCTCCACCCTCCAAGCCTCCCCCCTGCCCACCGCCCTGACACCCTGAGAACCACCCGCAGGCACTGCACCTGCCACAGCACAGCCCAGGCCCCCAGCAGACGGCACCCGGCCGCCTTGCTTGATGGCCTGGGGAAGGGTGTCCACCTGCCTCTGTCGGCGTCCCCAAGCCACCCCCTTGGTGCTCTTACATAATTCGGGTCCTTCCCCACCCACGAGCAGCGCCGTCCTCCAAGTCCCCCCACCTTCTAGACACGGGGGTGTAACATCTGCTCACACTGCTCCTCTCCAAGAGAACACCGTCCCCCACACACCGCACCCCAAACTCAAACACTGCCACCCTTCCTCAAAGCTGCAAGGGATAAAAAATAACATAAAATAAAAACATGCTACCACTGCCACCCACCACATCATTAAGGGCAAAAAAAAAACAAGTCTTCTACAAATAAAACTCTTTCCTTCTCGTTCTAGAAAAACAGTAACGAAGGGGGGGGGGGGGGCGGTGGCGGGAATGCAGGGAGGGAGCAGACGAGAGCTGCTCTGCCTTTTCATCTCCAGTGCTGAGATCATCTTTGATATTTCTTATTTTTAAAAAAGAAAGAGAATTCCACAGAGGTGCAAGCACGGGCTCCCAGTACTCCTACCGCGAGCATTCATGTGGGCAAAAGGTATTAGAATTCAGCGCCAGAAAGCTGCATCCGGGGGGTCCCAGTTTCCCCTGCCCTCATCTCATTCCCCTTCCTGCAAAGGAGCACGTCCAATGGAACAGAGGAGGGGGTGTGTTTGGTTTCAGATCAAGAGGCCAAGATCTGCACTGCTGGAACCCTGGCAACATGGAGAGCACAACTGGGGGTGCGCCAAGTTGGCCGGGAGCCATCCCGAGACTCCACACACTTCCCAGCACCCCCACCTCAACCTCAAGGCAGAGGGAACCCGGCTCCCGTGTCCTTCCAGCCAGCCAAGTGTTTAATGGCTTGATGCCTGCCTGCCCTTCCAAACTCTTCCATGAAAGCAAGAGGGAAATCCGTAATTTTCCCCCAGGAGACGCTGTCTAATCTGTTTCCCATTATCTAATTCAGCCTCACTTTGGCGACCATGGATCCCCTTTCTGTGTGTTCTCACCTGCTCCATGTCCTCACTGCCCTGGTCTGGATGCCCCCACCCAGCTGTAGCCAAGACTCCCTCTGGTTCATCATCTGGGCAAAAAGTCACTCCCCTTCTCAGTCACCTAGTTTACTGCACTGTCTTTGGAAGATCTTTGTGGGTGTGGAAGCCTCCCCTTTGGTTATACCTACATAGCTAACTGCGTGTGTGTGCACAGGAGTGTATACTATACGCAAAAGCCATCATGTTACAATATAGATAAATCCAAAATGTGTGGGATACAATTTACTGATGTGCATAATGACATATTTAAAGAAAATCACCTTCACGAGGTTTACAGGGTGTCCAAGAAGGTCACGGCTGCAGTCTGGATCTCAAGGGGTCCTTACCTCCCCAGATGTACATTCTCACTTGTCGCCACCACTGAGCCTTGAGTGTGTGAACCCATCACAAACATTCCTAAGGATGGCAGGAGAGAGTCCAAACCCAAGGCTGCTTTCCAGCCAAAACAGAGGGATCCAGCCCTAGAAAGTTGTGTTTAGGGAGGACTTATTTGGAGTTTCACTGTCTCCCCCTTTCATTCACAAGGATAGACAAATGAGTTCCATCAGGTGAAACGTTGTCATCAAGGTTCCCACAACTGCCAGTGAGGTCCTGTCTGCTCACTGAGCTCCTCTAGTCTCTGCTCCAAGCCTTCGATTCCCAGCACCCAAAGAGCAAGCTCTCTAAAGCGGGATGACTGATGGCCTGTTCGAGCAGGTACGCCAAGAGCAGGGCATCCCTTGGTTCCCTCCCGCCTGCTGGTGCTCCCAGCTGCCCTGTCCCCACAGTTAAGGTTCACTTCATGGCAGGCAACCTTCTCAGGGCTGAGAATGGAAGCTGGATGCTGGGCAGTGCCTTCCCACCAGGAAGACCCTCACATGCCAACCCTTGTGATGGAGAACAACAAAGAATGACGACCGAAGAGGAAAAGGAGTGTTCCCGCGGCCTAGTGGCTCAGAAGTTACAGAATCTGGAGGGTCCACATGGTTCCTTTTCTCTTTTCTATTAAAAATCTGCTGCTTGGGGGAGGGAGTCAGAGAGGACCAAGCATGGAGGACTCATAGGAACAAGTCCCCAGACAGGCTCTCTCACTTTCTCTCTACTTGGAATGGGGGTCCACTTGCAAAAACAAATCTGGAACACAGGCAGGAAATGTTCATTTTCACAGAACATCCATGTGGTGAAAAACAGAGGAGACATCCTTTTTATTCAAGTCGAGCAGCTGCTTGTCCAGCGCCGACAGCATGCATGAGGCCCACAAAGGAAGGCAAAGGAGAGATGGGCCAGGAGGTTCCGGGGGGGTCAGGGGACAGCGGGGAGGGGTGGAGGTGCTCCACCATGGTGCTCCCCCAGAACAGGCCTGAGTGCCCGGCTATACCCAAACATGCCCACCCTCGCCCACAGTTCCCCCTCTCCCTCCCTCTTTCTCCCAAAAAAGGACCAGCCTGCTTTTGAGATTCCCAGAGCTCAGAAGTCCAAGCAAGCATCTTGCCTGGGGCAGGGAGGGGCAGTGGGGAGCAGTGGTTCCCTCCCCTCCCCAAAGGGCTGGTGCAGCCCTGTGACATGGCTCTGTCACCACCCCAAGAGCCATGGGTGTGCCCAGGATGGTCGTACAGACGAATCCAAAAGAAATGTGCTGGTTAAGTAGCACTAGCTGCTAGAGGAGGGCCCTGGTTGGATCCACTCCCCATCCTTGGGCTCATGTGGCCCCCAGGAAGCCCCTTCAGCTCCTTGGGCCTCCATCCTCTTCTGTGAGGTCGGGAACACCCAGCTTCTTCAGCATGCCACTGTCCCTCCACAGGACCCCTCTAAACCTGAGAATATATCCTGTTCACATCTGCAGGTTTCATACATCTTTGGGTATCTCTTCATCCCAATGTCTATGTCAGGGCCTGGCACGCAGTTGGCACTCAATAAATATTTGTGAAATGAATATAGAAATGCTTACTTGCTGCATTTCATTTTATCCTCATAAAAACCCTGTGAGCTAGCAAGAGCCCTCATTAGCCTACTGGGGACAATCATCATTGTTGCAGGAACGGATGCAGTTGACTGTAGGAACTCTGTGTTTACATGATTTCATTTCTTTCTTTCCTCCAGGCCGTGAGGTGGTACGATTATTACTGATGTTTTGCAGATGGAAAAACTGAGGCTTGGGATGGGGAGATGCACTGTCTGAGGTCCCTTGTGCCCATAACGGAACAAATGCCCATTTCAACCAGGCCAGTTTTTGCCTACTTTTCACGAAGGCTAAGGGAAGGCTGCTGGTGAGCAAGAGAAAACAAAGCCTCAGGTTTTCACCAAGCAGAGCAGGTATGTGGCTCTCCTATGGTGCTGAGGGACGGGGAGCCCCCAGAAGGGGATGAGGCAGAGAAATGAAAGAGGAAGCAGATTCCTGCTTGCATTTCACATCCCTGTCCCTCAGGAGGGAGAGGAAAGGAGAGGAGACAACATGAACATTCCTTCACCATGTGGCCCAATATCACAGCTGAGAAGGCCCCACAGCTGTGGGCACAAGCCTCTGCTTGGCAGGGCTAACTTTAAAAATAAGAAGAGTTGAATCATCATAAAAAGTAAGAATTTTCCAGGCTCAGAGACATGACAGATGAAGCACTTTACCTAAAAAGCCCTAGTGTTCTGGGAAGCGCACACACACACACACACACACACACACACACACACACACACAAAACCCCAAAACTGTGGAAAACCAGCCTCCACAGCAAAATAAAGACATATTGACTGTCCTTGCTGGGCACCTGCTGAGAGCTCTTGGGAACTCCCCCCACAAATCCTCCCTTTATCTCTATCTTCTGGGGTCTACACTAGGAAAAGTCTACATCAGAACAACAGGTCAGAGACAGGCCAGGGCCTAGTCAGGCTTAAGGATCCTGAATACCCCACAGAGTGCTTGGAATGAAGGGGTCTGGAACCAGGAAATTATTATTTTAGAGCGTCAGAGAGCAGAAGCATCTCTACACCAGAAATATCACCATGAAAGCTTGAATAGTAGGACAAACTCTCATAAAAGGGGCAATTTCATGGAGCCCTACCTCTTCCATAGGAGTCAGCTCATGAATCAGTGGAGAAGTGAGGACTGATGGAATTGAGTGGATGTGATGCAAGTAAAGCTAAACTAAAAGAGTAAAACAGGGTCCGAGATCAGGGGAGAAAGTTCCAAATACAAGTCCACATGCTTACTGCAGGGAAGCATGGCGTATACTTGTCCAGCACCCAGCTTGGAGCTGAGGACTTCATATTTACTGAAGCAGCACTACATGTCAATATCACCTGTATAATGACTGAGTGACTAAGTGGATGGATGGATGGATGCTCAGGCCAGACTCATAGATGGAGAGGTGGATGATGCTCTATTGACCTCAAAGGAAGCAAATGGAGCTCAGAATCCATAGTGCTGAGAACACGACTTTGTAATTCAGAAGTTCTCAAAATCTAGCACCTGGTATTCTAGATCAGTGCTGCCCATTAGAACTTTCTGGAATGGTGACTCCAATATGCTGACCATGAGTCATATGTGGCTATTGAGAACTTGAAAATGTGGCTAGTGCAACTGAGCCACCGAATCTTCGGTTTTACATAAATAGTCACGGGCAGCTCGTAGCTACCATGGTGGACAGCACTGTTCTAGAGTTTCCCAACACACCTTTGCATGTGCTGATCCTCCCTGGGTGGCTGTTTGAAAGACAGGCCACCTAAGGACAGTCAGGAAGGGTGACTTTTTGAGAAACTGATATCAACACAAGCAGGGCCATTATTTTTGTAAAATCTGTTAGATTAAAAAACATTGCTGTTCTCTCTCTCAGAAAATTATGTGTTTGTTTTTCTTCTTTTTATTTGCTGTTGTACAGATTGATTAGCGTTGGAAGTACCTGCTCTTTAAAGGTTTGGTTTAAATTCCCCCATGGAACCACCCAGACCTTCTTTGTGTGGGAGTAGCTTAAAATTTTTCTATCTTCCATGCAAACTGGTAAGTTTTGGTAAATTAGATTTCTCTTATTTCTTGTGTTTCTCATGCTTTCTTCCTCTTAACCTTGATTCTGCCAGCTAATGGTTCAGCTATTTACTTTTTCAAAAACCAGCTTTTTACCTATCAATCCCATTTTCTATCTGTGACTCATATTCACTATCTATTAACTTCATTAATGCCTTCTTTCTGCTTTCCTTCAGTTTATCATTCTTTTATTCTTTCTCTAACTGTTTGAGTCATATATTTAATTCATTTAGTTCTAATTCTCTCTTTTGTAGACTGACCTTTTTAAGGACATGAATTTTCTCTATCCCTCTCCTCTCACTGCCACCAGGCACAGCTAGTCCTTTATTGTGGGGACTTCATACACCCCTCTGGGAGCCTGCCCCTCTTGTGATGTATTTGCTGGCAGCATGTCTCCCCCACTGGACTGGGCTCCTCAGAGTCAGGGTCTTTAGCAGCTCTGGACATCTAGCACCTAAAAGTGTCTGACACACCTAAGGTCATCAGTAAATACAGAAAGCATGGAGTGGTGAATAATTTCATTGTGATAATTGTAAAGCCCACATTTGAGCATTTATCCTATGCCAGGCACAGGACTAGATGCACAGTGGACATCAGTTCTCTCATCCTCAGTCAATTCCACGGGGAGGAGTTTGCACTCCCCCTTTCACAGTGAAGGAAACCAGGGCTCAGAGCAGTTAAGGACTTTCCCAAGTCACAACCCTCAGAACTCACGAACCCACTGCCTGTGCCCCCGAGTGCAGATCTCAGGAAGCAGAGGGCAGTAGCCAGTGTGAGACAGAGAGCAGCACGTGGCTCTGCAGTCAGAGTGCAGGCTTGGGTATGAATCCAGATCTACTACTACGAGCTGTAGGCTCAAAGCAAACAATTGAACTTCAATGTGCCTCAGTTGTTTCATCTCTAAAATGGACAAAAATACCCATACCCACAAGACTGTTGTAAGAATTAGATGTAAACACATAGTACCATGCTTGGCCTGTGGGAAACACTCAGGAGCTGGTGGTGATGGTGATAGTTATGATGGTCATTTGATGGTGGTGATGGTGGTGGTAGAGATGGTAATGATGGTAGAAGTGGTGGTGATGATGGTGGTGGTGATGGTAACAACAACTGTATCATCCAGTATTCCAATTAGCACAATGCCACCAAAACCCAACATCACACAGTAGAAAAAGGTCCCAAGAGGAAGACAAATAAATGCCCACAGAGCTGAAGGAATAGAAAATCATAAAATTTCAGATCAGGAAAGCACATTACTTTACAGATGGAGAAAGCACAGACCAGAGTAGTACGAGGGGTTTGTCCAAGGTCTCACACCTGTTTGCAGCCGGCTCTGACTTTCTGATCCGTGCTAACTCCCCACCGTTGCCTCAAACACCATCCGAGCACTTACCCTGTGCAGGGCCCAAGTTTAGAGCCCAAAGAGATGAACACAGGAGGGACACTATCACACAAAGCATAACAGATAGTATTTCCATTCGGTGCAGGGAGGAGGGAGGAGCCACCCCACTTGGCTCCACAGAGCACTGTTCTCGGGGGCCCAGGAGGGGAGGCAAGACCAGGCTGGACGTGAAGTTAGCAGGAGGGAGCACAGCATGGGCTGCCCAGCATAAGGCCTGCAGGAGAACGAAGGGGTAGCACAAGATGAGTGTAACACAAATGAGTGACGGGAGTAGGAGTTGTAAACACATACAGAGCGGGTGGAGAGAGGAAATTAAGTATACAAATTAGGGATGATATGAAATTAATGGCTACTTAAAAAACGCATGCTAATTTAACATCTTTGTAAGCATGAAAAAATATGAACTAGAAAGAAAAGACTGGCAAAATATTTACTGACAAAAGACAAAATAAGAAAATATTTGAAAATCATGTAGCACATAAATAAACGCCTTAAGGTGGCAATTCCCTAGGAAATTCGTTTCCTTTTGCAGGCATGGAGTCAACCAGAGCAGCTGGGTGGTAAAGGGGACAGAACCAGGACCTTTCATCCTCAGAGGCTGCTGTGCATTGAGGGCTCAACTTTGTGCCTCAGCCCAGAGCTGAGGTTTTCCACGCCCATCTCCATCATCCTTGGAGAACCCACCTAGGAAACTAAGACAAGAGAGTGAGCCACGGGGCTGGCATTCAAACCCAGGCAGTGTGGCCCCTGGGTTGCTGTGTGGTCTGCTCTCCTCTCCCCAGTGCTAAGGGAATGCTGAACAGGCCACCCTCCAAACACTGAGAGGACAGGAGTCTGGCCACACATGGCTTCAGTCCCAGGACATTCCTCAAGAGATGGCACCCGAAGGGCTGTGGGAGCAGAGAGGCCACTGGGACGAGTCTTGGCTGCTGGCCGGAGGCCCAAGTCTCATACACCACCAGATGAGTGGCCGCTGGTGAAGCATTTTCAAAGCAGTCTGAAGAAACGTGTCTTAGCAAAATTGGGTTCGGCTGGCTCTGGTATAAACATAGTCACAAGGCCA
The DNA here is from genome assembly GCA_024291935.2 of Okapia johnstoni. Lineage (NCBI taxonomy): Eukaryota > Metazoa > Chordata > Mammalia > Artiodactyla > Giraffidae > Okapia > Okapia johnstoni. The sequence continues at coordinate 9,936,055 of CM044306.1, forward strand.
AAGGGAGGTCTGCAAACCATAAACAAAGACCAGGGCAGAGGCTAGCGTGTGGGCAGGAGGAGGCATTTCAGGAGAGGTGCCCAGGGCCACCTGAAGGTCCCAATCTTGTTTAATATCCAAGCGAATGATCCGGAAGACAGCAAGCAGGTTGGGAGCAGATCTGTCAGAGAACAAGCAGGCGGGTGCTGTAGTCTGCAAGGGGTACTGGGAGGCGGGGAGGTGGCAGAAATGACCTGGAGGGAAGATAATTGTCTCCCAAACACACTGAGATTCAGCTTTGAAGGAAAACTGTGAACACTCAAGTCTAAGAGAAGAAGAAGAAGCTGGCTTGAAACAGATACTCGCTGAGAGGAGGAAACCCGGGAAGGAGGAACAGTGCTCCATGAGATGACTGGGGAGCCTGTACTAGATGAGCTTGAATGCAATAAGTGGGCATGACTTGTGTTTTCAGCTGTTCTGCTGCTGCTGCTGCTGCTGTCGCTTTAGTCGTGTCCAACTCTGTGCGACCCCATAGGCAGCAGCCCACCAGGCTCCTCCAATCATGGGATTTTCCAGGCAAGAGTACTGGAGTGGGTTGCCATTGCCTTCTCCTTCAGCTGTTCAAGGGGAGGAAAAACAGTCCCTCAGAGGAGGTGGTGAGCAAGCGGCTCAGGGACGTCCCCTGAGGCCACACTCAGCCCGAGCGGCCTTAGTAAAAGAAGCAAGCAGATGATCAGGTTCAGGGAACAGGACAGCCAGCCTGTGGGCAAGAACCCATTAAACACCCATCACTTAGCTGCCCGGGACTGACCGGGAGGAGGAAACACTCTGGAAGGTCGGGAGGCTAGACACAGACCAGGGCAGCTGGAGGGCTGGGATGTGGGGGTGGGCTGGAGCTACAGGGGTGGGTAGAGTCTTCCTAAGAGGACTCTCCTCAGGCCCGGCCCCCCAACCCTCTGCCCGCCTGCACCTGAGCTGAGACGCTGCAGTGGGGACGTGTCTAGAAGGTTGATTCGGCTGCCTGAACAGCGCCAGGCCTCCCTGCTCAGCCTGTTTGGTGCTTGGGAGGAAAACGAAGTCGTCAGCTCCGGACACATTTGGAAATTTACTGAAGCAGCCATTTCGCACTGCCTTGTGGGGACTGGGTTAGTCATCCAGCTAACCACATACTCCCAGGGCCCCCCGTGTGCGGAGGCTGCGTGGGCTCACTGGGAGTGAGGGGGAGAGGGCAGTACAAGAGGGGGTGCGCAGGCTGGGGCTGAGCCCCCCACACAAAGGCAGTGGCAAAGGACTGACAGAGAGCAGGGTGAGCTGGGGGATACAGGACAGGTCGGGGACTGGAGGGAAGGGGCGTGGTGGGGGCAGCTTCCATGGAGCAAGACCCCTGAGGCTGAGAGGCTGAGTCAGGCTCTCCACAGGCATTAACTCTAAATGCAACTGGCCCCCACTCAATGGACATTTCTAGGGGGCAGGAGCCTGTGCAGAGCACCTGAACTGCTCAGGAACCTCTTACCATGAGACCCAAAGAGAACCCGCGGGGCTGGCCTCAGGCCTGAGAGCCAACAGTTTGCCCCAAGTATCAGACTGGCAGGGGCACTTGGATGACCTCTACTCTAGCATATTGCTTGTGTTCTTACTGGAAGTGACCTCCTTGAGGACAGGGAGTTTTCACAGCAGTTTTTCACTGCTGATATTCTGATACCTAAAATACTACCCAGCATATATTAATGCCTGGTAATTACTTGTAGCAATGGATGAATGAGGAAATGGGTGGATGTGTGGGTAGATGGTGAATGGTGGATTAATGGATGGATGAAAGATGGATGGTGAATGGATGGATGGATGGAGTATGGACAGTGGATGAATGTGGATGGATGAAGGGTGAGTGGGTGAGTAGACAGTGGATAGATGGATAGATGATGGTTGGGTGGGTAGACAGTGGATGGATGGATGAATGGATAGCTGATACATGATGGATGGATGGAGGGTAGATAAATGGATGGATAGGTGATATATGAGGGGTCCCCTGGTGGCTCAGTGGGTAAAGAATCCACCTGCCAATGCAGGAGACGTGGGTTTGGTCCCTAGGTAGGAAAGATGCCCTGGAGGAAGAAATAGCAACCCACCCCAGTATCCTTACCTGGGAAATCCCATGAACAGAGGAGCCTGGAGGGCTATAGTCCGTGGGGTCCCAAAAGAGTTGGACACGACTTAATGATAAAAAAAACAACACAGGTGGTGGGTGAATAGATGCAGTGGCCCTCTGCTGTATCTTCAGCAATTCTTTGAACATCAGGTTCCAGGTGACTGTGCCCTCACCATCACGCCCCCTCCCAGCCCCAGGAGAATTAAGAGACTGGGGCTGAAAGGGTCGCTGGAGAGTCTCAGAGACTAAGCAAAGCATGTGTGCTCAGTTGCTTCAGTCATGTCCAACTCTTTGCAACCGTATGGACTGTAGCCTGCCAGGCTCTTCTGTCCATGGGATTTTCCAGGCAAGAATACTCGAGTGGGGGTCCTCCAGGGGATCTTCCCAACTCAGGGATCGAACCCACATCTCCAGGGTTTCCTGCATTGCAGGCAGATTCTTTACCTACTGAGCCACCCAGGAAGCCTGGAAGATGCTAAAGAAGACCCAAGAGGCTGAGAAAGCCTTGCCCAGCTCTTGCGAGGATCAGATGAAATAATATACATGGAGGTACTTTGTAAACTACAGAGAAGTGTATGTGTATGAAGTATTTATACTTCATTCTCCGTCCCTCAAAGACTGAAGCACCCTCCCTCTCCTCTGGTGGAATGGTTGGAGAAGGCAGCCACTGCCTTCTGACTGCAACCCCAGGATGCGGCCAGAATACTATGAGTACATCATTGTGTTTACAAGGGACAGTAGGCAGCTAATGAGCGACTACTGACCACCTGGCCCCTGCTGTGTCCAGGAACATCAAGGGACCATAACACATGGTGGCTCATGCTTTAACACCAAATCTAAGATGCCTGCCAGTTCTGCTAACAGCAGCATCAGCCCCACCAGGGCCAGCCACTCCTGACACACAAGCTGCTCACTCGTCTTAAATTGTAACACCTGCCCCCCAACTTCCCATTCACAATGGCATTGCCAGCTTACTGACTACAGTGGGGTCTTTGCTGAGCTTAGATCTATGCTGAGGGCTTTACCACACCAGCTCATTTTCTCCACCCAACTGCCCTACAATGGAGGATGACTGATCCCATTTCACAGATGGGAAAACTGAGGCTAGCAGGGATTAAGTAACTGGCTCATGTCCACATATCTGACCGAAGGTGAAGCTGAGACTTAGACTGAGGCCCACTTTTACACATCAGGGTCCCCATCAGCCAGACTTAGACAGCTCTTGGCTGTTTCCCAAATCAGCTCCACCCTCAAGGATCACACTCCCATGAATCAAATACACCTCAGACCATGACTATTATTCCCAAAGAGGTATCTCAAAGTGCTTTAGGGGTCTGGGGCCTAAGTTTAGAACCCCCTAAGGCGACTACTCTGAAAAGGGCCTTTGGGTCATTTTCCATGTACTTCCTTGGGTTTTGGGTTCATCACAGTGCTCAGGGGCCCCAAAGTATCAGGGTTGCAGTATGGGGTCACCCAAGGAGCTGTGGGGAGGAGAGCCTGGTCCCTCCAGGGCCGAGTGGCCATGCACTCAACTCTCAGGGAAGAGCCTTCCCCTTGGCTCTCAGAACCCCAGAACCCCCTCTGCCTCAGACAACCCCAAAGGTGAGCAGAGCAGGGCCAGCCACTGCTGATTCACATGAACACAGATAGGGTCCACCCAGGCATCCTGAGATAGCTACAGAGACTGACTTCTGCCCCCGCGGCCCATGAGCCTGCTGTGTTCAACACCTTTTCACCCAGACAGGGTCACCATCAAAGCTGAAAAGTGGGGATAGGGAGGGAGGCGGGAGGGGGGTTCTGGAAGGGGAACACATGTACACCCATGGCGGATTCATGTCAGTCTATGGCAAAACCAATACAATATTGTAAAGTAAAAAAAATAGATAATAAATTAAAAGTTCATGACCAAAAAAAAAAAGCTGAAAAGTGCTGTGTGTATAACAGCACCTAGCACCACACAGCCCGGGGTCCAGGCCAGCATAGTCCAGCCGGCCATGAGGCAGATGTCCTCAAACTTGACCAACTCAGGCACTGCAGAAGGAATCCTCTCCTCATCCTGGCTCACATCACAGACCAGCGACCGGCACCCTAGGGGCAGTCCCCAACCCTCACTAGGGAGGGGGCACGGGCTCGTGGGGACTCAGGCCCAGGGGGGACCCAGTCTGCCATCCTCATATGCAGCCAGTGGCACTGGTGTTGTCCCCTGGTATAGGGAAGTGGGGGCACTGGGTCTCCCAAGTGCACTGGTCCCACAAAATTCAAGCTGTCTCCTAGACACGCTCTCTAATGGATAAGGACACAGGAGATGGGCAGTGGGCAGCACAGCCCAAATTGCAAATTGCCAGATATTCAGCACCCACCAAAGGCCACCAAGGGGCAGATCAATAAGTCTTTGTGATATGCATTAGCAAATTCATTAGTGAAATTAATTCTCCCCCCAACATGTTAAAGAATAGTTTGTTGATTCCTTTTTTTTTTTTCTTTTCTATGTGTAAGAAATGGTAGGGAGGCCACGGCTCCTGGGAACTGAGATGAGAAGCCCTGAGCCCTCGCCTGCCTCCTCAGTTTCCCCACTGGCAGAAGAGACTGAGTGCCTCTCAGGCCAGGATTCCACGGGTCTCCCTAATGTCTGTCTCCTCTCTTGAGTATTTGAGTGTTTTCTTTTTTCTTCCTCTCCCCTTGAAAAATCAAGTAGGATGCATGTTGGGTTGAGCTGGATGCTGGAGATTAGATTGCATCTGTCTGGATATAAATAATTTACTGCTTGATGGTCAGAGGGAATTTAATTAGTTCTTGTTCTCCTGATAGAATCAGCCCACCATTGCTAAAACATTTCACTCTGAATTAGTCTATAAGGGGCCAACAAGGCAATGCTAATTTTATACACATGACGTCCCCCGCAGCTTCTGAAAATACGCATCCAGCACTGCCCTGGCTGCTGCAGCCGCCTTGGTGTCTGCAAGGCGGCTGGAGAAAGGGGAGTCAGGGTAGGCCCAGAACCCCGTAGCCTTCTCTCCACAACTTTTCTCCTCCCAGCCTCAGAATAAAAGGATCAGGGACCAGGTGACGTGATCGGTAGGTGAACGGCCCAGGCGAGGGGCTGGTCCCTGCCCAGGCATTCAAGCAGGGAACACTCAGAAGGGCAACACATTTTCCCCTCTACAGAGCATGGCTCTGCTGGATGGCAGCCTCCCCACCTGTCTGGGGAAATCACAGCTTGGATTAGAACCTGAAGATGAGGCCCTGTGCCAATCGGCACACGCCCACTGCCTCCGCGGGGGCCCAAACACAGCAGCACAGGGTGGTGATGGAGGGGAGCGAGGAGGCGTTCACTTGTCCTGAAGTTCCCTCCAGGAACAGATGAAATGAAGCAGATCTCAGAAAACAAGCCAATGGGATCAATAGCCCACAAAAATCACCACAATAGAAAAAATGCTCTAGAATGTGGGGATGCAGTCAATGGGTCTTTGGGAAAAAAAATCAGAATCTCCGAGAAATGTTCACTAGGAAAGAAAACGATGAATAGGCCAAAGGCTGACTCATCTGTTGAGCTGAGACCATCCTCGTCGGAAACTGTGGCCAGTGAGGCAGGAAATCGAAAGGCCACACTTCTGTCAGTGAGGAAAAGGCAGGATTCCTACAATCTCACTGCCATCCGCTCCCTCATTCCTTTGAAAATGAAGACAGCCGCTTCTCGGCATATTTATGTCTTTGACCTAGAGAGGACACTTGATTTCATGGCATGATTTAAAGTATCTGTTTCACTACAACCTTGCCAACACTGCATGTTAGCTTTTTTTGAGCCTTGGCTAATATGATATGGGAAAGGGGGTGTCACACTGTTTACGCTGGTATGGATTTGATTACTCATGTGATTAATTTTCTTTCCACATAGAAGAGGAATAGAATTTGTCCTCTTTTGCAAAGTGTTCTCTGTTTTGGCATTTTTCTTCTTTGGAATTAAACCAATATGTTCTTCAACTGCCTGTCTGAATCCCCCGCTGGCCTGGAATTTAGGTCACAGAGCGTGTCTTTTCTCTATCTGCTTGTCCAGTGCTTGCTCTACGTCACAGAGTGACGGAGAACACTTAATAAATATTTGTTGGGCAAAACAGAGGATGGAATTGAGGAAGTGAGTTCCATCATGGTTCACAGACACATTCTTCATATAGAAGAAGGCAATTAGAATAACGATACTCAGAAGAAAAGCATGTAAGGTTAACAGAACTAACCCTGTGCCCAACCCCCGCTCAATGCTCCACGTGTCTCTATGCACCCCCCAGCATGATGCTTGGCCCCACTGCAGAGGGGGGACCTGGGGCTTCCTTGGGGTGTGTAACTGCCCAAGGTCACCCAGATAAGGGGTGATGACCAGCATTTAGCCCAGGTAGGCTGGTTCTTGCCCTCATTCTGTCCCACACCTGCATATGTGCAGTCCAAACCCTTCTAGCTCCTGGCCAGGTGGCCCCAACCTGATTCTCCCTTTCATCCAGCCATCCTTCCCCGTGCACTTAGGGCCAAATGAAGGAGACACAGTCCCCACTATTAGGAAACCCCAAGATGTGTTCACTATGCTGAGGGGAAGGTGTGCGCTGGTGTAGGAGGAGCTGTCAGCCCACCAAACAGGAGGGCGGACAACCAAAGGGTGGGTCAGTCTCTCACAACAATCAAGGAAATGCAAATGAAAGCCGGGAGTGACGACATTTCCACTATGAAACCAGGGAAGATCGCTTCTGAATAACAGCCGTGCTGGCCAGCTTGCCTGCTGGCACCCACAGCAGCTGATAGACACATGTTAATGGGGGAACAAATTTCCTGGGGACCCCTCAGCTAAATGTTTCAGGAGCCTTATGAATGTTTGTATTGTTTGAACCTAGAATTCTGCTTCTAGGAATTGATCTCACTGAAATAATCACAGGCACAGACCAAGATTTATGTACAAGGAAGTTAATCACAGCATTATTTATAACATGGGAAAAAACTGGAAACAACCCAACCCACCAACAGGCCAGGAAGGAAGAAACGAATTACAAATTTGGGGGACATCCATGCAACAGACTAGACAGCAATCACTAAAGACCATGGTTTTGGTGTATGCTCTAAAACATGAAATGATGCTCACCATACAATTCTGGATGAAAACAAGACAGACTGTATATAAATGTCATCCTAATCTCATTTTTAAATGCATATTTTGAAGGACTAGTAGGAAATAAACCAAAGTGTTAGAGTAATAGTTACCTCTGGGTGGGAAGATTTAGGTATGGCTAATTATTTTTTCCCATAATTACACTTTCTGTGCTTTGTGTATTTTTCACAGAGAAAATATTTACTATAATAATAAATATTTTTAAGTAACAAAGAATAAATTTAGCTCTTTTTTTTTTTTTGTCTGTCCAATTCATTTTGAAAGCTCACTCAGCTCTTCAAAGTCCCTTTTAAAGTGGGGCATGGAGAGCTGAAGACAGGACCCCAGCAGTGCTCTGAGAAAGAACAGAGCAGAATCTCCTCCTTTCTTCTGGGAATAATACTTCAATTAATGCAACCTAAGACAACCTCTGGATTTTTGATGCCACCCTGTCGTGCTGTTGTCTCATGCTGTGGCTTACTTAGTCACCTGACCCTGTCTCACCCATCTCAGGCTTGGAAAGTTTGGCTATTTGGACCCAAATACAGGACTTTCAATTTTTCCTATTAAGTTGTATCTTGCTAAATTCAACCTGTCATTCCAACTGCTATGATATAATTAAATCCTGAGTCTGTCTACAAAATGCCCTCACCGTTGCTCGCAGCTTCGTGTCATCCTCAAATTTAATAACTCTGCCACCCGTCCCCAGCTGAGCCATCAACCACCATAAGGAGGAGGAAGAGCGTGGCGATGGAGCCCATCTCTAGAGGCTTATCACACGTCTCTGGAAACCTCCCTCCATGTTTTGTCCATTGGATAATCAGCTCCCATTTGTAGTTCAACCAATCACAAACATTTTGAACAAAGATATTTGAAAAGGCTGTCAGAGTCCCTACTTGAGCCTTGCATGCTTTCTGGGATCACCCACTTGTGCACTAAAAGAAATGGCCAGAGTCAAAGAGTCTTTCCCAGTAACTCCTTCCTCTACCACACTGCCCTGCTCTCCAATGGGGCTCTCAGGTCTCAGGTGTGTACAGGGGAACCAGGAAGGACCAGTGTGAGCCCTAGTCCCCCATCCATCATGTTCCATGCATCTTGGACCCTCAAATGGGAGAAAGGCTGAGGTTTACAACAGATCCTAAACCAAAACCCTGAAATCCCAGACCTTCCACTTTATACATAATGCTGCTCCAAAAGCACCACATCAAGGGGGCATCTCTCCCTATGATGGAGAGAATCCACCAACATAGGGGGAGCTGCACAGGGCTTCCAGGCCACCCTAGCCAAGATGCTGACCTTGGGCTACCCTAGACTCCAGCAGCAGAAGCCTTATTTGCCATCCTTTAGACGCAGTGTCCATAGTTCATCTGTTCCATGGACCTCTGGGCACCATCAAGAGAGTTGCTCCAGACGGGATACCCTGGCAGACTGCCATGGGGTTAATGGCTTGTGCCTTGAAGCTTATCAAACAGGTTCAAGTTTCTGCCCTGTGGTGCAAGAACCACCTGCAGTGTGCTTGGCTTCTTCTTAGGCATATTACTTGCTTTGTCGGTAGCTCTGTTTCCTTATTTATTAAACGAGGCCACTGTTTTAAGGATTCCCAAGTCCCTGGCAGAGGAAGCCATCGCCTTTTTTAATGACAACAGTGTCCTCTCTGGGACTTCAACTCTGGGCTCTGGACTCATTCCAAGGCAGGGTTGGCCGAGTCATGCCAACTGAGAAAGCCCTGTTTTCTTCCAATCCAAGAAATTCAGAATTAGAAAATCCATTTGAAATTTATATATAAGAACGTGCCTGACGTTTCTCTCCATATTCTCTATTAAGTGATGTTTTGCAGACCAAACCAACAGCACAAAAGCCCCCAGAAGGCTGCTTGGATGCTCCCAGGACCCCCTGCACCTCCTGGGGCCAGGGCCCAACACAGGGCAGCACACACGGGAGCACAGGGGCCCCATCTGGTCTTAGTGTCATGAAGCAGCACTGTGACCCCCAATTCTAATATCTCAAATAAGTATGTACTCAGAGCACAAATACCCTATTCCTTTATAGCAGTCTCTAACAACCAAGCTTCTGCAGGTCTTCCCCCCAACTCCCACTACAGCACAACCCGGGGTTAAGGCCTCTTTATTTCAACATTTCTCCCCATGCCCACGGTGGCTGACCCTACCACAGTCCCCATATTCAGAACAGGCGATCCCCCTCCATCAAAGCCTAGGAAGATGTAAGAGCCCCATCCACTCACTTCAGAGGACAAGCAGGCTCATTTCCCACCTTTGCTCCATCAAAAAACCCTCCCTCTGAAAATGACTGCCTGTAACACAGGATCCTGCCTCCCACTCGCAAACTACCACCGAGTACAAACCAACCAAGCCCTCCCAAATCCTGCTCTGTGGGAGCAGCCAAGCTAGTAAACCCCGTACTGTCTCCACATTCCGGATTCTCTTATATGAGGGGCATGGAGTGGTGGGGACCTGCCAAGGGGGTGATGGGGTTTCGCAGTCCGTCCGCCCTCTAGCCACACAATGAGGAGAGTAAGGAAAACCTTCACTAGCCTCCCAAACATGCTTCTTCTTTCCTCCTTTTTAAAAAACATAGTTTTACTGTGGCAAAACATAAGTAACAGAAAATTTGCCATTGAACCATTTCTACATGAACAGTGACATTAAGTCCATACACACTGTTGTACAACTATCACCAACATAATTTTCCAAAACTTTTTGTCAATTCCAACAGAAACTCTGTAGCCATTAAGTGATAACTCTCCCCCTCCCTTAAGGCTCTGGCAACAACTAATCTACTTTCTGTCTCTATGTGCTGTGCTTAGTCACTCAGTTGTGTCTGACTTTTTGCAACCCCATCAACTGTAGGCTCCTCTGTCCATGGAATTCTCCAGGCAAGAATACTGGAGTGGGTTGCCATGCCTTTCTCCAGCGGATCTTCCCAACCCAGGGGTCGAACCCAGGTCTCCCTCATTGTAGGCAGATTCTTTACCATCTGAGCCACCAGGGAAGCCCAGTGGTAGGATTCAGGCTCCTCTGTGCATGGAATTCTTCAGGCAAGAATACTGGAGTGGGTTGCCGTTCCCTTCTCCAGGGGATTTTCTCAACCCAGGGATTGAACATGGGTCTCTTGCACTGCAGGCAGATTCTTTACCGTCTGAGCCACTGGGGAAGCCCTATCTCTACAGATTTACCTATTCTGGAGTTCCATATAAATTAAAGCATACAATATTCATCCTTTTTCATCTGCTTCTTTCAGTGAGCGTAATGTTTTCAAGGTTCATCCACATTATAGCATGTGTCACAATTTCACCCCTTTTCCTGACTGAATACTATTTCATTGTGTGAATATATTACATTTTGTTTATCCATTCATCTGTTGATGGATACTTGGGTTGTTTCTACCTTTGACTATTGTGAATAAAACCTATGAATACAGGTGTACAAATATCTCTTTGAGATCCGGCTTTCAGCTCTTTTGGGCATACGCTAGCAGGTTTATTTCTTCAATCCACCGACTTGCATTTATTCCATTCGCTGTTGCCTAGGAGCGCCTGCTCCAAACATGGGCACCAGATGCAGGATATTCTGGTGGCCAAGGTAAACGCCTGAGGATGTTTGGAGGATGGGTGGAACATGGATGGCTGGCTGGATAGATGGATGCATGGACTGATGGATAGATGGATGGACAGGTATATGGATGGATGGATGGGTAATGGATGGACAGATGAGTAAGACACCCACTACCCCACTCTTCTACCCCCTCTTTCCCCTACTTACTAGCACAATAGCAGTTTAAGAACTTCTCAGTGTACAAGGCTTCCTGCATCTCAAAAGCTGTGTGTAAATGATGTTTTACACTAAGAGCAAAGACTGCCTCTGGCTCCAAGCCATCCTACCCATCAGGATAACCTGTACAGCACTTTCAAAGTGACACTTTATAAGACCCACCCATAAGACTCTGACAGGCAAGAATGGAGCCCTGCAGTCAGTATTTATTCCAGACTCTCCCAAGGCTCCAGAGAAGGCAATGGTCCCCCACTCCAGTGTTCTTGCCTGGAGAATCCCAGGGACGGGGGAGCCTGGTGGGCTGCCGTCTATGGGGTCGCACAGAGTCGGACATGACTGAAGCGACTTAGCAGCAGCAGCAGCTCCCAAGGCTCAGAGGATCAGCCAGAGCCAGGAATCCCTGGTGCAGGCCTAGCTCTCCAGGAGTGAGCCTGGGGGTCCTGCTGCTCTGCACGGCTGTAGCAGAGTGGGCAGCTTTTAAGAAATAGAATGTCGTGTCTTAGGAAGGATGGAGAAACCTGTAAATCACAGATAAGAGACTGGCTGCAGGATGAGGAGGGGCCCTGGGGGAAGGAACTTTTTATGAAACAGAGAGGCAGGGAGGAGAGTCCGGAGCGAGAAGGGCTGTGAGGAAGTTAATCTGTTAGGTAATTATTGTAATACCGGCTCCATAGCCCCTGCCCTGTCCTAGCTGTCATTAACTCGCTGAAAAGGATGTTTCTCGTTACTTCAATCTCATCCTTTGGACTGATGATCTGTGGGATCAGGTCTGAGATTCTTAAGGAATCCCAGAGTCTCCTGCATCTCTTGAGTTCTCTACAGAAGTCAGCACTGTGGTTTCCAAATACACAACAGGGAAAACAATAGACCATGACCTTGTCTCAGAACAAAAAGTGAATCATGGTCCTGGCTGTGAAACTGGCCAAAATGAAGTCCTGACTCTGTTACATCAAGCCCAGGTGAGGACAGGCACCACCCTGCCTCCTTCCCCAATCTTCCTGTCCCTGAGATTGTAGGGTCTTCCTCACAGGCTGGACAACTTCCTACATATCACACACAGCAGATGTTTTTCATCCCATTCAGGGCTTCCCCACTCTCCTTTCCATCACAGAAACTCTGATTGAAGCTGAAGTATATTAGAATAATTGTATCAGATTGTATTAAGCCTGGAGTTAAATCTGTGATACATAGTTTCAATTAAGTTTTAAGTCTCCTATGCAGTATCTCATTTTATCTCTCTGCCTCTGCCAAGTGAAGGCTATTGGTTAATCAGGGTGCAGGGAATGTGGCCAAGGTTGGATATTCATGAACTTGCCTTGCAGAGCCAGGCTTCTTCCTCCTGCCCCTTGGAGTGTCTGACACAAGGACCTGCCCCCCACCAGAGGCTGCCTGGCCCCATTCTGCCCCAAGAGGAACCAAAATTCAGAGGCCCAGGGAGAGTAGTAAACCCACACCCTCACCTCCCAGTAAATAGAAGAGGCCCCAGGGCCTACATCACCAGGGCAGAGCCCCACCAGAGGGAACAGCTAGCATTCCAATGCCTAGGGCTCATTCCTCCAATACACATTTGCTGAGCACCTACTATGAGCTGGGACAGAGGATCCCATGTTGACAATGACATCTGTGTCCACCTTCAGCCCTCCAGCCCATTTTCCCTTCTCCAAAGAGGGCTTACTTGAAAAAGCAAATTCCATCATGTCAGCCCCTTGCTTCAATCCTGTTTAATTAAGCAATCAAATCTGTAAATACTTCCGGGGGTACAGGGTTGGATTTCACCCCTCATGCTCCCCAAATTGGGGCCCTCCACCCATGGCATGCCCAGTACCCTTCCAGAGGGGCCCTGAAGGCATTCGGCCACATCAGTGGGGGTGGGAATTAGGGAGAGGTGGGGTCCAACAGGGATGGAGCCAAGTCAAGCCCAAGGAACCTGGGAGCTGGTGACCCTTTCCTTGGTAGTTGGCAGCAGGAGCCCACAGCCCTCATGTGCTCATTTCTAAAGTATCAATAGCAGGTAAAGAGTAGCCTGTCCTTTTACTCTATTGCCTATAGCAGTTTCCAGACATGCTCATTTTAGGCGCCCATCTCAGCAGGCAAACAGCAAAGGCCAAGGTAAACTCAGCAGCAGGGCACTAAGGCCTAGAAAAAAGACCAAAAGGCAGGACAGTAGAAAGCTTACCAGTAGCCTCCCTCCCTCCCCAGGGCACCATCACAACATCCTTCCCCACCCGCATGCCACCTCCACTCCACATAGGGTTGCCAAATACAGCAAATAAAAATACAGCATGCCTAGTGCCTGGAGAATTCCATGGACAGAGTCCAGGGGTCGCAGAGTGGGACAAGACTGAGCAACTAACACTTTGACATTTCACAGTTAAATTTGCATTCTAGATAGAAAGCAAAAACCTTTAGTATGTCCCATGCAGTATCGGGTCTCTGACATTGGAGGCAGATTCTTTACCATCTGAGCCACTAGGGAAGCCCCATATTGGAGACAGACTCATTCTAAATAATCCATTTATCTGAAATCTGAGTGGCAGCCCTTCACCCTGGAGCACTTGACCTCTTTCTCCCCTGTACCTCAGTCACTGCCACCTCCTCTCTGACCCTTCTCCACCGAAAGCAAGGACCACCCTAGAATTCACCCTTCTTCCCAGAGCTTGGTAAAGAACTCCGGAAAGTGAAGCAGAGGCACCAGAAATACTTCCTCGGGGCCTGAGACAGATGAAAAGGAGAGAAAGACAAAGACCACCAATAAAGAAAGACGGAGTAGGGCTGGGAAGGTGAGACCCAGCAGACTGCTGGTGTCCTGTCCACAGACTTGCCTCTGGGTGATGTGGTCCCAAGGGGCTGAGGCTTTGGGCACCATGGAGCCTGCTGGGAGGGGCTGGGAGATGAGAGGCCCTTCAGTGCTCTGCACTGGCTCACTCCCCAACACAAGGCAAACAGGCACTGTTCCTTTAAGGGGCCAGGCCCTCGCCATCCCACAGCTGTGGCCACTTTGAGTGAAAGACGCTGCTGGGAGAACCACATCTGGGATTTTCCAAGGCAATGATTCAAGTCGAATGTGTTCCAAAAACTCACTGTGAGTCTAAATGATTATTTCCGCCTTCCCATCTTCCTCTGGAATGTTCCTTCTCCCTTCCCTCCCTCCTGCATCACCTGACTCTCATCCCCATACTGGTTTGGGGTTTCTTTATGAATCTGCAAGCAAAGGAAACCAAACCAGGATGGAGGTGGGGGGGGGGGGCATCAGGGACAGGCAGTGTCTCCTTCTCCACCCGGGCCAAGGATGACATTCTCTAGGAACAAACAAGACTGTAGAGGTGGGAAACCGGGCAGGGGAAAGAGGACCACAAACTCCAGCCTCAGCATCCTATGAAGAAAGGGTATGCCCACCCCCCCCCTCCCCCCCCACCTGAGCCTGCTGCCCGTGAGAAAACAAAAATGGTTCTAGGGAGCGGAGTGAGCAGGCTAGAAGGAGGAGAAATTTGGGGGTTGTTTAAAAATTATTCATGTGTTCACTTAATAAGAATTTACTGAACAGCTACTAGGCTGGTGCGGGAGAAGCAGTGGTGAGCAGGATGGCAGAGATCCAGCTTCATACAGGGGTCAGCTGAGCCCTCCTCAAACCACAATGTGTTCCCCAAACCACATGGGGTCTTGTTAAGGGATAGATTCTAAGCCAGAAGGTCTGGGCGGGACCTGGCTTTTGTATTTCTACAGCTCACATGTTGGAGGATGCTGGGAATGAGGCCTGCTCTGGGCCAGCGCTGGTTCCCAATTTTGAGTGCATACTTGGTGTCTCCTGAGGAGTTTTGAAATCAGCTGCTGCCCAGGTCCCACCCATAGAGGTTCTGACCTGATGGCTTGGACGGCAGTCTGCACACTGGGAATTCTGAAAGCACTGGGTGAAAGCACCCAGGTCAAGAAACACTGATCTAAAGGGAAAGATAGCTCACTGAACAGTTCACCAAACTTCTAGTTACTGAGTTACACTTGTGAAAATCCTGCAAAGAACAGGAGTGGATTGTCTCACTACTCCAAGGACATACGCTAGGGAAGCAGGGGGCTCTAGGTTAGGGGGCTCTCATGAGCAGATGGTGGGGTGACAGCAATCAAGGAGAGGCATGGAGACAAACAGTCATGTGGGCAGAAGCCCTGAGGACAAGGAGAGGCCAGTGGAGCTGGGATGTAAGAGATGCAGCTAAGAAGGTGGAGGGAGCAGGGAGGCAGGCAGGGCCAGGCAGGCGGGCCTTGTGGAGCCCAAACCAACTTCCAAAGGCCACAGGCAGCCCTTGGAGTGGTTTCAAACATAAGAGTGACAAGATCATATTTCCTTTTTAAAAATATGACCGACTTTGGCTTAGAGAAATAGGTGAGAGGAGCACCAGAAAAAGAAAAGGGTAGTTTGAATCTCCATCACTCACCTTTGAAAAAGCAAATAAAAATGAGGCTAAAAACCTGAGAAGTGGGGCACCTCTGCCTTAATACCAAGATGAGATCAGGTCACTTCCAGCTTCTGAGAAAGAGATAAGGCCCTGCCCCGGACAGGCCTGGAAGAGCAGATTTAGCCAAGAGAGCTCAACATGTGCTATTTTTGGTCTGGCCCCTCCCCAGTGGTCTGTAAATTATTTTTTGGTTTTCCTATGATCAGAGCAGAGCCCAGATCAGGCTGAAACCACCAGTCAGAGCCTCACTCCTGAGAGGAGGTCACCCAGAACTGCTGGGCGCTGGAAAGGATGTTGTGATGGTCCATTTTATGCGTCCACTTAGCCAGGCCATAGTTCCTAGTGATTCAACCCAACAATGATCAAGGTAAGGGTATGATGGTATTGTGCAGTTACAGTTCCCATCCATGACCAGCTGACTTTAAGAACAGGAGATCTTCGAGAATGTGGGTGGGTGGGCCTCATCCAACCTGTTGAAGGCCTTCAGAGCACTCACTGGGGCTTTCAGGAGAAGGAGAAATTCTTCCTCAACATGGCAGCTTAAATCCTGCCTGAGTTTCTAGCCTGCCAACCTGCTTAGGAATTTTGGACTTGCCAGGCCCCATAATCAAGTGAGCAGATTCCTTAACGTAAACTTGTTGACATAGATAGTGATATGGAGATAGAGATAGAGATAGAGACAGGGATGGGGAAGATACGGAGACGGATGTGGATGGGGTCAGAGATGGGAATGGAGATGGAGATATACAGAACCATCCTATCCATCCCGTTTCTCAGGAGAACACTGACCGACACAGATACATACCACTCTGGCCCCAGATGCTTCTAATCGCCTCTCATCTGCTCCTGGTGAGATCTATCCAAGCATCTACCTCCCCATCATTAAAATGGGCTTCATGCAAGCCCCAACCCAGGCCCCATGGGCCTTATCAGGATGGCACGGGTAACTCAAACCTGTAGAACCCAGCATGCCAAAAGCGTGTTACTGGGAAGCATCACTCGCCCTGTTCAGTCTGATGGGAAAGGTCCCACATCAGACCCCCATCACAGCTTTTCACTCAAAACTGGAAAAATCAGCTTGGCTTTGAGGAGGACAGAGAGAGCTACTGCAGAAAATTTCTGTCTCCAATTCCTGAGATTTAAAATCCCTGAAAATTAGATTTTCCAACAATTCTGGCTAGAACAGAAAGGCGGGGAGTGAGACGCGTATGGGATCTTGTTGGGGTACAGGGTCACCAAAGGATCATAGTGCCACAAATGGAGCACGCTGGCACCCTCAGCGTGGAAGCTGCATGACCACAAAGAAGAAGATAGCAGGTCTGCACATACCCGAGGACTCAGCTGGACAAGAAAGTGCCCTACAGGGAAAAGGCGCATCATCCAAAAATGTCCGTGAGTCTGATGAGTTAAGAACTTATCGAACTCAATTTAAAACTGTTTTAATGATATCACATTAAAAAAAAAAAAAAAACCTTATGTTTCTAGTGCTGAGGTCCCTTGACAAAACATGGCAGTTTCCAGAAGTCCAGTGTTAAAAGTAATGGGCACACGCCTTGCCAATTAAGATCCCCATGACGGTACACACATATCTTCTCATTTCTGCCAGTTTCAGAATTGGCTCTGGCTCCTGGAGCAGCTGGTCCACCTACTTCCTCCCTGGAAAACCCAGACAAGAGGAGGCAGGAGCCGGGGATGGACAGGGGGAGACCAGCACCAGGGAGACTTGGGATCCAATGCTCTCTAGACCAAAGCAGCACCCGGTTGAAGAACCCTTCATGCCAAAGCTCTGACCAGTGGCCAGCCCAGGTTCCCTGGCACAAGGGTGGCTCTGGACCACTGCCACAGGGGATGGATCTGCAGGGAATGCTGCAGAGACCCAGCATGGGCAGTAGTGCCCACAAGCTCCTAAAAATAAGCATCCACTCAGCTCAGGATCCTGCTGCCCCTCCACCTGGCCCCAGCATGTTCTGGCTTCCAGAATGAAGAGCTGGCTGGCCGATGGGCAGGAGGTGGGTGTTGGAGGAGTAAGGGGCCTGGCCAAAACTTTTTCAACCAAAAGGACCACTTGTGTGCTTCCTTCTTGTCTCCCTCACTTACTGGGGGTTTTGATGATGCCAGGGGCAACCACAAAGTCTAAGGAAATCAGAAGCTTGGAAACCATACAGCTCTGGGGGCACCATGGCACAAGTCCTATCCTTAAATAACTCCTGCCTGGTTCATCAGGAATGCAAAGCAGGCAGATGGCAGGCGCAGAGCAAAGCATGAACCAAGGTAGAGGCTGAGGGTGATGCTGGCTTCCACAGTCAAAGGACCTCTAGGCAGCAGGTACCTGCATTTCCTCAACTGTGCAGCCACAGTTAGGGAGGGACTATGGAGGGGGTTGGGCTTCCCAGGTGACTCGGTGGCAAAGAATCTACCTGCCAATGCAGGAGACGCAGGAGAAGTGGGTTCAATCCCTGAATCAGGAAGATCCCCTGGAGGAGGAAATGGGAACCCACTCGAGTATTCTTGCCTGGGAAATACCATGGACAGAGGAGCCTGGTAGGCTACAGTCTGTGGGGTCACAAAAGAGTCACGACTGAGCAATTGAGCACGCATGCATAGGAAGCGCAGCACACAGAACCGTTCCCTTCCTGGTAGCATGAGGGGGAGGCGAGGACTTGCTGGGCATCCTCCTGGAACCCACTCTGGACCATGAAAACTGCATGTTGATGTACCTTTGCTAAGTCTTCAATAGAGATGTTTGGAAAGATGTCATTTGAATTCACAATGTCTATGGGAAAAGAACTCCCTGGCCTGGCTTTTAAAAATAAAATAATAAAACAGCATAAAATTTTAAACCTATACACAGCTTCTTCTAGAAAGCCAGAGGTACAAGTAACTACTGTAGAGTTTGCTTGGCATTTTGAGGTTTTGAGCGAACAGTGATCATTCTAGAATTTCACCATTCTTCTGGTTCAGAACCCTTGCCAGCCACTGACAGCAGGGCTCACACCATCACCACATACCTCTGACAACGCAGCTGTGGCTACACTGGCTGCAAACTCCCCAGTTCATTACCTCCTCCAAAAAGCAGTGGCCTAGTAGGGAGCTGGTCACATTTAAGACCTTCAGCCTCCAGATGTGCCCATCCTCTTTGAAACCCCACGAGTCGGATCCAGGACGCTGTTCCCACGCACCTCCATCACGTCTCCTCTTCCTCTCTGAATGGCACGGGCCTTCATCCTTCCATTCCCTCTTGCCCTGCTCTGCATCCCATCCTGCCCTTGCCTAATTGTTTCCAGGGCCCTTTGGGACCTCATCTGGTCCTGCCACGTGGTGAAAGCACAAACCTGTCAGGGCTCCCTGTCCCCAACCCCGGGCACCTGCCCTTGTGCAGCATCACACACAGGTGCACACCCCGCTCCTGGGCAGATGGCCCACCTGCTCCTCTGAGGAGAGCGTGCAGGGGAGGGGGCATCGAATCAGCCCATTTGCTTCAAGCTCCCCAGAAGCAAGAATACTCCCCCTTTTCTGGACTTGATGTTCACATGTCATTTTCCCTGGATTTCTGCAAGAGGACACTGTTTCCTCAACACCTGACCTTCGGATCCACTCTGGCCAGTGCCAGTGTGGGGGGTGGGGAAGCAGGAGGGGCCCCAGATGCTGAGCCAAGGGGGAGATCCACCATGTGGGGGTGAGGACGCGAAGGGGAAGAGGAGGGCTGAGCTCCAGGCTGGTGTTCTTCTCCGAGTAACAGCAGAATGGAGCCTCAGGGAGCAGACTGCCTCGGCTACAGCGGGCAGGCCCTTGAAGCTGATGGTGGAACTTGGTTGCTCCAGTACACAAGCTCTGTGGCGTGGGGGTCTGCAGTCCTCCAGAGCACACTGCATTGGATGGCCATTCACTGCCACTGCTCATCCTTAAAGGGGGGCGGGGATCACAGGACTGTGAGTCTCAAGAGCAGCCTCTGATCTTAGCTCTCAGAACATGCCAACACTGTGCCCTGGTCTCCTGAGATTCTCCAGTCCTGCGTGCCCAGTCCTCTCTCCACATCTTTGTTTATTCACCCTGGAATTCACCAGGTGCCACCTCTACTGCTCATTCCCAGCCCCAGCCCCGCCCTCTCCTCCTCTTCCTCTACCTTCTCCTCCATTCTTTGACGATCCAAACTCTATCCATCAGCCAACGGCTCCCTCGGTCTACCCTGAACCACATCCTGTTTCATAGATGTAAAAGCTCATTCCTCAACCAGTCAACTCCCATAGACCAAAGACTGAACCTAACACTGTTCTAATAGCCCACCCCACTCTGGGCACAAATCACGATGGCTCAGTAGGTGCCCATTGAATTCAACTGCAAGGCTGAGGTGCTGGCACCCCCACTGGACTGGGAGATTTGGGGAGGGGCCTCGTGTCAGCCCAGGGAGGGGAGGTTCTGCTGACATAACAAAGGTCACAGGGTCACCATCACTTGTAACAGCAAATACCTTTCTTGATCACACTACATTTCCATCACCAGTCTGAATATTTATGAACAAAAATGAGTCTGTCTCAACAGCACTGACCCAAGACCAATGTAAACTGTTAGTGCAGTAGGACATCTTAGATGCTGCTGGGCTTCCAGAGTCAAGGAAGAAGACTTATACCCAACCTTGGATTTATCTGACTGTTCTTCCCATGGTCACCCTGTCCCTGCTTCATCCACAGTTCTGCTGATCCCAATAAAGGAGAGGGAAGGCCAGCTGCAATCCCAGGTGTTGACACACTAATAAGTCTCAGGACAAAGAAAATAAGTGAAATTAAGCAGGAGAGACTACTAGAGAGTCACCAAGGGGCTCATCTGTTCAATTTCTGTGAGTATGTGCACCAAGGTAAGAAAACGCCTCCTTTATAGAAGGACACGGATCTTAGAGACACTCTCTGGTCTGCCCTAGCCCCAGGTCACAGAAGCTTTCCCCACCACATGAGCTATAGGATAGGATTTCCATCTGGTTTCCTGATAGGGAGGGGAGAAGGGCTGTTCCTGTGCCCACACAGCCTGGGGGAGCAGGTGCCACCTGCTCCGGACCTGGCAAGGGAGACTGCTTGCTGTTCCAAGGAGCTGGGAAGCTGGACCCAGAAGGGACTTGGCTTGGTTTCCATGGATGCTGCCTTGGAACCCAGGCCACTTTGGAGACACTTTTAATGTATCATGCTAACCCTGAGGCAAGGTAACCTCTCTGCTAGTGCCCTGCACACACACGTGCATGTGTGAGTGCACACGCATGCATGGGTGTGTGTGCGTACACTGTGTGTGCACACATGTGTGTGCACGCGTTGGAATTGTGTGTACACACGTGTGTGCATGCATTGTGAGAGTGTGTGCACCGGTGTGTGTATCTGGTCTTGGAAAAGTGGGCATTCCCCCCACTTCCCCATGGGTGCTTCCCTCCTACCTCCCCATACCTCCCTTTGTCCTTCACTAATGACTTGGGAATGCCAAACAAGATCTTTTTCTTCTCAGTAAAATGCAGCTCCAGATGCGTTTCCTGGAGGGACCTGAGTTACCAGCAGCCCCCAGTGCATGCTGCCACCTGGGATGTGGCTAAATGTGGTTTCTGAGGTGTGGTCATTCTTTAGTCTTGCCTCAACCAGAGCTGTGGACCACTGGTACCCCGAATGGCCTGCTGTGCCCCACCTCCAGGCAGGGCTTTCCAGGGATAAGCTGTCATGGGCAAGGCAGGGGACAGTCAAGACTCCATTCCTAAGGGATCCTGTCAGGGATTAAGGTCCAAAACATAAAAGCCAAATAATAAAACTACAGCGGACACCTTCTGTCCTGATGCAGCATGGCTCTGACCCCCCTTCTTCTCCCTATGACCCTAGCCTCCTGAGCCTTGGTTTCTTCTCAGTAAAGCAGAGCCGAAGATGCCCATTTCACAAGATTGGTTTTGGGACCCAGTGGCTGATGTGTGCAGTCATCTTTGACATGTTTATCCACTGATCTCAACCATTTATTGGGTTTTTCGGAAGCAGGCACCACAGCCCATTCTGAAGACACAGTGATGACTCAGACCGAATGGCCCCTGGTCCTACAGAAGGCAGAGGGCTGTCAGCGCACCACAGTGATTGCACAGCAGCTGTGGTCAGAGCTACAGGGAGACCTGCAGGGGGAATAGGAAAAGCTAGCTGTAGCCTCATGTGGGGGGCAGTCAAGGAAGGCTTCCTTACAGAATTGACTAACACTGAGTTCTGAAGGCTAATAGGATGAATGACAAGGTAAAGGGAGTTGGGATTAATTGAGATTAATGACAAAGTAAATGGGGAGAGGAAGACTGAGCTCTCCAAGCAGAAGGAAAGCCTGTGCAAAGGTCCTGAGGCTCCAAGGAGTGCAGACTGTGTAAGGCACTAAAAGGCCAGGAGGTAGGATGGCCCCAGCAGTGGCTGCTGAAGTCAGCTAGAAGCCCCTCAGGATTTTTGTGTTTATCCTGAGAACATTAAAGCCATTAAAGCACTCTAAGAAGTGGATTAGTAGGATCTGATTTGCATTTTTCAAAGGTTTTCTAGCCACCCTACTCCCCAATCTACTTCCCCTACTCTGCAGCCTAGGCCTGACCAGCAGATAGGAGGTGACAGACACAGTCAAGACTAGAGAAGGTGGCTTTTGTGGCAAAGGAGAGAAATGAGCAGGACTAGAGAGAAATATGAAGATGCTGGGAGGAGTTCCAGGCTTCTGGTTTGTGTCAGTGCGGGAGGGGGACAGAGGCACCGTCTGCTGAAATGGAGAGGGCCAGGCTCGGCGGGAGGCTTATACCTTTGGACCTGTGAAGCCTGAAGAGGATACCTGAAAAGGCCCCGAGAGGATGGGGGTTCAGGCAGGAGAATCAGGACTTGAGTGGTGGCTGAAGGCCCAGCTCAGGGAGATCCCCAGCCCGGGGAGAGCAGAGAGAGAAGATCAAGGCACCAGGAACCACCAGCAAAGGGCCAGCAGAGAGAATAGGCCCAGGAGATGAACACATTATGGACAAGTAAGCACAGCAGGTTCAGAGAAAGCAAGCTGATGTTAGGGCAGGCTCGGGGGAGGGCTGAGAAGGGAGCTGGGACTGGATGGGCGGTTGAACTTGGAAATGACACCCCACTGACTAAGTCTCCATGTGTCTTGGCAGTACTGACCCACCCCCAACCAAACTCAAGTGCCCACTGACCAGCCTGTCCATTGCCCAGGCCATGTCTTCAAGACTGGAGTATCTCCCAGTGACAATGCTTCCACTTTGGGAAGACTGATTTCAAAAACCCCTGATCATTCCTGCCTCCATGTAAACACTTCCTTTGCAACGGGACATTAAGGCTCCTCCCACAAACAAGTGGGGTCTATGTCTTCACGCCTGGAATCAGGGCTAGCCTCCTGACACATGGGAAAAAAGAGGCCATGCAAATAGTGGTGGATCAGCTCCATGCCTGGTTCTCAACAGGCCTTGCTCACTTCCATTTCCTGCCTTGGAACCCAGCCTGAGCTACCTTTCTGGAGGATGGAAAGCTGTGAGAAGCAGGAACCAGTCCTCAAGTACTGCAAATCTCCAGCCCTTCCACCAAATGGCCTCAAATCCATCAGAGAGCCCAGCCAAGAACAGTCAAGCATGGGCCAGATTAACATAGGTAACCAGCTGATCTACAGACTCATGAGCAAGAAGAAATAACTGTTGTTTCAAGCTTCTGAGTTAGGGGGCTCATTTGTTACACAGTTGAAACTAACTGATACTCTTCCCCTAAAGGCAGAAAGATGCTGCACAATTTCATTCTGCTTCTCAGTATTAAATAGGATCCAACAAAGACACACAGCTAAATTCAGTCTAGCAGGATTTATAATTGATTTACTTGGTGAGTCTTTGGTTTAAATTTTTCTTTTAATATATTTTCAATCAGAAATGTAAGGAGCTGTTTGGAATGTCCCTGCAGAGTTCTCAGAAGCATCCTTTCCTGCGTTTCTCCAGAGAGACTTGTTTTGTTTGTTGGAGAGTGTGTTCTCTTGCAGCTTTTCAAATGCTACATTTTCCTCTGACGGCAGCCAGGGCATTTGATCACAAGAGAGATGGTGACGTGGTTGCAATTGCTGTCAATATTCCTTTTACAACTCTGAATTTGCATCTGTGTGAGGCTGGTAATTCTTATCTGAATGCCAAGCACAAATAAATGAAACTTATTTAAAATAACTGGGAAAATTCCATGCTGAAGGTTTAAAAAAAAATTTTTTTTCCTTTTGCTGCTGCAGATGGAGAAACTGGTCCTGGCAAGGCCGTTTGAAATTAACAACTGGCCAGCCCCAAAAATTATGTGGCAGGTGTGTTCAAGGCAGAGAGATGAACAATAGAGGCCCTGAACACCCACCCTTTGGTGCACCAGCTCTGCAAGACCCCTCCAGTCCGCAAAACAAAGAGACTATGTGGGGAGAGTGGAACACGGGGACATCGTGGGTCACTGTACAGCCAGCGCCCCTCCACACACTCTGTCATGTGTGGCCCTCATATCATTCTTGTGAGGGGTGCAGGACCAGACCGGTCCCCAAACCTCCACCTCATAGTTCTTTGTAAGATGGACCTGCAGAGGTTCTGCTGTTTTAATCATAACTTAGAGCCCTCTGACCACAATAATGGGGCAACCCTTCTGCTCAGGAGTAGGGGGTGGGGACGGGGAGCAAAGTAACCATGATGTCATGACCACCAGAACACCAGCCTCACTTACCAACCTGCGAGGCTGCCTTAGGGAGATCCTCCAGCCCAGGACTGCAGGAGTCACCCAGCCAAACAGGACCAGCTTGAAAGTCTCTCCCACAAGCACCAGCCAAGTACAACACCTCAGAAGCCCACCTGGATGCCACCAAACCCCACCCTCCAGTCTCAATACATAGCATCCTTCGAGACCTTCTAGGGAGCTGGTTACTATTGACTATGCTGGCCAAGGGTGGAATCTGGCCTGGGAACCTGCCTTTTGCAAGAAACACAGTGTGGTCCAGGAACCACACCTTGGAAAATGCAGCCATAGAAAGGGGCTGGGCACCCAGAGGAATAGGATATGTCTCCAGGAAATTATAGGAGCCGCCCCAGTCCAGGTCCCACTTGGAGGCAGGGGAGAGGCTGCAGGAGAACAGATGAAGAAGCCACTGGAGGAATCAGGGCAGGACCACTTCATGGGTGTGCGTGTGTGTTTGTGTTAGTCGCTCAGTCATGTCTGACTCTTTGCAGTCACATGGACGTAGCCTGTTAGGCTCCTCTGTCCATGAAATTCCCCAGGCAAGAATACTGGAGTTGATTGCCATTCCCTTCTCCGGGGGACCTTCCTGACTAGGGATAGAACCCAGGTCGTACCATTTGAGCCACCAGGGAAGCCCCATTTCATGGGAGAAGGGGACATTTGAATTGGGTCTTAAAGCATGAGTAGGAGTTTCCAGCATTGGGGATGGCAGTGGGGGAAGCCAGATCTGGCTCTTGAGCCCACTATAATGTTCATAAACAAATGCTTTTGAGCTTTAACGTGGCCCAGGTCCCACCCTCACTGCAAGACCTCCTGGGCTTCACCATGCCGCTAGGACCGAAGCCTTTCCAAGGACAGCTTGGTGCCTCTTTAGGCTGCACCAGGCACTGGTGTTTATGACTTCAACATATCTTTTTTGGGGGACACAATTCTCCCCTCTTGCCCTCAGGCTCCTGTGTGCCCCCTGAGAGGGCAGGTGGGCTTCACACACCTATCAGAGATGGTGGGAAGGAGCAAGGATTGCCCCCTCACCTCACCCAGGAGGCCTGAGGAAGGTGCTCAGGATAGACTGGGTCACCTCACTCAATCCGTCCTGCATCACCCAAGCACAGGCGTGGAGGACAGAGTCGGGGTGGGGGCTGGTGTCTGTCCTTCCAGCCTCTCTAAGCCCCACCGCCAGGGTGGGGAGGGCTGTCAGTTCCACAGCGGATGTCTGTGTTTGATATGGAGATTTCGGCAGTGAGAATGCATGTGCCTCCGTCAGAGGTTTATACAAAATGACAGCTTCTGGAGAACGAAGCCCTGGGATTAAAAAAGAAAAGAAAAGAGGAGGAGGAGGACAAAGGGAAGCCTTGGGCTCTCTCCCTTCCCCTCCCCTTGCCTCCCCTCCTCACGCCTTTCCTGGAAGGGTGGGAGTACAGCAGGTCCTAAGGCTGTGGGACCCCCAGAGAGAAAATCCATGCATTTGGGGCTGCTTCCTCTTCACCTCAATTTGTCTCACCTTTGCCCCAACACTTCTCGGAGGAGAAAGGGACAACAGAGGATGAGATGGTTGGATGGCATTACCAACTCGATGGACATGAGTCTGAGCAAGATCCAGGAGTTGGTGATGGACAAGGAGGCCTGGCATGCTGCAGTCCATGGGGTCGCAAAGAGTCAGACGCGACTGAGTGACTGAACTGAACTGAACTTGCCCCAACCTGCTCCCTCCTTTCTAATTCTCCTCCCCTCTGAACTGCCCCCCAACTCCTCATTTACTGTCCTGATCTGTCATTGCCCAGGATAAGGACCCCAAATGACCAGGCCCAGGTGGGTGACAGACACACATCAAGACACGGTAAACTATGAGCAGTCATTTTGAAACTTTTTCAACCTATCGTTCTAAGAGGGTAGAAACTGGGGTGGAGGGACCAACTCCAGATCCTTCTTGGGAAGCCAACAAAAGCAGAGAAGGATTGCATACAATTGCCCTTTGTTTAAGAGGCAAATGAATATTTCTGCAGAGCTGAAAACTCATTCTTCACACAGATAAGCTTCCAAAAATTGCAATCTATTTGTTGCCAAGTTTGGGACTATTATTTCCTTCCCAACCTCCTCGGATATTTTTTAATGCCCTGAAATACAAACTGCCTTCCTTGGTGGTCCTATGGGGCTAGAAACTTGGTCTAAAGACGTCCATCAAAACTGGACCGTTGGAAAAGAGATGGCTCCCCCACCCCGGAAAGAAAGTTGAAGGTCAGGGATACTAACGAAGGTCATCTTGGCCATGTCTCCCTGTCAGTGAAGCAGGTAAAGAGATCTGTTCTCTTGTCTCATCTAGAGTTCCACCTTAATTCCTGGGAGCAGCCCTGGGAGAAACCTCACCGTGACCCATGTCAAGGAAGAAGACTAGAGTTGATCCCACCCAAACCTCAGAGAAATCTTCAATGAAACTCTTATGGGGAGAGAGGTTCAAGACTGAGGCTGACTTGCCAGATATCCTAGCAGTCCCACTTCCCAGAGCACAGAATAAGCCTGTAATGACTTCTGAAGGCTGAAAGGAGGGAGCTGTCTTCTGTCCTCAAACTTTTGGTGTTTTCAGCACAGACCTGGCTGTACCCACTTCCCCATCTTGCTGTCCTGGGACGCAGATCCAGGACTGAGGAGGCCCTCCAGGAGAGGTGCATCTAGAGAGACCCCTGAGCACCTGCCCCCGGGATCCCAGGGGCTGGCATCCATTGCAATGCGTCCATCCCGGGCCAGGCAGCCTCTGGCTGATGTTTTGTTGAGTCAAGGCTGGACTGAGCTCACCTGCCCCAGGGGCTGCATTCTATTTGCAACTCAGAATATTGGTCACAACCACTTTGCACTTATGGAATTCCTGGGAGGGGGGACACCTTCCTATGACCAATCCTGGCACCAAAAGCAAGAGCCCCCTAGCCATGGTCCACTGCCTAGGAAGGCAAGGGCACCAGGTCCAGACTCATCAGTGCACAAATCCTCAGTGAGCACCTACCTGTGCCATGCACAGCCCAAAGCAATAAAGCAGCACAGTCCCCACAAAAGTCCCATGTCCCAGCCCATCCTCCTGAAAGCTCAGGGGCAGAGAAGTGCAGATGCCCAAAGCAGGAGCTGCCAACATGCAGGCCATGGCCACAGCCGCCCAATGGGGGTGAGCCCAGAGGGCTCCAAGGGACGCACTCGCCCACAGCAGTCCCAAGCAGAAGCAAGGCAGTAGTCTGTTTCCCGGGAACATGTGTCCCCACCTCCATGCCCCCCAGCCTGTCTCTTGAAGGCCAGCTTTTCAAGTAAAACATCATGAGACTGATCACCGCGAGAAGTGACCCCTGACAGGTATTTTGTGTCTCCTCCAGATTCATATGTTAAATCCTAACCCCCAATGTGCTCCTATTAGGAGGTGGGGCCTCTGGGAGGTGATTAGTGAGGAGGGAATTAGTGTCCTTACAAAAGAAATCCCAGGGAGCTCCCTCACCCCTTCCCACCTGTGTGGACTGAGCCAGAAGGCGCCAGTGATGAACCAGGAAGCGAGTCCCCACCAGACACTGGATCTGCCAGTGCCTTGATCTCGGACTCCAGCCTCCAGAACCGAAACACGTGAGTGTGGTTCATAGGTCGCCCGGTCTGTGCTGTTCTGTTAGAGCAGCCCTGAACAGGACTAAGATGACAGGTAAATGAACCTGCAGCCTCAGCATATCCAGACTGTCTCCTCCACTGACAGCATCACCTTAGGCTTAAATCCCTGCCGCTCACCTCCTCCCTGCCCAGAGGGAGCCAGACACAGGCTGCCACCATCCACACCCCTGCTCTGGCAGACCCTGAACCACAGCAACAGCTGGATAAGAAACATGACTGGCAGCGAGAGGAGGGACCCCAGCCCCTCAATCTAGAATGACGACCCCTGACACCAGGGGCTGGGGTGGTACACAGCTCCGTTTGTCTGACGCCGTCCTCAGGTGACAGAGGCGGGAGGGCAGCTGCTCCAGGAGAGGTTTGGGTGCAGAGAGACTTCCAGAGAAGGACAGCCCTCTCCTGGCCAGCAACACCACCCAGGAGATCCCCGCATGGGGCCAGGTGCAGGGACCTCACCCCCCTACCCCTCTGCCCCCAACCCTTCCCCCTCCCCTTTGCCCTTTTCTCTTTTAACTAAGCCTCTTTTGTTTAGCCAGGATCCCTTCATGTGTGCACACCCGCACATGCGTGTCAAGTTTTTATTCCAATCCTTAAATGAGGTCTTTGCTGAGAATTTACAATTCCCCTGTGGCCTCAATCTTGCAAAGATTGCTTTTTTAACGCTGTTAGGCCTTAATTCTAATAAGCCTCCTCTTTATTACAGAACCAGGTCACATTGCCTTGACACCGCCAGAAAATCTTTCATCAGCAGGGAGGGGTGGGCGAGAGGAGCGAGGGACACCGAGAGGAAGGGGCAGGGAGGCAGGAACCAGAGAGAAGAATCCTCCCTTAATTTGGTGGAATTCTAAACTAATCTAATTTCTGGGAAGCAGAGTGGCCTGATAGCGTTAGGTAACTCTGTGATATGATCGTGTCTCCTACCAATGTTCGTTCTCTTCCAGTGTCTTGGTTTTTAAAATAACTAGAGTGAGAAGGGGGAGCGACAGAACCCGATGGCTACGCTGGGCACAAGTTCAGGTCCCAGCTCTGGACAGAAGGTCGCCAGCTCCGGCCCAGCACGCGTTCTCCTGCCAGCCTGCTCCGGCCCTGAGGGCCAGCAGAGGAAATAGAAGAAGGGGGCCAGCGGGCTCCAGGACAGAAACCAAAAACTGCTTGCGGAAGAGGCTCACTGGATCTGGACACCTGGGGGATCCATCAATCCCACCCTCTCCCTCTTCCCCGCTTCCTCCCTCTCCCTGAGTTAGTTGTTTTAAGGTTTATGGGGATATAGAGGGAGAGATGTTACTGAGGAAAAGGAAGCTGTCAGTCGGCATTCTCAGGACAGAAGGACGGTCCTCCCCAACACGTACTTTCAGTGTTATCTGCTATGTGCCAGGGAGGTGAGAGGCTGTGGCCCATTCCTCTATTCTTGTCACTGGAAGTAGAAGAATCCAAGAACTAACGGCTGAGGTGGTGCGAGATGCTCCTTAAAACCTGCAGGAGCTTTCTGGGATTGAGTATGTGAGTCAGGGGCAAGGCCTTCATTCTAGAAGGTTCTGCCAAAAAAGCTGTGGGGCAGCACCCTCCAGAAGCTCTCAGACCATGGGAAAGACAGAAGGAACTATATTGTTGTCTCCAGATCTTGAGACATTCTCTGGAAGCATCTTTTCCTCACCATCAATCAGCCCCTCTCCACATCCTGTTTTTCTTCTCCCCATACAAGTCAACTTGAGGGCCTTCATTCTGGTTGGGTATTTAAAGCAGGCACCGCAGGACCCTGGACAAGAAGAGGCACACACAGGGCCCCCCAGGCCTGCAGCCACCCAGCCCTTGAGCATGCACCCTGCACAGCCAGCAAGCCTCCCCGCCCCAAGTCCCTGGTCCTACCCTGAGTCTGTGTGACTTCACAGTGTTCTTCTGGAAGGACAGTGTGAGCTCAGCCAATTGTTCAACATAAAATTGGCAATCGATACAAGGTCTAACGTAAGGCACCTTAGAAATCAAAGGTCATTTTTTTCAAACTTTGGTGCCAAAGAGCACTGGTGCACAGATTGAGGTGCTGACAGCGGGGGAGAGAAGAGTCTTGCATCTTCCACTGAAGATGGGAGATGTGGGCCCCACGAGCAGTCCCATCCACCCTCACTGGGGCCCATGCCCCTAACTGAGCCTCCAGCAAGTGCACCCTGAGCACCTACTGTGTGCCGTGAGAATACAAGACAGTATATGTATATGTTTCCATATCAAAGAACACAGATTGTTCTGCTGACTTCCGTTTCCAGTTACACTGCACTGTGGCTTTCTTTCCACATCATCTAAAACAGCTGCATAAAACTCACTGTTTGAATAAACCATTCTTTCTAATTGTTCTTTACACAGTCCCCACTACAGGAGGTTTGTCAGCAGTGGGAGAACTTTGAGAGATGGGGGAAAGTGCAGGTGTTAGTAAGGATGGTCTGGCGCTTCCCTCTGTGCTGGTGGCCAAGTTACGAGGGGATCGAGTGCGTGTGTTCCAACAGCTCTCCTGGAAGGAGAGCAAGGTGGCAGCCCTTGGCCCAACGACAGCAGATTCTTGGATTCTGCAAAATATGATTGTGAAGGCCAATCTGCCAGCGGAGAAATATGCAGCACATTCACAAGCTAAATATAAATAATATTGATTCATCTGCCATCTTGAATTATCCATTTCACTTCTGTTTTCCATTAGCATCAATAATCGCGAGATGACTCCCCAGTAGACGGGCAACATTGC
Organism: Okapia johnstoni; assembly: GCA_024291935.2. Taxonomy (NCBI): domain Eukaryota; kingdom Metazoa; phylum Chordata; class Mammalia; order Artiodactyla; family Giraffidae; genus Okapia; species Okapia johnstoni. The sequence goes on from CM044306.1 coordinate 9,966,610, forward strand.
ACTCTACAGGATGCAGCCAACCCAGGGTCACGCACCTAAGGAGTCTCAGGCTCTCTTCCAAAATAGTCTGCCATCTTCTAGAAGAGTCCGGCATCTTCCTAGGAATGTTCTTTCCCTTTCACATACTCCTCACTCCAAACCCAGCAAGGAATGGGACTCAGAGACACATCTGAGGTCTCCTCCCCCACTTTTCAAGGCATTCTGCTCTCTTTGGCAGTTGACCTTGGTTCTGGAAAAACAGTGGCACACAGTACAAGTCCCTTCACTTCCAGGCTGAAGGTGAGGAAGCTGGTACAGCTGGATGCACAGCCCAACCAAGCCCATGGGGCATCACCTCACTTCTGCCACCCCCAGGTGGCAGAGCCCGCTTCTGAAGCTGGGCCCACTTCTTCTCCAGGCCGGAAACCACAAGGCTTTCCTACAGGCCAGTGGGTCCATCGCCCCTCTGGCAGCAGGCCAGCTCCAGGCCCCTGGACACAGAGTGTACCCACAACACACCCAGGAGGAGGACCAGGCCCCCTGCAAACCCTCCCACCACCAGAACTCAGCAGGGCTTCCAGTGACAGAAAGAACCAAGGCACAGAAACCCCTTAGGCCCCTCACCTGCCAGCCCAGCTGACCCAGCTGGGATGGAGGGCTAACAGGATACCAGGCCTGCTCCCACCCCTCCCCCAGCCAGCTGTCAAAACCCCCACAAACAGTGACTAAGAACATACTGCCAGTAGAGAGGCATCCACAGCTCTGGGTGGGAAACAGGGTCCCTGCCATCAAAGCCTTTACAATCTGACACAGCAGACAGGTGTGCAAACACCTACCAGGATCTATCATTTCTCATTCTTCCTTACGAGTGCTAATTACCACTCCCAGAAAGTGCTGCGAAAGACAGGGTGCCGTCAGGCCCAAAGGGAGCCATGAGGAGGGGCCTCCGAAGATGGCTTCTCCCGCCCTTTGTGTGAGGAACACAAGTTAAGCTCCAATTGCCCACCAGCCTTAGATATGCTCTGTTCCATGCTTGTGGAAGAATCTAGAACCTCCCCATTTGTCCTCACCATCTACCCACTGTCCAACCATTCCTAAAATCCTCTAGGAGAAATCCAGGCCGCCCCTGGCCTCAGCACCCCACGTCTGTCAAAAGAGAACAGCTTCACCTTGCAATCAGCAGGGAGGAGACACCCCACAGGTCACTGGGGCCCTGAGGCCAGATCCCCATGGGAGAAAAGCAGTCAGACTCTAGGGCAGGTGGTGACAAGGCAGTTGGCCAACCACCTGGTCTCTTCTTTTTTTAGCTAATGTTTCAGCTACAAAGGCTGAGCTTGGATCGTGGGTACCCAGGGGGCCCCTTGAGAGCCCACAGATAGCTGAAGGCGCCTCGACCCATTCTGAGGGCTCTGCTCTCTGAGTAGAGAGAAGTCTGCTGGAAGGAATCTTGGTCTCGCTTCTTTCTACCCAAAAGCCTCCTGAAGAAATTTATATCCCATAATGAGGTCTGGATACATGTTCTACAGCCTACAGGTGTAGGGATGTGGCAGGCTGTGGTTGCCCTTACATGTATAGCCAGGTACAGGTAAGCGCTCCTTGAAGAGCCAGGGAATAAGGCATGCGCGTGCATGCGTGCACGCACACACACACACATTCCTCACTGTTAAGAACCTGGAATGATGTCTTCTCTGTTCTCCCGGCTATAATTATTTTAGCGTGGGAGATAAATTCTGTCTCCAGAGTCTCAGAAGCGCTACATTAGAATATCATGTGCTATGGTCCTGCAAAATCTCTACAGTAGCCTAGCTCTTTCCCTCCATGCCAGAGCACAAACAGGCTCCTCAGATGGGCGGACACACCATGGAGGCCCCGCACCAAGGGTTTAATGCCTGCTCTGAGCCGCTCCACTTATAGCAAGAGAGCCAGGAAGCACGCATGCGGGTAACCATGGCAACTTCAGGGAAGTTTAAAAAAATAAGTTTGTGAGTTGCTGGTTTTTATTTGGTGCTTGGGTTCTTTCCTTCTTTTTTAAGATAACAAGGTCCCTGAATAACACTTTTCTGAGTTTTTTGGGTAACCCATCCAAGGCAGCAGCTGTCTCCAGATTTGCAATTACCTTCCAAGGGGCAGGCACGTCTTGTCCAAGCACCACAGTCACAAGTCCAGGCTCTGTTCTGGGTGGCTGTTCTCTGTGGGGTGACTTGGAGCCAGTGCTCCTCCCACACGTCTCCATGCCTCCTCCTCCCCAGGAGTCCCGAGATTGTCAAACCAGACCCCTGGGGATCCCAACCAGGTCCCACAGCACCACTCACCCAATTTGGGAAGAGAGTCAAGCAATCTCCTCCAAAATCTTAATCTCCACAGGCAGAGTTGCACATACACGCACACATGTGCACGCACAAGGGGCCAGCACGAGCCATGTAAACTACATTCTCCCACGAAAACAACACCCTGCCTGAACTCAAAAATGCCCAAGTGGCCTCTGTAAAGGCAAATGGGAGCCACAGCCCTGACACAGACCTTTCTCCACGAAGGCAGCAGGAGCAGGCTCTCCATGCTGAGGGACGTGCTCACGTGTCAAGAGGGCACACACACCGTGCACACGGCCATCGGTTCAGTGGCCCTGGCTGTGCCAAAAGTTAAGTCACCACAGCAGGAAGCACACTCCTCCAGGCCGGCTGTACCGACTGTCTGCAAAGCACCTCCCGGCAGAACAATGGTGGGGCCCCGCCCACCCCGTTGCCCACTGTGCCAATGCATGGATTAGGGTCAGGGTCAGGAGCACCGAGGAGTGCTTGAAGGCCATGCACCGTTCCATGTCACAGCTGTGGCACCAAAGGGCTGGGCAGATGGCTGTGAAAAAAAGGAATATTTTTTTTTTAAGCAGAAAAATCCTAAATGGCCCTTTCAGCCTTTCGGTGCACATAATTGTAGTATCCGAGTTAATGAAAGGCCTGGCGTGCTGGCTGGCTGAATACCGCTAACACTGCAGCCCGCGGCTCATGTGGAGTGGCTCCACCGCCATCGTGGAAAGCAGACCCCAGTGGGGAGGCGGGAGGGGGCGGGGAAGGAGGTGGGGAAATGCAGGAAATAAAGAGCGTTTCCAGGAATGACAAGGCTCCCACGCGGGATCACATCATCAATTAGCCGGTAGGAGGGCCGAGGAGTGCTTGGCATCTTATTTCCACAAAGACAAAGTTTCCTTGAGGAAACCGCCAGAGTCTCCAAGGCACTGAAGTCAGATGCGGAACAAATGAAGAGGGACGATGGCTAGGCTTGGCCGTTGCTCAGACACCCGCCCCAGGCAGTCTGGCAGCGGGATGTGTGGGTTTAGAGACACAAGTGGAGCCTGCAAGTGTCCAGGAGGTGAGAACACACAACACCTATGTGTGTGCACACACACACACCATACACACGCATGCCAACACTCACACCTGTGCACACACACGCATACATATCCATGGACACGCACACTCTACTGGCAGGTTGGGGTCCACTATTCTGACCCACAAACATTCCAGTTTGTGGCTCTTTTGCCCGCCATGTATTCAGGAGACAAAAGACAAATGTGTTATTTAGAACTTCCATGGAAGACCCTACAGCACATCCCCCATCTGTGAGGAGACACTGGGGTCTTCAGGTCCAGACTCAGATGGAGCCCAGAGCATGTCAGATCCTTCAATCGTCCATTTCAGAGCCTTCAAACCCACACCCAAGGGGCTCCTGCCCTATAGGCCCCAGGAAGCAACCTAGCTCAGCCGTCTAAGTGGAGGTGACTGATTTATTCTGACCGTCCTGACTCTTAACGACCCACTCTCCTCCAGCCGTGCAAAGCTTTAATTGTCCATCCAGCAGGGCAGGGAGGAACCGTAAATCTTTCCTCCCGGCTGCTCTGAGCTCAGCGCTGCTTGACCTGCCATTGCCAGCCCCTCGCCTGCATCCCGCTGGAGCAGTCTGCTGGCTTTGAAGGTGAAGGCGGGGACTGAGGGAGGGGGAGCAGGAGAAAGAGGCTGGTGGGGTCGGGGAGGGAGACGGAGGGGTGGAGCACAGCCATGTGCCCTGTCTGCTCCTAACCCCAGGGCACTGAAGAGGAGTCTTCACTGCAGCTTAGAGGGGAGGCAGCACGAGGCACAGTGTGCGTGGCGTACCCTGGGCTACGCCCTCCTGGGCCAGTGTCTACACACCTGCCTCACAGATCCCAGCTCTCGAGCAGCCTGACTCCTATGAAGTGGGCCAGCCCCCGGGGGAGTCTTGGCATTCCCTTGCCTTCTGGAAAACAGCACAGCCCTGAAAGGAACCCACTGGGGAGGAAATACTATCCTCCAGCCAACCTTCACTGTGTGTGTGACTGGTCCCAGCTGGGGGCACAGGGACCTCTCTGTAAGACATGGGGAAGGGGGCTAAGCCACAGGCACACAGAAGGTGGGCCTCAGGCTCCAAAGCAGGCCTCCTGCCCCCTCCAGCAGACTTCATATTTTCTGTAATTTTAGTCTATATTAATGCATTTCAAAGTGGTGAACATTATAGTTATGATTATTACCTAAAGACTTCCTTTATAGCCCTCATTTTCTAGCGTTCATTACTTTCTGAAAAATTATCCTTGGGGGCCGAAATTTTCCAAGTCTGGTCTTGTGGGTTTTCCTCCTTAGGATCTGAGCAAAACATACTGTTATGTCCATGACGGGCAGGGGGGCAGGTGGATTAGCACTCCCTCAGTCAGTCTCCGTGGTGACTTGTGATGAGGAAAGAATGGTGTGGGGAGGGCAGGACTGCGCGCTGCACTTTTAACATGTCAGCACCGATAACGATGACCTGGTTTGGGTTCTGCCCATCTGTTCTGCCCAGACAGAAGTTCTACTTCTGAAATGGGATTTCCATCTACGTGGGGGGAGGCACCCATGCACCATTCGTTTTACAAGCTTAAGCACAGACAAGTCAGGCCAGCCAGTGCTAATCACTGCAACATTGTCAGTGAACTGACAGCTGGACGCGTATTTTCCAAAACAAAGGCAACCATAGGGAGAGATCCCAGTCTTAGCCAGCGGACGCTGGGAGGGTCAAAAGAATGCAGATTCTGTGTGCATTCTTCTCAACTGTTCTAGGAGAGATCAGTCTGTGAGGGGGGAAAAAAAAAGACATGCTGGTAAGCTGCCTTTCATCCTGTTGTCCCAGACACCAACCTCAGTGCTCAGAGGTTAAGACAAGGAAACGGGGCCCCCCACCAAACAAAGGTCATCCTCCGGCTTCTTTATCTCCTTCCTTTTGGTCAGCAGTTAAAGGTTCACAGCTGACAACGTAGCGAACAGACTTCTGGAATGATGCTACTCGATACGGTGCTGGCTGTTTGGGAGTGTTGATTACAATATTACACCAACCAAAAACAATAATTCTCACCTTAAATTCCTCCAGCACCACTCTTTTCTGTGAACATTTCAAAATACTTGACTAATGTACCCGTGGATAGCACTCCTAAGAGGTAGGCTGCGGGCACTATCAGTCCCACGATGAGTAGCTTGGGGGACACAGGAGGGAAGTTGGTGAACCACAGCCCCCACCCCTGTCAACGAGGAGCCTGGGTAAGAAGGCCCTTGGGCCCTGGTTCCACCTCACCTGTCCCTGCAGCGGGGGCCCCAGCTGTGTCTAATGGCATCACAGTGGTCCCTTCAATGAGGGAGAGTCAATATTCCAGAAAGGCACACACACTTTATGTTTATTTCTAATGGATTTTGCAAAACTGGGTTTTGGTTTGTCACACTTTGAGTCCTGGGAATCAAAAAATCTTCTTGCTGAATGCGGAGGTGGGATAGAATCCTTCAGTCTGAGCGTTAAGTGCCGTGGTGGTGATCTCCAGATTCAGAGAAGTCCAGGAAGGGGAGGAGGTCATGATTCTTTTCTTCCTCCTTGTGGAAAATCCAGCTGACATTGAGCTAGGGCCCCATCTCTTAGAATCCAAAGCCACTCCTGCAAAAGTAAAGCACTCAGCAAGCACTTCCCCCTCCTTCTGTGTCCCTTGACATTCAACCAGGAGCAGAGGCATGGGGAGGGAGTGATGGCACATCAGTGGGGCACACCTCGAGCAGCCAGAAGCCCCTTCACCCTCTGGAGGCCATGAACAGGGTGACCGCTGGGACCACAGCCCCACAGACAGACTCTCACTCGTGTCTTCATGCCTGGCCACAAGTGTTCCTGAGAACATGAGCTGCCAGGTTCCTCCTGGGGACCCTCATCAGACCCCTGAGCACGTAAGGATATCCTCACCTATAGAGGAATGCTAAGGCTTGTTTCTGTCCTAGCACCTGCGAGTTTATCTGGAACCATTTTAAAACAGCATCCTCTCCTTGTGGCAAAAGGAAACAGTGCAGAATCCATTTCCTTAATTCTGACAAGATGCTCATTCCTCCAACATGTGGATGGCACCAAGGAAGGTCTGTGCTCACCACCAGCTGTTGCAGGCCTACTGTATACCAGTTCCTTTACGTGTATCACATCACCCCTCTTCTCAGCTGAGTAAACTAGGCTTCACGAGCTTGCCCACAGGACACGGGGTCGGGAAGTCTACATGCCCTCCCCTCCCCACCACCCTGAAAGTCAGAGCCTGGCCTCACACCTCACGTCCCCTGCACACAGCCTCCCGCTGCATCTCAGGCGAATACCAGATTTGCTCTTTGCGCCCTTAATGGGCTTGAGATCTCAAGTAAGGTAATTAACTCGCAGCTTTGTCCAGAAGATACATTCCATTTAAATGTGCATCTAAATGTGTGTGTCCCAGGGGTGAAGGGTGGTTCTTACAAGAAGGAACAGCCACGATGCACAATCTCAGGGAAGCTAGTGCTGGTTAATAAGGAGACGAACTGAATGAAGATTCAGACTAGATCTCCAGGGAGAAGAAAGGATGGGAGCGCGAGTCAGGAGAGGGTGGAGCCCAACAGGAACCTGTGTGCAGACCCAGCTTGAAGCATCATTCTGATTTTCCTTTTGCTTCTTGCATCTCAAGGTGATAAGAAAAATAGGGAAACCGTGGTATGTGCGGCGATCTCACTGAAGTATTAAAAATTCATCTTAACACCTCTTGTTGAAAACAGAAGGTTAAAAAGCCCTTCTTGCTATTGCCAAAAGAAAGAGGGATGGGGGCGGGGGAGAAATCACCAGCAGAAGCTTTGACTTCTAGTGGTCCAGAAGCTTTTATGTACACACCCTGGAGCACTGCCCTGCACCCAGCCCTTAAAAGAAAAGTTTCAGGAAAATTAGGAGTTATTTTCTTTTGGATCCTATAGTGAAGCATCTCATTTAGATTCAGGAAGGATCTTGAGCTAATAAAGTTTAGTGAGAAATTACTCCTAAATGTACCTAGGTATTCGTACCTCTTTAAATCTTTGTCCAAGTTGTATCCACTTTTTTAATATAAGTAAACTTTATGTTCTTTGGCTTCAATAGAGTTTCCCATTTTTACATAAAAGAGCCTTCATTGCCGAGAACAATGTGCCTCTCTGTGGTCTCATTATCCTTACCTAAAAGGAAACTATCCTGACACAGGGCGCAAATTTCAGGGGTGCAGGGGAAGTACCTAGACTCTGGAGGACCACATTTCTTGTCACCACCATCCCTCTGTTTCATTTGGTGCCACAGACAAGGAGACAGTAATAAGCAGGGCTGCAGCTCTCCACCTATTCACACACAGAGCTCTGAATGGTCTCTAGGTTTGTGCACGGCCCTACTGGTACATCATAATTATAATCTAATGGACAGGCGACCCTGTGAGGGAGCGGGTGGCCTGGCTGACTTCTGGCTTGTTTGATTTGGTGGAAGAATTTCGGTGTCAGACAAGACGCCTCGGAGAAATAAAGGCATACAGGATTCTCTTCTCTTCCATACAGAAGACTTCTGTTACAATTTCACTTGGCCCTCCAAAAGGAATGTGATGAAATTGTGCGGGGTTGCCGGCTGGGAGCGAGTGTGCCCCAGGCAGTTTCCTCACCTGCAAGCGAGACTATTTTCTTGAAGTGCCAAAAAAAGACAAACCTGACCACCTGCCCTCTCCTCCTGGTTTCCAGGCACAGTCCAAAGCGATAAGAGACCAGAAGGGGTGGCTTCCCTGAGCAACAGCTGAGACCTGACACACGGGGTTGATGATCAGGAGGAGGTCTAGGAGGGAACCGGGGCGTGGCGAGGTACAGGGCAGTTCTTCACTTACGCCTCTATTCTTCTAGAATCTTAGGAGGAACCTCTTAGGACAGCCACGAACCAAAGAAATACTTAATAAAATTCTGCTCAAAATATGTATATTCTCCCCCCTCTTTCTTTTCTGCTGGGAATTCTCTCTGGCTTTAAACAATTAGACCTTTCAAAAACTTGCAACCGAACTGCTTTGCTCTTGGTCCTCAGAGGAAACTATAGACTCTGAAGACCCCACCCCATCCCACACAAATTGATGCCAGCAAGTTATAGCCCACTCCCTAGGTGGAATCAGCAGCACCCAGCCCCGAGCTACACAGAAAGGGTGAAGACTAGATCCAAAGGAGGGGGTCCCTGTCGCACGGTAAGCACATCTTTAGGTCCCTGAATCTTAAATAAAATTAGCAGTCTTTTCCCAGGCCCTACGGGCCCTGCTGGCTGGCCATCCCTCGTGGGGCTCTCCTGGCTCCTGAGCCGTAGCATTCAGCTTTGCTTCACCTGGTCCCTGGCAACACTTCCCAAAATGCAATGTATATACTGGGAGCTTTCCCCAGGCTACTAGAGGAAATGCTTTCAAATGAAGTAGCAAATTTTAAGCTCTTTATTATCTCAAGTCACCTTCTCAGGCATGTTTTGGTGTCAGCTCATGTGTTGGAGAAACTGCGACAGCAAACTCATTTACTAAGTGCGCTGCACTTTAAAAAATGTACATTCTATATTAATAAATCAAACCAGTCCACATCACAAGGTATTTCTTTAAGTGAGGCTACTCATTTTTCTGTCTGCAGTCCTCCACAAAGAAAAGACCTCACCATGTACTCAGTTACTCCCCATCCCACCTGTAGATGCGAGCTGTCCTCAATTCTCATACGTAATTCAAAGAGAAAGTCACATACCAAGTGCCTGCACCACTCAGAATGAAAAGGGAAAAAAGAAGACATAAAAGGGGAGGAGAAATAGACACAGACGGACAGAGAGAGAGAGATGGAACCAGAACGTTATAAATAAAAAGGAGACAGTGATGGCTCAGAGAGAAACCTACTTCAGAGAGGTAGCAAAAAATAAGATGCTTAGGCTGTCTGAATGTTTCATGAACCTGTGAAAATAGCGTGCTGCTTTATGAAAGAACGTGGGGAGACATTGCAGCTAATCAAAAAGATGCAGGTGCAAATAGGATGTGTTTATAAAGCCAGTATCACATGCAGAAGAAAAAGCCTGCTGCAGGCGGGGATTTGGGGAAAGGCAGGTGCCCACGGAGGAGCATAGCATCACTGTTCAAGGGAGGAAGTTTCAGGATGGTTTTTCCCCTTCACTTGTTTAAAAACAAAAAATTCCTCACCAAATGTCAGCTGTGAGTCAGGTTCCATTTGTCTTTATAACAAAGTATCAAGCAGGAGTGTGGAAATAAATATACACAGAGAGACAACTAGGACCAAAAAGACCAAAAATTGCAGACACATGGATGAGCTAGAGGAGGTAAACCCCACACAACACCCGCTGTAAAAAAGCATTTCAATCTCACGTTCACTGTCACTCCAGGCTCAATGAGATCCTTCTCCCTGCGTGTCTCCTCCAGACTCCTTACATTGCCCCTCACCCCACACACCACCACTCTGACACATCCGGGTAGGAGAGGCGCTTCCTTCACCTTTACATTCCTTCACTCCTAATTCCACAAGCAGGCATCAAATAATGCCGCGTGCCCAGGAGGAAGTGGGGATAAATCAACCGGTATCTCTGCCTTTAGGAGCAAGGTGCCTCCAACTTCTACACATCACAGAACAAAGGGGCCTGGCGCCATGGTTGAACGTGAGTGAGGGGCTGTAAAGAAGACGGTAGGGTAGAGGCAGCACCCAAGTTGGAACAGGCTGTCCAAGGATAGATCCAGACTGGGACTGGCATTTTCTCTGGCCAATACCATGCCCAGTCCACCCCAAACACCAAAGAGCTCCATAATTTCTCTCCAATTCTCGGAAGCCATTTCTTTGAGCCATTGGTAGAGCTCAAAGCTTAGCAAGTAGCAGGAATGTAACAGAGGCCCACTCTAGAGTGGTACCCAGGAGTCCTCCCATCTGCCTCCTTCCTAAATCTGCCTCTTGGCTGGCATTGGGTTAACCCTTCCCCCCAGCAGGGTGAAGAGAGCCACCCCTGTGGCAGTGCCCCCAGCGGCCCCAGGAAAACCTCAACGGGGGGAGGGCACCAGAGCAGGCTGTGGGCCCTGGCCCTGTCCTTGGTGCTGTGGCCAGCTGCGCCCCCTGTGGCAGGGGATGCCCAGGACTCAATCTTCCCTCCAGCCTGGCCTCTGGTCCCTGCAGAAAGGCCATGAATACACCCGGATCAGCTTTCGACTTCTTTCCCAGGGTACCAGACAGGAGGCATTTGCAGTGAAGGCCCAGCATAGCCAAAACCTGGCCTGTGAGGACTTTCCTGGACTCCAGCTTCCCCAGGTGACCTGAGGCTACCCAAGGCCCACGCATGGACTCAGTTCTCTCTAAGCTCAGGCCCCTGGAGGAAGGGGTTCTGAGCAATCATTCAAGCCCTCTTTTAATAGGAGAGGGGATTGCTGTTGGAAATGGGCAAGTGGTGCCAAAAAAGTCCAGCAGCTCCAGCACAGACAGCCCATGTGACCCTGGCAAACTCCCTCCTTGGCTTCCAGCTGCCTCACCAGGCCCCAAGCACCAGACACTCCACTCTAGCTTCTGCTCCCTAACCGCTCAAACCGTCTCACCTCATTCTCCAGGGGTCTGCTCTACACTCTCAGAATCCCCCGGCTGGGAAATGAGGAGTCAAGCTCTGCTTCCAGGATAATGTGCCTGTGAACCCGGTGCCCACGCAGGAAGGCCTCCAGTCTCTGGAGAGGAAGGGGGTGGCAACCTCCAACCTCAGGCAAAATGGAGCTCTGAGCCCCAAGGTGGAGACGGGGACTGTGGGACAAGCCCGCCTAATGCTCAGAAGGAGCTCCTTTGCTACCCCCCCACCCCCCGCGCAAAACCCCCAGTCCCAGTGCTCTTCGGTCCTCAGAGAGGCCCCCACCTGCCTGCATCCCGCTTCCATCAGGCTGCGCTTTCTTTGCAACTTTTCTCCCTCTCTCCCTTCAAAATCTTCCCTCACCTGGAGGGTCTGGTTTTAATTAGTGCAATATACCCGATAACAACGCAGCCTAATTAAGACATCCGCCCAATTTCGAGATGCACACTTAATGAGCAGGTTCTGCCGCAATGTTTATACTTTTATTATGATTATTTGCAGACCAGTAAAACCAAAGCCGGCTTCCAGCTGATAGACCTCATACCGGCGACCCCACTCCATTAGCCTCCTACCTGCTCTATACTAAGTGCCCCGGGATGCTGGGCGCGAGCGCAGGGCGTCCCCCGAGCCGAGCGGGTGTTTCAGCTGGAAATTAGCGGGCAGGCGCGCGGGAGAAGCGACTTCACCCCCAGCTGAGGTGTAGGGCTGAGTCCCTCCGTCCGCGTCCTTTTCCTCCACCGCAGGATGTCTCGTGCATCAGCGTGAGCGGCACCGCGGGCGTCCTTTTTAAAGTGACCATTAAAGAATAAACCCAGTCCCTCCCCAAAGCTGGAGAGCTCCGTCAGGAAGGAGTTTTTCCTCACCCTCGCGGGACCCCGCGGCTGCTGGAGGAGATGAAATCCTGGACTCCTAGTAAATCCCTCCTACCCTACGTGAGACCTCGGATCCTGGGGCCGCTCTGGGACGGGATGGAGTCCCAGTGTCCCTCCCCGCCCTGCGCCGCGTCCTCGTCCCCGCGCGTACCAGGTGAGGGCCCCCGGCAGCCCGGGCACTGCGGGGATGCAAACCCGGAGAGGCTCCGCGCCGGGGGAGGCTGCGTCACTCCGAGGTGCCGCCAGAGACAGCCCTCCCGAGGGGGCGAGCCCCGGACGCCCCCGGCGAGTCTCGCCACCTCTGAGACCACCGGGACAGAAAGTTTGGACCGGGTGTGCCTGACCGCCTTTCGCGCCAGCTTCCCTCAGCCGGGCTGCGCCAGCCCCTGGGGGCGGCCGAGGCTCGGAGAAGCAGCCTGAGTTCACGCCTGAGCCTCCCTGACTCCCGAGACTCTGCGGGGAGCGCCCCCCAGCCCGCCGCCTGGAGGGCCCTGCGAGTGGCTCACCCCCTGCCGCTTCACACCGGCGCACAGCGTGGCGCTGCAGGCCCGGGGCCTCTCTAGGGAACCGTGGGAGACCCTTCCTCCCCACAACTCGTTTGGGTCATCAACTCCTCCAGTGAAACCTTCTCCTCGAGGACTCAGACAGGGTTCCCGGGGACTGGGTGCCCAGGGGTCGTTCCCACCCTCGCAGGTTCCAGCTCCGTACCCCGGACGCGCCCCGCGGGGCCGGGATCTTCTCCCGCTCAGCCTCCCCCCGCCAGGGAGTTCCCCACGCCGGGCATTGTGCCGCCGCCACCACCACCGCCACCGCCACGACGAACGCCACGAGTACGCGGGACTCCCCGGCGTCTCCATGGAGCCCGACCCCGGGGCCTTCCCATTCACAAAAATCGCCCCTCCGGCCTCAGGCTGGACCACGTGCCGCGCGACCCGAGCCCAGGAGGGAATCCAGAGAGTCCCGACCCCGCAAGGAGACCCCTGACCCCGAGGGCGCCACCCCTCCCCGAGCGCCCTCGGGCCGGTCCCCATCCGCGCTCTGCAACCCCGCGCCCCCACCAGCCCCGCCTCCCCCTGCGGGGTCCGGTGCGCCCCTCCCCGGGACGTGCCCACCCCCACCCCCGAGCCCAGCCCGCTCAACGCGAAGGTAATGACCACCGCAGGGGCGAAGCGCGGGCGGCGGGGGCCAGGTTACTCACGGGCTCAGCGCTCCCCGCGGCAGGTGACAGGGGCCCGGCGGCCATGCCCCGGCTGCATCCTGGCCGCCGAGCGGGCAGCGGCGTCCCGGGGCCGCGCGGGCACCGGCGAGCCGGCGGCGAGGAGAGCGCGGGGCCGGGCTCAGGCGGCGGCGGCGACAGCGTCTCCGACCACGCGAGCGGCTGGGACCGCGGAGGGGCCGCTGTCCGAGGAGGCTCGGCGCCCGCTCTTGCCTCGCTGCCGCCCTCTCTCTCTCTCTTTCTCTCGCCTCTCTCCTCCCCCTTTCTCTCTCCCTCTGGCCGGCTCCTCTGGCTCGCTCGGGCTGGAGCGAAGAGACAGCAGGAGCACGCGGCGGCGGCGGCGGCCCTGGCGGAGCGCGCAGCGCGCGGCAAGGGAGGGGGGCTCGGGTGGCCGCGCGGCCGGGAAGGGCGGCGGGGCGGGGAGGGCCGCGGCGGGGACAGCGCAGGCCCGACGCACCCTTTGCGGCCCGAAGCTCCGGCCCGGAGGAGAGCCTGAACAAGAGAGGTGGGCGAGGCGCGGAGGACCCCAGAGCCCGGGGCTGCCCGGTTTCCCGCGAGCGCCGCCCTCCGGTGCCGGACCCGCCTCCCCTCCTTTCCTCCCTCCCTCCCTCCCTGCAGCTATCCTGAGGCCGGGCAGCCCCTACCTTACTCCCCTAAGGGTAAGGGCAACCCTTACCCTCCTGCCACCCTGGCCCTGGCCAAGAAAGGACAACACTGGGATCCCCAGGAATGGGACTCGGGCCCCAGGAATGGGACTCGGGCAGCGAGGGCGAATGTTCCCCAACCTCTGCCACCGGTCTGCACCGCCTGGCCTCCTCTTCCAATTTGCCCACACACCTTCTCCTCCTTACTGGGGCTTGAAATTCCCTGCCTCGCCCTCCTGGGAATCCAAGAGTGAGTGATCGGTCACAAAGAGTCACCACTGGGGTGTCTGTTCACACTGACCAACCACACCGATTCAAACATTTCCACCTTGGCTGGGGAAGAGGGGCTGTCACTTGTAGGAGGTCAGCTAAGGATTTGCCTAAAGTCAGAAAAGCAAGTATTCCCTGTCCCCACTCCCAGTTCCCCCACCCTAGGGGAAGGAACCCTGATGCAGGGTCTGAGAGGGTCTCTATCCTTGGGAGGGGAAGCAGAAGGAAAGCGGAGGCTAAGGGCCAGAGGAGTAGGGACCATCTGGGCTGGCAGGATGAGACCCATGGAGAGCAGTGAGGTCTCACCAAAGGCAGGCAGGAGGGCCCTGACTGTCCCAAACAGAACCGCGGGATTAGGCAGGGCCTTGCTCCTGATTCTACTCAAAAAACAATCGGATGCAGCACCTGGAGCCTCATCAAGAAAGGCGAGAGCAGGGATGGAAGTGAGCTGCACCCTCAAAGACATCCTCAACCTAAGCAAAGTGAAGTGAAAGTCACTCCGTCGTGTCCCAGTCTTTGTGACCGCATGAACTATACAGTTCATGGAATTCTCTAGGTCAGAATACTGGAGTGGCTAGCCTTTCCCTTCTCCAGGGGATCTTCCCAACCCTGGGATCGAACCCAGGTCTCCTGCACTGCAGGTAGATTCTTTACCAGCTGAGCCAAAAGGGAAGCCCTCTCAACCTAAAAGCAAATGAAAAACCTGTGCCAGGTTGCTTTTACTTCTGGATGCTGCTTCTAGAACAGATTCCTTCTTGTACCTGACCGTTCTGCTTTTCTGTGTGAGGCAAACACCATGTCATGGAGTCTGGAGTTTGTTAGGAGCTTGGAGGATTCAGAGACAGTGAAGGGAGGGATATAAACTCAGCTGCTCTTTGCCCAGGGCTCTGTGCTGCCGGCTGCTTCCCAGCAGAGTGAGGACAGATAGTGTCCACGACAAGTGGCTACTGTCCACTCACGAGCTTGATGTTTTTAATTTCTGGCCCTTCTGCCTGTCTGGGTCATTGATCTGTCTTGGTCAGTGGGAGTCATGCTACACAATTTCGAGTTAGCTTCTTGGCCCTACAGCTAAACACTGGATATATGCCTTGTCTACCAGCAAGGCAGCTGCTTGGTTGATTGAACTTTCCCCAGCCCCCGTATTTGAAATAGCACGTCCCTGCTCAAAAGACCTAATTGGCTTTCTCTGTCTTCTGTTGTCAGATGGTCCAGGCCTCCAACTTGCAGCGGGGCCTGCCGATTCCTCATCACCTGCCTGTCTTCCCATAGGCAGGCCTTTTGCTTCCCAGGCAAGATCTTTACGAGTCACTCCTCTGGATCATTCCAGAGAAGCTCTCCGAAGACAGCACCAAATTTTGTTCCCAAGCTCCACCACACCCAGCCAGGGCTCAGCATGCTGTAGGTCCACTCAGACACCTGAGCGCATGGATTGAAGTTGGTGTCGGCGGCAGGATCAGCTCCAGGACGTGCACTTTGGGATCACCATCAGGGATAGGCCCTGGCAAGGCTAGAGCCTCATGACAAGCCTCAGGGAATTCGGCCTCCCAGCACCAGCTGCCGTGGAATGGGGATCTGGCCAGAAAAGGGGTGCAGGGCCAAAGTGTATGTCCTCATATTAGTATCAGCCGTGGTGGGGGGCGGGGGGTGGTTCCTGTCTTGGGATATGACTGAACAGAATTTTACAAACCTCTGACTTGGAAGCTTCATTAAAAAAAAAAAAAAAATGAGACCATGAAGGAGGAACCAGGAACAGCCCTTTGCAACACTAAGAAAGAAGCAAAAGGAGATTTAGCTCAGGGTCTAAAATGACAACTGAACACACATAGCTAATTTTACTCCCTCTGAAAACCCCACTAAAACTACCAAAAGAGATTTCCTGAAGATGAAACCCCTCCCAAGGAGCTGGAAAACAGAGAAAAGACAACCACCAACAAAATGTGGGAAGCAGGAAGGCAAACGGACAAGAGCTGCTTGGCCTTGCAGAGCTGAGTCCTAACCCCATCATGGGGAGAGCTAAGAAACAGAACCTCCAAAGGCTTAGAGCCATGGGGCAGGTAACTGTGG
The DNA here is from genome assembly GCA_024291935.2 of Okapia johnstoni. Lineage (NCBI taxonomy): Eukaryota > Metazoa > Chordata > Mammalia > Artiodactyla > Giraffidae > Okapia > Okapia johnstoni. The sequence continues at coordinate 9,982,575 of CM044306.1, forward strand.
GCCCCTCCCAAAAAAGGCAGCTAGGAGCAGTGGTGATCTGTTTAAAGAGCCGCAGATCCTGGATGGTTGCCCACTCCAGATCACTGGATGGCTGGCCACCATGGAAGGGTATTCCTCGGGGAGGATGAAGCAGGAGCTCTGTGGGCTCCATGCATGGTGACAGAGGGGTGTCCTTCACTCTGAAGGCTGAGAGCCCCACCCAGCCCACATAGCACCAATATCCTCCAGGCAAGAGGCTAAAAAAGTCTCTTCCTCCTCCTGCAGATTTTTGGAGAAACCTATGGATGTAATTTTATTGTTTCCCAGCAGAGCCCTGAGCCAGTCTCCCTAGAGAAAATCCCCAGTGGATGAGCCCACCCAATCCTCAGACCTTCCGGTAGCTCTGCAATCCCGTCCCCCAAATGTGAATAGACAACCCAGGATTGCCAGACACTGGGGGAAAGCCTTTGAGAGAAAGAGCCACCCAGGTGGGGACCTAAGGGTGCGGTGCACAACTTCAAAGAAATAGACAGGGAGGAGATATAGATGTTTAATATCCTCAAAGACAGCAGATAAGATGTTGCATTTACGAACCAAGAGCAGGATGCTATTTTAAGGAGAACATTTAGAGAACAAAAAAGGACTGGAAAATTAAACGTGTGAGAACAGAAACAAAATCCTCAACAGACAGGTTGGAAGAAGGAAGGGAGGAGCTATCCCAGAAAGCAAAGCAAAAAGACAAAGAGGAGAAAAATAAGAAAGGATGAAAGAATTAGATGACCAGTTCACGAGGCCTAGGACCCATACAAAGGCAGCCCTTCTCTCCATTCCATCCTGCCTGAAAGAGTTATTTTAATTCAATAAATTTCCCAGAAATGAGTTTCCAAGTTCTCAGTAGAGCAGATGGAAATTGACCCATATCAAGGCATACTATCACACAAAGCAAAACACTGAAGAGAAAGAAAAAAGAAAGTGAAGTCGCTCAGTTGTGTCCAACTCTTTGCGGCCCCATGGACTGTAGCCTGCCAGGCTCCTCTGTCTACGGGATTTTCCAGGCAAGAATGCTGGAGTGGGCTGCCACTTCCTTCCTCAGGGGAACTTCCCGACCCAGGGATCGAACCCACGTCTCCCGCATTCCAGGGAGCCACCAGGGAATCCCAAAGAGAAAGGCCTCCACAAGTTTCCAGGCTTCATAGAAAAGAGCAGAGGTCTTTTCTTCAGAGGTCTTAACAACAGCAGAAGCTTATAGATAATGGAGCAGTGCCTTCAAAGTGCTGAAGGAAAATATTTTCTGCCCTAGAGTCCATTATGTAGCCAAATGAACAATCTAATGTGAGATTAAAATACAGATGTTTGCATGTGCAAGGTCTCAAACAAATTTACCTTCCATGTACCATATCCCAGGAAGCTATTAGAGGATGTGCTACAATAAAACATGGGAGTAAAGCATGAAAGAGGAGGACAATGGATAGATGAAATAATGGATCCAGTAAGAGAGGGAGACAAGAAGGGAATTCCACAGAATCAGAGAGAAGGGAGATCGTAGGAGAGTAGCTGTCCAGATGAGAGCAGGGTGGTGACACGTTCAACTGTCCAATACATAGACCTGCTGAGAGCCATCATCATTAAGTGCCTTCTGACATCATACCACCCTTTTAATGCCAGATGCACCTGCCAGGTTCTTATCTGTACTTGGCCTGCTTGGGCCAGGTCATGACAGAGTTCCAGCTCTCTCTGCATGCATGGCACTGGTATAAGCTGAAGACACTCATTTCCCCCATCAGAAGTGTGCTATTTTGTTTTCTTAGAAATAGAAGGATGGCCGTGGTGAGCTAAGAAACATAAAATTCAAATCTGTCTATCCCTCCACCCCCACCAACCTACCAGACATCCCAGCTGCGGATGGACCTCAGTTCCCCAGGGAGTCCCCATGGCCTTGCCATCTTTCTAGAACAGATGCCATGGTCCGTTCAGGGCCAGTGAGTACACTGACTACCTAAAAAGGGCTCTAGTAAACTCCCAGGCAGCTGAGGCCAGTCTGTGACCCTTAAGACTATTCTCTTCTCCCAGGCTTCTGTGGGTAGCAGGCCAAAGTGGCCACAACCAGAAAGGATATCATGGCTAGCTCTCTATGTTAATCCCCTTGCACATAAGATGATGATAAAACAATAATATATTTGAAGAAAACACAATCCAAGGGGACTTCTTTGTCCCTGTCAGTCTTTTATGACCAGCTGGTGGGCTGCTGAAGAGTGTACTTTACATCTGTTACCAAGCTTCCTGGTTTGGCCATTTAATCCAACAGAGAAGGTTATTTAATGCAGTCATAACCTCCTTGCTAAGAATGAATATTTCACTCTCTGTCTCTCTCTACACACAGACACACACACACACACACACACTCCAATATTTGTGTTACATATAAATATATAAATATTTTCATTTCCCCACCACCATTGTTGGATATTTGGGCTTTCCCCTTTGGCCACAGTCCAGGACATGGTAGATACTGTGAAGAAGTGCTCTCTATCTTAGTGATTTCCCGGTAGGGAAAGTTCCACAGGTCCTACTATAGTGAAGTGGATGAACCTAGAGCCTGCCATACAGAGTGAAGGAAGTCAGAAAGAGAAAAACAACTATGAACACATATATATGGAGCCTAGAAAAAAGGTACCGATGAACCTATCTGCAGGGAAGGAATAGAGACTCAGACACAGAAAGCAGACTTATGGACACAGCAGGGGAAGGAGAGGGTGGGGCGAATGGAGAGAATAGCATTGAGATATATACAGTGGGCTTCCCTGGTGGCTCAGATACATTACCATGTGTAAAAACAGAGAGCAAATGGGAAGTTGTTGTATAGTGCAGAGAGCTCAGCCCAGAGGAGTGGGGCACTCTGGAGGAGTGGGACGGCATAGGAGATAGGAGGGAGGTTTAAGAGGAAGGGGACATGTGCATGTCTATGGCTGATTCGTGTAGATGTATGACAGAAACCAACACAATGTTGTAAAGCAATTATCCTCCAATTAAAAATAAATTTACGAAAAGATTCTTACACGCAAAATGCGGGGCAGCTGTGCAAGAGCTTCTAGTCTGTAGGGCTCCGGGGCTTGTATCTCTCTGGATCCTGTGAAATATAGGTCACAATGAAACCTTGGAGGTCAGAGACACCAATCCAAGAACTTAACCAGAGACAACGTGGAGGTTGACCGGCTCAGGCCCACGCCTCTACTCACTGCCAGTGGAGAGGCACCCAACACGTGCCCAGCCTCAACAGGGGCCCAAACAGCTGGACCGGCTTCCCAGTCTTCCCTCACACCTGAACAATGGTCCCAAACTTTGCCCACTCCCGGTGCTCTGGACCCTGATTCCTGGCAGACGGACAGACAGCATTGTCTTTTTCTCCAAGAAGGGAGGGCTCCGATTTAAGCAGCTCTCCTTACTCTCATCTCCCATCCGTGCTCAACTTCTCTTCCTGCTCTCTTTCTTTTCAAACCCTCTCCCCACACTGGTCGGGCTTCCTCCTCTTCCACTTTCCCTGCTTTGGGGAGCTCCAGCCTAAAAGCATGGTCAGTCCACACCCATCCTTTAAGAACAAATCCTAGTGATGCTCTCCTGCCACGCCTTCCCTTTTATCACAAGTGGTCCCCACCTCCTCTCCAACACCCCCCTGGAAATGGCCCTGCTGGGGTCCCTAGAGACCAACTAGCCTGTGCCCCTTCCTCCATGCAGTGAATCATTCAAGGAGTTGCCCCTGAGTAGGCCACGGCATCTGTTCTGGGAGGCTCTTGGCTCTGACTGTTGCCCCTTGTTATGAAAGTTGGATGGTGCCTGGGAACCCTCTGCTGGCTCCTCTCATGCATTTCCCAGGCCTTCTTGGCAGGGAACAAGGCAGGTGGCATGTTCTCCACTCCCTTTCTAGAACCGTCTCCCTTTCCTCTAGGACAGCCTTCCCTCTGCTCTTCCTTCCCGAGGCAGCTCCCTCTGCATCTTCCTTTGGTTCCCCTGCTCCTCCCTAAATGCCCGCTTTCCCTGAGACTCCACCATCAGTCCCTTCACGTTATTTTCCTCGATGATCTCATCCCCTCCCCCTGGTGTCACTGTCACAGGCATCGTCCTGGCATTTCAGAGCTGGAGGCAACTCCAGAAAGATGAGAAAACTGAGGTCAGCGTGTCCGGGTGCCCTGCGGGGGCCTCCCAACACCAGGGTAGCAGCTCCAGACCTTGAACCCTGCCTCTGGCTCTGCCAGCAATGCTGCCCCCCCACCCCCCTGCCACACTGCCTCTTATTTCACATGCAGGGGAGCAGGTGGGTGCATCTGCAATGTCACACACACACACTTCCAGACTTGATATTTTATTTAAGAGCAGGCAGCTCTATATCAGTACCCAGTTGCTTTCAGTTCTGACATTTATCTTCTCCAAAGGAGGGTGAGCCACTTGCAAATCGTCCCATCTCTCCTCCCACGTGGCTGGGAAATGTCAGAGGGAGATCCAGGCAGCTCAGGGTCCCTGGCCCACATCGCGCACATTTCACTCTTTGGGCTGCTTGGTAACCCGGTTGCTTTGGGAGAGCCGAGAAGGCCTGGGAAATTGCATGAGAGGAGCCAGCAGAGGGTTCCCAGGCACCATCCAACTTTCATAACCAGGGGCAACAGTCACAGCCAAGAGCCTCCCAGAACAGATGCCGTGGTCCACTCGGGGGCAGCTGGGTCCTTCCCAATCTTCTCAGATCTCCTTGCTTTGAGTGGGACCCACGCCATGTCTTAGAGCTCTGCCTGTGATTGCACAATAATACCCACCCAGAAAACAAATTAAAAATAGGAAAAATCCATCCGAGGCGTGTGTCTGCTGAGGCAGAGTGCTGTCAGATTGCTAGGCAACCCCGGGCGATCCTGTGGGAAGGTCTGTGCTAAGCTTGTTCCACAGAAGTAGCACTCTTGTCCCTGTTGTGTGGATGTGCTCAGCTGAATCTGAGCAAGGTCATGAACAGAGGGAAGGCACAGGCTGCCTGAGCCAAAGACGTGCCCATCCTCCTGGACAAATGGATTTTCCGGAGGACAGAGAGGAGGCCGAGGGTGTCTGCAGGATAAGAGGCATCTGGATGCATGCTGGAAAATCTATCTAGTTTCCCCGTGTTCCCCAAGATCCAGGTGTTTAGAATTGTGTAGGCAACATGACTGAATCTTAACTGATTTACCCATTCCACTGTCTTCATCACGTTCAGTCAGAGGTGAATTAAGTAGGTTCAGAGGCTGGAGACGGGAGGAGGAGAAAGGAAAGAGGGATGCATGGCCAGAGCTGGTGGAGGAGCAGGGAAGCAGCAGAGCTGGGAGCACCCAGGCGCCGCCATGCTCGGCTTTGTGCTCCCAAGGCCGAGATGGAAGCACATGCTCCCTTTTTACAGTTTCGTCCAAACCGCACTAACAATAACATGTTTGTGGATGGTACAACGTTGGTTGTGAGCATAAAATACTTTTAAAAAGAAAAGGTGGGGGATGTGGCATCATGAAAAATAACAAGAATTTTCTATTAGACTTCAAGGTCTTTAAAACAAGGATGAAGTCAAGAGAGTTTCTTCCCTTTTCCGAGGCTCCGCAGAGACAACCCAGGGTGAAAGCAAAAGGGTGTGTTAGCTTCCCGGGGCTCCCATCACACAAAACCACCGGCTGTAAAACAACAGAAATGTATTCTCTCACAGTACTGAAGGTGGAAAGTTGGAAACCAAGGTATCAGCCTGCTGTCTCAAAGGCTCCAGGGAGAAATCATGCCAGGCCTCCCTTCTGGCTTCTGGTCGCTGCTGATGGTTCTTGGCGTCCTTGGCTTGTGGCAACGTTGCTCCAGTCTCTGCCTCTGTCTCCATATGGGTTTGTCTCTGTGTCCTCTTCCCTTTCTTATAAGGATCCCACTCACTGGATTGAGGGCGCACTTGAATTCAATACAACTTCATCTTAACTATTCAATAATTGCATCTGCAAAGACACTATTCCCAAATAAGGACCTATTCTGCGGTCTGGGTGGGCATGAATTTGGGGGGACATTATTCAACCCACTCCAGGGGAATTAATAATGAAATCAGATGAGCTTCAGAGCAGACAGGTGTTGGCCATCATCTGGTCCAGCCTGTCTCTCTCTCTGTTACAGCACCCAGATATAGCATCTCCAGCTCTGCCTGGGCATGGCTATGGTGGTGTGCTCCCCACCTCCCACGACGGTCTCCCCATTAGAGGAGAGCCTGCGCTGCTAGAAAACCTTCCTCTCAACATGGACCTGGAATCTGCTGTGGTCATGGTCCTGCTGAATCTCAGGGGATTTTGCACAAGTCCTGGCGCCAGCCCCACCCCAGTTGGCTGGCAAAGAGGACATGTAATTCTCCCCCTTCAGACACAGGGTTTCCACTAAGATGTCCTAACAGATGCTACAATACAGGCTTCCTCATTTCCAGCCTGTTTCTTCCACATGGTTTCTGTGCATATGCCCAAACATGTGAGGGAGGGGGTTTCAACTTACTCCTGTTAAATTTAATCCAAATGGTCATCTATGTTGACTCTGCCATCTTGACACATTATTGAATAGTTAAGATGAAGTTGTGCTGAATTCGAGTGTGCCCTCAATCCAACTTTTCACCTTCAGTCTGCATCATCCCTGGGTTGAAAGCATGATAGAAAAGCCTGGTCCAGGCCAATGAGTAACTGAATACAGCGCCCTCCCGCATGCCTGAGTGGGAAGCTTGCCATGAGGATGTACATTTTCAGGGTACCGCTACTAAATAGTCTCAGTAACTAACATAGTTAGAAAGAACACTTCACTGAATCACTTTGGATGCCTTTTATCATTAAAGTTTGGAACCTACTGAGTGCCTTCATGGAAAATTCAGACCTTTACTATTTCCATAAACTTTTTTCTTCCAGTTCTGTTAAAATTGATATAACACTGTATTAGTTTAAGGTGTACTACATAATGATCTATGTATATATTGTAGTAATTGCCAAATAATTTAGTTCATGTCCATCACCTCACTTACAATTTTTAAATTTTCTTTTGAGTCTGTGAACTGAGTTGACAGTCATTGGGGTGGCTGAAATGACGTCAGTTTCACTGGGACATGACCCGATGGATGTCCTCTAGAATCAAAGGCAGCCCACCCTCTCCCCAGTCACTGAAAGCTCACATAGGCAGGAAAGGCTGCAGGACACATGGGTGCATGCAATGCAGTCCCCATGAGGTGCTGGCTGCTGTCACATGGCTTCCGGCAAATATGTGATGGCACATACATCCTACAGGTCAGGGCATGTGTTAATGACATGGCTTAGGAGTCAACCCGAAGGAGGCAGAAGAATAAATAACAGAGGAAAGAAAACTGCAGGTGGATTGCAGGCCTCTTAGAACCTGACATTTTTACACTGTGGCTTAATTTCCATGCTTCCTCCCAGAGACCTCAGGGCACTGTGTTATCTATGTGTCCCGTACACACGGTCCTGTACAAACACGCCTGATCGTGGACCCAACAACAAAGGCGATGCCAGTCATCACCACCAGCCAGATTCCCAGTTCCGAGGCCCTCTGCCTGACCAGAGCAACAGCAGGATGCAAGCCACCTCCCTCCAGCTCCAGGGGACTCTGGACAAGGTACCCATCCTGGGGAGGGCTGCCCACATTGCACTCTTGCCCCTGTGTTAGTGTCCCTGCTTCACCAAAATAAAGCAGCACAGACACTGGAGACTGGCAGAATGAGATCAAGGTGTTGACAGGCTGGTTCCTTCTCCCTGTTTCCTCACATGATCATTCCTCTGTGCCCTAACCTCTTCCGATAAGGACATCAGTCATGTTGGATTAGGGCCCATCCATATGAACTCAGTTTAATCTAATTGCCTCTCAAAGGATCCCACCTCCAAATACAGGCATGTCCTGAGGTGCCAGGGGTTAGGATTTCAACATGTGAATCTGGGGGACAGTTCAGCCCACACACCCTGTTGATGTCGCTATCTCTCCTAACAGTCAGAGTTCCCAGTCCTAAAATTCAGCCATACCTCTCACTCCTCCTTCCCCTCCCTGCTCAGCCCCATTTACATCCTAACTAAAACTACACTTTTGTCTCCATCCAGCTCTGAATCTCCACATGAAGCTGAGAGAGGTGGGCTGGGCAGATATCACTTTTGACACCTTTGTGAGGCGTGGCAACCCTGGGGTCACAGGTCACTGCTGCCCAGCAGACCTGGTCTCCTGGCGCATCCAGGGGAGCACTCGTGCTTGCCAGGCTGGACCTCTTGTTTTGTTCCCAACAGTGGCAATAAATGGCCTAGTGTACCCAAATCCTTGGACCAAGGCCCCCACGTGTGCATATTCAGGACAGTCAGCCCCCTGGGATGTCTAGGACAGATTTCTGCCAAAATAAGATGAACATCGAAAATGAGACACTAACCCCCGCCCCCGGGGACTGTTCCCTGAGCAAGGCCCTACGGCCACAGGCCCCCTCACCCACTTGGCCGGTTCTTGAGAAACAAGATTGTGAGCTCCCTTGGTGGGGAGGACAATCCAAGACCGGAGGACAAAGGGCCTGGGTGCCCATTTCAGCCTGGCTGCCGCCTGTGTAATGGGGACCTGCCGTTGGCATCTTCAGCGGTTGGTTTGCTTCTGTGCTAATGTGCGGGGACAGACCTCATGACCCTCAGTCCGGCTCCAGGAGTGGGAGCCTACAGTTCTGTCTGAAGCAGCCTGGCTGCCCCAGACCAGCTCAGCAGTGCCAGTTCTCAAAGGAGATGTGGGGGTAGGAAGAGAGGTGAGCTGCCTATTGTTTCAAAAGATCTTCCTCCTTCTACCTCCTCCTCTGGAAGCTCATTCTTTTCCAAAATAGCTCTTGTGCCTCCTTCCCTCCTGTCTCCTCCCTGCTTCTGTTTCCGGGAGCTTCATGGCCAAGTCCCACCTCGCAAGGTGGAAGGGTATTGGGGGAGGGAGGGTATGGCTCTCAAGCTGCAAAATTTCAAAGTCAAACAATGACCCCTCCATCCCTCAATCTCGTTGCCTCCAGGTCAGGCTTAACCACCCCCTCAGCAGCAGACTAAAAGAAGGGGCCTTGTTCTCAGGCCAGCTCCCCTGTTTCAGGATCCTCACAATGCCCAGTCCCCAGGAAAGGGATCTCTTGAGCAGTTAGAAGCCCCTAAAGACTTGCCTCTCCCTGCTCTGCTTGGGGAGCCCAACTCCAAATGGAGTGTTGACCTTTCCTTGGCCAGGCTATGGCCCCTCCCTACCCAGAGGGTCCTCCTCTGCCCCCCCACAAGATCAGGCCTACAGATGGTCAACCAACCTTGGCCAATTACTTTGGACCCCACAATGACCCTTGACCCAGATGCGCCCTCTATTCAGCTTTCTGCAAACCCAGCTCACTCCCCACCCGTCTCCCCGCCAACTCCCTTGGACAGTGAGACCCATTCTGATCTGTGACTTCAGGGCTAACACAACAAACCAAGGGCCCGGTGCACCAACGCAATTTCCTGCTCCACGGCAAGACAGCAGCAGAGTCTTTGGCGGTCATGACACACCACATATTAGGCTGAAGCAGCCGGGAGCAGGGAACAGCCAGGAAAACCTTGTGCTTTTTTTTAAACTAAGATGAAATTCACATAACCTAGAATTAACCATTTTACAGTGTGCAGTTCAGTGCTGTTTAGCACATTCACAATATTGTGCAAAAATAACCCCTGTCTAGTTCCAAAACATTTCCATCACCCCAAAAGGAGACCCTGTGCCCACCAAGCAGCCACTTCTTTTTCCCCCAACCCTGTGCGTTTTGATGCTAAATGAATAAAATGCAAATTTTTCCTACTATTCTTGCTCCAAAGCATTGGCGCTTTTTGAATAGGACTGTCACACTGTCCTCATCTTCTTGGCTTGCCCACTTAACACTCAGGGATGTTCCAAAAGTGTCACATGTAAGGACAGGCAGTCTTAAGCTGCCTTCGTGAACAACTTTGCCATTTACCCAAAGTCAGTAATTCCGCATGCATTCATTTATCCAACATATATTCTTTGAGCATCTTTCTAGTGCCCAGCTCTTGGTCAGTCAGTGGCTCACAGGCATGAAAAGGATCTGATGCAACCCTCCAGGCACTAGGTGCTAAGTTAGGGAGGCAGATGGGTAAACAGTGCAATGACAATGTCACATGGTAAGAGATTTGAGAAAAACATGAAGAAACACTCCACCCACGGAGTGGCCTTGCCATCCTCTATCAGTATTTTCATCCACACTCCCACATGTTAACATGGCTGTCTTCACCTCCAACACCATCTTTAAACACCAAAGATGGGGACACATATGCTGGACGAGACCGCAACAGGAGGGGGCTTGAAGAGGCAACTCACAAAGAAGACTTAAAAAGGACCCCAAAGCACAAAAAGTGTCTAATCTCACCAGCCACCAAAGCAACGCAAATCAAAACAAAAACACACTGCCACTTCTCCACTCACCAGATTTTGAAACTTCTGATTGCATTTCGTGCTTCTGCTGGGAAGTGACCCTCTCCTGCACTAGTTGGTGGGGTCGAAGGGGGTGTCTGTCTAGAGGGCAGATTAGTACTTGGATCAAAAGCTTCCAAAATGTATTTAACCTTTAACTCAGCAATTCAACTTGTAGGAATTCACCCTAAGGAGAAACTCAGGAACAAACGCAAAGATTTATCTTGGAAGATTTGTGTACCAGAACATTTGCAGCATTGCTTATGACATCAAAAGACTGAAAACAAACTGAATATGCAACTCCTGGGTGCTTGGTAAATAATTTGTGCACTCATTAAAAATCTTACCGTAGAAGAATATTCAGTGCCACCGCAAAGTGCTCATAAGGCTTTGAATGGAAAGATTTCTAAAACAGTGTGCAATACAATGCCACTTATACTCTCCAGGCCCTGAAACAGGCTGGAGGGACACACTCTCTTGGCTGCAAGTGATTCCCTCTGTACAGATGAACAACAGGTAATTTTTTATTTTTCTTTTTTGAACTTCATTGTATATTCTAAGTTTTCTATGTTGGATCTCAATCGTATTTGTAACCAGGAAAAATATAAGGAGTATTTTTAAATTTTGATGAGAAATGCTACAGAGGCAGTTTATCTGCCAGCGCACCAGTTCGAAGCAGGACGAAGAATCAGAACAGTTCCTGATAAAGACAAGGCTCCACCTGTGGGGGTGGTGAAAGGTCCCCGTGCCTTTGACCAAGAAGCTGAGGGAATACCATGGTCAACTCTTGACTTTCCTTTTCAATTAAGTTTTGAGTTGACTTGCCGGTATCATACCGTCAGAAGTTCCCCGGGTCTCTTTGGAGCTCATGGACCATCTTGGCAACACAATCTAGCCCTCTCTCGGTCCTCTCAGGAGTTCCCTCTCGGATTTATTATTTTGAACTGAAGTTCCGGAAGTTTCATCATTACACAATAAATATTTTTGAAGTTCACTATTCATGAGAGCAATAAAAGAAAATTAATTTTTATTGAATTCCTTCTGTGGGCTACACACCCAACATACAATTTCCTCATTTAACCTTTGAAATAATGCCTTGAGGTCGGTATTACTGCCCCCAAATTACAGATAAGGAAAATGAGTCTCAATAACCCAGACTCAGAAAGCTGGCCTCGGTCTCAGAAGCTGGCTTCTCCCAGAGTGTCTGATCTAAGAGAGCCAGAGAGAAAAAGCCCCACGGTGGGGGCCGCAGTCTTTTTATAACCTCACAACCAGTAAGGGCTTTTGGTACCCAAATTCCACTTGGATGCCTTCCTAGAGAATGGACGGCCTGCAGAGGACAATGCTTGTGTCACCTGCCCACCTCCCACCCAGCCACAGGGATGTGGCAGCTGATGAGCTAGGACACCTGCCCCTAAGGGGGGCTGTCGGGGGAGACTGTCCAGCCATGCACACTGCAGGAATCTGAGCCCCCGTACTAGTGACTGCAACATCTCTGAAACCAGGAGACAACTCTATTGGGAGAACAAGCGCTAATTAAATTTACTGGGATCATTGAAGAGGAAATTATTTAATATTCTGAACAGATTTAATATTTGAAAGCATGGACGGCCTTGATTCGTTGTGGATGGGTTCTTTGCCATGGGGCTTACATTTGATGGGATCCACACAAGCTAGGAGGAGGGGATGGAGGTGGCCGGAGGCTATGCTGTCCCTGGAAGCCAGAGGAGAGGGAGAGAAGCTGGGCATGGTCAGAGGGTGAGGTCCTCATAACAACCCTCCACAGGGACCCTGGGCACAGCTATAGCAAGCTGGAAGTCATATTCACGGCTTCTATGGCCTCATATCTGTGGGTCCCTAATGCCTGCCTACATTCGCCCCACTTTTCTGTAACCCAGAGCCCTTGTTGGCCAGGGTACCCACCTGAGTGAGAGGGTCCAGAGTCTTGTATTCCTTGGAACACATGATCTAAACACCCTTATTTCTCTTGGTGGAAGTGAGAAGAGATACAAACACTTCTACTATGTCCTCAAGACACATGTCTGGACCTTTCAGGAGCCACTCACCCTTGTCACCATAGTGCCACCCGGGACCCCACAGCTTCCTCTGAGAGCTGCTCCTGGAGGAGCTGCACCGCACGCCCTCATCCAGGTGCCAGGACACGGCCTCCAGACTGAGCAGCAGCTGAGGCTTGACCACTGGGGGCCCTTTCTGGAGGCTAGCTGGGGGTGGGGGGGCCCCAGTGACTGAGTCAGTCACTGCCCAGCAGACAAGCTCAGGGTCACATCCCATTGGCTGTGCCGCATCCATGGGGGCAACTGCAGGCCAGGAGACCACCTCAATTAACCCAAGGGAAGGCCTACAGGACCCCTGAAGCCCTGAGATGGGGAGGGGATGGGGAAGAGGTGGGTGAGCCCAACTCATTCCCTGAAGGGGAGAAAATAGTTTCCCAACGGGAACTGGTGAGGTGGGGAGTGGGGTGCAGAAACTCCAGGTGAGAGCTTGGGCTAGCCATGGAGATGAGCAATTCCCACCCAGTTCTCAGATACAAGGCAGAGAGTCAAAATATTTGGGAAGCAAGTGACAGAAACTCAACTCATCCAGCTTAATCTGAAAGATAGTTCATTGGCACCCACAAATGGAGTGGAGCTGGGCTTGAAGACAACACATTACACACACACACACACACACACCCTGGTCTTGCCTTTCTGCTGACTTAATCTCCCTGTTAGACATGTGTCCTGCATACACTGGACTTGGAGGACAGAGCCCATGGCTGCTGCACATGGGGGCTTAGAGCCTCCCAGTTGAGTGCCCCCCCCCCAGGACACAGAGCACATCTTCCCCCATCTCTGCTCAGGGAAGCCACAGTGAAGGATATGGATCTTCTTGAATCGGTGTGGCCCATCCAGCACCATGGCCACCCTGAGAGGGGGGCACACTGCACCTGTGGAGGGAAGGGACATGCAGACTGTGTGGATCAAGGCAGGCAGAGGGCACAGCAGCTCCAGCCCAAGGGTGCCTGAACCTAGATGCCCAGTGGGCAGCCCATGGCTGCGTGGCACCAGAACCACCAGCCAAGAAGTATGGAGGCTAATACCCATGACATGGAGCTCAGAGGAGCCGTCTGGTCAAATTCCAGACTGGGCAAATGCTAGCACCCGCCTTCAGAGTGATTTTTTTTTTAATTGTAAGTGATTCTATCTGCTTCACATGTCAGGGGCTAGAGTTTGGACATGCTTTATAATTGTAATTAAAATAAACCAAGTGCCAGGAGGGTCAGTAGGATTTTACATCGTGAGGATCCTCTCATCCTTCTGATCCTTCCGACTAGAAGTCTCCCAGAGCTGGTGTCCCCTGACACGCTACCCGTGGAAGAACAGAATCCTAAGTCTGCAATTTTCTTTTTTTCGTTGTCTCTTCCACTTAGTTAAAACAGATCCCCATCCCAGTCTGGAACCCCTATTCAAGCACCTACACCTCCATAAAATAACCCACAGACCAGTCCCAGCTTACTGCTGCTCTTAACCTATCTCCCATGGTCTCTGGTGGCCCAGCTTCTTTTATGCTGAGCTTACCTAGCTTGCCTGGCTTTGGGCATCCATTGGAGGTAAGGAGGGGTGACCACGGGAGTCACAGAGTCCAGAACAAATGCCTCTCCTGTGTTTTCTGAACACTGGCCTGTGAAGAACCACGGATTCCCCTGTACTTGACCGTGGCTCAGCCCCTGCCCATTTTACCATCAAAACCACTGACAAGTGGCTGAGGGTGCTGTCCCACCCCTCCCTGCAGGTCCTCAAGAGCCAGTAGCAGAGTGAATCCTACTCCCATCTTGGATCCCCCTGTGTTCCATTTCAGGGGACCTGGAGTCTGTCTGCCACTGCTCCTCCCTAAGACAGGCTCAAATCCACGTCCAAAGTGAACCTTCTGGGCACACTGAGCTGTGGACACTTTGCCCAGCTTACAAAGACTCATCCCCAGGGGTTCATAAAGCACCCATTACCATTCAGCGCTGTCTAGTGAGCGTGGGTAATAAGCTGCAGGATGCCCAGGAGCATCCTTGGGGAGGCTTCAAGGAAACTGATTCAGAGAGGATGCAAGCGACGAGGGGTCAGCGCTTGGTCCAAAGGGCCCTGGCCTGTCACTTACTATCAACACATCCTTGACTTTACTTGTTTCTCTGACTATAAAATTGACTCTGACTTAGATGATCTCTAGAGTTTCTCTTGGTTCTAAAATTCTCTGCTTCTGTAATTCAGGAAGAAACTCTGAGGCATGGATGAGACAGGCCCAAAGCTTAGAAGGTCAATGGTTGGAGCATTTAGAGGAGGTTTCCTGGCATTCCTAAGACTGAGCCTGAACACAGGCTTTGGCACGTGGGCCACTTCTTAAAGGTACCCCAAAAATGGGTACCTGAACATTGGAAGCCTGAACATTCTGACCCCTTTTGAGAGGCTGGAAAGAGTGGCTATAAAGGAGTCCTGGAAGCCTGGGGCCTGATAGGAGCTTCACTGGCCAAGTGAGGTGACATGCGGCCATGTGAAGCTACATCCCCTCCCTGACCCTGCTCAAACTATTCCCCTGGATGCAGAGCTTAAAGCTGGGGAGACTGAGAGAAAGTCACTTTCATGAAAAGAATCCAATGAATTATTTTAAAATCTTGCAGTGGAGAACACTTAATATCACATAAAACACAGAAGCCAAAAAAGGAAAAGAGTTTTGACAAAAAGACAAACAACATCTGTATCAGAAAAATAAATACTATCAACAAAGTTAAAAGAAAAATTATGCAATGAGAAGAGATTTATATCACATATAACAAGATCGATCACCTTCATAAACAGAAAGTTCTGGCAAATTGATAAGTGAAGGACAACCAGTAGTGAAACCACCAGTCCACAGAAAAATATAAATGAACATTAAACATAGGAGAGGACACGCAGCTTCACTCACAAAGAAAGTCAACTAATAGCAAGAGACCATTATGTATTAAGTGTCCAACTGGCCAGCTAAGGGGGCTTCCCAGGGAGCTCAATGGTAAAGAATCCACCTGTCAATGCAGGAGAAATGTGTTCAATTCCTAGGTCAGGAATATCCCCTGGAGGAGGAAATGGTAACTTGCTCCAGTATTCTTACCTGGAAAATCCCATGGGCATAGGAGACTGATGGGCTACAGTCCATGGGGTCACAAACAGTCGGACACAACGGAGCAACTGACCACGCATGCATGCATATGTGCCGATAGGTCACTGTTTCCAAAGAAAGTTCCAGAACAATATATATAAAATCCTGTTTAGGTAGGGGAAAAAGGGATAGTCATAAATACATGTATACATACCGCTTAGTCGCTTCAGTTGTGTCCAACTCTGTGCAATCCTATGGACTGCAGCCTGTCAGGCTCCTCTGTCCGTGGGATTTTCTAGGCAAGGGTACTAGAGTGGGTTGCCATGCCTTCCTCCAGGGGATCTTCCCGACCCAGGGATCAAACCCAGGTCTCCTGCATTGCAGGCAGATTCTTTACCGCTGAACCACCAGGGAAGCCTGTGTGTGTGTGTGTGTGTGTGTGTGTGTGTGTGTGTGTGTATACATACATGTGTGTATGTATATATGTGAAATTTTCCTGAAACACACACTACCAACTTTACTGCTAAGCTGTGGAAATTGGATATTAAGAGAGAGGGTCAATCAGGGAGATTTTAGTTTCTACTTATTAACTTTTCTATACTGTTTTAATGTTTTTTGCTGCGAGCAAACATACTTTGTTCATACAAAAAAAAAGGCTTTCAGAGAGATGAGAAAGCTCTGGTTTTCTTGGTGAATTTAATTATCTCCGCCACTTCACTTTTTTATTTTTAATGTTAGATTGTAGGGAAAAAAGTATAAAGTACAGATTTTCAACCAGAGACAAATATAAAAATCATTCATGATCCCACAATCGAAATATAATTACTGTTAATAAGTACATGTCTATGCATAAGTGTGGTTTATATTTTAGATTATGTGTTTTTTCACCATGCCCTGAGTCATTCCATTAGTATAAATATGCTAGTTTCTTCCAACAACAACATTAAATATTAATACCAGTATCTCCCAACAACAGTAAAACCCTCTCTTGACGCAAATCTCCCTCAAAACTGCACTACTTTTCTGCTCCCCTTTGAAGAAATATTTCTCAAAAGAGTTGCCTTTACATGCTGTTCCTACTTCATCCCTTCTCATTCTCTCAAGTAACTCTAAACAACTTTCTTTTCACTCTTCAGTAGGAAAACCTTCTGCCAAGATTACCAGTGACTCCCTCCCAACCCCCACCAACATGGCCAAACACAATGGTCAATCCTCAGCCCCCATCACACACACCCCTCCTTTGGCAATGTAAACACAGTCATTAACTCACTTCCCTAAAAAGTCTCTTTTTGTTTGACATCAGCAGAAAAACTTAACCTTTCTCTTTTGTAGGCTTTCTCACCTTAATCAAGGCCTTCTCAGTCACCTTGGCTAGTTTCCCCTCACTTCCCCAAACTCTAGACATTGAGGTGCTCAACAGCTAAATTCTAGGACGTCTCCCCCACTGTGTACAAAAGATGTCACTTTTCCCATTCAGTCCTTTAAATACATATATATATGTAATATATAATATATATCGTATAACTATATGTATAGATATGTAATATATACTATATATCATATAACTATATGTGTATATATGTAATATATAATATATATCATATGTGTATATATGTGTGTGTGTGTGTGTATATATATATATATAGTCTTCCCTAGAGCAGCCACTAAAAAAGTGCAGTGGATAACTCTACAAAGGTAATATATAAATTAACAGATTAAGTGAAAGTTGCTCAATCGTGTCCAACTCTTTGCAACCCATGGACTATACAGCCCATGGAATTCTCTAGGCCAGAATACTGGAGTGGATAGCCTTTCCCTTCTCCAGGGGATCTTCCCAACCCAGGAAGTGCAGGCAGATTCTTTACCAACTGAGCTATCAAGAGGAGAATAAATTAACCACAATGAAGGAAGAAAAGGAGGTATAAATGAACAATAAGCAGGAACACAAACAGAAAACAGACAGCAAAATTTTAGACTTAATTCTGGCCATATCACTGATTATATTAAACATAAATGTACTACACACCCCAATGAAAAAGCAGAAGTTGTCAGCAACAGAGAAAGATTGAAAGTAGAAGACAGTTTAAAATGATACCAGGCAAACAATAAAAAGAAGGCTAGAGGGGTTATATTAATAACAGATTAACTAGGCTGGAAGACAGTGATGCTCCATAATAAAAAAAAAAGAGTTAATTTTTTAGGAAAAGTATAAAATTCACAAACCCGAAAGATCAAACTGTAGAATTTCAAAATACATAAAGCAAAAATTGAAAGAATTAAAGAGAGAGTTCCACAATTATAGTTGGAGATTCTAACACAACTCCATCAACTATTGATAGAACAAGTCAACCAAAATCAGTAAGGAAATAGAAAATACAGACATTAACCATGTGGACCTAATTGACATTTACAGAACACTAAATCCAACAATTGCAGATACTCATTCTTTCCAAATATATGCAGAATATTCACCAAGCAGATCATGTGCTGAATCACTGGGGAAAAACTCGCAAGTAATGACAGCAAGATGGAGAACTAGAAGGTCTCAATGCTCATCTTCCTCCAAAAAACAATGAATAAACAACTAGATCCCAATGAAAACAGCAATGATGGAGCTCCAGAGTACAACAAAGAGGCAGAAGAAACTCCGTGGAACACAAAAATCAAGGACAGATGCCTAGAAAAGCATACCCTTCCTTCTGCTTGAAGACAATATGAAACTCTCTCCCACGTAAGACAACATGTGCTGAACTCAGGGTCTGCCCCTGCCTACCCTCCTGCCATCAGGCCTATAACTAGGTTGCTGCTGCTGCTGCTGCTGCTAAGTCACTTCAGTCGTGTCCGACTCTGTGCGACCCCATAGATGGCAGCCCACCAGGCTCTGCTGTCCCTGGGATTCTCCAGGCAAGAACACTGGAGTGGGTTGCCATTTTCTTCTCCAATGCATGAAAGTGAAAAGCGAAAGTGAAGTCGCTCAGTCGTGTCTGACTCTTCGCGACCCCGTGGACTGCAGCCTACCAGGCTCCTCCGTCCATGGGATTTTCCAGGCAAGAGTACCGGAGTGGGGTGCCATTGCCTTCTCCTATACTAGGTTAAGTCACAGCATAGCCCAACCAGGAAAGTGGAACAAAAGGGACAATACACACACACACACACACACACACCCCAGGAGCCAGGAGATCTATCAGGACCCTCAGGAGCATGTTGCTTGGGACAAGATTTGTGGGGAGTTTGATCAGTGAGGCTGGGGCACCACCAGCTAGTGGTGGTGAAGCTTAGCCATGCGGTAGCTATGGTGGAAGGTCACTCATTGCTCCAACAAGCAGGGTTTGATTAGCCACCTGATGCTGGGCTCAAGGTCTACATACAAGATCTACAACTGCAAGCGAAGCACACACAAAAAGTCTCTGCTTTTGAGGTATGTCCAGCATGAAAGAGCAAAAATAAACAGGAAAGGGAACAATATAAATGTATGAGAACACACTGAGAGGGGTGCTGGGAAGGCTATGAATAGATTCTGAGACGGCAAATGAGATGCCCCGAACTTTCCCGAAGAGACTAACATTAGGCGAGACTCAAGGAGCAAGAAAGAGATTAGCATGGGAGATAGCTTCAAAGCAGGTAAGAGCACAGGTATGTGCCACACACCAAAGGGGATTGGAATGAGGGGAGCTGGAATGTGGTAGGCAAGGGGATAGGGTTGGAGAGGGTCAGCAAAAGCCAGATTATACCAGGGTTTTAGCTCATGCCCAAATCTTTAGAGTCCATGCAGATGCAGCACAGTGGAGGGTTTCAGCAGGGAAAAAATGTGAGAGGACTGACAGTTTTAAATGCCCATACTGGCTGCAGCACTAGAACTGATTGGAGTGAGAAAAATAGACCAGTTGGAGAACCATTAAAGTCCAGGAGTAGGACTTCCCTGGTGGGCCAGTGGTTAAGAATTCACCCACCAATGCAGGGGAAACGGGTTTGATCCCGGCCTGGGAAGATTCCACATTCCTCAGGGCAGCTAAACTACTGAAGTCCGCATGCCCTAGAGCCCATGCTCTGCAGCAAGATAAGACTGCAATGAGAAGCCCATGAACCGCAACTAGAGAGTAGCCCTCGCTAGCTGCAACTAGAGAAAGCCCACACACTGCAACGAAGACTGAGCACAGCCAAAAATAAATAAATAAAACAGTAAAAGTAAAAACATAAAGTCTGGGAGCAGTCGGGAATCACCACAATGGTGGCCTGCAGTCAGGGAGCAGGTCTTAAAACCTCCCTCACTTCTGACACCAAGTCCAAGTTGGGGGTCCTCAAGACCACGCTGCGGTGTGATAATCTGCTAGAAGGACTCAGGGCTCAAGAAAGCTGTTATACTCATGGTTATGGTTTATGG
The DNA here is from genome assembly GCA_024291935.2 of Okapia johnstoni. Taxonomy (NCBI): domain Eukaryota; kingdom Metazoa; phylum Chordata; class Mammalia; order Artiodactyla; family Giraffidae; genus Okapia; species Okapia johnstoni. Next base: position 10,002,511 of record CM044306.1, read on the forward strand.
TTTATTACAGTGAAAAGACAGAGGTTTAAGTCAACCAGGGAGTCGGGAAGACACAAAATGTGGGGCTTCCACTTCCCCCCTCCCTAGAGTCAAGACAGTGCTGCTTCCCTAGCACCAATGTGTGGTGACATTGCCAACCAGGGAAGCCCGCAAGCCTTGGGGTCCAGACTCTTTACTGGAGTCTACCATAGAGGCACTTTGGTGCCCATGTGGCTGACCTCAGTCTAGTCCCTCTAGAAGTCAAGCTTATACCATATGACCCAAACTCCCACCCATGTTCACTCACATGTTTCTGTGACCCAGAGCTCCACCTTATATCACTTTGTTGGTATGGCCCAAAGCTGCCAGGCAAACCATGACTAGAACATCCCAAGGGCTTAGAGATTACTTTCAGTGGGCTGAGGGCAAAAAACAGATTTCTCTTGGGACAAGGTTAAATCCTCTGCTACATGGCCAGTATCCCTGAAGTCCAGCTTTGTAAGTCTCTGGGATTTTGTGGGAGTAGATAAAGAATCAAACTCCAGGGCGATGTTCCCAGATTCTTCTGTATGGAATCATTGTTCACATAGTAGTTGGGGCAAGGAACTGCTGAGGAGTGAGATCCCAGTGCTTGCTCCCCTGGGTCAATTCTGTGAGACACTGTGGCCCCTGACTTTTCTGTCCAGGAGGACCGAGTTTCAGGTCAGTAAAAAAGAAAATAGAAACCTCATATGTCACCTTGGCGCTGGGCAGGGGTGAGAGGGGGTACAGTAATTGGGGAAGTTACAGACAAGTAACTCCCAAGAAGCATCACTTCACAGGGAATGTGCATTAGAGAAAAGACCACTGCTCCCTGCTCCCCAGTTGGGACAATGTATGTAGGGGGACTAGAACTACAGTGGACAGAACCTGGTGAACACAAGCTGCATGTACCCAACGCATGGCCTCTGGATGAAGACCTGGGAATTCTTTGTAACTGGTATCAAATCCAGATTCAAGGGAAGCCCCCAACCCAACTCATCACACCAGGACCTCAAAGCCAGGACTTCCCCTTCGCACCCAAGGCTGAGGGTCAAATCTGGGCAGCCTCAAACCCTGGATTCTTCCTGACAGCTGCCAGGATTCTCCACAATTCAGCCTCACCCATTCTGGCTGCCCCATCACTCAAGTCACCACCACCAGCCCTCTTTCTGCCTCTGGATCCACCAACAGGCTAGCCAAGCTGAGGGAGCTGGGGGCGCTGGTGAGCGCTTTCTGAGAGAGAGGATGACCCTGGGGGGCAGATGAAGGATGCAAGTAGCTTCCTCATCCAGCTCATCTCCCTGGTGCTGCCTCCTCTTTTCTTTACTTCTTAGGGTCCAGGCACGTAGTACCTGGCTTTCCTCACCCCTACAGACATCATCCAGTTTGTGTGTCTCTCACTTAAAACCTTGCCACCTGGACCACAATGGCCTCCTTTGTTAAGGATACAGAGCCACCTGGGCCAGGGAGAAGGGAGGCAGGGCAGTAGCAACAAAGCCTCCACTAAGGACTATGGGGAGGGGTCCTGCTGACAGTGGATGGGGGAGGCAGAGGCAGTGGGGGGAGGCAGAGGCAATGGCAAGATGCCCCCGCTGAGGGCCCACAACCAACAGTCAAGTGTGTACAGACATGAAGAGTTTGTGTGCAGCCAGCATGAGGCATGTGTGTCAGAGACTCAAAGGCACCCGCAATCATTTGACATCCTTGATTTAGACTGATGTTCCCGCACCTCCTGTGAAAGCGTTTTATCTTTGCATCTGCCTCTCTCATCCACGTGCGCCCCACTCTCTCCTTCTCACTCTCTTGCACGTTCCTTCTCCTCTTCTGATCTCTCCCCTCTCTGCTCATTCATGGTGATGAGTTTCTATATCTTTCCATCCTGCTCCCCCTCCCCCACCTCCTTTCCATGAAAAGAAGCCTCAGACCGTCTTTTATGTACCCAAAATGCACACCTGATTTTTTTCTTGTGAAACTTGCCCTCTGTCTTTTGTCACACATGCCAAGACCCAGGATGTACTTGAAAACGGAGCCTGCATGTCCCAAGGGTCATGCAGAAACTGATGGCTCACTGGAGAGTTGTTGTCAGGAAACTCAACAAGGAAGTGGCCCCATTATCACCCTGGGGAGTGTAAAAGCTGTCTCACCAGCTGGGACTGATTTAAGAAAAGCCTGGACAGCTGCATGCTAAACAATGAAGTTAGAATGCACCTTCACACCATACACAAAAATAGACTCAAAACGGCTTCAAGACAAATATAAGAAAACTCCTAGAAGGGAACACAGGCAAAACATTCTCTAACATAAACAGTATCAATGTTTTCTTAGGTCAGTCTCCCAAGGCGATAGAAATAAAACAAAAATAAACGAGTGGGACCTAATCAAACGTATAAGTGCTTGCATAACAAAAGAAACCATAAACAAAATGAAAAAACAACCTACAGACTGGAACAAAATATTTGCAAACAATGTGACTGACAAGGGCTTAAATTCCAAAATATACAAATAGCTCATACAACTCATTAACAGAAAAAAAAAAAAAAAACGAACAACCCAATCAAAAAAAGGGCAGATCTAAATAGACATTTCTCCAAAGAAGACAGACAGACGGCCAATAAGCACATGAAAAGATGCTCACGTGCCTAATTATTTGAGAAATGCAAATCAAAACTACAAAATAAAAACCACCTTGCACTGGTCAGAATAGCCTTCATTGAAAAGCCTACAAATTACAAATGCTGGAGAGGGTGTGGAAAAAAGAAAACCCTCCTACACTGTCGGTGGGAATGTAAATTGGTATGGCCACTATGGAAAACAGTACAGAGGTTCCTTAAAAAACTAAAAATAGAATTGCCATATGATCCAGCAATACCATTCCTAGGCATATTTCCAAAGAAAACTAATTTGAAAAGATACATGCATCCCAATGTTCATAGCAGCACTTTTTGCAACAGCCAAGACACGGAAGCAAACTGTCCACGGACAGATAAATGGCTAAAGAAGATTTGGTTTATATACACAATGGAACACTACTCAGCCATAAAAAAGAATGAAATAATGCCCTTTGCAGCAATGTGGATGGATAGAGACATTATCATACTATGTGAAGTAAGTCAGAAAAAGAAGATATCTCATAACATCATATATCACATATATGATATCAATTATATGTGGAATCTAAAATACAACACAAATGAGCTTATGGATGAAACAGAAAGACTCATAGACATAGAGAACAAACTTCTGGTTACCAAAGAGAAAGGGGGGAGAAATAAATTAGGAGTTTTGGATTATCAGATACAAACTATTTAAAATAGATAGGAACTTCCCTGGTGGTCCAGTGGTTAAAAACCTACCTTGCAATGCAGAGGACATGGTTCAATCCCTGGTCAGGGAACTAAGATTCCATGCGCTGTGGAGCAACTAAGCTTGTGTGACGCAACTACTGAGCCCATGTACTTTGGAGCCCATGTGCCACAATTAGAGTCTGTGTACTGTAACAAAAGATCCCTTATGACACAACTAAGACCTGGCACAACCAAAGAAATATATATTTTTTAAAAATAAATAAACAACAAGGTCTTACTCTGCATAGCATGGGAAACTATATTAAATATCCTGTAATAAATCATAACGGAAAAGAATATGCATATATATGTATAACTGAATCAATTTGCTATGCACCAGAAACTAACATAACATTGAAAATTAACTGTACTTCAATAAAAAAAAAAAAAGAAAAGAAAAAGGAAAGCCTGGAAACTGAGTCAGAGCAGAGGATCAGCGGAGGGAGACAAAACAGATCACAGACAAAGGCAGAACGCCAGCACCCGCCAGGAGGCCCTTTTCATACCAGGAGCCCCGGGATGCCCCCAACCCTGACTGGTTCCCCTACAAAACATAGAGCTCAGCATCTCAGCGGCCCCTCCAGGCCCTCCTACATGGACACCAGCGGTGACAAAGCACCCTCAGGAGCAGGGTGGCTTCAGGGCCAGGACCTGAATCCACCTCGAGCCCCTTCCTCTGCTCTTGATGGTGCAGAGAATGCAAGTCCATCACATGACAACACTGCATGTACTCATTGTCCTCAACTTCTTACTCTCCAGCAAAAGACCGGTTGCCTCTTTCTGAAATGCAGCCACCTCCAGGCCAAGCACCCACAGTCTGCCCTCCAGACCCCCAGGGAGGCCTGGCCAGCCCAAAGCATCCTCTATCGTCCAAGCACAGGGACCCCTACTCATTCTCTGGAGGCAGTGGTCCGAAGAGCAGTGTGGACCCCTTCCGTCTTCATCTCTGACGTGAAGCATGAAATTATTTGGTAACAGTAGTGTGTCAGTCTGTTAGGGCTGCTCTAGCAGAACACCATAGCCTGGGGGCCTTATAAACAACAGGAATCTCTCTCACATTTATAGGAGCAAGGTGCTGGTAGATTCCGTTTTAGATCCCGTTTTGGGTGAAGTTCTGCTTCCTGGTTCATAGACAACCATCTTCTCACTGTGTAGGGAGCTCTCTGGGTCTCTTACAAAGGCAATGATCCAGTTTCCACACTTATGACTTAATCACCTTCCAAAGGCCCCACCTCCAGATGCTATCACATTGGGCTTAAGGTTCCAACATATGAATCTGAAGCAGGCACACCAGCATTCAAAGCAGATGGGCATTCACCTTGCAGGGGTTAACAAGGAGTACATGTCCCCTCACTGTTCCTCCATCCTGCCAACCACCCTCCCACCACAGGGCCCTTGCACTTGCTGATCCAGCTTCCTGGAACACTCTTCCCCAGAAGAGCACAGTCAGGTCTTTGCACAGTGTTGCCTTAGCAGAGCGGTCTGCCTAATGTGGAGCAGCAGCACCTCTCAACTTTACCTCCACCTGCTTTTATGTGCGTGTGTGTGTGCACACACACGCACACGTTGCCTGTTCCTGTCCACTAGAATGACAAGGACGTGGTTCACAACTAAGCCATATCCCAGGCACCTAGAACTGTGTTCAGCAATCACACACCTTTAATAAGCAATTGTTAAGTAAATGACCGCCGTCGCATCCCTCCCAGGCTGTCTGCTGCAGATGGTTTAACATATCCATAGCAATGGCTCACAGGAATAACCCAGTCCTCTGCGCGTGGGCAGGTTTCTCTCTCCCACCACTTCCAGGACCTGTTCCTCTCCCTGCTTCAGCATAGTCCCCCATCTCCCAGGAAGGAAAGCAGGACAGTCCAGCAAAGAAGTTGCTGCTGCTCCAGCAGTGATGCCTTGAGCTAATTCCTGCCACTGCCAGGGAGGATGTTCCAATACTTCTGCACAGATAGAGTAATTACTTCTAAACATAGCTACCTCCCCCGCTGGCATTATCAGATGAGAGCAGGTCTGGTCCAGAGTCAGCCCCTAGCAACCTCCTCAACCTCGGGAGATCTGGATCGTGCAGACAACCCATGGGGGCAGCAAACAGGCACAGACAACCAGCCCACCCCAACCCACCAGCCCTGCACAGACCAGAGCCTGGTGACCTCAAGGTTTGTCTACCCTGACCTCAGTCTCCTCCTCAATCTTCCACCCTGCTCACCAATAGCTTGGGCTGCCCTGCCTTGGCCCCAACTCTTTCCCAGTTCCACTCATCCAGAGACTTCCCAGGTGGGGGCCTCCCAGGACTGGACTAGCAAGATGAGGGAGGGGGCAAGATAACCTCACAATGAATGAGAGATGTGGAATTACAGCAGGGGTCCCAAATCTCCAGGATCTAATGCCTGATGATCTTAGGTGGAGTTGAGGTAATAATAATAGAAATAAATGCACAATAAACATAATGCACTTGAATCATCCTGAAACTATCCCCTCTCCGAGTCTGTGGAAAAACTGTGCCAAAAAGGGTGGGAACGTGCTCTACAGCAAAGCCTATGGTCAATGTCTCTGCCCACCAGGCCCTCAGACCTTAGCCATGTCCAGGTGCTTTAGACTCCAACAGTGGTATGTGCATCATGTGCCCGACAGTTTCCCTAAAACCTCAGACAATTGCTCTGCCCTCTTGCAGCAGGTGGACAGGTCCTGATGCTTACCCTCCCTCTCCCCCACAGGCCTCAGGCAATGACTCAATGAAGTCAGGGCATCAGTAGCCAAGCTCCATCAACATCATCCAGGTAGGATCCTTCTGAGGTATGTGTTTTGCACCATTTCTTAGAGTTCTCGGCAGGAGAACACATGCTTCAATGCACGACTTAATATCATACCCTCTCTTGGCCTCCTTCCTTTCCATGTTCTAAAACCCCACTCCCCTAGTGGGGTTTCCTTCACCTTCCAAATAAATGGCTTACCTTCAACTCTTCATAACAAGATTGACTTCTGCAGGAATCTAACAGAGACAGCCTACAAGCTCCCCACATAGGCATATACACACAGCCTCCAATCAGCTTGTGTGCTGAAAATATGAGAAGTCAGAGAGAGAGATCACCAAATATTCAAGAAAAGCCTCCATCATGGACAACAGAGACCAAAGTAAGAAATAAGGGGGAATTCAGAACAAGTGCTGGGGTAGTCAGCTGCCTCCTAGATGGCAGTCTCCTGTTACTCACATCCTTGTGTCCTCCCTCCCACATTGTATCATGACAGAAGAGATGGTGGTTACTTCTGAGATTAGGTTATAAAAAGCACCACAGCTTCCATCTTGGTTCTCTCTTTCCCTCTCACTAACTTTGGAAGAAGCCAACTGTTATGTCCAGCAGCCATATGGAGAGGCCCGTGTGCTGAGGAATTTAGAGCTCTGGCCATCAACCAAGTGACTGAGCTTAAAAGCAGATCCTTCATCTCCACTGAAGCCTTAAATGACTTCAGTCCTGGATGACACATTAGCTACAAACTCACCCTGAGCCAGACCTGAGCCAGCTAGGCCCTACCAGATACCTGGCTCACAGAAACTGTGAGATGAGAAATGTTTGTCCTTTTATACCACTGTGTTTGGGGTAATTTGTTACACAGCACTAGATAACTAGTACAGGTACTCACTTCACAAAGAGAAGAAAACTTCAAAGAATTTACCATTAATATCTTCACAGAGATGAGAAAAGCTATTACAGTCCATGAAACAAGAAGAAACAATTAAAGAACAATAATGCCTCGAAGTAAAAAATATAATAGTATAAATTAAAGTCAATAGAAGCCTTGGAAAATTAAGTTAAAGTTTCCAGAAAGTAGAATAAAAAGGCAAAGAAATGTACAATAGGAGATTTTTTTTTTAATTAAAGAGCTAGATGATGAAGCCAGGAGGTCCAACATCTGACAAATAAGAATTTCAGAAAGAAATCTCAGAGAAAATCAAGAGAATAAAATTATCAAAGAAATAATACCAGAAATCTTCCCAGAACTGAAAGGCATGAGCCTTCAGATTGAAGAGCGTACAAAGTATCCAAACAATAAAAGAACAAAGGCACATCTTTATGACATTTTAGAACACCAAGGATAAAAGCTTCCAGAGAGAAGAAAACCAGGTCATAAAACAGGATCAAAAATTTGAATGGCATCAGACTACTCAACAGCAGCATGGAAACCAGAATTCAGCAGGAAAATGCCTTCAAAATTATTCAAACTGAACATGAGAACAGAATAAGACATCTCAGATGTTATAAGAGAATGAGCTCCACCAAGAGTAGGTAGGAAACAAAAGGATGAAGCTGCAAGAGCTAAGAAGCATGGGCTCCATCACAAGAGTGAGCAAAGGAAAGTCCTTAACAAGGGCCATCCAGCAGCCTGTAGCAGCCCATACCAGCTGGGGCAGGTGTCAGAAGGCTCCAGGGCAACTTCAGAGGGCTGATCAACTATCTGACAGGACTGACCTCATGGAAGGTTGCATGGGAAGGCATGCTGGAAGGCCAGTGAAAGCCTAAGCAATTATTAACTACAGGATAAATGAAAAGTTGTACCAAAAAAAGAAAGAAAACTGTTGTGGTTTTGATAGTCGTGAGAAGAAAAACTTGTATGTAGATATAACCAAAAAGTGAGAGGTTATTTGGGCAGAGGAGAGGGAAGAAGAAATGTAAGTAAGTTAAAATTTGATCTATTATACCATCAAAGAAAGATCAATAATGAAGTCTAAAACTGATGAGTAAGGAAATTTCAGTGTATAGGTAATGTTTGGAAACAGAGAGCTATTATGGGCTGAACGTTTGTGCCCCTCATGTAAATTCATCTGTGGAAATCCTAACTCCCAATGTGATAGTATTAGGGGAGAGTATTAGGCAATGGGGCCTTTGAGAGGTACTTAGGTCATGGAGTTCAAATAAATGTGGGCATGGCATCCAGCTGCAGGCACAAGGCCCTAGGTGTAATGGAGTCCATCCTATTATGTGGGCTCTGATGATCACAAAAGGAGCTGGTTTTCAAATAAAAATAACTGGACTTTCACATGTAGTAGAATTTTGTCTTTTGGAACATTTCTATCACCTTGGAGAGGGCCACATTTTTTTTTTTTTTTTGATGCTACCTATTTAAAACACCTGGGGACACCTCTTTGGGAGGTGGCCTTCAGAGCCCATGTAAAGTCACCACAAGGATGCCAGTGCCCCTCCCTCCCTTCTCCCTGAAGCCACGTTATTCACATGTCTGTTGTCTGTCTGCACAAAGCAGGCCTCCCCTCTCAGGACTAAGACCTGACTCCACAGACGATTTAAAAAAAGAGTGAACTTCAGAATTTGGACGGAATCCAGGAACGAGTTCCACGACGGTAATGCCCACGGCCTCAGGTGCGTCTGGGTGCTTGGCTTTGCGGGAGGCTCTGCGGCCTCTGGCCCTGGGCTGTGGCCTGAGTCCCTGCCTCGACCAGAACGACGGGGAAGAGGGCCTGATGCCTGCGGGGCAGCCCGCCAGCCAGGCAGCCTTGGGGCCCCTGGGCAGCTCCCTGGACGCCTCCGGGGGTGACTGACAGGACCTGATGAAGCCACGGAGAAAAGGCGCAGTGACTGACGGGTGTCAGTGTGGGCTGGGCCCACGTGTCCACATCCCTCATCCTAAATTCAAAATTCCAATTAACTCTGAAAACCTCACGTTTTCTTTTCTAATTTCGTCTCCAACATGCAAAGTGACCGGAAGTGACCGGCGGCCATTACTTACCGCGCTGACTGGAGCCGCGTGGTTTCGCACCCGCAGAGCTTCCGGGTGAAGCCTGAACCCCCCGCGGGGACAGAGGCGGGCAGCGGGGCCTCCACAGGAACGGCGTCTCGGGGCTGGTTGAGTGAAAAATGAAACGTCGCTGAGTCGTGTCCGACTCTTTGCGACCCCGTGGACTATACAGCCCATGGGATTCTGCAGGCCAGAATACTGCAGTGGGTAGCCGTTCCCTTGTCCGGGGGATCTTCCCAACCCAGGGATCGAACCCAGGTCTCCTGCATTGAAGGCAGATTCTTCACCAGCTGAGCCACCAGGGAAGCCCTCATATTACTTACAAGTGAGCAGTTATGGATGATCAAGACTCTCCTCTAGCAGCGGTGCCTCTAAATCCTGAAAGTTTACTGCGAGGTCTTGGGGGGCCAGGCACATGGCCCCCTCGGCGGTCTCAGCACACCCCTCTTTCTCCCGGCTGCGCCTTTGAAAGCAGCACTGGCAGGTGGCAGGTGGCACAGTGGACAGAGTGGAAGTGAGGGGGGCGAGGGCAAGGAGCCTCTCTGGCCTGGGTCCAGCTCGGGTCACCCAGCTGTCATCTCCTCCCGGTGACCTCCCATGAGGCAGGGCAGCCCCAGACCCCAGAACCTCTTTCATGACATAGTCTGTGTATCCTGTTATCTTTGTAAAATCCCAACAAGCCTAAGCACCAAAACCCACCTAGTTCTGGGGGAGTTCTAGAGCTTTAGAGAAGGAAATGTGGATGGATATTATGTTACCTTCCAGAACAAGGAACCCCCTAGAACTGAGGGAAAAATGAAAATTCCAAAAATAAGTAGTTTCCAATGAAAGGTGAGACTATGTGTGCTAAAGATACAACCAAGGTGCTTGAAATGGGGCATCCTAATCCTGAGGGGGCCTCCCCCTACGAGATGACCAAGAGTCATAGAACACTGACGGGCAGTGGGTGACATCTTGTTATCAGTTGTGGAGACACACTGACCAGGTGCCAGGCACAATTGTGGCTGCATTTAAGCTTTGCGACAGTACTGAAGTGGAGGCTCTGACTCACAGCCACACAAGGAAGGTGGGACAATTCAAGCGTTCCCTCGGCCCAGTGCTCCTCAGGGCCTCTGCCCAGTGGCTGGCACAGCTCTGCCCAGTCAGCCCCCTCCACCTGCTCCAGTCTTCTCTGGTCCTACTCCACCCCTTCTGCTGAGCCAGTCATGAGCTTCTCCAGCACACCTGGTCCCTGCCGGCCTCCACTGGACTCCCACCTGCTCAGCTCCCTTCCCCAATCCCCTGTGTAATACAGCATGCTTGCACACATATATGCACACCCATGCACCCCAGAAAGAGTCCTGGCACGTCCAGTGTTTCTCCAGGGTTACACATTATACTTTCAGCGATTGTCTCACTAGCACACAGGAGGGCACAAGTTTTCTTAACAGCTGATTCTCCAGGGCTCATATATATTTTGATATGTATTTGTTGAATGAATGAATGCCTTCCAAGCCTGTGCTCTTACATGCTTCTTTAAGCAGTGTAGTTTAAGGAGGCAGCACAGAGCAGTAGAAACCCACTGGGCAACAGGACCACCTGGTTCTGCCCCTCACTGGTGAACCTGCCACTCTGAGCCTCACTTTCTCATCTGTAGAATGGGAATAACAAGAGGAGCTTATCTCACAGAGCTGTTGTGGGGATTGGGTTCATTTATGCAAAGTTCTTAGATAAGAGGTATTAGATGCTATTCCCAGCTTTCAACGTATACAGACCACCACACAGCCGGCTGTACCACTGTGCTAGGGCTAGGAACATGCAGAAAGCTGTCTCAGGCACAAAGGGCCTGGTAATCAGGTATGAGGCCTTGTGTTAGTGTCCTGAGGATGCCCTAACAGATGCCATACAAAGGGCTTCGAACTACAGAAATTGATTCTTTTCCAGTTCTGGAGGCTAGAAACCCAAAATCAGCATCACTAGTCTGAAATCAAGCTGCGAGCAGGACTACACTCCAGAACAAAAGCCTTTCCCTGTCTGTTTCAGCCCCTGGGGGCTGCTGGCCATCCTTGATGTGTGGCCACATCACTCAGTCTTTAAGGCCAGCATCTTCACGTCTCTCTCTGCTCTCTCTTCATGTGGGTGTCCCTGTGTGTGTGTCGAAGTGTCAGATTTCCCTCTGCCTTCCTCTTAAACCGATATGTGTGACTGCTCAGGGCCCACCCAGATAATCCAGGATAATCGCCCACCTCTAGATCCTTAATCCCATCTGCAGTGACCCTTTCTCCAAATAAGGTCACATTCACTGGCTCCAGAGATTGGAACCTGGGTATCTTTGGGGGCCATTATTCAGCCCATCACAGGCCCTATCAGATTCAGAGGCTCTTTCTCCTAATTCACTCTAATCTGCTCTGGATTCTAGGAAAATTACAGGAGATTTGGAAAGATGCTCTGAACACCAGGATTAGACACCACCCCCGCCCCTCCCCCGCCCGCTCCCTCAAGGCAACCCTGTAACCTTGAGTGAGGCACTTACTCTGAGTCTCAGCTTCCCCAGCCATCAAGTGAAGGTCAGAGACCTACTGGCGTGGGGTGCTATGAGGACTACAAGACAAAGCCCCCAGGGTGGAATGACTGATGGGCCTCAGGAAGTAAATGTCCCAGGAGCACCATTCAGCCATAAAAAAGGAATGAAGCAGTGGCACACACCACAGCGAGGATGAGACCTGGAAACATGCTAAGTAACAGAAGTCTGACACAAAAGGCCATATATTGTATGATCGCATTGATATGAAATGTCCAGAATAGGGAAACCTACAGAGGCAGAAAGTAGAGATTAGTGGTTTCCAGGGGAATGGTCGGGGTAGGGGGGCTGGGAGATGATAGTTATCATTATCAGTTTCATGGATGATGAAAATGTTCTAAAATTGACTGTGGTGATTGTTGCATAACTCTGTGAAGATACCAAAAACTCTGTCCATGGGTGAATTGTGTGCACGGGAATTACATCTCGGTGAAGCTGTTTTTTAAAAAGAAGTAAAGGGTCACTGGGAATTCAACAGATTCCAGCTGGATTTCCTCCAGCCAGGATGACCATAAGTCTCTGAGATGTGTCTGAGGGTGAGAAGGGGAAGTTGCAGCCCATGCCTTCGGCAGGGTTTATTCTGTGGGGAGAAACACGATCCAACCTGCCACACCAGACTTATCCTCTACTCTGTGATTTCCAGCAGAGATCCTGACAGACAGGGGCACAATTTTCACTTCAGACAGTCTCTGCCTGTGGAAATGCAGAGCAGCTAAACATATTAAAACAGCAGCTGATTACCCACAATGCAGTGTCCCGGCGCAATGATTTAATGTAATCTTGAAGGGCATAATTAGGAGTTAGGCAGACAGCCGCTTTGCTGACGGGGAAGAGACAGGATGGTGGTACCCATGCTTCGCTCAGAGAAGCACTTGCAGGAATTGTGCGTCACGTTTGGGGGAAAGGTGAAGAGCCTTTTCAGTTTCATTAGTGAATCACGGTGTATTATTCAGCTACAGAGACTAGAGGTCATCTTGTAAAGAAACAAAGTGAAGGTTCTGGAACAGTCAGGTTGCTCAAGACCTGCCCAGATATGAACTGGAGGTCTGCCCTTGAAGCGGAATCTCCATCTACATCCTCACTTCCACTCTCTCACTTACCTGACCCCATCCAGCCCCGCATCCTGTTGGCTCCACTTTCTAAATCTTTGACCTCCACCCACTCACCACTAGAATACCTGTGTTCACATCCTCATGTCAGCTCTGCTTCCAGAACAACCCAAATGAAGGCAGCGTTCTAACAGAACTGTCAGCAAACTTTTCCTGTAAAAGGTCAGCATAAATATCTCAGGCATCAGGATTTCCTTGGTGGTCCAGTAGCTAAGACTCCATGCCACCAATGCAGGGGGCCTGGGTTCAAGCCCTCATTAGGGAACTAGATCCCACATGCCTCAACTAAGTTTGCATGGTGCAACTAAAGATCCTTCATGCTGCAATGAAGATCGAAGTTCCTACATGCTGCAAATAAGACCCTGCACAGCCAAAACAAATAATAAATATAAAAAAATAATAATAAGACAAAAAAACCACCAAAAAAAAAAAAGTCAAGGAAAAAATATATATGTATATATATGTATCAGGCACCAAGGGATATATGGCCCCTGTGGCAACTATTCCACCTCTTGAGAGCAGCAATATATAAACTACTGGATACAGCTATGTTCCAATAAATCTTTATAGACACAAACAGGCCGTGGGCCGGGTTTGGCCCATAGCCCTAGCTTGAAGACCCCTGTTACGGTTCCCTCAGTCCCTCTGCCCTCTTCCAACAGTGTCTCCACATAGCAGGCAGAGGCTGTTCTTTGCAAAAGGCAGGTCTGATTGTGTCACTCCCCAGCTCAGAGTGCTTCCATGGCTCCCATCACCCCTGGTTACAAGATAAACCCTTCGACTTGGTCTATGGCCTTTTCTGCCTGGATATTCTGGCTTGATTTCAGGCCACTCTGGGTCACCTGGGACATTTTTTCTGCCTTTCACATGTCTGCCTGCCTCTCAGTCCCTCCAGATACCCCCCATTCTGTGTCCAATACCTCCTCATCCTTCAGATGTCAGCTGAAACGTCCCCTCTCCAGAGAGGGGGGCCTCTGACAGGCCCTAAGGCCACATCAGCTCCCATCACCTGCATTCCTAGCACCCCTGCACCTTTTTCACCCTCATCACAATAGTCCTTCTCATGTGCTGGGAGCTCCAGTGTTGCCTCACCTGATAACGACAGCATAGGCCTGCCTTGTGTCCATCACACCCTCAGCGCCTGTCACAAAACAGGAACTCAATAAACACACAGTAGATGACAGAATAAAAGGACCAAAGGACAAGAAAACCGTTAAGTTCTATATGATGGAATTTTGAAAATGATACAGTGACATGATTGTGACACCATACAAAGATGGGTTGAAAATACCAGGTGATTAGGAGCAGGTTGAGGGATGTTTCCTAGAAAAGTTTCCCCTCAAAGAGCTTGAAGAATTCGTGAAGCTGTGCTAAAGCATCATGTCAATGGAAAGTATGTTTGTTGAATAAATGAATTTCTACACAGAGTGACCCAGACCGTGAACACTCTGAGTTCAGAGAAAAAAGAAGGTAGTGTGGGCTGGAAAATTACTGGGATTCTTCTCTCATACACAGACCTTTCCAACACAGAGCCCAGGCTGAGTGAACACAGACGAGAACTGCCACAGGCCATCTTGTTTAACTCCGGGCAGGAGTATGTGGGGGTGAGGAGTCGAGGGGCAATGAGGCTAGGCAGGCCTATAAAGTGAAGTCAGAGTCAAACTGAAGGAGTTTCAATGCCCTGCTAAGAAGACTGGCTCCCCCGGGACGTGTTTCCTTCTGTAGGTAATGGGGAGCTGTTGAATTTTCTTGAGCAGAATGTTCCATGCCATGCAAATAGCTCTGTTCCTAGTAAACAACTCTAAAAGCAATGGGATATGTGGGCTGGGAATGTCAGGGATGGGGAGAACGGGGAGGCCTCGGCACTGGTCCAGGTGGGAGATAAGCGAGGACTACAAACGAGGATGCAGAAAGTGAGGCAAACAGGTCAAGGGGTGTGGAGAAGAACGAGCATAGAGGGGAAGTGGGAGGTGGCCCTGCAGGCGAAGCCCTGACTCCGGCAGACGCGGGAGAGGCCCCACCTCGTGTATCATGGGCACCAAGATGAAGAACCAAGGAGGCCAATGGAGCCTGGGCCCCCTTCCTTTCACTCTTTTTTTTTTTTTTTTAATTTGGCCATACTATGTCTTAGTTGCGGCATGTGGGATCTAATTCCCCGACCAAGGATCGAACCCATGCCCCCTGCCCTGGGAGCTCAGAGTCTTATCCACTGGACCACCAGGGAAGTTTCCCCTTTCACTCTTAAGGAGTTAAATCTGACCAGAAATTCATGGCTCAGAGCCATTGACAGCCTCCCCATGTCTCTGCTTCTTGGTCCATGCGAGCAGGTAATCAACATGAAATACAGGTGACCACGTGTTGAGACAGGAATACATGTGTGACGTGAGTCCTGGGAGTCAGGAGGAGGATGGGGCAGGACCTCCACTCCCACCACATCCAAACCCTCCAGGATGCTTTCCTCTTGCGGCCGCCCTTAGTGGGGACGTGAGGGGAAGGCAGGAATCAGAGCACAGTCCTGACTCCATAACCGCTTTCTCCTTCCAAGTGTCGGGGGCTCTTGACAAGGGATCTCCTCAGAAAAGCACAGCCGGGCAGGGCAAGGGGTGGCAGGCACTGAGGATGCCAGGCAGGCAGCAGGTTATCCCCTGGACGGAGGTTAACCTCCTGGCCTTGGTGAAGACCCTGGTTTCTTTATGCTGACTGTGCCCAAGTCCTTTGCCATCCTGGAGGGCTCCACCCTGTCCAGACACATTTGGGCCAAGGCACCCTGTCCCCTCACACCACACACACACACACGTATTCATGCTCAAGGTGGCACAGAGCACAAGGGCAGATCTATCTGGAAACAGGCTCCTGACACAGTGCGTTGTTGGTGGCAGGGGCTGAGAGGGGATGGGAGGGACAATTTGTGAGATAGAGGGGAAGGAGGAGAGGGTTAAAGGAAGAAGATGAGGGGGAGAAGGAAGCATGTACACAGCGATTGGAAACCTCCTCTGACCTGGTTCTCAGTGGCTTGTTCCGGGATCTCAGAGGGAGACTGAAGGGGGTCTTCAAGCCTCCAAGTTCCCCACCTTACCCCCACGTATTCTTAGCATGTTCTCAACATCCCAGCCACACATACCAACCCTGGATGAATTCTAGAAGCCCACACAGTACAGGGCTGGACAGCAACACTCACATCATTCTGCCATGGAACACTCTGAGGTCACTAAAACAATCAGTCTCGGAACACTAAGGAAAGAAAGTGGGGGGCCAGATGAGCACCCTCAAGGGTCTGCTTCCAGGGTCTTTAAAGGAGGACTCATCTCCCTCAGGTAGATGCTTTAAGGCCACACTGAGGGGCACGTGTCAGCAGGACCTGATCCCTTCTGGGGTCACAGATGGCATTTTCAGGACAGAGCCCCTCAAGTCCACATAAGCCCACGTTTCAGAAGGTGAGACAAAGGGTAAAAACAATTTGCTCATCTGTAAAAATAATAAATGAGACCCTTTGGTCTCAGTGGCCCCAATACAGGCAGCATGGGAGAAGGACTTAATTTACTCATGGGGTCTTTTTTCCCTTTGAGTTGGAAATTCACTGCTATAGAAGGGAAGGACTCAGTGCTCATAAAAGACAGGAGATGGAGGAGGACCCAGAAGGGAGTCAGGAGTGGCTCTGTCATCTGTCTCCTGATTTACACGTGGACAAAGACATACTTCCTCTCTCCCTCCCTCTCTCAACATGTGATACATCACACTTGCACTCCTGGATCACTTCCAACACCTGTGTGCACCCCTTGACCTTCGGCTTCTCCAAGTTCCAGACGCCCCTGGAGGTTGGTGAGGGCAGCACAGGTGGGGAACCCGGACGCACACAGGTGAGAGTAGGCAGGTACTAGGTGACCCCTCCAAGACGGCCGCGTGAGTTTGGAACCCTCCCACCTCGAGGGTGGGGAGTGATACCGGTTCCTGCTGCTCTGAGGCCTCCCCTCCCCCTCCTGTAACTCCATCCCCCTTTATCTCTGTGTCAGCCGCTTAACACATCCTTTTAAACCGGTGTGCGCACATGGCAACAGTATCCACTCAACAGGCCTGTGTATTCCTGTTCTAGAAGCAAAAGGAGATGGCGATGGGGGTGGGGGGTGCAGACAGGCCAAGCTGAAACCCTACCAGCGCCTGGAGAGGCATCAAGGATCAGGGAAGTGGGGATGGGCATCCTTGCATTGGTCGCAGTCCAGCTTTTGGCCTCAGGATAAATCTGTTTGTAGACATAACTGCTCCCAACACCTGTAGGGCCCTGGGTCCAGATGGGGGCAATCAGGATGGGGGTGGATGAACTCAGCCTGCTGCCCAGCATTTTAGAGGAGGCAACCATGGGTGGGTTTTTAACAGCAATAATTCAGTGTGTTTGTCACATCTCCCAGCAGCCCATGGAATAATATGGGCTAGATCCTCCCAGGTTGCCCAGTGGTAAAAAAAAAAAAAAAGGGGGGGCAGGCTGTGCTAGGCTGACTTGCCTTTATCCCTGCCACCTTCATCACCTGACATGTAGTCCTTCCTGCAAGCCCTCGCAGTAAGCACCATGTACAGATGGAGAAACCACAGCTCAGGAAGGTGAACCTGTTGCTCATGCAGAGCTGGGATCCAGGATCCAGGCTCTCTCCTTCATACCCCTCCTCCCCTGAGAACAAGGAGTCCTGTCTTAAGAGTCCTCCTGGTGCCATGTCACTTACTGCCTCAAGAGTTGCCAAGCCCCTCCTGCATGTCCCCCGCTCCCCGCACTGTACTCGTGGAACCTGGGCAGACACATGTTTTGCTTTAGCAGATTCTGCTCAACAGTTTTTCAAATGGCATATTTTGGTTTTCACTCTCATGAGACATGTACCGATATTCCCATTGTCCTAGGTCTTTATCAACCCTTGAGGTCACCAGTCTATTCATTCTAGTCATCCTGATGGGTTTATGGCAGCGTCTCAGGTTGCGTTTCCCTGATGACCAATAAAGCACTTTGTGAAGTGCTTACTGTCTCTTTCCCAGTTTTCTATGAACTTTTTTTGGTTATGTATTTTGCAAGTGTCCTCTTCAGCTTTGTGATTTTCCTTTTGCGCTCCCTTTTAAAAAAATTTTTTGTTTTATTTATTGGGTGCAGCATGCAGCATGTGGGATCTTAGTTCCGTGACCAGGGATCAAACTTGTGCCCCCTGCATTCGAAGGTGGAGTCTTAACCACTAGATTGCCACAGAAGTCCCCATCTTTTCACTCTCTTAATGGAGTTTTTGATATACAGAAGCTCTCAATTTTAATATAATACAATTTATAAATCTTTTCCTTTATAGTTTGCTCTCTTTGTGTCATGAAGATATTCCAGATTTTTTTTCTATGTTATCTTCTAGAAAGTGGAATTGATTTTCATGTATGGTGTGAGGTAGGGATCAAGCTTCCTATTTTTTTTCCCCAGTGGTTATCCAATTGGCCCAGCAGCATTTATGGCAAAGATCATTCATGCCCCTGCCTCAGCAGTGCTGTCGTATATCACATGCCTATATATGCTGGGTCTATTTCTGGGCTCTCTACTCTTCATTGTTCTATTTGTTTAACCTTCTGTTCAAATTTTTTAAGCTCTCTTGGTGATGGTTAACATGCAGCCAGGGTTGAGAACCATTCACCTGGGAATTTGCAGTCCATGATGAGAGGTCTGGGTGTAGTCTAAATGCAAGTAAGTAGATGCCCATAGAAGATTTTCAGAGGAAAAATAGATTAAGTTTGGGACATGGGAAGAATGATGCTAGAACCATGGGGAAAGCTCCCGTGGAGTGGGCAGGAAAGTTGGGTAACAGGCCAGAAGCCAAGACACTCAGAGAAATCCACCCTCCTCTCCATTCCCTCCCTTCTCCCCCTGTCGACCTCCAGATCCCCTCAAGCCAAAGTGCAAAGAGGGAAACACAAACGCAAGAAGGAAAGCTTTCTGCTTGGGCCACTGGCCATGCTGGAGGAAATCTGATCCCTCCTGCAGCCACATTTTATTCCCAAGTTGCCACAGTACTTCCTGTAATTAATGGCTAGGTTTTAATTAAACATTGATTAGCCCCTAATTAGTCTAATGATTAGTCTGGGGGAGGAGACAGGGCTGTCAAACCCCATAAAGGAGGCGGGGGAGATAATGAAAGATTATGGCTTAGGTGGAAATGCTATTTCTCCCTCCCTCCAGGCCAAATGTTTTCTACAATTTTGGTCTATTATATATGATGCTTTCAATGTGAATTTTTCTAATCGGTTTGAGTCTGATGAAGTCCCAGGTGACTGATGCAAGGAAGATTGAATCTATTCACCTTTTCATCAGATCTCAGCCTCTTAATGCAGCTAAAGAGCCTTTTCCCACTTAGAGAGGAATTAGTTTCTGTCTCCACAATGAAGTCATCCTGGGCTGAGGCTGTCCCCTCCCAAGGCCTTTGTGGGGGGCTCAGACCTTGCCAAGGACTTCTGGGATGCAAGAGTACTGGGACTGTCTCCCCAGAGCAGATTTTACAAGTACCCAATGCCCTGTGTCACCCTCTCCTCATTCTTCTCCTTTTTACCTACACCTCCCACCACGTTGAGACATCTCTGGTTTTATTCTGAAAATGGAATACCAGTCACGTGTAATTTGCTTCCAATAAAGGATGCATGCAGCCTCCCCTGACTCTCAGCCAAAAAGAAAGGTTGAGTTGCTGCACATGGACACAGCTCGGAGTAAATTGCGTTTGAAGTTAATCTATTAGAAGTCAACTATGCAGCAAATCTAGGGGGGAGAAAAATGATTCTATGATACTGGTTAATCATCCTCAGTGTATCTTTTGTAAGTTTGAATTTATGCAGAACAATACAAGATTTCCTCAAAGCCCTGTGTTGAGCACAAAGCTCAGGGGAGGAGAGAGGCATGAAACCTGAAATCCAGAAAGGCTTAGGGTCAGGGAAAAGATGCTGGGTTTGGAGGAAGGCTTCCCAGGTGGCACTGGTGATAAAGAACTCTCCTGCAAATGCAGGAGACATAAGAAACTTGGGTTCAATCCCTGGGTCGGGAAAGATCCCCAGGAGAAGGAAATAGCAACCCATTCAAGTATTCTTGCCTGGAGAATCCCATGGACAGAGGAGCCTGGCGGGCTATACACCATGGGGTTGCAAAGAATCGGACATGACTAAAGCGATTTAACACAGCATGGAGGAAGGAAGGTCCTGACAAGCAAGACTTGCCAACTTGAGAAGCCCCAACATTTGCCTTTGGGGGCTCCTTGCACTATCAGAAACACTCCAGCCAAAAAAGGCATGAGGAAGCTTGGGAACCACTGGAAATACTCACAGTTTTACCACAGTTGAAATTGTGGTAAAATACACATAATCTAAAATTAAGGTTTTAACTATTTTGAAGTGTACAGTTCAGTGACATTAAGTACACTCTCATCATTGTGCAGCCATCACCACCATTCATCTCCAGAACTTTCTCACCTTCCAAACAGAAACTCTGTCCCCATTAAACACTACTTCCCACTCCCCCCAACTACACCATCTCTATGAATTTAACTCCTCTAGGAACCTCATATGAGTAGAATCAGACAGTGTCTGTCCTTTTGTAACTGGCTTATTTCCCCTAGCAGCATGTCCTCAGAATTCATGTATGCTGTAGCAGGTGTCAGAATTTCCTTCTTTTTCAAGGCTGAATAATATTCCACAGTGTGGATGGATCATTTTTTGTTTGTTCATCCACTGATGGACACTGGGTTGCTTCCACCTTTTGGCTATTGTGGGGAACACTCCCACTGTCTGATCTAGGAGGCAAATTTAGTTATTTGAGTCTTCAGATGAAAGATTCTGTTAGACAAGACTGTGCTAACCGCCTATATCTCTACTTTACTCTCTCTATAAATAGACGAGGATACCGGAGAGTTATATCCCTTTTATCAAGTTTACTTATCATTTTCCAATAGCTTTTGCCACATGGAAAATGGGAAAATAAGCACATGGGAAATATTCAACAGAAACTTGAATCATCTCACTGAGACTTGGCCATATTCAGTCTCTTCACCAGGGAGTATGAGAATAAGCATGCAGTATGTTAAGTCAATGGGGCTTGGGGACCACTTGTTATGGCAGTCAGCAGGAGTGACTGATCCACCTCCCCGTACAACCCTGGGGCAGCCTCCAGCCCAGTGAACGAGGATTCAGGCGTCAGTTTCAGAGAGAGGCCTCTGCCCTGATGGAGAGCACCCTCACGCCATGGGCTGTTTGCATGCCTGTTCACAGTGACCATGCCCACAAGGGCTCAGCCGCGTCCCTGGTGCTGGAGGAAAGGGCACCTCAGGAGCAGGGAGCGCGGCTCCAGGGGGACAAAGCCAGAGGCAGAGAGATCATCATGAGATCCCCACTGTCCTGCTAGTCCTTTGGGGGTCCAGACAAAATGGAAAGCACCATTGGAAAGTAGGCAAGCACCAAAGCACCAAAATGGAATGCAGGCAAAGACCCAGCATGAAATGCCCAAAGGAAAAAACAGAGATTAGGTCAGATTTGAGACTTAACTTCAACAGTTTGATATGGCAGCATTATTGTCACCTGAGGCACAGAAATTTAAGACTCTCAAGATCCATCTTCCTCTCAAAAAGAAACCCCCGTTGAGACCAGGGACAGCCAGCCACAGCTGTGATTGCCGACCACTCCTATTTAGGGAGAAAGAAAGAGAAGCAGACATCATGTGGCAGGAAGACTCCTCTGGGGTCACTAAGCCCCCGGCCTGAGCAGGGGAAGCAGCTGACATGCTGAGCGGCAAATACACCCTATCCTTTGGGACATGCCCCTCCCGCCTCCTTCTCCAGTGCTCACTCTTTGGCTGACCTGGCCATTTGGAGGTTGCGCCCCCATCCCACCAGCCCCCACACCAACCCAGGTCCCCGCACCCATGAAGCTCATCCCCAAACTCACAGGTGCAAAATAGACGGACCTACCTGTGCTCAGTCGGGGGCAGACATCCAGGCAGGTGTAAGTTGGAGACGGTGACTTTTCAGCTGAAGGGGGCCCCAGGAAACCTGTCTTCATTCTTGATAGGACTTGTCAGGGAGGGGATGGACCCAGGCCACAGGTCCCAGTGTGGGTGGAGCCCACGAGGGAATCAGGAAACCTGCAGACTCCACACAGCCCAGCTGAATGGCAGCATCATCATCAGGACCCAAGGCTGCAGACATCTCCCTGGTGAGGCTAAAAAGTGACTGGGCTCTGCCTTAACCCTGGGACACTGTCCAGGAACACAAGCTCATCCCCTTTAACTAATCATTGAAATAAATGCTTACGACCTGCCTACCTGGGGCTAAGCCCCGCTCCAGACAGGGTGGAGAATCCATTAACCAATGGATGAGTCTAGGCTCGAGGTAGGAGTCCCTCACTGCTGGAAGGCTATGAGACAACAGCAAGTTCCAGGAGCTCAGGAATAGAAGGACCACTTCTAACTGAAGATGCATGGAAGGCTTCCTGGAAGAGGTGATATTTCAGTAGGGTGCTGAAGGATGTGCAGGAGTATTTCAAAGGGTGGAAATACCCAAGGCACATGCCCCACAAGAAGGTCCTACGTCAAGGCAGAAATTCAGATGGCGACAAAATGCAAATGGGGCTGTGACAGTCATGGGGGACAGGATGGCCCCCTCAGAAATTCACTTAGTCATTCCACAAACATTAATGGGCTGCCCAGGGCTGAGTAGACTGAGAGTTGAAGCCAAACTGCAAACAGCCCTCGGGGCAGCTGTTGGAGACCCTGGACAAGAGGTGAGGTGAGGACAGCCCTGCCGTGAGAAGACAATGGCAGCTACATGCTAGCCTGGTGGCTCCTTAGGAGTAAGTTCAAACCCTCCTCCCACCCCAGCCTCCCCTGGGGACCTGCGTGTCCAGCATGTGGGAGAAACACCCCCTTCCTAAAGCCCACCTCTGGGGACTGCAGGTGATGTCCCCACTCAAGCAAATTACTGTTCACGCCCACCTTCAATCCACTGGGCTCCAGTGACCTGTGCCTGGCTGCCCTTTGCTCATCATGTCCTGTCTTTGGGTGGGTTGGCCAGAGGGTGGGTTTCCCTGTTGACTACAAGGCCAGCCTGCATGCCGGTCTCCCCGGGCTATAGGTTCTCTGCCTCCCACTCCCCCAACCCTGAGTTCCCTCACAGGACTGCAGATGTATTATTGATCCCTGTGCAGATCTCATCAGATGCAGATTGGGGGAAATTGATGGTATCAGGGTGGGGCGGGGGGGCAGGGGCTTTCCTCTAACCCCAAGACAGTGGCGGCAATGCCCACCCCCAATACTGGTGCCCCCACAGAGTGTGACCCTCTCAGACTTGCATTTTGAGGATAAAGAGGCAGCTGGCCCTTTTGCTAGGATGCATTTAGGGATCTCGGTCTCTTCGTGAGAGGAGAAAACGCCACCCTCAGCTCAACATGGCCTCAAAATGAAACGCCTCCTTCCAGGGTGAAGGTCACAGTCGGGGCTCACCACTGACAGCCACTTGCTTTGTAAAGTATCCAGCCAGCTCTGTAAATTTAAATCCCTGGGAGGCTCCCAAAGCACAGTCAGTAGTGATGGGGATGGAAGCCGGGGCTGTGGATGGAAAGAGAGAGCTAGGCGGTCAAGAGAAGTGTCCAGCCCTGCTCGGCAAGGCTCATGCCAGCCAGCTGGCTAAGACCCACATACACCCTAGCCTGCAGGGACCCCTTTGGTTCCTGAAACTTGGACATGCACACACACACACCTCCATTACGTTGCACCAACTGAACTGTGTCAGAAGCAGGAGAAATAAGGCCCCTACCCCCAGTGTCATGGCAATCTGAGAGCAGGTCGGGAAAGAATGCCCAGGCTCAGAGCATTTCAGAAGGGAGTGAGTTTATTAAGAGCAAGGAGCAGAGATAATGAAGGCACTGCAAGCACAGCGGGCCGACCTCCTGATAGGCCAGGGAGAGTCAACGCTTTTCATGGGTTAGTAGCCAATTTCAGTAGCCTCAAGACAAAGAAGACTAGAGTGGCTACCCACTCCAGTATTCTGGCCTGGAGAATTCCATGGACTGTATAGTCCATGGAGTCGCCAAGAGTCAGACACGACCGAGCGACTTTTCACTTTCAAGACAAAAAAAAATTCCTGCTGGAGGGTTGACCTTAGGTGATTGGTTAGGGCACTTTAGGGTGAGCAATAGAGTGGGCAGTTTTGCCGAATGTGGGGTCAGGAAGCCTGCTGGTGATGATCAGGGGGGCTTTTGGTGACGGTCACAAAGGGGCTCAGTCAGTTCTGGAGGTGACCTTGTTTCTGGGCTCCGCTTCTGTGGCCTTGGGGCAGGACTCCACACCCAGCCTTCATGCTTCTCTATGAAGTATCTTCCACTTGTCCTTCTGTATCCCTTTCCCTGTGCAGAATAGCAAGTCCCAGATACCAGAGCCCTGGATGCTCATTTATCCCAGCATTTAAAGCTGTCATCGCCTGGAAGTCCTCCTGGCAGGAAGCGGGGGACAGAAGGGAAGGTATTTCCTCTGACTCTCCACTGCAGCCCCAGCTGCCCCAGGGTGTTCACGGCCTCTTCAGCCCACTGGGAGGGAG
This sequence comes from Okapia johnstoni, assembly GCA_024291935.2. Taxonomy (NCBI): domain Eukaryota; kingdom Metazoa; phylum Chordata; class Mammalia; order Artiodactyla; family Giraffidae; genus Okapia; species Okapia johnstoni. Next base: position 10,026,854 of record CM044306.1, read on the forward strand.
AGCAGGCAGCCTACCGTGGGGCAGGCCGGCATCCTCTAGGGACACAGGGGAAAGGAGAGGCCAGCCCAGGCCCATGTGCTCCCTTCTCCCAGCCAGCTGCAGAGCTGTGCTCCCTTGGGAATAGAACAGACATGAATGAAAACGTTCCTTGCTTGGGTTGAGGCAGCTGGACCAGCCACCTTGGGTGAGTGGAAATTGCTTCTGTCTTGGGGGCATCCGGAGAGCCATTTCTGAGGATGCCAAGAGACTGGAATGCGTCCTCTGCACAGGGTGGAGGGGGCATCTTCAGAAGCCAGGAGCTCTGTCACGATCCACCGTCCAGGTGTGTGGGTGACTCAGGAGAGCTGTGGCCAGCTGCCCACGGTCAGCTCCACGACACCCCGCCCTCTGAAACTGCAGGAAAAGAAGGAACATGAGGCCCCACCTGCTGGTGAAGTGTAGCCCCCAGTGGAAGCCACATTTGGTTCTTATTGGCTCCTGTCCTGGGCAGGACTTGAACTGGAAGTCCCTGGACACAGGTGGGGCGTGGAGAGGGTCTAGATCCAGCAGATCCTCTCCACGCCCCACCCGTCATCTCACTCCACAGCTTCAGCACAAGCCAGCCCAGCATCTAAAGAAACAACTCTGTGTTTCTTTGCCTAAGGGCTTTCTCGGGCCCTTAGAGCCGCTATCCCCACCCTCCTCACCTTGGATCCCAGGCAGCCGGCCTGAACATCCCCAGGGAGTAGCCCTCAGAGTCTGGGGGTCAGTGTCAGACCTCCAGCCCCCTCCCCTCTGGTGGAATAACCCTGAGACATGGGTGTGGCCCCAGCAGCTGGCCTGATAATTCCCTTTAGGGGCTACCTTCCTCTCCTCCTCTCGCCCTGACCAGTGTGCTTGGCACCCTCAGGTAAAATACCTGCATATATCTCAGGGTCCTCTTCCAGGAAACTCTATCAGAGCACCTCCCCCCCAGACTCGTGATGCGAGGACCTGGGAAGGGAAGGGGACATCTGACCCAGGGCTGGATGGAGCAGGAAGATGCCACCTCCTGAGATGTGCATTACGTTGTTTCAGGCTGAGCCCACAGGCAGAGGGGGCGCTGAGGGCAATAGGGCTCAAGGAATGGCCTGTGGGTCAGGAGCAAAAGGAGGAAACAGGAAGAGAGAAGCAGAAACAGGGAGGAAGGACAGCTCCTGGGAAGACAGGTGAAGGGCCAAGAAACCCAGGGAAAGACATCACTACGATCAGGGAGACATAGGTCAAAACACAGACACCACTTCACAGCCCCCAGGATAGAAGGAAGGAAGGAAAGGAGGGAGGGAAGGAGGGAGGGAGACAGGAAAAAAGGAAGAAAGAAAGAAAATGAGCAAATGTTGGAGAGGACTTGGAGAAAGTAGAACCCTCAGGCATTGCTAGTGGGGATGTGAAATGGCACTGCCTCCGTGGAAAACGGTTTGGCGGTTTCTCAAAAAACTTAATCGTAAAATGACCATATGACCCAGGATGCCACTCCAAAGTATCTAGTCAGAAGAACTGAAAACAGATACTCAGACAAATACATGTACACACTTGTTCCCAGCAGCACTATTCACAATAGCCCAAAGGTGGAAACAACCCAATATCCATCAACCAATGAAGAGATAAACAAACAGTGGTCCATCTGTATAATGGGATATTATGCAGCCCATTAAAGGGAATGAAGCACGGATACATGCTACAATGTGGATGAATCTTGGAAACATAATTCTAATTGAAAGAAGCCAGTCACAAAACACCACACATTGTATGGTTTCATTTATATGAGTTGTCCGGAGTAGATACTTTGGAAATAAAGGTGCTGACTGCATAACATTGTAACTGTACTAAAAGCCACTGAATTATTCACCTTAAAATGTTATATTTTATGTAAGGTGAATTTTACCTTAAAAAAAAAAAATCCACCTGTGTATCAAATTTAAATACATCTTTCTGGCTAGTGCCCATTAAAATTAGGTAACTTCAATCTTTTATTAATATGAAAAGAAATTGCAAAGAAAGTGGGAAAATAGAGCAGATTCTGCCACACTGTCACAAGCCGAAAGAACCAGCAGGCATGGCCACCCTTAAAGGGCTGAACTTGCAGGGGATTGCACTGATCAGAACTGATCTCTGCACTGAGCCCATTAGCCTTAAATTCCTGAATCACTATGATTAATCACAGAGATCATCACTACTGTTAGCATCCCTCCCTTTTCCTTAAGAAGCCATTGGCCCATTACCTGGAGTGGGAAACTGAGGTCTGAATGCAGCTTGGAAACTGAGAGAGGTCCCCAAGGGAGCCTCGATGGGGCACCTAAAAGGATCACCCAAGAGGGGCATTCTCTCACTATTTGGTGGGGGTGATGGGGGTGGGATTCTGGTGGGGCAGGGGCTCCCAGGGAAAAAAACAAGAGAGAAGGAACCATGTTGTGGGGGAGGGGCACTTCCAGGGGAAAAAAACAAGAGGGAGGGAACCACGTGGGGCTGAGAAAGTCATGGTCTCAGCAGAAGGCCAGCCTCAGCCTGGCCCCTCGGGACCGCCAGAACCGCTCCTCCCACCCTGGGGCCAGCCCCTTGGCACCTCCTGTTGCCTTCCTGGTCATCGGGAGGGGTGAATCGCAATAGAAGGGGGTTGCTGCAAGTTGGCAGAACTGCGGAGGGCATGACTCAGATCTGCAGCATCCACAGAGCCCAGTAGAGGGGAATTTGGCAAAATTCTCTCCTTGGCCTGAGAACCAATCCTAAACCCAGCTCTGCCTGGGCCCTCTGGTCAGCACCCCTTGGTGGCACCATAAAGCAATGATCACAAACATTTCCAGGCCGTCCACAACCTTTTGGAAGGCACCTTTGATCATTATGGGTTTAGAGGTGCAAATAATGGTAATAATAATTAAAAGGCAGTTGATCCAGGCGGCATTGATTTCTTGTTTTGTTTTGCTTTAAGTGGAGCTAATCTTACAGCTAGCATTTAAATGGGTAGGGCAGAAAAAAAAAATTACATCCTTTTTTCTCCTCCAAATAGATTTTGCCCTCATCTGCTGACACGTGCTTGGCCAGGGGCTTGGGTGACAGGCCCTGTCGTGACCAGGAATGGCTGCTGTGAGCAGGGGACTCTCTTCTGATTTGTGGCTGCCGCTTTAGCACACCATTCCTATGGATTTTATGTCGTGGGGCTGTGTTAGCCATGCCCACATCAGACCCCAGCATGGACAGAAACCAGCCACCAAAAAGAAAGCCCAAAAAGAGGGGATGGGGCCGGGCAGTCCCGGGGTCCCAGCAGACGGGAGCACGCTCAGGTCGCCAGGGGCAGACAGAAGGTTCTGGAGACATCATCCCAGCGGCTGCTGCCTCCTCAGGCTGCACGGGGCTTGTTCGCAGTTAATGAGCCCTAATTAACACGTTGATGGGAACGTGCGCTGTTTATATTTGGAACCTTTTTACTGTGCCGGTTGTTGCCTTTGTTGGGTTAATGATGTTCAGGTTGGATCAGGAGCCTTGGGAAACGGGGAGTAAAAGAAGCTGCTTCTCCTGCTCCCCCCACCTCCCAGCCTTCTTCTCTGGCTGACGTATTCCTGCAGGGAGGGCCTCCACCCCCAGCTCCCACACTCAACCAGCCTTCTGACCCAAGACACATGCCCAGACTGAGGTCCAGGGGCATCCAGTCACTCTGTCCCCACCCTTCACGGTTCCACAGGCCACGTACCCAGAGTTCCAGCCTTTCCTGCTTCCCTCCAGGCAATTCACCAATCCTGGCACCTGCCTCTGTGTTCACACTCTTTAGTGGAGGCATCTGGGAAGCAGGGGCCCCAAAGGGACCACTTGGATGTGTCCCATAGAGAGGAGCTAAAGGCTGAGGCACCAGAACCAAGTTAAAGCCTGGAGCCTGGATGTGGATGTGCTTAGAATATCTCTCTCATTGAAACATTCCAGGTGTTTCCATGGGGTGCAAGCAGCAGGCACCTGTAACCACCTCAGAGGAAATATTTAGCTCCCAAGTACTATGACAATTCAGGAGCAAGCTCAAATAAAAGGTTAAAAAAGGGAAGATGCCCAAGGTCAGGAGTCATCTCTGAAACCACCACTGTCTTTTACAGCTTCTTCCAATATGCCTTTCCAACCTCACCACCACTCCCTGCTTGCCTCTCTCCAGCCTACCTCCTAACCCCCACCCAGAGTTCATATCTCCTTACAACTGCACCTCTGCATTGTCCTTCCCTTCCTCACCTCCTTAGAACAACTTCATCCCTCTAACATCAGCTTCTCAAAATGCTACCCCTCCTCGAGACCTAGTGCATAAGTCAGCTGCTGCTGATCTAAAGCAGTGTAACAAAATACCTCCAGAGTCAGCAGCTCACAAAAGAATTTGTTCACACTCTGACAGGTCTACAGTCTGATCTCAGGAAGCTGGTTGAAGATGGCTCAGCAGAGCAACTCTGCTTTAGGCTGTGTATCCCAAGAGCTAGACTCCAGGCTGCGAGACAGCAGGCCTTCTACAAGTGAGATGGGAACTTTTCTGGGGCTTCCAAAGTAGGATCTAAACGGGATGCTGGCCCCAGATAGCTGAGGTTCATATCATAAGAATGATTTTGGTGAGCCCAGACTCTTCCATCTTCCCATACATAGAAAAGTGCTAAATTCCTTAACTTGAGATATCTGGTTTTCCTTAATTAACAATAGTTCTCTGACGTTCAGACTACCTGCCCTTTGTTGCAAAACTTCTATATAAGCTGGCTGCCTCCCTCAGAGATGTTCTCTCAGGGTTACTTGAGATGCTGCCTCTTGGGTTTTAAGTCCTAAAAATTCCTGCCAAATAAAACATAACTCTCAAAAAAAAAAAAAAAAAAAACCAATAAAAATAAACAGACTTCTGATTTTAAACAGGGATCTAAAACATATGAAGCATAAAGGAGAGAGGCAGAGAGAGTGGAAATACATGCCAGAAATTCAGACAGAAAGAGGAGAGTTGAGGGAGACAAGGAGAGAGAAAGATAAGCGAAAGCAAATATGCACACATTTGCCCCTAGGGTAAGACCCTCCCAGTCTGGAAACAGGAGGGTTGTCACACTGACCCAGCACCACCAGACAAAGCCCAGGAGATGCCTTCAAGCTTGAGCCGTACCCACGCTGATACAAGCTTGGTCATGAGAATTCATGAGTAGCTGAGCTGTGAAGGATGGGCTCTTCGGGAATCAAGCTTGGACCCCTGGTCACCCTATTTCTTTTCTTTTTCTTTTTTGGCCATGCCACGCAGCCTGTGGCATTTTAGTTCCCTGACCAGGGATCGAACCTGGGCCCTCAGAAGTGAGAGTGTGGCATCGTCCTAACTCCTGGACCACCAGGGAATTCCCCTAGTTACCCTATTTCAAACATGAAATTGAACACCTACTCCACATCACAAGTATGCACCACACAACTTTAAAATTTTTCAAAGTGCAAAAGATTTATGATCTTGAAGTCACTAAGAAGTCTTTTCCAAAAAATTGCAATCCCTAAAGGAAATAAAAGCGTTTCCCTCATAGCTCAGTTGGTAAAGAATCCACCTGCAATGCAGGAGACCCCAGTTCAATTCCTGGGTCAGGAAGATCCGCTAGAGAAGGGATAGGCTACCCATTCCAATATTCTTGGGCTTCCCTTGTGGCTCTGCTGGTAAAGAATCTGCCTGCAATGCGGGAGACCTGGGTTCAATCCCCAGGTTGGGAAGATACCCTGGAGAAGGGAAAGGCTACCCACTCCAGTATTCTGGCCTAGAGAATTCCATGGACTAATAATTGGAAATAACTGAGGATTTTTAATGGCATTAAAATTTTAAATGTTATACAAAAAAGACATGGAAGTGGGGAAAGGAACAGCAATCTGGGAGGTGTTCACACCATAAATAAGTGACAAAGGATTCCGAGGTAGAATGTGTGTAGGACTCACAAAAATCAACTTTTAAAAAGCACATGACAATAGGAAAATGGACCAAAGACAAAAAAAAAAAAAGGTGTTTCATGAGAGGAAAGGCAACTGTCAATTAAAACGTGAGACTGTATTCAACCTCATCAGTAACGGAAATGGAAATTAAAACCTCAGCAAGATCCCATTTTATAGACATCAGATCAGTAAAAAATTTTCAATGAGACAGTATCAAGAGCTGACGAGGGTGTGGATCACTGATCAACCTGACATCGCCGATGGACAGACATGCTACAACCACGCTGGAAACAATCCGTCCTCAGCTCGTGAAGCAGAAAACGCACTCCCTGAGACCCAGAAATCCCCCTTCTTGGCCACTTTTCTAGAGAAACTCTTACCCGTGTTCACCAGGAAACGTGAATGTTTATAGCAACGCGGCTCGAAATAATTAAAAACACACCCACCACCTGGAGAATGGAGGCTTGTCATGCTACACTCACTGGGATTTTACATGGCTCTGAAAAGAAATGGACTGCGTTTATGCCTGAATCTCAGAAACAAGGACCCGAGTTAAAAAAAAAAAAAAAGAGCCAGGGTGAAGAGGAGTCACACGGCGAGATTCTATTCAAGTAAAGCTCAGAAAGCCACCTCAAAATGGTATGCTGCTTAGACCTAGACACAGAGGGGTTCAAACCACAAAGAAAAGCAAGAGAACGAACAATTCCAAATGCAGGGCACAGTTCCTGTATTGGGGTCAGGAACTAAAACGGAGGGAGAGAAGGAGCGATGGGGACCCACAGGACCCAGGATACCCGCCTGTGCTCCGGACTGGTGGTGGATTCACAGGCACATTTGGCTTATTTACTATTTACACTTCGATGTCTATGCATATTTCATCACACAAGAAAGCAGTAAACAGAGAAGGCAAGACGCTAATGCGATGGGACAGAGGGGAGTGAGGGGGCGGGGGAAGGGCAGGGCGCGGGCGGCTGACTCGTCCTCAGAGCCCGGAAGGTGCCCCCCAACGAGCTGCTGGGGCTCTGCACCCAACCTGCCCAGTTTCACCTCGAGGTCTGTGCTGCAGAGGAGACCCACTCTGGGTCTGACATCTGACCTGCATCTCAAGCTATTGGGTCTGTCCTCCTGCCTGAAGGCTCACATGGCTGGGGACACCCAGCTCTCCCCTGGGCCGACTTGGGCTGGATGGGGCTGTGTGGTCCAGGAGCTTGAGGGAAGGTTCGTCTGCCGCTCAACTTCTCCCAGGACCTGAACTCACCCTCCTTACTCGGTACCTCCCCTCTTCCCTCCTTTCCTCCTTCCCACCTGACCCTGGTCTCCCTGCTGTGCCCCCTCCGCATGGGTGGCTGATGGAGAAGGAGCCGTAGCTCCAAGATCCTAAGGGGGAGGCACCTCCTCTCCCAGTGACCTGTTCTCCTGGGCATGGCGCCCTCCACAAGAGGATGAGGGGCACATGACACTGCTGTCCAGTCCTCTTCAGCCAAACCCTGTTGGTTGCCCCTCTCCACCTGACCCAGGAGGACACCCTGGGTCCCCACTCAGCACCCACAGTGCACAAGCTCAGGATAGCTAGCCTCTGGCCATGGGAGGAGGGCGTCACGGGCCAGTCTCCCCTCTCTGTATGGACAGACCATCCAAGGACAGGGCTCCTTGCAGGTGGTCCTGAGCGCTGAGCCCTCAGTCTGCCTGGTGGGCTGTGGCTCCCTTCCTGACCCATCTCCTGTCCCTCAGGTAACACGGGATCCTGCCCCTTGTGCTCTGCTTCCTGGCAATCCCAGGCTGACCCCCCTTGATGATGCTGCCAGTGCCCCAATACTCAGCAGCAACCCCAAATCTGGAGGCTCGGCTGCCTTTGCTCGCCTGGTGCTCATAATGAGATGGGTTTGGACCGCAGCTCACTTGCTCAGTTTTATGGAGTATTCCATGGGAACGCTGTGAAATTAGGTTCTGGCATTAATATCACGCTCTGCCCGTGCGTCTGCTTTCATGTCCAGCATTGGAGCTAAAAGAAAGGGGCCAGGAGGGGTTGGGGCTGAAGGCTGAGGCCTGGAGTTTCCAGTCCAGGGAATGAGAGGGGAGATAAGTTGCGGGGAATAAAAGGCCTGGCCCCCTCCCCAGGAGAAACCCAGCAAGATTCAGCAGTGGGGGTGTTGGAGAGGGCGGGGCTCCCAGACCCAGACCCAGACAGAGTCCAGAACACCTTTGAGCTGAGCCTCCAGTCTCTGATGGAGAAGGAAATGGCCACCCACTCCAGTACAGTTAGTTGCCTGGAAAATTCCATGGATGGAGGTGCCTGGTAGGCTACAGTCAATGGGATTGCAAAGAGTCACATAGGACTGAGCATCTTCACTTCCCTTCTCTGAGGCTGGTCTAATACAACCCTGCAGAGTGCTGCTACTCAGCGCTACTGGGGGAGGGAGGAGGGGAGAAAAGGGAGAAGAGAGAGGAGGGAGAAAAGTCAGCCATGGGTCAAGGCCGTGCCAGTCTCCTCTGGCTGGTTGCTCTGACAAGGCTGCGTTATTCCCAACACCCCAGTCAGGTGACCCTTCCTCATTCAGAGTCTGGGCTGTGAGACCCTCAAATGCAAGTCTTCCCGCATTCCTGCATCACCAAATGCACCCTGCTCACCCACACACACACATGCACACACATGCACACTGCCCTGGCTTCCCCATCCCCACAGCCTCGCCTGCCTCGTGTCCCAACAGTTGGGGTTCTGGGAACAGTTGGGATTCCCAGCATCCGTCCTGCACTGCTGGGCTTCTGCAGGCTGGTATTTGTGCTTGACCCCATGAAGGAGGCCCACTCAGCATGTCAGAGGTGGACAGCACCTGGAGATGAGTTATCCAGCTTTTTTGCCATCAGACCAGGTAGCAAGGTCCAAGCAGCCCCGTGAATTGCCCATGGTCACGGGCCTTCTGGGGGACTGGGTTCAGGGGCTACACTCCAACTCCTCCTGCCCCCGGGACCCCTGATGGGCCAGGAACACATGACTGTGGGTGAGAAGAACGGAGCAGCGTCAGGGTGCTGTGGGCACTGGAAGGAGAAAGCCATGGGCACTGGACACTTTCTGCCCTCCGTGCGGCGAGGGTGTGGGCTGGGATGAGGCCCATCACGAACTGGCCACCACCCAACCAAAACAGCCTATTTTAAGTAAGCACAGCCCCGGCCAACACGGCAATCAACATTTGTTTGCCTAACTCAGGGGGAGAGAGAAAAAAATACGGAGAGGCAAGCACTGAAAGTGAAAATGCTCCAATTTCCCGTCCAAAGGTTCTGCCGCGGGCCGGCGGCCAGGAACGCTGGCGCATTGGACCTCGTCCCCTGCCCTAAATTCAACCAGCTGGAAATCTTTTTTTCAAGTCGCATCCTATTCAATCTTTTGAAGTAAAAGCTTTGCCTTTTAATGGGAAATCTGCATTTTATTGTGTGGAGGAGCCGGGTGCCCTCTGCTTCGCCTGTCCTTCTAGACTGCGCCCTCCTGGTTTTGGCTGCAAACCCAGGGAAGCTCGCAGATGAGCGGGAAGCCGAGGGCCCTGACTGTCAAGGCTGGTGTCCCTGGGCTGAGGGCGTGTTTCTGAGAAGAGGGGTGCACAGAGGCTTCGTCTGAGAAAGCAGGAAATTAAAAAAAGGAACAGCATTGGAAAGATCCCCAGCCAAGACAATAAATAAGACGTTCTTTAGTCCTTGCTCACAGGAGAGATACCCTGGGATCACAGAGGACTCAGGCACAGACTGCCACGTTCAAATTCCCCGGAAACCTCCCCAGCTCCATGGTCCTCGCTGCTCACAAACCATCTCTAGGCCTCAGTTTCCCCACCTGTAAAATGCATCTTCCTCCTCGGGGTCACTGCAAGGATCACAGGGGTGAGGCACACAGTGAGAGCCACAGACGATGGCTAAATGATAAATGATAAGTGGGTGTGTTCCCTCCTGGAGGTGGCTCATCCCCAAATCACGCGGAGGTAGAGGTCACAGGCAGGCAAGATACATTCATGACATTCGGTCCTGTGACCCCGAGGGTGAGGCCAGGGCTGTGCTGGGCTGTGAGGAATAGAGCTGTGCCTTTCACAGACCTCATCACCTCACTGAGACACGAGGCAGACATGGAGGTGGCCCCCAAGGTGCGGGGGCATAGGGCAGAGTGGGGAGACGTCAGGGTGAACCCAGCAGTTGGGAGCTGGTATAGGGATGACAGGAGATGTCAGCTGACCTGAAGGAGCTGGGCAGGCAGAAAGAGGGGGCTCAGAGTGAGGGGCACACAGGAGCAGGGTAGTGAAGACATCAGATGATGGAGTGATGAATTCTGTGTGTCCCCAGAGGTGACTCTGGTCCAGGCGGAAGTGATGCAAGCAGTGGCAGTGTGGGGAGAGCTGTGCTTTCCACCTAGCCAGGCTGAAGCCCTGAAAGGGGGCATCTGAGAGCCGCCTGCCCCATCCTGCTCTCTCCTGGGCTTCAGCCACCTCGGAGCTCCCTCCCCCCTGCTTTTGTCTTTGGAGAAGTAAAACCTCACAGGCACGTGGCTGAGAGCACATTCTCAGAGAGCATGCACTCAAAGGGACCCAGAGCGTGCAGGCTCTCCCCTCCCTAAAGTCAGACCTTGCCCGAGTTCTGGACCCTGTAGGTCATCTGGGTGACTGTCCCCAGGGCCTGGGGACTATAGTGGATTCCTGACCATCCTCTGCTCTCTCCTCGGCCTCAAGTTCTCTGAGAAGTTAAAGTAACGCTCACAGAGGTCTCAGATCCAGCACAGCATCCGCTGGACTTCAGGCTGCGGATACTGGGGTCCATGCCAAAGAGCTCTGAGTCCGTCCCACCGGGGAGTTAAAGAAGGTGGGAGTTGTGTGAGGAAATGCACGTTTATACTTGGCTTTTTTCGTTCCAATCCCAAAGAAAGGCAATGCCAAAGAATGCTCAAACTACCGCACAATTGCACTCATCTCACATGCTAGTAAAGTAATGCTCAAAATTCTCCAAGCCAGGCTTCAGCAATACGTGAACCGTGCACTTCCAGATGTTCAAGCTGGTTTTAGAAAAGGCAGAGGAACCAAAGATCAAATTGCCAACATCCGCTGGATCATCGAAAAAGCAAGAGAGTTCCAGAAAAACATCTATTTCTGCTTTATTGACTATGCCAAAGCCTTTGACTGTGTGGATCACAATAAACTTTGGAAAATTCTGAAAGAGATGGGAACACCAGATCATCTGACCCGTCTCTTAAGAAACCTGTATGCAGGTCAGGAAGCAACAGTTAGAACTGGACATGGAACAACAGACTGGTTTCAAATAGGAAAAGGAGTACGTCAAGGCTGTATATTGTCACCCTGCTTATTTAACTTATATTCAGAGTACATCATGAGAAACGTCGGGCTGGAAGAAACACAAGCTGGAATCAAGATTGCCGGGAGAAATATCAATAACCTCAGATATGCAGATGACACCACCCTTATGGCAGAAAGTGAAGAACTAAAGAGCCTCTTGATGAAAGTGAAAGAGGAGAGTGAAAAAGTTGGCTTAAAGCTCAACGTTCAGAAAACTAAGATCATGGCATCTGGTCCCATCACTTCATGGCAAATAGATGGGGAAACAGTGGAAACAGTGTCAGACTTTATTTTTTTGGGCTCCAAAATCACTGCTGATGGTGATTGAAGCCATGAAATTAAAAGATGCTTACTCCTTGGAAGGAAGGTTATGGCCAACCTAGATAGCATATTTAAAAGCAGAGACATTACTTTGCCAACAAAAGTTCGTCTAGTCAAGGCTATGGTTTTTCCAGTGGTCATGTATGGATGTGAGAGTTGGACGGTGAAGAAAGCTGAGCGCCGCAGAATTGATGCTTTTGAACTGTGGTGTTGGAGAAGACTCTTGAGAGTCCCTTGGACTGCAAGGAGATCCAATCAATCCATCCTAAAAGAGATCAATCCTGGGTGTTCATTGGAAGGACTGATGTTGAAGCTGAAACTCCAATACTTTGGCTACCTCATGTGAAGAGTTGACTCATTGGAAAAGACCCTAATGCTGGGTAGGATTGGGGGCGGGAGGAGAAGGGGACAACAGAGGATGAGATGGTTGGATGGCATCACCGACTTGATGGACACGGGTTTGGGTAGACTCTGGGCGTTGGTGATGGACAGAGAGGCCTGGCGTGCTGCAATTCATGGGGTCGCAAAGAGTCGGACATGACTGAGAGACTGAACTGAACTGAACTTGGCTTCAGGCTTTTATTATAAATTATCATAAACTTACCAGCTCCTTCATTTCATTCTTGTACGTACAACTTCGCTGTGGCTAGGACAGTCTCGCCCTGTGGGGACGTTACATGCGACAGTCCTGCTGCCCCTTCAGCCCCCTGGACCCAACTCAGCAGGACCAGAAAGGGCCACCAGCACGGAGGGGCTATTTGCCCAGAGACAGTGGATAAAAGGAAACCTCTTCTCTCTCAGACACAATCTGCCTGTTGTGGCCACTATGGCTCTACTGGAGTCCAAACAAGGAGGGGAAATGGACAAGCCTAGAGCCCAGTCCACAGCCACTCACTGCCCCAGCAAAGGGACAACGCCACCACCAGCCTTCTGGTCCCGACAGCCGCCCGGTGTGCGGGGAGGCAGGCGAAGGAGGAGGAATGGGCTCTGCTGCCACCTGGCTCCTAACGCTCGCCCTCGGCCTGGTTTGAACCCCAAGAATTCATCAACAATTCCAGAAACATCCCTCCTTGGTCTCCACATCCGCCCCAGTCTTCAAGCTGCTCAGGACCCCAGGCCTCCTGAATGTGACAGGTCCACAGGCAGAAGGACAATGGGGAAAAGTCAACCCATGATGTCGCTTAGATGAAGACCTGAAATATTCTGTGAATCCTTGTTGCTTCGTGGCCGGAAGTGACGCACGCAATGCAGCCATCTTACTGCGGAAGCAGGGCTGCTGTTTTGCTTCATCTGAACAGCACACATTTATCACCTGGCAGCTGGTGATCTCAGATTAATCCCTTGCCTTCCCACAGTCTCACATCTCTCTCTGTCTCTCTGTCCCTCTCTGTCCCTTTCTGTCTCCCTGTCTCTCTCTCTCCATCTCTCTATCTGGCTCCATCTCCCCCACACAGGACACTCAGCATGTTCCCAGGGGTCAGAACCTTCTGGAATGATAAGAAAAAACACCATGAGGGGTTTCCCTGGTGTGGTCCAGTGGTTAAGAATCTGCCTGCCAATGCAGGGGATGCGTGTTTGATCCCTGGTCTAGGAAGATCCCATAGGCCGCGGAGCAACTAAGCCGGTGGGCCACAACTACTGAAACCCATGTGTCTAGAGCTTGTGCTCTGCAACAAGAGAAGCCGCTGCAATGAGAAGCCCGCACACGGAAACAAAGAATAGCTCCCGCTCGCCGCATCTCAAGTCCACTTGCAGCCATGAAGACCCAGTGCAGCAAAATCAATCAATCAATCTTTAAAAAAAAAAAAAAAAACACAGTGACCAGGTCCTCCCCCTCAGGTAGCCCCTTGGGTTCAAGAAGCTAGACATGCTTCTGTCCACCAGGGAAGTGTCAGGAAAGGAGGAAGATGCCCTCCTGAGTCAGATAGGAACAGCTCTCAAGTTCCCAGTAAAACCGCTTTCCCCAGTCGGCTCCCCACGAACTTTGAGTTCCAGCTTCATTTGCTTGACAGATCAGCAGCTCCACAGGAACGATGGGGCCGGGTAGCAAGTCATGAATAACACAGAAGCCCGCGGTCCCTGGGCCAACTGGAACAGGTTTCTATTTTGGGGCTTTTCGGCAAAGCCTCAGGGACCAGGAGCCCCGTGGCTCCAGGAGGATCGGGAAGCAAAATGGCTGTCAGAAAAAGCCATAAAAAAGGCCATTTCAATAAAGGGTATTAAAATATAAAGGAATGATACATTTTTAAACACATCTCACTTGTTTTCCCCAAGGAAACCCGCAACTTGATTCTGGAAGGGTGAAGGGGAGGCTTTGGAAACGTGAGTTGAATTGTCTCTTGAACAATACCCAAGGCTGCCCCCCTCCCAGCCCGGCTCAAGGGAGCCCTTATCCAGCTCCCAAGGAGGCCTGTCTGCTGGTGCAGCGACCAGGCTGGCAACCCCAGTCCGCGCAGAGCTGTCTGGGCTTCACAGGCTTTATATTGTATTATTTAACACCCAACCCTTTCAGCGTGTGCCGCGGCCACACAGTTTATGTTCCCAGCAGAGGGGAAATAACTGAAGGAATATTTGCAAAAAGCTGAGTTAAGTAAATATTTTATGCCCCATTAATGTGAAGGCTGGTGATGCTGTGTGAGGGTGGCCTGTGGGAGGGGAGCAGGCCCCACAGAATGTGCAGAGGGTACCGAGGGGGTCCCGGCAAGCAGCAAGCGGGTCACCCCCGATTCTCAGCCTCCCTGTGAGGGCGAGACCCAGGGCCTCCCCAAGGCAGGGGGCCCACCCACACCCCTGCTGCCCGTTCCAACGGCTCTTAGGAACTGGCCTGTTTCCGGTCGAGGTCGAAACAAGAAAAACCTGAAACCTGATGTCTTTCCTTAAAAGGCAAAACTTTCCATGAGCAGGCTCTATGAGTTCAGTTAATGTGGTTCTCAAAGTGGGGTCCCCTGGAAGAATTAGAAATGTGGACTCTCGGGCCCCACCCACGACCCCAGGGAACCAGACACCCTGGGCCACACTCACTTGGACTCTCAGGGACACAGGCTTCTCTGCAGTATTCCCCTGTCTGAATTGGACTGAGCAGGCTGGCTGTAGGCAGAGTCAGGGGTGATCTCCCTGCACTGCTGTTTTTAGGCTGTTTCACAGGCTGGGATACTCCCCTAGCAGAGGCTTCTGGAAGGGGCCAAGGGTATACAGCTTCACAGAGCCAGGTGGCAAATGCAACCCCAAATCTGGGAGCCCCAACTGCCCCTCCTGACTCCCTGGGCCCCAAGACCCCATCTCAGGCCCTGGAATCAAGGCAGGGCAAGGCGGGCAGGGGAGCCCTGGCTAAAGGTGGGAGTGAGCAGAGGCCTCCCCTGGTTGGGCACTTTTACTGTACTTCATCCCTCAGTAACATTTTCCTTGTCTGTTCCTTCGGGGCATGGAATCCAGTTTTCCTAGACTGGAAGCAGGACAGGAGGGGGCCCCACAGGCCCATGGATAAGCTGTGTTCAGTCCAGGGACCACAGCTTTGACAAGGAGCTGGCCCTGGCTCCCTGGGCCACCTGGTGCCATCTTCAGGACCTCCCTACTCCCCCCCAGGGCCCTATGAGGGGGCATCTGAGGAAGGGGCCTTTCTGGGAGCCAGGCCTCAGGCAGTCTCCCCTCCCAGGTCAGACTGGGATGCAAAATCTGTAGGTGGGAGCCTGAGGCCAAGGTTATGGTGGGTCAGTGAGATGGCACCACCACCCCCTCCCCTGAGGCTTCCCACCAGCAGGTCCTGCTACCAGCTGGATGAGAGAGCAGAGGGGAGAAGTCGTCTCCTGGGAAGGGGAGGCGCTAGTGGATACTCCTTCTTCCTTCTAGAGGGGCCTGAAGAGAGGGGACAGAGCATGGGAGAGGGCAAAGCCAGGGAGGCGGGTGCTGGGAAGGGCAGGCCTAGAGGGATGGCGGGGAGGCAGGCGGGAGGGGGAGGGGACCAGCACAGGGAAGTCTCAGTGGCCATCAGGCACTGTAAGGAGGTGCTTGATCGAGATGCTCCCTTACGCAGATCAATGGCAGCAGAGCCATTAGCTGCGAAAATGGGATGGAAGCGAAGGGCCCAATTGGCAATCGATGCGGGGTGAGCAGGACAGACAGGAAAGGGCCCAGTAGAGGACACCGGGGCCAGCAAGGGCCATCTCAACCCCAAGTGGCAGCCAGGGTGTCCCTTGTCCCCCTCCAGGGGCCTGCTGTCACTGCTATGGTCTGGGCTCCCTGTGGCCCCAGGAGAACTGCTGACGGCCGGATACTGGGACTTCATGGGGGTGGACGTGCGGGCAGCGCCAAAGGAAGGAGGCGTGCGAGTGTCCCGGGGAGGCTGGCTCCTGCGGCGTGCCTCAGGGGATGTGAGCTCCCAGATGGAGGAGCCAAGGAATTGGACTCAGGAGGGCGGGCCCACACAGAGTGGTCAGCGCAAGACCCGTCGGCCCTACTTTCCATCTGAGCCACCCTAAGATTCAGAATCCATGAGAAAGATCAGGGCCCACTGGAGAGGGGACGATCCCAACAGTGCCCACCATCTGGAGAACCAGAGGCCATCCGTGATGGGAGTGATGGCACCTCCAAGCCTCCAGTCCTGCAGATTCAATAATGCCCATGCCAGCCGTGTGACCTCTCTAGGCAGACTCCCCAGGGGGTCCCATGGGAGTGCAGCGGGTAATATATACAGGGCGTGGCCAAAGCCTGGCCGGCAGCAAGCATGGGATTCCCTGTCACCTGGGGTGTCTGAGTGACCGTATGCATGTTTCTCTTGTCCCCAGGGAACTGCAAAGATGCTCGTGATCAAGTGAGAACTTACACTTGGATTTCCAGATCTCAGCAAGAAAAACGTGTCACCCTCTTTTCAGTCCAGCATGAAAGAGGAAGGTTGGGGACAGTGACCACTTAAGCTCGTCCACGTGGCTCCCTGTCTCCCTCAGACCCAGCAGAGCCAGCCAAGTCCCCCAGGCCTCTTCCCCCTGGACGCACTCTAGGCCCCCACTGGGTCCCTCTGGGTCCCAGGCAGCACTTTCAGGGTCTCAGTTCTGTCCACCCCCAGGCCTGGAACCACACAGATTGTGTCAGGAGCCAGCCCACTGTGAGAATCTTACAGAGATCCTGGACCACTCCGTCCCTTGTTTTATTAATAATATGGGTCATCACAGCAGTTACAGTTACAGCAAGGCCACGGGACAGGAGCACCAGACCACTTGTCCCCACACTGTCCCCTAGAGGGAAGGCTCTGCAGAGTTCTCTGGGCACAGGGGGCCCTGGGGCTTCTCCCTGTGGGGACAAGACACCCCTCCTGGCGCCCAGACTCATTGGAGCATCTACAGGCCTGACAAAGGATCTGCACCTGCTCTGAAAGCTGAAGGTCTAAAGGAGAAACTGGCCACATCCATATCGCAAAGGGACACCTACAGGGGTTTCCAGGAGGACTGGAAAGGTCTCAGCAAAGGCAGGAGGTGAAGGGAGAGAAAGGAGACCATGGACAAGAAGGAGCAGAGCAGAGGTGGAGACGGGAGAGGAAGAAGGTACAGGGTGATCCAAGGCCACTGTGCCCAGCGGGGGAGCCCGTGACAGGAGGGCAGGGCCATGCCCAGGGGAAGGGGCTCAGAGACTCCAAGGGAAAGCAGAGGACGGTCGGCGGTGACTGAGCCTCTCCGTGCCTCAGTTTCCCCATCCGCAGCACAAGGCAGCAGGGAGTCAGCCCACAAGATGGAAGCCTCACAACAACACAGCAACCTGGATGGATCCTGCCCTGGATGTTTAAGGGCCCGGATAATAGACGTGAAAACATGCAGCGGGTGTTCGCCTCAGCAGCGCATAAACCCAGAGTGGGACCATGCAGAGAAATCAGCCTGGGACCCTGCAAGGAGGACTCCAAAATCTGTGAAGGGCTTCACACGAAAAAATACAACAGGTGTTCAAAGAAAACCTTGTACTGAAATGTAGAAACAGCTCAGACGTCCATCAGTGTATGAATGAAGTAAATAAAATGCGGTCCACCCATACAATGGAGTGTTATTCGGTCAGAAAAAAAGGAAATTCGACACACACTATGACATGGATAAACCCTGAAAACATGGCACCAGACACCAAAGGCCACATGCTGTATGATTCTGTTATAGGAGAGACCCAGAGTTGGCAAATCCATAGAGGCAGAAAGTGGGTTGGTGGTCTTCTAAGGGGTTCGGGGTGAGGGGGAGGCACGGGAATAAATAGGGTATGATGGATAATGGGCACAGGGTTTCTTTTCAAGACAATGACCATGTTCAGAAATGATCCAGGGGTGGTAGTTTCACGACATTGTGAACATACCAAGTGCCTCTCACCTGTTCACTTTAAAACGGTTTATTGAAGGTTCTGTGGATGTTAATTCAGTGAAATAAGACAGTGACCACAACAGTAATAATAATATTATCAAGTGCCAGTTATGTGCCGGACAGGGCTCTAAGGGTGTAGCTCAGTGAATTGTCGCAAAGACCCCATGAAGTGGGAGCCCTGCTATCCCCCTTTTATTGCTGAAGGAATCAAAGCTCAAAGAGGGTGAGTGACTTACCCAAGGTTACCCCAGCCAGTAAGGGTAGAGTGCGATTTGAATCCCACACTCCGGCTCTAGGACAGTTGCATTTGAGGAGGAACTGGCTTCCATGGTGGCTCAGACAGTAAAGAATCTGCCTGCAATGCAGGAGACCCAGGTTTGATCCCTGGGTCAGGAAGATCCCCTGGAGAAGGGAATGGCAACCCACTCCAGTATTCTTGCCTGGAGAATCCCATGGACAGAGGAGTCTGGTGGGCTACAGTCCATGGAGTCAAAAAGAGTCAGATACGACTGAGCAACTAACACCACCAGCAAGAAAGAGGATGATGGGAAGTCAGCAACAGACAGCAAGCAGCTTCTACGGCCCCAGCCTTGAAGGGGCATCTTGGGCCCCCAGGGCTAGCTACGGAAGGATATTGCACCCACTGGCTGGGCAGGAGGCACTCCCCAAACCCTGAGCCCTCCTCTGGCTTCTTGGAGAGTCATTGGAGCAGACACCAGGACCACTCTCCATCTGGCATCCAGAGTGACCTCTGGAGGGCAATCCTGACCCTGTCAACACCCCTGCCCTGCACCTGAGGCCCCCATGACCCTCCCTGGTCCCTGCCCTCGGCCTTTAACAGAGCAGCTTCCCTGAAGTGATGAAAGCACAAAAGCAGAGCCCTGTCTTGCTCGAGCACATAGCTACGGGTGGCCCACAGTGGCCGCAGAGGTTTTTCTTTGTAATTGGTTTAAAAAAAGACAGATGAAGATATTTTTGGATTATCATTATCAACATAAGACTATAATGGGATGAATTCTCCCAGTGTGCTCAGGCCCCAGGACACAGCTGTGACACCCCCACCCAGGGATCTAAGGACTGATGTCATGGGAGGTGACTCCACGGCTTAGCAAGGACACCAGAGCCTTCCCATCCACCACCCCTGAGCGGAGCCTCCACCCTCTGGCCTGGTTGCTCCCTCGACCAAGGGCCCTCTCACTTGCCCACCTGCCTGCCGTCCCCCTCATCCTGGAGCCTGCATGGGTCCCACCACCCCTTCCTCTGAGAAGCAGTCCTGACCCCCAACCAGGACAGTCGCTCCTCCGCTGAGCGGGGCTGGCTGATGATGACAACTGGGCACAGACGCGACTTTCCTTGGTGGCTTCCAGGAGCCTCTCGGTATTGCCGGTCTGCCATGGGCGGCTTTGTCCCCAGGGTGTGCCGCATGCTCTGCCTGGGGCAGCCCCGGGACCCTTGGGAACCCCTCGAGCTCTGTGAGCATAGCCACGTGCCACCTGCCAGAAGGATCAGCACCAGGAGGGACACCCAGCCCTGAGCCTCGGGGACAGATGACCCAGGAGGACGTGAGCAGACCTGGGCAGAAGCCACCACTGGGCCTCATCCCAGTTCCGCCCCAAGTGGACGAGAAAAGCCCCACCGGGGGCCTGGAACAGATGGGCCGGGCTCCGGACCCCTGCTCGGCCCACCATCTGTCCTGACAGTCAGCCCGTCTGCCCGGGCAGCCCCTCCTCGCAGCCCACCATCTGCCCAGCCCGCTTGGTCCTCCTCCTAGCTCCACCGGGGCCCTCGGGAAGGGACGGGCAGGAGCCAGAGCCCAGACCTGGCTGCCTTAGACGGTCCCCATATGGAACCCCTGAGGGGAAGGGGACAGCAGAGCCCCGCCAGGGCAGGAGGCACCTCTCAGACTCTGCCTCACAGCCGAGGTGGGCAGAGAGAGGAAGACAGAAGGCTTTGCCCCTGGAGGAGGCAGAAACCACACCCATCCTCCTCCTCCCGCTCCTGCTCCCCTGAGGGCTGGGGGGGGGGTCCAGTTCCTGAGGGGTCCCTGCTGGAAAGGCTCGGACCACAGCCCTCACCCAGACCTTCACCCCCTACTCAGTTCACTCCTCCAGGTCCCTAGTCAGCACCTTCTCCCCAGGATCCCCGTGGCCTGAGAAAGAAGAAGGGCCACTTTTATCCAGGGCACAGGCCAGGCTGCAGAGGGAGCAGGACACCAGAAGTCCCAGTTCATCCTCCAAGGCCCTCAGTCAAGTGCAAGGTCACCCACCTTGGCGACCCCCCACCGTCTGCCCAGAGGAAACCAGGGCCTCCTGCGGGGACCCACCTTGGGTACAGGGCATCTCTCAGGCCCTCGAGAGGTGGCAGCTGAGCCCAGGAGTGTCAGCTGCAGCAAGTGCACCCCCAAGAGGTCGGGCGATGACATGAGACCTCAGCCCCTGCCTCCGCCTCACGGCCCCCTTGTCCATGAACCCTCCACCCGTCTCCTCCCGGGACCCCCCTCATTGTGTAACATGATTGCTCCTCCACAGATGACATAGCGAGCACATGAGTCGTCCCTGGTGAGAGGGGCTGGCTCCTCCCTTGCTGGTTCCCTCCCTGGACTTGGGGATCTACCTGCTCTCTGTCGGCCCACCCCGCATGTGCCTGGGGTCTTCCTGGCGGGTCAGACTGAGGCCAGTCCATTCTGCAAGCCACAGAGAGCAGCCCTGCAGGTGGTCAGCCCCCTCTGTCTGGTCCCATATCCCTCAACTCTGCAACCTGCAAATGGCCCCCAGGTGGCACCCAGCAAGGAGATAGCAGGGGCCTGGAGGATAGGAACCCCCCAACTGTGCTGTGTCCCTTTCCAACCCCAAGAGCAAGCAGCCCCTGGCACCTTTCCCCACCTGCCACCCCAACACGGCCCTCCTGAGGGATTCCCCTAGGAAGAACATCCATTTAGCAAGTGTGATCCTTCCTGCTGACATACCGTTCACCACGAGGCATCCTGGAACGGGTGGGTGCCCTTCCCACGGCCCACCACGCTGGACCACTCCCCATTCCCTTCAGGTGCAGGAGTCTGGGCCTGGACCCTCAGACCCCCAGTGCACCAACCAACTGGTCAGCTAACTTCAGTGACACCCATCTGTCCTCCCCCAGCCTCAGTCGGATAGCCACATGAATGCCTGCTTTCCATGTAGGAGCAGGTGGGGGAGAGCCCAAGTCAGCAGAGTGGGAGAAGAGGGGCCAGGAAGCCATGCCAGCTTTGCAGCTGTCACTGTTGCTGGCAGGAGCTTGCTGAGGTTGGGGCACCTCAGCACCACCAAACCCACCACTGCACTCCCTGCAGGGCACATTGTCTGTCCTCCCTTGGCTCCCCTAGCCTGGCTGGAGGGGGCGGGCAGTGGCACTGAGTGGGGACAAAGTGTGAGAGACATCAGCGGGCAGCTGCAACCAAAGCCGACAGAGCCGTGGCTGAACAGCACCACCTGGTGGACATGTTGGAGACTACATAGCCAGGCGTCTTTTTTTGTTGTTTGGGTTCTGAGATTTCTTCCGCTTTTCCCAGCATGGCTCTGTGACTATCAGAATCCACTGCCCTTTAATCGGATTCTGCTTAGATAAGGCTCATTATCATAGGGCCCAACCCAGGCACTTCAAACAAGGCAGGAAAATAAATCCCCCAAAGAAAGAGCGTCTGGTTAGCAAGCCCCCTACCTAGTGCTAGCTTGTCCGTCACCCACTGTCCAAGGGAATCGCCCTTCTTCCCATCACCGATGTGATAGGCACCCATGGCCTGCCTTTTGAGGGGAAAAAAATCAGAAATCTCTGGCCAAAGAGGAAAATCAAGCCCAAGAAGGAACAGTGAACACAACTGGCTGAAACAAACAGAAAACATGAAATAGACAGAAAGGGGGGAATAAACAAACCAAAACAAAACCTCATGGGAAACTCATTGAAAGTAAGTAAGGCCTAACTCTTTATTCCAAAAAGTTGTTCACTAAAAGAAAAACAATTTGTGATTTCCCTTTTTAAAGTCTATTTCAGGGTAACCTGATAACTCAGTTGATAAGGGAAGGTTTGTTCAACAGAATTCTTACTGCTCCTTGTAAAACAATGACTCTAGGAGGAAAGCACCATATTTGCAAGCTCTCATGAAATAATTATTTCTTGGGACTTCCCTGGTTGTCCAGTGATTAAGAATCCGCCTTGCAATGCAGGGCACGAGTGTTTGACCCCTGGTCAAGGAACTAAGATCCCACACACTTCAGAGGCACTGAGGCCACGCACCACAACTAGAGAGCCCGTGCCCTTCAACAGAAAGACACAAGATGCAATGAGGGTCCCAAAACGAAGCTCCTGTGCCACAGCCAAGACCCAAAACCTGACCCTAACACAGCCAGATGAATAAAGAACTTTCAGAAAAGAAAGAATTATTTCTCAAAATGGTCCTGAATGGATGCGACTATTGATGAAAGACATCGCCGAGGAGCTCTGGGGCTGTGATCAAATGGACCTGCTGGTCAATCAGTATCACAGGTGTGCCTCCAAGTGAAACTCAGAGCCCCAACCATGAAGGATTCTGGCAGAAAGATGAGCCTGAATCTAGCTTCTAGAGCCAAACTCCAATTTCCAAGATAGGTGAGGATGAAGTGACACCAAAAGGAAGCAATCTTCCCTCGAGGCTCAGTCACTAAAGAATCTGCCTGCAACACAGGAGACCAGGGTTCAGTCCCTGGGTCAGGAAGATCCCCTGGAGAAGGAAATGGCAACCCACTCCAGTATTCTTGCCTGGAGAATCCCATGGACAGAAGAGCCTGGCAGGCTACATTTCATGTGGTCGCAAGAGTTGGACACGACTTAGCGACTAAACCACCAAAAGGAAGCAATCAGATCCAGAATATGTGTGATAATCAGCAGGACAGTATATCTGGTTTCTGTAGCAAATCATAGCTAGAGGGAAATGGGGAGGAGGGTTTTGATATAAATTAAGAGAAATTTTAAAAGACACAACAATTAACTTGTGGACCTTCTCTGGAACCCGATTTAAACAGACCAACTGCAAGAAGGTCTCTTTGAGACGATCAGAGAAATGTGGTTATAAATGGGGCATTCACTGATACCAAGGAATTACCATTAATTATGACATTGTGCTAATGGAGCTCTAATTATGTCACCAAGTTGCCCATATTTGGAGAATTTCATCCCGACATTTGCAGGAGCAAAGTTACAGAACTTAAGCCAGAGAATAGCAAAGGACAAGAAAACAGCAGTAGATGAAGTAAATGTGACAGTTTTGATAACTGTCAAATTGGGGTAATGCACACATGAGAATTTATTGTGCTAGTCTGTCTTTAAAGGATTTTGAAAACTTTCATTGTAAAAAGAAATTTTTTTAAAGAAAGACATGCCCTGTCTCCTACAAACCTCACCTGGCATTGTAGAAATTAGAAGTTGCAGAAGCTGACTCAATTTATATCCCTGAGCCTCACCTGCTCTCTTGCTCCGGGAATATTCATTTGGGGGAGAGAAAGTCTATGGTGTTTTCATCACTCTTCTATGGTTCCTGTACCCAAAAGCCCATGGGGCTCTCGTTGCAGGGCTGGGCACCTGGGGGGAGTCTCCACTGGGTCCCTACCAAGGATCCTAGATGCTTCTCATCCCCTCCACAACCTTTGTGGACTTTAAGATCCAGTTTGACATTGTGCTGGGGAAGGAGCTCCCCCAGAGGTCCTGTAGTCCCTACACTCCCTCTCTGGTCGGCAGAACAATGACCCCCAAAATGTTCACATCCCAGTTCCTGCAGCCTGTGAATATGGTACCTGATGTGGCAAAAGGGACTTTACACATGTGACTAAGGAGCCTGGGAGGGTAGGTTATCCGGGTGGGCCCAGAGTCACCATCACAAAGGTGTTTCTAAGAGGTTGGGAGGTCAGAGATGTGACAACAGAAGCAGAGGTTGGAAGGATGCAGTATAGCTGGGGACCCTGGGCCCAGGACCACGGCCACCTCACTGAAGCCTCCAGACGGAAGGCAGCCCTGCCAAGTCCTTGATTTCAGCCCAGTGAGACGCTGACCTCTGGAACTGTAGGGAATAATGCGTGTTATTTTAAGCCACCGAGTTTACGGTCATTTGTTACAGCAGCCACAGGAAGCTCGTGCGCTCTGCAAGGCTCACCTGAATGCGGGAGCCCGGGGAGATAGAGGGGCTGAGAAGGTCACCTTGGTGGCTTGGGGGCAGGTGATACATCAGCCATGTCCCTCCACGCCTCACCTCCCTTGCTTGGCCTCCACCCTTGACAGGGAGCAGGGGCAAGCCCGCTGGGCAGGCTGCACTAATTCTCTGTGAGACAGCTGCTCCTTCACCAGTCCCTCCACCGACCCCAGGAGGCCCAGCCCGAGCAGCCCTGTGGGAGACAGGGCCCCCCACATACGCTCTCTTCCACTTCAGCCCTGCTTCTGCCCCCCTGCTGGCGATGCAAGTTCTTGATTTTATCTGTCCGCAGCCCCAGCTCACTCCACACACCTCCAGGGGTCACCCAGCCTCCTGAGTCACAAAGCCTGTGACCATCAACAACACTATGGAGACAGGCGGGCAGGTGGGGATTCCCAAGGACCTGCCCAAGGCATTTCGCCACACGAAAGGGACACCGTTCCTGTCCCCAGATAAGGATGATGAGTTGAGAGAAGCAGGCCTGGCAGTGACATGCTAGACACTCTCTATCTGCTCAGCAGGGTCAAAGGTAGTCCCTTATCTGTCCTGGAAAGTTCCTTCTTCATTATCAGCGCATAAACAGCATCCAAATAGTTATATAATAGACGGTTCTGGAGATAGCGGGTCATCCAAAAGTCTCAAGGGAGAAGATGCTGCAATAAACAGAGATGTCATCTGTCCGCAGTGTCCAGAAGAGTCCACAGCCAGCTCTGGCCTTCAGGACCCACCGCTCCCACCCCCATCCACCACCTTCGTGCCTCTTAGAGCCCCCAGCCCACCAAGGTGGCCAGATGCTTTCTGGGAGCCAGTGGAGGGATAAAGAGACCTCAGACACTGCCCCATGGCCTAACCCCCTGGAGCTGTGGCCCCTTCTCTTTCCCTGCCCATCAGATCTCAGCCGCTGGAACAAGAAGGGGAAATTGTTTACGCCAACGCACTCAGGAAAAAACCCTTTTGGAAAATTCCAGGCCTGAGTCCTGAGTGCCCCTGGAGACCACAGCTGGTGGCAGAGGACCAGACCAGCTGCAGTTCCAAGAAGAGAAGAGGGGAAAAGATTTATACCCAAAACAACAAGGGGACAATGACAAAGCAAGTCTGAATTAAAAGCACCAGTAGGTGAGCTTTGTGGGGACCAAGGAGCTCTGAATGATGCTGTGACTTTCAGAGGAGGGCACCCCAGGCAATGGGTTCCTGGGGTTGGGGGGACTCAGCCAAATACAGAACAAAGGATGTGACCCCCTGGCCAGTGGGGTCATGAAAGGGAGAGCCCTGGCTGTCCCCCAGGCAGTCAGGAGCTGAGAGACCTCAGGGTCACCTGGCGGGGGGCTGGGGGGGTCCAGGTGGGAAGAGATGCCAGCACACCTGACATCCTGACCCAATTAGCAGAGGTTGCTTCGGATCCCCTGCCCACCCCCCACAACCCTGATACACCTCCTGGGGGTGCTCTGAGAAGGTGGTGCTCATACCCAGAGGAGGGGGAGGGCTGGGAGAGACCCACTCAGGCCTTGCTGCCCAGGGAAAAGACCACTGCTCCAAGGACAGACACAGGAACCCCTCAGCGGAGGCAGGAGTCGCCTGTGTCTCATCGTCCTCCTTGCAGTGGGCCTCCCGGGGGGCTGCTTGCTCCAGGGGGAGCACTGCAAGCCAGAGGGGCCTCCCTGAGGTAGATTCTCGGGGCTGAAGGGACACAACAGCCTCAGGGTCCGCAGTGGAGAGAGAGCTGGTCCCCAGCTAGCTGTCCGCCGGCAGACCAGCCCATCCCATCATGACCCAGATCACAGGCTGAGCACCTCAGCCGCTCCCCTCTCTCCAGCTGATTTTTTCATTTTTTAAATTTTATTTATTAATTTATTTTGGCAGAGAGCTGCACTGAGTGTTCATTGCCACATACAGGCTTTCTCTAGCTGCAGCTCGAGGGCTTCAGAGAGCTGGCAAGCTCAGCCATTGTGGAGCATGGGCCTAGCTGCCCTGCAGCATGTGGGATCCTCCCAGACCAGGGGTCAAACCCGTGTCCCCTGCACTGGCAGACAAATTCCCAACCACTGGACCACAGGGAAGTCCCCAGATCAGCAGTTTTCGATGATGGCAGCAGCAGGCAGATTTACTGGAAAACATATCCAGAAGGGACTCTGCTCCCAAGATCGAGAGGCCACGGAGGCCAGCAGCCTGCGTTAAAGGGCAGAGTCTCCTCCCCGCCCAGCTGACCGCCAGCCCTGAAAGTTGGGCCGGGCCCTAGTGCTGGACCCAGGGCCAACTGCCCTAGGTCCCACCTGCATCTTCCCGGGGCAATTGAGTCCTTCTCTGCTGGTTCGTCTCAGTGGGAACGCAGGGCAAGTGCTTGGCTGACAAATGACCCCCAGCCACCCCTCTCCTCACAGATGCAGGAGGGAGGAGGAGGGCCTAGACTGTTCTAAAGAGAGGCTAGTCACTCCCAACAGCCCAGCAGGCGAGCTCCCAAGCCCGGCCAATGTCCCGGGCCCTGCTGAGGTTCTCGGAGGAATCACAAACACAGGAGTTTCCTTTATGTCAACCAGAACCGCAGAAAGCAAGCTTGGGTACCAGGACATCACCCAGGGAGGACTCAGGCACACATCCTCACCCAGGGGCTCCCGGTTGCTTCCTCAGACCCCTGATTAGAGCGTCCCAGAGGTGAGTTTGGGTACCTGGTCCGCCAGCCAAGACCCCTCTCCAAGGAGCCCCCCCTCATGGTCTGAGCACCTCCATCAGCCAGGACCTGGAAGTTAATTTCTGTTTAGTGGGCAGCTGCTGTCATGGAATAAATATTGGAGTGATGTGTGAGCAGGGAGAAGCGTGGTGCGGAATAGCTAACAGAGGGCAGGAGGAAGGTGAGAGCAAGGAGATGGGCTCAACTACCACAGCAGGAGCCCAGGGAGAGAGTCGACAAAGGGAGGGGCCAAGGAGGGGAAGACTTTAGGCGGGTGAGGGTCACAGACGGACAGAGGTCTATGGGGGAGGGGGGAATGGTGCTGAACTCTGGAGGCTTAAGAAGCAACCCCAGGGACTTCCCTGGTGGTCCAGTGGCTAAGGCTCCATGCTTGCAATGCAAGGGACCCAGGTTCAAACCCCGGTCAGGGAACTAAGATCCCACATGCCTTGCAGCCAAAAACATGTTTTTATAAAAAAAAATTACTCCTAACTCCCTCTTTATGCTTCTCTGTATTTTTCAAATTTTCTGAAATACATTTGAATTCTTTTCAAAATTATCTTCTAAGTTAGTTTTGAACTTTTAAAATTGTTTTAATTATTTTTAAATTTGAGGGGACAAAGCTTTTATTATTGTGATTTCAATCGATGTGTCTGCCCTCCAGAAAGGGCAGGGACCCCATCTTTTTTATCTTTGTATGGAAGTCCCTAACACAGAGCAGGCCTCCCTGCGGCTTCCCATGTTTTAGAGAATATCACTCTACCTCTAAGACAGAATCTAGAATTCTCTAAAGTGAAAGTGAAAGTGTTAGTCACTCGGTGTGTCCAACTCTATGCGACCCCATGGACTGTAGCCCACTAGGCTCTTCTGTCCATGGGATTCTTCAGGCAAGAATACTGGAGTGGGTTGCCATTTCCTTCTCCAGGGGATCTTCCTGACCCAGGGCTCTGGCATTGTAGGCAGATTCTTTACCATCTGAGCCACCAGGGGAGCAGAATTCTCTAAACCTAGTGTTAAATCACCCCTAACATTCTTGCCATCCCTGAAAGGTCCTAGGATTCCTTTTACTTTATTGATTAAATCTTTTTTAATTTTTAACTTAAAAAATTAACTTTTAAATTTTTTACTTTAAAATTTAATTTTAATTTAAAAAATCAATTTTTAATTAAAAGTTAATTTTTTAAAATTTTCACTTGGAGTAAAACACACAAAACATAAAATTTGCATTCATGTTTTCTGCAACCCATCTCAGAAGTCTTTTCATTTTGCAAAACTAAAACTTCATCCTCGTGAAACAATAACTCCCCATTCCCTTGCTCCAGCCTTTGGTAACCTCTCTTCTACTTTCAGTTTCTATAAATTTCACTCCTTTAGGAATTCATATTAGTGGAATAATACAGTATCTGTCCTATTGTAGCTGGTTATTTCACTTAACATAGTGCCTTCGAGATTCATCCATGCTGTAGCAGATGTCAGAATTTCCTTCCTGTTTTGGGATGAATAAGAGTCCACTGTGTGGATGGATCATGTTTTGTTTTTTATTATTTTTATATTTTAAAAAATGTATACAAGTTTTAAAGGTTATTTCCCATTTACAGTTATTCAAGAATATTGGCTATATTCCCCGTGTTGTCCATCATTGAGCCTATGTCACACCCAGTAGCTTGTATTTCCTACCCCTCCACCTCTGTATATCCCTTCCATTTCCGGTAACCATTAGTCTGTTCTCTATACCTATGAGTGTGCTTCTTTTGTGTTATATTCACTCGTTTGTTATATTTTTTCGATTCCACATATGAGTGAGCTTCCCAGGGGGCACGAATGGTAAAGAACTCGCCTGCCAATGCAGGAGACATAAGAGACTCAGATTAGATCCTTGGGCAGGAAGATCCCGTGGAGAAGGGAATGGCGACCCACTCCAGCATTCTTGCCTAGAGAATCCCATGGACAGAGGAGCCTGGTGGGTTACAGTCCATGAAGTCACAAAGAGTTGGACACGAATGAAGCAACTTAGCACGCACGCACATATGAGTGGTATCACAAAGTATATTTTCTGTCTGACTTATTTCACTTAGCAAATTCTCTCCGAGTCCATCTGTGTTGTTACAAATGGAAAATTTTTCATTCTTTTTTATGGCTGAGTACTATTCCATTGTATAGCTATACATACATGTATAGATATATGCCTTCTTTCTCCATTCATTATGGACACTTAGGTTGCTTCCATATCTTGTCAATTGTAAATAATGCTGCTATGAACACTGGGGTGCATGTATCTTTTTCAAATTAGTGTTTTGTTTTGTTTTTTAACATATACCCAGGAGTAGAATTGCTGGGTCCCATGGTATTATTTTTAGTTTTTGAGAAATCTCCATCTTTTCTCCATAGTGGCTGCACCAATTGGCACCCCCACCAACAGGGTGTGAGGCGTCCCATTTCTCTGTATCCTCATCAGAATTTGATATGTGTGTTCTTTCTGATGATAGCCACTATGACTGGTGTAAAGTGATAGCTCATTGTGGTTTTGATTTGCACTTCCCTGATGTTTAGCGATGCTGAGCATCTTTTCATGTGCCTGTTGGTCATCTGCATTGCCTCTTTGGAAAAATGTCTATTCAGTTCTTCTGCCCATTTTTTAATTGGGTTGTTTGGCTTTTCGGTGTTGAGTTATATGAGCTGTTTACGTTTATTAGAGATTAATTTCTTATTGGTCATATCGTCTGCAAATATTTTCTCCTCTTCAGTAGATTGTCTTTTCATTTGTCAGTGGTTTCCTTTACTGTGCAAAACCTTAAGTTTAGTCAGGTCCTGTTTGTTTATTTTTGCTTTTATTTCCTTTACTTTAGGAAATGGATCCAAAAAAATACTGCTGCGATTTATGTCAAACAATGTCAGGCCTATGTTTTCCTCTAGGAGTTTTACAGTATCTGGTCTTACATTTAGGTCTTTAACCCATTTTAAGTTTATTTCTGAATAGTGGACCCTGTTTTGTTTATCCATTAATTCATTGATGGCCACTTGGGCTGTTTCCACCTTTTGACTATTGTGAATTAAGCTGCTGTGAATATGGGTATGCCAGTATCTCTTGGAGATCCTACTTTCAATTCTTTTGGATACATCCCCAGAAGAGGGATCGCTGGATCATACGAGAATTCTACTTTAACTTTTTAAGGAAACACCCATACTGTCTTGCACAACAGGCAAACCATTCCACATTCCCAAGAGGTGCACAGGGTTCCCACTTCTCCACATCCTCACCAATCCTTGCTGTTCCCTGGTTTGTTTCAATGCAGCCAGCCTAAGGGACAGGAGGTGCCTAAGCTCTCTTTGCAGGAGTCAGCCTATAGGACCTGGAATGAAAGCTTCCCCCGCCCCCCCCCCCCGGAGGATTCTGAGGGCAGTGAGTTATCTGTATGATACCATAATGGTGGATCCATGTTGTAAATTTGTCCAAATTCATAGATAATACGACACTGAGAGTGGACTGTAATGGAAACTATGGACTTCAGGTGCTGATAATGTGTCTATGCAAGTTCATCGATTGTGACAAACGTGCCACCCTGCGGGGAGGGGGGCCGGGGTTTGATAAAGGAGGAGGCCATGCACGAATGGGAAGAGAGGGTATAAGGAAAATCTCTGCACCTTCCACTCAATTTTCCTGTGAATCTAAAAAGGCTAAACCTAAAATGAATCTTTTTTTTTTTTTTTTTTACTGTACCCTGCATACATCTGGAAGACTGGGGAGGAGAGGAAAGTACGAAAGGGGCAGAGAAGGTGGTGTCCCTCAATTCAACAGTTTAAGGGCCTGACTTTAGACTCACTTTTCCTTCCCTCTCTCCCTCACCCTCTCTTTCCCCCTCTGTCTCTGACACTGTCTCTGTCTCCCTCCTCCACAGCTCTGACTCCATCTTCCTCCTTTCTCCCCTTGGCCAGGTGGTCAAGTCCGCTGATCCCAGGCAACAGTCTGCGGTCTCTACAGGGACCTGCCCTCCAGGGCTGTCCCTACCCTAGGACTAACCTACTCTTCAGACAAACTGTCCCCCACCCAGAGTTCAGGTCCCCAATCCTCCCACCCACCCCTTCATCCCATCCCAGAATCTGAAACAAGAGACCCCATCTCTGGGAAGACCCCCCCCCTGCACACCAGGAAGGAGGCCTGTGAGGAGGAGAGAGGCGGCAGGGAAGGGGAGTGCCCAGCATCCCCCGAGAGTACTGCTAAACCCACAGCACATAATCCTGTTAAAATATTAATCCTCATTTAGCCAGGAGGCAAGGTAGCTGCTGAGATAAAGGCCCTGAGAAGTCATAAAAGGCAACAGCAATTGATAAAGAGGATCGTTGTTACGCTAATAAAATCCCAGTCGGGAAGGTCGAGTCAGGCCCCAGTAATCAGAACCACCATCAGCAGGCAGGTCCCGGCCTCAGCAGGCAGGGGTGACCGCCTCCATGACACTGGAGGGGGCCAGTGGTGGAGACAGAGAGAGGAGGAAGCTAGTTCTCTCTGCTCCTCCTCCCCACAGCACCGCTGGACCGAAGCAGCCCTTTGAGAAGGAATGGCCATCCTTGGACCAGGGTCTCCCCCCCAGGGAACACCACCAAAGTCGTAAAGATTGTGGCCCCTCCTGGTGGCACACCTGAGGAGCTCCGTCCTGTCTGTGTGGCTCCTGGTGGCTTCCCACTGCCTCCCAGGCACTTGTCCCAGGCTCAATGGCTCAGTGCCCTACCTCACCCAGGGACACAAGGATAAAGCACCCATTTCAGCCCCCAAACCAGGAGTTCATGTGGACCCCCTCCCAAGATGCAAGGGCCTGCATCCTGGGCTCTGTTTGGGAAGAGTCATCATCATGTCCCCAAGTCAAATTCTTCCTTGTCCGGGGCCCTCCTGATGGCAACCCTCTGCTCCAGCTAAACTGTATAACCACGCTGCTCTTCATTAGGCATCCCCAGAAATAAACTGTATGGCAGCAACACCACACCCCCCAGGAAAGGGCACGAACTGGCAGCTGAGAGAGACCCAGCCAGACCCAACTTTGCACTCATCACTGTAGAAATCTGGGAGGTGGACCCCATGACCTTCAAGGCTTCTCCAAAAAAAGGGACAGCCCTGGGCTGGAGGGGCCCTGCTTCCACACCCACTCCCCACCAGGGCATCTGGGGCTCCTTGGCAGGCAGCACAGCCCAGGGGGCACCGTGGCCAGAAAGACAGAGATTCCCGTTTTCAGAAGGAGACAAAAGAAAAAACAAAGAGATTGGTCAGGGGCAGGCCACAGCAGTGGTCTCGACCTGCTAATGTCACCCACGGACTCTTTCAATCAGGCATCAGGAATGACACAATGCCTGCTGTGTGCCAGGAGGCAGGGATAAAGAGTCGCTCACAGCCTAAAAGGGGAGACAGAAAGAACTGCAACGTAATTCACTCATACCAGGTCATAAATGAGATTATGGGGACAATGCCTGGTATGTCCCTCTCCCCAGCAGAAACCAAACACAGGGCTGGGCAGGCTGGTTCGTCCCAACCTGAGCCCCACGTGCCGCTCAGCTGCCCAGGGTACCTGTGTGCTGCACACGGCCACCTGAACATGTCAAATCTACCTGGTCCCCAGGCCAGCAAGGCCTCTGGGTGAGGTCCTGTGGGGCACCAATGACCCTCTAAACAAGAAAAGCAGCAAATAACCCCCCTCATGCTTCCTTCTGTGTCCTCAAATAGGGGCCCTTCAGGACCTCTCTCCACCATGGATCCTCGTTTGCCCATAAATGCTGCACCCAGAGGAGACATCAGCCCTGTCTCTCAAAGCTACACATGTACCGGACTCAGCTGGGGAGCGCCTGGCTTCAAGAACAGCTGAGATGGTGACTTTTTAAATGCTTTATCAACACCCCGGGAGCAAGGTACACACCTACCATCCAGATCTAATATCATCTTCCAGCCTCTCAAGGAACCAGGGCTTGAGATTCTAGGACTAAGGTAGGACATGTCCAAGATGACCCAGGAGATCTTGTGCTCCAGAAAGCAAGGGAGTGCTCACGGAAACAAATGATGGGGTAGGTCAGAGGGATGCAGGAGGCAACTGAAAGAGCTCCCTGTGGCCAATGCTGGAGTAATTTGAGCAATGCAATAAACCAAGTAGCGTTGAATTATAATTCAAAGTATAAAATAAGTATCCATGGGTCCACACAGACAGAAATGATTGACTAAACAAAGAGGAAGAACAGACAAATGTATGCAGATTCTCCCAAGGAGGTGAAGCATGACCCCTCCCTCCTTAAGTGTAGGTGGCACATAATGACTTTCCTTCCAGAAAGTTGAATATGAAAAAGGAGGGCAGGAGACAGTAACTCATGGTGGAGAAACCTGACCAACCCTCTGTTGGCCAGATGGTCAAGGTCAACATCCACAGCAATGAGTCATGTGGACAGTATGTACCCTTGACGTGATATAATGAGAAGATGCTTTATCTCTGTGCTTTTCTTCCCAAGAACCCACAACACCAGTCTAATCAAGAGGAAAACATCATATCACCCCAGCTGAGGGACATTCTACAAAAGGCTTGACCAGCACTCCTTAAAATCTGTCAAGGTCATAAAAAACAAGGAAAATATGAGAAACTGAAACAGCCAAGAGAAATGTAAGGAGGTGTGATAACTCAGTGTAAAGTGGGATGCTGGAACAGAGAAAGGACACTGGGTCAGACGCTGATGAAATGTGAACAGAATATGAACTTGAGTTAAAAATGACTTAATCTATATTGGTTCATTAATTGTGCAAAAATACCACATAATGTAAGATGTTAATAATAGGGGAAACTGGGCATGGTGTATATGGGAAGTCTCTACTATCTTTGCAATTCTTCCATAAGCCTAAATTATTGTAAAATAAGCTTATTCTTTAAAAGGTTTTGCCTAACCAGAAAGTATGGTAGATACTTGCATAATTTTTCCCTTTAAATGTATTTATTCATATTCAACAGATATACATGGAGTACCTGCTCTGGGCTGGCATCACACTAGCAAAGAACAATATGGCAACCCCCGCCTGCAGGGAGCTCTGAGTCTACCTGAAGAATGACCAGCACGCAAGAGGGCAGGGAAAGTTACAAGTGACAAATATTAATATAAGTGATGGAAGTCTATGGAAAATAGAATCCAGAAGTATATCTTCCCCAAAACATACACTGCAAATTAAACACAGAATAAAGCCCTAAGACTCAGTGATCACTTTGACCACTGGATCAACGGTCAGAGATGATGAAGCATCTGTACGTGGAGAGCTCAAGATAAGATATCGTGACATGAAACTCTCCCAGCCTCCCTGGCTTAATATGTTAAGACATCATTACACACCTGCTAAGTCACCCAAAAGGAACAAAAAAATAAAAGCCAATGAAAACAGTGGGCCAGAGGCGGTACTAGCGTCTATCCACCAGTATTCTGATGGCAATCTGATATAAGAACCAAGCAGCCTTTACATCCTTTGTCTGATAACCCCTTGCTAAGGACTGTCCCTCAAGGAAATAATGTGAATGGGAAAGAAAAGGAACAAGTCAGTGATACCACGACACTCACAGCTGCACTATTCCTTAAAGAAAAAAATCAATAGCCCCAAAGCCTGACAAGAAGATCCCAAGCGGCTGGTAAGTCACTGGGATCTAGTAGTTTTCCAAGGGGGATTCTGCAGGCAAAACACCACCTAGGCTCAAGGCTCCAAGTGACCTTCTCAGCTCGCGTCAAGTGAGGCCACTTGCCTCCAAGAACTCAAAGTGAACCTTGATGAAGCCCAGGGCTTGGTCTGCAGAGATCTTTCAAAGTATCTTTCTGCTGACAAGCTCGTAAAAAGGTGTGGCTATGTACTCAAAAAACAAAAAGACCTCCTGGCCTCCAAGATCTTTCATGCCACCTTCAGGCCAGAAAACATGCTGCAAAGCTTGAACAAAATCATTGATGAAGCCCAGGGCTTGGTCTGCAGAGATACCTCATTTTATTATAGACGAAAGGAAGAATAATACACATTAGAAGATATTAGGAGAACAGACATTAGAATAACTAACATAATATCCAGAGTCCCCTAGGCCTGCCTCCCACCCTCAAGCTTGGTCGGTCCCCTCCTCCACCTCATCACCATCATTGCCTGGAAGGTTTTCCTGCCCACACATCTCCCAGCTAAACCCATCCTATAGATCTATGCAGGCTTCCCTGGTAGCTCAGCTGGTAAAGAATCCGCCTGCAATGCAGGAGACCCTGGTTCGATTCCTGGGTTGGGAAGATCCCCTGGAGGAGGGCATGGCAACCCACTCCAGTATTCTTGCCTGGAGAATCTCCATGGACAGAGAAGCCTGGTGGGCTACAGTCCATGGGGTCGCAAAGAGTGGGACACGACTGAGCAGCACAGCACAGCGTGAAATGTTGAATCCTCAGAGGGTCTTTCAGGTCCCCACTCCAGCACTAGAATGAATGTGGTCCCCACTGCCCTCTCCTAAGACACGCACACTTCCTCCATGGTATGTTTGGCAGCTCCTCACGCAGGTCCAGAGAAGGCAATGGCACCCCACTCCAGTACTCTTGCCTGGAAAATCCCATGGACGGAGGAGCCTGGTAGGCTACAGTCCATGGGGTCACTAAGAGTCGGACACGACTGAGCGACTTCACTTTCACTTTTCACTTTCATGCATTGAAGAAGGAAATGGCAACCCACTTCAGTGTTCTTGCCTGGAGAATCCCAGGGACGGGGCAGCCTGGTGGGCTGCCATCTATGGGGTCGCACAGAGTCGGACACGACTGAAGCGACTTAGCAGCAGCAGCAGCAGGACGCAGGTCCACGGCTGGAGCTCCAGGCCATAAGCTCAGTGAAGGAAAGCCTGCCCTCTGTGCCCCAGCTCTGCACAAAGCTGGCACAGGGCAGTCCCTACATATCCTGGTTGTAGAAGTCCATGCAGGCGACCATCTCCATCTCTCGGACTCCAGCCTCTGAGAGACTTATGAGGGGCGGAACTGTGTGTGGATCCCTCCAGGGTGTGGCCCCTCAGATGGGGGAAAGGGCCCAAGAATCTGTACCCCAGGGCCCCACTGCCTCACCGCAGAGGAGGCTGCAGGTGGCTCTGAGAGCCTGGGGATCGCCGACAATAATCCCTCTCGCCAGCCAAGCAGAGTCCTAGGTGGAACCGCCCTCGGCAGGTCAGCAGCTGAAGACAATTTAACTCGGGACATACCAACTGTTTGACTCCTCCCCTCAGAGCTCTCATGGGCACCTGCAACTAGACGTGGACAAGATAGGATGCTCTGCCCTTGACCTGCCCTTTGACCTCTGACCACCCTATGGGATAGCTGCAAGATACTATCACCCCAGCTTTCCAGGCGGGAAACCTGGACATCTCCCTTGATTGCTCCCTTTCTGTCTCCCCAACATGCAGTCTGAAAGCAAATCCTTTCAGGAGAACCTCCAAACTATCCACACCTGTCACTCCCACAGCCCCTATCCTGGTTTGGACACCAGCAGTCCCCTCCCCACGGAGCACCGCCCCCTCTTCCTTTGTCAAGCTGACAGTCCTGCAAATGGAGCGGCTTGAGTGAAGTTTCTTGTTTTTAATGCTAGATCAGCTTTGTCACTCCCATGCTTAAAACCATCCCATGGCATTTCCCCCCTGCACTGCACAAGAATGCCAGACTCCATACCGCAGCCACAAGCCCCAGGACCCGCCCTGCCGCCCTCCCGCCTGCCCCCGATCCACTCCCCCAACTGACGACCCCCAGGATCACTCCCTCACAGTCATCCTCTCACCAGGCCCTGGCCGACCACCCATCTGATGCCCCGCCGCCAGACAGACGCTCCATCTTATCTCCCTGCTTTCTTTCTTTCTGCTGACTCCCACTATTCTACTGCTTTCCTTGTTGATTCATTTTGTGTGTCCCCAATCAAACTGAAAGAAGCCAAGAACACCGTCTGTCTCCTTCACTGCCATGTTCCCAGGACTTGGAATGGGACCTGGCTGGCAGAACATGTTTCATAGGGAGCGAGAGAGACAGAGACAAAGAGTCAGATGGAGAGAAAGTGAGTGAGAGAGACAGAAAACTGCACGATGAAATCAGTGGTCCCTCCTGACACCGCCCTCTCCATGAGCACAGTGTAACAAGGGAGGCCACACTTCTGACCATCTTGCTGATGAAATCCAACAGTGAGGTTGCCCATGCCTGTACCCTCTGCGGCTCCCTGAGGCCCGAGAAGGAGGGCACAGCAGGCACTAACCCAGGTTGGAGCTCTGCATGCCCCACCGCAGGAGCCCCCTTAGCATGGGCAGGAAGGGGAAGAGGTGCTCCCCCAGGCTGGGGGGATCCCCATAGACAAGGCCAGCCTCCTGAACCCTGAACCCACAGCCCTGGCCCAAAGGCCTCCCCAAATTATGGTCTGGAGGAAGGGCCCCCATCCAGGCGCTCTGGGACAGAGTGAGCCAGGCACAGGGACCCAGAGTCTCTATGAGAGCTGGGGTGGGAACACAGGCTTTCCTGATGGAGTGAGTTGGTTCTGCTCGTCATGCCTTCCAGAATGGTCCCCATCCTCCCTGGAAAGACATTTGTGCACGAAGAGGGAGGGGCATCGAGATCCGCTGTCGATAAAGGCAGATGCGCTTGAGGGCCAGGCCCAGGGTGGTACGGACACAGCAGCCAGGGGCCACTCTCTGAGGCAAGTGCACAGTCCCAGTTCAAAGATGCACAGGATAAGGGTTGCCCAGTGACCCTGGGACTTTGCTCTGCTCTTCAGCAGAAAACTTCCCTCGGCACTTGCCTGTCTGGTGAACCCATCATGGGAGCCCCAGCTGTCCTCCTCGCCATGGCCCTGGCCACCCTCCTGGCTCCAGCGTCAGGGGCGCCCGTCCGCCAGCAGGCCTCCCGGAACAAGCTGCTCCTGGTATCCTTCGACGGTTTCCGCTGGAACTATGACCAGGACGTGGACACCCCCAACCTGGATGCCATGGCACTGGACGGGGTGAAAGCTCGCTACATGACCCCAGCCTTCATCACCTTGACCAGCCCCTGCCACTTTACTCTGGTCACTGGTGAGTGTTGGCCTCAGATGGTGCTTGGGGTTGTGGGGGGGCAGCTGAGAAACCAGGGAACTCACAAAGCAAACCGCAGTGCAGGCATGGAGCCTCGACCCAGGGGGCACACAGTGTAAGGACAAAAGTGAGGCCAAGGAGGGGACACCTTCACTGGGCAGACATGTCACGGCCAAAGGGGATGTCAGGAACCCTTACTGTCAGTGGTAAGTGATAGAAGGTAGATAAAAAAACACCTGGAGGTCTCATCTTAAATGGGGACCACACCCAGGGTGGCAACCCAGGGGGGCTTCTGGTGGAGGTGAGTGTGGCCAGGATTCAGAAAGGCAGGAGAGTTGAGCCTGAGGCTCTTTCCACTGCCTGCTCCCAGCCACCCTCGAACCCACCATTGCTCTATTTAGGCCGGAAGCCTAAAATCGGGTGTCACAGATTCCTGGGTCGGGAAGTTCCCCTGGAGAAGAGATAGGCTACCCACTCCAGTATTCTTGGGCTTCCCTTGTGGCTCAGCTGGAAAAGAATCCGCCTGCAATGCGGGAGATCTGGGTTCGATCCCTAGGTTGGGAAGATCCCTTGGAGAAGGGAAAGGCTACCCACTCCAGTATTATGGCCTGGAGAATTCCATGTCCATGGGGTCACAAAGAGTCAGACATGACTGAGAGACTTTCACTTTCCCTTTCCCCTGCATTGGCAGGTGGATTCTTCACCACTGTGCCACCAGGGAAGTCCCCACGATGTCGCCATCTTAACAAAACTAATGACATCTGCAAAGACCTTATTTCCAAACAAGGTCACATTCAGAGGCTCTGGGTGGACATGACTTTGAAAGTGAAAGTGTTAGTCACTCAGTCGTGTCTGACTCTTTGCGACCACATGATCTGTCCATGGAATTCTCTAGGCAAGAATACTGGAGTGGGTTGTCATTCCCTTCTCCAGGGGATCTTCCCAAGCCAAGGAATGAACCAGGATTTCCTGCATTGCAGGCAGATCTTTTTTACCATCTGAGCTGCCAGGGAAGCATGACTTTAAGGCATGTCACTCGGTACAGCTTATTCTCACACCAGCATTTTCATGACCAAGGCCCCTTCCACATGCAAACAGACCCCTGGTGCTCCCTTTTGCATGTCAACTCCTTACTTACCACATCACAATGGGGAATATGAAGGAAGGAGGTGGACTCTTCAACACCCCTCTTTTTCTACTTTCTGAACTCACATGGAGGCATTGCCATGAAAAAAATTTTTTTTAATTTTTCAGGAACTACCACACTGCTTTTCATAGCAGCTGCACCATTTCACATTCCTACCAACAGTGCACAAGGTTTCCAATCGAGCATAGTGCTTTTTGGGTTTTTTTGTGGTTTTCTTAAATTTAATTATTTAAATTTATTTATTTGGCTGTGTCAGGTCTTAGTTGTCGTACACCGGGTCTTTGTTGCGTCATGTGGGATCTTTCCTTGCAGAACACAGGCTCTCTAGCTGTGGCTCGAAGGCTCAGTAGTTGCGGTGCATGGGCTTAGCTGCTCTGCAGCATGTGAGATCTTAGTTCCCTGACCAAGGATCAAACCCACGTCCCCTGAATCGCAAGGTGGAATCTTAACTATCGGACCACCAGGGAAATCCTGAAAAAAAAAAGTTAAAAAAGACACCTCCTCTTGGTTCATTTATTTCCTGCCTAAGATTCTATTTCATGGCTGGGCCATAATTGATTTAATTAGTTCTCTCCAGATAGCCAGCCAGGTTGCTCCCAATCTTTTGCTAAAACCAACGAGGCTGCAAACGATATCCCGGAACGTGTGTATTTACGCCTTTGTGGGAGTCCAGCGGCAGGATAAGCTACTCAAAGTTGTGGTGGCCCAGCCTGGCTCCCAGGGCCGCGTGTGCTTCCCTGCCCCTTGCCCTGGCTGTGCCCTCCCTCCCGCCACCCCCTCTGCCATCCCACAGGCAAATACATCGAGAACCACGGGGTGGTTCACAACATGTTCTACAACACGAGCAGCAAGCTAAAGTGGCCCTACCACACCACACTGGGCATCCAGAAATGGTGGGACAACGGCAGCTTGCCCATCTGGATCACCGCCCAGAGGCAGGTAACGCTGCACCCATGCCCACTTGGACAGACAGGGGAGGCGGGAGGGGGACCTGGCCAAGCAGGCCGTGACCACAGTGTGACCACGGGACATCCACGGCAGGACCCAGGAGTTCAGTGCTCCCAGCACAGAGAGGTGCTGAGTGGGGCCCCATGGGAGATGGGAGCCGGGCGCCCATGAGGACCCACCAGTGGCTACCCAGGCTGCCCTGTCCTCCCTGGGACCCTGAGGGACTGTTGCATCCTCCTGACTGGAGGGAAAACTGGGCTTCAGCACTGGTGAGAAGGGGGCCACAGGGAAAATAATGTCACTCTACAAACAGGCAGGGAACAATGAAATGGCTTCATCCTGGTTCCCCTCTGAGGGGCTGGCAGTCGAATTCTAAAGGGTGAAAGATAAGAGTAAGAGGTGGGTCATCCCAGTGAAAAGCCCAGAACCCCAGCCTCTTGCAATGCTCTGGGCTTCCTGACAACAAACTCAAATGGATGATTTCAAGGTGAGCCCAGAATAAACTTCACAGGCAGGGTGTCCGCTCACATCTGAGTTCCTTTGCTTCAGAAGGAGCTACCAGACACCAGGCTCACTCAAAGAAAGTGTAGCCGAGAACTGACATCTCAAGGTGGACATGATGACCTGAGGCAGTGGACAGATGGATCTGTAAACAAAACAGCAATTGGTTTATGGAAAGACAGACGGATGGCCGGGTTGAAGGCTAGAAAGGCAGGCAATGGAGGGGCTGATGGACACATGGCAGGAGAGGCCAGGCTGCAGGTCGGAAGGGAGAGCTCACAGGGCAGCGCTGTGACCAAGGGCCACAGTGACGATGAGGACACAGCATATCTGGGGGCACTTTTATATCCACTATCGCATTAGTGCTGAGTCCACTGGGCACCTGCTCTCTCCTCTATAAAATCAGTATCAGCCCTAATAACATAAGATAAGAGCTATGAAAGGTCTTTCAGAAAATACCAAGGCCCATGGCTGCAGTCAGGAGTAGGGATGGGTAAGCGGGCAGTCCGGGGCCAGGCGGTCGGGGCAGATGTTTCAGCAGGGGAAAAGAGGGAGGCAGCCTGCAGCTCTGATGCCACCTTCCCCCCCGCAGGGCCTGAAGACCGGTTCCTTCTTCTACCCCGGCGGGAATGTCACCTACCAAGGCGAGGCCGTGACGCTGAGCCGGAAGGAAGGCATCCTACACAACTACAAGGATGAGGCGGAGTGGAGGGCCAACATCGACACGGTGATGAAGTGGTTCACGGACGAGGGCCTGGACCTGGTCACCCTCTACTTCGGAGAGCCAGACTCCACGGGCCACAGGTACGGCCCCGAGTCCCAGGAGAGGAAGGAGATAGTGATGCAGGTGGACAGGACCGTGGGCTACCTCCGGGACAGCATCAGGAAGAGCGGCCTGGAGAGCAGCCTCAACCTGCTCATCGTGTCCGACCACGGCATGACCACCGTCAACAAGACGGCCAGCGACCTGGTGGAGTTCCACAAGTTCTCCAACTTCAGCTTCAAGGACATTGAGTTTGAGCTCCTAGACTACGGCCCAAATGGGATGCTGCTCCCCAAGGAAGGAATGCTGGAGAAGGTGTACGAGGCCCTCAAGGACGCCCACCCCAGACTCCACGTCTACAAGAAGGAGTTCTTCCCCAAATCCTTCCACTACGCCAATCACCCCCGGGTCACCCCTCTGCTTATGTACAGCGACCCGGGTTACGTCATCCACGGGGTGAGCTCCAGGGTGCAGGCATGTCTCTGCCCTGCTGAGTCTCTCTCCGGTTCTATAAAAAAGCACCCCCTGTTTCTAGTCCGACCCCAATTTGAGGAGTGTCAGCCTCCAAAGGGACACACTCACGCTATGCGACAGGAGTTGGGGTGTGTACATGCATTGTGTATCTGTGTGCATGGGTCTGCATGCATACATGTGTTTGTGTATGCACGTGTGTGTATAGGGTAAAGTGGGAAGGCTAGCTGTAAGAGTGACACAGAAGAGGTGACAGAGCTCAGGGAGGCTGAGAGGGAAGCAATATGCAGAGCAGGGGCGGGATTCTAGGAAAGGAAGTACTGACGTGCGTGTGCCCAGCCCTGGAAAGGAGCCCAGAGCA
This sequence comes from Okapia johnstoni, assembly GCA_024291935.2. NCBI lineage: Eukaryota > Metazoa > Chordata > Mammalia > Artiodactyla > Giraffidae > Okapia > Okapia johnstoni. The sequence goes on from CM044306.1 coordinate 10,068,826, forward strand.
CGTCCTTGGCTGAAGCTCTGCTCCCTTTATGTGGGTCTCCATTCATGTCTCTGGGTCTTCGCTGAGGCTCCTTCTTTGGGCCACTGATCTTTGGGGCTGAGAATTCAGAGACACGGAGGCTCAGAATCTTTCCTACCATTGCTCCCCCCACTCATTTGAACTCCCTCCAGCGGTCCTCTGCAACCTGGGGCCCTGCAGGTGGTGCTCCTGGAGAGGGTGGGGTGGGCTGGGAGGGTTAGCACACACTCACTCAGGACCCTCCCTCCTGGCAGAGAGTGAACGTGCAGTTCAACAACGGGGAGCATGGCTTCGACAATGAGGTCATGGACATGAAGACCATCTTCCGGGCCGTGGGCCCCAGCTTCAAGAAGGGCCTGGAGGTGGAGCCCTTTGAGAGCGTCCATGTGTATGAGCTCATGTGCAAACTGCTGGGCATCGTGCCAGAGGCCAACGATGGGCTCCTCAGCACCCTGCTGCCTATTCTCCAGGAGACCAACGACAGTGTCCTGAGCACCCAGACACCCACACTCAGCCCCGAGGCCAACGACGGGGTCCTCAGCCCCTCGCTGACCACGACCCCCTCAGGTGTGCCTCCAGGCAGCTGCAGGTGATGGGGGCCTGCAGAGCCATAACCAGGGTGCCCCACCAGCCACTTGGTGTCGCCTGCTCCTTCCTGTCCCAGGCTCCTGGGAACATCTGGAGTCCCTGACATCCCCATGGCACCTGACACCACACAGTGCACTTTGTGCATCTCGGCTGCACAGGCAGGAGAGCCGGTGGGCGTGAGCAGCCTTGTTTAAGACGGGGAGGCTGAGGGCGAGAGGAGCTGGCAGTTTGCTCACTGGACAGGCCACCTCCAGGCTCCAAGGCCACGTGAGGACTCCTTCCTGGAGTCTTCCTCTGTCAGCCTCCCCTACACATATCCTCACCCCAACCCTGACCCATCTCAGGGGCAAAGGTCACCCGGGAGCTGGCAAGGTGGCAGCTCTTGGGGGCACCTGGCTGGAGATGGGCAGGCCTCGCTGGGCAGGGGCAGTAAGGGATCACACTGAACACAAGCCAGGAGGCCAGTGCAGCTGGGGCAGGTGAACAACGCGGCGGCAGGAGGGGGGGTGATGAAACCAGGGAGCTTGTGGGAGCAGCCTGGGCACACCTCGCCTGCCATTAAAGAGTCAGGGTGAGGGACATGCTCCCATTTCTCTCATTCACTAATCCTCTGACTTTTCTTAGGGTCTGCCCTCCTGCCAAGCGGCTGGCCTCCCTTGGTGACGGGACTGCTGGTGGCTGCGACTCTTCTGGTCAAGGTCGCATAACACCCACTGCTCAAGGTCAGAGGCCCAGGAGGTGGAGATGTGAGGAAGTTGGAGTCATTCTGCACCCCCATGCCCCTACCTGCACCCACCCTGTGCCCTCCAAGGTCCAGTTGAGGGTCAGGAATTCCCACAGGGGCCGTCCTCAGTCTCCACTTGACACGGGTGCCTCCATGCACTGTCTGCCCCCAGCCAAATTCCCTCTACTCCCTCCCTCCAGGCATGTCTGCTTCATCTCCTCCACCTTCATCTCCTCCGCCTGCTCCATCTCCTCCACCTTCCCCTTCCCCATCCCTTCTTCCCAACTCAACACACACCTGTCCTTCCAGGCCCATCTCTTCCAGGAAGCCTCCAGAAGCTGCAAACAGGGTCTGAGCCTGCTCCTGCTGTGATGATCTGCTGAATACAGATGGGCCTGTCTCCTCAATAGACATGGGACCAGGCCTCCATGCCTCCATGTCCCCACAACCCCAGCCCAGGCTTGACCATGATGATGCTGGCAATCTGACTCCTGCCCAGGTCTAGATCTCTGGGGGCATAATCTGGTTCACTGGCCCACAGCCCCCAGACTCCCAAGATGCCCCCATTCCTTCCCTCCCCCTCCCTCTCCTTCAACCCCCCTTTCTGCCTCCTCCCCTCCTCTCACAGCAGAACCACTCCCAGGAGAGCAGGGGACAGGCAGGGGGGGCATGGATGGGGGAAGGGGGTCACTGAGTGCATGGTGATGGGGAGGGGGGTACCCGAGTGCCCACTTGGGAAGGTGCAGCAGGCCTGGTGGTGGTTGCACTAGGACCGAAGCCTCAAACACTCAGACCCCAGACTCCAGCTCTAGTGGGCAATGAGGAGGCTCTGCCCTGGACCTCCCAGCCCTGAGTCTGCACGCCTCCAGCCCAGGGGCCATCTCCACCTGAGCTGACCAGGTCCTGCACCCAGGCCACCAGGAGTGCACCACCAGGCAGAAAGCATGGATGGGAATAAAGGGCCGCACTGGCTGTTATCAAAACACAGTGACCAATGTGGGTGCAACCTTTCATTCTAAAGCTTGCTAGTTTCTTATAGCCTCCCCACTTGGATCCAGGGTATAATAAACTCCTAGTTTCTTAGGAGGCTGACAAACACAGGGGAACCTATCCATTCTTGTTGGGAACGGGCCCTGGTTGGGCTGCCAGCAAAAGCTGGTAAAGGGTGGGCTCCCCATTAAAAAGCAAAGGGGGGATGAGAACTGATAGGAAACCAGAACTCTATGCCACATTGCTCAGCTAAAAAGAAAATGCTGCAAGTGGTAGAATGCCATTGTTGGGGAGGGGAGGGGTGTGTGTGTGTGTGTGTGTGTGTGTGTGTGTGTGTGTGTGTGGTAAGTCTACACATAAGACATATCCTTGGAGAAGTTTCAAAAAAAGGTAAGCCTTGACTGGCTTCAGGGGGGACCTGGTGGCCAGGCCAGAAGCAGGAGGCCAATGTCCACCACCTAGTGCCTTGGACACTGCTAGTATTGAACCACTTCAAGTACTGTGCACTCACAACAGCTTTCAAGAGCATGGACTTTGGAGTCAGACAAAGTACTGCTCCAGTCTGTCCCCATGGCCTGAGGGGAGTAGTTTACCTCCCTCAGCCTCAGTTTCCTCATCTGGAAAAATGGGATAAGGAGGTGTCCACCTCTCTGAGGTTACCCCAGGACAAACCACCGAGGTGGGTGGTTCTTAGATAGTAGCCATGGGGATAATTAAAACCCTACTATGGGAGATGCTAAAGTTGTCAAGTTCAGCTCTTGCATATAAATCCAGCTGTAACAATGAGAGACACATTCTTTGAAGGATGGGTTTGTCAGGATCTGCCTATTTCTTGTCTATGAATCGCTCCTCTCCCTTCCCCGGGCCTCTTGCTTCTACCTGCAGCTTGAGCCCCATCTCCATCTGCAGGATCCATCCCAACCTGCCCTCCACAGCTGCCTAACCACCAGCCTGGAGCTGGAGTCCTGCCTGACCAGAAAGGCCCTGCGGCTCCCCGGCCCTGCACCCCATAGTTGTCCTGGAAGGACTGCCTCACCCCCACCGCCTGCAGCCCTACTGGGATACCCAGGCCCTTCTGACTGCCTACACAGGCTTCTGAGTCTGGACAGGCCCAAACCAGGCTGGAGGAAACCGGTGGGTGAGGTATGCCTTTACATCCATGTACGTGGAGCAGTGAGCACTCACAGATGTCAGCATAACTGCCATGACCCCCGTCTCCAAGAGACACCCAATCTTTCACCAAGAGCCCACAACGACCATGGTCAGGCTAGCCTATTTTCTAGAGACGAGCCTACAGATATTCTGAGAATCACTCTCAATCAGCTTTTTCAAACAGAAAAGAAAAAGAGAGAGAAAAGAGAGAAAAATAATCTGGCCTGGCCCACATTAAGTATTCTGCTACCGCAGATGCCTGTCGTCCCCAGAGCACCCCGAAAAAGTCCCGGTGGTTGACTAACACTGAATAAGCTTCTTGCATCAGGAACATGGGAGCTGAGGCAGGCTTCGAGCAGTGGGCTGATCCCCATCTGTGCAGCTGGGGGTGGACTGGTGGGTGGGGGACACCACCCTGAACAGATGATGGGTTCAAACAGCTCCCGAACTCTGACACTCACTAACTCAACACTCTGCAGCCCTGGACAGGTTCCCACCTCTGGGCCTCAGTTTCCTCACCTGTAAAATCAGAACCAATAGCAGCACCTGTCTAATGAAGTGTATTTGCAAACTCTTTAAAACAGGGCCTGGCCCATAGAAGGCCCACATGTTACATTTTAGGAGTTATAAAAAGACAGGGTATCACAGAGTGAGAAAGTCACACCGCCTCCCTTTTCATCTCCATGCTTCTTGTTTCACTAACAGAAAGTTTCTGCTTGCTGATACTAAATCTTAAACACCTCCCTCTGTAGCATAGAGAGAGGACCCAGGCTCAGAGCTCTGGTGGGCAACCGTGCCAGGGCGGAATGTTACAACCCTGTTGTTATTTGCCTTATCTTTGTTTTTATGATCACCTTCAGCTTTGGTGAACGCTACTGATTTTCCATTTGTGTCTGTTATTTTCTAAGTTTTTTCCTTTTAAAAGTAACTTAAGTGAAAAAGAATGAGTTGATTTAAAGAAAAATGTTGACTGGTAGACACAACGAAACAAAAATAATAAAGGAGGTTTTCCAGAGTCGGGATAACCACGCTGGTTGTCCACGCCCCTCCCGCCTCCCCTCCCTTCCCACAGCGTGGCCAGCCCAGGACGCTTCTGGAGGGCAGGACTCAGCCTCCCCAAGGCCAGTGTCCAAAGACTGCCCCCCCAACCTCTCCACAGAAGTACACTGGATTTCCACCATGCCCTGCACCCTTCTCAGTACCTATCAGAGGAGTTCAGGACTCCTCGGAAAACTAATGTTGCAGTTCTCTGTACAAAGTTCATTTTACTATTAGCCTGACTCAAAGTGTCTGGAGAAAACCCTAGCTGAAACAAAGCCATGTACTGCATTCTCGAGCCACGTGGACATGACTGGGGACTCTCTTACATATCAGCCACACACAACTTCCTGTTTTCTCAGAGCCTTTGTTGAATTTGGCCAGTCCAGCTGCTGGCAGTAATGGATGAAACGTTCCCGAGTAATGACTGGGTAGTTCATGCCTGGCTGGGTGTATGATTGGGACACTGAAAGCCCCCTTTGTTAAGAAGTCCCATTCTTTAGAGTCAGTCCTGCACGCTGTCACCAGGAGGCGGCGCTCTTGGGCTCCTCAACACCCCTTGAAGTCTTTCTCAAGCAGCTTCTCAAGTTGAGAGGAATTCCGAACCTCCTGTTACTCCAAATTCTTTACTCCTCCTTCTCTGAAATAGCAGCACTACTTCTCAGACCAGCCTTGGGGATGTGGCCAAGAAGTATTTATGTTTCATCTAGTTTTAGATGGATCCCCAAGCAAAACATGGCATGTTCAGAAAAAAGAGCTAGAACTTTCCCCACTAGGTTTGTTTTAGAATCTCATGATGAGAGGGATCATGTAGCCCCATGTTTAGCACAAGGGTCACCGCGGATCAGTGCTTCTCACATTGGTAGGTTTGGAAGTGGGCCTGAGAATTTACACTTCTCACTAGTTCCTAGGTGATTCTGATGCTGCTGTCCCTGGCACTACACTTGAGCATCTTTGCACTGGATAAAGGTTATGAATGAGTGAATGAATGAAAGAAAAGTGATCTAGACCAACCTCCTCCCGTTACACAGGATAAGAACTGAGGTGGCATCGCCCACCGGCTGGCTCTGGACAGAGGTGGGAGGGGAGCACAGGTATATCAAGGCTGGCAGGCCTGGCCAGTCTTTTCCCACAAAGGCTCTACTTGCTGGGAGTGAAGTCTGCTTTCCAGAACCTGTGAGCTGCTCCCCTCTCCACTGAAGAGAAGCCTGTGCCAAACACCGCCCCTCCCTTCCGCCCTCCCCAGGTTTTTCATTTGTCCTGGGACCCAACAAGAGCACCTGTGGGTCATAAAACCCGATAACTGCTTGTGAGGCTCCCGGCCACCTTTAGAACGCGGGGGTTCGCCTCCCCTGAGCAGGATCCGAAACGCCAAAGACTTGCTGCGCCTTCACACCTGGAAGCAACAAGGGCTTTGTGAACAGAACTCGCTGGGAGGTGAGACAGCAGGAATCCTTCGGGCTCCGCCCCAGGCCTGCCGAGCGCCTGAGTGAGGACCCCGGGTCCCCCAGGCAAGCCGGAGAACCGAGGAGCCGGCGTGTCCAGTACCCAGCCTGGGCGCCTCAAGAGATGCCTCCCCCACCCGCCACCCGCCCCCCTCCGCCTCAGGAGCATCTGTTGCCATGGTTACCTACCGCACTCGGTCCAGCAGGAGCTGCTGGTCCTGCGCGCGGCAGGCAGAGGTCCGCTGAGCCCCGAGCTGGGAGCGCAGCCCAAACCAGACGGGACGCGAACCCGGAACGCTCCAAATGCTCGCTGTACACTATCACAAGCAACTGAGACGCTCCACACTCATCTCACCCTCTACACACACCCCACATACACACAAAACACGCCACACACACGCAGACACACTCCATATGTGTTCAGCACTGCATGCACCTCATACAAAACACCATCTTACTCCACATCCCAGCCACATACGCATAAATACACGTACAACATACACACACGCGCGCACACACCCCACACTCGCTCGGGACCCGGACATCAGAGGATACGCGCTCCGAACAGGCGCCCCCTACCCCCGCTGCCCGCATGTACAGCCCGGGGCCGGGCAGCACCCTTGCCCGCGCACGCGCAGCAAGCTGGTGCGCCCCTCCCCTTTGTGCTCGGTGGGCAGCGGGTTCCTTGACCCTCTCTGCAGTTCGACCTTGAAGGATCACTTCAGGGGCAGAGCAGCACCCTGGGGCACGCACCCCAGGTGGGAAGGTCTGCGCGGCGACCCCGGAATCCCCTACTCCTTATCCGGCCCGGAGCGCCCTGGCCCCCGCATCTCCTAATGGCCAAAGCGCAGCGGGCGGGGCTGTCTGGGTCTGGCCGCCCGGGGGCGCGTTTCCAGAGAGAGCTTGCCAGAGCCTGAGCCTGGGGGCCCCACCACCACCAGTACAGGGAGGCCGCCTCCTCACCCCATCACACCTCCGGAGGTTGTCCTTCCTTCCATCCCACAAGGCAAGAGGAGAGGGAAGGTAGTGAATCTCCGGGCAGGAGAGACCCAGGCCACTCACGTAACCCCACTGCCACGACAGCAAGTCGCTAAAGCCCGGAGTCTTTAACATCGGGAGGAGAATTTAATCTGACCGTTTTTGTTTTGTTATGTTTTTGATGATAAATCACTGTGACTTTTGGCTTAAATCTCCAAGAAGTTCAAAAACAAAACTATCCCATTACCATGTATAAATTTTATACGAACAAGTTTTCTCATGGTCTAGACCAATAAAAATGAAAAACAGGGATGGAATTGATTCTGAACCACGTTTGAGATAATAAGTAATATTCATCCAACAACACATGAACCATTTGAAAACATACAGCCCCGTTCATCTCATTAAAGGATGCAGTCTAGCAACAATTTAATTTTTATATGTATATCATAAATATATACCACAACTTTAATACATTTTGGTTGGTTTGAGGAGTTGATTAATTGTATAAATCACTCAACCCAGAGTAATTTTTAATACTGAGAGTCTTAGAGTCACAGGAAATAAAATAATTTAAATTATGGACATGTTTTTGTTGCAGAGACCTATGCTTGAGTGATTAGTGAATTACTGTCAAACATAAACATGCTTTTATTAAAACAAAATTCAGTGGAAGAAGTGAAAAGTGGAGGAGAAAAGAACCAAGGAGAATTTGCCCACATCTTTGGTATCATGATGCCACACTGCTACCTAAATTACATTTCGTTTGATATATTTAAAAGAATCGCCCAAGGAATCCAGTGGCGGATGCGTTTAGAAAAAGAAAGTTTTCCTGCAAAGAGTAAAGAAAAGGCAGACTTCAGAAGGACCAGCTCACCAAATTGAAAGAGTCATCAAGTATTTAAAAGGGGGAAAAAATCACAAGAAAACCAAGGTCACCAAATTTACATGTGTCTGTCCTAAGTGGGCCAACGACTACTTTCTCACGTGATATTGCTAATCCTAAATGTCAGGACATGTGACAGGAAGAGCAAAAGTCAGGGCTAAAAATCACAGGAAATAGGCAAGGTGTGATCATTTAGATACTATGATTTTTATCTTAAGGTGCGAAGTTGCTTGCTGGGCTGGTTTATTTTTGGCAGAGGAACATGACTTGCTGGATGATCTTGGAAACAAGACAAAATGTCAGGTTCTGCTTCTCTAGAGTGAGAAACCGTTTTATTTTTGAGTCAAAATTGACAATACCCCAGAAATCACACCCTTTGCAACCTTAACAAACCTCATGATGAAGAACAACAGATTATCAATCTAATAAAAAGGTACCACAGGGGCACAACTTTTCCAAGTTCTTTTAGGAGTTATGTGGACAAAGTAGCTTAAAAGGCCATTCCCCCAGTTCAACTCCCTTCTGGACAGATTTGTCTGTTGTTGCACAGAGTGTTGGTAAAGTGCAAGGGAGCCTCGGCAAATGACTGAGGAGCACAAGGAGAGACGCTCAACATCACCATCATCATAGAAATCAAATCAAAACCACACTGAGACACCACGTCTCCCCATAGGGTGACTGTAATCTTTTTAAAAAAAAAAAAAAGGAAAATAAGAAATGTTAGTAAGGATGTGGAAAAGTTGGAACCCTCACATATTGCTGGTAGGAATGTAAAACGGTACAGCCACTGTGGAAGTTTACTGGGTCCTCAAGAAGTCAAACACAGAATTACCAAAGCAATTCCACTCCTGGGTATATACCCCCAAAGAATTGAAAACAAATGTTCGAACAAACACTTGTACACAAATGTTCAGAGCTGCATTCTTGACCGTCTTCAAAAGGGGGAAACAGCTCACATATCCATCAACAGAACATAAATGAAATTCGATGTAGCCTTACAGTGAAATAGTATTGAGCCATACAAAGGAGTGAAGCATTGACACACGTGACAACATGGGTGAACCTTGAAAACATGGTGAGTAAAAGAAGCCAGACACAAAAGGCCACATGTTACCTGATTCCATTTATATGAAACGTCCAGAAGAGGCACATCCTTGGAGACAGAAAGCAGTTAGTGGTTGCCAGGGGCCGAGGGGAAGGAGAAATGGGGAGGGGTGACTGCTTCATGAGTGCAAGCTGCCTCTTGGGGTGATGAAAATGTTTTGGGACTAAATAGTGGTGATGGTTACACAACACTGTGAATGCATTAAATGTCACTGATTTATACACTTAAGATGGTTAAAATGATATGTTTTACGTTATGTGTATTTTAGGAAACAAAATGACTCTGGGGCCCCACCGATAAAGCAAAAAAAGCACGGAGACTGCAGTGTTCATGTTTCAGGCCATGAAGTCTAAACAGAGGATCCGGTTTGCTTAGCTGGCTTCCCACTGTCCCAGTGTCTGGCTTGGCTAATAAGTGTTGCTACAGGCACCCACGGGGGAGCCAGGAAGAACAGTTTGGGGTGTCCCCACTCTGAAGAAGTCTACCCAACTCCCACCAGAACCTGGCTGGAGCCCTGGTTCCTCTGTGAAAGAAGCTCAGGGACAGTGGATAAGGATGCTCCAAGGAGCCCCTGGGAATTCCTACTTGAGGCTGTTCTGGGTTCCAGCTGTAGGGTGTCAGCCAAATCCCCCAAGGTGAATTGATGCCTGGTGGTTCAACATGGAAAATGACGTTTTTCAATCATCAGATTCAAGCCATCATCAGATTGCTTTTGTTTTTTTAAACAGAGCACAACTTAACAAATACTCCCACCATCTTAATAAAAAATGCAGCTTGGACTTCCCTGGTGGCACAGTGGATAAGACTTCACCTGCCAATGCAGGGAACTCCGTGCTTTAGAGCCCGCATGCTGCAACTACCGAAGCCTGTGTGCCTAGAACCTGTGCTCTGCAACAAGAGAAGCCATCACAATGAGAAGCCCAGGCACCGCGGTGAAGAGTAGCTCCCGCTCACCGCAACTAGGGAAAGCTGGCGTATAGCAACGAAGATCCAGCGCAACCAAAAAAAAAAAAATTAATTAATTTTTTTAAAAGCTTGTGAATATTTTGAAAAGATGCAGGTTGATGTATTCCACATCTGGAATTAATTGGGGAAGTGGTTCTTTTCACTGGCAGTTCCTGGGGAGAAAGTCCTTCTGGAGAACAAATACAAGAGCCAACCTTTTTGAATAAACCACACCACAGAGAAAACCCCTCTGGAAATCCAGTGTTTTACATGGAAACTTCAGCTAAAGAAACAGGTCAGGGGCAGCAGCACATAATTTATAAACATCCAGCCCAGGCAACAGGAAAGACGCCATGTCTTTCCAGTAGGCTCATCCCTCCATCCTCCCATAGGGGACGATCTGCCTGGGAAAGGCTCTGGTCATTCAGCTCTTACTATGACCAGTCTTCAGACTTTATCAGACAACTGACGTTTTCTGTTTATGTCATTTTCAAAGGAGGTTTGTTTTTCTCCTGTGAAATGTGGGTACATAAATTCTACAAAGAAATTTAAAGCACCGGTAAGCAAGCACAGGGAAGGATGTTCATCCTTTCTAAAGAGCCACAAGTTCCAACAGCAGAGGGATGCTTTTAATATTTGGGCCTAATAATTGCTTTTTAAAAAGATAAAACACAAAGTGAGGGTCCTGGCACCACTCGCCCGGATAAGAAGCATCCGTCATCGCCCGCCTTTCACTTTTTCTTTGGTTCTGCTGTGCCTCGAGTTTTGCCACTAGTTATGTATGAGACCCTGGGCAAATCATCACATCTACATGTCCAGTTTCTTCTTTTTAAAGTGAGGTTCTCTGTGGTTTTAGCACTTTAGGGAGTGAAAGTTCCATAGACCAACCAGAGCCTGGCTCTCCTGCTATTCTGACCACAAAGGCCAGTGTGAAGCCAAAAACATTTCTGTATTTTGTATCTTCAACTGAATCTTCTTAAATTAATTAATTACTTTATTGATTTGGCTGCTCTGGGTCTTAGGTGCGGCATGCGGGATCTTCGATCTTCGTTGTGGCGTGCAAAATCTAATTTAAATTGGAGGTTAAGTGCTTTACAATATTGTGTTGGTTTCTGCCCTACAACAATTCAAATCAGTCATAATTTTATATATATATATATATATATACCCTCTCCCTCTTTAGCCTCCCTCCCCGCTCCCATCCCACCCCTCTAGGTCATCACAGGGCACCTGCTGGGTTCCCTGGGTTATATAGCAGCTTCCTACTAGTTTCAGTTGCAGCATTCAAACTCTTAGTTGCAGCTATGAGATCTAGTTCCCTGACTAGGGATCGAACCTGGGCACCCTGCATTGGAGTATGGCGTCTTAGCCCCTGGACTACCAGGGAAGTCCTTCAACTGTATCTTGAAGTTACTGACCAGTAAGCTCCCTTTCATCCACAGGGACAATCCAGCTACCTGGGTTTTCCGTGGCGGCTGTAACAAAGCGTAGCAAACTGGATGGCTTCAAACAACCCACATTTATTCTCTCACAGTTCTGGAGGCCAAACGTCTGACATCCAGGTGTCGGCAGGCCTGCCTCTGAAGTCTCTGGGGCAGACGGCTCCTTTGCCTCTTCCAGCTCCTGCTGCCAGCATTTTTTGGCTTGTGGCCACTCCCTCCAGTCTCCGCCTCAATCATCACATGACCTTCCCTTCCGTCCATGTCTCTCCTCTTTTGTCTCTTATAAGGACACTTGTCATTGGACTTCGGGCCCTCTCAGTTCATCTAGAATGACCTCCTCTCCTTGCCAGATCCTTAATCACATCTGCAAACACTCTTTTTCCATTAAAGCTCACGTTCAGAGGTACCAAGGGTTAGGACTTAGAACACATCTTTCGACCTGCTTACTTTATACATCTAACAACTTTGCCTTGGAGGTGACTAGGTATGGTTGTCCAGAGGGATTACCAACCCATTAATAGGGACAGAGCTATATGTGGAACCCAGTACTCCTAAAACCCCAGCCAGAGGTCAGCTGGCATGCCCAGCGGGGACCTGAAATGGGTGAAGGGGCTGGCTTATTTCATAACACAAAACAAATCCTCTGGGCTCTTTGCCCACAGATCTACCCCATCCGTATGTTCAATAAGTAGGAATAGTCCTCTTTCCCCAGAACACAGAGACCTCTCCAGCTGCTTTTTATTTTCCACTTTTGATAGAGACACAAGTAATGGAAATATTTTGCTTTCTTCGTAACTTGACTATGAGAAAAACAACAGCATAAGCCTATAACATAGAGCAGTCAACCTCTGGTCTCAGTGTCTGGATGATATCGTCCCAGGATCAAGAGCTGTTCCCACCTCCTCTGCAGTGCCTGACGCTCAGGACGGCAGGCCAGTGTGGCCAGATGGCCTTGTTTTTCACAAGAAACTGGACAGCAGATGTTCTTGGGGTTGAAATCTCCCAATTATTAAATGTTGACAATTAATTCCACACATTAAAAAATCCTGTTTGCTATTTGTACCCCCATGATCACAGCAGCAGTATCTCTAAAGTCAAGGGGTGGAGGCAACCCAAGTGTCCCTTGATGGATGAATGGATAAACACAATGTGGTCTATTCATACAACGGAATATTATTTATCCCTAAAAAGGAAGGAAATGCTGACACCTACTACAACGTGGATGAGCCCTGAGGACATGATGCTCAGTGAAATCAGCCAGTCACAGGAGGACAAATATTCTGATTTTGCTCCTGTGAGGGACCTGCAGGAGTCAGATCACAATAGGTTTTGGGTGCCAGGGACTGGGGGAGAAGGATGGGGAGTTAGTGTTTAATAGGCACAGTTTCAGTTTGGGAAGATGAAAACATTCCGGAGATGGATGGTGGTGAGGGTCACATAATGATGTGAATGTGCTTAATGCCACGGAATCGTCCACTTAGAAATGGTTAAAAGGGGGAAAATGGTTCAAAGGGTAAATTTCATGTTATGTACATCTTACTAAACTTTTAAAATTTTTGAAAAGACCCAGCTTGGATGAAGCATGGGCCACAAATCACAGGACAAGTAGTAAAGTTAAAGGTCTCATACTACCAGTATGAGCTTCCCTGGTGGCTCAGACGGTAAAGTATCCAACTGCAAAGCAGCTGACCCTGGTTCAATCCCTGGGTCTGGAAGATCCACTGGAGAAGGGAATGACAACCCACTCCAGTATTTTCGCCTGGAGAATGCCATGGACAGAGGAGCCTGGCAGGGTATAATCTACAGGGTTGCAAAGAGTCAGACACAACTGACCAGCTAAGCACACATGCACCCATCATATGTGGGTGCCAAATGAAGCCCACTGACTGCCAGTCCAAAAACTGAGCAAAGTTCCTTGACAGCAGCAACCCTGATTGCCAGGTGTTCCCTGGCACCCAGCCTACCACCTATCTCCAAGTAGGTTTAACATGTCATTTGATGTTTTGGTTTTTCAGTGCAATGTCTGTAGTATATACGATACAAAGGGACTGTTTATACAGAGAATTGTGTGAGCCTGTACACATGCGCGTGCGCATACACAGAGGGGTGGGTTGGTAAGGAGGTATGTTCAAGGTACCTAACACCATCCACTTAGCTCCACGAAGAAGCCCAGACAGGCTACCTGTGGTGATCTGGATGTTAAAACATTTCCCTCAGATTGCGTAAAAACATTTCATTTCGCAGTGGAATGAGAAAGGATGTTGAGGGATACACGAAGCCAGAGAACTAATTGGGAGGATGTGGAAAGTAACGAAGTCATCCCAAAGTGGCTGTGGGAAAAGGCTTCAGCATTTTCAAGTTTAAATGCAAAGCCACCTGGAGGCAGATGGGGGAGGCTTCTCTGTGCAGGAAAAGGAATAGGCAAAATGCCCAAATACATTTTCTTTCCCAAGATCTCCAGCCTGAAACACAAGGCGCTTAAGAATTCCACATTTGACACCCGAGACCCAGCCAGCCAAGCCTAGAACAAGGACAGCAAAGACTGTGGAGAAGGGAAGTAGGAGCTGTCCCCCACTGCCATCCAGGCCTCCTTCCCTCCAGCTCTGGGAACTCACCGTGGGGGCAACAAGCATGAACAAAGACAAACACAGTCACTGCACCTCTTGTTCCAAAACTGGGCCCTTTACATTTATCTTGAAACCCCCTGGGCCACCAATCTCCCCTTCTCCCTCTCCTCACCTGCAAAACGCAGACACGACCTCATCACCAGCATTTCATCAACTGTTCAGTGAGAACCTACTATGGCCATGCAAGATCTTCTGGGCAGAATCCCTGCAGCCCCAGCCTGGAGCTCTGTCGTCCTGCCCTCATCCTGATGAAACCAGTACATACCCCGATAGTTCCTCCATCCCACCTCTACTGTGCATCACTACATTCAGGTAACTTCCAGGAGTCATTCCATCGTGGAGGCACAGAGGTTTCAACTGATGCCAACTCAAGTCACCACGGGCCACATGGAGCGTTGTGTTAGGAAGGATTCTGAGGCCCAATGTAGGCTCAGAAGGAAAGCATGCTGTCAAAATGGAGAAGTGATGGTGCCTCTGAGTTCTGGTTTATTTTATTTCAAAGCACTTACCAAAATCAAACTTAAACTCCTCATTTTGATACTGTGTGATCAAGGTATAATATACAAGCAAAAGAAGAGTGTGGTTGGACAGTTGAGTTTCAAAACTAACACCAGAGGGAATTCCCTGGTGGTCCAGTAGTTAGGTCTCTGTGCTTCCACAGCAGGGGGCACAGGTTTGATCCCTCATCCAAGCAGCAAAAAGAAAAAACTAACATCAGTGGAACCTCCTCTGTTTTGCTGTAGGTATGAAATTATTTCCTTTCCATGCCTTTCAAATACAAGGACTTTCTGCAATATACAAAGAGTGTTTACAAATATAATTTTAAAAAGATGACTGACAGAAAGGATTTTAATAAAATATTTAGACAATCCTCAAAAAAGAAGTACATCGGGCTTCCATAGTGGTAAAGAATGGTAAAGTGGTAAAGAATTCACCTGCCAGTGCAGGAGACACAGGTTCGATCCCTGGTACGGGAAGATCCCAGATGCCATGGGGGAACTGAGCCGGTGCGCCGCAACTACTGAGCCTGTGCTCTAGAGCCCAGGAGCCACAACTACTGAGCCCACACGCTCTAGAGCCCGAGCTCTGCAAGAAGAGAAGCCACCACAATGAGAAGCCTTCACACGGCTAGAGAGCAGTCCCCCGCTCGCTGCAACTAGAGAAAAGCCTGCACAGCAACGAAGACCCAACACAATCAAAAATAAAAAAAAAAAACAATTTTCTAAAGTATATCAATGGTCAATGAATCCAAGAGAAGGTATTTAGCTTCACAGCTAAAGCAACACAAAGCAAAGTGAGATGCCATTGGCGGGTGGCAGGGGGCGGGAGGGGCATCTATTTTAAAGTTAAATGAAAGCATTCTCACCTAATGTTGGTGCGCGTGGGCATTGGTGAAAGTTTCTGGAAGACCAATTTGGCTTCATCTATCAAAATGTAGGGCTTCCCTTGTGGCTCAGCTGGTAAAGAATCTGCCTGCAATGTGGGAGACCTGGGAAGATCCCCTGGAGAAGGGAATGGCTACTCACTCCAGTATTCTGGCCTGAGTCGAACACAGCTGAGCAACGTTCACTATCTGAACCTTGCACGCTAATGCTGAGTGAAATAAGCCAGACAGGGAATCCCTGGTGGTCCAGTAGTTAAGACTCTAAGCTTCTACTTCAGGGGGCACAAGTTCAATCCCTAAGGAACTAAGCTCATGCTGCGAAGAGCAGCCTAAATAAGTAATTATTTTTTTAAATCTATGGTGTTAGAAGTTGGAATAGAGGTGACCTCTTTGGAGGGGTCCAAGGGAGCCTTTGCCATGGTGATAATTACATAGATACATGCATAATGTGAAAATATACCGAGCAATTTCTTTAAGATCTGTACTCTTTGGGATATGTAAGTTATATCTCAATTTTACAGGTTATTTTTGCTAGTCTAGCTCATACTAGTGAGCATATGCTACTTTCCATGCACAAAAACCACAATATATTAAAAATACTCAAAAAGACAAGCCATAAATATAGTCTTACCATGAGCATGTATTACTTGCACATATATATAGAAAATATATAAAAACACATTTTAAAATCTCTTAAGTATATATTCAGTTCAGTTCAGTCGCTCAGTCGTGTCTGACTCTTTGCGACCCCACGCATCGCAGCAAGCCAGGCCTCCCTGTCCATCACCAACTCCCAGAGTTTACCCAAACCCATGTCCATCAAGTCGGTGATGCCATCCAACCATCTCATCCTCTGTCGTCCCCTTCTCCTCCTGCCCCCAATCCTTCCCAGCATCAGGGTCTTTTCCAATGAGTCAACTCTTTGCATGAGGTGGCCAAAGTACTGGAGTTTCAGCTTCAACATCAGTCCTTCCAATGAACACCCAGGACTGATCTCCTTTAGGATGGATTGATTGGATCTCCTTGCAGTCCAAGGGGCTCTCAAGAGTCTTCTCCAACACCACAGTTCAAAAGCATCAGTTCTTCGGCGCTCAGCTTTCTTTATAGTCCAACCCTCACATCCATACATGACCACTAGAAAAACCACAGCCTTGACTAGACAGACCTTTGTTGGCAAAGTAATGTCTCTGCTTTTAAATATGCGATCTAGGTTGGTCATAACCTTCCTTCCAAGGAGTAAGCGTCTTTTAATTTCATGGCTGCAATCACCATCAGCAGTGATTTTGGAGCTCAAAAAAATAAAGTCTGACACTGTTTCCACTGTTTCCCCATCTATTTGCCATGAAGTGATGGGACCAGATGCCATGATCTTAGTTTTCTGAACATTGAGTTTTAAGCCAACTTTTTCACTCTCCTCGTTCACTTTCATCAAGAGGCTCTTTAGTTCTTCTTCGCTTTCTGCCATAAGGGTGGTGTCATCTGCATATCTGAGGTTATTGGTATTTCTCCCGGCAATCTTGATTCCAGACACAAAATAGAAATATCTCTTTTAGAGTGAGCACGTATTACTTTTATGTATATGGACAATACAGTATGAAAGGAAAATGGAAGACCAGACTCTTGAGAGAGTAGAGCTCCTCCAGCCTCTGCCTCCTGCACCCCCCCGCCCCCCGACGTGCAAACTGGTTCCCTCCTTTGTGCCTGGCCTTGGAGAAATCTGCACTGCTCCCCAGCCCGCCCCATGCCTCCATCTAGCCTGCCCTCCTGGCACTTGGCCACCAGCTTCAGGGCAAGAGTCATTTCTAAATACTTGCACTTGAGAAATTGAGATCAAAAGGAATTCTTGCTTGTGTTCTTCCAGAGGCCTCGTCCAGGGGCAGGCCTCAGCCACACAACTCTGCATTGCTGGAGACGGAGGAAAACGGCTCTGGGGGGTTCCTGGGAGGCTTCCAGGACATCGGAGGAGATTTCCGGCGACCCACTACAGTTGGAAGGGCAGGAGAGCTCAGGATGAATCCAGGCGAGACCCCAGCTGTGTTAAGATCAAGATGATTTTCCTGGCTATTCTTGACAGCTGCAAAGTCAGTCCCAGAGGGGCCCGGGAGAAGAGCCCTGGGCACCTGTGTGGACGATCAGGAAAATCAGGTCTGGGTGGTAGGAAGTGTATAGCTCTTCCTTTCTCTCAGGCTGTCTCACTGGTTAGATAATCAGTGGGTCCGCTGATCTGATCCAGGAGGAAATAGGAGAAAGGAAGCTCAGCTCTCTTCCCAGCACAGGGCTTCTGGGCTCCGGCTGCCACCAGATGTTGGCTGTTTCATTCCTAAGTGAAACCACCAGTGTCTCTCCGCTCAGAAACAAGCCCCGGGAAGGTGAGGACCACTTGGCACTTTGTCATCCGCTGCATCTTTCAGCTGGAAGCCGGATCATCTATCTAACTCAGACCAGAAGCATCTCCTTTTTTCAAAGGAGGGAAGCTGAGATGCGGTGGGATTGCATACTCCCAAAGACACGCAGGGCTGCTGAGGGGACCACAGGCTCCCCCTGCCCATTCCTACTCCCTAGAAGCCATGGCCAACCTGTGCTACAAAAGCTGGACACCACAGAGAACAACAGAAGGAGGAGCCGAGATGTAGAAGAGTGACCAGTCCTGATCTAAGAGAAGCTCAACATGCCATTTGAGCCAGAGCTGTCTCATGTGTTTTGACTTGAGTTTAAAAAACGTGGTGGGAGGACTTCCCTGGTGGTCCAGTGGTTAAGAATCTGCTTTCCAATGCAGGGGACGCAGGTTCCACTGCTGGGGGCATGGGTTCAATCCCTGGTTGAGGAACTAAGATCCCACATGCCACGTGGTGTGGCCAATAAATAAATAAAAACAAAGAAAGAATACATCATAATAAAAAAGAAATTTTTAAAAATTTTAGGGCTTCCCTGGTGGCTCATCGGTAAAGAATCCACCTGACAGAGGCAGGGGACAGGAATTCGATCCCTGGTCTGGTAGGATCCCACATGCTGTGGAGCAACTAGGCCCGGGCACTACAATTATTGAGCCTGTGTTCTGGATCCCAGGAGCCACAACTACTGAGCCCAACTACTGAAGCCCACGCACCCTAGAGCCTGTGCTCCACAACAAGCGAAGCTGCTGCAATGAGAAGCCCACACACCACAATTAGAAGCCCCCACTCTGCAACCAGAGAAAAATCCTGCACAGCAAACAAAGACCCAGCACAGCCAAAAATATCTAAATAAACATCATTTTTTAAATGGCAAGATTATTTTTAATTTTTAAAAAATTAGACACATGACAGGTATTTCCAATGTCAGATTGACCAACCCTCCTCTTTGTGCCGGATTCTCCTGGGTTTAGCACTGAAAGGCTCTCACACCAGCTGTGTTCGTTTCCTAGAACTGCTGTTAACAAATTACCACAATCTGGAGGGCGTAAGACAGCAAAAAGCTATTGTTCTGGAGGCCAGCAGTCTGAAATCAAGGTTGGCAGGCTGTTTTTTCACTGGAGGCTGAGAGAGAGAGAGAGAGTCCATCCTTGCCTTGTCCAGCTTCTGTGTTTACTAGCAATCCTTGGCTTGTAGACTCCTCACTCCAGTCTCCTCATTGCCAGCATACAGCCTTCTCCCTGTGTCTGTGCTCCAAATCTCCCTCTCCTTCCTCTCATATCAGAACACCTGACATAGGATTTAGGGCCCAGATGAAATCCAGGGTGATCTCATCTCAAGATCTTTGATTTAATCACATCTTTTATCGGAGACCCTTTTTTTCAAATAAAGCCACCTTCACAGCCACAAGCAGAGGTGAAGCACTGATACACTATACACTAAACATGAACCTTGAAAACACGCTGCTCAAGTGAAAGAAACTAGACACAAAAGGCCACATACTGTATGATTCCATCTTTATGAAATTCTAGAATAGGCAGTTCCATGGAGAGAAGGTCGACTGGTGGTTTCCAAGGGCTGGGGGGGAGAGGAGAAGAGAGATAGATTGCTGATGGACTCAGAGTTTCTTTTGGGAATGGTGGGAGTGCTCTAAACCGATTGTACAGCCTTATTAATAGACTAAAAAGATGAACACTTTAAAATGGTGAATTTAGAAGTGCGCTCAGCGGCCCCGCGGATCTGTCTCTTGCTTCAACAGTGCTTGGACGGAACAGACCCAGGGACGCCCCTTGCTCCAGCCTCCGACCACCCTCCAACCTTTTTTCCAGTCGCAACCTCCAGAGTCAGCCACTCAGCTGTCCGCGATCACCGGGACCAGCCACCATTTTTTAACTCCTTATTACCGACCAATCACGAGCTCCCAGATTCGTCAGCATTTTTCTACCGAGGTGGAGGCCGCCGTCAACCGCCTGGTTAACATGCAACTGCGGGCCTCCTACACCTACCTCTCTCTGGGCTTCTATTTCGACCGCGACGATGTGGCCCTGGAGGGTGTGGGTCACTTTTTTCGCGAACTGGCCAAGGAGAAGCGCGAGGGCACGGAGGGTCTCTTGAAACTGCAAAACCAGCGTGGCAGCCGCGCCCTCTTCCTGGACGTGCAGAAGCCATCTCAAGATGAGTGGGGTAAAACCCAGGACGCGATGGAAGCCGCTCTTCTCGTAGAGAAGAACCTGAATCAAGCCCTGTTGGATCTGCATAGCCTGGCTTCTGCCCGCGGACACCCCCACATCTGTGACTTCCTAGAGAACCACTTCCTAGATGAGGAAGTGAAACTCATCAAGAAGATGGGTGACCATCTGACCAACCTCCGCAGTCTGGCTGGTCCCTAGGCTGGGCTGGGCGAATATCTCTTCGAAAGGCTCACCCTCAAGCACGACTAGGAGCTTCTGGAGACCAGTGGCCTTTGAAGAACCCACCTAACATCAGGGCTGCCTGAAGCCCCTCTCTGCAGCCACTAGGCAGCTTTTTAACACCCTGGAGCCCTCTCTCAAGCCTTGGACCAAATGGAAACAATAAAGCTTTTTGCAGCATAAAAAATAAATAAATAAAAAATTTTTAAAAATGCTGAATTTTATCTTGGTGAATTATGTATGTATTTTTTTAAATGTGAGAGCAAAATAAAGGACATCTATGGGCCAGGTTCCACTTGAGAGCAGCAATTTTCAGCCCCTACCCTAAGCAGAAGTCCCCTGCCCGGGCACTTGTGCCAGCTGGATTCACTTTTTGCTGTTCCAGCTCTAAGACAAAAGTGTGAGCTAGAATTCTCCGATACGGTGCTATTGGTGGTGGGGAGTCACCGACCTTTTCGGAAAGCCCTCAGTATCAAGAACAACAGAAATGATTGTACCCTTTGATCCTAAGATTCCCTCCAAAAAACATACTATACAGAAATAATTCAAATTACAAACTGTTTTCTATTCAGGGATGCTTGTCACAGCATTATTTATTCAATGTTAAAATAACTGGAAATAATCTAACCACCCAACAATATGCAGAGATCCAATAGATCATAGGGTGTCAGCAAAGAGGAGCCTGGCCTCCATCACTTATACGGTGTCATATGGGCAAGTGAGGTGGATAGAATAATGGCCCCCAGAGATGCCCACATCTGAAAGCCCTAGGCTGTGAATATACTGCCTTACAAGGCAAAAGTGACTGTGCAGATGTGATAAAATTAAGGGCCTTGAGATGGGAGATGGTCCCAGATTATCCGATGGGCCCGTGTGATCATAGAGGTTCTTCTAAGTGAAAGAGAAAGGCAGGAGTGTGGGAGTCAAAGGAGGAGATGTGAGGGGGGAAGCAGAGGTCAGAGGAAGCAACAGACAATGCTCCAAGGCTGACCCGAAAGATGCAGGAAGGGGCTACAAGCCAGAACAGGAAATTTAAAGTTGCTAGAGTGGGAATAATAATTTTATTAATACCTGCTTCTTGGACTAGTGTGAGACAAGGATTAAACAAGATGACCTCTGTAAAGTGTTGTCATGGTCCCTAGCACAGAAGTGATCAATAATGATAATTAGCCTGCAATAACTGTGCAATCATGTAAAGTTACGTTTGCAAAGAATTTTTGTTTTTATGGAGAAATGCTCATGGTATAACATTAAGTGACGACAGGATAAAGATCATAAACCATATATCATCTATGTACAAAGTAAAGAAAAACAATTATTTAAGTATATTAACGTTGCCCTTTCCTGGGTGATCTTTATTCTATCTAAATATGCATGTATCTTTTAAACCTTTAACATTTATTCAGTGGGTTTATTTATTTGTTTGGCTGCATCGGGTCTTATTTGCAGCATGTGGGATCTAGTTCCCTAACCAAGGATCGAACCCCGGCTCCCTGAATTGAGAGCAAAGAGCCCTAGCCACTGAACCACCAGGGAAGTCCACTGTTCATGTATTTTCTGTGGAATATGTTTTACTTTTATAATCAGGAAAAATGTGTTGGTTTTCCAAATGGGGCTGCTGGAACAAAGTTTCCTCCCCTCCTTTCGGGGTCTCTGCTGATGGCCAAGGCTGCCCACATGAAGTTGACCCACCCTTGAGCAGGCTTATATCTCTACATCTTCAACATTAGTTGCTAAATGCTTCTGTAGTATCGATTTTTTAAATTGTTGACAACCTGATGGTGAAAATAGATATTGTAATAGATATTTTAATTTGCATTTATTTGATTATTCCTGGGATGGGGTCATCTTTCCAGGTATTTGCCATCTTAATTTCTTTTCTGCGAATTGCCTCTTTATGTCTCTTAGTGCATTTTTCCCTTGGGATCTCTTTTTTAATTTCTATTTTTTAAATTGAAGTAGAGTTGATTTACAATGTTTCAGGGGTACAGCAAAGTGATTAAGTTATACATAAATATACATATGTACTTTTTTTTTCAGATTCTTTTCCATTATAAGTTATTACAAGATACTGAATATAGTTCCCTGTGCTATACAGTAGGTCCTTCTTTGTTTTGTACACGGTAGTGTGTATCTCTTTTATTTCTTTAAGGAATAAAGGATGGATAATAACATACTAGGAGAAGGAAATGGCAACCCACTCCAGTATTCTTGCCTGGCGAATCCCATGGACAGAGGAGTGTGGCAGGCTATAGTCCATGGGGTCCCAAAAGTCAGACACGACTTAGCAACTAAACCACCACCATCCATTTATTTCATTTTTCTCACTACCTTTTCACAATAAAAACTGTCAAACATACAGTAAAGCTGAAAGAAGAGCTCATGAATATCTGGGTGGTGGTGGTGTTGTTTAGTCGCTAAGTCACGTCTGACTCTTTGCAATCCCAAGGACTATAGCCTGCCAGGCTCCCCTGTCCATGGAATTCTCCAGGTGAGAACACTGGAGTGGGTTGCCATTTCCTTCTCCAGAGGAATATCTGGGTACTCTTAACCAAATTCTCAGCATTTTGCCACATTTGCTTTGTCAATTTGTTTTTGCTGATTCATATAAAAAGAAACTGTAGGTATTGATGGCATTTCGCCCCTGAATACCTCAATATACATCACCTGAGAACCAGCACCACCTCCTACCTAGCTGGAAAATGGTAATCACACCTGATAAAATGAAAAAAAAATTCTCCATGTCCCCTAACAGTCTGTCAAGGTTCAAATTTTCCCAGCTACCCTCAAGGTTTCCTTTTCAAACCAAGACCCAACCAAGCTTCAGCACTTCATTTGCTTTTTAATGTATCTTTATAGTTATTCAGCTTTTTTTATTTTAATGCCATGCCCTTTCAACAAGTCCAATTCAATGGTCTTGTGGAACGTCCCACATCCTGGTTTTGTCTGATGGCTTCCTTGCAAGGTATTTTACCTGTTCCAAGGTTACGTGTTTTTTCTGAAAGTGAGAACGGGATCCAGATGCTCCACTAGATTCAGACTAAATCTTTTTGGCAAGAATGCATCCTTGGAGTGTCATTTGTTTTTTCCTTTGTTCTTGGTGTTTTCTTGTGCATAGAAGTCTAAATCCAATCAAGCTTTTTTCCTTTAACAGAAATGGATTTTGTATTATGCTTAGAAAAGACTTCCCATGAGTAAACAAATTTCTCTTTTCTATATTTTCTTCTGTGATAGGAGAAATCACAAGAATTCTGCCTGTGATAGCCTTACCTCTTTCTAATTTAACCTTTTATCCATCTGATACTTTTTTAGTTTACTCCAATACTTTGGCCACCTGATGCAAAGAGCCAACTCATTGGAAAAGACTCTAATGCTGGGAAAGATTGAAGGCAAAAGGAGAAGAGGGCGGCAGAGGATGAGATGGTTAGATACCATCACTGACTCAATGGACATGAATTTGAGCAAATTCCAGGAGTAATGAAGGACAGGGAAGGCTGGCGTGCTGCAGTCCATGGGGCTGCAAAGAGTCAGACACGACTCAGCAACTGAACAACACCACAAAGTGTATAATTTTATCATTTTTTTTCCTAAAAGATTACCAATTAGTCTGTCACCTCTC
This sequence comes from Okapia johnstoni, assembly GCA_024291935.2. Lineage (NCBI taxonomy): Eukaryota > Metazoa > Chordata > Mammalia > Artiodactyla > Giraffidae > Okapia > Okapia johnstoni. Next base: position 10,092,568 of record CM044306.1, read on the forward strand.
ATTGCCTGACCATCCCCCTCACAGTGATTCCAATGTCACTAATCATCAGGGGCTCATAGTCCTCTCTATGAGTTTCCTAGGGCTGCTGTAACAAAGTATGGCAAACTACATGAATTAAAACCACAGAAATCCACCCTCTCACAGTCCCAGACACCAGAAGTCTGAAATCAAGGTGTCAACAGGGGCACATCCCCTCTGAATTTCTAGGGGAGGACTCTTCATTGCCTCTTCCAGCTTTGGGTGGTTGCCAGCTTTTCTCAAAGTTGACATTTTGCATCATTATAGCACAATATCACAACCAGGAAATTGACCTTGGTACAGTCCACAAACCCTTTCAGATTTCTCCAGTTTCACTAGTTTCTGCTTTGGAGGATATAGCTTAAATACAATAAAATACACCCATTTTATTTTTTATTTTGTGGCCACACCACGGCACATGGGGGATGTTAGTTCCCTGACCAGGGATCTAACCCTTGCCCCCTGCACTGGAAGCAGGGAGTCTTAACCACTGGACCATCAGGGAAGTCCCAAAACACACCCATTTTAAACAGTTATTCTATCAGTTTTAGTAAATGTATATAGTTGTGCCACCACTACCATAATTAAGTTTTAGGATACAGAAGATGATAGAGGAAAAGACCAGAGTGAAGGGTCCCCAAGCTTTCTTACAGATATTTTTTATGTAAGACACACACATTCCTTGAGCAGACATGATTTTTTTAAATAAGCAAGAATTAGATAAATGCATTTCCAGCCTTTTCTGGACATAGTTAACAAACATGGAATCATTTTGTATATATATCATTTGTGTATATATAACTTTATAACCTGCTTATTAAAAAAAAAAAAACTTAACACGTTTATCTGCCCAGGACAAGAAAAAAAATTCTACAGCACTTTTTATGACCATCAGGCATTCTGTTGTATGGCCATCCCATGAGAGAGGCGGAGGAAATCCCTAGGACAGCAAAGACTCTAGGACCACATCCCCAGTTCAGTTTGGGGAGCATCCTGCCAAAAAAACTGGCGAAGTGCCTTCTGCAGACAACCCCCACCTCCACGCCTGGCTCAGGCAGCCACTGATCTGCTTCCTGTGTCTGTAAATTTTGCCTTTTCTTGAATTTCATAGAAATGAAAGCATATATATATATATATATATGTATGTATGTATGTATGTATGTATGTATGTAGTCTTTTGTGTCTGGCTTCTTTCACTGAGCAGGAGACGCGGAGATGTGTCCACATTGTTTCTTTCATCAGTAATCCTTTCCTTTCAGTTGCTGAGCAGCCATCCCTAGAATGGCCCTACCAAAACTTGTTTATCCATTGACCAGCTGACGGGCATTTGGCTATTTTGGATGAAGCTGCTATGAGCCCTCGGGTACACGATTCATGTGGACATATGTTTTCAATTCTCTTGGATAGATACGTAGGGGGATTTCCGGGTCATATGGTAAGTGTCTATGTAGCTTTTAAGAAACTGCCAAACTGATCCCCAGAGCGGCTGAACCATTTTGCCTTCCCACCAGCAGTGCGTGAGGGTTCCAGTTTCCCCACACCCTCACCAGAACTTGCTATTGGCAGTCCTCCGAATTGTATCTGCTCGGCGGAGGTGCAGTTTTAATGTGTGTGTCCCTAATGAGCTGTGACATGGAGCATCTTTGGAGGTGCCTGTTGACATGCTGATGTCTGCTTCTGGGATGTGTTTGTTTAGACTCTTTCTAGACAGCCCCCCTTTTGGGTTAGTCTCCTGTTTTATTACCTCGTGATCAGAGAATGGGGCCCATCTGGTTTCTACTTTTGGAATCTGATATCCTTTGTGGCCTAGAACATCAAGTTTTACAAATGTTTGACAGGAAGTTGAAATGAGTCTTGGGTTGACGGGAGGGGCAGAAACCCAACTCATACTAGCGCGGGCCGCCAAGGGGATGTCCAAGCAAGGAAGACCCAAGTGGATCCCGATACTTCAGGTCTGTCCCAAGTTTCCCACTATTTTTCTCTATTTCTTGCTCTCTCCTTCTTACCTTCTTCTCTCTGTGTGCTGACTTCAATATCTCTCAGCAGACGCACTTATCCCCCAGGGGGTGGGGGGTGGGCAGGGAGGGGACATGATGGATATCCCTCCAATTTAGCCACCTCAGAGGAAGCAAGATCCTTCTGCAGGATCCTTAGGGGAAGGCCAGGGGAGGGCTGTAACAGCCCCTGCTTGAGTCACAGCTGTCCCCAGGCCAGGAGCTGCATAAGCTCCCAGGACCAATGTCCAGCTCCACTGCCAACACACACAGCTACACGGGGAAGGTGAGGGTCAGCACCCCAAAGGAAGGTGGGTGTTCTCCACATAATCAGAGTTAGAGAGCAAAGCATACAAATACATCCTGCCTGGGAAAAAAGATGTTCCATCAAGACATCAAGAGAGTAAGGGCATGATTCTCCAAGGCCTCACCCCTTCATGCCTCCTGGGTCTATGACTTCTCAGAAAGATGCATGAGAGTCTCAGCTGCAACTGTTCTCTCCTTCAAGCTTCTAGTTGTGACATTACTTGTGGCATTTTATTTATTTATTGGCCACTGCATGTGAGGTCTTAGTTCCTTGACCAGGGATAGAACCCATGCCCCCTGTATTGGGATCATGGCATCTTAGCCACAGATGGCCAGGGAAGTCCCTACTTGCTGCATTTTAAAGCTACCTCTCTGCATTCAAATTTATAAACAGAAAAACTCACTGGGCTGTAACTTTAATAAAGTTGCAACAGCTTTCTTTGTCCCAGTGAGAGATTTTTTTAAGGATTTTTTGAAAAATTAAACCAGCACCTCTTCACTTTTCTTCCTTCTCATAATTTCTCCCTCCCTTGCTCAAAAGGTCTGTTCTTCCCAAGTCTGCCCCTACTCACCCTCACCACCCACCTGTCCAGATTTGAGAGTCTGAGTTCAGAAATGCTGACAATAAGAATACTATGTACTCATCACAGAAATCTTGGAAAATATAGACAGGTATAAGAAGGAACAAAAGGGCTTCCCTGGTGGTCCAGTGGTTAGGAATCCGCCTTGCAATGAGGTGGACACTGGTTCAATCCCTGATCTGGGAAGATCCCACATGCCGCAGGGCAACTAAGCCCATTTGCCACAACTACTGAGCCCATGTGAGGCAACAACTGAAGCCCATGCACCTTAGAGTCTGTGCTCCACAACAAGAGAAGCCACCGCTATGAGAAGCCCACACACCACAACTCGAGAGTAGCCCCCGTTACCCACAGCTAGAGAAACCCCACACACAGCAATGAAGACCCAGCAGAGCCTAAATAAATAAAGAAACACTATTTTTTAAAAAAGGAAAACTAACTTCAATCTCACAAAGTATTTTTATTTCTCTCCACTTTCTTCCATGCACACATACAGACATTTTTATAATATTGAGACCACACTGTATGTGTTTATCTAATCTGCATTTTTCATCTAACATTACACATGGCTTCCACCATGTCATTTTAAAAGATCTTCTAAAACTTCTTCTAAAACTTGGATTTTAAGAATCGTAGAGAATCTCCTTGCATGAGCACAGGACACTCCATTTAACTCAACTACCCACTGATGCTGAGCTATTTCCAATTGATTTATAAGCTCTACTGCAATGAACAAATCAAGACATAAATAAATGTTTTAGTGCATCTCTGATTTTTTTTTCTTAGAGATCAGAGATGTGACTCCACCTGGCATCTTGGTCACACTTGCTACAATGGTGTGTGTGTGTGTGTGTGTGTTGGTCTTTCAGCTGTGTCCGATTCTTTGCAACCCCATAGACTGTAGTCCTCCAGGCTCCTCTGTCCATGGAATTCTCCAGGCAAGAGTACTGGAGTGGGTTGCCATTCTTCTCCAGGGGATCTTCCTGACCCAGGAATCGAACCTGGGTCTCCTAAATCGCAGGCAGATTCTTTACTGTCCGAGTTTAGGCAGATGTTAATCAAAGGGCATGAGTGGTGTGAAGGATCTGGAAACGCAATGGCAAATTGCTTTCCAGAAACAGTGAAACCATTTGCATCCCTACCCACGCCGCGTGAGGGCTGGTTTCACATTCTCACTCAACTTTTACCAGGGCCTTTTAAACTGATTTAATTTAATTGAGGACTTGAGGGGTTAAAAATCACTAATAACCCTAACCTCCAACCCAAATGAGGCTGTGGACCCTGCTCTGCTGTCACTGTTGCCTCTGGTCCCTGCCAGCCTTGTTCCCCGCTCCTTCAGGGTGGCCTAACACAGTGCCTGACCAAGAGAGCCACTCAAAAACTATCTGCTGTGTGTGTGGTCTCATAACCACTTCTGAACCCAAAATTCACCTTGCAAATTCCCATCTGCATGCATCCTCACTATTCTGTTCCATTCTTGTCTATGAATCTCAGTTTCAGTTCAGTCATTCAGTCGTGTCTGACTCTTTGCAACCCCATGGACTGCAGCATGACAGGCTTCCCTGTCCATTGCCAACTCCCAGAGCTTGCTCAAACTCATGGCCATCAAGTCGGTGATGCTATCCAACCATCTCATCCTCTGTCGTCCCCTTCTCCTCATGCCCTCAATCTTTCCCAGTGTCGGGGTCTTTTGCAAGGAGTCAGTTCTTCACATCAGGTGGCCAAAGTACTGGAGTTTCAGCTTCAGCATCAGTCCTTCCAACGAATACTCAGGACTGATTTCCTTTAGGATGGAATGGTTGGATCTCCTTGCAGTCCAAGGGACTCTCAGGAGTCTTCTCCAACACCACAGTTCAAAAGCATCAACTCTTCGGTGCTCAGCCTTCTTTATGGTCCAACTCTCATATCCATACATGACCACTGGAAAAACCATAGCCTTGACTAGACGGACCTTTGTTGGCGAAGTAATGTCTCTGCTTTTAAATATGCGATCTAGGTTGGTCATAACCTTCCTTCCAAGGAGTAAGCGTCTTTTAATTTCATGGCTGCAGTCACCATCTGCAGTGATTTTGGAGCCCAAGATAATAAAGTCTGTCACTGTTTCCATTGTTTCCCCATCTATTTGCCATGAAGTGATGAGACTGGATGCCATGATCTTTGTTTTTTGAATGCTGAGTTTTAAGCCAGCTTTTTCACTCTCCTCTTTCACTTTCATCAAGAGACTCTTTAGTTCTTCTTAGCTTTCTGCTATAACGGTGGTGTCATCTGCGTATCTAAGGTTGTTGATATTGAATTTGTGGGTATTGTAGGTACTGTCTACTAAAGTTGTGGGTATACTGACATGCCATTTATTCTGGGACACATGCTCCCACCCAGCAACGTTCACACTAGGACATGAGGTTCTAGAAAGCACTTGTATTAAGTGAAAGTTGCTCAGAGGTGTCCGACTCTTTGTAACCCCAAGGACTATATAGTCCATGGAATTCTCTAGAGAATACTGGAGTGGGTAGCCTTTCCCTTCTCCAGGGGATCTCCCCAAGCCAGGGATTAAACCCAGGTCTCCCACATTGCAGGCAGATTCTTTACCAGCTGAGCCACCAGGGAAGCCCAAGAATACTGGACGGGTAGCCTATCCCTTCTCCAGAGGATCTTCCCAACCCAGGAATCGAACCGGGGTCTCCAAGAAATATGAAATGGCGATGTTGACAGCAGCCCCTTTCACTTATCAGCCTGGACATGTAAAATAGATTTCCTCCCCAGAGAGGAATAGCCTATAAAAATACCTCAAAAGACAGTGGCCACCACCGTCAGCACTGAGAGTTATTTGAAATGCTCTCGAAACCTGTGAGAACATGCCCAGCCAAAGGACATGGCCATGCATTGCGATTAGCGTTTCAACATGTTTTGTTTCTGCAGTCGCCGTGGACACTCATGCTGCAGGCCTGCATCCCTCTCAAAGTCCAGCAAACAGAAAAACTTGGTTCTTTAAACAAATGCTACTCTTTGCTGCAAGAGCTAAACATGGGGACAACTCACCATCTGTGAATCGGGATCTAGTTATATCAACGATACATCCAACTTCGAAATATCATGGAGAGATTAAAAGGAGCCAGGTAGATCTAAGCACTTGATGGGACCTATAACCTTCAAGCCATACAGCTAAGAGGGAAAAAAAGCAGCATGCAGAACAGCCTTAGTGCACTACCATCCATGTGATCAAAAGAAACCAGTGGGACCTTGAGGCAGGAGGAAATGCTCCACGCATCCTTGCTGGTTCAGGTGTCCCTGGAAGAAAACCTAGGAAGGGGTAGAGTTTGTTGCTTCCAGAGTGAAGAATCAGGCTGCTGGGGACAGGAAGGGGAAAGGGAGTTTATCAGTATCTGTCTGAAATGGCAACCCACTGCAGTATTCTTGCCTGGAGAATCCCACAGACAGAGGATCCTGGCAGGCTATAGTCCAGAGGCTTGCAAAGAGTCAGACATGACTAAGCATGCACATACACACACACACACACACACACACACACACACACACACACACACTGAACCGTTTGGCAGCAGGGCATGTCTCACTCTCCTTGCTGAGTCAACAGCCATGAAGGTCCTCAGTGGTGGAGGAACAGAGCTGGAGGCTGGGGGCCTGGCGAGATGCTGCCCAGCAAAAGCAGGGAATCAGCCTCGGACACATCAAACTGGATATTCCCGTCATCCTCTGGGCCACCCCATGCTTACCTGCAATGTGGAATTTTCTCAGTGTGTTCTGATTTAACATTCCTAGCCTCCAAATGCAATTCCTCTGATTATCATTGAGACGTTTGCCAACAAGAAGCAGGAAAATGGCTTTTTCAAAAAAATGTGTGTCCTGGGGACTTCCATGGTGGTCCAATGGCTAAGACTCCAGGCTCCCAATGCAGGGGGCCTGGGTTCAATTCCTGGTCAGGGAACTAGGTCCCACATGCTGCAACTAAGACCCAGTGCAGCCAGGTAAATAAATAAACACTTAATACTAAAAATTTAAAAATAAAATGAAAAATGTGTGTCCTTTGGACTTATCTTCATAGTCTCTCACCAAAGCAACAGGATTAAAGACAGGAACGTAAATCTCTTGTCTTGTGAGACCTGAGCAACATTTCTTTGTTTGGGTTCTTTTAGACAAGAAGTAATCCAGCTAATGAAGGGAGTGAAACAGAGCATACATTTGATTCAGAGGGGGTTTGCAACCCAATTCTCAGATCCATCATTCCTGAAACCCCTGGGTTTATCAATGGTACCCAAAAGATGTATAGAGGATGTTCACGATCACCTCCAGCATCCAGGGAGAACAATTAGCAACCTCATGATGTATATTTGTTTACCGCTTTGAATCTCCAAACTAATTATTGATTTTTAAGTAAGGGCTTCACACTAAATTTTTAAACTTTTAAGTGTAAGTTATTGTTAAATTTGTGAAAATAATGGATTTCGCACTGGGAAACTGCACTCATAAAATCTTTTTTACGCTCGAACAATCCTGTACCAGGCGAAGATCTTGAAAAAAAGCAGATGTGGGATGTGCAACAGACATGACTAATTTGTGTTTGAGTGCCACTGAAACCAGCTAAGCATTAAACACTTTCAGAAATGCCCTAGACAGACTTACACTTCCTGGAGTTGCTGAGAATGGGGGACAGAAGCAACCCCATCTACCTGGGGTGAAAGTCTAAATCAGTGCAGGACCTTGGGGCACACTTTGGCAACAGCCAACAAAAAACATGTAGACTCATTGTCCTTCAGTACATTATCTAGGCATGCTATCCCAGAGATCTGCTAGCATCAAAGATAGAGATGTTCGACCAGTCATCATGAGGATGTCATCATGAGGATGACAATGGCCATCCTCAAAAAGTCTACAAACAATAAATGCTGCAAAGGATATGGAGAAAAGGGAACCCTCCTACACTGTTGGTGGCAACGTAAATTGGTGCACCCGCTATGGAAAACACTATGAAGTTTCATTAAAAAAGACTAAAGATAAAGTTACCATACGATCCAGCAATCCCACTCCTGGAGAAAATCTCATATCCAGAGAAAATTCTGATTCAAAAAGATACATACACTCCAGTGTTCACAGCAGCACTATTTACAATACCAGGACATGGAAGCAACCTGAATGCCCATCGACGGATGAATGGATAAAGAAGACGTGATACATACACACAATGGAATACTACTCACCCACAAAAATGAATTAAATGATGCCATTTGCAGCAACATGGATGAACCTAGAGATTATCATACTAAGCGAAGTCAAGTCATATAGAGAAAAACAAATATCATATGATATCACTTATATGTAAAATCATAAAAAAAGTGATATAAACGAACTTATTTATGAAACAGAAAGAGACTCACAGACATAGGAAACAAACTTACGGTTACTAAAGGGGAAACAGGGGGCAGGGATAAACCAGGAGTTTGAAATTAGCAGATACAAACTATTATATATAATATAGATAGGGGCTTCCTTGATGGTCCAGTAATTAAGAATCTGCCTTGCAATACAACAGACACTGGTTCCATCCCCGATCTGGGAAGATCCCACATGCCTCAGGGCAACCAAGCCTGTGTGCCACAACTCCTGAGCCTGCACTCTGGAGCCCGAGAGCCACGGCTACTGAAGCCTGTGCTCCTCATAACAGAAGTTACTGCAACAAGAAGCCCATGCACTGCAACTAGAGAGTAGCCCCCACTCTCTGAAACTAGAGAAAACCCGTGCAACAACAAAGACCCACCACAGCTACAAAATTTTTTTACGAAATAAAATAAATAACAAGGTTCAACTGTATCGCACAGGGCACTATATTCGATACCTTGCAATAAACTATAATGGAAAAGAATCTGAAAAAGAAAATACATACACATACACACACACACACATACACACATAACTGAATCGCTTTGCTATAAACTAGAAGCTAACGCAACATTGAAAATCAACTGTACTTAAGTTTCAAAACATAAAGATGTTCTCACTGCACTAATTGTAAGAAATCAGAATCATGGACTTACACGATTGCAGAATTAATAAATGACACTCTTTAAAAACAAAATCCATATACAATGGAGGTCTCTCAGAGGGTTGCGGTCTGGTCTCCAAAGTACAATCATAAAGGAGTTGGTTAATTGCCATTTCCTACCTCCTACAACAGTGTTCCTTAACCTCCCCAGGCTCCAGGATCCAGGTGAGTCCAGTCTGTGCTCGTGTTTAAGGGCCATGCAATAGGTTAGGCGGCCTGGGGCAGGTCCCAAGTGCTTGAAAGGCTTGAGCCCTGGAGGGCCTACTACGTGCCTGGCTGCCTCACCACTTCCAGATGTGGCCTGCCCGCCCCCACCAGGCGTGTATAGGAAATGGCAGGAATGGGCTTCACGGCCGCATGACCTGAAGCAATTTAGGATTTCTTCTCCTCTTCTAAAATCAGGGCTGGGACAGGCTGCCCTTTGTAAGAAGTGTTCTAAGCACTGTGAGCTGTAGTAGGCCTCTGGGGTCTCCAGGGTCAGGATCTCTGGGGGTGGGGCCCAAAGGTCAATATTTGCATTGTTTGCCCAGGGGATTCTCGGGCAAACTGAAAGCTTGAGAACTTCTGCAAGGGCCCTAACCGTGCTTATTTTAACTTGAGTTCTGATACATAAACACTGTGTGTCACGTACGTGTAATATTTATCCACTGCATATACAGAGTCAGCATCACATAACACAGCTCGCCTGTAAGTTACTTCCGTCTTGCAAATGTGAGGGGACCTGGTTGGGGGACAATTCAAGATCGTGCAATGTATTATATATATCCCAAGTTTCTCCCATGCAGACCATTGAGCGTGTATCTGGTGTGGATGGTGTTACTTATCCTTTCAGTCAACTCTGATTACAGTAACGAGACAGTATTTGTAGAAAAACTAAGAACTGTCCCAAAACTGTGTTGTAAGACATTGATCTTGTTCAGTCAACAAGAGTGTCTGACTCTTTTGCAACCCCATGGACTGTAGCCTGCCAGGGTCCTCTGTCCATGGGATTTCTCAGGCAAGATTAAGTGGGTGCCATTTCCTTCCTTCAATCCCAACCCAGGGATTGAACCTGCATCTCTTGTGTCTCCTGCATTGGCAGACAGATTCTTTACCATAGATGGTTGATGGTTTAGTCACCACGTTGTGTCCTACTCTTGCAATCTCACGAACTGTAGTCCGCCAGGCTCCCCTGTCCATGAGATTTTCCAGGCAAAAATACTGGAGTGGGTTGCCATTTCCTTCTCCAGGCGATCTTCCCAACCCAGGAATTGAACCCAGGACTTCCCTGGTGGCTCAGATGATAAAGCGTCTGCCTACAATGCGGGAGACCCAGGTTCAATCCCTGGGTCGGTAAGATCTCCTGGAGAAGGAAATGGCAACCCACTCCAGTATTCTTGCCTGGAAAATCCCATGGACAGAGGAACCTGGTAGGCTACAGTCCATGGGGTCACAAACAGTCGGACACAACTGAGCGACTTCACTCACTCACTCACTCCTGCATTGTAGGCAGATGCTTTACCGACTGAGCCACCTGGGAATTCCTTTGTAAGATGTTGCTAGCGTTATTTAGTTTTAACTGCCAAAGCTGACAGATCAAGGGTTTTTGCTTCATCTCAATTCCTGACTTTCCCATCAACTTGAGAATAATACTGTCATTCCGTCATTCACTTCGTGCCTCAGTATCTTTGCTTTCAGATCCATAAGGGCAGCATGAAAATATGTAACTTTTCTTAGTGGTATTTCCAACATTAATTAGTTCATATTTTTCATTGACACTGTCACTTGCATAGAAAAAATGGCATTAAATGGGGTATGTATGTTTACCTGTATGTCTGTATTATTAAATCTTTTTTGTATGTGTTTCAAACATTCTTAGACAGTAAAGCATAAATGGGAATGTAGATAAGTTATTCATGTTCCAGGATTAAGTAAGTACATTACTTTCTTAGAAAATATGTTTATAGTCCTTGCATTCCTAAGGGTGTATTCTGCCCAATACTGAACCACTAGCTGCGCTGTGCTGTGCTTAGTCACTCAGTAGTGTCCAACTCTTTGCGACCTCATGGACTGTAGCCCATCACGATCCTCTGTCCATGGGGATTCTCCAGCAACACTACTACTAGAGTGGGTTGCCATGCCCTCCTCCAGAAGATCTTCCCAACCCAAGAATCCAACCCAGGTCCCTGAATTGCAGGCGGATTCTTTACCATCTAAGCCACCAGGGAAGTCCTAACCACCAGCTTATGCGTGGCTATTTAAATTTAAGTTATTTAAAATAAAATAAAGGGGCTTCCCTGGCAGTCCAGCAGTTAAGACGCCACGGTTTCAATGTAGTGGGCTCGGGTTCAAGTCCTGTTTATGGAACTAAGATCCCACATGCCATGAGGTGCGGCAAAAAAAAAAAAAATTAAAACGTAATTCCTCAGCAGCACATTTCAAGTGTTCACTAGCCGCAGATGGCTGGTGACTAACACACTGAAGCACACGAACATAAGGCATTTCCAGCATTTCCATCCTCTCTGAAAGTTCTACTAGACAGCACTGTTATAGACTCTACACTATATCCAGTCATGTCTAGATGACAGCAAATGCTGGGTAACCATTTGTTGAATGAACAAGAAAATAATTAGCTCTAATTTGTCTTAATAATTCTTAAATGTGACAATCAAAACGGAATCAGCTTTAGCCCAAACCCATGTTTTGACTCAACTGGATTAGCTGGAATCATTCCTTGATTCTGCCAACTTCCAGTTTTGTTTTTAAGGAACACTTCACAAATTTTGGATCATACCTCACCCTATTTATCTGAGAATTTAATTCTAGTCAAATCTGTCACATTTGTTTCTCCCAATAAATCACCTAAACATTATTTGACCCAAACTGGGTAGCCCTAGTTGGATAGACAATATATGTACTAAATCTTCCAGGAAATCGATTTTTTCTTTTTCCCTAGTGAGTTAGGATCGAATTCTAGACAAATTTATTTCTCAGAGGAAGAAAGAATTCTCTTAAGTTCTCTTAAAAAAAAAAAAAAAAAAAAAAAAAAAAGCAGGTATCCCAGGATACCATGTATCATCAAGAGGAAAGTGGAAACTTCAGGGCAAAAACCTCACACCCAAGATGAATTCTGCGAAGAAATTTGAGTTGAAACTGATCCAGCTATTTGTAGGATTACAATAAATACACCTTTGGCATCAGCCTCACAATTGACTGCCTGGCTCCAGAAGCTGAGGATACAAAAGGAGCTAGAAATTGTACACAGCTCTCTTTATCTCAGGGGTGCAGGTTTTACCCCAAAAGCGGGGTTCCAGGCTGCAGCTCCTCCAAAGTAAGTAATCAAATCCCCCCCCAAGCAATCTTCCTCTTCCCCACCTCCTTTGCAAACAATATCTGAGTTTGCAAATGTCACCCAAGTTCCCTCCAGGATTATCAAAGGACTGTAACCTATTTAACCAAATAAACTGAAGAACATGCCAAAAACTGAAAGATGGGCTCCTGCAGTTCCAAATTTTCTTCAGTAGGCCTTTCCTGTTAAAACAGCAATAAAAGTACACTTCTCCTGCGGAATCTTTTATAAATATGGTTTTAATGATCAAAATTACATTGACAGTCTACTGTAACAAGAAACGACTTTTCGATTTGCTCAAATACATAGTACTTTGCAGCTGCGTCCAAGGGAAAAGTAAAACCAGAAAATGAATTTTGAGTTAAATTGTACTGATGTGAAAAAAGTTAGCACTAACTTTATTAACTTTAATAACGCTACCTTTATTACTCATTTGACTTGCTCTGATTCAACAGCTAAATGATTTAAGAAGAAAGTTGCTCATGGAACACTGCTCTCAACAGCATAAAAGGGTCACCGCCGAAGATGGCCCTACAGGACTCCAGGGCACCCCTACTAAACGCGATCCAGTCTCCTCTCCGCCGCATGCAACTGATCGAACGGATACCCACTGCCAAATCCTAGCGGGCCCATTAATGACTTAGCACCATCTCTTCAAATTTCGATCCCTTCCCCCCCCACGTTCATTTTCTTAAAATTATGAAACAAATATTTAAAGGTGCAGTTGCTTTCCCGCTACGTGCGCCCTAAACCTTGGGGGTTGTGTGCCACTCTTAACAACTTAAAGTAAGAAGGAAGAGCCGTTCGTTTTCAGCTGATTCATTTTCCTCTCTTGCCTCTGGGGGGGAAAGTTGGGCTGCTCCGTTTTTGCTGCCCACCTCTTCCCCTCGTATTTTGTCTCCTATTCCTTCCCCACCCCCCTTCCAGCCCGTTTCGCTCCCGCGCAAAACAGTCCGACCGCTCGAGACCAAGTTCAAAAATGCGGAGGGCACCTGGGCCCTCCGCGCTCCAAGCAGCGCCCCTCGGGGGCAGGGGCAGGAAGCAGCCGCCTTCGCCGCATCCCAACTTCCCCCCAATCGGGCCAGAACAATGGCTTTTTGCCCGGAAAACGAAGTTCGGCGGAGGCCGGGCGCGCCCCGCAGACCAAGCGGGACTCGGCCGGTGATCGCCAGGTCAGAAGAAGGGAGGCGCTTCCTTCTTCCTCGCTAGGGACCTGCCCCAGCTCGGTGGACCCCCGCGCGCCACCCGTGTCCCCCAGCCCAGCCAAACGAAGCGCGCGCGGGACCCCCGCCCCGGGCGCGAAGCCGAGCCCGCCGTGAACAATGCGCGCCCCGCCTCCTGGCACCGCCCCCGCGCGCTCATTGGCCCGCTCCGGAACAGGGCGGCCCGCGGGGGCGGGTGGCGGGCTGGGGCGCGCGGGGTTCAGCGGCGGTGCGCGTGCGCGGGGCGGGACTGCGCGGGGCGGGGGCGGTGCTTTGTGTGCGGCCGGCGGGGGGGCGCGCGGCGGCTGTGGCTGTGCGGGGAGCGGCGGGCGCCGCGGTCGGGGCGGGGCGCGCGGCAGCATGGAGGAGCTGAGCAGCGTGGGCGAGCAGGTCTTCGCCGCCGAGTGCATCCTGAGCAAGCGGCTCCGCAAGGTGCGTGCGGCCCGGCTCGCGCCCGCCCGCGCCCGCCCACCCCGGCTCACGCGCCTCTTGTCTCCCTGCAGGGCAAGCTGGAGTACCTGGTCAAGTGGCGCGGCTGGTCCTCCAAGTGAGTCCCCAACAATGCGGTTCCCGTCTTCCCGCCAGCGCCACCTCGGTGTGTGGTGGGAGGACGGCGTGGGTTCCTCGCCCGCGCCGTCGGGGGGGCGTCCGCGCGCCCGGCGGGAAGTTTGCGGGGGGCTCCGCGGGCTCCTCGGGTTTGGCGGTTAGGGGACGCCCAGCGTGCGCGGGGTGCCCTTTGTTTACAAGCTCGCGGGGCGCGGGGCTGGGCGGCCTCCCCGGAACCCCCTCCGGCCCGCCCAGCTCCGCTCCGGGCGCCCGGGCCGCCTCTCCCCACGCCCGGCCCGCGCCCCTCCGGGGCCGCGCGTTCCTCCCGCGCCCATTTGTTGCATACGCCCCCGCCCGCCTCAGCCGTCCCAGCGGGACTCCAGCCCCCCTCCTCTAGTCCGTATTTTCCCCGGCTGTAACCTGAGCTTTCTATTCATGGATGTAGGGCTCCTTTTTTTTTCCCTCTTAATGGGAGGGAGGGAACTTGGCATCCCGGAAGGGGCTCTATTTACAGGCGATTCGCGCAGACCCAGTTCCCCATTCTTCCCGGACCCCACTTTTCTTTCTTTGCTTTCCCCTCCGGGTGCCCCGGCCGGTGTTGGCCTGGATGCCAGCAACATTGTTCTTAAACTTTGGGCTGCGTTTCTGTGCCCCTAAGCCTCCCCCTCTCAGCATCCTGCATGAAGGAGCCTTCCCTTCCCTCCCTGGCTCCGGGCCAGGGTTTGGGGTCTTCCCTTTCTGCAACTTTCCATTTTATTGGGATTTGTTTTCCTCCTGTGGGAGGCTGTAGAGTCCTCTGAGGCCGGGTGTTAATTGGGGGTGGAGGCAATGGTTTCCCTTTGAGTTTGAGGACAAGGTGTTGGCTTGAGAACTCAATGTCCCAGGAGTTCATCCTGGACGTGGGTGAGATCTTGGGGGAGTCTCCCCAGTACCCCAGTTCCCTGGCTGCCAGCAGGCATCAGGGAACAGTGGGGCAACCCCACTTGGGCTGGTTTTAGAAGTGGTTGGTCGCTGCCTAGAACTTGAAGATGCCCTGTTTTTTGCTTTTCCAGACACAACAGCTGGGAGCCAGAGGAAAATATCCTGGACCCGAGGCTGCTCTTGGCCTTCCAAAAGAAGTGAGAAAGTTAACCAGCCTGTGGGAGGGGGAAGCCTGTTGGGGGGACCCTGGCCTGTCACACGGTCGTTCAGGGCAGTGCTGGCCCTCCAGAGTTCCTGGGCTTGGGCTGTGGTTTGAAGTCCTAGGTGAGTCGTCTTCTCTCTCCCTTCCCTCAGAGGGCCAGCACTGTGTCCAGATCTTGGGGATCCCTGAGTAAGTGCTGCTTTTGGTCTTTGTGACACACTTGCCAAAGTGAACCTTCTTGGACATCCTTTGTGGAAAGTTCTGGCTTCTCTTCTTGACCTTTGCTGTTGACTAGTTTGCAAACAGCACTAATAAAAACCAGGATGGCAGGTTTGCCCTAAAAAATGCAGACCTGGTCTCCCAGTCCTCACGCGTGGATTGAGCAAAAGAAGGCTCACAGAGGGAACAGGAACACACAGCAGAAAGTTATGCTTACTATGGTGTGTCTGGACCAAGAGCAGCACATTTATTTTTTTCTGTGCTGCAAAACAGCTGGTCCCAAGTGAGCACCATGGGGGCCCCCTCACCAGTCTCAGGGGCTGAATTTGCTTCTGTAATTCAAGATGTCATATCTATTTTTAGGTAGGAGACTTGGGTTAAGAGAAGCCTCTTTGAGATACTCAGGGGAAAGTGTGGTGAGTGGCTTGTGATGGCATAAGGTTCCAGAGAATTCCAGAGCAGGCTGGTGAGGGTAAGGTGTGGGAATTGCCCTATGGGTTGTTGCTGTTTAGTCACTAAGTCGTGTCTGGCTCTTTTGCGACCCCATGGACTGTAGTCCACCAGGCTTCTCTGTCAGTGGGATTTCCCAGGCAAGAATACTGGAGTGAGTTGCCATTTCCTTCTCCAGGGGATATTCCTGATCCAGGAAGTGAACCCGCATCTCCTGCATTAGCAGACGGATTCTTTACCACTGAGCCACCAGGGAAACCCCTTGCCCTGTTGGTGTAGGCTGATCAATTAAGTACCCAAAAGCTTTCTCAGATGGGGTCAATCCAGCCAGCTGTTCTCTGGTGTTTCAACCTACGTCCACCTTTTTTTTTGCTCAAGCAACGTGTTTTGGGTCTTCTCAAACGGACCATGGCAATGGGGGGGAAAGGAAGAGATTTTGGTGTGGGTTGAGAGAGAAGACAATGAGCATATGCTTGCCTTGATACCATTGAAAAAACTTATCAGCAAGCTTGCTGTCTGCTGTTTTAATTCATAACTCAAGTGCTGTAGGTCCCAAGGGGTGGGAGCTGGTACCTTTTTCTGTAAGTGTTCTGATTGTCCAGAGAGTATGTGTCCTTCACTTCACTTTTACTTGCAGTACAACAGGCAAGAACGGAGGTTAGCAGATGTCACAGAGATAGATGCAAGAGTTTAAAAGAACCATGGGGTGCTCTAGTTTACATCACAGGGGAGATAAAACTGGGAGCTGGGTGCTCTGCCTTGTCCTCTTCACCCCCAGAGATTCCCCTGGGATCTAAGAACTGGTGGTTATTTGCTTGGTGTGGGAATGTGGTCTTTGGCTGTCAGGCAAGTCCAGATTCTGCATCCGCGGGTACAGGTTGATGTGTCAGCAGAGACCCATGAGTGCTCCTGGCCTTTCAGGAGACAGGCTGGGGCTGCTCTAAGAGATCACCTTACAGGCGCCAATGAGATGGTGTCTGCCCATTTTAATTACCAGGAAACTACTTCAGATAGAGCCTCTTCCCCTGGGGTAGCCTGGAATACATACTTTCGGGGTGGTGGGTGGGAGTGGCTCTTTTGGCCCTCTGACCCCAAGTCATGGAGCCAGTTAACACTGTCCTGCCTTGAGCCCCAGCTACCACGCAGTCAGATGCCGCCAGTACTTCCATCTGAACAGAGTCTAGGGACAGAAAGAACTTAGAAAAAGGAAACAGAGAAAGAAATATGTGCTGGGGGCACTGGCTCTGGGTAAGACTGTGGGGAAGAGGCCCCCTTGGTTACCCCAGTGCTCCCATGACTGTGAGATTTTATGCAGGAGGTAGAGAGGTGGAGGGTGGAGGGCAGTGGTCCTCACCTCCTTGGCCTTGGACTGTCTTGTTTCGACTGAGAAAGTTGGACCATGTGACCCTGAAGGCTCCTTTGAGTGGCATTGTAGAATTTCTGCTGTACCATCTCCCTGCAGATTTGCACAAAGTTGTTTTAAAAGGAATCAGAGAAAACTGGGAATAATTCCTTTCCCAGCTTTGCTTGAATTTCTTGACTTGTCTTTACTTAAACGTAAATGAAACGGATCTGCACCTCTGCCTTGGATGTGTTCATTAACGGTATATTTTTGCAGGGAAACTGATGATAAGCTACCTGGGGGGATTTGAAACCATAGGGTTCCAAGATAGCTGAAGGAAAAGTCTATGACTCTGATTGCTGATTGTCTTCAGGGAACACGAGAAGGAGGTGCAGAACCGGAAGAGAGGCAAGCGGCCCAGGGGCAGGCCGAGGAAGCACACCGTGATGTCCTCCTGCAGCCGACACTCCAAGCTCAAGGTGGGTGGCTGCTGCCCTGGATTTGGCGGCTTACCCCCAAGTGCTGGCTCTCTGCCGGCCCAGTGAAAACTGGTGGCAGGAGGGTTGCGGGCTTGGGGGAAGGAGGCCAGCTGGCATCTCCACGCAAGTCTTTCCCTTGTTCAAAAGACCTTGGCTCTGCTTCCCCCTGGACTGTCACTCTGAGGCTCTGCCAGCAGGGGGCAACAGTGAACCTCAACTCTCCACCTCCTGCCCTGTCCCTCTGGGGAGGGCCCTGCAGTGGCTGAGCACCACCCCCACCCCAGCTGGTTTCCTACTCCGGTGAGGTCCACTCTGTGCTACTTTCTCACCTCCAGTGGCTTACAAGGAACAAAAAACAGGAAACGTATACAGTAGGTGCTCATAGGTATGCCAAGTAGGCACAGCTAGCAGTTGTGCACATACCTGGGCTCCATGGCACAGCTGCAAGATCAGATGTGTCTTTGATTACTCTCTTGAAGGTGCTGCCCTCCAGGCCTGAACGCACACATTGGCTTGAGAAGCGGCAGCAAGGTGGGAAGCCGGCCAGGCACAGAGACCCCAGACTCCTGGGTTTGATTCCATCATCCCTGGTTCAGGGCAGAAGAGCTTTGTGGCCAAGAGCAGGTGTTGACTCTGTCTCCCTGAAGCACCCCTTTACACAGGGACCTGAGAACCAGGACGGTATGCCAAATTAGTGTTTGGGATGGCACCCAGAGAATGTGGAGGGCAGTGGTTTGTTTTCCTATGTGCTGGAAGGGTCTGAAAGGATCATCTTTGGAAATGGAGAGATTGAAGCAAGATGTCCTGGTGGCAGAGCCCTTGCACACACTGCTTCACTCCACCCTGCCCCTCTAAGACACGTGAATCGTGCTGCTCTGAATTTCCCTGTGCCAGGTGTCTGCCTGCGAGTGTTTCCGTCCATCACTCCGGCTTCTCTTTGTGAGCCACCTGTTTTTCTTTGTTCTCTTTCACTTCTAACTCCATTGCTTAGGACATCAGAACCAGACAGTGAGATCACTCCCTCCTGGCCACCTCTCTGGTCTGGAAGCCGCAGGAGGGGCTGGCTCCAAGGTGTCCAATGAATGCCCCTGGAGACCAGGCTTTAGAAGTGACACCTCATCCTTTGTTGTTGCAGGAATCTGACGCCCCTTCCAAATCTAAATCCAGCAGCTCTTCCTCTTCCTCCACATCCTCCTCTTCCTCCTCAGAGGAAGAGGAGGACAGCGACCTAGACGCCAAGAGGGGCCCACGGGGCCGTGAGACTCACCCAGTGCCTCAGAAGAAGGCCCAGATCCTAGTAGCCAAGCCCGAACTAAAGGACCCTATCCGGAAGAAGCGGGGCCGCAAGCCCCTGCCCCCAGAGCAGAAGGCGGCCCGGAGGCCTGTGAGCCTGGCCAAGGTGCTAAAGACAGCCCGGAAGGATCTGGGGGCGCCCGCGGGCAAGCTGCCTCCTCCACTCAGCGCCCCCGTGGCTGGCCTAGCGGCCCTGAAGGCCCATGCCAAGGAGGCTTGCAGTGGCCCCAGTGCCATGGCCACCCCAGAGAACTTGGCCAGTCTGATGAAGGGCATGGCTGGCAGCCCCAGCCGTGGGGGCATCAGCTGGCAGAGCTCCATTGTGCACTACATGAACCGGATGAGCCAGAGCCAGGCCCAGGCTGCTGGCAGACTGGCCCTCAGGGCCCCAACAACCGGCAAGTGCAGCCTAGGGCTGGACCTCAAGATGAGGACGCAGAAGGGGGAGCTGGGGATAAGCCCCCCAGGAAGCAAAGTCCCAAAGGCCCCAAGTGGAGCTGTGGAGCAGAAAATGGGGAGCACAGGAGGGCCCCCACACGTCCACAGTGGCAACAAGGTCCTTGCTGGGTGCCTGGGCCCCCAGCCTGCACCCACCCAGGAGCTAAGCCTCCAGGTCTTGGACTTACAGAGTGTCAAGAATGGCACGCCAGCGGGGGGCATGGTAGCCCGTCACGCCCCAGCCACCAAGGGTGTTCCTGCCACCAACCCAGCCACTGGGAAGGGTGCCGGGGGTGGCCCCACTGCAGGAGGTGGGATCGGCTTGCCCACCGACGCCAGCAAGGGTGAGAAGCTGGTCTCCAGGGCGGCCACCGTGCCCACCCCTGTAGGCAAGAGGGACTGTGGGAAGGGCAGCACGGCCCCCGGGCAGGAGGGCCACCCGACGTCAGGAGAAGCGCGGAAGACAGCCGTGCTCTCTGAGATGAGTACCGGTGAGGAGAACAGCAGCTCCGACTCGGACCCTGACTCAGCCTCCCTGCCCAGCGCCGGGCAGAACCTCTCTGTGTCCGTCCAGACCAGCCAGGACTGGAAACCTACCCGCAGCCTCATCGAGCATGTCTTTGTCACCGACGTCACCGCCAACCTCATCACCGTGACGGTGAAGGAGTCTCCCACCAGTGTGGGCTTCTTCAACCTGAGACATTACTGAAGCCGCCTGGCTGCCCAGGCTCCCCTGCCCTTTTCTGGCCTCTGGCTTGGCTTTGATACGTGGCTCGCATCCCAAATCCTCTCCAGGGGCCGGTGGCCTCCTTCAAGGGCAGGCTTGGGTGGGAACTCCGCTGGACCTGGCCTTCCCTGTGACTTAAGCAGGGGAGGCACCGTGATGCCTTGCTGCCTGGCCTTTACCCTTGTTCCTACCTCTGGGCCTTTGTGTTGCTTCCCATTTGCCTCAGGAAGTCTGCGTGGCCGCCTGGGGCTCAGTGAAATGTTCCCAAGAGCATCCTCCTGTGTTTCTTAAGGCTGACCACGTTCGCTATTTGAACTGCCTTCGTGGTCTGTGATGACAGCAGTGGTCAGTTTGCCTCCCTGTCTCCCCTGGGCACGGGTGTTAGAGGAGGTGTCTTCTCCAGGTCTAGCTTGGCTGTTCTGGCCAGTGGCTAGAAGAGAGGATTGCTTAAGGCTGGGGGGAGGTAAGGCCTGGGGGGTGCCGCTTCTGGGAGGACTCGGCTCAGGGTGTGGGAGGAGCAGGGAAGGGGAAATGCTGGTCAGAACCCCCTACTCAGATCAACGCCTGAGCCGGCAAGGGTGAGGGCACTGTTCACCTCCCTGTCTCTGCTCTCACCTTGGACAGCTGAGGGCTTGTGGCCTTAACGTTAGCCGTGAGGCGTGGCAGTTGGGATCAGGAACCCTAGAGAGATAGGTGTGGATGCTGTCTCACCCTGATTCAGATTAACAGCTGCAGCCCCACATGTTGACCCAGAGTCCAACACAGGCAGGGAGGGGGCTGGTCCCAGAGCTGTTCCGCCCGAACCTCCCAAGCTTGGGGGACAGAAGAAAGGTGTCCTTCCACTGCCCTACTTTCTGCTAATTGTGGCCCCACAAACCGGGCCACATGGGCAGTTGCTGGAAGTAGGCTTCCTGTCCCCTCCGCTGGCTTCCCGCACTTCCCACCTACCTCCCCTGACAATCCCCCCTACCCCCGCACCTCTGGGGGTTCCATGTTCTCTTTCCCAGCTGAGAAGCTGTATCTCTGTACCATTTGGGAAGTGGGACAAATCTTGAGTGGTCCACCTGGCAGAGGGTCTCCAGAAAGGCCAGAGCTGCCAGCCCGACTGCCTCCCCCGAGATGGCTGAGTCCGGAAGCGGTCTTGGCAATTGCAGCCAACAACAGAATTGCTGTTACTGACTTGGGGCAGAGAGGTGCATCAGTGAGTGGAGTCACTGGTCTTTGATGCCAAAAAGAGAAGTGGGAGTGCAGGGAACTTTTATTTCTGCTCCAATTAACTGGTTAGCATCAGCCAGCAGGTGTAGAGTCTTCTGTTCCCACAACCCTGAGGGCAGGGGACACAGTGGGCTCTAGTGTCTGAGGGTAGGCCTCCCAGAACTCCAGTCCCCCCAGTCCCTCACCCTCCCCGCCAAATAGGAAGATATGGCTTTTGTGTAGCCAAATCAATCTCAACAGTGTGCCTTTGGGGACGGATCCACATCCAAGACCTGGTTGAGGGGTGTCCAGATGCAGTTTCCAACTCGTGTGTGATAGCCATGCTATCTACAATTGGAAAGGTGCCCACTCAGGCAGACCCGAGTACTGGGGGTCCTAGACAGCCAGGCTGAAACTGGAAAGTGGGCCATAAAGGGGAAGAATGCCCCCTCCACTACCCCAGCAGGAGATGGGAGAGATGCAAGTGCATTGCCCCGTCTGGAAGGAAGGGGTGCCAGCACACTGGGTCCCTGGCACCAGCCTCCCTCCTGTCCCCAGATGCCCCTGGGTGTGACTAAAGGGACTCTTGGGCTGCCTCCCCATCAGAGGAGCTCATAACCTTCAAGTTGTGCTGCCTTAGAGGCTGCAGAGCCAGGCCAGCAGCAGCTCTCCTCTTCACACCCTCAGGGCACCCCTGTTCTGGGCTGACCACACAGCTCCAGCCGCCAGGTCTGCAAACTCCGACTAGGTGCCTTTCTGTTTACCAGCTACTTCAATCCCAAAGTTTGAATCTGCAAACATCTTACTCCCAGCCACTTTGCCTTCTTGCTGTGTTGCATGTTTTTTCTTGGTGCTTGTGAGCCCAAGTGGTTCACGTCTATAAGTGTGAGTGTGTGTATACACACGTGCAGGCGTGACAGCCTTCGCTGAAGAGTTGGACGTGCTCAGAGTCGGTTGTCATGTTTACCAATAAATAAAAGCAGTACTTTTTCATTTGCTGCTGCTGCTGCTGTGTGTGTGTGTGTGTGTGTGTGTGTGTGTGTGTGTGTGTGTGGCTAGGCATTGGTCACACATCTAACTGGTTTCTTCATCCTGCAGGGTTTCCTATGCTGAACCGCATCACAGTGTATATTGGGTGTTGTTTTAATCCTGTTTTGTCAGTTTGCTTTTGTATTGGATAGGAAGAGTGGCCAGTCTTGTCTTCTATAGGGGATTTGGCATATTTTTATATATATATATTTCATACCAAAAAGAGTGTTCCTTGTTTGGGGTTACACTCAAAATTCTGACCTGACTAAGAGGGCTCTAGGCCTATAGGTTTCATTAGGAGAGAACTTTGGGGGAGGACCAGAGTTTTGGACCGTTGCCAATCACTGGCTTGATTTGTGTTTTTTAATTAAAAAAAAAAAGCCCAATCATTCATGTATGCCACTTCTAATTACTTTAAACTATGGGTGTGTGTTTGCTTTTTTGAAAGAGAATAAAAGTGGATATGTTATTGCCCTGGGAAACTTAAGATCTTTGTTGAAACAGCCCAGCAGCCCAGCCCCCATATTCATTTGAGACCAACCAGTTAAAAGGAAAAACTTCCCCCAGGAAACACAATGGTTTGGAGGGGGAAGGGTGGGAGGAGAGGAAGGTAGTGCCTAGAGGACCATATCTCTGCTCACGTGCATCTAAAGATTCTGTGGATTTTCTAGTATTTTTTGGAAAACTAACACTAGC
Organism: Okapia johnstoni; assembly: GCA_024291935.2. Taxonomy (NCBI): domain Eukaryota; kingdom Metazoa; phylum Chordata; class Mammalia; order Artiodactyla; family Giraffidae; genus Okapia; species Okapia johnstoni. The sequence continues at coordinate 10,115,588 of CM044306.1, forward strand.
AATAGGTTGCTGATCTTTTTAGACGGATGTTAATTTATTTTGTAGGGAAGAGTCGTTAGCAGATGGTGTCAGAGGGTTTTTGTCGTAACTTTTTGTTAACTCTTAGTATATCAATAAATTCTTAACTTCAGCTTGGTGTGTGTCATGAGTGATACCTGGAAACAGCAGTCTCTTGACTTTACCTTTCTTGAGGCAAAATGCTTAACTTGAATCACGGGGTGAAAAAGGCTTTGCAAAAGTCTCAGCCACTTTAATGGGGTTGAAAAAATGTTTTTCTAAGCAAAGGGGTGGGTTTGACTATGAGTCCTTACACCAGCGTTTCCCAGAGAGGGCAGCTGGACACTGAAGGGGACATTTGGCAATGTCGAGACGATTGTGGTTGTCATAACTGGGGGCCAGGGGTGAGTGTTATTGCTACTGGCATCTAGTGGATAGAGGCCAGGGATGCTGCAGTATGTCACAAGTCAAACTCACTTTGAGACAGCTCCCAGAAACTAATACTCTAAAACAAACCAAAATTTCCACATGTGCATGCGCACACCCCACCCCCAGCATCCAAATGATCCTGTGTTGGAAAGCTACTCAACCCCTTGAATCCACCACATGTGGTAACACTTTAAAAGGACACAGCTATAAAATTCAGCCATGAAGCACAAGCAGCTTTGAATCAGTGGTGCTACTGGGACTCCTAACCCATGGCTCATAATAAAGAGACGATTTGCTTATTATATAACCTTCCCTGGTCCTTTAAGGTTTGCATTACCCTCAGCATGAATTTATTCATAAATTTCAGCCTCCAGGGAGAAGGAAGCTCCCTTTGAAGTAGAGAAGTTGGGCCTGGATGTTGGCCACCACTGGTTGAGAGGCTAGCTGGGGCAAAGGCCTGAATGTTTTAGTTCAAAAAGAGATCCCCACTACAAAAATGCTTCTTCCCCCAGCTCTGGCCGGCTCCAGAAAAGGCCTGCGAATTTGAAATCATTCTTGCGGGGAAGACTACTGGCATGTTTTCTTTTGTTGTGCCTTCGGAGCCTGGCGTTGTTTTCTTTGGGAGAAGGTGGGCAGGAACGACCCTAGCCGTCCTGTCCTCTGGCTTTCGAGGTAAGCAGAAGGGATTGGGGATGAGCAGGAAAGAGCAGGCTAGAGGAGTAACAGCCCGCGCCGCTCCCGGTGGCGAGCCCATTTGTACAGAGCGACAGCCAGACGTGTACGGGGGGGCCCTGACCCACACTGGCCTTTGTTAGTTTCTGCGCTGCTGATCTGATCGCCTAATCCACCGCCTTCCCAGAAGAATGGGCTGGGCTGCCAAGGGGCCCGACCCGGCCCGAGGGCCCGGCCCGCGGCTTCCCTGGGGCTCAGCCCCGCGCCGCTGGATCCGGCACGAGGGTGCCTGGCGGATCCAGCCGCTGGACACTTCCTTCTTCCCTACCTTTGTGGCTGGAGGGCCTGGCCGAAGGAAGGTCGCAGAGGGGGCGCCCACGGTGGCCCACTCTAGAGTACTTTGGGGATGGAGAGACGAGGCGTTCCCTGCTCCCCTCGCGACCCAGAAAGGCATCGCCGCCGGGAGTGGGTGGGCGCCAGTGAGCGGGGTTGAGGCCATCGCCTCTAGAGGGCGCGCGCGACCCGCGAAGATCGGGCCGCTGGCGCTTTGGACGCGCGAGGAATATTCCCCACCCCCGGTTCCGAGCTGCCAAAGGGAACCGAATTGCACGACCCGCAACACAATTGCTCTGAAACACACACCCCACCCCCAAAAGCCTCCAAAGTTTCAGGTAGTAAGCCCCGGCCCCAAGCCTCTTTCCTCGTGTCCAGGCTCCGAAGGCTGGAGGTAGAGCCCGATTAAGCACTGAGACGCCCCCAACTCAAACCCCAATTGGATTCCAGGCCCCCTCTGGTCCTGGGGGACTCTGGGGTGAGAAGAGGGGAAAAGAATATGAGCCCCCCAGCCCCAAGTCCTGGGGCAGGCCTGTTCACTATTGAGTCTCCCGCACACAGCCCGGGGCCTCGACTAGGATCTGTACTGTTAAGCATCAAAGGGAAGACAAAAAAAAAAAAAAAACCACCAACCCAATGCTCTCTCTCCGAAGAGCCATAAAGATTCCAGTTCAACCAGTGTGCGTGCTGGGCCAAGCCCCCCACTGGCTGCGGCAGCACTAGATGGCCCTGCCCTTCGGAGGCAGAGGAATGCCTCTACCCCAGGCAGCACCACAGGCGCAGGCCTCCACACCTGGTGTCTTTCCCAGAGCATCTGCCCACGTTACGGAAACCCACCGGAGAAGCACAAGATCAAGGCCAAGGCTGGTGGTGGCCAGACAGCTGGGGAAAGGGGGTAGAGTCAGCGCCCTCCCATCTCCCTGTCTCCCAAAGCACGAGCCCACCCGGCTGCCCAATGCGGGATAGAGTCTCGGTGGAGAGACGGGGCCACGGCTTGGGGGCTGGCCTCAGCTGCGACCCTCTCCAAGCCACTGCACTCCACTCCCCGCCCTCTGACTTTGCCCGCCAACCCTGCCCCTCACGTCGAAAGGCTGACCCACGGCCCCAAGGCCAGGTGCCTGGCCGCTCCCTCCCCCCCAGGTCCACATACAGGCCACAGACTAGAGGAAGAAGGCGGGAGAGCTCCACCAGACGCGGGGTCACCGACTCAATGGGCAAGACTAGGAGATGCGCCAGCCTACACGTGCCCACACCCCTCCCTTCCAGTTCTGCCAAGTGCGCCTAGATTCGCGCTTCTCCTGGTGGCGACGTCTGCTAGGTCTCTGGGGGGGGGGGGGGGGGGGGGGGGGAGTGCGGTGAAACTGCGCTTAGTGCGGTGGCCCCTTTGGGGTCCCCAGGGCGGCTCTCCTGTGCAGGCTTCATGACCCCACCCCATTGCTGCAAAGTCTTCGGCCAGGAAAATCTGAGGAACCCCCACCCCTGTGCTCTGCGCTACCCCGAACCATTTCTCTCCCAGCGTTGGGAGTGTTGCGCCCCCCACCCCGACCAGGGACTGAGAGGCTGGGGGGGGGGGGTGTTGGTGGGGGCAGGGGGCGCGGGGCTGCGCCTCGGCAGCTCCGGGTTCACTAATCACATCAGCGCGCTCTGCGCCGGCTCGGAGCAGCCAGTTGCCTAGCAATACCCGCGAACTCAATTCCTCAATCAATAGGCGCGAGGAGCTGCAATTCGGGGAGCGCTGGCGAGGCTAGGTGGATCTGGGGGGCGGGTCCCAGGACAGCATTGGTGAACAGGCGGGGAAGCCGGAGCAGCGCGGCACCGAGGCGCGGGGCGTCAGGGACCAGGACATCAGGCCTGGGGGTGGAGTGCGCCGGGGGAGTCCCGCCAGAAGAAATGGGAACCCAGAGGTCGCGCCCATCTCCCCGGGATCCCCGAGTTCTGCCCAGACCGCAGAGAAGTGCAGTCCGTAGGTGAGGAAAGCCAGGACCTTCCACTTTAGAAGGCTAAGAAGAGTCACTTACCGCTCCCTCCCAACCCTACCCTTCTGCCCCGCCGGATTGGCATCCCCCCAGCTGGAGAATGGCCTACTGGAAACGGAATCGTCCAGGGCCGATAGGGGCGAGAGAGGCGGGTGGGATGGGTGATGAGCAATGAGGGAAGGGTCCTCTCCTCCCGGGGCTCCTGCTCCCTCTTCTCGACGGCCGGAAAAAAAGGAATAAAACCCGAGACACGTCTCTATTTACAAAGTATATATTTAAACACGTAAAAAGCGGTATTAGATACAGACATTCACAACCGCAGAAGATACGTGCCAAGCTTCACTCGAGCTGAGGCGGAGATCGATTCGAGATTTGTACAAATCTTAGAATTAAATAAACCCAACACCCGCACATCTCGCGCGGTTGCAGACGCCCAGTCCCGAGGCCCCTGCCCTGCCCACCCACCCCCAGGTCAGCGTCGCAAGAGTGAGCAGAGGAGACACGGGGACGGCCACGGACAGACGATAGGACAGATAGGCGGTGGGGCAGAACCAGGCTTGCCGGGGAAGGTCAGAGGGAAGGGGCAAAGTCAGCCCCGAGGGAGGGAGATGAGGGTGAAGGCAGGAAAGGAGGGAGGGAAGGCAGCAGCCAGGTAAAGACATGGGTCCTGGAGTGACCGTCCACTCGGTAACAGACATGTCCCTTCAATGAAGTTTCATCTGAAAATAGCGTCGATATTTAAATAGATACACTTGGTCAACGGCGCTTCTTTATACAAAGTCTAAAATACCAGTTTTACAAATGTGAGCAGATAAAAATCCCCATTCCACGGGTTTTTTATAGGCGCAATTTGATAATTAAAAAAGAAAAATCATGTAGTACTCTGTCTTCCTCTTTTTTACCCCCTCACTTCAAAGGCAAGAAAGTCTGGAGGAGAGGCTGCGAAGAGGGAGTGGGAATACGGGGAGTGCGGAAGAGAAACCAGGCAGGGGTCCCCGCCCAATCCCCCCAGGATCGAGAAGTTTCCCCCTCAGTCCCGGCTCCCCGCCTGTCTCGCCGGGAGTCTGTGCTTCCTCCCAAAGCGCCGGGCCCCCTCGCCCCTCCCTCCACTAGCAATGGGAAGTTAGATTCCCTCTGGCCCTTTAAGGGTGGGGGAGGGCGAGGAGGCCGCAGGACCAGTCTTCGAAGGGACCGGGATGTGAGGGGGGCATATTTGTGCTTTTGAGTCAAAAGAGGGGCGCGCACTCTGCGTCCTTGGAACACAGCGTAGTCACGAGTCGGCCGGGGCGGGGGGCGTCCCCGGGACCCGCCGCCGCGCGCAGGCCTCCCCAGCCGCGCCGGCCGTCTCTTCTCCAACTCCCGCTCCTCCCTCCCCCTCTGGCGGAGTTTGAATGTCGAGTTCAAATAGAGAACACTCCGCGAATCGAAAAGGCCTATAAATTATAGCTTTTGCTTTTAAGGGGGAAAAAAAAGAAAAAAAAGGAAAAGTTCTGATGCGCTCTGTTGGATGGAAACCTCCCCTCGCCCCTCCTTCCCTCGCCCCGCCGAAACCGCCGGGGTGCCAGTCCTGCCCAGCTCGGAACCGGAGCCCAGACCTCCACCGCACTCCCAGCCGAGCTGCGGCCAGGGCCTGGGTGCGAAGCCCCCGCTCCCAGCCTCCCGCCACCCCCGTGGGTCCCCCAGGGTGGGCCTGTCCGGCCGGACGTTCTCCTGGGAGCTGGCGGCCCGCCCTCCCCGAGGGAGAGGGACTAGTCCAACTCTTCCTGGGAGGTGGGGGTCACCGTCTCTCCTGGCGAAGCTATAAGACGCGAAAAAGAAAAGTCCACCCCCGAACACTTCTCTCGTAAAACAGCAACTGTCTCGAACTCTGGGCACCGACATGCAATCCTCCCAATTTATCCTGGCATTTCGGGAATGTAAACAGATTCGCTGGATTTCTTTTCTTTCTGTGGAGTAAGGAAAGGAATCGAGGGAACTGGGAGATTTTGTCCACATGACATACCTACGATTCGATCTGCGTGTACAACACACACATCTCCCGTAAAGTGCTTTTCCTGGTGTGGTCCTGGGGGGACTCTGCTGCTCCCCACCCACCCGCAACTTTTTATCTTCAACTTCACACACAAAAAAATTACTCCAGTTAATACTTTGCTTTTCCCCCCAACAGATTTCTTAATCTTAAAACAAAAAAAAAAAAAAAAAAAAAAAAAAAATAGGAAAAGGAAAAAGACTGACCCCACCTCCTCCCTTTCTGATTGGGGAGCCAATCTTTTGTTGGCCTGGCCAACCAATGGGAAGAGAGAAAAAAATCCGGGTCCTGCCTTGGTTCCAGGGGTCTGCCCTGGGGCTGTGGGAAAAAGGAGGAGGGGTGAGGTGGGCTGGCTGAGTCCCTCCAGACACCATCAGAGGCCAAGTGCCCAGGTCTTCATCTTCCCTACTGCCCTGGGTGGCTGTCAGTCCCCTTCTGCCCCAACTCAGCCTGTCTTCCCCAACTAAACCACACTGAGTCTCTCTCTCCTTGTTTAAATAAAACAACTTCAAGAGTTGAAATATATATATTTAGATATTTTTTCTTAAATAACATATTTACATCTAATAGAAAATATAAATCTAGAGATAATCTTTCCAACCAAAACTGCGGGGGGAGGGATGAAAGGAAAGGAGTTGTGTGAAGGTAGGGACGGGACAGGGCCAGCCAGAAGGCCGCCTCCCCACCCAGAAATAAAAAGCATTATGCCAAGTTTGCACTCTCACTCTCTCTCCTGCTCCCTGGTCTTGGGATCACCCACCCAGATATTCATCTTTTCTCTTTAAAAAACCCTTGGTCCGTGTTACTTTCCTTAATGGTGACGGTCAAAAAGTTTGAGGTCACGTCGGTGACCACCACCTTCTCCAAATTGGTCAGAGAGGGGCTCCAGGATTCTTCCTCTGGGTCCCCCAGGATTCTGGCCACTGGGATTCTGGCGATGAGGGAGGGCCTTCCCCCTTGGGCCCCCATGTCCCGATACAAGCCCCCCACAGAGCCGGGGGTGCCTGAGCCATGCCGGACCCGGGGGCCACCAGGGTCCAGGGTGCCCTGGCCTTTGGCCTCCAGGAAGGCAGCCCTGTGCTTTATGACCCTGGCCGGAAAGGTGTCCACAGCCAGCTTGCCTGTGGCCTCAGCGGGGCTAGGGCTGGCCACACCACACTGGGCCAGGTCCGAGTCCTGCCTTCGAGCCAGCTGGATCACGCTGTGGCCAGCTGGGAACTTTCCTGCCCCGGAAGCAGTGTCGTCCAGCTTCCTGCCCTTGAGGTAATCTCCGAGGCCATCACTGGGTTCTCCCAAGGGCCTTTGTGAGGGGTCTAGGAGCTCTTTCCGGGGCTTGGGACCTCGTTTCTTGGAGCTGTCACCTGGCGAGCTGGGCTTGTCATCTGCACGGCTGGTGCCCCGTTCACGCTCCCGCTCTCGTTCCCTCTCCCGCTCTCGCTCCCGGTCACGCTCGCGGTCCCGAGGGGGCTCCACTCGGCAGGTGCTGCTGGCGCTGCTGCTGCTTCCCGGTGGGGAAAGACCCATGTTCCGAAGGCCCTCACGGGACCGGGAAGTAGAGGCCAGTTCTTGGGGTGAGCGGCCTGGGTAGGGGATCCGAATGCCTCGGGCCGAGTCACTTCGGAACTCGTATGTTTTGGCCTTTGCCTTGGCCTGGGCCTTCAAGAAGAGAGGGTAGCGTCAAGAACCAAGCAGGGCCCTTGCCCCGCCCCCACCCCCACCCCCCACACCTCTTCCAGCCCCAGCCTCCCAGCTTCACCCTCTGATGCCTTGGAATTCCCATATGGGTAGGGGTGAAGCATAGGGGTAGTAGTTTGTCCGGAAGCAAAGGGGTAGATTTGTCTGGAAGCAGTCATTTGTACCAAGCACCCTTCTTGTATTTGATTATGTCTATTTGAGATGGTTGAGGGGATCTGATAAAGGAATTCTAGTTTGGCTAAGCCCTTCCCCTCAGATACCCTTAGCGGTGAAGTGACTTGGTGACAGCCTGTCTAGAGACTCCCTCCTAGATTGCAAACAGCACACCCCATTGGTTCATAACCCCTCATAACTGACACAAGAACACTGCTGCCCACCATTGGACACTGTCACCCTACCTTGAGCAGGAAGGTTTTGGGTTTGGGTCCTCGTTTTTTGGGGCCATACAGCTCCATCTCTCGCTCCCTGCAGAAAGGAAGGAGAGGGGAAAAGGGGTGTGTGAGCGAAGAAACCAAGTGCGCCTCCAGTTGAGGCTGGACTGGAGCCACCCGTCGTGTTTCTAAGTGAGAAGCTGAAGCCTGGAAGGGCCTGTACCTTTCCTCAAAGGCTGCGAGCAGGCGAGCATCCAGGATGTTTTCTTCGGGTTCCCATGTGCTGTACCTAAAGGAAATCAGGAAGAAGTGGGCGTCAGTCCAGGGAGCAGAGAAAGAACCGCGGGTGTGTATGTGTATGTCTGCAACTTTTCTTGTTGCATTGTATTGTATTTCAATGTAAAGGGAAAAAGAGGAAGAAAGAAAGCTCCGGAATAGCAGTCTGGGGTTGAGAATCGCACAGAACCTACTTACTTCTGCGACCAGCCCTTCCATTTCACGAGGTATTCCATGCGTCCCTGAAGATGCAAAAAGGAAACTGTGTGTGCACGGGGAAAAATGCATGACGGGGACACGAGAAATACATGCAAAAAATGCATGCACCGAATGAATGCGCTAAATCCCACCGCGAAAGGCACGCGTCCGCTGCATCACTCCCTGCACGAAACGCTGCACATAGTGCATGCACCGGCATTCATTCCCCCACCCCGCCCCCCACCCATGCAATCTGTGCATCGCTGCAAGTCTAAGGAAAGCGCTTGGGCTCAGAGCCGCCGCCACGGCCGCGGCCGCTGCTGGGACCTGGGGGAAGGGAAGCTGGGTTGCAGCAGGGGGAGGGAACCCGGGCCGGGAGGGGAGGGCTCGGCCCAAGGCCCAGGGGCACCTACTTTCCGGATGCGCCGCTTCAGGAGGGCTTCGGCCGCGAACACCCGCTCCCCCACCGCTGAAAGCTCCATGTTGACTCGGCGCTTCCCCCCTTGGCCGCTTCCAGGAGCAGAAAAGCAGCAGCCAGCGCACGACAGACCATAATACTCTCCCGCTGACGTCAGTTCTCCTCCCCCTCCCGCGCGCTAGCTCCCTCCCCGCCCCCTCCCCTCGCGCAGCTCCCTCCTCCCCGCTCACCCCGCGCTTCCTCCCGCCCCACGTGTTGCTAACGACGTTGCTAAAGCCGAGCGGCCAGAGCCAGCTCTTCCGCGCTCTGATTGGGCGAACTCCGGGCCACGCCCCTCTCGCTTTCTCCCCCGCGTTGCTACGTGACCCGCGTTCCAATCGCCAGGGGGCGGAGTCCGAGGCGACTCCGGAGACTGAGCGCGAAGGGGGGTGGGGCCGCCGCCGGAAGTGGCGTAGCGTGGAGGCGGGCTCGGCCGCTGTCAGTCTGTCGGGCTGGCAGGGGGGCCGTCCACCCTCGGTCCCCGCCGGGGCCCCCTCCCCTGCCGCCAAGATGTCCCCCCGGTGCTTAGCGTCCCCCACAGCTCTCTCTGGGACCCTGGCGGCGGTGTCAGCCAGGCCCCGCCCCCTTGGCGACCCCCAGCCCGCCCCCACCCCCCACCGCCAGGACTCGCGCCGTTCCCTCCCCCCGCCGCCGCCCGCTCCGCACAATGCACAATGCACAGGTGCTGGGGCGCCGCGGGCCGCGCCCGAACCCCCTAGTGCAGGCGACGCACCCCTCGCCAGCTTTCCCACCCGGACCCCTCCCCCCCGGCTTGCACACACGACCCTCGGTCTCCATGGCAACGGCCTCCCCCCGCAGCCGCCAGCCCCATCCCACTAACAAATCAATGTGCCTGTGTCTTCTCCTCCGGTCGCGCAACCCTGCCCTCGGCCACCCTCCGGGCCCTGCGAGCGGGGCTGGGCTCGAGCGCTCGCCCCCAGCTTGGAGGCCGAATGCAGTGGCGGCCAGCCGTTGCCGCCCGAGTCTTCCCGCACCCCAGGATCCTGTGGGGGAGTTCGCACGCCTTCTTCCTGCCCCCTCCCCGACCCGTCCCGGACACCCGCAGCCACCTGCCCCTGCCGCCAGCCCGCGTTGCTGTTCCACGTCAGGCCCTGGCCCCAAGTGTCGCCAGCCGCTCCTTGCCCCAGGCCGGGGTGTGTTGGGGAGGGCATGAGCGACCACCAAGGCAGAGTCTGTAGCTTGGCTGGGGTTGGGGAGCGCGCCTGGGGGAGCTCCCTGCTTTACCCGTACCCGGGCAACCCGCTGGGCCTGTGCCCCACTCTTCCAGTTGGCAGCTCATCCCAATGCGCGTGGCAGACACTGCGAGAAAACCCGGGGAGCCTCACAGTGTCCACTGAAGGTTGACGAAGAGGGGCGAACGTGGCAGGGTCCAGGAAAGGGGGCGAGGACCGGGTCCCGCGTGCCTCGCGTTTGCACACACGCAAACTGCACGCTCCTGCTCAGCTCGCGGTGACCCGTGGCTGGGGCGGCAGCGACAGAGACAGAAGCCCCAGTCTGGGCCCAGCAATCCCAGACCCTTTTCTCTTACCGCCCAAGCTGCAAGTAACAGCACCCACTCTCGGAACCCACGATTTAGTTAAAACATCGGTGATAAACTTGACTGGAAGCAGTTTCCCTTGGCGAGGGATGTGGTGGAAGAAAGAGAGAAAAAAAGGGAGAACAAGAGAGAGGAGGAAAGGCGAGCCAAGGAGTCTGACTCGAAAGGGCAGGAAGCCCAGAGCGGAAAACCGGCCTCCTGTCCAAAGTTAGGTGCGCGACGGGTGCGGCGCGGTCCTGGGTGCGCGGGACAGGAGAGATTCCCGCCCCCACTCCTACCCTCCCACTCCCCCCACCCCCCGCCCCCCACCTTGGAAACGGGGCGAGGGTCCAGATTTTGGCCTTGCTCAAACTTTACAAGGTGAGCTCTGGGTGAACAGTCTCTTCTCTCTGGCCGTTCGGTCTTAACGAACAGCGAGTTGGCGACGCCTAGATAGCCCTGGCGACCCGCGCGGGCTGCCCGCAAGAGGCCGCCGACGGCCGGGTCCTTAATCATAAAAAGTCATTCCCGGTAACAAATAGTTTCGTTGGCCGGTGCCAGCGATACAGCTGTTTCTGTTTAAGCTTAAATACTTTCCAACAGTTTGGGCAGTAAAAATAAAGTCGGCCTCAGCCGCCTGTAAGTGTCTGGTTTCCCCGCCCAGAGAAAGCCCACCCTCCGCCCTGGGCCCGGGTCGCTCTGCACGCCCCGCCCGCAGCCTCTTGGAATTCACTGCCCGCTGTGGGCGACGGCTGCCCGGCTGTGCCAGCCACGCACCCGTCGCTTGAATTCCCCGGGCAGCCTCAGGGCCACCTTGGAGCCGGAAGGAGGGAGCCTGTCCCGAACTGGCTGGAGGAACGGAGGGGCTTCGCCACCGCCCCCCACCCCCGTCCTTCTCCCACCTCCGTCCTTCCCCCACCCCTCGCGAGTCGGCCCGCGCCCGCAAAGAGTGGTGGTTTCCCTTCTGATAGGGTTTCTGGAGCGCTGTTCCCGCGAGCTGTGTTTGCGTTGGGTGCCTTTACAGACCCGGAGTTTGCACGAGGCGTGCAGAGATCGATGGTTTCAGTTTCACGCTGAAAGTTAGCTCAGCTCTTCCCTCCCTTTCTCTTCTTTCCTCCTTTTCCCCTCCATCCCTCCCTTCCTTCTTTCCTTTCTTCCTTGGTACCTCTCTCACTCTCTCTTTCTTCTTTGCTTAAGTGCCTGAAGTTTCAAGTGGGAAATGAAAATCCTGGCTCTGTTGTGCATGGCCCCTCCTCCAGAGGGTATTTAGTAATTTTTTTTTTTTTTTGCTTTCCCGCATTTTTCTGCCTGTCTTTATGCCTGGTTGTGAAAACACTTGTTCTGAACAAAATTAGTGCTTTGGAGGTGTCTGAGTTTGCAAACATCGGGGATTCCTACAGCGCCCATAGCAAAGGTGGAACTCGATCCTGAAGGAAAGGAGAGACAGAGAATAACCCGAGAACAATCAGACCAAGCCCCGTTCTTGTCCGCTGTAGAGAAACTCAGTCCCGCGGTGTGGGGGGAGAAGCCCCGGGTTTGGTGGTGGGGGTGTGTCTCACTCATGACTAGCGCACCGCTGCCATCTGTTTGCAAGACAGCAGGATTGGAGAGAGTGTGAACACCGGCCACTGAGTGACCTCGACGCCCCGACAGTTTGGCGACTAAGTGAGAAGTCTGAGAAATGGGCTTGTAGTCTTGGTGCGATCCAGAGCTGAGGCCTCCTTGGTTGGTGATGGAGGTTGCCTGTACCTGCCATGGGAGGGCGCTAGCGTGGGGAGTGGGTAGAGCATCCTTCCCGCTGAGTCCCTACCCCCTTCTTTCAAAGTGATCAGCCGGTGACACTTAGAAACCAAGGGAAGAAGGAACCCCGCTCCCCACCTTTCTTGTTGGACATGTCTTCCTCATCACTCAATTCTCGCCACCTCCCTTCTTTCCTCCACACAACCTCTTTTATCTTTCAAAGTCAGATAACTGTTTTTCCCCGCGTGCACCCCTGGGTGTAAACAAAACAAAGTTTCAAAGAACAAGAACCCTCTGCTCTTAATTTCATTGCCCGGCGGTCCTCGGCTGCGGCTGTCAAGTTTGAGTGCGCCGCCACTTCAGTAAATAAGGTAACTGCTTCCTATTACTTTAGCCCCATATGGCTGCAATTTGAATGTCTTTGGAGACAGTGCGTGTGTCGGGGCGGAGGGCGAGGGGGAGTGAAAGTGGAAATCAAATGCTCTCAGATCGCATTTTTATGAAGGAAATTGTCGGCGATTCTTTTAGCAGTCTTCCGACCACCCCCTAGTTCCGGGGTGAGCTGCCCTGTTCCTTTGTTTGTGGAAATACAGACGCCCGCCCACATCGGGCCACCTGCTTCCCGACCCCCTAGGTCTACTGCCCGATTCTGCACTCGTTTCGGTGAACTGGGCACATGCCTGCCACTTCCCTTCCCGACAAAGTGCCCCCAGAACCTGCTCCCGGTTCTGGACCCAGCCCCAGCCCTCGGCCCAGTCTCCGGAAGGTGTCGGGATCCTGTGCCCCACGCGCCCGCCTCCTTCACCTGAGGGCCCCCCCCCCCCCCCGGTCCAGGGGCCCTTTTAGGCCGCCCAGTGTCAGCTGCCTGCGGACTCAGCCCAGGGGAGGAGTCCTCGAGGCTGGCGCGGTCCGAGGGGAGGGAAGGGGAAGGGCGACCGGGGTGACGGGCTGGGCTCCTGGGTCGCCGGCCAAACCAACAAGCCCCAGCGCGTCCTCTAGCTGGAGGATGCGGCCGGGCCTCGGCTAGTTCATTGGGAGCGTTTCAGCTCCGCGGCTTGGCGGGTGTCGGACCTGCCTGGTCTTGGCCGCGGATGCGGGCGGATTTAGAAATCAACCGTTTGCCTCCGGCGCGACCGCAGGGCAGGCTGTGAAGCGAGAACGGGTGGCTCCGAGCGTGGCCGCGTGTGCGGCGATCACCGCCCGTGGCTTGCCACGAGCAGCCCAAAGCCCGTCAGGCGTCCTCCGACTCTGCCGCCCCCACCTTGGGCCAGGGCCTGATGCCTCGGGGAGGCTGTTCGCCCGCTACAGGGGGAAAGGCAGAGGTGATCCCACACCTTGCAAAGAAGTCCCAAAGACCCGACCCGGACAGGCTGGATGGTGACTGGAGGGAGGCTGCCAAGGTTTCTGGCCTGGAACCTAGAGGTTTCCAGCCTTTAGTCCTTCCCAGAATCAAGAAGTTCCCACCTCTCCTGTCCCATTTTCTCCTTTCGAGTAGACTTTCAATGGGTGTCAGAGAAATACTAGAATAATTTGCAAAGGATACTAAAGGGGTGACCATGCTGCACATTTCTCACAAGGCTACATATACTCTAGAAGCAAAAATAACCTTTGACTTAGCCCCCTGAAATCACAGGATGAATGGCAGCCCCACGGGGCAAGCAGCATCTATTGAGCAGCTGTTACTGAGTACCTGCATTATCCCACTTAACATTCACAACAACCAGGTAAGAGTAATTCCATAATCCCCATTTTACAGATGAGGAAACTTGAGGCACAGTGAAGCCAAACAACTTGCCCAGAGGCACACAGCAGGGATTCTGTGTGAGGAGTTCCAAGCCCAGTGCTCTCTGATACTCTAGGACAGGAGTTTGGGACCCTCTAGATGTTTCACTTCTTCCTGGCTTATGGAAATTATTCAAGGTAAGAAAGGGCCGATGGAACTGGGCATAGAAGACAGTGGTCTCATTGTCCGAGTGAGCAACCTGACCATGCTAAGCAGAAATATTGATCTGAGCCATCAGAAAAAAAAAAAACGAGACTGGAACAACAGAGTGAGGGATGAGTTCTAGGAGCCCAATCAACCCACTTGGAGGCTGGATGATGGTGGAAGTCTTTGTTTTTCCTTCATCACAGAGCACAGTGGCTAAAATTGTGGGCTCCAGGGCCAGTGGTTCAAATTCATTTATTAGCTGTGTGCCCTTGTGCAAGTTACTTAACCACTCTGTGCTTCTGTCCCGATAATTGTTATTTTAAAAAGAAATATTAACATTTTTGTAAGCACTATCACACCGACAGGCATAAGTAAATGCTCAATAAATGTTCATTATTACTGTTACACTTGTCCTTCTTAGTGTTCTGGGACCAGGTCAGGCTAATGAGACGTGGTGGGTCTGGATTGGGTGACTTTCCCTCAAGGAATCCAGTATCAGCCAGAACTGTCCCAGTCTCCCATGAGAGGTACCCACAAAGAGGGAACTGGGTGCTCACTGACCCTCCCAGAGAAATTGCTCCTTAGACTCCTTAGACGCAGTCTAAATTCGCCCTTTAGGATGCTTGCCCGTGGAGGCGTCGCATCAGGTGGGCTCGCTACCAAAATCAGGACTCCGGCAGCGCAGAGGCCCAGCTCCCTGCGGGTGCGGTGCAGCGGGAGCACGCGCACAGCGCTGAAGCTGGCGCGCATGCGCTCACGCGCGCCGCGGGGTGGATCCCCCAAATCTTCTCCAGGAAGGCAGCCTTGTGTTGCTTGCGAAATCCCGCTCCAGGAGCCCGGAGGCACCCTGGGGCTGGCGGGGTGCAAGGGGGAGATAGGTCCGAGGTGGGCGGGAGACCTGAGCTACTGCGTCTCCGTGCCTGTCCTGCAGGATGAAAGGGATACGAGAACGGATGGGTCTGGGTGTTCAGTTCCCGTCGGCCCTGAAGAAGGGGCTCAGACTCGACGGCCTAAACCGGGGCGGGACTGGGAGAGGCGAAGAGGACTTGGGGGAGTGGCAGAGCCGCAAGAGACAAATGGGTAGCCCAAGGGTCAAAGCCTTTGTGCCCCATTCTAGAGGAAGGTGTTATCCGAAGCCTCCTAGCCGCGAGATTCCCGGGACTCGAGAACTCCTCTGCGGCGTCAGCCTTGGCCTCAGGGCTCGACCCACTGACTGCAGCCTGTGATTCAAGATGCTCCAGGTGGAGAGGTTGAACTCCGGATTCTGTCTGCACGGGGAAAGCTTTGGCTTGCAGTGACTAGGCAGGGTCCGTGTGTGTGTGCTGCCTACCCGCTGGTGACCCCATCCATCAGGAAGGCAGGGAACATACACTTCCCAAGGGAAGATACAGGGTGAAGATTGGTAGCCCCAGAGCCTGCGCTCAGCGAGGTCTGGGCTCCCTAGAACCCGACCACTGCCAGGGTAGGCACTTAGGTCGCCAGCAATGCCGCACTGCCTTCTCCAACCCCACAGGCTCTCTCCCGCCCCCAGGGAATCTGCAGGGAAGCCTCGGACTCCGTCGGGCGCTTCACGTTCATTCTCACTTCCTACCCCGCCCCCAAGCGGAAGGAATTGAAGTGACTTTTTGATGGGGCTCTTGGGACCTCGAGTTAGTTCCAAACTCGAGATCCCTCGGCCAGTACCACTTCCTCGCGAGGCTGTTCACGCTGAGAAGAGCCAACGTCCAGTCTCCCGTTTCAGAGGTCAGAAACACCAAGAGCCTGCCAGGTCCTTCAAGAAGGCACATGTTGCGGGGGCGGGGGGATGAATCTGGGTGCACAAGCAGAACCCCACCTGGCCGAGCTCCACCGACGCATTCGCCCTCGCGGGGGCGTATGGGAAACCCTAGGGGCAGACGTTTGAGATTCGACGGAGAAAAGGCGACAGTTCTTGGGAGGGTTCGGCCTTCTTGTCTCTGACAGACGCGGATGGAACCCCGGCGTCCTTTCGGCTCTGATCAGTGCCTTTCCTTGTAGCCCTGTGCCGGGGCTCCCGAGGTGCACCCTCAGCCTTAGCCCCGGGAGGGGGCGCTGTCGGGGGTCAGACCAGGCGGGACGGGCGTCGAGGCTGAGCGTCCAGAGCGCGCAGGCTCCGCGCACGCCCAGAAGCCGAGTTGCTGGTTCCGGAGCTGCCGGAAAGCGCGCGGCCAGCGGCGGCTCAGTCCCCGCGCAAGCGCCTCACTGCCCCTGCGAGACCCGGGTCTCTCCGGCCACTCTTGGCTGCGGGATGGCTCACCCGCGAGGGAGGGCGTCGACGGCCACTCGGCTGGGACACCCTCGCCAGAGAGTCGGGACGCCTTCTCTCGCTCCAGATGAAAGCCTCAGATCGGCTTCCCCGCCCTTCTCTAGGAAATCAAATTCAGGGAACGTGGTACCGTATTTACCCGCACCACTTCCTCCCTTGACATTTTGCACTCTCGAAGTTGGGGCAGAAGTAATTATGCAAACATCTGGGACAGTCCTGCGCCGCGACCCGGCACCGTTCTTATTCAACTTGAAAGCCGCAGTCTCTCATTTGCATAATAATGGCTTATCTAGAATAACACAGTAATCAGAGGCAAAATTAATTTTATTTCTTCAGTTAGTCCTTGAGATCCTGAAAACAGAGGCTTACGGCAAGAAAAATTGATTTTGCTGAGAGTGTGGGGTTCTTGACCAGGACCAGGGAGCGATGAAATTTAAAGTAGTGGAAATGTCAGGTTCACAGCTGAGTTTGTTACTTATCTAGTTGAAGTTTAGCTACTTTCTGGCCAAACGGGTGAAGGACTGAGCCACCGTGGGAATCCTGGAAAACACTCTTTATTTATTACCCCAGCCATCGTGGGAGGTTCAGTGGCCCAAGAAACAGGGACAGCATGTACTGTTGCTGGGGATATAAGCAGGTCGACATTGAAAATAGCGCTGGGCAGACAGAGGGTAGACCAGCGGCTCGACATGGATTAAGGAGGTATCCAGCAGATCAGCGCTCTGGGCCTCTGGCCTGGCCCCTCTAGGGCTCAGTTCCCCATCCTTTGGACAGATCAAGAGGAAGCACTTCCTTGCTCTGGGACGGTCGCCGCGACGACTGGCTCAGCAAAAGTCCTTGGATTCAAAGCCAAAAAAAAAAAAAAAGGTATGTGGGAGGTGATGAGGGCATTATGTGGAGGAAACATCTTTTATACATTAAAACGTCTTTTTGATCTTTTTTTAATATGAAGAGGAGTGGGAGGGAGAAATCCACAAATAAATATGGTAAATGGATTTGGACCAGAATTGTAATCGTGGGGCCATTTTCAGGGTTATTCTGGGCTCCAGAGGATTTTTTCAGCAGGACTTGTCCCCTCCAAAGTCAGTCTTGTCTTCCCCAGCAAACGACGCAGACAGAGCACAGTGCATAAGGGTGGGAGATCCACACACCCCCCCGGCCTCCCTGCATCACGCTGTGGACAGGAATTCCCTGTCTCTTCCAAGAAGTCGGAAGTTTTACGTTTAATTAAGGAGATGGCAGGAAAAGCCACCATTGTGGTCACTCCTTTTGAAATAATTCTTATATTTCTTTTAAAATCAGAGTTGCAGAGGGAAAGCAGGATTAGGAATTGCTAAGAATGAAGCTACCTGCAGAGTGAAGTGGGGAAGCGAGAGGGGAAATGGGCGGAGGGTTAGCCCACGGTCGAGGGACTGGCTGTTTCCGCGGAAAGGAAGGAGGGCGCCAACAGACCTCCCAGCGCGGGAGAAGGTGTCGCTGAGAGTCGCGACTACTGGGTTGGGACAGTAAGCCAGTCCTCCCTCCATCCTTCTCTTTCCTCTGCTTTTATTCTCATTGCCTTTTGGACTCGGTCTCCATCCTGCCTTTTTTACACCTCCCTGGGTGGCGCAGCTCGACCCCAGAGATATTATCCTTCCCCCCCGCCCCCGGCGGTGGGTGTGATAGCACAGCTTCTTCCCTAGGGGTGTGGGTGCCCTGGGGAAAGGGCACCCCTAGAATACCGGAGCAAAGGTTCTAGCCTCCCCAAGTCTTTTCCTAGCTGGGAAACGCGGGGAGAATTGGGGCTCCTGGCCTCCCAATCCCAGATCCAGGTTTCAGCCTCAATTCTCCTTTTGGGAGAGTAGGGTCTCCCAAATGAAGAGAAGAGAAAAGAGTCCGACTTTCAGGGCATTGTCGGTTTAACAGCTTCCGAAATCTAAGTCTGAAGGAGGTCCCTAGCCGACCTCGTTCTCCAGCCGCTGCGAGTATTCTAGCAGCCCCGGGCAGTGGGTCCCTAAACAGTCCTCCCCACTACCGCACCGCCACTCCCCACCGCAAGCTTAGGGAGGGATCGAACTTCCCCAGCCCGCGAGCAGCCTCTCCTCCTGAGGGAGGCGCCATCCAGCCTGCAAAGTCCGGAGTAATGGCTTCGTTGACCCTAGAGCCGGAGCCAAGCCGGGCCCAACCGACTAAGAACAAAGAGCGGCCCACGCGGAAAGAGGCGCTGGCCACCCGCTGGAACGGCGCCCGCGACCTGGGGGCGCCGGGCGCCAGGCTTCGGGCTCCGAGTCACTGTCGCAAGCCCCAGTGCGGAGCAGCGGGGTGGTGAGCTTTCCTCCCGGGAGGCGGAAACTTCTAAGAGCAAATTCCCCAGTGTGATTAGGCGAAAAGTTCGCGCCCCACTTTGCACTAGTCGGGTCCGCGCGGACTGGTCCAGTGGAAATGGAGAGGGTGGGGGCAATGGGTGCGGGGGTCGCAGCAAGCTAGCTGGGCTTTAAAGGCTCTTGGACCACTCAGAAGCGAGTGGGGCAGTGGCCTGTCTCGGCTGACTAGTGAGCTGTCATCCACCGTGGGGATGCAATCCTGATGAGCAAGGGTGTGCCAGAGGCAAATGTGAGGGAAGAGAAGGAAAAATGGGCACAGAAGTGGAGGAGAGGTGGCTTGGGGGAGATGACTTGGAGCCTCAGACAGAGCCTCCCCCACCCCACCCCAGGGTACTGCTAGCCTGAAGGCTAATCCTGGTGCTCCCTCCAGCTGAGGCTTTCAATCGCTGTCCAGCCCAAGTTTCCAGCTCAAGGGAATCCAGGAAAGTGCCTTCAGCCTTTGCCCCACAAGATAAGCAGACTTCTCTCTTCTCTGGAAAGTCAGTATTCCCAACAGCCAAAATGGCAGGTTTTTTCCTATTTTGTGCTATGATAGGTACCTCTAGTTACCCACATGGAGAGTAATTTGGATCCCAGGAAGGCAGGACTCAACACACACATACACAGATAGGTACTGTTTTTCTAAGATGAGGAAAGAGGTCCTAGGCTCAATTTCCTACAGTAAGGTCGTGCTTCTTCCAGCCTCTGTGGGTTCAAGCACTTCTCTTCCCCAGAGGGAAAGATCCTGGTGCAGTCTTCACTGGAGAGCTCCTAGGGATGTTCGGGGAAGCCAGCCAAGGGCTAGACCGATGGATTCTGGGTTGCAGCAGAGGATGGACCCAGGCTAGAACTGGAGAGTACTGACTGGAGAAACTTATGCAAGGATAAGGTGGAATCTGGAGCTGACACCCACAAATTAGCTGCCCAAGGGAGCCTGCTGCAGAGTGCTTGGGAGTTTCTCATGGAGTTTCCCATGTTTCTACATGGGCTCAAATGTACATGAAGATTTATGGTCGTTTGTCTAGCAGAGCCTTGTGCCTAGCCTGGCACAAGAGGGTGTGCAGGAGTGGTGGGAGTGGATAGATGTAGCTTCCATCTGCTGAGCAATGGGTGCTTGCTCCATGCCAAGCTCTGACTAGAAGCTTCCAAACTCTTCTATTCTTCATCACAGTCCTTAGAGGGAGACTTTAGTGGTCACATTTAAATATGGGGAAACAAGCTCAGAGGGGCTAAGTAACTTGCTGGTGACCAAGTTAAGCTGAGGACAGGGCTGACTTAGGTCTGTCACCCAGAAGTTGAGGTGCCTAAGAGGAGGTGTCATGGTACTGGAACCAAGCACAGCAGGAAGCTAGACACGCCCCACTGCTGCTCCAAGTCATGGTGTTTGGCATGACAGAGTCATCTGGGGTGCAGTTGGGGTCACTGACCCTTGGATTTCCCAGACTCTGGCCAGACCAGCAGCCCAACAGCCTGGGGTCAGGGTCCAACAGAGTTTTCCTGCCTCTGGCCCCCCACCTCCTCTCTAGCCACCAAGGAAGAGCCACTGACTGCCATCAAAGGCAGTCAGTTCTAAGGCGCTGGTAGAGCCAGTTGGGCAGCCATCATGGGACTTCATGCACCAGCTCCAGGGTTCCAGGACCACCAAACCATGCAAACATGGAAGCTCGTGCCGAGGTGTGCCTGCATAATCCAAACAGCAGTGGATGGGGAATGAAAAAAAAAATGGATTCAGACCTGTACTTGTGCCACCCCTGACTGGCTTAGATGCCTTGGGTAAGTCATTTTTTCCCCCTTCTTCGCCTCAGTTTCTCCTGTAAAAGGGTCATTTGGAGCAGGCAGCCTTGGAGTAGCCTGTCTAGTTTCCCCATTCTGTACATTTGGGGTCTTGTGGTCAGGTTTATTGGGCTTCCAAAACCTTTAGAAAATATTTGTTCACCATTGATGGCTGGCCACTGATGCCTCAGCCAGCACATAACTCTGGAGCTTGTGACTGTTGGGAAATCACAGGGACTCCTGGGGAGAGCTGGGAATTCCTGCCCCAGCCGTGCCAGGTTCTGGTCTCAGTTTCTCAAATGATGCCAGGCACAGAACTACTAAACAGCTGGGGGGGGGGGGAGTCCAAGAAGGCAAGAGGAAGAGTCCTAGAGGAAGCGCTGGGTGACAAAACTACCTCTCCAGTCCCAACCTCAGTCGGGGACAAGGAGGGAGCATCATCGTCCCTCCAGTTTCAGTACAGCACCAGGCTGCTGGAGGCATAGCCACAGCTGGGACTAATTCCAGGTACATTCTATAGGTGGCATCATGCTACTGGAAATGGCCTCCTTAGAGGGAAGAGGCTCTCTCTGTGGCATCTCCGGGCACTGGGGAAGCCAAGGCAAGGTGGACACAACCCCAGTGCAAACTGAGGGGAGAGGAACACCTGAGGCACCGGTGCACGGGGTGATGGGGGATGGGTCTCTCAGATTCTGGGGGCCACTGGCCCAGACGCATAGGTTTCTTCAGGACCGGCAGCCTTCTGGCAAGACTCTTGGGAGTCTCTCGTGTCCGCCCGCAAACAGTGGGAAGAAAAGGCCTCAGCCCGGTACACAGTGGGGAGCCATGGGTAAGCTATGTGGGGTCTCCAGCAACATTCACTGGCAAAGCTATGTCCCACCTACTCCGCTAGCAGGAGAACTATGTCATCACACCACTGAGGCTCCTTCCAGGCTGGCAGGCATCCTGGCCAGGGGCCATTCCTGGTCCAGACCCTCACCTAGAAGAGGCCAAAACTCTTCTCTGGGTGGGCGAGGAAACCGGTCAGAAATGGGAAGGGAGAAGGCAAGCAGTGCAACAAACTGGAGACAGGACTTTGGGGTCAAAAGTTTATGCAGGAGCCGGAGATGTCTGAAGCTGACCGGTTGTTCTGCGGCTACCCTCTGGCCAACCTCCTCTCTCAAAGAGACCCTCTGTGGGCCCTCCCCCTCGCAGCTGTCTGAATTCGTCTCCTTGGGCCCAATCGCGTTGCTGGGCCGCGGACCTGCCAGGCCTGTCACCTTGGGTAGCATGTAGCCTGCCCTCCAGGAGCTGGGCAGGTACAGAGAAGACGCCGAGAGAGGTGTGACGGCGACGCCTCTCACCGCTGCCTCCCGCCGCTCCGCTGGCTCCAGGCTGCCTGGGCCGCCCGGGCACCGAGCCCGTGGGTCCTCTGCGCCCGGGCCACACGCAGCTCCCGCTTCTCGAGCCCCGGCCTGGGACCTCCGCCAGGCCTGGCGCCGAGGAGGTCGGAGAAAAAGGGGCGCTGTATCTCAGCTGACAGCACCATGGGCCAGGCCTCGGGAGAAAGCTGAGGGGACCTCGAATCTTCAAATCACAGTCCAGGTCTCTTTCCTCCCCACCCTACCAGCTCCCAAGCGTGGGGCTAGGTTTCTCGTGATCCTGGGCCTTTGCTCAGACTTACCCCAGACTCGCTCACCTTACTATATTTTTTTTTTAAACAATAGCAATTAGATGTCAATTCTGGTTCATTTGCATCTGCACCTCGGAAACAGTGGGAGGTGGGAGTGGGAGAGAAAGGAAAGGGGGAAACTGGAGGAGGAGGGTTACACCTTTTGAGCGCTACAGCTGGCTCGCACTGCCATTGCGCCAGCCACATCTGGCCCAGCCGCGCAGCCGCAGCCCCCTCCCCGCCGGCTCCCGGGACCCGCGCGCCGCAGCCCGCTCGGCGGCGCGCTCATCGATCGCCGAGGCCGCGGCCGGGCGAACGGAGAACAAGGTATAGCCTGTATTTAGGTTCCTGCCCTTATATGGCGATGTGCGCGAGCGCCCTCCGAGCGGCCTCACCATATAAGGGCACGCGGCGGGCGCCGGGCTGAGCTGGTGCTAGCTCATTGGCCCGCGCGTCTCTCGGCAACCGGCTCTCACGAGTGGAAACGAGCCAGCCGCCCCCGCCCGCTCCCCACCACCTCCCTTTCTTTCTCCCGCGGCTTCCCCGCCTCTCGTCTCCGCACCCCTCTCCTTGCTTATCCCGATTTTTGCCTGACCCTCTCCCCAAGTTTTCTCCTCGCGGCTGCTCCCCCTCCCCCTCGTTATCATTCTCTTCCTCCCGCTCAGCCTCTTTTCGCCCCCTCCGCTCACGCTTCCACCTCCACCCCACGCACCCCCTCCCCAAACCGTTGCGAGCGGCGACGGAGGAGCGGGAAGGCCCGGATGCGGGAGGGGAGCTGGAGGGGGTGTGTGTGTGTGCGCGCGTTGCTGCTGCTGCGGTTGCCGCCGCAGCATCAGGTCCACGGTGTGCACGTACGGGGCTCTGGGAACAGTCCAAGTCTCCCCTCCGCTCGCAACATACTCACGCTCACCTCTCCCGCCCCAAAGGTAATCAGAGCAATTAGCTGCCGAAGAAATGTGGTTACGGAACTAGGGATGTACTAAACCACAAACTGCCCTGGGTACCACCAAATTACTATCTCCCAGGGTGTCCCTTCGGGCCGGATTTCTGAATGCAATCATAATAATGATAAATCGATGTCTCATTTAAAGGTTGCTTTAAAAATCTGCCAGTGGTGGAGGAAACGCTGCGTGAGGGAGAAAAATGCACTGATAGAGCCACCCTCGGGTTTCCAGGCAGAACGCAGTGCATTGGAGGTTGCGAGATGCAGGTCAGGTGCTCAGCGCTGAGCCCACCCGCTGGACGGGAGGGAGCCCAAGGAGGAAGAAGACATCCCTATTCCCGTGGACCTAAGGCTCGGGTTTGCCTCAAACTCGGGCAGTAAACGCACAGCGGTTCCCGGGGCTCCCCTCGGCCCCTCCCTCGCGCTCAGAGGCGCGCGCACGCGCACGCACGCACAGGTGTCCAGCTGACCCCTCCCGAGTGATAACCAGTTCCGAAGCGCGTGTTCTCCTAGCGACGCCGCGGCGACCGGAGCTACCCTCTCGGGGACTCGCTCTTGTCCCCAGGAGAACCAAAGGGGACAGCTAAGACAATGAGCACCTTAGCGCCCTGGGACTTTGCCTGTGACAGAGCTTGCCTCTAGGGCCGCCGCCTAGCCCAGGCGTTGAGCGATGCCCTCTACTGGGAAGCCTGTGCCTGGAGCCCTGCGCAGGTGGGGGTCGCACAGGAGACCTGGCTCGGGTGGGGGATGGGAAACAGAGAACGATGACCTGCGTGACCTCTGCTCGGTCTCGGGCATCCTTCCTTGCCTTCTCCCTCTTTCTCTTCCAAAACTCAAATTCCCCAACCTGGACCCTCCCCGGGGAAGGTGGCAGAAGCGGGTTCTGCCAGGGAACGCGGGTGCGAGACTGAGGAGGGCGCTGCCTGCTGGATGGAGTTAGTTTTGGCCGCCTCCTCCTCCTCGCTGTTTCTGCGGAAGGAAGCGCTGCGGCCGCAGCAGCCCTCGGTGCCAGCACATATCCCTCCCCGACCTTGGCTGAGATTTGCTGCCGCGGTGTCTTGCCTAGCAGAAAGCACAGTTTCCCTCCCGCACAGTGACTGGAGATGCCCTCGGGGCAGACGATTTGTCTGGGTCTGCGCCCAAAGCTGGACCTCTGCCATGGAGACCTCTCTGAGCCCTGGAAAAATCCGTTAATGCCCGGGTGCAGCCTCCTGATACTCCCACGTAGCCCATCCCTGCCCCGCACCTGCCCACGCCCATTTAGCCAGGTCATTCATATTAAATCTCCAACCCCAAGTTTCTGCGTGCTTAGGTAGGTGGATGGATACCTTCGCCCAGCGGGGGGAGGGAGGAGGGCCCCAGATGTTCTCCCGTCACGGGGAGGTGTCTCCTTACGTGTGCTTCTTCTTTTCTTAAACTCCAAGAGCAGAAGCCATTCTCTAGTCTGGAAACCTCGTTCCTTGACCTGTTGGCTCTTGGTCCCTGCCCTCTTTATTTATTAAATTTGAAATTTCCAGCCAGTAGTGGCGAAGTCGCTGGAGCTGAGTACGCGGTTGGCGGGAGGGGTGAGAGAAACTTGCAGATAGAGGGAAATGAAGTCCCAATTTACAGGAACACCTCTTCCTGGCCAGCTGGACTCACTACGGCCCGGATTTCTCCCGATTGAAGTTAGAGGGGGCTACAGACCCGCTCGACTGCGCCAAGTGGTTCGGGCTCCAGAACCCAACCCCACCCACGGGTCCTCTGTTCGCACTTTTCGTTTTTTCCCCAGCAATACCAGCCCTGGGGCTCCGGGGGCAATTTCCTTCCCTCCCTGGTGCGCCCTCAGGCCCTGCCCTAAGCTTGCACCCCCGGCCAAGTCTCCAGGATCGCCCTGGACATCTCTCTCTAGAGCCCCGGGCTCCCCTTGGCGCCCAGAGAAGCGTGCTTGGGGCCGGGTGCCAGGCAGGGTGGCCACGGGCGCCTCCTCGGCGCCCGCGGCGGCCCTTGGCTGGGCGGAGGCGGGGGTCAGGGGGCTGCTCCCTGCAGAGAAGAGGGTGGGCTCGCGGCACCTGCTGAGCTGCCGCTGCCGCTTCGGCTCATGGCGCCGAAGGATCCACCCGGATCTTCTCCGCGGAGTTCCGGGCTTGGCTCGTTTTGTAGTCAGCACGCACACAGCTTTTTAAATTTATTTTTTATTTTTCGCCGAGGGTGGAGGGGGGTTAAGGGGGCGTCAGGGTTGGCCAGCCCAGCCTCAACGCGGCGGAGGGGGTGGCAGTGCGGACAGTGGGCTGCAAGCGGTCACCGAGGTCAACAGCCCATTAGCATTGCCCCACCCGGGCGCCGCGACCTCGCGAGGGCACGGGGCATGCGGAAAGGGGGGCGGACAGGCAGAGAGCGCCCTCCTGGTACTGGCCCCTTGCCACCCCCAACCCCCCTCCCCCCGCCCCTTCCTCTGGCAGGTAACCGCCCCTCCCCCCTCCCCTCTCGCCCCCCGCTGCGGCCCCAGATTCCCCGGTGCCCGCGAGGGTCCAGGCGCCTGGGCGGAGAGTCCCGGGACGCTGAAGGGAGCTGGGCTGCGGGCCGGCCGCGGAGCCCGCCCCCCGCCCGTGGTAGCGTGGCGACTGGCGCCGCTTTGGCAGCCATTTTCTGCAGCTGCCGCGGCCGGGGCTCCGCGGAGTGAGGCGGAGGCTGCAGCCGCCAGACAGAGGCGGCGGGGCCAGAGGGGCGCGGGGTCACCGGCGGGAGGGCGCATTCGGTGGCCGGGGCGGGGGCGGGGGGCTTGCAGTGTCGCCGCCGCCTCCCGCCCCTCCCCCTGCTGCATTGCAGGCAGAGCGGGGCCGCTCCGCGTGGCGAGCGCCTGCGATCCCACCCTTTCCCCGCCATCTTGTACCCGGGCTGGCGCCTTCCCAAAGAGGAGCCGCGGCAGACAAAGCCCGCCCTGGGCCCGCGGGGGCCCCTGCAGCCCACCCGGGCTGGGCGGCCTGGGGGCTCCGGGACCCGCGCCCTCGCCACGCCCCTCCCGGGGAGCCGGCACAGCCCTTCCCAAGGTGGGGGGGGCTCCGCGTGCGACGGCCACTCGCCTAGCCCTAGAGGGTCAGCAACGACCTCCCTTCCACCTCGGTTGCCGGGCTGGACCCGCGCCTTCGCCGCAGCCCACCCTAGTTGCGGGAAGGGGGGTGGGGTCCCCCGCAGGCTGGGCGGGTGACAAGAGCTGGGTGCTCCTCTAGCCTCGAGTTCCTTCTCTTTTCTGCTTGGGTTGGTTGGGGGGGGGGTGTCACTAATCCTCGAGCCCTCACCAACCTCGTGTAGTGCCCACCTCACGCCCCCGTTTTCCCCCTAGGAACCTCAAAGAAGACCGCAGCGTGGGCGGCTCTATAGACCCCCCCGAGCTGCCCAGCAGCTGCTGCAAACGCGAGATTCCGCGCTCCATTTTTCTGGGATGGCAGTGCTGTCGCCCCAAACCCCCAGCTTGCTGCTCAGCCCCTTCCTTTACCGCCCCTGCTCAGGACTTCCTGACTTGGGGGTTTATGATGTGGGGGGGGGGCGCGGGGGGGGAGGTGAGGCACCCCTTCCTCACCCCCGAGACCAAGGGAGAATCTGGCTCCTGGCAGCCTACTCCATCAAGTGCCACACTGTTCCTAGGTAGGGAATTTTCTCCCTGAAGACTCCATTTTCTCGTCCCCAAGTCCCCAGCCCCTAGGGATGAGGTGGGGGCACCCAAGTTCTCCAACTGCTGGTTTATTCCTCCCGACTGCACGTCCTAGGTTGGGAGGGAGCAGGTGGCCATCGGCTTCTGCACCCTCCTTTCCTTTCCACACGACTCCCTAGGGGTTCTGAGTCCTCATCTCCCAGTACACCCAGACCCCCAGGAGTGTCTGACTGGAAAGGATGGTGATGGATGAGGAAACAGGCTGGGAGAGGGAAGTGTCCTGTGCATGGTCTTTCAGAAGGTTAGTGGCAGAGCTGGACTCTTCTTCACACACCCCACCCCTCCCCTTGTTTCTTTCAAATACCAAGATCAAAGCCCAGGTTCGCTGTGGACCGGGAGCTCAGTCTTCCAAATACTCTTGGCTAAAGTCCGGACCGGGCAGAAGGGGGCTGGGCACCAGAGGGGTGGGGAGCTGCCAGACTACTGGTTCATACCTGAAACTGGGTTTCCCAACCGGACGTCTGCTGTCCCTCCCACCCCTATCCTGCAGGGTCTCCTTCGAGGATGGAAAACAAAGCATCCCAGGGTGGCCTTGCCAACGCCGCTGGCGGGGCTCAATCCTCCCCCACCAATGCCTGCCAGCCCCCGTGGATTCCGAGCCCGGCTCCGGAAACCAGTCTGACCACTTCACCCATTTCCCAAGCCTCCCCGGGCAGCGGGCGGCCCGCTCCCAGGGTGGGGTGAACCTGGCTCGTCCGCAGCCTCCGCTGCCCCAGAGACGAATGGATTTGCCCAGAAGGCTACCGTCCAAGGGACACACCCGGTCACACTCTGGGGGCTTCCAGGTCGCTCCCCTCTCTGTCTTCCACCATCGTGAAAACTCCAGGTGGTTGGAAACTCCACTCCCGGGCCTCATTGCCGTTCACTTGCTGGGTCAGTCGCTGGCCCGGACAATCCCGGCGAAGAGCCGCCTCCAGACCTGCCCCGGGCACACTGTTCCGGACTCGGCTGCCCTGGGGGCGCTTACAGTCGGGTCAGGACACCGAATTGAGCCCTAGGATTGAATGTCAACCCTTTAAAAAGTGGCTGTTGCGTGGGATCACACTGTTGCCCGATGCGACCGAGGACGCAGAGGAGGGACAGCAGACCTCGAGGGAACCGCGGGCGGGAAAGGCCAGAGCAGTCCCACCGAAGTGGGAGGGTGGACATGTGGCACCGAAGCCTGCCCTGTGCAAATGTTTCAAAGGCTCCGCCGACAATTCACCAGGATGCCCTCAAGAAAGCAACTGCGCCCCCACGTCCAGCCCCCGGGTCCTGTCGATGGGAACCCCCTAGAGGGCAGGGCTCGAGCTGCCCCGGTCCCACCTGCCACGTGGCGACGGCGCTGGCGCGCGCCAGCTAACCCCCAGCCGGGGGCGGGATGGTGGGTGGCGGCTGGCCTGCGGTCTCGCCCGGGTGCGGAGCTGCGAGGCGGCGGCCGCGGGGGCGAGGAGGGAAGATGGCCGGCCGCCAGCGTCGTCCCCGGGCCGGGGCCGCGGAAGGGCAGACAGGCACGCCAGGTGGAGGGGCGCCACTCCCCAGCTTTGTCGAGCGGCCCCGGCTACTCCTAATGCCGGGCTGGGGCAGGCGGAGCCAGCTTTGCCGAGTCAGCAGGGTCGAGGTGCGGCCGGTGCGTTCCTTCCCCGCGCCCCGCCCCTTCCCATCCCCATCGCGCTTTTTTAGGGGTAAGGAGAGGGCAATCAGAACCCACCCGCAGTGTTGGGGTCGTGCTTGGATAAGCCCACCCCTCCCTGCTCCAAGATGCTTCCCCTCCCCCATCGCAGTTAACCTGGGGAAGGGGCTGAGCAGAGCTATCTGCCCTGAGAGCATCTCCCGCCTCTCCACAACCGGCGTCGTAGCTGGCTTATTCCTTCTAGATCCATCCGAAAGGTTTAAAAAAAGAAGGTGGGAGTAGGGTGGGGGTGGGGTGGGGTATGGGAAGAACCAGGAAAATGTACTAGTTACTCTTTCACTCCAGGCTAGACAGAGGCTGTCTCCTTTCTGAAAGCGTGGTGGGTGTGTGTGTGTGTGTGTGTGTGTGTGTGTGTGTGTGCGCGCGCGCGCGTGTGTAGGAGCCAAGGGCAAAGGTACAGGTCAGGTTCAACAGACCGCGGCAGAGTGAGGTTGGAGGTCAGTCCCATTGGTGGGGGGAACCCTCCTGCCAGGGCTGGGTCCCCCAGGGCCCCCAGCACTAGGATCCCTGCCTGCCCCTGAGGGCGCAGCCCAGAAGAAACAGGAGGAAGCTGCAGAGAAGGTGGATTTAAACTCTAGGGGTTGCTAAAGGAGGCGCAGGCAACAATTAGCAACCCCTAGAATTTGGCAGAGCAGGATGCTTGGAACTGGTAGGCCCACTGTGCTATCATGGGAAATCATGGAGCAATTCCTGATTAGGTTTGAGGGTGACCTGAATGACCTCTGGGGTTTCCACGTATAAGATTCCAGGGAACAGATGAAACAGAACCATGACCCCCAACTGGGCACACTTCTGTTGGAGCTGAATTTCCCCAGGCCTCCCAGTTCCCTGTCTATAGGATGGGACCATGGCAGGACCCTGTGAAATACCATGGGAAGTGGCCTGGTACTTAGTAGTGCCCTGATTAGAAAAGCAGAGGAAAGGTTAGTCTTTAATTTGCATCTTAGTGTTGATGCCATTATGGTCCTCTTTGCCATTATGATTATAGAGATGCTTCCTCGAATGCACCTCTGTTCCCAGCACTATCCTAGGCACTGCACCAAGGGCATGAAGGAGGTGCCCACGAGCCTACAAAGTCCCATGTGTCACTAGAGTGGAGGTAGCAGCAGTTGGAAACCGATGTCTCTAAGAATGGACTGTCCTCCCTCTCCCGCACCCGCCTTCTCTCCTTGGTAGGGGAATCCCCAGATAAAGTGCGCAATGTCAGCTCCACTTCAGGAAGTACATGAAGGTTATCTGCTCCAGCCTGCTCATCTGCCTCGCTTCACATGTTTGAATATTCCCAATACCTTCCCTGGAGCAGCAGGCCGGGGAAAAAAGGGGTAAAATCCAAATAAACAGAAGAGAGAATTTAGTCCCATTCACCAACGTCCTGAGGTTGCCGTTAACCCAGGGGCTGCCAGTTACAGGGGACATCCTTCTGCGGGAGGTCTACAGGGTGGTAGCTGGAGAGAGTGCAGGTGGGGAAGGAAGGTGGGGGAAGAATTATTGCACCTACTCTGGCCCTCCTTAGCCTCATCATTGTGCACAGTGGTACCTCCTTCAGCTTCAGGTGCCATTCTGATAATCTGGCATCTAGACATTTTTTTTAAACCCACTCTCTCAATATCTATCCATTATCCATCCACCCACCCTCTTACCTGTTCACTCAACAAAGATTTCCTAGGCACCTTCTCCATGCTGATCAAGCCCAGTGCTCAGAGTTATTTTTACTATAAAACATACCTGGCTTCTGACCTCATGGAGTTTGAAGCCTGAGGTGAGAGGAGACAGTAATAGAAAAGCC
Source organism: Okapia johnstoni (assembly GCA_024291935.2). Lineage (NCBI taxonomy): Eukaryota > Metazoa > Chordata > Mammalia > Artiodactyla > Giraffidae > Okapia > Okapia johnstoni. Next base: position 10,145,370 of record CM044306.1, read on the forward strand.
ACACACCTAATGTAATTTACAACCTTGATAAGCACCAGGGAAGAAAGTGTTTGGTGCTACTGAGAGCATGTAACACTGTCATTCGGGGATATGGGCTGCAGCCAAGGCTGGGATGGAAGTTGCCTGAACAACCTGGGCTTCTGGTTCAGGACTTTGAGGGTTGTCCATTCATCCCATGAGGATGTGACCAAAACTTAGCATTAATATTGCCACAACTAAGCGTTCACAAGCTGCCACTAAAGATCTCGCATGTTGCATGGAAGATCAAAGATTTTGCGCTGCACAACTAAGACCCAGCATAGCCAAATAAATAAATAAATAAATATTTTTAAAAAATTAATGGAGTAGCCATGGAAACAGAATGACCATGACGTGAGCTTTGTGAATAAAAATCCTTTGTCAGCTCTCAATTGCGGAAGAGAGGAGGCTACAAAGAAACTCAGGCACAAGGAGCAGAGAGTTTATTGCCAGGTCTGTAGAGCAGATGTGGTAACCAGCAGCCTCATATTTTGGAGGCTACTCTAAAACCATGTTCAACTTGGGGGGCCTCCAGAGGGCTGAGTCAGCTGTGAAACAAGCCAGGGTGTTTAGGTCTGAACCAAGAACTGAGCAGGCCAAATCTGATCTCAAACTGTCTCTTGTCCAGTTTGCGTTGAGACTGGACCACAAATCGGGGGCTATAGCCAGAAGCACTCTTGGATGATCTTGGATGCTCCACCAGCTGAAGTGTGGGCCGCCAAGCATCATTGTAGCTGTCTATAAAATGAGGGGGTGGCTCCTAAGGCCTCTTAGAGGCTTCTTCCAGCTCCCGCCTTGTGATGACTCTATGGCCCCAGGAGCAGTTCACTTTGTAGGGTTCATCTCAGTTCACAGCTGGTGCCTCTGATGTGTAGATGGTTGTAACTATGCTGCCATTCCTGAAGAGGGACATCCTGGCCAGACACTTTTTGTGTGCAAAGACTCCCGAGGGCAGCAGTGTGACACCAGGGTTAGAAGCCCAGGCTACCTGGATTTAAGCCCTGGCTCCACTGCACACTGGCTCTGTGACCCCAGGCCAGGTACTTGACCTCTTGAAGCATCCATTTCCTCCTGGGGGTAATAATAGTTTGTATTGCATCAGGTTATTGTGAGGATTAAAAGAGAAAAAGCATGTAAGGGCTCTCCCATGGAGCCTGGCTCAGTGAGCAATCTATAATTGTGAGTTATTGTCGTTATTAGGTCATGGGGGTACAAGGCAGTGGTGTTTATTCAGGAGCTGGTGTCACTTTTGGCATTTATCCTAAACTCGAGCTGATGAAGAAAATAATCAGAGAGGGAGAGAAAACAAAATACCTCACAAGCTATGACAAAAGCAATGTCTTTCATAAAAGAGAGAAGAGTAAAGAACAAAGATCGAATCTAATAACTATTGGCTATTGTTTAGATATACAGAGAGAAAAAGAGATACCTCCTCTGCTCCCATCCCATGAGTAGGTGGGAAATCCTGCTGACTTGGGGAGGGGGGCACCGGGGGACAGCCCCCAAGAAAGCCTCTGCCTGATTTTTTACTCTTTTCTTAGTTTTGGTTGGGGACCATGGGGAGAGAGGAAGCAGCAGTGACTTGTAACCTTGTAAACACAGCTCATTCATTCAGTAAATATTTATCCAGGCCTTCCAGACGCTGTGCTGGGGAATGATGGTGACAAAGACACAGTCCCTCCTAGTGAGAGAGGTTAAGGTTCAGCAGGTAAGAGAGACCAGTCAAGAGTGGCAGAGACACAGGGATCCCTGCAGGGCATGACACAGAACACAGCCACGACCTGGGTTTCTGGGCACTTTTTTGATCAGCTGGTGGAGATTCCTCACTCTAACTGGGAACTGGAAGTCTGGAGGAGGCTTCTTTGCCACCTGAGTTAATTTCCAGGCAGTGGCATGGTTGCAGGGCAGGTGGATAGATGAGAACCATCTTGTGGCTAAAGAAGATTCCATGTTCCTGGCTCAGTGCTGGGTAGAGAAAGACGAGAGGGGCTCTTGCATTGTGAGCTCCCAAAGCTCCAGGGAGAGAGCTGGCCAGCTCTGCATTTGGGACAGAAAGAAATGGGCAGCTCACACCTGCCAAATCTGTGAGATGGTTCAGGAAGAGCCCCTCTTGAAAGCATTATTTATAGACCTGACCGTTTGCCCACTCTTATCTCTCTCTCTCTCTTTTTTTTTTTTGTTTTGGCTGTGCTGGGTCTTTGTTGAGGTTCGTGAGCTTCTCTAATTGCTGTGCTCAGGCTTAGTTGCCCCACAGCATGTGGGATCTTAGTTTCCTAACCAGGGATCAAGCATACGTCCCCTGCATTGGGAGTCAGATTCTCAACCACAGGACCACCAGGGAAGTCCCTGCCCACTCATCTTGACGATGGGAATTTGATTGAACAGGTCACAAGTTGGTCTCTTCCTTTGTCAGCAGTGCATTCAACATGGCAATTCCCACACCCTTCATGCAAGGCATGGACAACACAAAGAGATGGCTTGCCTATGAGAGACGCAGCTGGTCTGGAGTAGGAGGCACATTTCATTTCTCCAGGCAGCTGGAGAGGCGGCTGAAGCAGACTAGGAGATCACCTCTAATGTTTTAAATGTCAAAATGGTCCCTACTGGGGCTTCCCCAGTGGCTCAGCAGCAAAGAATCTGCCTGCAAGGCAGGAGATGTAGGTTCGATCCTTTGGTCAGGAAGATCCCTTGGAGGAGGGCATGGCAACCCACGTCAGTATTCTTGCCTGAAAAACCCCATGGACAGAGGAGCCTGGCAGGCTACAGTCCATGGGGTCACAAAGAGTCGGACACGATTGAAGCTACTGAGCACGCACATGATCCCTACTTGCTGACTTGCCAAGATTTGATCAGTTAAACTGGCCTGTGTTGTGTGTTCCCTGCAATGCACAGTGTGTATCTGCATCTTGCAGCAGTATCATAAGGGAAGCTAGACAATGGTAAACAAATTTCAGTGGATGTGGTTCTGAAACGTTTCTCTTACCCCTTCTGAGCTACTTCCTGTCTCCTTGGGGCTTGCATTTCAGTAGGGTTCTCTACGTGGGCCCTAATTAGGTTAGGAGAGGAACCAGCTTCATTTGGGATGCCAGTCACACCTCGACAAGCTTTTTGGTCCCAAATAATGCCAGCTTTGGGTGGGGACAATGGTCGGGCCTAGATTGGAATCTTCCCAGTGTTTCCAGTCTCATATGTGCCAGGAAAAAAACCAAAGTATGAGTTAAACTAACTTAAAACTCCCAGAGGTTTTCCTTCCTTCCTTCACTCACTCACTTTTTCACTCAAAACTTGGCTAGCCAGACAACATTTACTGCCTGTTTTCAGTTGGCTTTGCCTCTCTTCCATTACTGAGAGGCAAGTCAGAGAACTGAAGGCAAGATTCTTTTCGAGCATGTTCTACAACTGAATCAAGATGGGAATCCCCAGGTCAGAATGCGTAGGGCAATCTGGGGGCCCAGGGATGCTTTACTTCGAGAATCTCTTCATGAGAAGCATGGCTGAGTGTTTCTGGGGCCCACGCAGAAACTGGGAGCTGGACCCACACTTTGCCTGTCACCCTGCCAGCTTTCACAGGACTCCTAGCTTGTCAGGTCTGGAGGGCAGAGGCGGGGAGATCTCGACTCTAGCTCTGTGCCCAGCTCATAGGACTGAATCAGATCAAATCAAATCACACACACGCACACACACACACACACACACACACACACACAGAAAACCTAAAACACAAACTATGACAAAATAATTCCAATCCTTCCAACCCCTTCCAATCTATCCTCCTCCAGATGAAATTAAAATGACCAGGTGTGGGAATTCCTTGGTGGTCCAGCAGTTGGTTAGAACTACAAGCTTCACTGTAGAGGGCCTGGATTCAGTCCCTGGTCGGGGAACTAAGATCCCACCAGCTGCTCGGTATGGCCAAAAAAAAGAAAAATGACCAGGTTGCCAGATTAATTACCAAATGACTGAACAGGGATATAGGCGGGGGTGAGAGAAGGTTGGAGTTGCCGTGATTAGGCCTGAGACAGTCATATTAATAATCGAAGCTCCTTACTGCCTCTTTGGATCTAACACTACCTTAGGACATTCTTAATCCTATATCCAAGCAAGCTTTTCAGCAGTCCCTGCACCAATTTCCTCCAGTTTCACTGGTGAAGAAACTGAGGCTCAGAGAGGTTCAGAGATTCCCCGCCCCACTCCTTCCATCCCTTCTTCCTCCCTTCCCTCCTTCCTCCCTTCAACAAATAGCTCTGGTGTACCTGCCAAGTTCTGAAAGCTGAGACTAGAGCAATGAGTAAGAGAGACACTGATTTCCTCTCCGGGTGCTTATACTCTATGGGGGGAGAGGGGAAAAGACAAATCCAAATTTCAGCTAAGGATGCCTGCTCTAAAGAAGAAAATGTTAGTTGCTCAGTCATGACTCTTTGTGCCCCAACCCCATGGACTGTAGCCCGCCAGGCTCCTTTGTCCATGGAATTCTCCAGATAAGAATACTGGAGTGGGTTGCCATTCTCTTCTCCAGGGGATCTTCCTAACACAGAGACTGAACCTGGATCTCCTTCACTGCAGACAGATTCTTTACCATCTGAGCTGCCAGGGAAGCCCCTAAAGAAGAAAATCAGGATAATAAATGGAGCAATTGCTTAGGGAAGCCTTCTCTCAATAAGTGGCATTTAGGAGACCGAAATGGTAAGAATAAGCCAGGCTTTGGGGAGCTTTAGGGGACAGAGCCACCAGCCCCAGGGCCCAGAACTGGTGAGTGCAGAGTGGCTGGCACTTGGAGCCCGGTTTCCCCGGTGGCCTAATCCTTTCCCTTTCTGCCGGATCCTGCCACCTCCCATGGCCAGAGTGACGGTGGGCCCTACTGTGAGGTGTGAGTAGCCAGGCTGAGCTGAAGGTACCTTGACTTCCTGGTGTGGGGCTTGGTGGCTATGGGCCCACTGTCCTGGACCCCCATTCACTTGTGTTGAGGTCAGGGGGTGAAGGGTTGGAAAACAGGCCTTCAAGCAGGCAGAAAGGGACGGTCAAGTTGCCCAGATGTTCTCAGCTGCTGGAGAGCTGGGCCTCAGCCTCGCTCACATGGGAGGTGCATCTGGTCCTTCCCAGATCCAGTATGAGCCTCCGATGTCAGCCAACACCTGTCCCCAACCCCGAAGGAGGCTCCAAGTTGCAAGAATAGTAAAGGAAATCTCATATTCTTTTTTTTTTTAATATTTATTTGGCTGTGTTGGACTTCGTTTCAGTGAAGTTGCCCCCGGGGATCTTAGTTCCCTGACCAGGGATCAAACCCTTATCCCTCGCATTGCAAGGCAGATTCCTAACTGCTGGACCACCAGAGAAGTATCTCTCATATATTCTTTATCCAGACTCACCAGTTATTCACATTTTTCCCATTTGCTTTATCATTCTCTCTCTCTCTCCCACCCTACCATCCCCCCATATTTTTTCTGAACTATTTGAAAGTAAGTTGGAGACATTTTACCCTTTTATGCCTAAATACTTTATTGTGTTTTTCCTAAGAACAAGGACACTTTCTTACATAACCACTGTACAGTTATCAAAATCAGGACTTTTACCATGGATCCAATATTATTTCTAACCTAGAGTCCATAGATAAATTTTGTGAATATTCTCGGTCATGCTGTTTAGAGCCAAGTTTTTGTCCTTTTCCAAGAGCCAAACCTGGATCTTGAATTGCAATGAGTGTCCTGTTTTTTGGGCTTCCCTCGTGGCTCAGCTGGTAAAGAATCCACCTGCAATGTGGGAGACCTGGATTCGATCCCTGGGTTGGGAAGATCCCCTGGAGAAGGGAAAGGCTACCCACTCCTGTATTCTGGCCTGGAGAATTCCATGGACTGTATAGTCCATGAGGTCCTGTCTTTTTAGTCTCTTTTAACCTGGGACAGGCTAGTGAAGGACATGGGAGCCTGGTGTGCTGCAGAGTCAGACACGACTTGGCGACTGAACAACAACAAGCTGGGACACAGCCTCTGCTTTTCTCTGGGTTCTTCAACACTGGTGTTGACATTTCTACATGGTTAGATTCAGGCACTACATTTGTGCAAGAAATGCCCTGGAGTGTTGCTGTATCCTTCTCAGTGCATTGTATCAGGAGATGTAAGTCAGTTTGTCCCCATATTGGTGACACTGACTTTGATCCCTTCCAACTCAGTGTTTTTCAATCAGTTGGTTTCTTCCAGCCTTTTGTTTTTTCTTATCTGTGTGGGTTTCTCTCCTCATCTGCTTCTGTCTTGCTCTCTTTCTGTTTCTTTTATGATCAACTCTCTATTATCATTCTCTGTTTTTTTTGGTCCTGGTCCTTTTGGTCTCCTTACCTCGGGGTCTGTCTCTCTCTTTATCTCTGGTCCTCTCTGGTTTCCTTTTCTCCCTGATGCTGCCTCTGCCCACCTTGATTTTGGTCCTGTGTCGCCATCTTCTCTCCAAAGTACTGAAAAGTGTGCAAGACCACTTAGACCTGCCACCAGGCTGACTCACAGCTGAAGTCTGGGTGCATTCTTGCATTCCTAAGAGGAATCATATGGAACTAATGAGAAGCTAGACCTTCGAGGTATTATAGTCTACTCAGGTGGAATATCATGGCCCTGAGAACTCATCTCTGGGCCTAGGCGAAAAGGCAGGCTCTAGAAGAAAAGGGATTTGCAGGAAAGTTTCTCTTCTTGCTGTCTGACTGCCTTCTGCCCACCCATAGGTCATCTCTCATGAGGGAGTGCACAGACCCCAAATTCCCCTCTAGACCCAGGGCTGAGGCTCACTGTGGTTTGGCCAGGACTGAGCAAATACCAAGGCAGAGCCAACTCAAAGCTCTGAGGTTAGCAGGTCTCTTGCCACCTCAGAGAGCTGAGCCCACAACAACCTTCGTCCCCACTTGGTGGTCACTGGATTGGAAGAAGCCCAGACCCCGGGCTTCTTTTCTCTCTGGATTAGGCCCCAAACCACAGTCAGAGAATAGAGGCCAGACCATGGATCTCAAGAGCAGCGCGCGGCCAATCCGTCATGGCCATGGCGTTGAACTTTGAATTATTACTATTATTAAATCCAGCTTTATGGTGGGTGAATTGGACGAGCACTGCTCCTTGTTGGAACATACACATCCACTTGTGGGTAGAGAATCATCGATAATTCACCTTGATGTCAGCTTTGGGCTTTGGGGGGCTCAGCTTCTCCATCTGTAAAGTGAAAGACTTGGATTAGGAACTCCGGGACCCCTCTCTGCTCCGGTCTTCCAGTAGCCAATGATTCCATCATCAGTGGGCCAACCCCTTCCTCTCTGAAGGCCGGGTGACCCCTATCCACCTGTCATGAAGCTGATCCTGCTCTGGCCCTGATCGTGTCTAGGATGCTCATTCTGGTTGTGTGTATCTCTCTCCTGGACCAGCCCCAGGGACTTTCTGCTCTGGTGGTTCCTCTGCCGACATTTGTTTTCATCCTAGTCTATGGAAATAGGCCTCACTAAGGACCAGCATGAAGCAAAAGGCTAAAGGAGGAAACATTACCGCTGCCCCGCCGCTGTGTCTAGTTCTTCCTGCCAGGGAAGGGCTGGGCAGCATCCACTCCACCCTCCAGCGCTCAGCAGCAGCAGCAGCAGCACTGCGGGGCCCACATCAGGGAGCAGTACAGGGGCTGGCGCCAACCCTATTTGTGCCTCTTTGGGGGTCACAGGCCCAGGGGATGTCAGAACCACCAAGGCCCTCGGCACTCAGAGGTCACCCAGCCCTCTTATTTTGCAGAGGAGCAGCCCGAGGCCCGGGAAGGGGAAGTAATAGCATGGCAGTGACGGAGCTGGGACCAAATCCCGAGGCTCGTGACTTCCGCCTCAGTGCTCCTTCTGCCATCGCCCCTGGATTTCTCAGCTGCCGGCTCAATAACTCTCTCCCATCCCCAGACCTGTTGGCAGGCAAGAAGAATAACTCATGTGAGTCAAAAGCAATTTGCAAACATAAATAATTTCCCATGCCAGGAGAGGAGACGGTAGGAAGACACATTGAAGGTTGAGAAGAATCTGGCCAGATCTGAGTCTCCCTCACCCTGCCCAGGGTTTCCTCTCCCCTCCTCAGCACTGATGGGAGAGCGGGGAGTACAAAAAACAAAGCAGGAAATGGCTATAAGGATGCTCACTTCCGTTGTTCATAGGAGGGATTCTGCTTGCCAGGCTCTTCTCTCTCCACCCCCCAACATTCACTTGATTTTGTAACCCCACCTCCTTTAGAGAATCACAGGAAAATGTATGGTCCCCTGCTTGCATCTGGAATAGCCCAGGCCTCCTCCATCCAGCTGTATTCCTTCTTGTCTTCAACTGCAAACAGCACTACTTCAACAAAGAATGGAAGACACACCATTAATATAACCTTAACGCTGTAACATTAATATAAACTTAATGCTATATTACCATGGAGCTGACCACGACTATCCTCTTTTCTTCATTGGATGCTGCGGTATAGACCGCCCATGACCATCCTCTGATTTTGTGACAGGTGCTTGCTCATCTCCCCAAGACGTTATGGCTTATTTTGCCCTGACAACCAGAGACGTCCCTTGGGAGAGGTTTTGGAGGATGGCAGTGGTCGTGAGGGAAGAGCTGGTGTCACTTTGGAAGGCTGAGAGCATTAAGCACACCTTCCTAAAGCCCACCCCAAGGGGCTGTCTAAAGCAGAGAAAACAATGAGAAACCAGATACCATGGAATTAGTGAAGAATTTCTCAGATGAAACAGGAAAGGGAGGAAATGCAGGGAGGTTTACATTACACCTGGCGCAGGTTGAAAGGAGTCAGGGCCAGTCGTTGGCAATATTAAACTCCAGGGTACGCTTGAAAGGATCCTTCGTTTAGGCAGCAAAGGAGAGGCGTTCCTGCTGGTACAGGCTGCATCACCACTTCTCTCCCTGGCCATAAATGCACACCCACATGCAGGCATGCACACACACCTTGGACATCCATTGGTAATGGCAGCTCTTTGCCCCTACAACTTGCAGATCATTGATTAAGTGAAATAGTAATTACAGGCAGCATTTGGTGAGTTTTTTCTACTGTGTCAGGTCTTATCCACCCAGCTTACATGAAGACCATATATGAAAATTAAAAAGGTGTGCATACTGTGTCTTTTGCTTGTTGCTAACTCTGCGTGTTTTGGAGTAACATGCCCATATCTGTACTATTCTGAACCTCATGTTAAAACTAAATACATAAGGATAAGGTGGCTGCTGTGCTATCAGGAACCATATAATGTGTACCACTAGCTAAATATGGAAATTAAACCATGAGTCTTCTGGAACTGACTCCAGGATTATCCTTAGGGTCTGTTTCCCTAAATTCAATTACCACATAATTACCTGGAGTCTCCTGAAACTCACACAGATGGATCAGGTGAGAAGTGAGGGGGTGGCAGAACCCTGGAGCAGCTCAGTGCCCAAGTGTCTGCTGCCTGCCGGTGGCCAGGCAGAAGCGAGCAGCCTGAGTCCCCAGTCTGCTGTGCAGCTCTGTGGTCATGGGAGTTGAGCCCCTGGGGGCGGCACGGGGGTCTTCCTTGTGTCTGCTGTTAATAGTTTGCAGTGCAGTGATCAGCATCACTGTCTGAAAGTCCCATCTCTCTCTCTCACACACACAAACACAAACACACAGGACAAAAACACACACACACACACACACACACACACACACACACACACACACACACGAGGGATCTGATTCCGAGGTATTTATCTAGGAACTGAGCACACTGTGGGACTGCATGATATACCCAAGACATGTCCGCTGCCTTCCAGACGGGCAGGGCTTTGTCCAGCTGAAGAACGGAGGCATGTGCACACATGGATGTTGTAGCAATTGATTGATGAGTTGGTGGGGGTGCAGTAATTACTGCAGGAGTTCAGAAACAGCGGGCCCTGGTAAAGGCTGGAATAATCTAGAACAACCTCAGGGAGGGGATGAGACCTGAACTGACCTCTGAAGAACCCACAGAACCCTGGAAGCTGGGAGCATAGCCCTAGCAGACAGACAAGGCTAGCCCAGAACTCCTGTTCCCCTGTTTATTGGATGTTTGACCTTGGACCGGTTACGTGAGCCTCTAAGCCTTCATTTTACCATCTGTGAGACAGGGACAGTGATGGGGCCTACCTCATGGGAGACTGTGCGAATTAAATGAGATGACCACCTGAAGTACCCCCCACAGGTGGTGGGCACTCATTCCCTGTTAGCTGTTAACAGCAACTGCAAGGGGAAGAGAGGAAAAGGAGGGTGCAGGGGGTGGGGGGGGGTGCGTCTGAACTTTGGCCACAGGAAATGGACACTTGCATACGAGAATATCCGCTGTTAGTACTATTTCCTCTTTAGAGTCTTCACCTTCTCAGATGAGCTGCAAACATAACACGGAACCGTGGAAGCAACTTGATTAAAAAAGCATCAGGATTTGGTTCTGTACAAATGTAGGCACAGCTCATATCTCTCTCCTGTCCCAATGCCAGCCTTGGTGAACCGGGATAAAGCTGGAGAGGCTGAGGCTGAGGTTCCAGGTCAATGGGTTATCTACCAAGCCGGTAGTGAGGGCAGAATGCAAAGGGCTGGTGGTGCACACTGGGTTATAGAGGGTGCGGGGGTGAGGGGAGGGAGACATAGCAGTCAGTTCAGAGGTAAACATCACTGGGTATCTATTCCTTGGTCAAGCTGAGGCTCTCAGCCAGAAGTCGTTAGAAGGCATTTGAATCTGACATGAAATGTTTAATGTTCCCTGGTTAAAAAAAAAAAAAAAAAAAAACTTGTGTGTTTACTTGGGGAGTTTTCCAGAAATGCTCAAGGCTCTTTCCCGACCCAGTTCATCCTCACCATCAGGGCATGTCTTTGAAAATGCTAAGGAAACTGAGGTGTAGAAAGGGAAAGGGTTTTGGTGAGGGCAGTGGGTACTGCTTCCCTGGTAGCTCAGCTGGTAAAGAATCTGCCTACAATGCAGGAGACCTGGGTTTGATCCCTGGGTTGGGAAGATCCCCTGGAGGAAGGCATGGCAACCCACTCCAGTATTCTTGCCTGGAGAATCCTCCTGGACAGAGGAGCCTGGTGGGCTACAGTCCATGGGGTCACAAAGAGTCCCACATGACTAAGCACAGTGGGCACTGCAATTGGATCTGTTCTGCCCTCCTCATATGTTCTAGACTTTGTTGTTGGGATGAGTGGGAATGGGGAAGAGACTCAACTCAGGAGCCCGAGGTGGGCCAACAGATGGAGCGACCAAGTCTGGTCTTCCATCACTACTTGTCTAGGTCTTGTCACATGCTCACTCTACCACTCCCTTCCCCCTTAAATCACAGCTGAAGGCCCCTGGACATCCAGCAACCATTTTGTGCCATGCCAAACATACTTGATGTCACTACAATCACCGCACTCACTAGGACCCTTGTGGCTCAGTTCTCAGCAGTTTCTCTCTCCTATTGGACTGAAACTTCCCTGTGGGCAGGGACTGACTAAGTAGACTATTCAGGATCCAAGTGGGGTTCCAGACAAATTCCAGGATGCTCAGTTCAATCTGAATTCACATAAACAAAGCATTTTATTATCATTTTTTGTATTAGTATATCTCAAATATTTCATGAGACACACTATAAAATGATTCATTGTCCATCTGAAATTCAAATTTAACTGAGCACCCTAGATTTTTACATGCTCAGCCTGGCAACCCTAGCTCCTAAGTACCCTGGTAGGATCCAAGGATGGAGCTAACACCGAAGGGCGAAACTTGGCTCTTGTGAAACTGAGTTGGTGGCAGTGGTGCAGGCTACAGGGAGACCTTGGAATCTGGAACCTGGCTGGTGCAGGAGAGACCAGCCTCTGAGGGATGGGTGGATACACAAGTGCCCCTTTCTTTGCAAGGAGTCAGCTTCAGCTCTATGCTCAAGGCTCAGCCCCATTAGAAAGGTTTGTTTGGAGAAAAGACAGAACTCTGGGTTTCCTAGTGTGCAAGGTTAAGATCCCAGAATCATCTGAACTTAGGCTCCAAGTGAGGGTTTAGGAAAAGTGAGGGCTTCGGACCCCTCGCTTGTGAAAGCTGGGCATTGACAAACATCTCTGCCCTCCATTAGAAAGAAGCAGCCTACATCTGTGACAAAGATCTGTCACAAAGCCTACATCTGGGCTCCTGGGCTCTCCTCCCCTGTCCCGATGCCAGGGCCCTTGGCACTCTTTGAGCGTTCCTGAGCCTTGGACACATCTATGTCTGAGAGGTCAGGGAGGGGAGAGTTGCCATGGTGTACCTCTCTGCAGGGTGATAGCAGACCACCTGAATGATTCCAGAGTCTGTACAGAACTGGGCAGTGGCCAGGTGAGCTGGACAAGCTGTTAAGCCATCAGAACCTCAGACTCTCATCCCACAGGGACACTTGACCTCTGTGGGGTCTGATCGGAACAAGGTGCTTAAGTGGCCCCAGCCAACACGAGTCCTGTCCCTCCTGGGCCAGAAGGGACCTTGGACACTCTTGAGTCTGGTGCCAGTTGGGCATCTTGCTGCCCCTCCTGACCTATCCATTTGCCTCTGTCCTATTGCTGGCCTTCTGAACTTAGGTTCCAGGCTGTTCCAAGGACCATTCTGCTCGAAGATCTCCCTGAGGAGGTCCACCACCAGGCCCAGTTTTCAAGGCCGCAAGCCACCTGCAGGCCACACCTTTCTGCAAATGGTAGTGGAGCAGTTTCCTTCCCTGCTCACCAACAGTGCCATCCTCTACCTCCCCTCCCCTGTTGCCCAGGCTCAGTCTCGCAGAGGCCACCCACTGGGCAGGAGGGTCACCCCTAGGGGCTAAGGCTCACTCCCAAGTCACCACCAGTGCAGACCTGAGCAAGGGGTTCCTCTTCTTACTCCCGATTTTTTAGTTCTCCTCTGCCAGAAAAACAGGGAGACGAAATCCATGCCTGGCATGTGCCTTTGTGTACCAGTCAGCGAAGGACAGGCCCAATTCTAGTGCTGAGCAGGCAGTTTGCCAGGAGCAGTCAAGATTACCCCTCCCTCCACTCCCAGGGTGGCAAAGGGCATTCATTACGTCGAGGGGGGAGGGGGAGTGTTTAACTCACTCTAAAGGGGGCTGGGGTGATGGGGATAGTGGGAGGGACAATTCACAAAAGCCAGGGCTAGAAACTCCCAACGGTTTTTTTTTAGAGCTTCTCTTCCCTCCCCTCCCCCCCTCCGCCCCCCGCTAGGCTCCCCTCCCCCACCTCCAGCCGCTTGGTGGCCTGCAGCCAACACTGGCCACACTGTCCGCATTCAGGCCTCCCGCCCTCCTGGCCCTCTATCTCTTCCCCTGGCCTTCCCAACACTATGCTCTCTCGCCACCTCTCCACCCACCCCCACCCCCCATTATGAACCGCGTTGACCTCTTCCGCCCTGGCGGCCAGCAGAGGCTAGGCTCTTCAGTCCCAGGCTGGCAGGCAACGGACTTGGGGGCCAGCAGCAGCCTCGCGCCTACCAGGCCCTCAGTCCCGTGGCCCCTGGCCTTGCTCGGGCCACCCCAGCCAGGAGGAAGATCGCTGCGTCTGCAGAAAGCTCGCCAAGGCCGGCCGCAGCAGTCCCGGGTCTTGGCTTCCTGGCCTGGGGGAGCGGCACCTCGGAGTTCGGCCCACTCCCCTCGTTCCCTGGGGACCCTTAACCCCTTCCTGCGTGGGGAAACCAGGGGCCCCTGCCTAGCCACCCAAAGGAGGATGGGTGAGATGGGGTCCCACATTTTCCTGCTCACTCAGGAAGCGGGGACCGGCAAGGCCTTGCTCTTGCAGGCCTTTTCCCCCTCCCACAACCCATCCACCTCGCGGGAAGCCCCCCGCCCCCTGCCCCAGCCGCGTTCGCGGCGCCTCCAGTCGCGGCTTCTGGCCTGGTGGTTTCCGGGGAGAGAGCCTGGCAGAGAAAGAGCCTCGGCAGCTTCCTCGGTGGGGCGGGGCCAGCGATGGCAGCAAAGGACGCTGGAGAGGGTGGGAGGGTCCCCTCCCTGCGGAACCTGCCCTACCGGGCAGGGATTATTAGGAAGGAACACCCCTGCCGCACCAGGGCCAGCGCCAGGGTGTGTTGCGTCCTGGGGGGTGGGGGGCAAAAATCAGCAGGTGCCGGGTGGGCTTGGCGCGGGGAGGGGGTTAGTCCCACCCACGTCTGCGTGCAGCTCGAGCACCCGTGCACCCCTCCCCCCACGATGCAGATCCCGGGTTTGCCCGCGCGGGGGGCAGCCAAGGCCCGAAGACTCTTGAGAGCGGGGGCGACGCCAGCACAGCCCCCCCGCAGGAATTCCCCTCTCCTTTGGAGAGCCTCTCGACTTCCGGGGAGCGGGGTCACTCCCCGGGTGCGGGCGCCTCTGCTCCCGAAACCAGTTCACTTTGCTTTTGCAAAAGTTTATCGCAGGATGCGGTAGGTCCTCCCACCCCCATTCCCCCGCCGGACCTAAGGCGGAAGTAGGGTGCGGAGAGGGGTCCAGCGCCTCCCACCCCCCCCCCCCAAGTCTCTGACGTTCTCTCTTAGCTAATCTCAAACAGCGAAAGTGCACCTTCAACATCTCCATTTAATATTTACATTCAAGCAGGTAATAATTGGAAGCTTATAGTTTAGACATTTCTAGTAGCAGCAGTTTCTAGAGAGCTCGTTTAGCCTTTTAACAAACTTTTTTTGTTTGTTTTGCACATAGAAACAACACATCCATGTGTACAGTATCAAAAAATATATACCAAGGTTACTGGTATTGCAGTTCCTGGAAGGGGAGGAAATGAAATCAACCGAAATACTGAATGAACGGGTAGAAAGGCCAACAGAAAATAGTTCGTCTGATATAGAATATAACATGATCTAGAGGAAACTCCATAAATCTAGGTTTTTATATTTCAATATATAAATACCTACAAATAAATATATATATATCAGCCCGAAGGGGGTGGTGGGCCTTTTGAGCTCAAACAATACATTTCAATATAACACCACGTACAAACGGGAGTAAAGTCTGCACTTGACAAGTTAGCACGGTTAAAATATAATACTATAACTCTTAGACCGCCGCGAGCGGCTGCCCTGTGAGTCTCGGAGGTCCACAAGAGAGGGGGTGCGGCAGATGAGGGCGAGACCCGCAGGCACGGTGTGGAAGGTGCCAGTGTGGGCCGGGCGCTCCAGCCAAGACCCGGCAGAGGGACGCGGTTGCCGCGGCTTCGGGCGTTTTCGCGCTGGGGCCCGGCCGGAGCTCCCGCAGTTGCAGAGAGGAGGAGTCCGCCCCCAGGCCCCAGGTGTTAAGCCCCAGAGGGTGAAGCGCTTCCTCTTCCGACGCCCTTCGGCTACACCGTCACGTACTCCTTGAACGTGACGGTGAGGCAGTTCGCAGTGACGTCGGTGATAATTATATTCCCAAAGAAGGGCTTGAACTCGCTCAGTGGCTCCTCGGGTTCGTCCTGGGCCTCGGTCGGAGGCTTCTCGGCCGCTGTTGCCGGCGCAGCAGCCACCGCCGCGGTCGCGGGCGCCTCGGGCTTCACCTGGAGGGCGCTGGGCGGCTCCCCGGCCTCGCTGCGCGTCTTGACGCAGCGCAAGGCAGCGCTTGCGCGCGTGGGAGAGATTTAGGTCTACGGCGTGGTGATGGTGGTGGTGGTGGTGGTGGTGGTGATGGTGGGAGGGCGGGTGTGTGCTGCGGGACGGGTCCCAGGCCAGCAGGTCGGGCTTGGTAGTGAGCTGCAGAGGCTGTTCGCCGAAGGCCTCCTTGGTCGGGGAGAGCTTGCGGGAGCCGGCCTCTTGGGACTGCGGGTCCCCGGCCCCCGGAGCCTCCTCCTCTCTCCTCTTGGAGGGCGTTTCCGCCTTCTTCTCCTCCGCCCCCGCGGCCTTTTTGAAAGTCCTGTCTGCCGGGGGGTGACGCTCCTCAGCAGCTCGTTTCTTGTGGCTAGGGGAGCGCGCCTCGCCCTCGGCTGCCTCCCCGGACTTAATCTTCACCGCCTGCATGCCGTTCTCCATGTACTTGCTCATCACGATCACGATGCGGCCGTTCTTGTTCTTGTTTTTGACGATCTTCATCTTGCCCCCAATCCCGTTGCCCGTCACCGCCTCCTTGGGGGCCGGCGTCATCCCGTTAGGGGGACCCTTCTCGGAGCCCTTGCCTGGAGCCCCGGCCGCACCAGCCAGGGGCTTCACGGCTCCCAGGTAGCCCTTGGCCCCCCCGCCGTGGGGCCACTTATCGGGCGGGTGGCTCTTGGAGCCTAGGTCCGGGCAGGTGGGGCTGGGCGCCTCCTTGTGGCCGCCCTGGTACTGCAGGTCATACATTTTGGGGTCCGGCTGGTAGGGATGGTGCTTCTTGCTGTTGAGCTGGTAGTAGTATTTGCCGCTCTTGCCTGGCGGTGGGGGCTTGCCCGCCCTCTCCTTGCTGTGCGGCTGGTACTGGTGGTGCTTCTTGCTGTTGAGCTCGTATTGGTGCCCCTGGCCCTTGCTCTGACCGCCCAGCTCCAGCTTGGCGCGGTTGTCAGCCGAGGAGTCCTGGAGTCCGGTCAGCACATTGGAACGACGGGCAAAGGTAGGTACCTGGGGGGACGGGGTGGGAATGGAGGGGGAGGTAAGAGGAGAGATAAGACCAGCCCTAGAGCAAGTCTCCAGCATCAGGAGTGTCCCAGTCCCTACCAGGTCGGGGAAGGGTGTGGGAGGTCAAGATGAAGCGGAATTGGGTGCTCCAGAGGAACTCCCCCCGACTTCCAAGCCTGGAGGCACCTCAGGTGGCAACGTCAAGGGAAAAAGTCGTGGTTGGCCCTGGGGCCCGGGAGTGTATTCACCTGCACCACCAGCGGTTTGGGCTTCGGCCCTCTCTTCCGGTATCCCATCAGCTGCTCCTGCCGTTCCCTGCAGAGAGGGAACAGAGGGCAGTGCTGTTAGCCTCAGCCACTTCCCCTCCTGCTATGCCCCTCCTGCGGCGACGCCCCCACTGTGGTGAGCCGTGAGGCCAACAAGAACTAGAAGGAACAAGGGCTCAGGGCAGAAGGTTGCCTCTACCGTCAGTTGGGCGCCTTAGTCCGGTTCCAGAGTGCCACTTGACTCCAGCACCAACCCTTATCTGCCCAAGGGGTCCTCTCCAAAGGCCCCCACCCACCCCAGAGCCCTGAATCTTTGCCCGCAGCTTGGGACTGGGCGGCTTGGCACTGGTGCTCATAGCCTTGGGCCCGTGGCCCTGCACAAAACGCAGTGGGCTCGGGGGTCCAGGGGATGAAAACAAGTCCAAATGAGGTGAGCGTCAACCGGGTGCCTCCCCGTCAGAGGCACGGGATGCTAATAACCTCATTAAGATTCCGATAACGAGTGCCGCCGGCAGAAGGGAGGACTCGTTTTCTTAAAGGCCAGGCACTAAACAGGGGGAGGGGCTGCGCCCTTGTTTACACAGCGGCAAATGAGCCAATTAGGGGCTGGGGGCGGGGGCTGGACACCGAGGCCAGGGCCTGGCCAGGTTCGCAGCCACCAGGTGAACCAGCTCTGGCACGGCCGGGGCGGAGCTGCTGGGCGGGGCGACGCACAGAAGCACCGCCTCCTCGACGAGCCCGGGTTCCCAGATTGCCTTGATTTCCAAATTATTAATCAAGGGGGGGGGGGTGGCGCTGGTCAATACAGCTGTCAGGCTTTCGCTGGCAGCCTGGTGGAGGATGATGCGAGGTTGGGGGGAGGGTGGTCCTAGCACTGCCCAACCCTCCACAGCAGAAGCGAGTGCCTCTCCAGCGTTGGCCCAAGTTGCAGCCCATTCCAGACCCTAGGCACCCCTCTACCCTTGGGCTAACCCAGAGGAGTTCTGTCATGCCTGGGGGCCCGGGTTGGGGCCTGACTCCAAAGTTGCATGGCATTGCAACAGCCTGCGGGGGGTGGGGGGGTGGGGGATCCATTATGGGGGGCATCAGCCGGGGCATCAGGCTGGGCTGACATGGTTACGGGGGGGTGGGGGGGGGTGGAACCCGGGGGGGGGGGGGGGGGGCCCTCCTGCGGGGGCTCCTGAGCAACTTCCCTGATGGGGGGGGGGGGGGGGGGGGGGGGCTAGAGTTTAGTTTTAGAGGCAAACGCGCCACAGGAAATAATGGGGGGGGGGGGGGGGGGACTGGGGGGGGTGGTGGGGGGCCCAGGGGGGGGCTCCTGCTGCTCCGGGGGGGGGGGGGGGGGGGGGGGGGGTGACGGGGGGGGGGGGGGGAGCGTGGGGGGGGGGGGGGGGGGGGGGGGGGGGGGGTGGGGGGGGGGGGGGGGGGGGGGGGGGGGGGGGGGGGGGGGGGGGGGGGGGGGGGGGGGGGGGGGGGGGGGGGGGGGGGGGGGGGGGGGGGGGGGGGGGGGTTGGGGGGGGGGGGGGGGGGGGGGGGGGGGGGGGGGGGGGGTGGGGGGGGGGGGGGGGTGTGGGGGGGGGGGGGGGGGGGGGGGGGGGGGGGGGGGGGGGGGGGGGGGGGGGGGGGTCCTGGGGGGGGGGGGGGGCCCTTTCCCCCTGGGGGGGGGGGGGGGGGGGGGGGGGGGGGGGGGGGGGGGGGGGGGGGCTGGGGGGGGGGGGGGGGGGGGGGGGGGGGGGGGGGGGGGGGGGGGGGGGGGGGGGGGGGGGGGGGGGGGGGGGGGGGGGGGGGGGGGGGGGGGGGGGGGGGGGGGGGGGGGGGGGGGGGGGGGGGGGGGGGGGGGGGGGGGGGGGGGAGGGGGGGGGGGGGGGGGGGGGGGGGGGGGGGGGGGGGGGGGGGGGGGGGGGGGGAACTGGGGGGGGGGGGGGGGGGGGTGGGGGGGGGGGGGGGGGGGGGGGTGGGGGGGGGGGGGGGGGGGGGGGGGGGGGGGGGGGGGGGGGGGGGGGGGGGGGGGGGGGGGGGGGGGGGGGGGGGGGGGGGGGGAAAATGGGGGGGGGGGGGGGGGGGGGGGGGGGGGGGGGGGGGGGGGGGGGGGGGGGGGGGGGGGGGGGGACATGGGGGGGGGGGGGGGGGGGGGGGGGGGGGGGGGGGGGGGGGGGGGGGGGGGGGGGGGGGGGGGGGGGGGGGGGGGGGGGGGGGGGGGGGGGGGGCCATTCTCCATTTGGGGGACCCCTAATCCGGGGGGGGGGGGGGGGGGGGGGGGGGGGGGGGGGGGGGGGGGGGGGGGGGGGGGGGGGCTGGGGGGGGGGGGGGGGGGGGGGGGGGGGGGGGGGGGGGGGGGGGGGGGGGGGGGGGGGGGTGGGGGGGGGGGGTGGGGTGTTTTTTTTTTTTTTGGTTTTGCAATATGGAGCCGTTCGGTGGAGGGAAAGGGGAAAGGAGCCATTTTCTGCTGCACATCAGTCAGTGCCTGCGCCCTCCCTCCCTCCGCCGGCCTCCCCGGCTCGGCCCCGCGTCTCTCCAGCTCCTCCGGCTCCTTTTAGTGCATAAATTAGTGATGGCATTTCCCGGAGAGCGGAGTACAACACAGGGCGCCGGGCTCGGGCTCGGCGGCTCGGCTTCCCCAGTGCCTGCCACCGACTTCCCCACCCCCTCCTCCCTCCACCCCACCTCCACCCCGCCTCCCGTCCGCTCCCCCCACCGCCCCACCAGCCCGGCTGGTCCGGAGCCCGGGAGCCCCGCGCCTCGGCACCAGGCTCCTCCGCCCCTCGGCCGCTACTTACTTGGGGGACCAGCCTCTCCATTTCACCAGATACTCCACTCTGCCCTGAGGGGGGGAAGAGACAGCACTCCATCAGCTTCCGCGGGATCCCCGGCCCCGGCCCGCAGCCTCCCCACCCCCCTCCCCGCGGGCTGCTCCGGCTGCCGCTCCCCCGCCGCCTCGCCGCCGCCCCCGCGCCGCCCTACCTTGCGGATCCGCTTCTTCTCGATGCTCTCCACCGCGAAGACGTGCTCGCCAACAGCTGGCAGCTCCATGGCCGAACCGGAGCGCGCCGGGGCGCGGGCGGCCGGCGCGGTTGCAGACGCTGCTGGCTCCCGCCGGCGCCCCGCTGCCGCCCCGGCCGAGGAGCCCCTGCCGCCCGCGCCGCGCCGCCGCCGCGCCGCCGCCGCCGCTGCCGCCGCTCGTCCTGCACAGCCCCGGCCGCCTGCCGCTGCCCGCGCCCGCCCCGGCTCCCGGCTCGCGCTCGCTGAGACAACTGAGCCCGGGCCGCGGCTGCTGCACAAGAACTCATGCAAATCCGGACGTCAGCGGGCGGGGCCTCGCCGGGCCCTGCTCGGCGTCAGGGGGCGGGCCGCGGCCGGGATTGGCGCAGCCCGGCCTACCGAGGCCCCGGGCCTGGGCGGCGGGCGGGGCGGAGGGGTGGGGGAGGAGGAAGGGCGCGGGAGGGGGCCAGGAGGAGGAGGGCGCCGGGGAGGTGCAGGGGGAGGGATCCTAGAGCCTGGGAGAGGGACGCTGGAGGGAGGGAACGGGACCGGGCCGGAGAGAGGTGTGTCGGCGGGCGGCCGAGGCTGGGGTGAAGAGCCTGGCGGGGCCGCGAGGGTCTGGCTGCGACCCCTCGCCTGCGGCCTAACGCTTTGGCCTGCCCCCTTCGCCTCTCATTCTCAGAGTGCACTGCCCGGGGACCCCTGCCGGGGGCCACGGGAGCATCCACTGCAGTTTCCATTTGCACTGAATTGCGTCATGTGCAGACTCCCAGGGGGTCGCCGGCAGGGGGCGGAATCGGAGCCGGGGCAGCTCGCGCCCCCCACCCGCGGGTCCCGCCGCTCCGCCTCGCCCCGCCCCACGAGGCTGAGGGCATTTAGGAAGGCGAGGAATGGAAGAGAAAAGATAGGGAGGAGAGAGAGGACTGGGTGCAAAGGATCGCCAGGGAGAAGAGCGCCCAGAGGAGAAAGGAGATAGAGGAGCAGCCAGCCTGGGCCCCTAGAGCTCAAGAACCCTGCCAAAGCGTTCTCGATCCCACCCCGAATCCTGCTGGGCTCCTGATTTACTCTTAGCACTGTCTTTGGCGGGGCAAGGGCGGGAGGTCCAGTTTCCAGCAGCACCCCCCCCACCACCACCCCACGGCCAACACGGCGTGAGGCAGGGAGGACAAAGAGAGGACGAAGAGGATGTCCAGGTCTACTTGGGGGCCAGAGAGGACTTGGTGGGGTCCCAGGAAGGGCTCGAAAAGAGGAGGCAGGGAAGGCCAAGAAAGGGTTGAAACAGCCGGGCACAGCGGAGCCGCACGAAAGGGAGGTGAATGGAATGGCCGAGGAGCCAAGCGCTGGTCACGAATTCGCGCTCCCTGGTCCCCGGCCGGCACCGCGGCCGAGCCGAGGCCCTCCCGACCCGGCCGGAGAAGCCGCCGAGTGTGAAGTTTAGCACCTCCGGCGGCGAGACGGCGCGTTCCGGCGTGCAGCTCCGGCGTCCGGCTGGGGGAGCTGCTGCGCCCCACGCGGCCTCTCCAGGGCGCCGCCCCGCGGGGCCGCGAGCTCTGTGGGGTCGGAGTGAGAAGGGAGGGGACCTGGAGAGGGGGCAGGGCGACCCGAGTGACAGGGGCAGGGGCGCGCCCGCCCGGGGGTGTGTCCGGGCCCCCGGCTCCAGGCCCTTGAAGGACCGGCAGCAGGAAGCTTGCGCAATCTCTTGGCTGAGCGTCCGTGGAAGAAAGGAAAGGAGCAAAAGCCGAGAGAGTGGAACGAGCGAGGGGGGCGGGCAAAGAGCCATCCGGGTCTCCGCTCCCGCCCTGACACAAGTCCCGGAATGCTGGGTGGGGACTGAGCCTGGGCTCAAGCGAGCGGGGGGAGGGGCGAGGTGCTGAAGCGAACCCCCCAAAGCCTGCTTTGGGCGCCTTTTCTCCCAGGAATCCAGGAGAAGCCTGGAAATGGTCTGGTGTTTCGGGACGCACACATGGACTCCACCATTTCACCACCACCTCGCAGCTCCCGTGGCTCGGCGGCTTCTGCTGTCCTGGCGGCCGCTGCCCAAGCCTGGAGGGGTTCGGTGGGGGGTCGCGGGGATCCCTTCCTGGCTGCCCCAGAGAGGGGCTCAGTCTGCAGCGACTGTCCTCTGACAAGCTTGAGGCACAAAACACAAGATTTCCCGAGAAGGTGTTGGGGGGCGCCCCTGCCTGGGTGGGCGCGGAGTCTTCCTGTAGTCCTGGGGGAAGGGGGCTCTCTGGGTTTATAGAAGCTGGGAGGGAGAAGCAGGAAAAGGTTTTCCTCCTCCTGTTGTGTTTTGAGCTTTTTCCTGACCCTCGTGTCCAGGGCGAGGAGCTCTCGTGTGGGACAACTTGACCGTAGAAGGGGAAGGGTCCCTGAAGTTGGCGGAGGAAGCGCTGTCAGCGCGACAGTCACTGTTTCGAACTGAGACTGCCAAACTGCCAGGCCGTCGGCAATGTCAGTCTGTCGGGAGATCTGGAGCGACCTCGTCCAGGACAGTCCCTTCGTCCAGGGAGGGTCTGAGCTTCCCGACACTCTGCCGGCCCCCTCGCTAGAAAACCCCCCGAAAATTTTTTCCAATGGGTGTTTCCGAGGCGTCCCGGGCAGGGGGGCGCCGAGGGAGGGCGAGCGGCCGCTGCAGCCTCCGCGCCGCCAGGGGCGTCGGACTCCGCAGGCAACGGCTCAGCTCGCTCCTCCCGCGCCCCTCCGGGGCCCACGCTCAGGATCTCGGGGGCCACGAGGTGGCACCCGGTGCCCCGACGGCGAATTTGCGCAGGAGCCGGGCTGGCCCAGCTGCCGAGCTGGGAAGAATGGGTGGCTCCCGCCGGCCAACACGGCGGGTCTTTTCTGGAGCTGTCGGTGTGACCGTGCGAGCAGCCGCAGGCTCCCCAACACGTCGGGAGGGGACGCCCAGAAGCTCCTCGGAAGCCCCGGGAGTCCCCGGCCGCCCCCGCTCCCGGCTTGAAAAGTGACCGAAATACACAAGCCGAACCCCGGAACTCGCGTGGTTGTTTCTTTCGTCCTGGTGGGTGGGTGGGCCAACGTGGAGAGAGGCCGACTCCCCGAGCCGGAGCCTCGTCTCACAGACCAGCCCTAGACCACCGCTCACCTGCCAGCGGGTGTGGGGCGGAGCTCAGGTCCGCGGGGCTGCGAATGGGCTTCGGGGAGAAGGAAGGGACAGAAGCTGAGGGGTGGGGAACGGTGAGCCCTCGAAGCTCCTCCGCTGTGCCCTGCAATCCCCTCCTGGGAAATCTCCCGTGGGGCCTCCCCTACCATCCCACCCCATCTTGGCCCCTCCGAGGGAATCGCAGACAAGTGGAGCTCTAAATACGGGATTCCCAAAGCCTTCAGCTGGGGCCCCTGCCTCCGACCCGGGATATCCCGAGCCCACGGGGAACCCCGGAGAAGCCTGCGCTTTTGACGCTGCCCCTTCCAGCTGGAGGCAAATCGCACCCCCTGGTTCCCCTGAAGGGCAGAAGTACTATGGGTGCCACCTCGGGCTGGGGCCCCTAGGGGCCCTGAAGGGCCCCAAGAGAGGAGCGGTGCTTTCTTGAGGAGCTCAGGCTCCCGCCCCGAGGGCAGAGGGCCGGAAGAGCGGACCCTGGAGCAGCCTGGAAAATTTTAACGGCCCTGGACCCGAGGGTGGTCATTGACAATTCGGGTCCCCAAGGGGCCTGACCCATGCCAACTCGGGGAAACAAACGACTTCTTAAAGAAACTCTCTCTGAATGGACGCTCTCTGCCAGGAGATGCCACTACCCGCCCACGGAGCCCAGGTCTGGGCTCTGCCCGGAAGGGGCCGCCTGTGACTTCCCCAGCGAGTCCCCCACTAAGAAAGCTCTCTAGTTAGTGTGGCTTTTTAGGCCCCCAGAGGTGGATTTTGAGTAGCTGAGGGAGAATTTACTAGCAACGTCTACAAAATCTGCCCAGGCATCGACTAGAGTTCATTTCTCTCCTCTGTTCTTAGTAGGGGAACTTGTCTTTGACTTCAGCTCTGGTATATGTAATTTTGCATTTTAGCTCTGGTTTTGGGGGAGCTGGCCTGGTGGGACTGTGTATGTGTGTGTGTGTGTGGGGGGTGTTGTTATTGATGGCGGTGAGGAGAGCAGGGAGGCAGTGTGGGAGCCCGGAACGCTGCCCCGTGCACCTTCTCCGAGGGATGACTTTGTCCCTAAGGGTGCCCCTCCGCCCTCTGAGGCTCCACATCCATGTTTCTGCTCTTTGTCGCATCGCCCGCCAAGGGTCGGCTTTCATCTCGGCGGTGAAGCCCCTGACGCCCCCGCGTCCCTCCGCAGAGAGCCTCTCGGAGCTGGAGCTGGGGTTCCAGGTGGGAGGGCCAGGCAGGGTGAACCGGCGGGGAACGGATCTGGCGCGCTACAAGGTCGTAGCCCCTTGGGGCAAGCCTTGGGGCCACACTGACCGCCGCAGGGCCGCGCCTCCGCATTGCGGCACGCAGGGGTCGCCGGCGCCGAAGCCGGACGCGTCGTTTTCTACGACGTCGGCTGGTCCACCCCCTCCCAACGTCAGGGCAGCTTCCCAGGTTCGCTAGGAGAAGCCCACTCAGCCCCCGTCCCAAGCTCGGTCGCAGGGCTCCAGCCCGCCTGGAGATAGGCGCCCCCAGGATCCATATTTCAAATAT
The DNA here is from genome assembly GCA_024291935.2 of Okapia johnstoni. Taxonomy (NCBI): domain Eukaryota; kingdom Metazoa; phylum Chordata; class Mammalia; order Artiodactyla; family Giraffidae; genus Okapia; species Okapia johnstoni. The sequence goes on from CM044306.1 coordinate 10,169,769, forward strand.
GATCTTTGGTGTCGCTTCCACCGCCTGCCGCCGCCGCCGCGCACACATAACAGCCTCTGCGTGCTGTGCGTTCTTCATTTGGGGTTCGTTTGCCCAAGGACTCCCCGCGGGTCTCCTGTGCCTACGAGGTTCTCCCCACTCACACTCGCCCCTGCGTTTTGCTCTCGGGTGCTTCCGTTGCGCCCCCCAAACCCTGCGGGGCCCACACACAAGGCAGATTTCTTTCTTTCCTTTTTCCAACCAAGAGCTGCTGCAGCAAACCCGGGAATAAAATTAAAATCTCCAGGCGCACCCCGAAGTGGTAGTCAGCCGAAGCGTAACTGCTACCCCACCCTCCCCCCAGCCCAGTGCGCGCTCCCGTCCCGGCCTCGCGACGCGCCGAGGGTTAAGCGCGCGCAGGAGTGGGTAGTTGGCGATGGAGGAGGAGCGGGGGTGGGGTGCCGAGCGCCGCGGCCGGGGAAGCTGGGCTCGCTCTCTCCCCCTCCTCGCCCCCGCCAACCCTGGAGTAGCGAGGCCGGAGCTATCGGAAGGAGCCGGTCGGCCTCCGCCTTCGCGGCTGGCCTGGAGCCGGGTCCGGCCGCGGCCCGCAACCGCGAGGACGCTGCTCCGAGGCCGCGTCCTGCGTAGCCCGGGCGGGGGAGGGGGCGGTAGCTCCGGAGCTGCGGCCGCGCGTCGCCAGCCAGCCGATCGATCCCCGGGGGCCGGAGCGCGGCGAGCTCCGCTGGACACCTGGAGCGGGGGTGTCCCTGCAGGATCAAAGGGAGAACGGAGCGGGTGCTCAGGGATCCGGTGACCGTGGGATGGCGGCCGGGAGGGCCCAGACCAGAGCATGGTTCTGCCTATGCTGCGGGGGCCAAGGGCTAGGGGCGGGTGGTAACGCCTCAGGCACCCCCTCCAAATCCCATATTGTCTGTATTGGGGCCGGCTTTGACCACTTCCGGAGCTGAATCTGGCTGCCCTGAAACTTGGTCCCTCCACGTCCGGGTTCCCACCCCACCCCCACTCCCGACGACAAGGTCGTCGGACGTGGTTACCTAGTCCATTTCCTCCTCGCCCCGCCCTCCTGAAATGAATCCTGGTAGAAAACGGTGGGTGTCTCTGCGACCCCACCTCCAGAAAGAACCCCCGGGTTTGTCCAAGAAGTCCTCCTGTCCAGCTTCTTCCGGAGGATCGTTTCTTGTGATTGTCCCGGAGGACCCCCAGGGAGTCCCTTTCGGTTCCGGGGGACCCCGGCCGCGGCCTCACCTCCTGCTCCAGGTGCCTGGGCGGGGCCGGGGCAGGGGCACCGAGGAGCCTGCACTTGCTACGCCCTCCCCTAGGGGGCGGGCTCCCCTTGGGCTGGCTGGCAGCTGGGGCCTGCCAGAGCTGGCTGCCCTCCGCCCCGTTACCCACGCCCCCCTAGCCCCACCTCCCCCGGAGTGGGATGAAGATGTACACGTGGGGCGAAGTGCGGGTTTCACGGCTGCAGGGGATGAGCAAAGGAGCCTCGCGCCCCCTGCTTCTGGCACAGCCCCACCCCTTGGCTGCGAGGCTGATGCCTGCCCAACCAGCAACAACCGGCCCCAGAACGACTTTAAGCTTTAGGAACCCCCCTGCACACTCAGGACTAAACACTACCCAGTGGTCAAGGCCATTGTTTCCCAAACCGACCCCTTGCTCAGTGCCCTTTCACTCACATAGAGAAGTCGACAGGAGGAGCATATATACTTTTTTTTTTTCGATTTGAGGTTTTTAAAGGAAATCTCAGATCAAGAGCATCACAAAGCCCCTGATCTGCTGTCAAAGGGCCAATAAGAAATAAACTGATATTACAGTGCAGATTTCCCCAGAGAGCCAGATGGCTTCATGTTGGACCTGGGGGAGGGGCGGTGGGGGAATAGAGTAGAAACCCCACCAGGAACCCTCTTCCTTAAACTGAGGTTCAGTAAAAAATAAAAATAAAAGTTGTCTTGGCTGACAAATGCCACCCTTAAAAATGCCCTGACAACTTCCCTGTAAGGGATACTCCCCTTGGTTGCTGACTGGGAAAGAGAATAAAACCCCAAGAGATGTCCTGGGAAGGGGGAAGGGACCCCAAGTCCTCTCCTCTGATGGAGACAGTAGCCTTGAGAAAGGCAGGAGCTGAGTTGGAATGTGTCAAGATTATTTATAATCACTGAAGTCCCAAATAAAGTTCAGTATTTAATTTTTACTGGGCTTAGACAGACTGATGGAAGAAGGAATATGGGAAGGGTGGCTATATGAATATGGGGTTAATGAAGGGCATGAGTGGGCCCACACAAGCCAGCCAGCTATGTGCTTCTGGGTAGGGTCACTTCTCTATAAGGCTGGGAAGGCTCAGTGCCAGGGCCCACAATACTTTTAAGGGTCCACAAAAGTATTCTAATTTCTTTTTGTTATTGTTTTAAAATTGTAGTTAGTTAGTGTTAGTCAGTCAGTCACGTCCGACCTTTTGTGACCCCATGGACTATAGTCTGCCAGGTTCCTCTGTCCATGGGATTCTCCAGGCCAGAATACTGGAATGAGTAGCCATTCCCTTCTGCAGGGGATCTTCCCAACCCAGGGATTGAACCCGAGTCTCCTGCACTGGAGACAGATTCTTTGCCATCTGAGCCACTAGGGAAGCCCTAAAATTGTGGTAAAATATACCACGTATATTTATGTATACGTGTAGAAACAAAAATTTACCACGCTAACCATTTTAAGTGTTCTGTGGCATTAAATACATTCACATTGTTGTGCAGCCATCACCCTCATCCATCTCCAGAATTGTTCATCTCCACAAACTGGAACTCTAACCATTAACCAACAACTCCTCCTTCTGTTCCTCCCAGTCCCTGACAACAACTGTTCTACTTTCTGTCTCTGTGAATTTGACTGCTTTGTTTTTTATGTAAGTGGAATCATCCAGTGTTGGTCCTTTTGTGTCTGGCTTATTTCATTTAACATAATGTCTTTGAGATTCATCCATGTTGTAGTATGTGTCAGAATTTCTTTCCTTTTTAAGGCTGAATTATCTTCCACTGTATGTATATCTAATTTGTTTTAAAATCAGAAAGAAAAAAAGCTTAAGTTCAAGAAAATGTTTTAATGTAGAATAGTAATGTGTTCATCTTTATACCAATGCAGTTATAAACTATTATTTTTAACACTTTCTTTTTTTTTAATGGAGAAAGGAGTCCAAAAAGGCAAAAGCACCCAGGGCTCTTAGAATGTGGTCCTGCTTCTGGGAGAACTTTCAAGAATGGTGTCTCTGCAGAGACTTGGTGAATGGGAACTACCAGCTCTTCTGTGGATGGGTTCAGTTGCCTCAGTTGTTGGCTTGGGGCTGATGGCACTGGAGAGTTCAGAACATTGATCTGCACGTGTGGCCTACTATCTATAGGCATCCTTGGGCCACTTCTCGGTTTAGAGTGCAGGTTTCTGTCTGATGCTTCTGAAAAAGATAAAACAAGCAAACATGTAAAGGTAACAGGGAACACCAGGAAATAAAAACACAAGGCCTGCCTTTCTTCCCTTCTTTGATTTAAAGGGTTCAGTTCTGCAGGGCTCAGAACCAGCTCTGGCTCTGTGGATTCCTCCCGGATGTCCATCTGGCCTGTGTCAGCGAGTTGATTGCCTGCGATTTGACAGTAATGATTATAATGGGGTGATCTTGTATTCTTTGATGGATTCAGATCGAAAGGTTCAGAAATGGACCTGTGCCTCCCACCCCCACCTCCTTGCTTGACACTGATGTTTTCTTTGATTCCGAAGAAATAGCAGAGTCTCATGAAAGAAGATCCATATAGAGAAAGGGTCCTTTTCTTTTTAAACTTATTAGGGATTATAGGTTTCTTTTTCGGCCTGGAGACCAAAACAAATGCCATGGGAGACAAGAAATACTGCACAGGACCAGAGAAATGCCACCGCAGAAACCTCGGTGGGAGAGAGGTCTTTCTCAGAATTTTGAAAACCAACTACAGCTATTCTGTGCGTGGAGTAGCTGGGGATTGCTTTCTCCCACACATTCTGCTGATACAACTGCTTCATCTCCCCCTCAGTTACCCACCACTGGCAGTGATACTTTCCTGTTTACACTGAGCCTGCCTTCTGCCTTCTTTCTCCAGTAGGCCCTGACTGACAGACAGACAGATGGACCCAGATGCAATGCTGTGGGTGCTGAAGCTATTGAACCAAGGGTAATTTGTCCCCTGGTCACTTCCTACTTGCTTCTCAGCCTGACTCCTTGCTGACCAGCTTTTGCACATCGTTCAGGAATGACAAAGAAGCCCTGTGCTCCTCCGTGGGACCTGTATATGTCCTGGAGGACAGGTCCCAGCGCTGGGGCAGCTCTGGCTTTCAGAAGGGCCAGGCCAGTGTCTGCACAGTCTGCAGAGCTGGCGCTTTCTGTTTCTCAGACACATTGATTATGCTGTTTTCACAGTGCTCATTAGAGGCCTGGTTTTTCCTGCTGCACACCAGCGATTTCCCCCTAAACTCACCCTCCAACCCCACAGAGGAGTGCCCGTTCCTGCCTCTTCAGGGTTCCTATGTCCACCTTTTAGAGAAGAGAAGGGTTAAGATAGAGTGTTTGCCTCTGTCACCCCAACCCCAGGAAGCCAAGGCTTCTTTGTCAATCTCCCGGGATAGAGTAGAAGACATAAAAGAGGAGATCCCCATGCAGTGGAGCTGGGGCTTCTGGCTGGATGCAGGGAGTGCCCCCAACATCTGCTCATGTCATAACCCAGTGCTCGGCCTGGCCCCTTCCCCCTGGGTCCCGCACCAGCTGGGAGGAGAGGGAGGTGTGCCTTTAAGACCAAAGACAGGCAGTGAGGGAGAGGTGCCTCTTGAAGTGCAGGCTTCAGGTTGCCAAGGTGAATCTGTCAATAGAGTATTGAACAAGCTTATCCAGTGGACAGAATTGTTTCTGTCAAAACAGCCAGCCTCTGGCCCTCCTCGTATGGCCCGGAGCACTGCAGACAGGATCCCAGCTGGACAGGAGTCTCCTGGGACAGAAGGCCCACCAGCACGTCCCTCTCCTGGGGACACATTAGTCAGGAAACCTGGGTTTCTTTTCTCCCACATGGGTGACCTGGAATGACACAAATCAAGTCAATGCACTAGACCTGCTGTCCACCAGGCATGTCCAGTGGGTTGCTTGTCCAGTTTTCAAAACAAAAATTTGGGGCCCCTCATTTAAAAATTATGAACAGGGGCTTCCCCGGTGGTCCAGTGGCTAAGACTCAGTGCTTCCAATGCAGGGGGCCTGGGTTCAATCCCTGGTCAGGGAACTAGATCCCACATGCCACAACTAAAGATCTGCATGCTGCAAATGAAAAAAGATCTCACATGCCACAACAAAGATCAAAGATCCCACATGCCTCAACTAAGACCTGGCAACTCAGAGCCCACATGCTGCAATTAAAACCTGGCACAGGCAAATTTAAAAAAATTTAATTAAATTTATAATGACATAGGTTATACTACAAAGGTAATACATGCTTAAAACTCATTTCCTCCTAATATTTCACTCCATTTGATGCTTACCATGTCCTTGGGGGTGATTCACTTCTATTGTATCTGATGGCGGAAATGATGGACAACGGTGGCTCTTGTGCCTCTTGCCCCAGTTCCCTGTTCAGTGACTTCCTGCCAGCAGCTTGAAATCAGCTTTGGTGGGAGTATTTACACCACAGAAATTGGCAAACACTACAAATCACATCTTGCGTTACTGTTTCGCTGGTTGTCTAGACTTAAGAAAGTGATGGAAAAAAATGTTAATGATACAGATTAAATTTAAAAGCATGTCCTGTCTGTAGCCATTACATTGTGAATGCCACAAAAAATTGAAGGAATAGTCTTTTGATATTAAAAACTCTTATCTGATTCAGTGAAGAAGCCACTCACATCATTATGAACCAGTGAGGTTTGACTTCTTTGCTGTTTCGCTTTCACTTTACTGGTTGGCTTCAGTATCAACTAACATTCTTGTCCGAACTACACTCATTCATCAGTGGCAAGCATACGCTGGCCACTGATCCAAGAGTTTGGAAAAAAAAAAAATCAATGAAAGCATTCTGTGAGTCAATTGGTTATAGAGTTTACAGTAAAGAATATTTGTAAATTCTATGATACACATCCTTTATATGAACAAAATCATATGTATTCCACCCTGACCCCCACCTGTCCTAAACATTTATCAGCAACTCACACAGGGGCCAGCCCAGAGGAGGCATTTAGATTAATGTAAGCAAGTGAAATATGTTTAGTGAAATGGGGTTGAGGAGACTGATTCAACTGTTTGCAGCCCTAAAGAAGGCCAGGACATTGGAGGAGAGCCCCAGGCCTGGGACAGGTGACGGTAAGAACTGGAATCCTAGGACACTATGGCAGGACCCGGAGGGGGTGAGGGACACGGGGACACCTGGCATAGTGATAGGATTTTTTTTTTTTTTCTTAGAATGCATTCTTTAATGTGTTATTTATTTATTTAGCCGCGTTGGGTCTCAGTTTTGGCATGTGGGATGGCATCACTAGGGCTCTTGGGTTGAGGTGCACCGGCTCTCTAGTTGTGGCACTTGGGCTCCAGAGCTCACAGGCTCAGTAATTGTGGAGCGCACAGGCTTAGTTGCTCCACAGCATGTGGGATCTTAGTTTGGCGACCAAGGATCGAGCCAGTGTCCCCTGCATTGCAAGACAGATTCTTAATCACTGGACCACTGGCAAGTCTCATATTGATAGGATCTTAATGAAGGAAGGCCTGTGGATGGTGAACCAAGTCCTTTCAGTACAGCATCCGTGTAGCTTCTCCTCTCCAAACAAGAGGCTCCCTCTTGTAGGTGACTCAGGATCCCAGACCCCTCTAACTCATTCTCCTAAAGGTAGATGGGCCCAGGCCCCCAGACAAAGGCCCCGTTATCCTCAGGATTGCCCCATGCTGCTCTCTCTGTCCTCCAAGCCTGTTAGGGGACCTTGTGTCCTAGGACTGATTGTGTCCACATTCCTGGCTTCTGTATCTGCTAAACCCAAGGAGGGGCTGGTTGAACTCCAACCCTGGCCCTCCTCTTGCTGGCGGGAAAGAATTATCCTTTTATTTTGTTTTGTTCTATAAGTGTTTGCATGAAGTATGCTTCAGATTGCGGGGGGTGGGTGGTCAGAGAAGGCCTCACTGAGCAAGTCACAGGTGAATTAAGACCTATATGTTGAGGAGACAACTAGGTAAAGATGGGGTGGGGGGGTGCATGTTGCTCCAGAGAGATGGGGCAGCATGTGCAAAGGCCCTGAGACAAGCTCAGACCAGGAGTGTTTGAGGACCAGAAGGAAGGCAGGACACGGAGACAGTGTGAGCTGGGGGATTGGGCTTCGAGAACAGATGAGAGAAGATGAAGGCTGTTTGCCCTAGTGGCTGTGATGAGGAGTTTGGACTTGATTCTAATCAGATAGAAATCCTTTGGAGGTTTTAAGCAGGGAAGTGAGGGGTACCAGATCAGGCCTAGACCCAGAGCAAGTTCCCAAGCCTTGAGAAGGGATCACGTGCTTAGCTTTCCTGGATGACCTGTTCTCTCCCAGGTCACCTTTTAAGAAGCATCACAGAAGTACCATCTCTCCCTCTGTTAGCAGCATGGATTTGAAGATTTAAACACTAAAAATAGAGGGTAGGGCTAAATGCACAGACTCCAGGAATCAGGCTGCATAGGTCTGCATAGAGGTGGGGCATTTATCCCCCCCTGTGACCTTGAGCAACTGATTCATCATCCTGCGCCTGTTTCCTCATCCTGAAAAGGAGGCTAATGATAAAACAGTTGGTAGTATTGGAGGTTAACTGGATCAATAGGCAAAGCTTTGCACAGCGCCTGCCAGGCGGAAGGCACAACACATATTAGCTATTATTGTTATTTTTATTGTTTTCATGATTGCTGTCAAGACAGAGAGGCACCCAGGCAACCAAGCCCAGATCAGAACCCCAGCTCAGGACAAGGACGCCTGGGGTCATGGAAGCTGGTTATGCTGACTAGTGGGTAGGTGAGCTTGAAGCTACACACTTCACTACAGGTGAGGTGTGGAAGCAGGTGTTATGAGCTCCAGAAGCCTCACATTCAGGGCCCTGGAACTCCTGGGTCCTCAAGACACAGGGCTCCTCCATTCCTGCTGGCTTCAATGGATGACCCTGGATTACAGGGAGCAGGCGTTTATTCTCAGTTCGAATTGAATGCTTTACTGGCCCTAGGGTCTGTGTGGCCCTAGGAAGTCCTCTGTGCAGGGAAATGAGCTGTCTTGGCCCAGGGGGCAAGGGCGGAGCTGAGCTGGGTCTCCATCAGAGGTGTGGAGGGGGACCGGTGTTCTCTGAGAATTGGCGTCAGGATCCCGCCGTCTGTGTTGTCAATTTTGGGTCTTTTGGTCACTGTGTGTGAAGAGGGTCTTTGAACACCAAGCCCAGTGCCTGCTTTGCACACTTGGGGGTGGCGTGGGTGGCTCACCTGGGAGGGGCTGGGCTAATGCATACCTGGCCCGGCCCTGGCTGGAAGAGCAAAGGAGGGGGCTAGGAGGCCATGAAAAGGGGACTAGGGTGCCACCCAGCTCCCGGGGAGCCACTTGCTGGCTTGTGTGTGGGACCAGGGACCCACTGGATTACGTGCCTGCGATGGCAGCACATCAGGACTGTCAGGCAGCTCATTTGAGAGGTGACGCCCTGTCCCTCACTTACAGACAAGGAAGGTTGTAACTGGTTAGGCAGTGGCAGCAGGGCTGGGAACCCCTGCCCACGGTGGCCCCACCCCAACCATCTCCACACTTCCAGCCGGAAGCTGTGCTCCACGGGCCGTTTTCGTTGCCTAGTCATGACCAGGCCCTGGGTCTTCACACCTGGTGACCAGCCTCAGGAGGGTCTGGGGTTTGTGGTGAGGACTGGAGTGAATTAAACGGACACAGGTTTCCATTATCAGGGAGTTTATCATTGAGAAGGTGGAGCCGGGAGAGGTAGTAGGGGCTGAGGACTAGACAGAGGTGGCTCCGGTGACTTGGACCCACCAAGCTCTGGGCCAGGGTCCTGGTGAACATACTCTTTTTTTTTTAATTAATTTTTTGATTTTAATTGGAGGCTAATTACTTTACAATATTGTAGTGGTTTTTGCCATACACTGATAAACACACTCTTACCTTATCCACATAGAATGGTCATGTTATCCTCAGCTCTGTGGGGAAACCGAGGCAAAGAGAAGGTAATGATATGCAAGACAGGTAGTGTGCTTTGCATATGGGATGGATGTGAACTTGGAGGGGGGGCAAAGGGCAGACTGTAATGGGTTGAGTAGCAGCCCCCCACTGGCACCAGATATGTCCACCTGACAACTCAGAACATGGTCTTCTTTGGAGTAAGAGTCTTTGTATAATTAAGGCAAGGATCCTGAGGTGAGATCATCCTGAATTAGGGTGAAATACAAGGACAAGTGCCCTTAAAAGAGACTGAAGAGGAGAAGATACACAAAGATGTTCTCCTTACATCTGGGGAGGACGCCACGTGATGATGGAGCCACAAGCCAAGGTACACCTGGGGCCTCCGGAAGCTGGAGGAGGTAAGGGGTGGTCCTCTACTAGACCTTAGGAGAGGAGGGGCATGGCCCTGCCCACCTCTTGATTTTTGACTTCTGGGATCTAGAGCTGTGAGAAAATAAACAGCTCCTTCAAGCCCTTCAGTTTGGGGTGGAGCCAGGATTTGAGTCTGGTGTATCTGCCACAAAGCCTCATTTCTCCACTACTCTGCTGCCCAGGGGGCATCCCGGCGTGAGAGTCCCGTGTCCTTTTCTTGTTGGTAGAAAGAGAAGGCCCACTAGTCTCTCTGTGCTCCTGCTATGGGCTGAGCGCTGGGGTATGTCTTCTCACACAGTTGACATGCCCAGCCTGTCAGCTCCATTATAATCCATTTTATACATGAGCGGGCCCTGCTATAATCCATTTTGTACACGAGAGGCCCCCCTTTTCAGAGCCAGACTCATAGAAGAAGGACTCTGATCCCAAGAGCTGTCCTTTGCTTCCACCAAATGTCCCTACAAGGACAAGTTATGATGAGTGTCACTAAGTAGACAGCATGATGCTGTTACGACCCCATAGTTTCCCTCTAAACACATGTGCCCAGAGAAAGGTCTGGAAAAGTATACCTCTTGGGGTTGTTACCGGTCTTCCCCTTCCCACAGCTCTAGCCCTGGGTCCTACCCTCATCTCCAAATGTTTGGATTTATGGCAAGCACTGTGGCTCTGGCCTCTCTGTTTCTTGTCTTCCCTCCCAATGTGCCTCAAATTCCCAAATTCCCATTTCTTTCTTCCTTTTTTTAAAAAAATGTATTTATCTGACTGCACTGGGTCTTAGTCACGGCATGTAGGATCTAGTTTCTTGACCAGGGATTGAACCTGGGCCCCTTCATTGGGAGCATGAAGTCCTAGCCACTAGACCACCAGGTAAGTCCCTCAGATTATCTTTCATTACTCATTCTCATCTGAATCACCCCATTCCTCTCACTGGAGCACCAGAGGTTTTCCCTGGCACCCACCTGCAGCCTAACCCTTCCTCCTCTCCCCCATCTGTCACACTGCTCTCTTTGGGGATCCCTGTCACAGATGGGCAGTCTTCTTTCACTTCCTTTCAGGCCCTGGCCTGTTCAGGCTTGCCCTCTCTGGGGCAAGCAGAGAGGGGACAAAGATTTCTCAAGCACTCCTGTACTCCCTTCATCCCAGGATTGGCATGAGACCCTTCACTTGCATGCTGGCTCCTCCTGAGAACCCTGATGGGTAACCTTATTCCCATTTAACAGATGAGAAAACTGAGGCTCAGATGCTAACTAAACAGCTTCACGCAGCTGCTACGTGCCAGAGTTGGGATTGCAAACACTTACCCAAGGTCTGTGCTTCTGATGGGTGCCTATAGCACGCCAGGCAGTCAGGCACAGTACTGTCTGCTCTGCAAACCGCCCCTCCCCCCATGAGGGGGCCACGCAGACTCTGTGCTCCCTTTGTCAACCCTCACATCTGTAGCTCTGTGTTGACACTTCAACACATGGTGTGGGATGGTGACGTAACGCTTTCGTGTCTGTGCACAAGCAGGTCTTATCTCCCCGCTCGACTATAAATTTGGAGCTGGTGGGACAAGTCTGCATTTCCTCAGCATCTCCCGTGTCCCTAGCAGGCACTCAGGCAAGCATGTGGCGATTCATTTTGAAGGAATGCACGCCATGTGAAGTAAACAGTGCGGTTGACCTCTAGGGCTGAATTTCAGGCCCAAATGCCTTTACAGGGCTTGTCGCGGTACTGGCTGCTGAGGATCTTACGAAACCCCTCGTTTTTCGCAGGACTGGAGGAGCCCACGCTCGGCGTCACTCAGCACGTGGCCCAGCAGTAAACTGAAGGCTGGCTGCTCTGTGAGCGTCAGGTGGGCCACTGGACTTTTCTGTTTATCGTGAGGGGCCGGGGCAGTTCGGTTCAAGAGAAATGTCATGGGAGACATGTCTGTAATTTTACATTTTCTGGTAGCTACGTGAAAAAAGTAAAAGGAGACAGGTAAAATTTGTTTAGTGTATTAGCCCAGCATATCCAAAATACTTCAACCTGTGGCCAATAAAAAGTTAGTAATGAAGTATTTGACCTTATGTCTGTTGTTGTTAGTCTGGGAAATCGGGTGTGGATTTTGCACTTTGGGTGCCTCTCCTCTGGCACTTAGTGAATTTCATGTTCTCAGAGGCCACATGTGGCTTGTGGCTCCATATTACACAGCAGGCTCGGGGTTGGATGTGATAACTCCCAAATCCCAGTTGAGCATACCCCTCTGGCATCTGACCTGTGAGAGCTTTGTGATTTGTCCCTGGTTTATGTCCCTCATGGCCCTGCAGGCCTGAGGCAGGCCAGTGGCTGGACCCAGTGTCTGGGGTCATGTGGTCATTTGTGTGCTCAGCGTGGTCAGGCTTGGTATCAGGCTTGGCGAGGGGGCTTCCTCTGGGCCAAAGCAAGTGCCCATCAAGAATGCTGCTTCCAGCCCACCTCCCCCTGGAGGCCCACCCAGGTTGATTTAAAAAGTGAGATCAGAGCCAGGGTGGGTAGTGGCCTTCACAGACACCTGTGGGACGGGACATTCACATCAGTAATGTGTCCCCTGCACACCCGGCTCACTTCAAAGGTGCCTTCCTGGGACACAGCAGTTTTCCAATAGCCTAGGAGACTGGCTGGCTGGCAGGGGTCAGCTGGAGCTGGAGTTTCTTTGGAGAAGGGTGTCTTCTTCCTGGGTGCTTGGTCTGGGCTTCTGTTATAGGCAGGAAGCCACTGATATTGGCAGGACAGGGTGCACCTCCGAGGTGTCTGTGGGATGCTGCCTGGAGCAGACCCAGGAGGGGCCGTGAGCATCTGCTTATCATTTAAGTGGATGCTGTTTGCTGGCAGCTGAAGGTAATTATGGGGCTTCGTCCTTGAGGACGGTTCTGCGCATGTGTCTCCTGCGGGGCTGGTGGCCGTCAGCTGCTCAGTGAGCTGTGAATCTCTGGGACTCTGAGCAGGGCCTCCATTCGCTGCATCCAGACGCCTTGGATAAAAATGCCTTATCTGTTGGAGATGGAGACATTTCCTCCTCTCAGGGATGGTGACATCCGTAGGGAGACCTGATGGGTGCTGACCTCCGGCCTCCAGTCACAGACTCTGCCCCCAGGATGTCTGTCCCTGGCAGCTTCTGTCTGTCCTCGTTCCTCTGGCCTCTTTCCACAGTTCTCTATCCTCTCTCCTCCTCTCTCTGCCTCCACTCAGGAGCTCTGCTCTCCTCTGATTCTTTCCCAGTCTCTCATTTCCTGGCACTTTTCTGGTTGTGCCTGTGTGCCTTGTTTGGATCCTCCTGGTTTATTGCTAGGGCAGTTCCAGTACTGAGTTTAATAGTCTACCCCACCCATTTCATTTCTATCCAGAACCTCAGAATGGGAACTTGCTGGGAAAAAGGATCTTTGCAAATGCAATATACTTGAAACGAGATTGTTCGAGTGGGTCCTAACCTCCTATGACTGGATTCCTTATAAGAAGAGGAAATTTGGACACAGACACAGAGATACTGGGTCAAAAGCCACATAAAGATGGAGAAAGACTTTGGGGTGATACATTTAGAAGTCAAGAATGCCAAGGCTTGCTGGAGGCCACCAGAAATTAAAAGGGGCAGGAATCTTCAGAGAGAGCCCTGCCCTGCTGACACCTTGATTTCAGACTTCTGGCCCCCAGAGCTGTGAGAGGAGCAGTTCTTGTTGTTCAGGCCCTCCAGTGAGTGGCCCTTTGTTACAGCAGTCCTAGGACACTCACCCTGGCCTCTTTGATGGGCTGGGCCCCAGAACAATTGGAAGATCCCTCCGGCCGACCCTACTCTGGGTTTGCTGAGACTCCAGTCCTCAGCAGGCTGTCCCTCACATTCAGCTCTGTCTGCAGAAGCCTCAAGCTTCACACACAGTTTCGGGGATAATGGTTTCAGAATTCCAAAGGATTTCTTTGAGCTCACCAGACGCTGACCACAGCCAAGCCGCAATCCCACACTTGACAAGTGATGCAATCAATGCCTTGACAGTGTTTCAGGAGATTAATTGGGAGCAGAGGGTGGGGTGGACAAGAATAGGCAGACAAGAGCAGATTATTGCAACAGTACAGACTAAAGCCATCCCTGCTGAACTGGGTGACAGTGTGGGTAGAGGTAACAGGCCTCGGGAACAATATCAGCAGAATGGGGCAATACCGGCAGAGCAGAGAGGTCACTGAGAGAGCACGTGGTCTTGTGCAGGTGGGAGGTGAAGTGACCAGGCAGTCAGCAGTAGCCAGCGAGGAAGGCTGTGTGGCAGAATGGTTAGGAACTATGTAGGCTAGAGTCTTGTCTCTGCCCTGACCACAGGTGGGGATCCCCGACCCCAGGCTCCTTCTCTGTGAAACAGATGGGAGGGGGCCCACTTCCTAGGAATGTGGGAGAGTCAGAAATGGGAGGATGATCCGCCCTTAGGGACTGTGCTTTTGTCAGAATTCCTGAACAGGCTGAAGCTCTAGACTGGGTCACTCTCCAAAAAGCAAGGCAAGAAGATAGGACTTCCCTCGTGGTTAAGAATCCACCTTGCCACGTAGGCGCTAGCTAGTTCGATCTCTGGTCAGGCAACTAAGATCAGATATGCCTCGGGGCAACTAAGATCCCACTTGTTGGGAAGCAACTAAGCCCACCGGCTGCAGTACTGAGCCCAGGTGCTCTGGAGAGGTCTGTGCACCACAGTGGAAGATCCCAAGTACCTCAACTAAGACCCAACACTGCTAAATAAATAAATACATAAATTGTAAAAAAAAAAAAAAAAGCATGGAAAGAGAAGCTGATGGCTGCTCTTTGGGGGATGCTGGAGGATGGGCAGTCTCCATTGAGATGGACGTAGATCGAGCAGGATGGGACAGACTGCACGCATGAGCACACACACATGTACACAGGCTGCAAGCCTCACCACTGACCAAGTCAAGGCAGTGTCCATTAAGAGAACGTGAAAGAAGGGCTGAGGCTGGAGTGGCCAGTAGGGGCAAAACAAAGGTGTGTATGTGTCATGGCAAGAGAGAGGGTGGGAGTGGGAGTGGAGGAGGCATTGACGATCAGGGGAAAGGGGTGCTGGGAGCATGGGTGGGGGTCCACCTGGGAGAGGACGTGGGTGGCCAGTGCAGAGACTGGTGGGAAGGGGAGAGGGTGAGCCCTGACGTTCTGGAGCTCCTGGAGGGGAGGGTGTTGGGGAGGGGTGGGTGGGGTGGGGAGAAGGTGGGGTGGGGAGAAAAACTGGAGATAAGATCATCCGTGGGGTGGTTTGGGGGAGATAGGGCTGCAGTCAGGGTCACCAGGAGATTAGGGGGAGACTCCCTGCTCAGCAGGGGAGCTGAGCTGATCTGGAATCTATACGTAGGTCACTACCCCCTGTAAAGACCTGCAACCTCCAGACCAAATAGACGAGGCAGGTCGGAACAATGGTCTGGTCAGGCAGGAGTGCAAGGGGCCAGGAGCCTGGGTGTCACTGTGATGGGCTGGAAGGGACTCTGTTCCCTCCCTCCTCTCCTCTCCTTACCTGTTTGGGACTCAGGCTGCCAGCAGAGAAATCAGGCTGAGCTCTGAGGGGAGTGCGAGTAGCATTGTCTATGTGTGTGTTCACACAAACAGGTACCTACCTGGAGGGATGGTCACCCTTTGTCATCACCTCTGGGCGGTGCCATCTAGTGATTTTGATTTTTATTTTTCTCTTTTGCGCTTTTTAAAAGTGGCTTCTTCTTTTTTTGCTGCACCCCACAGCTTGTGGGATCCTAGTTTCCCAAACAGGGATCAAACCAGGCCCTTGGCAGTGAAAGTGCCGAGTTCGAACCGCTGGAGTGCCAGGGAATTCCCTCTCTTGCACTTTCGAATTTAGTTTACAACCACCATGCACTGTTGTTTCCCCCTCCCCCCAAATAAACAATAAAACAATTTAAGACCTCCCCTTCAGGTCCCAGCATCTGGATTGAGCTGGGAGGTGGACCTTCCTGCCTCTGCTGATTATTACACATTCTGTTCCCTTTGAGGGACTCTGGAGCCTCGCGGGTCCTTGTGGGCAAGTGAACTCGGAGGAGGGGGCAGTCAACATCACCCTGAAAGCAACACTTTCCACCCAGAGCTTCCTAGATGAAAATGCCCCCTCCTTGAGAAATAGGTGTCCCGGGCAGGAACGCTGCACTGCCTGCACACCTGTCCACCCAATTTCCCCGCTCCGCACACCCTCTAGCCTGCCTGGCTCTGTTATCTCTTTCCTTCTCAATCCTTTGAGGACTTTGCCCTTTGCCTGTTCTCTCTTGTCTGCATCAGCAGCTCCTCCCAGCAGAAGGATTTTTTAAAGAAAATATTTATTTATTCATTTGGCTGTGCCAGGTCTTAATTGCCACATGCAGGATCTTTAGTTGCCCCATGCAAGATCTTAGTTACAGCATGTGGGATCTAGTTCCCTGACCAGTGATCAAACCCGGGTCCTCTGCTTTGGGAGTACAGGGACTTAGCCAGTGGACCACCAGGAAAGACCTAGTAGGAGAATTTCTGTTCACCAGCTAATCCACTCTGGGAGTCTCCTCCTGTCATCCCATGAGTCTCTCTGGCCAACTGCCTTGTTCCTCTGCTTCCTCCATCCTCTAGTTCAAGTTGTCTAGGGTGCGGTCTGGGGTCTGGGATTTGACAAAGACACCTCAGGTGATCCTCACCTGCAGTCAGGGTGCAGACCTACCAAGCTCACAGCCTCCTAGACATTTCACTCATCCTCATTGCCTGAATCAATGACATGCCAATAAGTGTTTAATAATCAGTTCTGGGTGATGAGGACAAAACCCCCAGTTTATATCATTTGCCAATTTCTGTGGTGTAAATATTCCCACATGGCCAATTTCAAGCTCCCAACATGAAGTTTACCAGCCAGCAAATTCCTGAAAATTTAACCTCTGGGGTGAAATCTCCTGGTGGCCTGTCTTTACTCTGAGCTGACTTGCAGTGCCCTCTGGATCCTGGTTCAGTGATCGGTGGGAACCAGACAAGATCACATAGAAAATGGATTATAGAAGCAGGTGTTCTGAGCCCTAGGCCCAGGTGTTCTGAGCAGTAGCTCAGGGCCACCACCCCTACCTCCTGAAGGACATTTCCTAGACTGGCAGGTGGTTGATTCTCTCAGTCTGGTTCTCGCCCATGCAACCTTCTCTGAACCTTCTGTGCAGGCTGGCACTTAGCAGCCATTCTGCTGCCTTCTGCTGTCTCAGAGAGGAGGGCAAAAACAAGCTATCCCAAGACTTCTTTGCCACTCACTTTGGCCAGTCAGATGCCTTCTTGGGAATTTGGAAGCAGGAAGCAATGGAAAGGCCACGCTTCAGTTTTTTTTCTTGGCATGTTTGGTGGTGGGCATGTGAGGCAGCATTCTGTCGGCTGGTTCTCAGCCCTGGGGGTATTGAGAGGCAGGTTGAGGCCTTGTTTTTAGTCAGTGTGGGTCCAGTGGGTGCTCTGATTGCTCTAGGCATTCTGAAGCCAGTGGTGCCAGAGCTGTCCTCTTGGTCTCCTACCTTATTGATGGGGAGGGAGGGCTAGCTTTCCTGATGGGCCAGTTTGGTGGTGTCTTAGGGCCCATTTTGGAAGCCAAGGTATAGCCTGCTTCTCCAGTCCTTCCAAGGATTTTTATAAGCACCTACTTTCATTTTCTGCCAGACGTGGCCAGAGTGGCTTCTGTTGTCTTCATCTGAATCCTGGCTGACATACCTTCTCACCTTGGTCACCTCAAATTCCATGTCCTGTGACCTTCATTCAGATCTGGGACCCCTAACTCCATGGGGTATGTCCATGTGCTTTCATTGTAGTGGAATTTGGTGATACATCTAAAAAGTGTAGACTCTGAGATAGGACCTAGAAAAAATCTTTTCAATATGTACACTTATGAGGCAAATGCTTCTGGAAAAACGCAATAACCCAACACCATTCAGAGCTCAGAACTGTGGACTGTTACCGCTGATGTGTGACTATGGAAGCCAAGAAGGATTCATGAAGTTGTGCCCTCAAGTCTCCCCACTTTTTTTTTTTATGAGAGCAATTATGCTTCCACTCTGAGCCTGCCTGCCCGAATTGTTCACACAGTCTCAACCACGGCGTTCACAGAGGGTTGGAAGGAAAACAGAAGTGAGAATGGCTGTTGGGGGCAGGCATGCAGACGGCAGTGAGTAATGACAGTTGACAGTGATCTAGGAAACTGAAAACTATAAAAACAAAGGAGAGTGCAAGGCTCAAAAACATCGGCAGGAGTGGGGAGGAGGGGCTGGGGCTGTGAGCACAGGGCGAGCCACCCCCTGCTCCATCAGCCCCTGCTCTGTGGACCCCGAGGTCGTCAGCACCAGGGCCCAGTCCCGGTGCCCACAAAGACCCGTCAAGAGCAGGATAAAGAGTGTTGGCGCCTTTGGCTGGGGAAACGCCATGCATTTTATAAGGCTGTTTAGGATGGGGGGGGGGCGGGGGAGTGGATGGGGAAAGGATGGTGTGTGAATATTTTTCTTTTATTCGCTTCGCCATTAACAATGCACTCAGTTGTGTCCAGCTCTTTGTGACCCTATGGATGGTAGCCCACCAGGCTTCTCTGACCTCGGGATTCTCCAGGCACGAATACTGGAGTGGGTTACCATTTCCGTCTCCAGGGGATCTTCCTGACCCAAGGATAGAACCCATGTCTCCTGAGTCTCTTGCATTGCAGGCGGATTCCTTACCACTGAGCCACTGGGGAAGCCAACAATGCACTAGCAATTTTAAAAGATTCTCCACCTAAGTGATGAACTTACAATGTATTTTTCATCAAGTAACACAGGTTTACTGAAAAATGTTGGCAAAATTTAAAAAATGAAAGCGAGGAATCTGCAGTCCAGACAGTCACCGTTAACCTGTTGGAACTTTCCTTCCAGCCTTTCTTCCATGTCTGTCCATCTCCTCTGTTTATGTCTTGGGCTTGGACAGTGTCTATATTTGGGCTCCTCTCTATGCGAATATACATTAAAATTTAAAAACAAGTAATGATGATAGTGTGTTTATAGATCCGTATCCAACTTTTCACTTAACTTTCTTATCTTGCCTCCTCCCATCAGGGGACTTAATAAACTGAAACCAAACCCCCTGTTACAGGATAACTTTCAGTTACAACTGACAGATTTTGCAAATGAAAATACAGATGATTTTGCAAATGAAAATATTAGAGGAAGCTAAGCCAGGTAGACAGAGAGTGGGGCCTACTAGGCCTATACCAGGCTTTAGGGTACTGACATCACCCTCATGGGGGAGCACAGAACACTGAATTACATTTTAATTTAGGATAAACAATGACTCTCCCATGCAAGTCCAGGACATACGTATACTAAAAAATGATTTATTGTGTATATGATATTCAAATTTAGCTGTGTTCTATATCTTGTCTGGCAGCCTAACTTCTAAGTGGTGGGTGGCTTCAGACACTGGGGGCTCAAGCATTTTAGAGGGAAAGTTGGTTCACACCTGGAAGACTGAGTTTGCTCAGACCTGGAGGGACTGATTCTGCTCACACCTAATTCCAAATGACTCTTTGCTTTGGCCTTGTACCTTCCTACCTTCCAGGTACCAGCCAGTGTATCATTCATTGAACCCTCACAAGAGCTCTGAAGCCTGTTTTGCAGAAAAGGAAGTAATTGCCCAGGTTTCTTCAACCAGGAAGGGCATTTGCATCAGGTATACCCGACTAGGGTCTCCTTAGATTGGGTTGAAGAGAATTAGGGGAACCTAAGCCAGGCGGACAGAGAGTGGGGCCTGCGAGGCGTATACCAGGCTTTGGGGTACTGACATCACTCTCGTGGGGGACCCTCCTCTCCAGGATAGTAGGCTTGGGCCTCTGAGCCATGGGAAGGCTTCTGGCGACAGCCTGGAACCCAGGGCAGTTGGACAGTAAGCCACTGATTGCCCTCAGGGTTCAGGGCTTTTGAATCGCTGGCAACAATTTCTTCTGGGCCCTCAAGGGCTTATTTAAATGGAGTTAAAGTGCCCGGCCCCTGTTGGGAGAGGTTAAGTAGTAGAGGTGGAAGATTAAGTGCTGGCTTGGGGGATGGGCAAGCCTTTTTGGAAGGCTCTGGAACTGGTCTTTCTGTCTTCCAACCCTCCCCCACCCCCTGCAGCCCCTCACCTTGCTTTCCCCATCAGGCAGACTCCTGGTACCCTTTTCTCTCTGGTCCTCACCAAGGTTCTTAAACGTGAGTGTATCTGTGGGTCACTCGCAGAGAGGCAGGTACATGTGAGGAAGAGAGCCTCTTCTTTAAGCGTTTGTCCCTGAGAGCTTGCCTGGTAGACCAGCTCTGGGGGATGGCAGGGGAGCTTACCTTATACCTCCACCCACTAGCCCATCCTCCTCCTTCTTCCCTCCTTTAGGGAGATGCCCACCCGATTTTGAGGATTGGAGGTCTCTGGGGGAGCAGGCTGGCAGGGTGGGTGCCTCCCAAGGAAACCCTGATCTGAAGGCTCTCTTCCTCTTTTCTCAGCTACCACTAAAGAGAGGGAGATGAAGGTGGTCTAATTCTACCAACCCCTGCCCCTCAGTAACACGCATGACCCTGGCCCTCTGCCAGCCTCAGTCTGGAGATACAGGGCAAGAGAGACCGTCAGTGGGTTGGAAACCAAGTAGCCAAATAGCCCAGCTCTGACTGAGGGTCAGCATGGGGCGGGGGCATGGGGGATTGGCCCCTTTGGTCTGGGGCCACAGATCTCTGAGGAGCTGCAGCAGCCAGGGGCTTTTAATCCAGGGCCCTGAAATTGAGATCTGTCCCCTACAGGGTATGCCAAACTGCTTGGGGCCTGAGCTCTATTGGAAAATATTCTAGAGAGATATGCAAGGGAGATAGTTAGGCTAATATTGCAACAGCTCAGCCTGGGAATCTTGTGACTGGAACCAGGGCAGGGGGTGGACAGAAGTTCAGGGAGTGGGTTCTTCCGCAGGGTTTGCTGATGAGAAGGTAGGGAGGAATCGGGGTGACAGCACCCTTGCTCCAGGCATGTACAGTGGGCGGAAGGTGAGGCACTTCTGTGCCGGGGAGGTGCTGAGGCCTCAGATCCAGGCTCCGGACTAAGTGGTGTTACTGGCCCTCTGAGAAAGCCCTGCGCACCTCTTGGGCCAGAGGAGAAGGTTGACGTTGCAGCAAGAGGGATTTGAGGGGGATCAAGCAAAGGCCTCGCCTCCTGGACCATGTATATCTAGAAGACAGGTTCTGAGTGTGGTTTTTTTCCTTGTCAAGCCTCCTCGCCGACTGTCAGTGTCCTGAGTGGGTGAATGAACAGCGCCTTTTGGCTCCACTTAAATATCACAAACAGAGAGTGAGAGGCAAGGCTCTGAAAGGCCGAGGGAGGCACGCTGGGTGGAAGAAGGTGACTTGGTCTGCTCGCCACTCGCTTCCCACTGTGTCATTAGCTGAGCTGGACCCCTGCCACTCCCCTGGGGCAGGGTGGCTTCACCATGGGTGACCTGCCCAGTGGGACAAGCACTCCCAACCTCACCACCCTTGGTTTAGTGCTCTGCCCTCACTGTCTTCTCCAGTATTCTTGCTCGGGAAATCCCATGGACAGAGGAGTCCGGCGGGCTACAGTCCGTGGAGTCGCAAGAGTCAGACATGACTTACAAGCCTGTAAACAACAACAACTGCTGTCTTCGAATTTTTCATAATTTTTGAACAAGAGCCCCAAAGTTTCATTTGCTCTGGGTCCCTCAAATCCAGCAGCTGGTCCTGCCCTGGGGACTCTGCCTGTTTTCTCGGCCTGGGGAGCGGAGGCTCCTGTGTGGCCGGCGCAGCTGGTGGGTCTCAGGGAGGGAAATGGGAGGCTGAGTCGTGTGTTTCTCTCTTTCCATCAACTCACCAGCCAGACCACCTGCAGGAGGGGAAGGCAGGCCAGAGGCCAGGAGAGTTACCGCAAGGAAGACCATCTAGTGGATGGTGGGGTCTGAGCAGCCGCTGACACTAAACATGCCTGAAGGCCACCTGGAAGAGGCAGGTGTAGCCTCAGAGGGATCATGAACCTGGGGAGGGGAGGAAGCAGAACCCCACTGGTCCCCACCTGTTTCTGTGTTTTCACTCTTGAGGCCCCTTCACTCTTTTGGTCTCATTTAGTGCTGTGAAAAATGAGATCATTGTTATTACCCCATTTCCCAGAGGGGAGAACAAAGGCTTGGAGCTCTAAGGTTGTGGACCCTAAGCATGGGCATCTGGTTGGCTGTCTCCAGTGCCTAGTGTTCTGGTTAAAATAAAAATGCTAGCATCCTGGTCCCAGAGAGTCCTTACTAAATGGGTCTGCGATGTGATGTGAGGTTCATAATTCTAGAAACTCTCTAGATTTGGGGCCTTCTATGGTCTTTGCCCAGGGTCACACAGCTGGGAAGCAGCATCACAGGATTTGAACTCAGGGCCGACAGTTCCAGTTCCACTACAGCATAGTGGAGGCTGGAACTTGGACAACATAGGAAGAGGGCTTTTGGGAGACGGACACTCATTACAGGGTCCCTGCTGAGACCCAGACACCTGCCAGGGTTTTCCCATTTCCTCCTCATGATATACCCATGAGGTAGACATCATGTTCCCATTTTACAGATGAGCACATGGAGGCCTTGAGACGTCAGTAATGTGGTACCAGTAGCCCTCACTGTGATGGCCCCAGAGATTGGACTGGACTGTGCACCTAGGCTGCACAGTAGAATCATGAAGGAACTTTAAAATAATACCACCCTGGGATCCTGACCAGACCAATTGCTTCAGAATCTGGGTGGATTTTTTTTTCTTTTGTACAGAATTGCCCAGGTGGTTCTCG
Source organism: Okapia johnstoni (assembly GCA_024291935.2). Classification (NCBI taxonomy): domain Eukaryota; kingdom Metazoa; phylum Chordata; class Mammalia; order Artiodactyla; family Giraffidae; genus Okapia; species Okapia johnstoni. The sequence goes on from CM044306.1 coordinate 10,192,108, forward strand.
TGACAGCCAGAGCAGTGAACTGTGATTCAGAGGAACAAATTCCCCATCCTGCTCTGAAGAAAGGGGTGGGGGCAGTCTAGATGACCCCAGGTGACCTCAGGCCAGGACTCCATAGTTACCTAGTGGCCTGCAATCTCCACACACCCTTTCTTCTTGGATTTGCAGAAAGATGCCTGGGAAACCCTGGAGTGATTTAGGGCCTGGGGTGAAGCAGAGGCCCCTCCTTTCTCTCAGGACGCACGCATCCTGGATTAGGGTAGCCTTCACCAAGGACTCCTGGTCCTGGCTGCTATGCTGTGAAGGACACAGCATCTGAAAGACATGGAGTGTAGAGACAGATCAGTAACAGAAACCCCACATCCGGCTCGGCGGTGCCGGACACCTGCCACAACTGCCTCCCCGATGGGGCTGTGACCCATGACCTGGGGGAAGCTCTGGTCTCTGTGCTGCGGCCAGAGCACAGTCCACCCTCGTCCTTGACTCGTGTGCCTTGGGAACACAGCCCCTCAACAGGCATCGATTCAGCGACTTCCTTCTGCCAGGCCCCTGCGGGCCTTCTGGGCTTTTTTAAAAGGCAGTCTGTGTGCACCTCCACTCTGCCAGCTAGGCGCACGGTGACTTTTGATCTCTCTCTATCTGAGCTGGGTGGCCAGAACAGCTGAGCCTGTGCTGGCCAGGGTGGGAGGGGGGAGGCGGACACACAGAGATTTCAGCTGGGCCCCACATCTTTCCATCCCTGGAGTTTACCAGCAGTGGGGTAAAGCCCACCCCCAGACCCTGGAGCCATGGACTACGGGAAGAGAGATTGTTGGCTTTGAGCTTGACCATAGGTGGAAGGAAGGCTTGTGGGGGGAGCTTGCCAGATATGCCATGTGCTGAGGCTCCAAGGGGCACCATGAGAGGCGGATGGGTCAGAGGCCAGAGGTGGACTTTCAATCCTACTGCTTCTCATCTGTCCAAGGTGGGGGAATCCAAAGGAACCCTTTTGGCGCCCACACATGTGCACCCCATGAGTACATTTCTCAGAGTCATCCTTGACAGACAAGGTGTCTACGGCAAACAAATGCTTCTCCCCTTTGTGTTCCGTTGGGCCCCCAGGGTCAGGTGCCGTTGTGATGGCAACTCCATAAAGCTGCCTGGGTCACAGCCTTCCCAGCTTCATGCTCTCTCCTCTTCACTCCTGCTCCCTGGATCACTTTTCCAAAGAAAACACCTGCAAATAGAGCCAACCCCATGACAGGCGTTTTGTTCGGGAGAATTGAGGATAAGCCATAACCTTGAATTTAGTGACATACTGTGGTCATTGGAGGCTGGAGGAGCGAGCTGGGAGTGGCTGGGGAGCGATGGGGGTGGGGGGAGTCACAAGACAGGATTGAAGGTCAGGGCAGTCCGGAGGGAACTGGTTTGGTTTTTGTTTATTTTTGTTCATTTATTTTTTTAAGTTGACCTTTTTATGTTGAGATCATTGTAGATTCTCATGCTGTTGGAGGAGGCAACCTAGAGAGATCCCGTGTAGCACAACTACCCAGGGTCACCCAGTGGTAACATCTTGTGAAACTATGGCACAATGTCACAACCAAGATATCACTGTTGATATAAATGCCCCATCTTACTGTTTCCTTGGTTTTGCTTGTACTCATCTGTGTGTGTATTTAGTTTCAATAACTCTGTCGCCTGTGTGGGTTCATATATCCACCACCACAGCCAAGATACTGAATGGTTCCATGACCTCAAGGATCTCTGGTGTTGCTCTTTTTTATAACCACTACAACCCCTCTCCTCCACACTCCAATGCACCTCCCAGCCTGCCCCCAGAATCCACTCATCTGCACTCCATTTTCTATAATTTTGCCATTTCAAGTATGTTATATAAATGGAATCATATACTACATAACCTTTTGGAATTGCTTTTTTTCACTGAAAATAATCCCCTGGAGATTAATCCAAGAGTAAATCAACAGTGCTTTTTATTGCTGAGTAGTATTCCATGGTGTGGATATACTGTTCAACCATTTGCCTGTGGAAGGTCCAATTTTTGGCTGTTAGGACTAGTCTGCCATGTACATTCATGGACAGGTTTTGTGTGTGTGTGTGTGAACATAAGTCTCCATTTCTCTAGGGTAAGTGCTAAAGAGTGCAATTGCTGAGTCATATGGCAAATGCATGTTTAGTTTTGTGAGAAACTGACAATCTGTTTTCCAGAGGGGCTGTCTCATTTTGCACTCCTATTTGCAATGCATGAGTGACCCAGTGTGTCTGCATCATTGCCAGCATGTGGTGTGGTCACTATTTTTTATTTGAACCATGCTGATAGATGTGTAGCAACATTTCATTGTGATCTGTATTTGCATTTGCTTTGTGGTTTTCAATGCTGAAGGTATTTTCCTATGTTCATTCGCCATTTGTGGATCCTTTTCAGGGAAATGTCATAGTTGAATTAGAAGTGAGTTTCCTGTAAACAGCATATTGTTGGATCACTTAAAAAATAGACTCTGCCAATCTCTTCCTTTTAATTGGTGTATTTAAATAATTTACATTAAGGAAAATTATTAACATGTTAGAACTTAAGTCTGCTGTTTTATTGTTGATTTTCTGTTTGCTTTCTCTGCTCCTCTTCTCTTGCCTTTCTGTGGATTACTTGAACGTTAGAAGTCCATCTTGATTTATTTATAGTGATTTTGGGTGAGTCTGGGCTTCCCTGGTGGCTCAGAGGGTAAAGCGTCTCCTTGCAATGCGGGAGACCTGGGTTCGATCCCTGGGTGGGGAAGATCCCCTGGAGAAGGAAATGGCAACCCACTCCAGTATTCTTGCCTGGAAAACCCCATGGATGGAGAAGCCTTGTGGGCTACAGTCCATGGAGTCGGAGTCGCAGAGAGTCCAACAAGACTGAGCAGCTTCACTTTGGATGAGTCTATTTGTATGGTTTCCCTAGTGGTCGCTCTGGGTATTACAACACACACTCATAATTTATCTAATAAAGTGTCAACGTGTTAGGAACTTCCCAGGTGATCCAGCGGTTAAAATGCCATGCTCCCAAGGCAGGGGCCTGGGTTCCATCCCTGGTCAGGGAACTAGATCCCGCATGCCGGATCCTGCACACCTCAGCGATCCTGTCTGCCGCAACTAAGACTCAGCACAGCCAAATAAATAAATAGATATTAAAAAAATAAACAGAAATAAAATAAAAACAAAAAACATTTTAATACTTTCAGTGAAGCATGGACACCTCCCTCCTGCTTAGATGCCTTTACTTTTCTCACCTAAAATTTTTTTCTAGATGGGCTGGGAGGTCTGAGAATCCAAGAAGGAATTAGATGATAGTGTGAATCTGGCACATAACAGTGCCCGCACCTGAGGGACCCTCCTTGCCCCATGTTGCCCCTGGAGCTGCCACGTGGCAGCGGGAGAAGCTGGCATCCTCACCAAGGCCCCCTGGCTCAGCTCTCCCAGACGCTGCAAGTTTACATCACCTGCACCTGCCAGGCTGAGACAAGCACTTGTCAGCCGAGAGCCTCTGCAATTAAAGTCTTAAGAGTGGAGTCTTATGAGCGGGAGGGGGAAAAAAAGCAATTTCTCATTTAGCATGTCAAAAACTGCTCACCCAAAACACCCCAAAGAGACATCAGTCAGGGAAGAAGTCCACATCGAGGCTCCTCAGAGGGCCTAGCCCCACTTGCTCAGCTGGTGCTGTTAGCAATCCTCTTGGTAGGAGGTGAGGAGGGTGGAATCGAGGTGTGATTGGCTGGGGGTGCTGGGGTGTGGACTGCAGGAACCCCAGAGCCTCACCATATGGGTGCCAAGAGGTGGCGGAGGCTGTCACAGCGAGCCAAGGGGTTCTCAAAACCCTTTCCAAGGGCTAGGGTGGCTGCTCAGTCCACCCACGGCCCATCTGCCCGCCCCCTGCTTGTTTGTGGCTCCACCCCTCACCCTGTCCAGGCTCTGGATCCTCCTGCTGGAATGGCCCTGGGACCCACGCTTCTCTCCGCGGTGTGCGTGTGATGCATGTGTATGCGTATATATGTTTATTATTCATGTGTGTGTATATATGTGTATGCACACTTTTTTTTTTTGGCCAAGCTGTCCAGCTTGCAAGATCTCAGTTACCCAACAAAGGACTCAACCCTAATCAGGGTAATGATAGCCTGGAATCTTAACCTCTAGGCCACCAGGGAACTCCTGAAGGCATGTATTTGTATATATGTCTTGTATGAGCATGTGTATGTGTATATGTAAATAGGATGCTGGTGCATGCATACGTATATATGTGCATGTGTATATCTGCGTGCATGCATTTATGTATACGTATATATTGGTGTATAATGCATGTGCATATATGTAGGCATACCTACATGTAGCTGTGTGATACAAGCATGTATATACAATGGTTGTGCACATGCATGACATGTGTGTTTTGTGCCTGCATGTATATAATGTACATGTATATTGATGTGTATCATATATTCAATTTCCTCAATATGCAACAAGCTAATATGATTTGACAAAAAACAGCTAAACAACCCAACAGAAAAAAAGATGATAGAAACATGTAATTCATAGAAAATAAAATTTAAATGGTCAATTGAATTTAAAGCACATGTAAACCCCGACAAAAGAAAGCCGTATTAAAGAATATAGATACAACAACCACACTACGTCTAGTGGGCAAAATTAAATAATATTTCACCTCACTGATAGGAAAATTCAAAATGATATATTGCTCACTCTTTATACAAACACTAAGATCCACTGAGGCAAAACCATGCAGGACATAGACATCTCATACATGCCTGGCAGAAATAATCTGCCAATATCTACTGAGAAGAAAATAATTCACATACCTTCTGACCCGGTATCCCACTGCGGGAGCCTCTTCTACAGAAATAAAAATAAAAGTCTATGAAAATCGACATAAAAGGACGCTTTTCAGCATTGGTGGTGGTGGGCAAAACCAAAGCAAAGCAAACAAACCAAAAACCGGAAACAACTGAAATGGGCAGCTTTTAGAGGGATGACTATGTAACCGTAGTAAATTCACAACATGGCTTATAGAGCAGCCCTGAAAAAGTGAAAGTGAAAGTCGCTCAGTCCGACTCTTTGCACCACATGAGCTATAAATTCCATGGACTTCTCCAGGCCAGAATACTGGAGTGGGTAGCCTTTCCCTTCTCCAGGGGATCTTTCCAACCCAGGGATCGAACCCAGGTCTCCCACATTGCAGGTGGATTCTTTACCATCTGAGCCACAAAGGAGCCCCAAGAATACTGGAGTGGGTAGCCTGTCCCTTCTCCAGTGGATCTTCCCAGGATTCGAACCGGGGTCTCCTGCATTGCAGGCAGATTTTTTACCAATTGAGCTATGAGGGAAGCCCGATCTATCAGGGAAGCCCACTGGAAACCTTAGAGAAGAGAGAATGGAGGGAAGGAGGGGAGAGTGATTATGTTTTCTTTATTTATCTTTGCATTGTTTCACTTGCTAAAATGAAGATATATTACTTTTTAAAAAATGGCTTTAGTGATGCATAATTGGCATATAAAAACTCTCGCAAATATTTAAAAGGCAGAATTTGATAAACTTTGACATAGATGTTCAAGATAGTGAACACATCTGTGAACACTCCCCTAGTCTATGCCTCCTCCATACTCCCTGCCTCCTCACACCCAGACCTTCCCCGGGCAAACCCTGATCTGCTCTCTGTCACCAAAGATTCGTTTGCATTTTGGAGAGTTTTATATAAATGGAATCATACTGTACATACTCTTTTTTTGTTCTCCTTCCTTCACTCAGCCTAGTTTTGAGACTGGTTCACGCCATTGTGTGTATGAATAGCTCATTTATTTTTATTGCCAAACAGTGTCCCAGTACATGGAAATAACAGTTTCTTTATCCATTCACCTGTTGTTGGGTTGTCTTCAGTTTTTGATTGTTACACATGAAGCTGCTAAGAACATTTGTATTCATGCTTTTATTACCCAGGAATGGGATGGGTAGGTCATGTGATGTACTTTAACTTTCTAAGGACTGTCAAACTTTCCCAAAGCAATTGTGCCATTTTGTATTTTCACCATCAGTGTTGGGAAGTCTAGATTCTCCACATCATCATCACTCTATGTCATCAGATTTTTAATTTTGGTCATTTTGATAGGTGTGTGGTGGTATCTGACTCTGGTTGTAATTTGCATTTCTTGAATAACAAATGATGCTCGCTATCTTTTCATGTACTTATTTTCCATACACATTTTTTTGATGAAATGTCTGTTCAAGTCATATATGAGGATTTTTTGGGTGGTCAGGGGAAGGGAGTTGTTTGTTTTCCTAGGTTCCATAGCATTGAAGGTTTCTTTTATATTCTTCATATGCAACCTTCATTAGATATGTGATTTACAAATATTTGTCCTTGTTTGCATCTTTCCATTCCCTTAACAGTCTTCCAAAGAGCAAAAGTATTAATTTAAAAAAATATATAATAGCTTTATTGAGATATACTTCACATTCCATACTACTTCCCAGGTGGCACAGTGGTAAAGAATCTGCATGCTAATGCAGGAGAAGCAAGAGAACACGGGTTCAATCCCTGGGTCTGGAAGATCCCCTGGAGAAGGAAACAGCCATCCATTCCAGTATTCTTGCCTAGAGAATTCCATGGACAGAGGAGCCTGGCGGGCTACAGTCCATGGGGTCACAAAGAGCAGGATATGACTGAGTGACTGAGCACACACACACATCATACAATACCACTTAAGTGTACAACTCAAAGATATTTAGAAATTCACAGGTATGTGCAAATGTCACCACAGCCATAGAACATGTATAACATTTTCATCACCTCATCCCCATTAGCAATCACCCCACCCTAAGCCCTGCTACTGCTGCTGCTAAGTCGCTTCAGTCGTGTCTGACTCAGTGCGATCCCATAGACGGCAGCCCACCAGGCTCCGCTGTCCCTGAGATTCTCCAGGCAAGAATACTGGAGTGGATTGCCATTTCCTTCTCCAGTGCATGAAAGGGAAAAGTGAAAGTGAAGTCGTTCAGTCGTGTCCGACTCTTAGCAACCCCATGGACTGTAGCCTACCAGGCTCCTCCCTCTATTGGGTTTTCCAGGCAAGAGTACTGGAGTAGGGTGCCATTGACCCTAAGCCCTAGGCAACTCCTAATAAAAGTTATTAACTTTGATGACTCCAATTGAATTTTTTCTTTTTATGTATTTCTGTATTTAAGATATCTTGGCCTAACTCAAGATCACAAAATTTTCTCTCTCTCTCTCTCTTTTTTTTCTGGAAGTTTTGTAGTTTTTGGTTCCCATTTAGGTCAATGATCCATTTTGAGTTGCTTTCTGTAGTGGTGGGTGGTATGAATTGGAGTGTTCTTTTTGCATATGGATGTCCAAATGTTTCCTTTGTTGAAAAGACTACTCTCCTCACTGAATTGCTTTTGCACCTTTGTAAAAAATCAGTTGTACAGGGATGTACAAATCTATTTCCATTCCATCAATCTATTTGTCCCCCTTCACACTAATGCCATGCGGCCTCGATTACCATAGCTTTATGTAAGTCTTGATATTGGGTAACGTTAGCCCTCTAACTTCATGCTTTTTTTTTTCAAATTTGTTTCAGCTATTCTAGGTTCTTTTATATTTTCATGTGAATTTTAGAATCAGCTTCTCAATTTCTACCAAAAAGAGCCTGCTGGGATTTTGATTGGGATTGCCTTGGATCTATATATAATTTGGGGGGAAGAGATAGTTTTAATGATATTGAGTCTTCTAAGCTATGAACAAAGTGTCTCTCTTCATTGACTCAGATCATTTAAATTTCTCTCAGCAATGATTTGTGGTTTTTAGTGTACAATTCTTAGACATTTTTTTGTCAGATTTATCCCTAAGTGTTTTGTATTTTTGATGCTATTTATGATATTTAAACTTTTAAAATTTCTGGTCATTACGATTATATAGAATACAGTTGTTTTTTTTTTTATGTATTGATATTTCTCCACTAACCTTACTAGACTCACTTATAAGTTCTAGCAGATATTTTTGTAGATTCCATTAGATTTTTTACATAGATGGTTAATATGTTCCGCAATGGCAACCCACTCCAGTACTCTTGCCTGGAAAATCTCATGGATGGAGGAGGCTAGTAGGCTGCATGCAGTCCATGGGGTCGCTAAGAGTCAGACACGACTGAGCGACTTCACTCTCACTTTTCACTTTCATGCATTGGAGAAGGAAATGGCAACCCACTCCAGTGTTCTTGCCTGGAGAATCCCAGGGACCGGGGAGCCTGGTGGGCTGCCGTCTATGGGGTCGCACAGAGTCGGACACGACTGAAGCGACTTACCAGCAGCAGCATGTTCCGCAAATAATGACAGTTTAGGTTTTTCCCTCCCCATTCTGAATGCTTTTTTTTTTTCCTTTGGCTTACTTCACTGGTTAGAACCTCCAATACGATGTTGACTAGAAGTGGGGAAAGCAAACATCCTTGTCTTGTTTCTGATCTTAGAGGGAAAATTTTAGTCTTTCATCATTTATTTTGGTGTTAGCTATGGGGTTTAGAGATGCCCTGCATAAGACTAAGGAAGTTCCCTTCTTTTCCTAGTTTGCTAAGAATTTTCTTTTTTGGGGGGTCACCAATGGATGTTGGATTTGTCAAGTGCTTTTTCCTTCCTCTATTTTGAGATAATCATATAGCTTTTCTTTTCAGTTTGTTAAAATGGTGGACTGCATTGATTGATTTTCAAATATTGGATCAGTCTTTGTTCCTGGGTTTCCCCTTGTCATGTTGCGCTTTTCTTTCAATATATAACTAAATTTTTAATAAATTTAATAAATCATTAAAATTCTAAAATTTTGTTTAATGATTTTGTACCTTGTTTGTGAAGGATATTGATCTGTGTTTTTGTTTGTTTGTTTGGCCGTGCTGCAAAGCTTATGGGATCTTAGTTCCTTGACCAGGGATTGAACCCAAGACCATGGCAGTGAAAATGCCAAGTTTTCACCACTGGGCAGCCAGGGAATTCCCAAGTCTGTGTTTTCTTTTCCTTGAAACATCTTTGTCTGATTTTTGTATCAGGGTAGTACAAGCCTCATAGAATGAATTGGCAAATGTTCTCTTGCTTCAGTTTTCTGAAAAAGCTTGTGTACAATTGGTTTTATGGTAAGCCCCCTACATACAAACCTTCAAGTTGCAAACTTTCAAAGATGCAGATACGCGTTCCATCAATGTCAGGTATGAATGAAGTCCTCTGTCTCCTATTGCTGCTGATCCTTCAGTTCTACCACTGCTTTTAGCTCCCCTGTCCCTTATCTGTGTCACTTTGTCCCACTCCATTTCTAGAGCCACAAAAGACTGTCCCAGCATGTTTCAGCTTCCCTCTGGGAAGGTGAAGGATATTAGAATTCCTGCCCTGCCCTTTGGGGCTTCTCTTCCCACACACCCCACCCCACAGCTCTGCTTCTTGGACATTGCCAAGGCTGCTGATATTGGTCGTCTACTCTGTAACCACTCATGGTCGATGCTTTCTTTATAGGTTGGTACTAAAAGTAGAAGATCAATAACGTTATATTATTATGACTGTATATAAAAATTCAGTGCACAGCTGAGTGGCATATAATGATTACGACTTTGGTGTTTTCCTGGGGCCTCTAACTGTCTTCCTTTTTGCTGGCATTGCCTGCCTCTATCTCATGCCGGAGTTTTTCCAACTCATCAACAACAGATAAAGTCGCTGGAATGTCTCTGTTAGGGAGAAGACCTTCTGGAGTTCTTGCTCCTGCTCTAGCCTGGAGAGTTGCTGATGGGTGCCACTGCTTAGCTGGCATCCTAGGGATGACCTCCCTTTGTGCCTCACCTGGGGTAGAATAGAGGAGTCCAGGCCCAGTTATTCCTACTACTAACTAGTACTACCAATACTACTAGCACTACCAGTTCTACTAGTACTACTACTACTGCTAATAGTACTAGTGCTACTAGTATTACACTACTACTAGCACCACCACCAGCCCTACCGCTAATTAGCACTACTATTTCTGCTTTTTCTAAATTGAGGTGAAATTCACATAGCATAAAATGAATTGCTTTATTTACTTATTTTTCATAAGTTGATGCCTGAGATTTAATTTCATTTTTTATTAATTTTTTTTTTTTTTAGCTGCACTGTGCAGTATATGGGATCCTACTTCCCCAACCAGGGATTAAACCCATGCCCCCTGCACTGGGAGCACAGAGTCTTAACCACTGGACTACCAGGGAAGTCTCAATGAATCATTTTAAAGTCTACAATTCAGTGGTATTTAGTACATTCACAATGTTGGGCAACCATCCCCTTCATTTAGTTCCAGAACTTTTCTTCACCCCAGAAAGAAACTCTGACCCCATTAAGTTGTTTACTCCCTATTCATCTGTTCTCCCAGCTCCTGGAAACCACTGCTCTACTTTCTCCCTCCAGGGACTTGGCCTATTCTGGACGTTTCATAGAAATAGAATTTTACTCTACATGGTTTCTGCGTCTGGCTTCCTTCGTTCAGCGTCGTGTTTTCAGTGTTCCATCTGGGTTGGATCGTGCTCAGAACTCCCTTTTTAAGCCTGGATACTCTTCCATTGGATGGATGGACCACATTTTGTGTCTCTATTCATCTGCTGATGGACGCTTGAGTTGTTTCTACCTTTTGACAGTGGTGAGTGAAGCTGCTATGAGCGTGTGTGTAGGAGTATTTGCTCGAGACCCTGTATTCAGTTCTTTTGGGTACCCACCTGCGAGTGGACTTACTGGGTCATGGGTGACTCCCTGCGTAACTGCTGGAAGAAGCCCCGTTACTTCTTGACACTCCTTTGTTGGGCTAAGCCTATCCAAGTCACTTCCTAAGGAGGGTCTGTGCAAGGGATGTCCTCTGAGACCTTGCATGGGTGCCAGCCCCATCATAGCCTACCCGAGCTGCTCCTCCCCTCACCACTTTCTGCAAGAAAGTGATGCCCTACCCAGGGTGGCTGGGACACAGAACCCAGCCCTGGACCCAGCACTATTGCATCTGACTGAGACTGATGGAAAATCCAACAGAACAGTTGGATTCGTCAAGGGCCCTGTGCACCCTCAGTCTGACTGCTTTACAACTGGCCAGTCCTGTCCCCTGTGAAGGGTGAGAAAAGGGGGCTCTGGGAGGTCAATAAGTAGAGAAGGGCTGGGAGGAAAAGGAATGATGGGGTGCCCTCTTTTCCCTTTTCCTTTCATGTCATTGTTTCAGCATGAGTAGTTGTTGACCGATACAAGGAAGGAACACAGATCGGAAAGCAGATGATAGGGTTTCCTGGTCATTCAATTTCTTAAAAGCACGTTGCATTCTTTCTGTATTCAAAGTAAGTTCTGGCTTGAACAGCAGGTGTGGTCTTTGAAAGTCATCAGTGTTCCCTCTCATTGGTTGTAGGAATAATGCACGAGCCTCATTCTCATACTCAAACTCACTGAACGCCTTCGGGTCCACAGAACTCCGTGCTTGTGGGGCATTGCCAACACCATATGCAAGGGGGCGTATATCCAAATATCTGCTCATGCACACACTCTAACATCCCACAGACTTCACTTACAAAACACATGTCCAGAAATAAAATTATTAAGACCTTTAATCTAAGCCGAGGTCCCTCTGAGCATGCAGCCCTGTGTGGCTTCAGAAGTAGTTCTCCATGAAAACAGCCCTGTTTGTGTCTATGTGCACCTGTGTGTGTGTGCATGTGTAGTCATGTAAATGTTTCACAATTTGCCTTATCATGTTTTAAGGGCTAAAGTGAAGAAGAACTAAAGAGCCTCTTGATGAAAGTGAAAGAGGAAAGTGAAAAAGTTGGCTTAAAGCTCAATGTTCAGAAAACTAAGATCATGGCATCTGGTCCCATCACTTCATGGGAAATAGTTGGGGAAACAGTGGGAACAGTGTCAGACTTTATTTTTTTGGGCTCCAAAATCACTGCAGATGGTGATTGCAGCCATGAAATTAAAAGACGCTTACTCCTTGGAAGGAAGGTTATGGCCAACCTAGATAGCATATTTAAAAGTAGAGACATTACTTTGCCAACAAAAGTCCGTCTAGTCAAGACTATGGTTTTTCCAGTGGTCATGTATGGATGTGAGAGTTGGACGGTGAAGAAAGCTGAGTGCCGAAGAATTGGTGTTGCAGAAGACTCTTGAGAGTCCCTTGGACTGCAAGGAGATCCAACCAATCCATCCTAAAGGAGATCAAGCCTGGGTGTTCATTGGAAGGACTGATGTTGAAGCTGAAACTCCAATACTTTGGCCACCTCATGTGAAGAGTTGATTCATTGGAAAAGACCCTAATGCTGGGTAGGATTGGGGGCAGGAGGAGAAGGGGACAACAGAGGATGAGATGGTTGGATGGCATCACTGACTCGATGGACATGGGTTTGGGTAGACTCCGGGAGTTGGTGATGGACAGAGAGGCCTGGCATGCTGCAATTCATGGGGTCAGAAAGAGTTGGACACGACTGAGCAACTGAACTGAACTGATAGCTCAGTTGGTAAAGAAACTGCCTGCAATGCAGGAGACCCCGGTTTGATTCCTTGGGTCGGGAAGGGATAGTCTACCCACTCCAGTATTCTTGGGCTTCCCTGTGTCTCAGCTGGTAAAGAATCTGCTTGCAATGTGGGAAATCTGGGTTCGATCCCTGGGCTGCGCAGATCCCCAGGAGAAGGGAAAGCTTACCCACTCCAATATTCTGGCCTGGAGAATTCCATGGGCTGTATAGTCCATGGGGTCTCAAAGAGTTGGACATGACTGAGCAACTTACACTTCACTTCACTTATCATGTTTTAAAGTATTTATTTATTTGGCTGTATCAGGTCTTAGTTATCCCATGTGAGCTCTTAGTTGTGGCATGTGGCGTCTAGTTCTTCGACCAGGAACAACCTGGGGCGCCTGCATTGGGAGTGTCAAGTTTTAGTTACTGGACCACCAAGGAAATCCTTTGCATTATAATTTAATCATCTATCTTGGAAAACTTTCTATATATAGATATACTTCATATATTCTGTAAAAATGTATGTAGTTCTTTAAAGGGGATCCATAAAATTCCATTAAATGTATCAAAATATATTTAATCAATATTCTATTCATAGACTTTTTTCCACAAGCAATACTGCTTCAAATATCTTTGTGCCCTTAAGCAAATGTTTTTTCACCAATTTCTAGAGACTAGGTTTCTAGAATTGGAACTGTTGCTTCACCATGTAAAAAGATATGAATACTATAATAGACATCAACAAATTACCTTTTTTCCCCCTGTGTTTATGTGGTTGGGACAAATTACCAATTTCTTTGCTCTCAACAACACGTGCCCGTTTCGATACTCCTCCACCAACATTTGGTACTACCAGAGTCTTCATCTTCACCCATAGGATAAGGCAAAAATATCTCATTGTAAACAAACAACTTTTATTTAGTTATCAGAAAGATCAAGGATTTTCTCATATGTTTATTCATCCATTTGTATTTCTTCCTTTGTAATCTGATTATCTGTACCCTTTGAATGTTGCTCTTTTCCTTTTTTTTAAAAAATAAACATTTTAAAAAATATTTGTTTTATTTATATGTTTACTTGGCTGCGCTTGGTCTTAGTTGCAACACTCAGGTTCTTCTGTCTTCATTACTACATTCAAGCTCTTAGTTGGAGAAGTGGGATTTGGTTCTTTGACCAAGGATTGAACCTGGGCCTCCTGCATTGGGGAGCAAGGAGTCTTAGCCACTGGACCATCAGGGAAGTCCTCGAAATAGATGGTTAATGTTAGAATGGTTTTAGACTTATAGAAAAGCTTCCAAGACAGTGCAGAGTTCCCATACACCCCACCCCTGGTTTCTGCTAGTATTAATACATAAGGATGGCACATTCGTCACAATTAACAAACTAATATCGACGTATTATTACCGGCTAAAGCCTGTGCTCCCTTTAGATTTCCGTAGTTTTTCCTTAATGTCCTTTTTCTGTTCCAGGACGCCTTCCAGGAAGCATGTTACATTATTGGTCACATCTCCTCAGGCCCGACTCAGCTGCGAGTTTCTCAGACTCTCCTTGTTTGGATGACCTTGGTGCTTTGGGGGAACACTGCTCAGATACCTTGCAGAACGCAGCCACTGGGACTAGTCTGATGTTGTTCTCTGGACTGGACCGGGTGGTGGGTTTAGGGGAGGAAGACTACAGAGATAAAGGGCCTCACTCATCTTGTCATGTCAAGGACATCTGACCATCAAGGCCAGTGTTGACCTTGACCACTGGGCTGAGGTAGTGTTTATCAGGTTTCTCTGTGTGACCTGACTCTTTCCCCTCTTCATATTGCTCTGCTGCTTTTGGGTCTCTCTGTCACTGGCTGTGCCTCTTAACGGGGTGAACGAGCTGCAGTTTCCTCTCTGCACCCGCTGGCCTTGTCCACTGTGCCTAGCATTTGGGTCCCGTGGTCTCAGGGTTCTCACCACCCTGCCAGCATCACCCCTGACCCTCAGGGCTCTGGGGCATTTCTCCACGTGGTTGGAGTGAAGTCCCCTGGTGTCCTGGTCTCTCACTTCTGCTTCTAACACCAGCCTCCTAGCCAGTCTGGGAGGGCTGCACGGCAGCTCCCAGGCCAGACAACCCACTCAGACGTCAACCTACACATCCCAAGGGAAACATGTCTTCTTGAGAACCGGCCCCTCTCAGCCTTGGCGTCTCCTGTCCTCACGCCTCTCAGACCCACTGATTCTCCCCAAACATCCCCAGACCGGCTCCCTCCTTTTCTGGCCTCCTTATCTTACCCGACTGGACTGCAAAAGTCTCCAGGCCACAAGGCTGGCCCACTTGGTCAGCACTGGGTCACTGCTGGGTGCATCTCACCCAGCACTGAGGTTTCTTGGGGTGCGGGATTTTTCAGTGCTAAAACAGGGTGCTGGGTCACCCTGCAATTGTGTCCCTTCTTCCACGCCAGCTTCCCTCCAACAAATATTCTCTAACAGCTACAAACCTGTTCCTATTACTGAAATCTCATCTCATTTTTCTTCAGCTGAGACGCCAAAGTGACTTCAGAATAAAAGTACCGCACAGCACCAGAGTACCTGGGGAGTAAGGCAGCTTCCAAGGGTTGGACCGCGATCCCTGTGCCTTCAGACCATTTTGTCTTTAAACTGAATTCGTTTCCCACGGTAGTTGTAACAGATCACCACATACTGAGCTGCTTACAACAGCAGAAATGTATTCGCTCACAGTTGGCAGTGCCAGTTCCCCGTGGAGGCCCTGAGGGGGCACCCTGTCTCCCAGGGGGTGCAGGCCACCCTTGGTGTTCCCCCGCTCTTTCCTCGCTGCATCACCCCAGTCTCTGCCCCCGTCTCCCTCAGCCTCCTCTGTGTGTCTCTCTGTGTCTCTGTTCTTCATGGAAGTCATCGGTTTAGGGCTCACCCCAAATCCAAGAGGCTCTCATCGCAAGATCCTTAACTTAATGACACCTGCATGAACCCTGCGTTTTCCTCTCCTGAGGTTCTGAATATACAGGAATTTTGCGGGGACACAGTTCAACCCATTCCAGAAGTCCTGGAGGTGGATTTGTGGTTGGGGAACTGGAGGCAGGCATCCGTGTGGGGTCTTCTCAGGACCTCACACCTGCCCAGCCCGCTGTGTGGAGCTGAGGGGCTCGTTTGTGGTCAGGAGGAGGCGTAGCACCTGGGGGTCTCACCTGAGGGGGGAGTGGGAGCAGGAAGGGGCGAAGCTTTGGGGACCCCCGAGGAAGAATCCACACCTAGGCTCAGGGCTGTCCCAGCTAGGCGGGGCTGGCAGGACCTCTCTGGTGGTTGGATGCCCGCTGCCCTGGGAAGGAAATGCCCTTGGCTGAGGCCCGCTCTTCCACTGAGTGACAGAACCTTCCACAGTGGCGCAAGAGCTCTAGGCTGTCTGCCGGAAATCAGTCCCTTATTCCTGAAGGTGGATCCAGGCAGCCTCCCCCCAGCTCCCTGAAGTTCCCTGACTTCCACCGGTCAGGCTGTGAGGCCTTTGCTGTTTGAGCAAACTATCATGCGGGACCCTGACCCACGCCCTCAGGGGGCCCTCCCCAGGGGAGCAGGGTCTTCCCTCAGGGCAAGTCCTCTCCAGTAGGCCTGCAGCCATTGGCCTACTCAGCCTGCTTCCCAGCAGACCCCACCCAGAAGCCCTCCTGCCTCTCCACCCCCTCAGCTCTCAACAGCCCTGGAGGGTGAGGCCCATCTCACAGAGGAGATGCTGGAGTCTGGAGAGGGGGAGCCCCTGCCCCACTCTCAGCTTAAGCCAGGCCGTCTGATTCCAGAGGCCAGGATCTCCCTTGTTTCGGGCCCCCCAGGGGGACTGAGGGCCTCTGAGCATCCCCAGCAGGGGTTCAATTTCCCAAAGACACCTGATTCCTTGAGGATTACATTCATGCTGAGTGACGGCCACGGGCCTGCCGTCCTGGCCCCTTTAGGGAAGGGATGTAAAAATAGACAGGCTGACCTCGAAGGGCCGAGATTCCTCTTTCCTTGGCCTTTCCTTAAAATCCCCTCCTGCTGCCTCCTCCTGCCTGGCTGAGCCTTGCCAGGGTGTAAGAGGCCCCCAGACAGAGCCTG
Organism: Okapia johnstoni; assembly: GCA_024291935.2. Taxonomy (NCBI): domain Eukaryota; kingdom Metazoa; phylum Chordata; class Mammalia; order Artiodactyla; family Giraffidae; genus Okapia; species Okapia johnstoni. The sequence continues at coordinate 10,208,696 of CM044306.1, forward strand.
GAGTACCCCCCTCACACCAACCCTGCTCTGGGTCCCTGCTGACTGGGGAGGGAACCAGGCACCAGGCACTAGTGGAGGCCACTAAAGTGAGGGAAGGGACACCCATGGTCACAAAGCAAGTGGACAAGTTTGAGGATAGGTACTTAGAACTTTTGCAAAGTCAGAAGAGCTTTTGGGGCAAAATCTTTCATATTCGTGAGAAATAGCTTAACATATCCTAAGTCACCAGAGTTAGGTGTGTGGAAAGAGCAGGAGGCTGAACAACGGAGGGAGAACCCTGGGGACTGATCTCGTCTTGGGATTAAAGATATTAAGACTGGACAGTAATAGTAATGATATTAATATTAGTTCTATTAATAATGGAAAAATTATAGGATGGCAACAGCTGTCACTTTTTAAGTACAGACTACATGCCAAGCACTTTGCATATAGTGTTTATTGCGCTGAGCCCGTGCATGGATTCTGGGACCCACTATTTTTAACCTCATCTTAACAGTGAAGGAGGCCAGGGCTCAGAGAGGTGAGGTAACTTGCCTGAGGCCACACAGCTAGAAAGAGGCAGAGCTGGGCCTTGAACCTGGGTTTCCGGCATCTGGCACTAACTCCCGTGGCCTCTCTGTGCTGCAGGGAGCCTGTGGTCCATCCACGCTGTGAGCTTTCCATCGGCTCGGCCTTCCTTGGGCCAGCACCCACAACTGGCCGCACCTGTGATCTTCTGGGCTCCCCTGGGCTGTGGAGGCAACAAGCGCTGCAAGGCAGCCCTTCATCCCTGAGCACCAGCCAGAACAGCATCAGGATAGTGAAAGGGAGGGCTAATTGTGGCTCCTTATTCATGGTCACATCCCAGTCCCCTGAGCAGGTCAGGGCCTGAGGAAGGGCTCACTGACCAGCTGAATGGCGCTGAGCACACCAAGCTGCCAGCTTGTGCATCCATGTACTCAGGCCCTAATTTGGACATGACCTCCAGCCCACTCCAGCAGCCTTCTGAAAACCTCCTATCCCGGCCACAGACACCCCTGCTCGACTTACTCCAGAGCTGAACTCCCTGACAGCAGCTTCGTCAAGCCCCCGGGCAGCCAGGTGGCCTCCTTGCTCAGCCCCACTCCCGCCTCCTCCGCAGCCAGGAATAACCAAGTGACTCAGGCGGTGCCCGTGGTGCTGACCCTGCTCCCTGGGCACTTTCCCCTACAAGGCCGTGTGCACCTCCGGCCACCCGGAGGTGACATGCAGGCTGCTGTCCCACTTCATCCATCCGTTCATCTACCACTATTTATGGAGCCAGTTCCTTTGCAAAACACAGGACTACTACAGTTGCTCCAGATGGAGACTCAAGGGGCTAAGGATTTTGCTGGGCGTCTAGAACGAGAGTCAGGCCCAGGGCCCTGACGAGGGCCCCCTGCTGGATTCCCTCCTGGGGAACCGCCTGAACCGTCCTGGAGGGTCATGAGGGCGTCTGTTGGCTCTGCTGCTGGGCCATGGCATCAGGGCAGGCCCGGGCACCAGGGGTGACCTCTCTGCCTGGGAATGAAGGAGGGGTGCCAAGCCTGCCTGCCCAGCGGGTAATTATTGCTGTTCTCCTGCCTGACCTCTCCTGCCTGTTTGCCTGGAGGGGAACCAGTTGAAGCTCACAGCCAGAGTGGGGCTCACGAGTCAGCCTGCCCACCACGCCCGCCCCACCCATCTCACCGGCCGGCCCTGCAGCATTCCCTCCCCAGGGAGGAGCTGACCCCTGGCTGCCTGATGCATGATGCCTCTGCTGGTGAGTCACGGGGTCCGCTGTGGGCAGGGATGGGCTGGTCCAGGGTCTCAGCTCTGGGGCTTTGGCGTCACCCCCAAGTCTAGATGGATCCTGCCCCCTGGCTGTTTGTGCAGGAAAAATAAAACCTCCTCTGATCCCTTTACCCAGCCAAAGTCACTGCTGGTGTTTTTAGTGTATTTCCTGTCTGTCTTCTCACTATATACACCTGTGCATATATTTTTAAAATAAAGGTGAAATTATGTATGTACTGGTTACTACCATCAGGAACATTTCCCCATGAGACTTATTTAAAATATTTAACAGGTTTACTGAGACATAATCAACATATCATAAATTCTCTCATTGAAAGGAGTAAAATTCAATGGTTTCAGTCATGTAGAGCTGTGCAACCACCACCATCATCTAATTTCAGAATATTTTCCTAGACCTCGAGGAACTCTGCGCCCATTGGCTGTCACTCTCCATTCTGCTCCCTCCCTCCAGTCAACCACCACTAATCCTTCTGTCTCTATGGAGGCACTTATTCTGGACATTCCATGCAAACAGAGTTACATGAAGGTCTATGTTTTGGAAGCCCCGAATTAAATGGCTGTTGGGCTTTCTGATCTGGGATACACCACGTCTCCGTGTGGGGAAGTTCAGTTGTCTCACACATTCCTCTGCACTGAAAAAGACCACCCATTGCCCCCACTGGAGGATCTAAAGTTGGGATTATAAAGGCTGAGCTGGAATGAGCTGCTCTCCCGTCTTTGTACACAGCACGTTACCTTGTGAGAGGAGCATGCGGTCACTCGGCTTTCTCCAGAGAACAGGGACCCCCTCCGGGCTCACACAGCTACCCCCAGTGCTGCCAGAACCCGCCCATCGAGGGGCACAATGGATGGTGGCTGACCACACACAGACCAGGGCTGTCGCCTCTCCAGTAAGCCTGGCTTTGCTTTCGTGGTGTCATGTGCTGCCCATGCTCAGGAACAGGTGTGGGCTCCCCTTCAAAACCTAACAAACACTACCAGGATGGATGGCTTTTCGGGCATGAAATCTCCATTCACTGGTGATGGAGATGACTGTTAGGACATACACAGATCTGGTGGGCAAAGTGAGCAATCCAACTTGCTGGAATTTGCTGGACAGCCACAAGCCAAACCAAGACAAAGCCCGAAGGAGGGTGCAAAGTAACAGGAGTGGAGTTTTCACGTGTCTTGTCCACTGATTCTAAAAGGCAGTTACCTAGATATTCTCAGCTAGGGCAGACCAGTAAAGCCTCAGCAGATCTCCCCAAAGTGTTGGCTTCTGGGGAACTTGAAGTTGGGATCGTTGGGGTTCTGTGACAACTTCCCTCCTGCAGATTAGCCAGGGAGGGGTCAGTTCTGGTCTGGCATACTGCAGTCAACGGGATCACAAAGAGTCAGACACGACTTAGCGACTGAACAACAAGAAAGACAACAATTCTGGCCACCGGGCGGGGAATACCTGCCTCTCTGCATGGACACTGCTCAGAGTCCCTGGAAAGTCTTTTCCCTCCAACGAACTAAGTGTGTCACCAACTCACCGGGAAAGACATTCATCCAGGTGTTGCCTTGTGTGTGCACACTGCACACTATCTGCCTGCAGATGGTGAACACACAGACACACTCCCATCCCCCAACCATTATCCACAGATGTGTGGTGGCTCCTCTGAGAAGGCACACTTCCCCTAACTGTTCACGCTGCCACCTGCCTTGCTGCACACATATCAAGTGCCTTTCCTGTCTTTGCAGAGCAAGTTGGCCTGTGCAGTTAGTGTTCCTGACCACCCTCCAGCACAGCCAGGACATGTGCTTGTGGATGGCTCACAGGTCACCATGGGGACAGCCCTACAGAGCAGGCTTTCCTTTTCCACTAGCCTCAGGTTCTGGGGAGAGAGACAAAATTTGGGTGGTGGTGGGTACATTATCCAAGTGAGCAGTGATCTCCTTTCCCCAGAAAGGGGCCCTTTCAATGTTATAGTCACTGACCTGCTTGTGATGGCCCATTGAGTATCAAACAAAGCTACTCTGAAGTCCAGAACACTTTCAGAGGAATTTGCATTCGATCACAATAGCACTGAGATGACTGAATAATGCTGAGTGAATCTTGATGAATAACCATAGACTAGCACTTGGTAGGCCTTTAGCCATAATTGTGGGCACAGATTCCAGGAGTCTTTTAGAACTTAGCCATGCAAGGATCTTGCTGTGGAGCCTAGCCCTGGATGCCACAGGCTGGACCACCAGTCCAGACACAGGAGGGGACCTCCCAAGGCAGCTTCTGCCAGCTCCCCTAGACTGGGGAGGGGACTAGGGGTGAAAACCTGACCTCAGTAAGTTCCCGACTCTCAGCTCCAGCACGTGGCTGGCAGGGTCCCCCGTTTCCAGCCCAGGCCACTTGCTCCTGGCTGCCCCCCTGCTCCAGAGGAAGTGAAACAGGCTGTGCCCAGGCAGAATCGCCTGGCTGCACCTGGCGTAAGTCCCAAGCAGAATGCCTGCACAGCCCTCTCGGCTGACCTCTGCACACCCTCCCCGGTGCTTTGCCAGGCCTTATTCATGCGCTGGCAGTGTCAGGACCGCTTGGGAGGGAGGCGGGGCCACGCAGTGGCTTCCAGGCCCAGCGCCAGGCCCCAGCCTGCACCTCAGGCTGCACTCCCGTATCCAGGAACCACCTCTTTTTACAGCAGGAAGAGGGCAACCAGAGAGGGCGAGAGCGCCGCCCACGGTCACCCACAAGCTTCGAAACAAAGTTGGCAGCGTGAGGAGTCTAGGTTCGAATCCTAGCACGGCCGGTCGGATCACTAGCAGTTAAAACCTCAGGTAAGTTTCCCCATCACTCAGAGTCCCTGTAGGGAAATAACCCATCTCTCCCGACAAACCTCCCTTTCCATCCTCCTGGGACCTTTGCAGGCAAACTGCCAGGAGGATGGCAGTCGGGTTGGGAAGCATGAGTAGAGTCACTGCTGCCTTTTCTCCTGCACTCGCTCAGGGTCGGTAGGCGTGGGGAGGCTTGGCACTCAGGTCAGGACATGTTGGGGTGCGGGTCCTGAGGTCTTCCCGCCTCCTACTAGGTAATGGGGGCCAGAGGTCGCCCGAACCATGAGGGTTGGAGGATCACCCGCGCGATTCCTCCTCGCAGCCTCCGCCGCGCGCCCCGCAACGCAGGCACCCACCGCCCAGCCTCAGCCTGGGTTAGTTCTGCCGCCCAGAGGGAAGTGTGCGTGCGCGTCTCCACTGGCAACGGCGGTCGCCCGGCAACCCGCACGCCCCAGGCCTGCCGCCCCCTCCCCGGGTGCCCGGAGGGGAGAGGGAGGGGCGCCCCGCGGTTCCGCTCAGTCCCTCCCTCCCGGGACCCGCAGCGCGAACCCGCACGGCCAACTCCAGACCCCGGCCGCCTCTCGCTGGAGTTGCGCGTGGGGGCTGGGGCACTTGGGCGGCCCCGTGCTGGCATCCAGGGAGGCTGGAAAGCCAGACCTCGCGGAGGCTCTGGCAAGCCCCTTCCCTCCGGGATATGCAGGCAGCAAAGCCTCCTGGCCCTCTCCCGAGGCTGGGCGAGAAGGGCGAAGGTCGCAGGTGTGCGCGCATGGTGAGACAGAGGCAGAGAAAGACACTAGCAGGGTGCGGTGCCCGCGGGTGGGAGAATCATGTCAGAGTGTGGAATCCAGAACGTGAGATGACGTTTAGCTGGGGGCTCGTCCCTCTGGGGCCAACTAGGGTCAGAGGGCAGCCTGAAGACAAGATCACTCACAGAGTCTGGACGGTGTTTAGGGTTTTCACCCCGTGGGGTGCCTGCATTTTAGAGAGACATCAACCACTTACTGCGCCGGCCTGATTTGGTGTTTAGTCACCATTTGAAGCTGCACACTCCAACCCAAAAGTCACAGGATCCCGCATCTCAACCCCCCAAACCCAAATCCAGGATCGTGGCTCATGAAGGTGGAGATATCCTGGTGGGTGGTGGTTTGGGCTACTGCAGAGATCAAATATGTCTCCTGGGCCAGCGACTGGGGTCAGTTCCCCAGCGCATCTTGGGCACCCAGCTCTGGATTTCACGAACACAGACTCATGCCATTTCCCCAAGGCCCCCAGTGAAGAAATCGGCTCCAGGCGGTGAGGGGTACACAGGACGACTGCCACTCAGCCCACCACCTTGCAATGGGGGCCTCCCTGGTGTTGACAATGACTCAGTAACGGGTCCACCCTTGGGGTCCCCCTGCCTGGCCTCAGAGGGGTTTAGCTGGGCTTTACCACTTTCCTGCTGAGTGACCTTGAACAGGAGACATGACCTCCCTGGAACTCAGTGTCCTCATTCTATAAAATGGGGACAAATACAAGGCTTTGTGGGGATTCAAAGAGACGGTCAGGCACAGGCAGTGTTCAGGAGAGCCTGGGCTAGTCTCATCCCCTCTCTCCTTTCCCTGGCTCCCTTCTGCATCCTCATTGCCTTCTTCTTGTCTAGCCTGAATTCCCCTAGCTGTTTCCCCTTGGTGTTTTTCTCTTTTTTGCCTCCTTCCCCTCCCCACAGTCCGACTTCATTTCATCTCCAGCCCTCCCTTCTTCATTATCAGTTTCGTTTCTCTGTCCAGACATTTGGTGAAGCTCTGCTGAGTGTGTGCCAGGCCTGCGGCCTCCAGCACCACCTTGCCAGGCTCCTCAGGTCCTGCCCTTGTATTGCCCAGGGGTTGGGGCTGGGGGGCGGGGAGGAGTGCTGACGTCAAGAGGCGTTTATCTGCCCCTCCCTGCCTAACGCAAATTTCATCCTCGTACTCTCTGAATCAATTTACTTTTATTGCCTCAGCTGCTCAAAAGCAATTTTTCAAGAACAAAAAGGTCAGCACGTCCAAGACTAATCAATTCTCCTAGAGCTCCTGCCACCACCGCCAGGGGAGCCGGGGACTGGCGGCCCCCCGCCCTTCCTGCCAGCCCCCTCCCAGCCCCATCACTTTTATTGCTTCATGATGCCTGTCATTAGCGGTGTGTTTGAGACGCCCCACAGTGTTCTTACAACATAAAACCTGGCCCACTTGCGGGGGGGTGGGGGCCGATGGGAGGTGGCGGGTGCATTTATGGCCACTCGCTGGCCCAGACAGTAACAGCTGAGCTGATGGATCGCCTGTAAGGGGAGCCAGGACAGGAAGCATCCAGCCACTTGTTCAAAAGCTCAGCTCCAGAGGACACGCCAGAGGAGCCAGGGCCCCTGGCTGCCTGCTCTCAACCCCCATCACTGTCGCCTTGGGCACATGCCTGCTGTCGCCCAGTCCAGGTCTCTTGAGACCACCCTGGTCCCCACTGCAACCTTGCCCGGGGACAGAGTACTCCTTCCTTAATATCTCCTAGCCCTCAGCATCATGCCAGGCTCCACCTGCTGTGAGGCCCTGCCATTCCAGATGGGAAAACTGAGGCCCAATATCACAGAAATAGAAGCAGACTGGAAACAGGTCTGGGACCTGCCCAGGGGACACACATGAGCCTTTCCCAGTGGAAAACACATCTGCTGTTCCCGGCTTTGCCCTTCCACTCCTCCAACTGTCCTGTCCCACACCATCCTAACATCTGATGCCTGTGGCAACGGCAGCTAAAATGCACCCAGGCTTCCAGGGGCAGACCTGCACTCAGCGCACCAGATGACCCCTTTTTGCCCACGACAACCTTTTTATGAGACACTCTTATGCCCATTTTTCAGATGAGGAAACTGAGGCAGAGGAAGACAAAATTTTACGCTCAAGATCGCACAGCTAGAAACATGCAGAGGGACCAGATCCCAACTATCTGTATTTTTGCTCTTTTAAAAATGGCTTAGGATATGAAATATCCAGAATGGCAAGTCTGTGGGTGTGGAAGGCAGGTTGATGGTTGCCAGGTGCTGTGAGAAGAGGCATGAGGAGGAACTTGTCAGTGGGCATGGGTTTCCTGGGGTGATGAAAATGTTGAGGAACTAGATAGAAGGAATGGTTGCCCAACATAATGGATGTGCTAAATGCCACTGAACTGTACACTTTAAAATGCTTGGTTTTGTGTCATGTAAGCTTCAATAATTTGGTTTTCTTTAAAGGCTTAGGTTTTTCTACCACTTATTCAGCAAGAGGCTGGGTGGTCTGCCTCTGCTCTCCTGGGGGAAGTATGACAGCAGGAGAGACTCAGAGATGTCCTTCCTGCCCAGCAGGAAAGTCACCTCTCCCAGGAAGCCCTCCTGGCTGACCTCACCTGCTCAGACGGCTCCTCCCAACTGCCATGGCCTCTGTCCCTCTCTCATGTGGTCCTACCCCATGGCTCTGCCCTGTGGCTCACGGCTCTGTTTATAGCACACAGAGTGTGTGTGTGCCTGGCTCCCTGTCAGATAGGACCCATGCACAAACATTTCCAACATACCTTGGGTTCCTGGAGGCTCCCTTAACCCCTGGTCCTTCCTTGACTTGAGCCCACTCCCTTGTTACTCGGCCCCAGGTCTGAACTAAGCTCTCAGAACCTTTGGCCTTTTCTCAGGACTTCAGAGGTCATCTGGTTGACCCACAAGCCTTCTACCCAGCACCCTCTCCATGCTAGCTTGCATGGCACAATGACAGAGAGCTCATGACCGCCTTCACAGGACACCTGAAAGTCCTTTCTGGGGTTAAATTGCCCACCCTGCCCAGGGAAGGACAAGCCATGTCTCCTCTTTCCAGAGGAGACAGGCACACCTGTGAAGGCTGCTCCCAGCCCCCACTGCAGTGGTCTCTGAATGTCCCTAACGTGAGCTCCTCCCAATTGTGAGCCCCTCCCAGCCTGGCTACTCTTTCTTCTCTGCTCTCCAACGCCACGTCCATCTGGAGCCCAAACCCTTGAAGGCCCTCTGCTGGGCAGGGCAGTCCAGCCACTTGAGAAAATGACACTGAGCTAGGTCTCTCTTCTGATGTCCAAGTTTTGTCCTACAGGCCTTGGGGAGCCTCACCCAGGATAAGAAGGGGTCTCAGGGCAGAAATAAAGCCTGGGATGCATGAGCCCTGGTGGTGTGTCCCTGGAGTCAGCCAGATACCTATTCAGCCCCTGCCATGAAACTGGCCAGGCAACTGACCAGGGCCTTGCCGTGGGCAAGTGCCTCTTTTCCCAGTCAGATCCTGTGGGGAAGGCTGAGTGGGACAAAGCTAGTGAAACACTCAGAAGAGAGAAAATACCAATGTCTTTAAGCATATTTGTTTCTTTAACAAAGAGAATGACTCCCTTCTGTGAGCCTACTCATGGTATTGAATGCCAGCTCACCGTTTACCTATTTACCTGTTTCCCTGGACCAACCAGCCAAGGAAGGGTTAGGCTCGGAGGTGCCACTTTGCAGGTAGAGGCCCTGGGGGGCAGCATCGCAGGAAGTTAGGGTTCCTGAGCTTCACACAAAGTGACAGATCCTAGTGTCCATGTGGGCACCATACCGGCCCTCCCAGTCTCCCCGCCAGTGCACCTGGTTTCCAGGTCTCAAAATTCAATCTGCTTCTCTGTTCCAGCTACTGGGCCCCTGCCAAGTCCTTCTGAATGTGCAACAACTGCCGAACATTCTAAGAAATGCCTCCCGGGGTTTTCTTAGGAGCCCGGGTGAGGCAGGAAGTCCCCTGGGCTGAGGGGACAGTGGTAGCAGGTGGCACCCGAGCTCTGGGTGAGGGCTGTCTCCTGGGGGCTCAGGCTAGTGAACTGGAGGCAGGAGTGTGAGGCCCAGTCCTGGGGCTCCTGCCAGTGGCCAGCACCTACCCGTGAACCCAGGGCTCCCCACCTGCTCTATTTACAGACCTTGAGCTCTGGAAAGCAGCGTTCCCAGGGCCACAGAGCTACGCTGGCCAGGGGCTGGGACTGACTCACTCCCCATGGCAGCATGTGGCCAACCAAGAGTTGTTATCTGATGGCCTGTTATTAGTTCCCGTTCAGATGAATCTGTATCAACTCTATGCAGCTGAGTCCTACTGGCTGGGCTCAAGGAGAAGGAGAAAATTATAATAACTGAAAAAAATTGGTATTTTGACAAGTAAGTACATATTTTCGAATCCAGCCAGTCCAGGCGCTGCTCTCTCCAGGTGACTGATGCAAGATAATGTCCTTTCGTGGTTCTAAGAAGATTTCCCTTGATTGTCTCACTGGGTGCCTCCAGGTCCCCTCTCTTCCTCTTCTCCTTTCTTCCCAGCCTCCACCACTCTTTCATGCTTCTAAACTCAAGGGTCACACTGTCACCTGAACACACCAGTCACAATGGCATCATTATAGTTCCAAAGCTACCAAAAAAAAAAGGTGTGTGTGTTGCAGAGGGGGCGGCTCGGTGGGGATGGTGGGGTCCAGGAATTTAGCCGCACCCGGGAGAGCAGTACAATCAGCTATTGTGTCAGAGGTTTCCCGGTGATAAGAAGGGAGTTTAGAAATGCCGCTTTCTGAGCGGATTGCAAAACAGAATAGAAAGTTCAAGGCTGAGAGATAGCTGAGAACAGGGAGCAGCCCCTCCAGGAGGCCCCCAGGTCTCAGACAGGCCTCAGGCTGACCAGCCCCTTGACAACAGGAAGGGGGGCCTAGTTCAATCACCCCTCTCCATCTTCCCCCGTTCCCTGGGGGACCAGGACATCAGAAAGCTTACTTCTTCTCTGAGGGTTTTGTTGAAAGTCTCTAAAGCAGCTTTGGACCATCGAGGGCCTGCCTGGTGCCAGGCACCTGTTGTATTTACCTCAATTATCTCATTTCTCAGGGCTTCCCAGGTGGCGCTAGTGTTAAAGAACCCAACTGCCAATGCAGGAGACCTAAGAGTTGTGGGTTCGATCCCTGATTCAGGAAGATCTCCTGGAGGAGGAAATGGCAACCCATTCCAGTATTCTTGACCGAAGAATCCCATGGACAGAGGAGCCTGGCAGGCTACAGTCCATGGGGTTGCTCAGAGTCGGACACGACTTGGCACATCTCATCCCTCACACCCACGCTGTGTGGAAGGTGGCAGCTCCCTCCTACTTGGATGGGCAGGCAGCCAAGGCACACAGATTGGGATCTGAACCCCATTACACTGCCTCTCGTTTATCCCATAAGCCTGTTCCTTCAGATTTGTGGGGAGGACCAACTCCTCCTCGAGTGTCCTAGGTCGTTTCCAATTTGTGCATTCTCTGCCTCGGGACTTTGTCTAATGGTATCCGTGGGGGCTCAGGCCAGGTTACACAGGGGGGCCATGCTACCTTCCTGCTCATTACTTTCTGGTGAGAGCCACCCCTCCCCCATTCCAGAAGCTGATTTTGGCCAGTCTTTCCCTGGGACACCTGTCCTTGAGTTGTCATCCTCCCACTGGCATTAGCAACCTAGAGGGCAGAAGTGAGGGCAAGAGGAATTGCAGTGATCCAGCACTGGCCACTAAGCAGGTGTGTGACCTCAGGCAGGTCACTGAACCTCTCTGTGCCTCAGTTTCCTAATCGAAGAAATGGAGATAATAATAGCCCTACCCTGTATGACAACTCAGAAGAATAACAGAAGGTGCCTGGCTGATCCCTGTTCCATCTCGGGGCTCCCAAAGCATTCACTTCAGCCGAAGCCCATCACTGTATAGACTAACTAACCCGTGTGGCCCAGAAATTCAGGGCCTCCCTTATTCTGAATCTTGTGCTCTTGCCATCACATCGTGCCAGGCTCTTGGCTCTCCCCTGGCAGGCACAAACCTCCCTCTGGAAGTGGGAAGCAGCTGGGGTCCCCGGATGACTGCCACAGCGTGGGAGGCCTCCACTGTGCATAGAGTGGTTGAAGAGGGGCAGGGAGAGCACTTCCAGTCGAGCCTTGTGACATCATACCTCAGCTCTATGGTGTGAAATGTAATAAACAGAAGCTTCATTTAAAATGAAATTGGGGGAATTCCCTGGCAGTCCAGGGGTTAGGACTCAGCCTTTCACTGTCAAGGGCACAGGTTCAACCCCTGGTCAGGGAACTAAGATCCCGCAAGCTGCAAGGTGTGGCCAAAAAAATTTTGAAAAAAATAAAATAAAATGGAATTGGGAGGCCAGAGGGGGAGCTCTCATAGTCTACCATTCAGCATCAGTGGCAGACCCAACAGGAAGAGAATACCTCACATCTTCATCAAGAAGGTTACTACTTTTCTATCCAGCAAGAGAAGGAAGAATTTCTCTCAGCCTGGCAACAACCCAGCCATTGAGAGATTGCCACAACTCAGCCAATGAAAAGCCACAACACTTTCAACTCCTAGTTTCCTCCAATGAGCTCTTTTTGTTATAACAGCCCCTCCCAACTCCCCTTCTCCTCTATAAAAGAAAGTGCCCCTGCTTTGTTCTCCTGACTTGCCTGTGGTTTGCCATGGATAACATGTCCCAAATTGCAATTCTTTGCTGTTCCCAAATAAACCCATTTTGCTGCAAAAATTCCCGGCTATTTTATTGTTTTAGGTCAATACTAGGCTCCTAAATTTAGGAGCCCAGCGCCCCTCCCCCAGCATGGTAGCTCCTGACCAGCAACCCTATCACCCCCCATGTCACTGAGTCCGTCCCCCAGGTTGGAGGGCTTGGCCCAGCTTCTCTGGCCCTCCTCCAGGGATGTGAGACCTTCCTGAGGAGGTGCTCCTCTCTGACAATCTCATCCTTCTGTGGAGCTCCAGGAACCCCCATTCCCCAGCCACTGCCTCCCCTAGCCTGGTGAGGCCAAACCACCACTGTCAAAATGCTCTGACAGCCCTGTCCCTCAGGTGAAACCGAAGCCTGTGAAAGATACAAATCCTATGAGACTGTTGGAAGCCTTTGCTAGTTGCCTAGCCCTGGGTCGCAGCCAGCAGAGGCTGACCTGTGCTGTAGATGGTCTCTGCTTCCTGGGACCCTCACTTTGTCACACAGAGCAGGGCCCACGGGGGCCCAGGCATCAGTGCTGCCTTGGAGTAGGAGACTCAAACATCCCAGCAGTTCGCCCCAACCAACAGGGCTGAGCACAACTCTGCAGCAACCCCACGCTGTGGTCAGGTCCAGGTGGCCTTCCCATCTTGGGGACAGCCATCACCTTTGCCCCTCTGTGTGCACACTCCCCACCCCCACCCCATTCCCTCTGGGCGGGCCCCAGTCAGGCCAAGTGACTTTAGCATGTTCCACAACTCTCTGGGCCTCTGTCTACTCATCTGTGAAATGGTCCAGGACCTGCCTGTCTGCAGGATGCTGTGAGGGCTGGACAAATAGTAGACAGAGAGCTGGGCCCACAAGGCAGTGCCCTGGACTTTGCCGTGGGGCAGCATTGAGACCTTTGAGACCTTGGTGGGTGAAGCCCAGAAATGGTGTCGTGGGTAACAGGGGGCTTGCACAGGGCAGCAGAACTGAGGACACGAGAACAAGCCACTCAGTCTCTCCTGCAGCTGTGCTCTCCACGGGAGGTGAGGCAGACCCTAATGACATGGCTGCAGTCCGAGGGCCTCTAACAGGCCAGGCACGTGTGACATGAGCTATGTGACTTCATGCTTTTCATTTAATTTGAAACAAGTGTAAGAGGTGGGTATTGTTACTGTCAATATTCTACAGGTGAGCAGAATGAGGCTCAGAGACGCTGAGCGATTTGCCCAAAATCACAAAGCGAGAGATACTGGATTGGAACCAAAGGTCTCTCGGTGCACAGAGGATCCCAGAGAGCAGTGAGAATGTTCTCAGACTCCACCCTGCTCACCCCCTCAGTGACCTGCTGGGCCGGCCTCTACGTCTGGGATCTAATCTTATCGCTCCATCAGCACTTGTCACGGCCTCTTTTATGGCCTGTGTACTCTGACATGTGTCCATATTGGTAGTGACGTGCCTTCATTCTGGCAATATTTGTTGAGCGTCAGGGAGGGGCCCTTGTTTATTAATTTATTATCTTCAAAGACCATGAGGCTGCTGTTGGCCAGGCTCCATGATGAATGTGGGGGCCTTGGGCCCATGCCAGTGACCCACTGCTGAAGGTGAGGGTCCCAGTGGGAAGTCTAGGGCCTGGAGGGTGGAGGTGAAGGAGCCAGCTCTGGGAAGTAGAACCAATGTCCTGGCTGCTGGCACTCAAATTCAGAGAGTTCATGTGATGTGCCCACATTCCCACAGCTGGATGCAAGAATGTGGATCCCACCCACTCTTTTACTCAAAGTCCAAATTAGGGGAGACTCGTGTTGCCTAGAAATGGGCTGGGTCTGGGAGCTCCCACAAAAGACAGCCTCAGAGCCAAAGCTGGTACCCCTGGAAACCCAGTCTCTCTTTGCTCTCCTTTTCATGGGGACCAGGGCCTGTGGAGTCACAGAGGTTGAGAGAAGTGGCCCCTGCTGTTGGGGGCATGTGGGACAGTTGGGCTGGGCCTTGATGCCCGGCTGGGAGGAGGTGAGAGCAGTTCAATGCCCCCTTGCATTGCCTGGCCCAGCTTTGGCTCCCCAGGCATGCTCTGGTCCAAGTGCCCTGCATCGGTGGCCCCAGAAAAGAGAGGGGGTGGGCAGGACAGATTCGGTAGTCTTGGCCTGAAGGCCGCCAAGGACTCACTAAGGACTGGTTCTTGTCTAACAAGGGTGAAGCATCGTGTGGTCACACCAGCTCAGCACTTTGGAAAGTCAGCAAGTCTGTGGATTTAAGATCTAAGCTTGCAGATGTAGAGAGGTTCTACTTCTGTGGTTTCCAGGATAGAAAAGCAAGGGTGGGGTGAGAAGAAAAGAGCCCCAGGGAGTCCTGGGTGCCGGATACTCCCTCCCAGTACCTCCCTGGGGAGAAGGGTGGGTACTTCCATGCAGCCTCAAAGGTCAGCGTGGGTGGGAGGAGGAGGCAGGGGCAGTGAGGGAGCACCAGGCTTTAGTGAGGAGCAGCCCCCTTAGAGGGCAGGGGTGGGGCATCCACTCTGAGGCTCCAAGGGACCTTCAAACAGAGAGTGTTAGTCACTCAGTCGTGTCTGACTCTTTATGACCCCATGGACTGTAGCCCACCAGGCTCCTCTGTCTATGGAATTCTCCAGGCAAAAATACTGGAATGGGTTGCCATTTCCTTCTCCAGGGGATCCTCGCAAGCCAGGGATCGAACACGGTTCTCCCACATTGCAGGCAGACTTTACCCACTGAGCCACCAGGGAAGCCCCTCAAACAAACAGATAGGGCTTCCCCCATTTCCCTGCACAGCTGGGAGGGGTACAGGCCCCCTTGGTTTTAAGTCCCCACATGATTCTCATGTCTGGTCAGGGTGAGGATCCCACAGAATGACACGACCAGGGAGCACAATCACCTTTCCTGTGTTCTGATCCTGAAACCCTGGTATTAATACCTCCTGGTACCTGGGATGCGAGATCCCTTAAAGGCGGGTGTGTGTGCCTCGGTTCCCGGATGGCTGGAAGAGGAGACTCCGGGCAGCCGAGCCACTTTGTGGGAGGGATGCAGGATGGAGACATCTTCCAGAGTGCAGAAGCTGCACCCTCCACTACAGCTCCCCAGCCCCCAATCTCACACGCAACACTTTCTCTGGGCCCTTGTGCCATCAGTGGAGCTTGTCATGCTCCCTGAACATTCTCTGTGTGATTTTTGTGACGACCACCTCTCAGGCTGGCCCAGGTCTCTTTCTTTCTGGCTCCACACAATGGACACAGCGGACCTGACAGTGTCCTACGTGGGCAGGGGCCAGTGGCCCCCTGAAGCAGCCCTATGAGTGGGGAACAAGCAGGCAAGAGGAGAAAAGGGGTGCAGGGTGCTGTGAAAGGGCCCACCCCACTAATTCCGAATCTGCCCCTGGCTCTTCCCTATGGGTTCAGGCAAGCAGCTCCGCTCCCTCGGCCTGTTTCTCCCTGAAAACCCATCCTCTACCTGGATGGGGGGTTCTGGTTTACAACAGATGCTCAATGCATGGTCGCTACTGTTCTCCCTGAGAGGAGGGCACTAAGAGCTCCTTTTTTTTTTTTCACTGTGCTGGGTCTTCATTTTGGTGCATGGGCTCCTCTAGTTGTAGCTCATGGGCTAACATGCTGCAGCGCATGGGCTTACTTGCTCCGTGGCATGTGGGATCTTAGCTCCTCGACCAGGGATTGAGCCCACATCCCCTGCATTGGAAGGCGGATAAAGAGCCCCTTTTTGCAGCTGAGTTGTTAACCTGGGGAGACTAGGACAGAGCCCGAAGCTCACTTTCCCCACTCCCCACTGCACCCCTTGAGCGAAGGCCTGGGCTGGACCCTGCAGTGGGGGAGAGGCAGGGCCTCTGTTACTTCAGAATCAACTCCCTTCCCTGCCCTTCCCCATTTTTGCCCCCTGAGGAGAAACTCCCACCTGGCCTCACTTCCCCTTTTTTAAGGGACCGCCTTCCCTGCCTCAAGGGAGACTCAGACACTAATGGCTCCTCCTTCCATCCCAGAGCTGCCCCATTTGGCCCCCACCTCCTCCTCTACCTTAGAACCAAGCCCTGGGGTGCATCTGACTCAGGTCATTCTACCCTGTGGGCTCCCAGCTGGGCAGGCAGGATAATCTGTGCGTTTCTCACCAGCCTGCAGGGGGTGGAGCTCCGGGAGCTGGCTCCTGGGTGCATCTCCTGGCAGCCTGGGTCTGGGCGACCTTGGCTCCTCCCTGCAGGGTGCTGGGATCCCAGTGGAAGAGGTGAGGTGGGGTGAGGCTGGTAAGCCCCTAGAGAAGGTGGAGACTTGTGTCCTCTGGCTGGGTATCACACACAAACCTCCTGCCCCCAGACAGAGACCCAGAGAGGGTAGGCATCGTGCTCGAGGTCACGCAGCAACACCAGCTCACACGTCCTACCCCTCATCCCCTGGGTGGGCATGAGGGAAAAACCAGCGAAAACAGGAGCTGCTCAGCTGAGTCAGGTAAACTGAGACTCAAGGTGCCCACTTGAGTGCTCAGATGTCCCCTCCCTTGGAGAAGGATGGCCCCAAGCCCTTGGCCAGAGACTGTCCAAGCACAGGGAAAAGAGAATCAGAAAGGCCTGGGCACCAGTCCTGGCTCTGCCATCTACTGGCTGGGTGACCTTGGGCCAATTACTTACCCTCTCTGTTTTGTCCTCTAGGCAATAGGGTAAACCCAGCACTGCCCCCATCTGGCTGCGGTGAGTATTGAGTGCTATAGTGGATGGAAAGGGCCCTGCAGGGTCAGTGTCCCAAACAACCCCCTCGCTGGTATTCACTGGCCTCACCCTCAGGCCTGCCTAGTCCGCATAGAGGCCCCATGGCTCCTGGCCAAAGAGCAGCAGCTTCTGACAGGTAGTGAGTTCTCCACCTTGGGGGGGTATTCCAGATGACAGGACATGGCTAGAAGGATGGAGCCCCTGTCTGGAGTGGTACTGGATGAACTAACCCCATCTTCTCTTCCTAGGCTTCCCCGAGGTGGCCTCCTCCTAGCCAGGTGGACAGTCAGCAGTGACACACCCCTCCCAGGAGCTTCTCCTGCAGACAGTCTTAGAGGGAAAAAGGGGCCTGGAAAGAGAGATCTGTTTACCCTAAATACAGAATAAAGAGCCAGAGATGCTGCTGTTCAGGTCCAAGAGCTGTGCAACCTGCCGGGACAGGCCATCCATCCGTCTGTCAGGGATGGGGCCCGGGGCCAGGGGAGGGTGGGGGCTGGGCTGCCGGATGGCAGAGCCCAGGAGGGATCTCACCTCCCAAGTTGATAAAGGCCAAAGCGAGCCATTAACTCACACGGGGGGCCCTAATGAATCTTGATTTCCAGAGAAAATGGGCCCTGGGAGCTTGCGAATCCCATGACAAGGGACCCACCAGGCAGATAGATATGGCCAAGCAGGCCAGGCTCTGGGGTCATGGCACGGAGCCCCTCTGGTCCTGACGTGAGGGCTTTGTCCAGGGTAAGAATAGGCAGCTCTCAGTGGTGGGTTAGGACCCTGCTGGGGAGGTCAGGTCTGCATTACTGAGAGGTCCGGGTGCCCCCACCAGGGAAATCCACGTACCCAGGGAGCCCTTCTGAGGCCTGAGGTTGCCTTTTCTTGGCCTTTGGAGGAGGGTGGGGGACATGGGGTACTTGTTCAGGTTTTGTCAAGAGAGACCATCAGCTGGACGCAGAGAGAGGGTGAAGGTGCTGGAATGAGGGGGCAGCCAGGTGCCCTTGCCTCAAGATGGTGCTCAGGGCTGGTGCCTGGGAGTGACGGGCCGGAGCTGCGTGGGTGGGGGGACTCGGAGGGCACTGGAGCCAGGCACCCGCCCTGCCAAAGGTCATGTCCCACCCGCGCTGCCCTTGGTGGGCAGCTGTGGGGAGGGAGATTTCATCTCCATCTCAGGGCCGTCTCAGGAGCTCCCTGTGTGTCCTCTTCCGGTGCACGTGTTTCACCGGGAGTGATTCCTTAGTAAAGCTGCCAGCTTGCATGGTGCCCTTGTAATTAGATTTTCCCAAATTCCCTCTGTCACTGGGTTATTAATACTTATCTGGAGCACACCTGATATGATTAGATCAGTGGGCCCAGGAGGGCTGGAGGGGGCTGCCCCCCTTCTCCCTTCCCTCCTGTGCTTCTCCTTCCCTCATTTCACCCCAGCGCCCTGCCCCAGTGCCCCGCCCCAGTGCCCCCTCCACTCCCCGAGCCCCCTCCCTCTCAACTACTGTCCTGTCCTGCATGCCTCTCTCCCTTGGTGCCTCTCCCGCTCCCCAGCATGGGCAGGAACCCATCCACACGGTGGCCCCTGAGGCCTGTGCCAGGTGTAGGGCGGGACTCCCACTCGGAGAAAAGGTCCACTGGGTGTGAAATCAAAAGCCTTTTTGCAGAGAATGGGATGGATCTGAGCGATGCTGGCCCTCTTCCTGGGGAAATGGGAATTAGCGCTGAGGATTATTTTTGAGGATTCGGGGGGGCCCCACTGTACCCAGACTTGCCACCTTCTGACCAGACCCCAGTGGGGCCCCAGGCGCGGGGACCCTCGCTCCCCAGGCCTCTTGTGGGCAGGGCAGGGATGGCCTGCCAGCCTCTCTCCCTCCTGGAAGACCAGTTCCTGGTGAGAAGCCCTAGGTTTGCAGAGATACCACTGTGTTGCTGAATCCCTCAGCCAGGTCTGTGTCTGAGATCCAGCAGGACAGCTGAGAACAGGAGTGAGGAGCCCATTCAGCCCACCTCCAGCCTCGTGCAACCTACCTGATGCCCCCGGGCCTAGGGAGCAGGGTGTGCCCAGCAGGCCTCCACCCAAACTTTGGAACCTACTTTCTGGAAAGGAAAACCCACTGGGGAGCTCAGTCCCATCCAGGTTTTGGCAGTCTCTTAGGTGCCCAACTTTAGCCAGGGCAGGAGCCACAGGAGTTGTACCCATCAACTGGTGGGACATTTTCTGGTGGGGTGTCCCCTCTAATAGAAGCCACATTCTGTGGGCTCAGCACCTCACTCTACAAGCAGACCGTGGTGTTCTGGGTCAGTTTCAGGTTTGTGATGGGAGTCGAGGTCTGTGCAAGGATCCAGAAGACCAGGCTGGTTTGGTGAACCAATAGCTGCATTTCAGACCCTGGGGGCCTCCCTCTCTTTTGGGGACCCCAAAAGCTCTTTGGAGCTGGCCTGGTGACTGCACTGTGGCCCAGATGGTTGAGGGGCAGTGGTCTTTTTGGTAAGATCCCTTACCTCCAGAATCCTTCAACCACTGCATGGGGGAGGGTGCAGATGCAGCGGGTTGCGGAGGTGTTGGGAGAAGCTGCAGGCCAGAAGTCAGGGAGTGGGGGACCAACTCCCAGCCTTGCTGTATTCTCCCACCTGGCAGCTCTTGAAGAAACACCTGTGAGGGCAGTGCCTCTTCCTACCTGAACTTGCCTGAGTCAAGTTGCTGGATCTCACCCTCCTGAACCACTCCCCCACACCCTCACCACCAACAGCTCTGAAGTGTGCATTCCAGGAAACGTGGGGAAGAGCTGAGCTCTTTATCTCACCCCACTTCGAAACCAGCAGTTCACCTCCCCTGGAAATGCCTCACCCCCACGTCTCTGAGCACCAGACACCTCCCACCCCCTCCTTGCCACTCTGCTTCAGGCTGCTGACTCTGAGCCCTAAAAGTTCACTGCTATTTATCAGCCCGGCTCAGGCAGTCGTGTGGCCCCATGAAGCAGTAAGACCAAGAATGGGGGCGGGGAACTCCCATCTAAATTAATCATTTGACAGAACCTGGGGATTTATCAGAAAGCCCAAAGGATGCTCGGGCTTTGGAGAAAGGCAGAATGTTCCTGGAAATAGAACGGACCCTGCCATTTAGGTAGATGGTTGGGATTCCCCCAGAGGACATCTGCCCAGAGGTCTGAGGGTCCCTGGGACGTTTTTCTTCTAAAATTTCTAAAGTTTTCCAACAGGGACAGGAGGTGGGCATAACAGAGGGCAGGGCCTGGATACCTGATGGGACCCTGGGAGGACTGTCATCACTGGGTAATGCCGTCCGCCTCTCACCCCCCTTCCCCCACTGTGTATACTCTTCGTTGGTTCTTTTTCCCAGCTGGTTGCTTTAAGTACACTTGGATTTCCTTTACAGAAGGACACTAAGACCCCACAGAAAGCAGGCTCCCAGCTGAGCTCATCTGAAAAGCCAGAATGCTCCACTCACTCACAGTCCCTGTACTTATGCACCTTGGACACAGTGAGGAACCCTGTGAGTGAGGGGCTTCTCCCATGAAGGGCGAGTCCACATCACGAGTCCTGGAGGGCAGAGGGGATGGGACATCAAGAGGTTGGCGACTTGGGAGTGAGCTCCTGGCTTCCCTTGTGGCTCAGCTGGTAAAGAATCCGCCTGCAATGCAGGAGACCTGGGTTTGATCCCTGGGTTGGGAAGACCCCCTGGAGAAGGGAAAGGCTACCCACTCCAGTATTCTGGCCTGGAGAATTCCAGGGACTGTTTAGTCCATGGGGTCACAAAGAGTCAGACACGACTGAGTGACTTTCACTTTCCTGACACCCAGCCCTTCAGCACTGCCTCTTGTGACCATAGGTGGCTCTGCCCAGCTCTTCCCACCAAAAAAGTTGAGAGCAGCTAGTTGGCATTCTTGTCACTAAGTCATAAACTCTTGATAACATTTACTATCCTTCAGTCTTTATTTTAGACAGGGTCCTGTCCTCTACCCTTCGAGGTCTTTTTTGTCTTTTCTTGTGCCTCTCGGAATCTTCTACCCATCCCCCTGTAGCTGGTGTCCAGACAGGCACTGGCGATAGTTCTCCAGTGAACTGATCCAAAGCTCTGACATCTTATTCCAGAAGGCGTCCTGGCCCTTGTCCATTGCTGCATTCTACTCTTAGGCTTTAAAATTGCCAGACTGTTGTGCTCACTCACCATAAACTTGTGGCCACTAGGACCCTCAGTGTCTTTTTCTATTGTGATTACTCATGACCAGGAATCAATGAACTCAGTGAACTTTGTATCTGGTCCCTGCTGAAGGTTTCCCACTTTGTTGAACTGCACATGTTTCCTGTTGGTTGAGAGGATTTTGAACCTGCTTCTTCCTCCTGAGGGGCTGCTATACCCAGCCTGTGGCACTATCCCATTGTTGCACCATCTTAATTTCAGCATCCAAAGGTCCATTTAGAAAACCATTAAGCCATTCTCTCTAATAACTCAAAATATAAAGTGCTTTCTTTTGTTCAGTGTCAAATTGCTGATGAAAGAGCTCGTGGCATTTGACCTATCACAGCAGATATATTATCATATTTGGAGAATAATGGCATATTTTCAAACCACTTTGTCTAAATCACACATACATGTCCCAGGAGCCCAGAGATCTGGTTGCTCTCCTGAGACGCAGAAAGAGGAGGGCCTCACCTGTGAGGGAGGGGATAGACTGAGGGTGAGGGATGACTTTAGTGGTGTCCTGTGGCCAGCATCTGAATGTGGTCCATGAGGCCAATCTGCAGAGGGCTGGGTGGGACCCTCCCTGATGGCTGTGAGGAGGTGGGGGGTGGTAATGAAGACACATTTGCTTCAACAGTGAGATCACTCGTGCGCCCTGATAACTCGCAGAGATGATTGGGACCCTGATCTCACTGTAATTTTTCTTGCAAGGGTCTCCCAGGCTTGTCAAGCCCTGGTGCTCCAGGTTTCTGCTGAGTGGTGGGGGGAGCCTGCAGCCAGCCTCCTGTGGGTTCTGTTCTAAAAGCCAGTGTTCCTTCACATGGAACTCTGCTCAATGTTATGTGCTAGCCTGGATGGGAGGGGAATTTGGGAGAGAATGGACACATGTATATGTAAAGCTGAGTCCCTTCACTGTTCACCTGAAACCATCACAACATTGTTAATTGGCTATACCCCAATACAAAACGTTTTTGGTGTTAAAAGCCAGTGCTTTAACTGAACCGAGGAGGAAGAGGGCTGGCTGAGACCTCCTGGCTGTGTGTGCATGTCTATATGTGTGAGTATGGTGGTGTTTGCTTCCCAGCACAGGGACAGAATGGGGATAGAGATGCAGTGTGCCTGAGCATTAGGGTCCCAACTAAAGGAGAGAGCCAGACCTCACGGACTCTCTGGGTTAGACAGAGGGTGTCTCAGTGGCAACGTTAGGCCAAGAGCATACAGCCCCTTGCATGTTTTGCGTGGGACTGCTCCCACCCTTGCCCATGACACGTCTTCAAGTGGGTGCTGGGGGTAAGGAGAGACATCAATAATAACTGAGACTGAACTGGGTTGATAGGGCTCATAATGGGATTCAACTTGACTGAAAGAAAATCATGTCAGTGACATTTCTGAGTCTCTGAAGCCAAAAGCCACTTCGACCTGGGGAGTTCAGGGTTTACCCTGGGAGCCCCAAAGGTGCGGACATTGAGTGGCTTCTCCCAGGGCTGGCAAGGCGGTTATGCTCATGGAGGGCTTGAAGTGTACATACCGCTACCCCAGAAACCCCAGTGACCCGGTGTACTTGACCTTGGGCCCCTGGAGCAGGTCCTGGGACAATGGTACCAGTCTCCCTGGTGGGGTTCGCTGAACACTTGCTGAACGGATGCATGGAGGGATGATGGGATTGGAGGGTGCACAGGATGCTGTCTCTGAAGTGAATGGACCCCAGGGGAGTTTCTGCTGCTAGCAGCAGTGTAAAGACTGCCAGTCATGCAGATTGCCCATCTGTGCTGCAATAGACAAGTTGTTCCCAGGTGCACACGCAGTCCTCAGGACCGCAGGACAACAGAGGCTGGGCCATTCCAGAGGCTGCCCTGAAGAGTCTGCCTCTTGGGTGGCACATCCCTGTGGCCATGACTACATGGCTGTTATTTCAGGGAGAATTAGAGCAGAGCAATCACATGATGGAGCTCCTGGTTGGAGCAGACCCAGGGTATCAGCGGCCAGACAGGTTTGAAAGGCTATGGCCCAAGGCGGAGGGTGGGGGTGGGGACCACAATGGGCCTCTTGCTGGGCTGCTCTGTGGGTTTGGGACCATCGCTTTCTGAGGACAAACTGACCCACAGCCATGCCCTGGAGGGTGGCGATGGTAGGACTGTCGGTGCCCCTGAACTCCAAGCTCCCTCTGTCTGCACTCGGCCATCAGCCGTGACTTCAGATCCCAGGTCAGAACCGGACATGAGGCAGAAGTGGCACCTCCCATCCCCCAAAGAACAGGTAAAGGTTTCTCTAAGTGGGGCCACCAGCCGTGCACGGCCACTGAAGCATCACCTGGGCCTGCTGCCTCTCCTGGCTGTGTGGTTAGCCAGCCTCAGGCTGGGGTACTCCTGCAGAGAAGGGGTGACGAAGCTCTCTGTGGTCTCAGCCAAGGCCAGGTGGGTGGAGGGTGAGACAGACCCTGAAGACACGAAACCCTTGGTGGTGCCAACATTCAGGATGGTGGCACAATAAGCCCTCCTCCCCTCTCAGGCAAAAGGAAGGAAAGGCACATAGAAAACCACAGAAAACATTCGCAACCCCCTAGGCACTGTGTTGGGGCCCAGAGCCCGCAACCCACCAGCACGCTCCAGGACCAGATGGGCCCCCGCTCCCTTGGTCACCTCCCTGTAATCCCCGGGGCATGTTCCCTGCAGTAGGGCTCCAGGGCATGGAGATGAGAGAAGCCCCATGCCTGAATCCCACCCTTAACAAGGTCAAGTTCATCTTCTTTGCCTCCGCAAAAAGTTTACAAATGCAAGACTCTAGCTTTTCCTGAAATTGGAGGCCTAGCAGCCAGGTGCTGGGGCCGGTCTTAGGGCCTCCAGTTACTGGGGTTCATGGGCGCTTGCCCACTAACTCTCCATCAGGGAGGCAAGCAGCTTCTCCCCTCTAGCAGGCCAAGCGCCTGTCCCCTTCAGATGCCTGATGGACCCCTGGGCTGCCGGCCAGGCTCCCCACAGCAGGGCCTGCCACTGGCCAGCCCTCCGGACCTCCTTATTCTTCCATGGGGGCCCTCTTCACCCAGCACCGGAACCTGCCACATTTGGACCTAACAAACTTTGTCAGACCTCTTAGAGGTGCCGCAGAGCATATGTTTGTTGTCAGTAAGATTTTATTTACTTTGCAGTGGGATCCATGAGAGCCGGAAGCACTGTGGGGGCTGGGGCCCCAGCAGTCAGAGTGGCCAGTCCCGAGCCTGGGGCAGTGGGTGATTGTATTTAAAAAACAAAATAAAATACAGAGAACAAATTGCTTGCCACGGATATCAGTAATCTCTTGGTAATGGTGGAAATTTCTTTAAACTTTCCCTAAGACAACAGAAACCCTGCCCTCTGACTAACCCAAGGTGCCGGAGAGAAGATGACCAAGTGACTTGATCTCTCAACCTGAAATGTACTTTCCTACCTAGCAATTGAGCGCAATGTGTTTGACGGCCAGATGCCTGCAGCCTGTCTGCATGCCCACCCTGCCCCCCAGAGGCCCAGGGACATCCCTCTCTACAGCCTGACTCAGGAGGCCATAGCCCCCTCC
Organism: Okapia johnstoni; assembly: GCA_024291935.2. Taxonomy (NCBI): domain Eukaryota; kingdom Metazoa; phylum Chordata; class Mammalia; order Artiodactyla; family Giraffidae; genus Okapia; species Okapia johnstoni. The sequence continues at coordinate 10,233,200 of CM044306.1, forward strand.
CCGCTCCCAGGCTTGAGTGGGTTTCACAGCCCCAGGGGAGGACCCTAAGGCCTGGACCACGTCCTGATGCAGAGCCAGGCACGTTGCACAGAGACACGTCTCTTGGGGTCACCAAGGTCATGACTCACGGTGGGTCTTCCCCGTGGCAGGAGTGAGGTGGCATGGGGTGAATTTCACAGAAGAGGCACAGAGGAGTCCCCCCAGCTGGGGACGCGCAGTTAGGCGGATGTGTGGACGGGAGGGGGTTTGCTGGCTCCTGAAGCAGGATGAGCTCTCGGATTGGGAGCACACCACCTCTCGGCCAAGGCTGCAAGGCCAATGTCAGTGGTCTCTTCCCTGAGTGGTAGGTGAGGTCCCCGGGACTGGGAAACCATCTTCATGACACCTTCACCTGGAGAGTCCCCGCACTAGTCCTATGAGGTGGGCTAAGCCAGAGACAGTGTTCCCATTCTACAGATCAGGGAACCGAGGCTCAGGGTGGGGACGTCACGCCCCTGGAAAGGGTCAGATGCAGGACAGGAACCAGGTTCCTGACCCCTAGGTAAGTGTCTTCTTTCCACACAGCACTGCTTACCCTCTGTAGGGGAGCCCTGTCCTTAGGCTTCACAATGTGGGGGCAGTTCCCTCTTCTAAGCCAGGATGGCCGGGGACAGAATGCTTTCACTCGGAGGGAAGGCCTTGCAGCCCAGCTTAGAAATCCCAGGCTAATCAGATCCTGGGCCATCTGGTTCCCCAGGATCTCCAGGGGAAGCGCCCAGGCTCAGGCCAGACCCACAGGCTCCCTCCCCTTGCTGTGGGTTCATGGCACAGCTCCCAGGCCGGCCACACCCCTGCACGTGTGTGTGGGATTTCCCGGGGACACTCCGCCTCCTTCCTCTGAGGCAGGGCAGCCTCTAGGGGCCTCTGCTGGGTAGACAAACTGGAAGAGGCTTCCTTCCCTTGGCAGGGTGAACCCAGGTCCTCCTGCCACCACCCAGTCTCCCTCCATGGGGGATGAGAAGCTAAACAGAAGATGGAGGCTTCCTCAGGGTCAGGGCACAGCCTTGAGCAGATTCCCACCCCATTTTGGAGCTGCTCCTTCCCAGTTATTTCTACTAAACAAGATGCAGACAAGAGAGCTCAGAGGGACCTCACAAAACACTGGGGAGAGCCACAGAGGCCCCCCCAACTACCGTTCACAGATTTTGCAACATTTCCTAATCAAAGGTCAGAGCTGGGGGACCTCTACCAGCCACTTTTGCCCTCATTTCAGAACCAGCATCTTCATCGTGCCTAGCTGTCTGCCCCCAGCAGGCTTTGACGGAAAACTCAAAGGTCCTGGATTCAAAAACCTCTGTCCTGCCTGACACTGTCCTGTCCGATCAAGACAACACAGGGATGACTGCTAATAGTGTCCAGACCACGGCTGCCAATGGAACTGCCCTTCTGGACTGCAGACCCTCCTCCTCTGTTGGGGGTGGGTCCTCCCCAGCCTGCCCATCCCTCCCTCTCTAATTGGCTCAAGAACACCCATTCCCTTGATTTGTGAGTTCCAAGACTTCCCTGCTGGGACTTAAGTCAGAACCTTCTGGAATAGCACACTGTTCCCCTCTGCACTTAATCAGACCCCAATCCCACTGTTTCCCCAGCTTGTGCATCTCCCACCTCCCCGGGGCCCAGCTTCATTCTGCCATTGTCTCCCCTTCCTTGGGAGGGTGAACCCCCCACTGGGCTGGTGAGTCTTTGCCCCTCTGCCCTTTCCTCACCAGCACTTGCGCATCAAAGTGCCCTCTCTTCCCAGAGGCTCCAACGACATCAGGTAACGTCAGCACAGACATTAGCAGTGGGGAAACTTGTAAGTATGCATGCACACGCACACCAGCCAATAACATTAAGTGTCATTTTTAAAAAATGGGTTAAATAAGCAGCATCGCGGAAGATGGCCGTGCCGGGCTGATTATCCCGTATTTGCACGTTCTGGTGGTGGGAAGGCTAGAAGTCTAATGACTGAATTATCACCCTAATGCCTTTTGCTGGCTGGGAATAATCCTGGGGCAACAGCTGCTGCAGGGTTTTTGGCTGGTTTCCTCTAATTGCATCCAGATTAAGGGAGCCATATAAGGGCGGGCTTTCTCCATCCCTCCGGAGCCGTGGGACCTCACAGAGCTCATACACCCAGGTCTTCGGCTTTCTGAGGTCCTGGCTGCTCCACGAAGCCCAGACCACACTGGGGCCCAGCCCAGCACACAGGGTGCGAGGTGGGAGCAGTGAAGGCAGGGGTGGCACTTGGTACAAGGTCTTGGGGATCTGTGAGGGTGAGGGGCTGTGGGAGCCGGGAGGTTCAGAATAAGTGCTTTCCATCCAGGACCTTCAAAGTGAGGGATCGATCCCGGGACCCCTCTCCCTCCACCCCACACAGCAGCCCAAAGGCACAAGGTATCAGAAAATGTGCAGATGCACTCTGGCTACAGAGGAAGGGAGGGGAGCACTCTTTCCCCACTTAGGCATCTCCAGTCCCTTCAGGAGGAAGTCATGCCCCTGGTAAAAGGAGAGTTCCAAAACAGTGTTATCTGGACCAGGATTTTGTGGCGGTAATGGTAAACTGTCCCAGCTCCCTACCAGCCGCCTGGTTCCTCACCCCGCCCTGAATCCCCAGCCCCTAGGCATGTGACTTCTCTTACTGCAGAGAAGGGTCCATTTCCCCATCCTTAGATGCTGAGTCTGGCCATGTGACTGGCTTTGGCCAATGGGATGGTGAGCAGGGGTAGTATCTGTCAAGGCTTGGGAAGGTGCCTATACAGTTCTGATTCTGCACCTTTGCCTTGGCCGGGACTGGCTTGTGGGAAGGATGCAAGAGGCATGGAGCAGAGCCACATCTGACATCTACACACCTCTACATGTGTGAGCACCCTGTTGGAACTTAATAGCCCAACCCAGACCAGAATCGCCCAGCCTGAGCTGCTGCCCCACAGACTCACGGGCTAGCTAAGTGCATGCTATTTGAGGCCGCCATGTTTGGGGGCTATTTGTTATGCAGCATTACTGTGGCAGTGGGTAACTGATACGCCTTTTCATGGAGATGTGGTCTCTAGAGGAGGGTCAACATAGTGCCTGTGTAACTCAAGCCATCTCCATAATGGATCAGGAGCCATCCTCTGGATGGAAAGGCAATCCTCTTTTCCCAGAAGCTGAGCAGATGAGAAGTCTATCCAGCCTGGACCCTGCTGCTGGACTATAACGGTCGGTACCCAAGATCTGGGCACTGATGGGCTCCAGGACAGTCTCCCAAAAGGCTCTTGGACAGAGGTGTCAGGAGCCTGGAGTACCAGTGTCGTCTTCTGCCTGCTGGAGGACATGCGCTCATAGAGAAGCTGAGAAGGAAAGAGGCTGATAACTTCCTCTTTCCTGTTGATAAACAACTTTTTAAAGTGGCGCCATCCAGCAGCGTCCACTCTCAGTGAGAAAAGCTGAGGGCAGGAAGAAGCCTTGGTTGGGCTGTGTCTCTGTGATGACTCTCAGCACTTCAAGGATTTTTCTCCTCAGAAGGATGTTCAGGAGGATTCAAGGAACAATTCCAGGCTCCTTGTTCCTGTCAGTTCAAGAGGGCAGCTTCCCGTGCAAATAGCCCCAGTCCTCTACGCTGGCTGGGAGCCTTCCCATGTCCTTATCTGTCCTCCCCTAAACCCTAGAAGGAGCAACTGGGGAGGCTTTGGGAGCAGGAAGAGTGTGCTGGGAAGATCTGGTTCCCACACAGAAAGCAGGGGTGCCCTGAGTGACGGCTATTGTACTGCGGTCGTTCACGCATCTGACCACCCGAGACGCTGACTTACAGAAGACTGGCGGTCACGGCAGAACGCAGACCCTGCAGGGAAGTGGGAGTGTTTCGGGCACTTTCAGCTGCCTTTGTCTTGGTTGGTCAGTTCACATTGTGCCCCTTCCCTCAAACACTGCAGATTCCCTTCAGAGAATTTTGCGTGCACACACACACACATACACACCTCGACCCATCCAACCCCAAGTTGGTCGCAGTATTTGGTGAAAATGGCCTTCAACACTGCCAAATGTAGACGATTCTTCAACTAAGGGAGAAGAATCCAACGCTTCAACAGCCCGTGCTCAGGCTCATGGGCAGCAGATTCCTTCACATACCACCAGGGTAGGATGTTGAAACAGACAGTGTGAAAGCCCCCAGCCTCCTGTTCTTACACCTCTCTACCTTGAAATCAGTGGGGCCTTCTTTTTTTTTTTTTTTTTGGCAGATGTCTTCACATCAGCTTTGCAGCTGTGGCTGGAGAAGCTGTGGAGTCTGTTTGATACATTCAAAGAATGAAGCCTGATGAGGGGGTGTGCCCAGTTTGCAAAGATGTCTCTGGGCCTGGATGGGACCCCCTTGTTCTGGGCTCCCCAGTGCTGTCTCTCTCCTTCTGTCTCTGTCTCTGCCTCTCCCAGTGCCTGGCAATAATACCCTTTGGTGGCTGACGAAGCTGGAGGAACTCCTGGGTTGTGTTGAGATCCATCAAAGGTGGGCAACACAAGAACCCAGCCAGCCTGCGTCTCCAGGTAGGATGGTTGTGCATCCTGGTCCCGCTGTTTGGGGAGCCGACTTTTCTCTGGGCAGCTGGTGGGTTTTATTTCTGGCACTTCCGGACTCCAATTTTGTCCTTAATGTGAAAAGTTTCCCTTCATGTTGCTCAAGGGCATTTTCCTTCCGTTTCTACCATCCTGTTCCCTCCACGCCCATCCCCACCCCCTCCCCCATGCTTGGGACCTGGTGGAGGTCCCCTCACCCCTCACCCAGCGCAGGGAACCCAACCTATCTGCGGAAACTGAAGCCTTCTCGGTGAGTCTTTGGACCCTTCCTGCCTTCTCTGGGGGGCTTGGGGGAAGGTGTTTCCACGGTACCCCCATAAGGGCAGCTTTCCGACCCTGGGTGCTGGCCCGTGCACTCCACGGCAGGCATGTAACCGCTGTCCCACATGCCAGTCCCACACAGCTTGCACAAGTCATGCAGGCTACAGGGGATCCGCGGCAAGAGGCGAAACTGGTACAGCAAACTCCTCGCCTGCAAACAGAGAGGACAGTGGTGATGAGGGACAGCGGGCAGCTAGTGATCCAAGAGCAACAACAGTCAGCACCCAAGGGTGCTCCCTGTGCCAGGTCAGGGCGAGGGCTCTGCCTGCCTCATCCCTTTCGACACCCTGATCCAGCTGAAGGCAGAGGCTATAAAGATTCACAAGCTGCGTTCCCATGCGGCTCGACCCAAAGACGGCTCCCCCAACGGCCTTCATATGGAAGGTGAACAGGGCAGCCAAAAGTGGAACAGGGTCCACCCTGTCCCTCCCTGGCTCAGCCTGGCCCCGCTTGGCCCCTTGGCTCCACCTCTCTGCCCTGCAGGACTTCTTCAAGCCCTCTTCCTGCCCATTCCACCCCTGACCCCAGGCCCTCCTCGCTGCCCCTGGAAAACACCAGAGAGCTTTAAGAAGCGGTGTCTCCAGCAGGAACCTGGGAAGTAGGGAGGTGGCAAAGACCCCATTTATCCCACTAACCTTGGATGAAAGGTTGGCCACCTCCCCTCCCTTAGCCTCCTGCTTAGTTTTCCCAGCTCTGGGCTATGAGTGAGGTGCCTCATGGTGGAGGACTTGTCTGTCAAAATGGGTAATCTGTTCCTTCCATGAGGAGAGGGGCCTCTTTTGTCAGCCTGATGGGCGCCCTGAGCAGCTGCCAGACATGCTGACCTTGGTGGGGAGCTCCCAGGATGGAGGGTGGGGCGGAGCTCTGGAAGTGAAGGGGCGGGGCTCTGCTTGTGGGCAGGAATCTACAAATGTGGGGGGTGGAGCTTGTAGGGGCTCCTGTAGGGGCGGAGCTCTGGAAGTAGAGGTGGGGCTCTGTATAAGGGCAGGCAGGGCTTCATGTCGGGGGACCACACTAACCTTCCTGAGAACAAGCTCCCCATTCATGTGCATGGCCAGGTTTCCAAAGTGCAGAAGCATCTGGTCGGTGGCCAGCTGCTGCTCAATGACATCATCCCCGTAGATAGCCACGATGGCCACGCAGATGAAAAGGTGGAAGTAATCTGTCTGGGGGGTAGAGAGTGGGTTCAGATAAGGCCCCTGACCCAGCCCCAGGTCCTGACTGCCGGTAGAGGCCACAAGCAGAGCTGTGGGGTCAAGGGCTCCCAGGTGAGGCCGTCTGGGTTCTTGTGGCCCTGGGGAAGCCCAGCAGCCTCCTCAGTTTCCCCACCTGCAAATGGGCCAGTGTCAGCACCTACATCCAAAGACTGTTGTGACATGCAAAAGGGCGATGCTGGGGCCAGTCACTGACAGGCTGCTGGTCCCCTTTGGGGAGCCCTCTAGGAGCCTCTCCAGCACATGGGCAAAGAACATGCTCCTCTGAAGCCTGGCTACTACCCATTCTAGGGTCTTGAGAGACGGTGAGTCAGAACATGCTCCAGTGGGTGGTGAAACATGCTATCAAGGAAGAACTTTCTGGCAGCCACCTACTGGTCACTGTGCTCCTGCATCGAGGCCAAATGTCCCAACTCATGCCCCAGAGATGACTCTTGGATTTGTTGGTAAGAAAAGTGGGGAGGAGAGCCTCAGAGCCAAGCACAGCAGCTCCCCATAGTTCCCTACAATGAGCCCGTCCTCTTTAACCAGATTTCATGCCCCATCGAGGACTCCACTGCCTTCCCTGGAGGCTGCCTCACATTTTGCTACCCAACAAGGCCGGGCCTGTAGCAGGATGCTGTCGCCTGGTCCTCACGGGGTACATCCTGTGTGCTCTCCGGCCCGGATGCTCTGAGGGCACACCGCCTTTGAGTCACACTAGCTCCCGGGGGCAGAGGAAGGACAAGGACCACCAGGAAGCCTGTGTTTAGTCTTCTGACGTCGGCCACCCAGCCAGCCAGAACCCTGTTCCTTCCCAAACAGGGCCAGGCAGCGCCTTGGATGTGCGGGCAGAGGTTACAGGCAGCAAACACCCCACATCCCACCCACTCTGGAAAGGCCATTCCCAGACTGCCCAGCCCCTTCCTCTGAATTAATCCAGAATGGTCTTGCTGTGGCTCATAACGATCCTTCTGCAGCTATTTGAATTGCGGCTGGGGCTGGTGGAGTAGGGTGGGGGGGACAGTGGAGGAGTTCCAGGAAGGTTCATGTCTAGCTCCTCTGGGAGAGTACTATGGGGGAGAAAAGGTGGGGCACATTCTAAAGGGGGCTGGACGGCAGTACCGGACTAACCCCAGCTTACTGGACCAGGCCCAGGGCAGCCCATCCCCCGAGGGCAAACTGGAAGTATAATAAATGAATAAAACAGAGCCCTTCACACTCTGGGGACACTTTAAAGTTAAACCAGCTGGTAGTGACCGCCCCCGACTCCCCACCAGAGCTCACTCTAATGAATTAGCCTACCCCCACTACCACCATCCTACTATCCCGGGCCTCAACCTCCTGCCACTAATTTGATCAAGGGGTGGGGCCAAATGAGGCTAAATTTAGCCTGAGAAATGGCCCCATCTGTTGGGTGATACTCTGGGTTCACATGTAACATTAGCCTAAATGTGATGTCCCGAAGGTGGCAAATTTGCTGCTAGAAAAGACACAATGAGGGTTTGTGCAAAGCGGACAATTTTTTTTTTAAAATATGAGCCAGTGTTTTGGACCATCCTTGCCAGTGCTTCCTAGATTCCACCCTGCAGTACACACGGAGCAGGCTAATCCACACAGGAAACGCAGTGGGCTGGGAGGGAGCAGGAGAGGAGGTGGGTGAGGATGGATGAATACAAAACAGCCCGTGGCACCAGCAGCAGGCTTCTTCAGACTCACTTCTATTAGACATAATCCTTCTTCGACACTAGTAAGAAGGGCAGACGCTGATGCACATTTCTGAGGGCTGGTGGGCGTGTGCATCTATCAGCAAGGTTTGTCTAATCCAAGCTGCACCAGCTGCCATAGGAAGGATGGAGGCCGCTCTTGCAGAAATGGTCCTGGCTACCTCTTGGATGCATCAATACTATTTTTTTTTTTTTTTTTAAGGCTGATGGATTCAGAGAGACTTGCCTATCCTTTAACATGGCCTGCTTGTTGCTAATTTGGGCGTTAAAGCCGTGTGACAGGGCCAGCGCAAGGCTCTCAGGGGAATTTGTTGAGGAGATGCTGATAACGAAGGACGACAAGGGGAAATCACGTCCCCGCGAGGCGACAGTGAGCGGGGCCCAGGCTCTCAGAGGGGCTGGCAGGGAAGCAGGATCTTGGGGCCCTTTCCCTGAGCTATCCTGAGGGGGGCAGGCGGGTGGGCGCTGGATCCAGCATGTGGGCATCAGCGTCCTGCTCAGTCCCGCAATGTCTTTCACGCTGATTGGTTGTGACAGGAGCGTGCTCAGCCCCAGAACGTGGTAATGAGCGCAGTCAGTGGGCAATTTGCATCGATTTCAGTTACTTGGGAGGCGAGTTGCGGGGTCGGAGGCTGGCCACATGGGGCTAGAAGGCAATCGCCGAGTGAGGGGCTGAACGTGGCCTGTGAGGGGCCAAGGATGGTGGAGCAAGGGGATCCCAGAGGAGATGCCCAGTTATGCGGGCACCCTGCCCTCCTCGTATGCCAGGCACGGGACTGCTGTCCCAGCCCCCAGCCCTGGGTGCCCCGCCTGGCTCACCTGGTAGTGGGCCCAGCAAGCCTCCCAGATCCGCAGTGCCTCCGCCTCGGGAAATTCCCGCTTGAAGCACAGCAGGAGCCAGCGGTGGCAGAAGAGCATTTGCAAGCCGTCCTCACCCAGCGAGACCAGGTGCTGGTAGAAGCGTGCGTGGGTCAGCCGCAGCAGCTCCCGCAGATACAGCTGGGGGCAAGGCCAAGAGGAATGAGCCCACCAGCCCCGAGCAGGCCTGCCTGCCTGGCCTCCGAAGCCCCCTCCCACCGAGGCTCTTCCTCGTTGGGGCCCCCCACCCCCACCCCTCAGAGCAGGTGTGCCACACGTGAGGTCTCTATGTGCTTCATGGGTCTGCACCCACTTATTCTGTTCTGTCACTGAAAGTCCAAGTCATGTCTGTCTTGGTCAGTTTAGCCCAGATTTTGGACTGTTCCGGAGGCTGTGGCAAGGGACAGCAAGAGCAACCTACTGTGGCCCAGGAGGCGGAAGGCAGGTCTGAGGCTAGGAAGACCCCTGGCTCTCAGGCACCACATGGGCTGTTTCTCATGCCCCCTCCTTCCTGAGATGTTGAGCAAAGCATCCTTTTGACAACGCCCCCTCCCCCGCACCCACTCAACCACCTTCCGCTCTGATCACCTACATTCATCATCTCCCAGAGCTGATTCAGAGCAGAGAGGGGGCATTTCTGAACCCCGAGAGGCTCGATTCCTGCGCTTCGGGTCACCACCCAGTGACGTGGGACCAGATTAAGGCTATTTCTGGCAGTGCCCGGCTTGGGCTGCTGACTTCACTAGCACCATTGTAAAATCGATCTCCAGCAGCTAACGAGTCACGGGGCCATGTGCTGCGGAGCCGACAGCAGCGAATCACGTCAGAGCCCGTAATTGCCTCCCCAGGTACCGTGGAAACCTGACATCACAGGGCCGACACAGAGAGCGGGGAGTGGGCAGGCTCGGCCGAGATTGCAGCCGGGGGATCCTGCAGTGGGTGGGTGGGGGGGTCTTGGTGACTCACAGGCCCCTTCCCACACAAGCAGCCCATTGTTCCTACTTGAGACAGCCGCTGGGGTGGCACGGAAACTGATTCTGAGGATCCTTCCAGACTGGCCAGTTTCTTCACCCAGTGGCCCACAGCAGGGTCAACAAGTCCACGCAAGCAGCTGACCCCCTTCCTCCCTCCTTCATGGATGCCCCCACCCCTGCTCTGGTGCCCCTTACTTTCCCCTTATGTCTCCATCTCCCTGCTCCTGGCTCCCTCTCCTCCAATCCCCCTGCTGTGTCCTGCTCTCCCATCCACAGTCTTCATCAGCTTCCTAATGGCTAGTCGACAGGAGTGCTCCTTGGTCTGGCATTCGAGGCCCTCCATTCAGCTCAACTCTCATTGCATGTGACCCACCAACCTGACCGGGCCACTTAGTGTCACTGCCCAAAAAGCGCTGCTCAGCCAAGCCTCGGCAGGCCTGGCAATGTTCAGGGCCAGATGCCATGTGCCATGGGGTCAGCCTGGCCCAAGGAGACACTGGGACTCCTGTCTTGGTTCCCATCTCTATCACCAGAGCTCTTTCTGTATCACTCTCTAGCAGAACCCAGCATCTTGCCCTTGCACTGTCAGCTTCCAGGCTGAGAATCTCTCAGACTGGGGACGAGAGACTACGTCTAGTGCCAGCAGCACCTGACAGGTGACTGGAGTTCACAAGGAAGGGAAGAGTGGGCACTCCTGGCCACACTTTACCCAGTTTTGCCTCCTCACTCCCAATTTTCAGTGCTGCCTGGTCTGTGTAGGTTAGTGGGGGCCATGGTGGGAGGAATGCTGCCTGGGCACAACAGGCCTGCTGCCCTCCAGGTGGGGTTGTGATGACTATCCAGTGGGCTTCAGGGTGGTTTCAAGAGCCCCTCCCATTCCCATTCCTTGGAACCCTGGCTATGTCCCCTGTGGGGAACCCAGATGCACCTGAGAACACGATTTATAAAGCACAGGGCCCGGTGTGATAGAGAACCCTTTCCCCCAGGGAGCCTGGGTTAGGAGGCCACATGCATGGCAGTGGGAGGCCACAAGAGGAGCCTCTGGACTGCAGGAGTGTGCGGTGGGGATGGCAGCATGTGTCCTGGGACCTGGGAACAGCGTGTGTCCCTCTTGGGGAAGCTGGCCCTAGTCCATGGGCCCAGGGCTAAGCCCCCATAGTCCATCAGCAAGGCCCACCTTGGCTTTCCTGCTGCTTGGTGACCTACAGCAGCCAAGCCACACACATCTGATAGCCTCACCAGCTGTTTCTCCATGTCCTCGTCCCGAGGAGAGCTGACAAAGATTGTGTTCTGCATCAGACCCACAAAGCACCAGAAGGTGTCCGACTCATCCAGGACCTCGGCCAGGATGGGGGCCACCAGGTCCGACATGCCCTGGGAGTAGCCAATGGCTGGGTTGTACACCGCATAGTTCAGCAGGATCCTCCTGGAGACGCAGTGCAGAGAGCAGGGAGGTCAGTGGAGGGTGGCCATAACATAGCGGTGTGTTGTCCAGGCCAGTAGAACCCCAGGCTGGAGACTCTGGGCTCTCCAGGCCCCCATTCTTCACTTTGATCTTAGAGGAAAGAGAGCAGCTCCCGGCATCATCTCCAGAGCTTGGGGAAAGGTAAGGGGCTGCACTTAGGCACTCACCAGCCCCAATCCTCTAGAGCAGAGCAAGGAGGAATGTGGGTCTGATTTTCTTAATGGTCAACTGCCTGTGACAAAGGGTGGGCTGGCAGGGGCATTTTTTTATGGGCTGCTAATTTTGTGCAATTATTTGCCAGGAGGCAGCAGAACTTCAAAGATGCCAGCCTCAGCCCCTGTGTGGCTTGATCTCCCAGAGGACCACCCAATGGGAGAGGGAGACACTCGGGGGAGGCGAGTTCACAGCTGGTGTGAGCCAAGCAAGGTTAGGCTTGGTGGATGCCCAGGGGGCGGGGCCTTTGCTGGTACCATTGGGAGGGGCTTCCAGGCCTTCCCTGGGTCACTAGGACGGCCCGTTGACATTGCCTGAAATAGCTAAGGACTCTCTGATTCTGGGGCACTGAACCTAGAGGAAAGATCCTTGACCCCTGCAGAAGCTGCTGCAGCTGGTGCACTTCCCAGAGGGTCAGCTGAGACCTGAGGGGTGAGGTGAGGCTCCGGGGCGGCAGATGGGAGTGAAACCGAGTTGGGAAGGAACCCTGCTGGCCGGGGAGGCGGTACCTCATGCTCTCCACGTTGGGATTGCCTTCGCCTCGGAAGAACTGGTTGCTCCGATCTGTCCGAACCACATCCTTGTCCACGGTGAACTGCACGTTCCGCCAGAAAGTTCTGTGCTCTTCAGGGTTCATGGAGAGCCTGGCACGGAGCAGAGAGCCCGTTGGGGGGTCAGCAAGCGTCCCACCCGCTCCAGGCCGCCAGGGGCGCCCCTCCCCGCCCTGCTCGAAGATGGGAACTGGGGTCGCTGGCCAACCCTCCAGCTGCCACTGACTCCGGGCAGGGTAGGGGCGTTGTGCACAAGGCTTTCCCAAATTAACTCGGCCTCACGGGTCCCAGGGTCTGGGGGAGAGCTCACCGAAACTACAGGGTCAGGGAGGCCCAACAGACCTCAGCAACCCCAGTTCCCAGCTGCCCTCCCTTCGACCCCCGCCCCGCTGCCACCCCGGCGTTCAGTGGTGGGATGTCAGCGCCTCGTTAAGTATGTTGAAAAAGAATTCTAAAACCTTGACATGCGAGCTAAAGAGAGCCAGTCCCGGGGCCGGGCGCGGGGGTAATAACTGCACTTATCCAGACCCATCGCTCACGGTCCTGGGAGACCCATTTTCCAAGGAAACTATGGGTCACGGAACATATTATCAATGCTGAATTGCACCTCAAATTGCCTTTCCAAATGGCATTTCCCTCCGCGGCTCCGGGGAGGGGGGCGGGGGTTTCCCCTCCGCGGTTCGAGGGGGCCCCGGTCGGGCGCCGCGGTCACCTTTTCTGCTGGATCTCTGCGTATTCCTTTCTCTTCTGCACCCGCAGCGCCTCCCTTTCCTCCGACGTCGACTCGTGGCTGTAATAACGCAGCAGGAAGGGCCAGACCTCCCCTCGGATTGACACATCAATGCCGCCGAAGAAAATGGCCTGGAGGAAGCGGCAAAAGTTGGGGAGGGGCCAAAGCAGGACCGCTCAAAGCACCCCCAAATCCCCGGAGATCTGTGTTTTGGTGGCTTTGCTGCGCCTTCTTGACAACTGATGCCTTGATTCAGATCGCTGCAATTTGCACATGTTTAGAAGGGGAAAGTGCCGGCCCCCATTCCCATACAGGACACAAACCAGGCTCATTTCAATGTCAATGCCCCCCCCTGGTGCGGCGCTCAGATTAACCTGTCGTTCTCACGTCAGGGCCTTAATCCCGGTTTTGGAATCGCGGGCGCGGGCTGCGAGCTCTTCTATACACGCTGTCGCGGGGTACCCCGAACCCGCTCCGGAGGTTGCTTTTTCATCGCAGCGGCTTTGATCGCTCTATCGGGAGCGTTCACACAGCCGCTGACGTCAGCAGACGGACTGCCCCCACCCCGCCCGCCCCCGACACCCGGCCGGAGGCGGCGGCCCGTGGGCGCGGCCCCGACCCCTGGCCTCGAAGCCGCCGGGCCCGCGGGCGCGCCGGGCCTCACCTTACGGAGCTTGTACTCCTCTTCCACTTGCCCCAGCGCATTCAGGTGGCGGAGCCAGGCCGCCACGTCCAGCCGTCGGTACATGCTCTCCTCGGGGTGCGTCTCGGAAGACGGCAGCTTGGGACGCCGAATGGAGAACTGCATACATGTCTTTTCGTCGGCGACCTGCTGGACGCGAGGACCGTCGGGGCGAGGGGTGGGGGTATGGATCAGCGGCTCAGACGCTCGGCTTTCGAAGCCAGCCCGCGCTCTTCGCTGGATGTAAACGCCTCCCCCCCTCCCCTCTTCCGAAAGGAGGGGGACGCCTCTCCCCCGCATACAAACCCCTAAATGGCAAGTGTAATTAGACGCAATTAAAATGAAAATACCGTCCGCTTACCATGGTCCCCCCTCGCGCTCCCGGCTCCCGGCCCACTCCCACCGACCGCCTCTCCCCCCCACTCTCCCTCCGGCCCCGCCGCAAAGACGGAATTAATGCCTGGGACGGCCAACTTCCCTCTGCCGGGAGGGCCTGCAATAAATTACATGTGATTGGCCACATACAAAGGGATGGCTGTTCTGCGAGCGGGGAGCCCGCCTGTCAGGTTGTCTCCACGGGCAGTCACGGATCCAGGGCAAAACTGCAGCTGACATTTAATTCAAAAATCAAAGGTTGTTCAATGTAGGGGGAAAAAAAAAGCCATGCTACTGTAATAAGGGAAGCCAGCAGGAGGCTCTGTGGGAAGGAAAGGAATTTTAAAGTCAGCCCGTTTCTAATAAGCACATAGACTATCTTAAACAGATAATTAAAGAGCTCTTATTACATTTGTATGTAGATTGAGGAAAATATGGCAGGAAGCCTTGTCAAAACATGATTTTTCAAGTGCAGAGTACTGCCTTTACCAGAAGCCTGGGCACATGTTTTAAACCCAAAGTTGCTGCTCTGTTGGCCCCCAGCGACCAAGGGTCACACCCTTGAGGCCTGGGACTGCAAGGGAGAGAGTGGGTGTTCTGGTCCTGGTTGGAAGAGAGGCAGGAAGGGAGGGGAGGGGAGGGGCGGGTCTCAGCAGCCAGATGTCTGGGGTGGGGTGGGGGGCGGTCAGGGCCTCCTCATGGCGGGGCGGGCAGCACCCATTCTCCCTCCTAGCTACCTGGTCTTTGAGGTGCGTCTCCGCGCAGTATTTCCACTGCTGAAGCACGTCAGGCAGCTTGTCCAGGCCACCATGGTGGAAGTGGAACACCTTGTACTGGCTTTCCCGACTGGCGACAACCAGCTGGCCACTGGTGCAGGCCTCATCGCTGAGCGGCCATTGGAGGGGGGAAGAGAACAGACCCATGAATATGTAAACACGGGTTTTTATTTCCAAGTATAATCAGAGGCCGCTATCACCTGACCTCAGAGGCAGGAAACAGAAAGTCCCCCAGGAGTTTGGCTGCTGGCTGGAAGCAGACAGAATTATGCCCCCACAGAAGTCATCACCCTCTTTGCTGAAGAAGGCAAAGCAGCTCCCTCCTGAGGAGGCCCCAGGTGGGACTGTCCTCGCCCCCGGGAGATCTGCCAGAGCAGCCTTCAGTCCCCACCACTGCTGGCCAGAACATATCCTCCCTTCGTCCTGGATATCATGGAGATATCATGGAGATATCATGATATTATATCATCCATCTCCTAGGGGTGGATGCCCTGACAATTAGATTTGGAACCCAGATGGGGTGGGCACTAAGGGACTCCCCTCTAGTGGGCTTTCCATAGAGCACAGAAATTACTCGGGGAAAATCCTCCAGGGAAATTCACTATATATGCCTCAGGGCCACAGCCCGACCTTGACTGCCCTTCCCTGAAAGGCAGGATGGGGCTCTGGGTCTGGGAAGCCCCCCAGAGACACAACTGCTTCTTTGAAGTACTAGTCTTTGGCTGGTGCTGTCCTGCAGCTTTCAGGAAGAGAGACATGAAGTGGCCGTTAGGCAGGGAACTGAAAGGGATGGTCCTCCATCATGAAGGAATGGTGCCTCCCTCTAGAAAGCCGTAGCCTGTCCTGAGCATGCACGGAGCAGTTGGGCCTCTGATTGGGTGACTGGGACCTGCCTGCAGCCATTGCTCTCTGTGTAGCCCTGGTTTGTCATCTTCCCCCAAACCAGAGCTGCAAGCAACAGCTGCTACCATCATGCTGAAGGCAGAGGAAAGAGTTTGGGAGCTACCCAGACCCAGCTTCTGCAGGGCAGCCATCGTGGGCACTGCCGACAGGGCACTAGTGATGTTGGGAAGCAGAAGGTTGGGAACGTCAGGCTCCTAGACCCAAGCACAACCCCCGGGGACATGGCAGGCACACAGGCAGCTTCCAGGACGTGGCCAAGAGGGCCTCACCTGAAGAAGAGGCGGAGGGAGCGCATCTGGCCCAAATCCACTCGGAACACGCCGCAGATCTGCTCCAGGGCGCCGGCCCTCTGTGGCTCGTCCCAGCGCGGGGGCTGCAGGAGGCCACTGCCATCCGGGAACTGCAGGTGGGCGTCCACGCTGGAGGGAGAGCTGGTGGAGCAAGTCATGTGAGGGCCACACGTGTCTGTTGTGCAGTCATGGGGGGAAGGGCAGGGAGGGTGTGGGGAAACCGTTTAAACATGTGTGTCTGCTCAGAGACATACTGGAACACACTGTGCAGAGAGGTTCTCCATGGACATCCATGAATGAATGAATGAATCCCATCACAGGTCTTGCCCAACTACTTTAACGTGGATGGGAAAGCACTTTTGTGACCAAATTCTGTCCTACCTCTGTAAAGGCACTAGGCTGTCATAACGACAGTTGAGGTCCTACTGACTGGGTTTGAGCCCTTGCTGTGTGACCCTGGGGGAAGTTAGCAAGCCTCTCTGAACCTTTGTTTCCTCCTTTGCAAAGTGAAGATAGTAACAGGCCTTCTAGTAGAATGAACAGTGATCGTTGCTGGGTACCCTGGTTTTCAAGGCTTGCTGAAAGAAGCCTGTTTTGTGACAGCATGGGGCTTTTAGACAGCATAGGGCTTCCATTTGAGTTCACACTGGTTCAGTATTTTCCTGAAAAAATATTGGTTCCATAAGGAAACATTTCGGCTGTAATGCTATTAATACTAACAGGAAACACTTAGTTGAGCCTGGCTCTGTGTTAACCGCTTGCCCTGTGCATTTTATCACATATAATCTTCACAATAATCCTAGGAAATGAGCGGTTATTATCCCCATTGTACAGAACAGGAACTAAGGCTCAGAAAGGTTAAGTAACTTGTCCAAGGTCACACAGCTAGCAGGTGGTAGAGCTGGGATTTGAACCCAAGCTTTATGGCGCACATCTTCACCAGTGTATTCGATGGCCTCTCAGTTCAAAGTTCAATAATACCACCCCATTCATTTATTCTGCCTCTTTAAAAAATTCATTGTTTTATTTGGATCCTCGGTTGCAAAATATTTTATGTCATGGAATCAGCTACACTGCAGGTAAAATGCTGTCTCTTGAGATTTCATAGTAAACTCTAGCAGATGACTGCTCAAATATAGTCAGAGTAAAGGCAAGCATTGGTCCCAACCCCAACATCCTGCAGAGCTAAGACTGCAGTCGCTTTATCCTGCTTTTCCTGTTTGAGCCAAGAACATGAAAGTGTTGGAGGCAATTAATATGAAGGCACCTCTTCCTCAGATGGGCACCAGGTCTCCAAAGGAAGCTACTTGGGATTGTTCATGCACCATGTGTCTAATTCGGAATTTCCTCAAAGAGGAAGACTGGCCTTAGAACCTTTGCTGCTTCTAGAACAGCACTGGGCCTGGCGCGCTCTTCTTCCCTACCTGTCTAAGGCGGTGGGCGGAGCCAAGTCCCCCCATTTCTGAGGGGCACCTGGGGTCTCCCAGGAAACAGACTCAGGTGAAGACAGACAGCCGGATGGAGGAAGGCAGACAAGCTGAAGCACGCGGCCACACGACAAACTCAGACCCGAAAAGGCTGAGGGATTCCCCATCCTCCCAAGGGGACCCTGACTGGGCTGCACTATGCAATGATTGTTTGCAAAACAAGGCAGGCTGCAGGGCTGAAGACAGCCCCCCACCACGCTGCTTCTCGCAGCATTTCATAATCTGCTTATTGAACAATGAGGCCGCAGTGGCCAGAGAGCATGTGCTTGGCATGCTTCCCGCCTGGGCCAGCCCATCCGGGCTCACCTCCAAGCCCAGCCAGAGAGGGGCCACTAAAGGGTGGCATTATTTCCAGCCCCCCCAACCTCAGCCCTCCCTACTGCCACTCCACACACACACACAGCATGATCCTCTAAAATCTGCATGCTCTTCCCAACATGCTACGCGCTGCTCACCCCACGGGGCAGGCCATAGTTTGCAGAAACCAGACCCAGGATGGACACTGGCTCTGGCAGAGTCCTGGATGAAGTTACTGCTCCCCTGCTGTGGTGGAAGGACTGAGGCCCTGAGGGGAAGGAGCCCCAGACAGAGGGCCTCCTCATCACAACACCTTCCTATAGCAACTTGCCCCCAGGCAGAAGTCTGCCTGAGCCCTTTTACAACTCCTGCAGGGGAAATTATTTGCATTAATTAATAGATTGATTGATTAATTGAAGACCTTGTGTCGGGACCTACAGCTGGGGTTCCACCATTCAAACTGGAGCAAAGCTGATGGAAGCCTTGGTTCTAGATATTTAGGGCCTGTCGTAGCAGATGTCTGTACAAGCATCTAGGTCACCAAGGGCCATATCTGTTTCTGCCTCAAGACCCATTGCCATGGGTTAAGGGTTGTATCTCATTTGGTCTTCTGCATCCCCAGCTCCCAGCACAGGCCTGGCACAAGACACAGAGATTTAATACCCATGCCTCGGATGAAAATTTTAAATGTCTGGGAATTTTAAAGTCATAGAAAAAAATGGAAGTAAAATCTCAGGAAATTTGAAATATGTATAATTTTTATTTTTTATCTTTTTACACATGCAAAGCACTTTGGTTTTAAGAATATTCATATGTGCTGCATATAACCTGGCTTGTTCATAAAATTATTATGTGTGGTACATTAAAATTATAAGGAAGGTTTATTTAGGGCAATAACTCTCAATATGCTAGAAGTTAAAACTGTTTTATAGGTACAACTAGAAGATGCTAAACTCTAAGAAATACAACATTTTCCTTCCGAGGATCACCAACATGCAAAAACAGAAATGAATGAGAAAAGTCAACTTTGTCATCGCAAAACATAGCAGATATGTTGTCTACCTGACAATCACAGCAATGTCAGGCACAGAGCTGGGAGTTTAAATATGGTCTCAGATTTCTAGGGTGGTGTCCATTCCCCTACCTCTGAGTCTGAGCTGGTCTTTTGAGTGGCTTCAATCTATAGGATATGGCGTGAGTGACATCCTGTGAGCTCCAGAGCCTGGCCTCAAGAGGCTTCTGCATTCTCCCTCTTGGCACACTCCTACCTGACAATTCACAGCAATGTCTCCAAACCTCATGGACAGGCCACACCCTGTAGCTGAGAGACCAATGGTTTGATGCCCAGTCTGCGAACAGATGCTAAGTTGCTAAGTTCTGGAGTCCTCCATTATAGGGCTACAGATAACTGATACATACGGGAAGTGTCTGTTTTCAGAAAAAGCTCAAGCAGGAAGGAAGAAACCTCCCTGTACCTCGAGGCATGTGGGATCTTAGTTCCCCAACCAGGGATCCAACCCAGGCCTCCCAAAATTATTGAATTGTGGTTCTCAAGGTCAAAGAGACATTGCGGCCAGACTCTTAACATTTTTAAATACCCAAAATTCTAAGTTGGCTCTTGCTTTTGTTCCTCCTAAGCCTTTTGAGTCAGTTCAACAGTATGTCAATGGAACCCCAGCTGTAGGTTCCAAGTATAGTGCCTGGAATTAATTAGTCAGTCAATTAATTAATGCAAATAATTTCCCCCGCAGGAGTTGTAAAAGGGTTTAAGCAGACTTTTGCCTAGAGGCAAGTTGCTGCCGGAAGGTGTGTGGGGGGCCCTCTCTCCAGGGTTCTTCCCCTCAGGGCCCCAGTCCTTCCACCACAGCAGGGGAGCAGAAGCCTTCACCCTGGACTCTGTCAGAGTGAGTGTCCAGCCTGGATCTGGTTTCTGCAAACCTTAGCCTGTCCCGTGGGGTGCACAGGACATAGCGCCTTGGGAAGGGCATGAGATTTTGGAAATCGTGCTGTGAGTGTGTGGAGGACTGGGGGAGGGAGGTTGGAATTAATGCCGCCCTTTGGTGGCCCCTCATAATTGCCACTCCAGTATTCTTGCCTGGAGAATCCCAGGGATGGCGGAGCCTGGTGGGCTGCCGTCTATGGGGTCGCACAGAGTCGGACACGACTGAAGCGACTTAGCAGCAGCAGTATAACTGCCAGAACTTGAAAGCAACCAAGATGTTCTTTGGCAGATAAATGGATAAACAAACCAGTACATCCAGATGATGGAATATTATTCAGCAATAAAAAGAAATGAGCTATCAAACTATGAAAAAGGTATGGAGGAAAGTGAAAGAAGTCAATCTGAAAAGGGTACATACTATATGATTCCAACTCTATGACATTCTGGAAAAGGCAAAACTATGTAGATAGTAGTAAAAGAACCAATGGTTGTCAGAGATTGGGACTGTGAAGGAGTGAATAGGTGGAGCACAGAAAAATTTTAGGGCAGTGAAACTACTTTGTATGATATTAAGTGGTGGATACATGTCATTACATGTTAAAACCCATGGAATGTACAACACCAAATGAATCCTAACGTAAACTATGGGGGATAATGATGTGTCACTGTTATAAATGTAACAAATGTACCACTCTGGTGGGGATGTTGGTGATGGGGAGGCTTTACACGTTGTTGGGGCAGGGGGCATATGGGAAATCTCTGTACTTTCCTCTTAATTTTGTTATGAATCTAAAACTGCTCTAAAAAATCAAATCTGTTAAAAAAAATGAAAAGCAAACAACAAACTGAGACATATATATGACAAGGGTTAATATCCTTAGTATGAAAAAAGGTATGTAAACATTTTTAAAATGAGTGCCCAACAGGAAAAAAAAAATGGCAAAAGGACATGAAAAAACAATCACTAGAGAATAAATACAAATAACCAATAACATTTTCATATTCAGAGTAATGGAATAAATGCAAATGGAAACAAGATACAATTTAGGGGAAGGCCTATGAATTTGGCAATAATTAAAAGGTTATAAAACATAGTGTAGGTAAGAATTTGGGGAAGTACTCTTGCATGGCTGGGGGCACTGTATGCCAGCCAAATTTCTCTCAAGGGCAATTTGGAAATCGAATGCAAAAGCCTTACAAATGTTTATGTATTTTGACCCTTTACTTTCATTTCCAGGTATCATCCTAAGAAAACAGCCATAGTTACCTACAAAAAACACTTAATGTGAATAGACACAAAAAAGCTTCTGAGAAAAGTCCAATGCTCATTCAGAAGAAAAGCTGTTAGCAAACTAGTAATTGAAGGGCATCTCCTCAAACTGATAGAGGGCACCTGCAGACAGTCTACAGTTCATTCCATACTCAATGGTAGGAGACCGAATTTTTCCCCCTATGATTGGGAGGCTCTGTGCTCTGTAAGAGACAGGAAAAGAAACTGAAACTCATAAATATTGGAAAAGAAGTAAAACTCCCTGTTTGCAGATGATATAATCGTTTACATGAAAAAAATCCCATGGAATTTACAAAACAACTCTTAGAACTAATCAGTGAATTTAACAGAGTTAAAAAAATAAAAGGTTATTGTACAAAAATTAATTGTATTATTAAAGACTAGTAACACATAATTAGAAAATGTAATAAATAAAAAATTCCACTTACAGTAGCAAAAAGCCCATATAAAATATTTAGAATAAGGGCAACAAATGACATTTAAGACCTTTACACTGAAAAACACAAAACCTTGCTGAGAGAAATTAAAGGAAAACTAAATAACTGAAGAGATATACCATGTCCATAGATTGAAATGGTCGCATTGTTAAGACGGTAATCTTGCCAAATAGATCTACAGATTCAACACAATTCCAATCAAAATTCCAGAATAATTTTCTGGGTAGAAATCGGCAAGCTGACTCTAAAATTCATGTGGAAATACAAAAGTCCTAGAATAAGCAAAACAACTATAAAAAGAGGAGAAAGTTGGGTCAGGGTAGTTTGGTATTGGTTAAAGAGCGAATTTTTTAATTAATGGGAAAAAATAGAGAGCCCAGAAATAGGCAAATATAATTGACAAAATAATTATAGACAAAGATGCAAAAACAATTCAATGGAGAAAAGAATGGTTTTTCGACTAATGTTGTTAGATCAACTGGATATCTGAATATATGAAAAAATTAACATCAACACTTTCTTCATGTTATAAACAAAAATTAACTCAAAATAGATCATAGACCTAGATATAATACTTAAGACTGTAAAACTTCTAGAAGAATCCATAAAAGAACACTTTTGTGACCTTAGAATAGGCTAAGTTTTCTTAAAAAACAAAGCACAAAACATAAAATAAATTATAGATTAGATAACTGAAAGCTCTTTTCTTCAAAATACATCATTAAAGAAAACAAAAATGCATCCCACAGCCTGGGAGAAAATATTCATGACACACATATCCAATAAAAGACTTGTATTCAGAATATGTATGAGGAACTCTTAAAATTCAGTAGTGTTGTTAGATAAATTTCGTAGATGTGATACCAAAAGCATGATCTATAAAAGAAAAAAGTGAAAATCGGACTTCATTAAAATGAAAAACTTCTGCTCTTTGAAAGACACTGTTAAAAAAACAGTCAAGCCAGAGACTGGGAAAAGATATTTGTAAGATATATAACTGATGAAGGATTTATATTCAGAATATATCAAGATCCTTCAAAGCCCAGTAAAAAGAAAACAAACAACACAAGTTTAAAATTGCCAAAAGATTTGAAAAGACACTTCGCCAAATAAAGTGGCTAATAAGCATAAGACATTATTGATCACAAGAGAAATGGAAATGGAAACCACAATGTGTTCACATATGTCAAAACTCAGCAAATTGTGCACTTTAAATATATGCAGCTATTGTAACTCATTATGCTTCAATAAAGTTGTAAAAAATGCCAGTACTCAATGTGATTACCAGATTTCTAACAATAAGGAATATTTTATTTTTTTAAGCTTTTAAAAATATTTTATTTATTTATTTATGGGGGTTTTTATTTGCAGCATGCGAACTCTCAGTTGTGGCATCTGGGATCTAGTTCCTTAACTGGCCCCCTGCATTGGGAGTGTGGAGTCTTAGCCCTTGGACCACCAGGGAAGTCCCAGGGATATTTTAATATATTGTGGCACATGCATATGATACAATGCCATTAAGCTAGTATGAAACATTTTATTAAAGTATTTAATGATGAAAGAAAATGCTATTATGTTGAATCAAGAAAGTAGGGTGAAAATTATATGAAATATGATACAACATAGTTTTGTATATAATGTATATTTATAAATGTTTTATATCTACATAAATAGATAAATAGAAAACCACACCAAAATGACAATAAAAATCATCTCTAGGTGGCATTATAGTTTGTTTTCATCTTGTTCTTTACCTTACATATTTTCTAAAAAGAATAATGTAGCATCTCGATACTCAGAAATAATAAGTTGATCTTCCATCTTTTTTTAAACAAGAAGTCCACAGGAGCCTTTATATTGTAAAACCAATAAGGATAATTTTGAAAAGAAAAAAGGAAAAAGTGAGGTATCAATAACCAATCATTATCTTGGTTACCATTTATTTGAGGTTTCCTACGTGCCAGGAGTTCTGCTGATTGCTTTAAAGATTTTCTCGTACTAACGCTATGAAGGAGATATTATTAACCCCATTTTGCAGCTAAGAAGACTGAGACCAGGAACATCATCCTCAAATTTCACAGGTGGTAAATGGTAGAGCAGGGATGGACCAGGCATGACTCATCCAAAGCTCAAATTCCTGAGTCCTATGGTGTAACTTCCAGAGACAAAGGCAATGACTTAAAAAGAATATAAAGGAAGATACAGAGGAAAACACAGCTCTTAAAGAATGCCCCTGAAAACATACCTACTGCTCCCCGTTGCCCCATGCTCTTAGATCTGAAACCGTCAGCAATCAGGTTTTGTCCACCAGTAAAGCCCCAGTCCTCAGCCTGGTGCAAGGTAATATCAGCTCATTTTTGCCCACACCTCCTTGTATCAATGCATCACACTGTATGGCTTCAAGCAACAGAAGTTTCTCTCTCGCAGTTCTGGAGACCAGAAGTCCAAAATCAAGGTGTCAGTAGGGCCAAGCTCCCTGTGAAGGTCTTGGGGATGATCCTTCCCTGCCTCTTCCAGCTTTTGGTGGAGTCTTTGGCTTTCATTGGCATGTGACACATCACTCCAGTCTCTACCTCTGTCTTCACATGGCCTTCTTCCCTCTGGGTGTGGATCTCTGTGTCTCTGTTTTATTTTCTTATAAGGGCACCAGTCATTGGATTAGGGCTCACTCTAATCCAGAATGATCTCATCATAACTAATTACATTTGCAAAGATGTTCTTTATAAATAAGCCGAGTTTTGAGGTTCCAGGTGGATATGGATATAGGAGAATATTATTCAGTCAAGTTATACCCCTTTACATGTTCCCATATATCTCAGGCAAACTGGACAACTCACATCCTTTCTACCTTATAAGGCCCTATCTCCATGCAGTTGCCTCCTTGGGTTCCTCCCTCTGGGTTACCTGCTCTCTAGCCTCTAATCCTGTTCTCTTCATTCTCCAAGACCCAGTTTCTCTGTTTTCCCTTGACTTTAGGGAAGGTGCTAAGGAGAGTATCTGATGTGTCACAGGTACCCAAAATATGCTGATTTTCCTTTATTTCTTGCAAAATCCTTAGAAATGTATCATTCTCTTTGGTGTATTTTGCTTTGGACTTTGCATTGTCAGTTCCTAATGCCCATACCAGACAGACATCACAAAAACATAGTATTCTAAGCCCTAATGAATATCCCTCATGATGGAGACACAAAATTCTCAACAAAATACTAGCAAACCAAAGTCAACAACATCTAAAAAGGATTATACACCATGACCAAGTGCGATTTATGCCAGGAATGCAAGGGTGGTTTAACATATGAAGATCAAGTCATGTAATACACCAGATTAATAAAGAACAAAAACCACACAACCATCTCAATAGCAGCAGAAAAAACATTTGACAAAAATCCAACTCCTTTTCATGATGAAAACACTTACCAAACTAAAAATAGACAGGAACTTCCTCAATCTTAATAAGGGCATCTATAAAAACCCACAGCTAACATCATACTCTATGGTGAAAGACTGAAAGCTTTACCCCTTAGATCAGGAACAAGACAAGGATGTCTGCTCTCACCCCTTCTATTCTACTGAAGGTTCTATTCAGGGCAATTAGACAAGGAAAAGCAAGCAAGCAAAAAGCCATCCAGACTGAAGGAAAGAAGTAAAATTATCTCTATTTGCGGATGATAGATTTTGCATCTAGAATATCCTTAGGAGTTCATATCCACATACACAAAAACACCTGTTAGAACTGATACATGAATTCAGCAAAGTTGAAGGATACAGGATCAATATACAAAAACTAATTGCATTTCTATACACTAGCAATGAACAATCCAAAAACCAAATTAGAAAACAATTCCATTTACCACACACACACACACACACACACACACACACGAAGTAAAAGACTTGCACAGCAACTACAAAAGCATTGTTGAGGTAAATTTAAAAAGACCTAAACAAATGGACACCACACTTATGGTAGAAAGTGAAGAAGAACTAAAGAGCCTCTTGATGAAGGTGAGAGAGGAGAGTGAAAAAGTTGGCTTAAAACTCAACATTCAAAAAACTAAGATCATGGCATCTGGTCCCATCACTTCACGGCAAATAGAAGGGGAAACAATGGAAACAGTGACAGACTTTATTTTCTTGGGCTCCAAAATCACTGTGGATGGTGACTGCAGTCATGAAATTAAAAGACGCTTGCTCCTTGGAAGAGAAGCTATGATCAACCTAGACAGGATATTAAAAAGCAAACACATTACTTTGCCAACAAAAGTTCATCTAGTCAAAGCTATGGTTTTTCCAGTAGTCATGTATGGATGTGAGAGTTGGACTATAGAGAAAGCTCAGTGCTGAAGAATTGATGCTTTTGAACTATGGTATTGGAGAAGACTCTTGAGAGTCCCTTGGACTGCAAGGAGATCCAATCAGTCAATCCTAAAGGAAATCAGTCCTAAATATTCATTGGAAGGACTGATACTGAAGCTGAAGCTCCAATACTCTGGCCACCTCATGCAAAGAACTGACTCATTGGAAAAGACCCTGATTGTGAGAAAGATTGAAGGCAAAAGGAGAAGGGGACGAGGATGAGATGGTTGGATGGCATCACCAACTCGATTGGGCATGAGTTTGAGTAAGCTCCAGGAGTTGGTGATGGACAGGGAGGCCTGGCGTGCTGCAGTCCATGGGGTCGCAAAGAGTCAGAAACAACTGAGCGACTGAACTGAACTGAAACAAATGGAAAGGCATCCCGTGTTTACGAATTGGAAGACTTCATGTTGTTAAGATGGCAGTATTCCTCAAATTAATTCACAGATTCAACACAATCCCCAACAAAATCCTACTTGCCTTTTTCGGAGTTATTGACAAGGTGGTCTAAACATAATACGGAAATGCAAGGGGACCCAGAACAGCCAAAACAATATTGTAAAAGAAGAACAAAGTTGGAAGACTCACACTTCCCAATTTCAAAACTCACTATAAAGAGGTACTGCCATAACGACAAAACTTATTGATCAATAGAATAGAACTGATGGTCCAGAAATAAACCCATACATTGATGGTCAATTAGTGTTCAACAAGGTTGCCAAAACAACTCAATGGGAGAAAGAATAGTCTCCAACAACTGGTGCTGGGACAACTGGAAATCTAAGGATTTCCATGGAAATGCAAAGGATTGAATTTGGACCCGTATCTCATACCATTACAAAAAATTAACTCAGAATGGATCAAAGATTTAAATGGAAGAGCTAAAACTATAAAACTCTTAGAAAAAGCATAGGCATAAATCTTCATGACCTTGGATTAGGCAGTGGTTTATTCAATGACATCAAAAGCACAAGCAATCCAAGAAAAAAAAGAGATAAATTGGACTTTGTCAAAATTAATAACTTTTGAGCTTCAAAGGAAACTATCAAGAAAGTGAAAAGACAACCCATAGAATGGGAGAAAACATTTGAAATCACGTATGTGATAAAGGACTATATTTAAAAAAAGAAAAGTTTAGAATATAACACCAAAAAGACAACTGACCCAACTAAACAATGGATCCACCTGAATAGATGTCTCTCCAATGAAAATATTCAAATGACCAATAAGCACATAAAAAGATGCCTAATGTCATTAGCCATGAGGGAAATGCAAGTCAAAACTACAGTGAAATATTGTACCATTTCACATACTAGGATGCCTATAATAAAAACCAAAGATGGAAAATACAAGTGTCAGTGAGGATATGGAGAAATTAGAACCCTTATACATTGCTGATGGGAATAAAAATTAGTCCAACTACTGTGGAAAATAGTTTGGAAGTTTCTCAAAAGTTAAATATAGATTTACCATATATGATCCAGCAGTTCTACTCCTAAAAAATTAAAAATATATATCCACACAAAAACTTGTATACGAATTAATGTGTACAGCAGCATTATTCATCATAGCCCCAAAGGGGATATGACACAAATGTCCATCAACTGAAAAATGGATAAACATAATGCCATATATCCATACAATGAAATATCAGTGAGGCATAAAGTTAGTGAAATACTGATACGTGCTACAACATAGAGGAACCTTGAAAACATACTAAGTGAGAGAAACAAGTCACACAAGGCCACACACCTAGGCTTCCCTGATAGCTCAGCTGGTAAGGAATCTGCCTGCAACGTGGGAGACCTGGGTTCCATTCTTGGGTTGGGAAGATCCCCTGGAGAAGGGAAAGGCTACTCACCCCAGTATTCTGGCCTGGAGAATTCCATGAACTGTATAGTCCATGGGGTTGCAAAGAGTCGGATGCGACTTTCACTTTCACTTTTCATATGAAATATCCAGAGCAGATAAACCCATAGAAAGAAGGCAGATTAGTGGTTGCTATAGGCCAAGGGGAGGGAGGAGTGATTTTTAACTGTGATGGATTCGGGGTTTCTGTTTTGGAGTGATGAAAATATTCTGGAATTAGATTGTGGGGATGGTTGTACAACTTTGTGAATGAACTAAATGCCATTGCTTTGTATAGTTTTAAAGGGTGAATTTTGGAACTTTACCCTGGTGGCCCACTGGTAAAGACTTCGTGCTTCCACTACAGGGGGCGCGGGTTCGATCCCTGATCAGGGAACTAAGATCCCCCATGCCGAGTGGCATGGCCAAAAAGTAAAAAAATCTCTGTGTTTCAATTCATGCAAAATGTACTACAATAAAATATTTTTTAAAAATAAATAAAGGGTGAGTTTTACTTTACGTGAATGATATCTCAATAAAAAGAAGTCCCTGTGTCCCCCCTTTCCCCTGTCTGACTCAGCCTGAACATCTCCTGGCAAAGGCACAAAGCATGACCTCAGCCAATATTTGTTTATTCAACACAAAGTTCTCAGTGCCTCCCTATTCTGGGGACAGCTGAATGCTGCCAGACGTTTGGACCTTCATTCTTGTGGAGAACGAGGGGCAGACATGTCAGGGAGTGACTGTGTCATGGGGACGTGGGCATAGAGGCAGGAGGCTGAGGGGCTGGGGACAGACGCTCTTGAGGGTGGTCTTGGGGAGCCTGGGTGAGGCCTGAGGTGGGGAGAAAAGCCACTAAAGCAGAGTGCAGAGAGCATTAATAGGTCAAGTAAGCCACGCACGCTGGAAAAAGGCACCCATCACTATGGGGAAAATGGCACCATCCTGGGAAGAGAAATTCATTTTGCTCTTACATTGTTGAGTTTAACTTTCCTCCTAGTGAAGGAATGGAAATGATCTCATATTATAAATAATTTTACATTAAAAATATACTCCTTGCTTTTTTATTACTTAATATTGTAAGGAATAAATAAATTCATTTTTGTGGTTAAAAATTCAAAAAATACTAAAGCGTGCAAAATCAGCAGTGGAAACACGCCTCCCAACACCTCCCCACCCTGTCCAGTGTGCCCTCCAAGAAGCTGTCTTTGTTGGCAGCTTGGGGACTCTTACCCTGCTTCACGTGTTCGTGTATTTAAAAAGTAAAGAGCCTGCCTACAATGCGGGAGACCTGGGTTCGATCCCTGGGCTGGGAAGATCCCCTGGAAAAGGAAATGGCAACCCACTCCCGTACTCTTGCCTGGAAAATCCCATGGACGGAGGGGCCTGGTAGGCTACAGTCCATGGGGTCGCAAAGAATTGGACATGACTGAGCGACTTCACTTTCTTTCACTTTCATTACAGTCAATCGGTCGCTCTTCTCTACAACACTTGACTTCATTCAAGGAGGACATGAAGAAGCTGGTCCCCTGCCCGACGGAGGATGGGGATCTCATAGGAAAGCTAAGCTGAGGATCATGAGCACATGGATGATAACGCCATATGGACCAGGTGCTGCTGTCAGAGAGTCACAAAGCACTGGAGGTGTCAGAGGAAGGCATCACCCAGTGTGGCCCCTGGAAAGGCTCAGTCCCGGCACAGTGGCATGGGGGTTGGTCCTGAGTGTCTCTGGGTAGCAGCGAGAGCCTGGGCACAAGCGGAAGGAATAATAAGGAAGCCAGAAGGGCTGGCTGGAGTCATTCTAAGAAGGGCCCTGGCATTGATATTTTAGAAATCCATGGACAGAGGAGCCTGGCAGGCTACAGTCCATGGGGGTCACAAAGAGTCGGACATGACTGAGTGACCAACACTTTTCTTTTTCCATTGACATTTTAACCAGGTCATCCCAAAGAATTGAAAGCAGAGACTCAAACAGATATTTGTAAACCAGTGTTCATAGCAGCATTATTCATAATACCCATGTCTCTAAATTATATGAAAAAAAAAGTGTCCATCAACAGATGAATGGACACACAAAATGGGGTCAGCACATACAATGGAATATTAGTCCATCTTAAAAAGGAACAAAAGCCTGACACAGGCTACAGTATGAATGAACCATGAAGACTTTATGCTCAGTGAGGTAAGCCAGCCACAAAAGGACACACACTGTAGGATTTCACTTAAATGAGGTGCCTGGAAGAGTCACATTCATTGCGACAGAGAGCAGATTAAGGTTATTAGAGGCTGGAGGAGAGAGAGAATGCGGAGTTAAGAGTTTAATGAATAGAGCTTCAGTTTTACAAGACGAAAGAGTTCTAAAGATGGGTGATGGCACAAAAGTGTGAATGTACTTCATATTACAAACTGTACACTTAAAAATGGTTGAGATGGGGGGAAGTTGCTATATAACATGGGGAGTCCAGCCTGACACTCTGTGATGACCTAGAGGAGTGGGATGAGGGAGGGGAGGGAGGCTCAAGAGGGCAGATATATGTGTATATATATATATATATATAAAATTATGACTGATTCACATTGTTGTGTGGTAGAAACCAGTACAACATCATAAAGCAATTTTCCAACAATTAAAAAAATTTTTAAAACTCCAAAACTGATTTTGATAGTAAATTGTGTTTTATCCCAGTAATAATATTAAAAAAAAAAAAAAAACCCATTGGGTTTCTGATTTAGAAGTTCTCAGTTTCCCCCACTCCAAATGATATTTTCTTATCTTTCCTTCACCTTCCTGGCTCACGTCAGGCAGGATGCCCATGCTGGATCAGCTGCAGGACTGGCCAGCCCCTGACCCATGCCAAGGCCATGCAGACCAACAGGTGGGAAGGAAGGGAACCTTGCCACGGAGCTGCGTTATTGAGGAGAATGAAGAGTTTGTGGAATAAGTTTAAGAACATCAATAGAGTGGGTAGAAGGCTGGCCACTTTGCTTCCAGAGTGACTGTGCATGACGTCTCCCTGTGAAATTCCTATCCTATTTCCATCTCTGACCTGGTTGGTGGGGGTGACCCCTGTACTGTACCCGGGGCAACCTCCCTCCCCGTATCCACTGCCTCTTCATTAAAGTGACCCCTGGGAGAAGCTGGGCTGTTCCACTGCCTCACGACATGATGTGCTCTGTCCTCGGGGACCCTGAGAGAAGGCAAAGCCCACAAGGACCCAATGGGAGTTCCCTGATGCCCTAGTGGTTAGGATTCCAGGTTTTCACTGCTGTGGACCTGGTTCAATCCCTGATCAGGGAACTGACATCCCACAAGCTGAACAGAGCAGCCAAAAATACATAAATATTTAAAAAAGAAACCAATATTGGTTTTTAAAAAACAAAAAGACCCAGAAAGGCCCCTTTGTCTGGGCAGCGTTCCCTCCCCACCGACAGGGCTTCGGGTTTCAGGGAAGCAAGTTTTTTGTTTTTTTGTCTTCCTACTTGGTAAAGTTGAAGTCCAGAAATCCGCCTGAGGGGTTCGAGGAAGAGCAAACAAGCTGATCTTGTGTAACCCACCCGGTGGGAGCGCCGGCCAGCTGGCATAGCTGTGGCACTCACCCTGCACAGTCACACACTTGGCCCCACTAGCAGCGAAGTTTACTCAGAACTCTCGTGTCCTGTGGCACCTACTTAAAGGGCTGCCAGGTGTTCTTCAAGCCCTTGTGAAGACTCGATTGTCAGACAAGATTGCTTAAAAGAAGGAAACTTGGGCAACCAGGATGTTCTGGGAGCCCCAGCCTCCTGATTTTAAAGTCTGAGTAACATAGGAGGGGGCATTCAGAGAGCTGTGGCCACAACAGGTCCACTGTGACTGGGGAAGACAAAGCTCACTTTTACCCTAGTCTGCCACCAACTCCGTCTGCCTGTCACCAGCTTCAGGCCCTCAACCACCCAAACCTGCCACTGGTAGCTGAGAAGTTTTGTCCCTAGAGCCCTCAGCACAGATGCAGTTTCTGATGAAGCCTGCCTCTGCCCATACACGGGGAGGTGAGTACCACTCTGGACCGTGGCGAGAGAGGGGCTGTTTCAAAGCTACTTTGGATTGGACGGGGCTCTGCTGACCTGGCTAAGCCTCTGGGTCTCAGGGCAACAGCGGCCTCAGGGGCAGCTCACTTGGTCACAAGGACTGATGTCCTGTGCCCCCACAGCCTCTGCCCATTCCTAGGCCAGGCAGCCAGACAGAGCATGGGGGACATAATGCAGGCTGGTCCATGATGCCAGCTTCACTACACTGGGTGTTTCTGAGTTCTGCTTTGTTTCCGAAAAGCTAACTAGTCTACATACAGGTCAATCTGTGACCTTGACCTTACTAGCCGTACCTTGCCCAGGCAAAGCCTAGAGGACAGGATAAAGTAAGAACCAACACATACAGAGTAGTTTAGGCCCTAAAGATCGATATAGCATCCCCACTACATCGCTACTAGCATGCCCACTTTTCAGATGTGACAGCTGACACCCAGAGAGGCCCAGTCATTGCTCAAGGCCATGCTGTGCCCTGACCACTATACTAAATTGTCTCTTGTGCAGCAGTAGAAAGCATCTCTCTCTTTTTAAAAAATATTTCTTTTTATTTACTTATTTGGCTGTGCGGGTCTTAGTTGCGACATGTGAGATCTAACTCCCTGACCAGGGATCAAACCTGGGCCCCCTACATTGGGAGCACAGAGGCTTAGCCACTGAACCACCAGGGAAGTCCCCGGAAAGCATCTCTTTATCCTCTATCACGTACCAATCACACGGCATTTACTCACATAGGGCTTCCGAATGTTGCTTGACTGACAAGCAGCCAACTAAAAATACAGGAAGGAGAGCTCTAAAGAGAACGAAGATACTGGAGGATGTGTGATGGCAGTATGCACACACATGTGTGTTTAAGTACTGAAACATGAATGGCCGCATCAGGCATGTTTGGGGTGTGGCTACATCCTTCCTGCCAAAGACAAACTGGATGGGAAATCCTCTCTTTGCTCAGCGTCGAGCCTGGAAGACCTGGGACCAATTCTGGCTTGGTTCCTCAGCCAGCCTATGTAGTCTTGGGCCAGCTGTCTCCTCTACTGGGCCCTGGCCTTCTCAGCCATAAAATGGGGAGATGGGAGAGGAAAGCGCTGGGACAGGGCCGAGGGACCGAGACACAGTGAGTGGACACTGCTGTTCTGTCTGCTTGTTAGGTGCAGCCTGCCGTTCTGCCAGTGGTGTGTGGCTGTTGGGAGGTCAGTACCGGGCAGGATGTCCTTTGCATTCCAACACCCCAGCCAGCCCAGTCACCTTGCAAATTCAGATTTCAGAGTGCTGGCTGTTCCTAACTCCAGTGCCATACCCGAGTCCTTGGCTTTTGCACTCATGTCCCCTCCCCTGCAGGCTTCCCAGGTGGTGCTAGTGGTAAAGAATCTGCCTGCCAAGCAGGAGACATGGGTTCGATCCCTGGGTCAGGAAGATCCCCTGGAGTAGGAAATAGAAACCCACTCCAGTCTTCTTGCCTGGAAAATCTCATGGACAGAGGAGCCTGATGGGCTACACTCCATGGGGTCACAAAGAGTCGGACACAACTGAGCGAACACACACACACACAAACACATACACGCCCTCCTCCCCCGCACCCTTATGTCCCCTGCACCTCTCTGCTCCTCATTCTCTGGGGTCTGGCAGAGCCCTCCGTGAGTGCCGACTTCAGGGAGAGATTTTCTTATCTGTGTTCCCTGTACCCTGATTCTGGGAGCCTCACTAGGACTCTTAACCAGGAGGAGGGACGGTGGGTGTGGGGCAGCTGCCCTCCACCATTGACAGGGAACCCACCTTCCCTGACCCCTCATCCACCTGGCCCTGAGCCCTTTCCCAGCCTCTGAGCCACTCCTGACGTGTCATGCCCTCCAGCAGGGATGCTGTCTTAACTGTCTTTGTAATCTTCACCCCACAAGGGCCTGGCACGGAGGAGGCTGCAGATGGATGACAAAGGAAGTCTCACTTTCTGCACCTTAATTCCTCACTCTATAAAATGGAGGTGACAGTGGCTGGATTCTGATCTCTGAGACCCTATTAGGCTCTCAAATTCTGGCAGTTTCTAAGCTGACTGTTGCAAGCAAAACTGTAGGCACGTCTGCTGTAATTAACATCACACACACGTGCACACAAACACACGAGCACACACACACAGTGGCGGCTGAATCTACCCTCTGGGATGGACTCTGCCTGGTTTCCACTGACCCCGGACACTGTGGGGCTCTGCTCTGGGGTTTGCTGGCAGATCCCTCCCGCCACCCACTGTGTACCCAGAGACAGTCAATCAATGTCGCTTCTGGAACAGCCAGCCAGAGCACTAAACGTTAGTGATTGTGGCAACTTCCCTTCCCAATCTTTTAGGAGACCTTGTTGCTGACGATCACCACGGGAACTCAGTTCTGCTGGGCTCAAGGGGTCATCTCTGACATAAGTGGAAATGGGAAGTTATCAGAATAGAAGCCCTGGATCCCGCTATTCCAGCCCCCAAGACCTGCCCTGGCTGAGCTTGGGGTGTCATCAGCCACACTTGAGACCAACATAGCCTTCCCATCCCTCTCGAGGGGCTCAAGTGCCACAGGAAGGACAGGCCGGCCCGACTTCAATCACAGTTCTTGGTGCAGAGAGCTCAGCTCTGCTGGGAGCTGGGAGGGCAGTGGTTGAGCTCAGGCCATTAACTCTGACGGGCGGCTCCAATGCTGCACAGGGCTAATTATGAAAGGTGTAAATCATGGGGAGGAGGAGAGCAGGCACGTTATTCAGGTTTATTACCAACACAGTTTAGGAAAAGATAACCAGGCTAGGCCTCTCTTCTCCTTTGGCCAGCCAGGGGGAGCGGTGCTGGCAGGTAGGAGGGGAGAACCCACTGGTCCTCTGGGTGCTGTTTTTCTTCTAAATTTTTTTTTCTGAGTCAAATAGCATGATATCATCAGATTTCTAAGTAAAACTAAGAAAAATTTCACTCAGCCAAGCCAACTGCTTTCATGAGTTTCTGAGCATCCATGTGTCATATGCATCTATGATGGTTACACAGGTAGACTCAGGATGAACACGGGATTCTGTGTGGGGCTTTTCCCACTTAACGTTATTATACAGTATCATTCATTACGGGCTGGAGACTCTGATGGCAGGAATCATTTGTTTTTCTTTTTCCCTTAAGGCATTTTGCAAATATGCTTGGAGGCTAAGGGATGCTGGGTACCTCTAATAAATAAAGCAAAATAATTAATAGCCCAAGCAGCCTAGAGACCATTCCTAGCTGCTCCCGAACCAGGCTTCTGAGAACCAATTGTTCTGTTTCATTCCCAATTGACTTCATCCTGGAGATAGACTTCACTGAGAAGACAAGAGCAGGGACGGCTTTCTGAACACAAAAAGGACGAAACAGAGTCACACGTCTCCCCCAGATTTTACAGGAACTTCACACGGGTAAGAAAGGAAGGTATTTCTAAACCAAAGTGCTCTTATTAGCCACATACACTCAACCCATTGATGGCTGCTCTTGGGAAGTTTTGTAGGACCGAGAAAACTATGAGTGACACAAGTTCCGGTGAGACCTAGATCCTGATCAAGGCAAGGCCCACAGCGGCCTTCCAGACAACACCCTGAGCTGCAGAGACAGGCAGAGAACACACACTCACAGGCCGGGTCATCCTCACTGTCAGGCCCAGCCCAGTCCACGAGGCCCGTCACGTGACCCTTTCAAAATGAAACTATGACACCAGCCCAAACCAACAAAGTGAGGCTAGAGGAAGATGCGGGGGAGCGGGGAGGACAGGAGAGGAAACATCTCCTGTCACAAACACCTGGGTGTGAGACATGTTCCTGTGTCGTTTCTATGGGACCAACATTCCATTGTAATCTAAGTGCTGGCTGCGGGTAGAAAGAACCTCGAAGGTCAGGTAATTCAGTGCCATAAAAAGGCACCTTGAAAAAAAAAAGCCACCTTGCAAATTGGTGCAGTCTTTATGGAAAACAGTACAGAGGTTCCATTGATATTTGACAGAAAACAACAAAATCCTGTAAAGCAATTATCCTTCAATTAAAAAAAAATTAAAAACTAAAAATAGAAGTGTCATATGATCCAACAACTCTACTCCTGGGTATATACCCAGAAACAGAAACAAAAATATACATTCATCTCAACATTCATAGCAACACTATTTATAATAGCCAATACAGGAAGCAATCCAACTGCCCATCAACAGACAACTAGATTAAAAAGATGCGAGATACACACACACACACACACACACACACACACACACACACAGTGGAATATTACTCAGCTATAAAAAATGAAATTCTATCATTTGCAGTGATGTGGATGGATTCAGAGAATATTATGTTAGGTGAAATAAATCAGAGAAAGACAAGTACTACAAGTTATTACTAATATGTAGAATCTAAAAAGTAATACAAAGGAGTGCATATGCAAAACAGAAATAGACTCACAGGTATAGAAAACAGACTTGTGTTTACCAAAGAGGAAAGGGAAGTGGGAAGGGACAAATAGGGGTACGGAATTAACAGATGCAAACTACTATATATAAAATACATAAGCAACAAGGGTATACTGTACAGCACAGGGAATTATTTCCATTGTCTTGTAATAACCTATAAAGGAGTATAATCTGCAAAATACTGAACTACTACGCTATATATGTGAAACTAACACAATATGGTAAATCGATTATACTTGAATTAATTTTTTTTTTTAATTTTAAAAAGGCATCACATTAATCTTGCATGGTTTTCCTGCAAAAACTCCCGAAACTGGCCATCACCCCCCAAAAGTCACCTACCATCTATTGGGCCCGAGTCACACAGGAAAGGGACTGTATGGTTTTCCTCCAAAAACCCAGCCCAGCCTGCAGAACAACTAGAGGTGGAGGCCAGAGACTCAGTAACAAGAAGCAGACTCTTGGGGGCTTGCGGTTCGTTGACCAGGGACCTTGCAAGGGGGCTCTGCTGGCCAGAGCCTAGGGCTTATGAAGCCTAGGTCCCTGTGAGTCTGTATGCATCTATCATGGTTAAATACAGAAGCTTTGTCTGACCCCACCTTGGGCACCCGCTCCACCTGGACCCTCTGGGTCATGTATCCCTGCACCCCCAAAAGTGGCTCACAGTGTGGGTTCTGGGGGCGGCAGCCATGTGGTAGGTCGGGACCCCTGCAGTCCCTTGGCAGGACCCCAGGTCTGCAGAACAAAGCCATCACCGCTCAGGCTGGTGGTTCCCAATTTTTTCGGTGACGTTCCCCTAGGCAATTTAAAAATGGAATGAATACTAATAATAATTTGACTAAATTTAGGTGTTCCCCTTAGGCATCTGATTAAATTTCATGAACTCTTTTTCAAGCTTTCAGCCCAAGTTCGCCTTCTCTCTCAGCTTCAGGCAAGGACTGCTTGGCCATCACATGAATCAGTGGACTGTACCTGTTGGACTGGACTGTCTTTCCAGAAAGAGGCTTCCAGGGGAAAGGGCAATGGGGAGTTGGAGTGCTGCGGCATGAGTCAGGGTAAGTTAGGTTTCTTCAGAGAAAGAGCTTGAGGTCATAGAAGCACCTCAAAGATCAGGAAGCCAGTGGGTTCATTTTCCTAAGGAAGACACTGAGGGACCAGCTGAGAAGCACAGCTGGTGGGAGGGAGTGAGGAGCTGGGAGCCAGAACCTTCTGGATTCTGAGCTCTGGGCTTTGCACCCTCCATGTGGCTCTTTCTCATTTTTCAGCCAGTCCCATGAACCATCCAGGAGCCCCAGAGGCAGAGACAGCCAGTCCTGACAGACTCTCCCCAACATGCCGTCTGGGACACTCAGACTGACACCGGCGCAGGGATAGCCCTGCTGTGCCTTCCTGCATCTGGCCCAGCACCCTCAATCTCTGCAGGATGGAAGGGCAGCCATGAGTGACTCGGGACTCCACACCAGGGCTGACTCGGAGGCGCTGGTATCAAGGGTAGGGGGTGATGACTGGGCCCCCCTGGGTGCTGAGGGGCCTTGGAGGAAATGTTGGTTGCCACTCTCTACCACTCCTGACCCCAAACCACTAATCATAATGACAATTAATTAAAAATCGCTTGCATTCTTGGGTGGAGTGCTGGCTACTCATCTACATTCACTGAAATACCATCCACACCGTGAACCCCACAAACCCGAATTCTGTTCAGAACACCACATCCCATGAGTGATGTCAAAACAGAACTGCTTTGCATCCTTTTCCTCCCTTCCTATGATACCCCTCACACATCATTCTTGTTTCTTTGACCCTTGGGCCTGGTTCCAGGTTGATGCAGAGCATCCTTTGGCAC
This sequence comes from Okapia johnstoni, assembly GCA_024291935.2. NCBI lineage: Eukaryota > Metazoa > Chordata > Mammalia > Artiodactyla > Giraffidae > Okapia > Okapia johnstoni. Next base: position 10,270,823 of record CM044306.1, read on the forward strand.
CAAGCCATTGCTTGCTTGGCTCAGGGCACTTAAGGCAAACCAGGGTTGGGATGCAGGCTGACAGAATTTTCCTAGAGCAAAATGGCTATTTACCAACAGGGGGAGGACGGGCTTAGGAAACTCTGCTTCTTGGGGTGAAACAGACATCTTCCAGTGGTCTGGCTCAGCTTGACCCCAAAGCTTGCTGTCAGCCTTGACTGCCAAGCAACTGTCCCTCCTTGGAGCTGGTTTACTGGGTACAAGGGACACTGGACATCATGAGGGGCAGATTCAAGAGAGGTGGTATATCTCCTGCCCCTTGGTCTCCATGTAATCCTCACATGGTGGAACTGGCGGGAGGCTTTGGGGACCCTCACATGGGGGCGTTCTCTCCTTGATGCACTTTTCCATAAAGTCAAAGACCCCAGGAGATAAATGGGCCAATTACACATACTTCACAAAAGAAGAAACAATGTGAATTAACATACAGAAATATATGCAAAATCCTCAATCACAAAAAAATGCAAATGAGCATGGTTTTTAGCACATGGATCAGCAATAATTTATTTCCAAAGGGGTGGAAGCCAATGTTGGGAGATGTACCATGAAGTCAGCTCCTCCTCCTACTCCAAGCAGGGTAAGCAGTCAAATCTCTACTCTCTCCATGAGCCCTTCTTTCATGGGAAGAGGAATGCACTTGATACAAATTCAGACACTCAGAGGCGTATAAAGCAAAACTGCAAAGTCTCTTGTTCCTTCACCAGCTTCAGCCCAGACTCAATCCCGCTCCTCCATGGTAACTCCAGGTAATAGTGGGGGTGTCCTATGTGCGCACACACACATATGCACATACATGCACATGTGTTAAAGCAGAAAGAGGAGCATGCTGTCAATACTGTTACAGCTGGATTTCTCTCAGTCACCCTACTCATGGCCTTTGTCTTGGCAGTACACTGGGTCAGTCACACTTTTTTGTAAGGGTTGCTTCAGGTTCTGTGTATTTATTTAAACACTTCCTATAGACAAAAACTTGGAATGGTTCCTGTTTTTATTATTTTGTAAAATAATATCACACCAAACTTCAGTGCAAATGTATGCATTAAACCTTTGTGCATGCACAAAATTACACATCGGACCTTTGTACACAAGTATATACAGGACCTCTCTGTGTATGTACACAAATATTTATACCTTTGTGCACATCTGTCAATTTTTCCACAACCAAGGCTCAAATCTTTAAAGCAACAACTGGCAACATGTCTCAAGAATTGAAAAGATTCCCCTCTTTGATTTTGTTTCTGGGAGCCCACTGGAGGAATAATCCTATTTGCACACTAGCACAGTGGAAGCCCAGTGAGGTTTCTCATAGGACAATTTTCCATAGAAAATTGGAAACAACTCAGTGTCCATGAAAGGTGGATGGACAAGTGAAAGGTTGTATATCTACACAATAGGATATTTAGTAGGCATTAAAAATGATCGCTTTTAAGAAGACATGGGAAAGGACTTCCTTGGTGGTCCGGTGGTTAAGAATCTGGCTGCCAATGCTGGGGATTCAGGTTGGATCCCTGGTTTGGGAACTAAGATCCCACATGCTGCAGGGCAACTAAGTCCATGTGCCATAGCTTCTGAGCCCACAAGGCCCTAGAGCCCATGCTCTGCAACAAGAGAAACCACCACAGCTAGAGAGCAGAGTTCACCAAAGTCAGAGAAAGCCCACGCAACAAAGACCCGGCACAGCCATAAATAAAAATTTTTTTAAAAAAAGAAGACATGGGAAGAATTTACAATAGGGCATGAGTTCAAAATACAAGACAGATCTCACACAATCCTGGTGGGGGTGAGTGTAACCTAAGCTTGCCCATCGTTGGTGTGAAACAACACTTGTATCTTGTGGAGTTGAGCTTACATATCCCAGAGGGGGTTTGCTCCATCCATGTACCAAAGACGGGCATGAGGATTGTCATAGGAAAAATCCCGAAAACACACCAAGTGGCAATTGCCAGGAACCTGGATAGACAAACTGCGGAGTAGTCACAGCTTGGGGTACCTCATCACACTTATAAGAAACGAACCGTGTGATCTTAGACACTGACCTGGGTCACAGAAGGTGGCAAAGGATGCTGACACTTTAATACTTCTCAAAGTCAGACTGAACCCAACACATATTGTTGGGAAAGGTATACAAATGTGGACCACCTGCCTTAAAAGAGGGGGGAAATGATGCCCACAGCATTCCAGAAAGTGATTCCCTTCTGGTGCCTGGATTCCAGGGGAGGGAGGAAGCCCAGTAGCTGAATCAATTCAGCCATATAGCTGTGCGACGGGTAATGTGGGTGCATTTTATTATTATGCTGCATCGTTTATATATTATATATTTTTTGCATGTATCAAATATAACAGAATTTATGAAGGAAAGGAATAGTTAGGGAGTTTGGGATCGACATGTACACACTGCTATATTTAAAATGGATGACCAGCAAGGTCCTACTGTATAGCAGAAGGAACTCTGCTCAGCGTTATGTGGCAGCCTGGATGGGAGGAGGGTTTGGGGGAGAACGGATACATGTATAAGTTTGGCTGAGTCCCTTTGCTGTCCACCGAAACTATGGCAACATTGTAACCAGCTATGTGTGTGTGCATGTTCAGTCACTTCAGTCCTATCTGACTCTTTGCAGCCCTATGGACTGTAGCCCCAAAGGCTCTTCTGTCCGTGGGATTCTCCAGGCAAGAATACTGGAGCGGGTTGCCATGCCTTCCTTCAAGGGATCTTCCTGACCCAGGGATCAAACCCAGGTCTCCTGCATTGCCGGTGGATTATTTACTGCTGAGCCACCGGAGAAGCCCATTAATTGGCTATACTCCAATATAAAATAAAAAGTTAAAAATATATATAACAGAATGTTAAATTATTATTTTAAAAACCAAGAAACCAAGTTTTACAGTGTGTCTGCAACTCTGTAAAATAACTTAAGCATCAGAAACAAACAAAAAAATAATCGCAAGGCTAGAGGAAATACACTAAAATGCTGACGATGGCTGTGTTGGCTGTAGGTAGGATTTCACCCCCTTGTTTTATCTTTTTCCTATTTTCCAAAATTTCTTTAGTAAGCAGGTATTACTTTTATAATGAAAAAAGAAAACACCCTCCAAATCATTAAAAAACATCAAGGGTAAAAAAAAAAACAACCAAAATAGACAAACAAAAGGCAAAAATAAAAATTGTCCCAAGCAATCAACCCACAGTTTCAACAGGCAAATGAATCAAGTGGGTCAAACAAGCGCACCCGAGTCAGTACTGGAACAGTAACAGAACACAAAGGCCCTGACCCCCCCCCACCCCCTGCCACCAACCTCTCTGGCTTCAGACACAGGCACCCACGCCCGGCCTCCCAGGGACTAAGAGAGGGGCTGTCACGTGGCCTCTACACTATTGGTTTCCCAGGGCTGCTGTAACAAACCACCGTGAACTGGAAGCCTTAAAACATCAGAATCTCTTCTCTCACAGTCCTGGAGGCCAGAATTCCAAAATCAAGGTGTCCACAGGGCCGTGCTCCCTCTGAAGGCTCCAGGATAGAACCCTGGCCACCTCTCTCAGCTTCTGGTGGCTCCGGAAATCCTTCCCATTCTTTGATTTACAGTTGCATCACTGCCATCACTGACTCCATGTCACACGGCCTCCACCCCCTGTCTGGGTGTCCTTCTCTATCTTTTATAAGGACGTGTATTGGGATGTAGGGCCCACCCTAATCCAGTATGATCTCATCTTGATCCTTGCCTTAGTTCTACCTGCAAAGACCCTTCCTAATAAGGGTCTACTTTGAGCTTCTGGGGGAACATGAATCTGGGGGACACCCTTCAACGCAGCACACACACAGTATCCAGTAACTGAAGGCATATTGAACTCATTTCTACAAGTGAGAAGCTGGACAGTACATGGGAGGCAGGATAGCCACTCCAAGGCCGGGCGGATTCTTGGCGTGCCTCCTGCCCTGCGGGTCCTGGGGTGTCTGGCCCTCATTCTTGGGGGCACAGCTCCTGGACACATGGACCAGGACATCTCAGGTTCCTTCCCTCCCTCCACCCTCGAGGAAACAGAGGCCCTGTGCCCTGAGACCCTGGCATTGAGTCAGGCCCGAGGAGTAAAGCGTCAGCAGCCAGGACCCCCTGTCTTGCGGCCACCATTATTCACTGGTCTCCATTTGCTTCTCAGACATGCATTTCCCATCGTAAACTGTGTTAAATGCTATTTAGTAGCTAATTAACTTTCTGTGTGAAGACCTCTCTAATTGCGCGCTCTCCCCGCTCCGCTGGGGTCCTCGGGGGACACAGAGCTGTCCTAGGGCATTTGTTCTGCTGTTCCTACCTCGCGGGCACAACTTCCCGCCCGGCAACAAACTGCCAATCAAGGCAGCAGAGGTCAAGGGGGACCAAATTAGGAGCCCTCCGCTGCTGCCAAACTTGCTTGGTGAAGCTTAATTTAAATAGAAAGCAAAAAGGTGATGAAAAATAATTTTCCCCAATGAAACTCTTTGCCAGGCAGCAGAAGGGGCGCCCTCCTCTGCTCTCTGGAATGGCTAGTTTCTTCTTTGAAATGTTCCGACTGGAACGTGTTTATATTTTGACTGCATTGGCATCTGCCATCCATCAAACGGAGAGATAATCAGAAAATAAAAGCTTTTGATTAGCACTTGCATAAATCACCGCAGTGCCAATTACTGCGCAGTCCCAATGCAGGGGGTGGGGGTGGGGGGAGAGAGCAAAGATGCCATTGGGTTCGCCCCCACCCACTTCAGGTCCAAAGTCACCATTAGCTTTGTACATGGGTCTCAGACCTTGTACTTCGAGGACACGTCGCGCATGCACTCCACATTGCAAGGGTACATTCATGTCTTGAATGTGAGATCTCTGATCGTCCTCCCAGATGGATGTCCAGCCCAAGCAGATATTTTTGATCATCACAAATACACAGAATTTCGAATCAGAGCTAAAGAGCCAGGCCCCTCAGCTCCAAGTCCTCAACACCACCCGGTGGCTCCACAGTCCCCAGGACATTTTCCAGAGCCTCTGCCCGCAGGACATCCTCACTCGGAGGTCTGTGTCAGAGGACAAAGGAGAGGACAAAGGCTGTCCCTGCCACCCGAGAAAGCAGGGCTCCAGGTGGCAACTCCTGCTTCGAAAGATGAGGATGTCCCCCATCCCCCATTCCTTGCTTCTTAAAAAGGGTGGGTCCCCTCCAGCAAATCAGTGGGTTTAGCCTCAGCATCCCAGTTGGGTTTCCCATTCACAAGGAATGGCTCGGCAAACTTGACCCTGTAAGAGGCTGTGACTAAGCCCTGTGTTCTCTATCCTTAGTGGGACATGTCACCCCTGTTAGGTCAATGGGAAGGTTCGGTTGAGTGAGAAGCCTGTAGCCAGCCCAGTGTCCGAGGCCCTTCCTGGGCAGGCTGGGCAGGATTGGGTCAGGGGCTGTCCAGGCAGAACCTGGGTTGCCTTTGTCATGACCGCTGGGAGGAGCTGGATTTGAGGTTACTCTCCCTTTATCATATGGGCTCTGAGGCTGTGTTTCCTGGGCTCCCTTCCTGCAGCTGCCTTGGAGCAAAGTCATCTGGGGTATTTTGTTTACACAGAGGCCTTTGGATGTGAGGTGGGCACAGGCACCTCTACCGCAGGAAGCAGAAGGTCAGGACTGGGAGTGATCGGGGGGCTGCAGCATTGTCCAGGGAGGAATTGGGTCTCCAGCCAGGAGCAGGATCACAGGCCCCACCCAACTAGGAGGGAATCGTCCAGAACATCTTGGTCTGGGTGTGGTGATGAACAGGCATTTCTTTAAGGATGGTTATTTTAAAAACAGAACAAACAGGTGCAGGCATGTGCCCGGTGACCAGGAACCATCACTCTCTGAGGGTGGAGGCTGGGGCTGGGAGGGCCCCTGGGAAGTGCTTTCCCCCAGTTTTGTGGTTGTGGCCTCACTCCACAGGGAGAGCTTCGGGCACTGCTGCAAGCCAGTTCTCAGGAGAAAGGATGTAAAGTAGGAATAGGAGATTTGGGTTCAGAGGGGTTTGGGGGCTCTTTCAAAAGCGGCTGGCTTACAGGCAGGTGAGAGATTTTCCTTCGGGGAGCTTTCAGCATGGGGCAAGCACAAGTGTTTGGAGGTCCACTTGTCTGGAACCCTCTGAGGGTCTTGGATGTTATGTCTGTATGAGATCTAGGGGTGTTCAGTCCTTCCTCAGCACCTGTGGGGGGTGGGCTCCAGGGCCCCTGAGGATACCAAAATCCGAGGATCCTCAGGTCCCTTGTACAAAATGACAAGTATTTGCATATCACCTACGCACATGTCCCAGACACGTTATTTATTTATTTATATTGAAGTATAGTTGATTAACAATGTTTTATTATTTTCATGTGTATAGGAAAATGGTTCAATTATACACATATGTGTGTATCTGTGCTAAGTTGCTTCAGTTGTGTCCAACTCTTTGCGACCCCATGGACTGTCTGTCCATGGCTCCTCTGTCCATGAGATTCTCCAGGCAAGAATACTGGAGTGGGTTGCCATTTCCTTCTCCAGGGGATCTTTCCAACTAAGGGATCGAACCTGTGTCTCACATCTCCTGCATCAGCAGGTGGGTTCTTTACCACTAGCGCCACCTGGAAAGCCCCATATGTATATGTATATATCTATATACTTTTCCCATTATAGGTTATTACAAGAGACCGAATATAGCGCAGTTCCCTGTGCTGCACAGTAGGTCCTTGTTGCTTATTTTATATATAGTAGTGTATATCTGTTAATCTCAAACTTCTAATTTATCCCTCCCTTCTTTTCACCTTTGGTAACTATAAGTTTGTTTTCTACATTTGTGAGACTATTTCTGTTTTGTAAATAAATTCACTTGTATCATTTTTAAGATTCCACATATAAGTGATATCACATGATATTTGCCTTTCTCTATATGACTTACTTCACTTAGTATGATAATCTCTAGGTCCATCCATGTTGCTGCAAATAGCATTATTTTATTCTTTTTTATGGTTGAGTAATACTCCTTTGTATATATACCACATCTTCTTTATGGACACTTAGGTTGCTTCCATTATTGGCTATTGTAAATAGTGCTGCCATGAACACTGGGGTGTATGTATCCTCCCATAAACTTTAAATCATGACTTATAATATCTAAATGACTTATAATATCTAATGCAATGGCAAGGCTACAATGTCAATGCCATGTAAATAATTGCTGTGTGTGCTCAATCAGTCATGTCCGACTCTTTGCAACCTCATGAACTGTGGCCTGCCAGGTTCCTCTGACCATGGGGTTTTTCAGGCAAGAAGTGGGTTGCCATTTCCTCCTCCAGAGGATTTTTCTGATCCAGGAATCCAATCCATGTCTCCTGCATCGGTAGACGAATTCTTTACCACTGGGCATCCTGGGAAGCCCAACTAATTGCTCACATGTGGCAAATTCAAGTTCTGCTTTTGGGGACTTTCTGGAGATTTTTTTCTCAAGCTTTTTCAGTCTGAGGTTGGTTGATCAGCAGATGCTGAACTGGTGGATATAAAGGGCTGACTCTATCTCAAATTTGGAAAAACCAGCCTGGCAATTCTGAAAGTGATTTTTTCAAAAAAGGAAAAACTAAACATATTGAGGAGAATGAGAGGTCATTGAATATTTTCTTCTGACTCCAGCAAAATACTCTCAAGTTCTTCTCCCTGAAACTGTGTATGTATGTGTGTGGGGTGTGTGGTGTATGTATGTGTGTTTGTACATAGGAGGTGTGTCTGTATACATGTGACTGTGTGTGTGTGAACGTGTGTTTTAAGTCAGGATCCCTGTTACCATCCAGGCTGAGCTCAACCTTCAGTTATGAAAGGACAAGGGCTTCCCCTGTGGGGTTCCAGCCCCAGGTGCTGGGATTAGGAAAGAGAGGCGAAAGGTATTATGCAGGCCCAGAAATCACAGTATTTATTTACTTTGAACGTTTTCCCTGACACCTACAAGGGAGGTGCTGGCCTGGCCACCAGCCCTGGGCTCCTTGGCAAGTGGACGTCTGCCTAGTCTTTCATATTCTTTCCAAAGTCACAAAACAAAACACTACCACCCGAGAAGTCACACCAGTCAGCCGGCCCCTCTCCCAGCTTCAGCAATGGCTGTGGCCAGTTTGTGCAAACTGGAAATAGTTTTTCTTTGTCAACTACAGAGAGCTGTGTGTTAAATCCAAACCGTACACCGTCAGCTACCAAGGGGTTCAGTGGGCACCACCCGATGGGGCTCCCCGGACCTGCTCAATCGTTAGATGGTGGTGGAAAGTCAGACATGCACAGCTTGCCTGCTCCCAGCTCCACCAGCTGGGGCTGCTCCCCTGCGTTCTGAACCAAGAGTTCTGTCAGCGCATGCCAGCAGCTCAACACACCCATTCCACTGCAAAGAGGACAAGCCCCAGACCACTCACTTTAGGGGTGAAGAGAGTTTTTCTGGAAGGTTTTATGCATGGAATGTTGGTCCTTTAATCATTAATCAGCCACGAAGCAAAACTTAGTGGTCCCTGATTGTTTTGTCAGTTAAAACCTCTCAGTATCAAAGCTCAGTTCTGCCAAGCACCATGAAGTGTGCCCTGGCCAGCCCCGTGGAAAAGCCTGGGCATATCCGTGCCTCCCCCTCCTGCCAGGCTGGGCGGTGTCACCAAATCCTAGCCCACACCTGCCCCTAGGCCAGGCCCTTTCTAGGGACCTGGTACCCTCAGTTCCGCCAAGGAAAAGTCTTTCAGTCAATAAGAGAGAAAAAGGTTTCCCCAAAGGACATTTCTTTAAAGATGAGGGAAAAGGCATAGGGATGAGTGGGGATGATTTCCGTCCATTACACGAATGCCAGCTCTGGGTGAAAGCACAGTGTGAGCAGCCAGGGAGTGGTGAACTGCAATCCCACTCACAGGTGGGACTCGAGGTGGCCCCAAGGGCACCCCAAATATGGGGGACCATTAAGACCCCTCACAAGCAGTACTGCTTTCCCCTGATGAAGAGGCGCTGTGAGGAAGGAGTGAATTTTGTCCTTTAAACAATTGAAGTGGAGTCCTCAGAACTGGGTGCTACTGCTCTGGATGCAGTTAAATGCCCAAAGCCTTTTAACCAGGTCCTCGTCATCTCCATCGGCGTGACCTTGCGCAGGTGACCCTTCGGCTTTGAGCTTTGTTTGAATGACAGAGGCGCTTCTAAAATGTGGCCCTGGGTGTTCTCAAGGATGAAAAGACATGGTTTTTTGCCTGTCACAGAGTAAGTCTGAACAAGTATAGCTATCTTCACCTCTCCTCCCCTCGCCAGGGCTAAGGGCCTGTGCAGAGCTCAGGATTGTTTTAAAGGCTTATCCCCAGGTAGGCAGGGCCATTCTCATCCTGGGCAGACCAGCAAGTCTGCACAGGCGCCATCTGCATGTGGCCCTGTCCCGGCAGAGGTGAAGGGTGCTGAGTCATCAGGGCTCGGACTCTGCCTAAGCCATCCTGTGAGCGATGACCCCAGGCATGGGCCCCAGGGCAGCCTGGAGGTCCTGACCTGTGCCATTAGGGATGCTGGCCATTTGGGCCAAGTTCATGCTGTGCTTTGGCTGAGCACTTGCCAAACTCAAAGGTCACTCCATGTATTAGCTGTTTCTGGAGGTCTGGACTTTGTGTATGGTTCCTCTGAGAAGGCAGGCATGCCTTCTGCGGAAGTCCAGTTGGTATTGGCCTGGGGACCTGTCCCAACAGGTACGCCACCTCCTGCTACTTGGCCCCAGGGCGAGCAGAAGAGGGCTCTGGGCTTCTACAGTAGCTGGTCCACAGGGCCCAGCAGGCTAAAGGGAGGCAGGGAGAGGAAAGCAGGCCAGCTTTACCAGCCCAGTTCCCACAAGCCAGGCCCGCCTCCCCAGTGACTCTCGCTCATTTTGCCTGTGACCTGAGCTGCCTTTTGCTTTGCTGCAGGCTGGGAGGACTCTAGAAGATTCATTAATAGAAAAACCAGTGCTCTTGTTATAAGAAAGTAATATTAGTCGCTCAGTTGTGTCCGATTCTTTTCGACCGCATGGACTGTAGCCCGCCAGGCTCCTCTGTCCATGGAATTTTCCAGGCAAGAATACTGGAATGGATAGCCATTCCCTTCTCCAGGGGATCTTCCCAATCCAGGGATTGAACCCAAGTCTCCTGAATTGCAGGCAGATTCTTTACTGTCTGAGCTGCCAGAGAAGCCCAAGAAGAGGGGTATAAACACTGGCCCTGGCCAATCTCAACACAGGTTACTGGTAGAGATTCCTGGGGGCAGGCAGGGGGACCCTCATGGCTGGCATGCCCAGTTAGTCCCTCCCTGATGTCCCCTCCTGGATTCCCAGTGTCAATTCCCATCCTCTGGGGGTAGGAGAGGTGTGCCAGGGACTCAGGGTCCTGTTTAGGTGCCCTCCCTTCGGTGACAGGCACTCAGAAGGGTGTGTTCATTTTCCCAGTTCCCAGAAGACAACAGGGAGAGTCTAGTTCTCTAAGTTCTGGAAAAGGCTGGGGCAGCAATATCTCCTGATCTGACCTTGACAAGCCTCCCAGAGCTTCCTCCAGTTTTCCCCGCCCGCCGGAGTCTCCAAAGAACCTGCTTTCAGGGCCTAGGACTGGATTTGATTTTCAACCGCCTTAGATCCAGGTTGAACAAGCCGTGTTGAGAGCAGGCATAGGTCCCTGTTACAGGGAGGTGTGTATGGTGATGAGTCTCAGGCTCTGTTCACCAGGAGGAGACCAGGCAGTGGGAGCCCAGGCTACAGTCAGCCCCCTGGCCATGGTGCCACGGCTAGCTTTGTCAGCCTCTCCTTCCAACCCAGACAGAGGTGCACGGTTGCTGCACCAGAGCTGGTGCAGAGATGCCTGTAGCCAGCAGTCCTGGGCCACAGCAGTATGACTGGAGTTCCAGACCAATGTTGGGGTGAGGAACAATTGACACAGCCTTATGGCTAATCTGAAAAAGCTGGTTCTCAAAAGTCATGGAAGATGTGTGTAAATAACTCTTTGAGTCCCTGCTTTCAATTCCTTGGGGTACCACCCCTTTATGTCTAACACATCTGTATTAACTACATATTATTTATATAAAAACCATTAACTTTTTTTTTTAAAGAAAGAGTGTCCAACAAAGTAAATCCCAAACAAGGCCACCCTTGAGGCTCAGCTGGGCTGTGGTAGGGGTCAGCATGTCCACAGGGGCAGTGATAAGGACAGTAAGCAGTCTGCATCCCACGATGACCGCTGCCTGGCATCCAAGGTCTAACATCGGCCATGTGCCTTTGATCTGGGGCCAGAGGCCAAGCCTGTCTAGCTCCTCTGGTCTCTGGGGAGGCTGTGGATGGCACAAGGCTGGGGGTGGTGGTGGGGGACCATGCCGGCAACTCTCCACCTATCAGACCCCCAAGAGAGGAGACGGAAAGTCGGCGGGGAGACAGAGGCCAGCTGAAAATAGAGACGGGACCCAGGAAAGGTGTGTATGGCGGCCCTGCAGCCAAGGGAGTCTAGTTTGGGCCTGAGCTTGTGTCCCCCTCCTCAGCAGCACACCCCCAGGCAGCCCCTCAGGAACAGGCAGTGAGAAGGGAGAGGGGACAGGTGAGCAACAAAGGGCAGATGGAACTTCCTCTCTGGGTGGGAGGCGGGGCGGGCTCAGCGGGTAGGGCACACCCCTGGCTGATCTGGGGGAAGCCTGCCATCTGCTGGGCACATACAGAGCCCTCCTCAGCTGAAGTGCCACCTCCAGGAAAATGGAGTTTCAAGGGAGGGTGTATGCCAGTCTCGTGTTCCATGGGGAAGAAACAGGGCCATGACGCCCAGGCAGATTTGATGCTAGGGCCGGGGGAAACCAGCCGCCGCTCCCAGAGAACCGGGCCCCGGTGGCCCTCGGCACCCCACGTCCACACCCGCCGCGGGAGCAGGCTCCTCTGCACGTCAGCCCCGTGGACCCGACAAAGACAGCTCTCTACAGCCCCTCGTGCTCTGCGGGGGCACACAATGAGTCCTTTCACCCCAGGTGGGTCTGGTGGAGCGTGGCCACCTCCCCAGGGGGTGCCCGGCCAGGCGGCTGGCCCTACAACTTCACTGCTCGCGGTTTGGAAGCTCAAGCTACTGTCACTTTCAACTGCCGTCAGGGAAACTTCGGAGACCTGACACCCGTGTTGGTCACATCGGTCTTACCCCGAACATGAAAGCCTGTGAGCTCGTGCCCGGTCAGGCTCTCCCAGAAAGGAGAACCGTGACCCACTTTAAGTCGTGGCCATTGTGCCCATGAGCATGTGGAGGGCGGGGGAGCATGCAGAGAGCCCACTGTCACTCGACACCCTTCCCGGCAGCCCGGCAGCCCGCCAGGCTCGGAGAGAGACCGTAGCTACCAAAAATAATCCTCCCAGTGTTTAAATATTTACAGAAGCAAGACAGATCCTGATGTCTTACCATCTACAGGGTCCGGCCCTAACCGCCAGCCCTGGGGCTCCAGGGAGAGGCCACATCCATGCCCCTTTGCTGGGTCCCAGGTCTCCCCTCCCTCTCCTTTCCAGACGTGTGCGGGTCTCCCTTTCTGTGACCCATGAGACAGCCACCCTCCCTCCTTCCAGAACATTTCCACTTCTGGCTTCTTAGCCCTGTGTTACCCTGACCCTGGCAAGCACCCTTGCTGGCCCCAAAGCCCCTCAGGAAAGCCCCTTCCCATCTTTAGAGGATTTGCGCCCCATCTTGGAAACCATCAAATAAAATGTAACAGAAGAGGCATGTGGCCATCTAAGCCTGAAGGCTCATCTCCACGCCGCCTCCTGGGGACCTCCAGGGCACTTAGGAGCCACTCGCCTGTGATGGTCTGGTGGGCAAGGACCGTCACTGTGTGGGGTAAAAGGTGGGGCAATGAGGATGGAGACGTGTGAGGGCGCCGAGCTGGGAGGGGGCCAGGGGCTCGGCTCCAGGGTGGCCACACTTAGGGACCATCTGTGTCACTGCCTGCCGCTAAGGAAGGTCGGGAATTTACTCGAGGCCACCTGCTGGCACCAGAGTTCAGGCCTGCTTCCACTGGCCCGTGACTTTCAAAGGGCAGGCGTTTTTGCGATGACCAGTGTGGCTGGGCTTCGGCTGTTAGATCGTCAGGGAAACCATACTCTCGGGTTCCCAAAACAGATTTCCCAAAGCAAGGAAGCATACTGGATATGGTGGAGGGGCCACCAGGAGCCCCTTCTCCCCAACACACCACAGGCATTTAGGGAACACTGGTTGAATTGAACAGAAAATCCAAGTCAAAATGCTTTGTTTACTTTGCTGGGAATGAACGTTAAGGCAAACAGCAGAGGATACAGGAACGTTCCCATCAAAAGACAAAGGTCATTGGTCACCTCCCTCTTGCTTTGGGGGAGGATTTCATCAGGTATTGGGTTACATTGCAACAGCCACATGCAGGGGGGTGGTTCCCCAGAGACAGAGGACAGCTCACCTGGGAGACACTGCCACGTCATTACTCTGTGACCTCACGCTCAGCAACAGTCATCCTGCAATGGGACTGTCAATTCCCTGGGGAGTGTGGCCTCCGCTGGAGGCTGAACTTCTTTCTTTTCACTTCAGGAGGGTTGATGCACTTATTTCCTCCCTGTCCTGACAGCTTTAATAGAAAGAGGCCAGCTTTCTAGAGAGCTGACAGTCCTTGAGAGGATAGTCAACAATATCATGATTTCAAGATCGACCCATGCAAGGGCTCCACCAGGCACCTGTATTTTTGGAATCTTGCTTCCTTGGGTAACAATGGTGACTTCCAGAACCGTTGCTCCAAGCCAGGGAGGGGCCAGGGCTATAGAACCTCCCCCAAGCAGGGGCAACAGAACGTTCATCAGACCTCCCCCTAGAAGCTGCCCAGCCATCAGGGACAAAGGAAGAGGGCTAGCCAGAGAACACTAGGAAAAAAAAAAAGGCAAAAACCAATAAAACCATATAAGGACACCAACCAGTAGAGGTTAGAGCTGGCCAACTCCATGGTCCTGTGCCACACGTGGCATCAAGCACTTGAAATGTGGCGAATTAAAACTGAGATGTGGTGGCTCAGTGGTAAAGAATCTGCCTGCCAATGCAGGAGACAGAGGTTCGATCCCTGATCCTGGAAGATCCCACATGTGGTGGAGCCACTGAGCCCATGTGCCACAGCTACTGAGCCTGTTCTCTAGAGCCTGGGAGCCGCAACTACTGAGTCCACGTGCTGCAATGACCTAAGTCCGTGCACCTAGATCCCATGCCCCGCAAGAGAAGCCACCACAATGAGGAGCGCGCACACTGCAACTAGAGAGAGTAGCCCCTGCTCTCCGCACCTAGAGAAAAGCCCGTGCAGCAATGCAGACCCAGCACAGCTAAAAGTAAATTTTAAAAAAGCAAAACAAAACTGAGATGTGCTCTAGGGTTAAAGTTCACACGAGATTCCCTAAGACTAAGTACAAAGATAGAATACTGAACATCTTCCATCAACTTTTAATATCGATCTCACGTCGAAATGGTAATATTTTGGGTATACTGGGTAATTATTAAAATTGATTTTACATGTCTCTTTTTTTACTCATTAAAATGCAGCTATTAGATACACACATTTATGCTCGACTGATTTTTGGCAAAAGTGCAAAAGCAATTCCATGGAGGAGGGTACCCCGTTTCAGTGATTCTGGGGCAACAAAACATCCCCAGGCTGAAAGATAAACCTTGCCCTAAATTTCATTCCTTATACTGAAATTAACTCCAAATGGGTCATGGGCTTACATGTAGAATGTAAAATGAGAAAATTTTTGGAAAATAATAGGAGATTATCTCTAGGATTCAGGACTAGGCCAGGAGTTCTTAGACTTGACAACAAAAGCAAGAGTCACAAGAGGAAAAATTGATAAATTGGATGTCATCAGAATTAAAATATTTTACCCTGTGAAAGGTTTTGCTAGGAGGATGAAAAGATAACTTCAGAGATATACTTGTATATTACATATTGACAAAAGACTAGTATGTAGAAAATAAGAAGAACTCTCAAACATATAACAGTTAAAAAAAAGATTGTGTCTGCTGTGTGCTTAGTCACTCAGTCATATCCTACTCTTTGCAACCCCATGGACTATAGCCTGTCAGGCTCCTCTGTCCATGAGGATTCTCCAGGCAAGAATACTGAAGTGGATTACCATGCCCTCCTCCAGGGGATCTTCCCAACCCAGGGACTGAACCCAGGTCTCCTGCATTGCAGGCAGAATCTTTACCATCTGAGCCACCAGGATAGCCCACCAGGAAAGCCCACCAGGGAAGATTAGAATATAGGTAAAAGATATGAAGAGACATTTCACCAAAGAGAATAAGAAGATGGCAAAGAGACACACGTAAAAATGCTCAACATCACTAATCATTAGGGAAATGCAAATTAAACCACAGTGGGATACCACACACATACCAAAATGGCCAAAATATAAAACAGTCAGTCAGTCAGTCAGTTCATTCACTCAGTTGTGTCTGACTCTTTGCGACCCCATGGAATGCAGCATGCCAGGCCTCCCTGTCCATCACCAACTCCCCGAGTTTACTCAAACTCATGTCCATTGAATTGGTGATGCCATCCAACCATCTCATCCTCTGACATCCCCTTCTCCTCCTGCCTTCAATCTTTCACAGCATCAGGGTCTTTTCAAATGAGTCAGTTCTTCACATCAGGTGGCCAAAGTATTGGAGTTTCAGCCTTAGCATCAGTCCTTCCAATGAATATTCAGGACTGATTTCCTTTAGGATGGACTGGTTGGATCTCCTTGCATTGAGCACATCAAATGCTGGCAAGGATGCAGAGAAACTATACCACTCAGCTATATTGCTAGTGAAAATATAAGATGGCACAGCTACTCTGGAAAAAAATGTGGGCAATTTCTTTTAAGACAAAACATGCAACCATCATACATATGACCCAGCAATTACACTCTTGGGAATTTCTCCCAGAAAAATGAAAACTACTCTCAGACAAAAACCCATATAGAAATGCTCACAGCAGCTTTATTCGTAAATGCCCCAAACTGGAAACAATCCATTAATATCTTTCCTTCAACAGGTGGATAGTTAAACAAACTGGTTCATGCTCACCTTGGAATGCTACTTAGTAATAAAAAGGAAAGCACTAAAAGTACATACGGTGTCTTGGATGGGGCTCAAGGGAGTTATGCTGAGTGAAAAAGGCCCATCTCAAGGTGACAGAGCATGTGATTTCATTTATATGGAAGTCTTCTAGAGACAGAAGATACAATAGTAGTTGCAACTATGAGGGGGAGCATATGGTAGCCATGCAGCGATGGAACTGTTCTGTACCTTGATTGTGGTGGTGGGTACACAAAGCTACACATGGGACACAATTGCACAGGATTCTACATGCAGGTACACACAAATGGAGTTTGAAAGACCAGCAAGATCTGTGCATTGTACCCAACTTCATTTCCTGGCCTGGAATGCGTATTATGGTTTTACACAGGATACTGCAGTCAGGGGAGGATGAGTGAAGGATGCATGGGACTTCCCTGTACATATTTTGCAACTTCCTGTGACTCTATAGTTATTTCAAGATGGAGTTTTTTAAAAGCAAGACTACTAGAAAATTTTAAATCACATATGTGGCTCACTACATTTCTACTGGGCAGTGCTGGCTTAGACCAGGAGTCAGCACGTAACGGCCTGCTATCTGTACAATCCATGAGCTAAGAATTTTTAATAGCCTATTTTTAAGAGCAGTTTTAGGTTTACAGAAAAACTGAGCAGAAGGTACAGAGAGTTCCTAGATACCTCTCCACTCACACAGATGTTCCCCTAACATCTTGCATTAGCATGATATATTTGTTACGATTGGTGAACAATAGCAACACATTATTGTTAATAGCTAAAGCCCATAGTTTACATTATGGTTCCCTCTTGATGCTGTACACTCTATATTGTTATTTTTGTTGTTTAGTCGCTAAGTTGTGTCCGACTCTTTTGTGACCCCATGAATTGTAGCCCGCCAGGCTTCTTTGCCCATGGGATTTCTCAGGCAAGAATTCTGGAGTGGGTTGCCGTTTCCTTCTCCATGGGATGTTCCCAACCCAGAGATCAAACCTGTGTCTCCTGCATTGCAGGTGGATTCTTTACTGCTGAGCCACCAGGGAAGCCCTGTACATTCTTTAAGGTTTAACAAATGCATAAGGACATGTATCAGCATCACAGCATCATCCAGAATAGTTTCACTTCCCTAAAAATCCTCTGTGCTCTATTCAACCCTAATGTCTGGCAACCGCTGATCTTTTTTTACTGTATCCATAGCTTTGACTCTTGCAGAAAGTCATATAGTTGGAATCACAGTCTGTAGCCTTTTCAGATTGGCTTCTCTCACTTAGCAACATGCATTTAAGTTTCCTCCATGTCTTTTCCTGTCTTGATAGCTCATTTCTTTTTAGTGCTGAACAGAATTCCCTCGTCTAGATAGATCAGCTTATCTCTCCCTTAACCTATGGAAGAATGAACATCTTGGTTGCTTCCAAGTTTTGGCATTTATGAAGGAAACTGCTACAAACAATCCATGTGCAGGTTCTTGTGCGAAGAATGGGTTTGAACATTTTTCAATGTTGAAAAAGACAAAAGGAGGGAACTATTTCATAACACATGAAAATTATATGAAATACAAAGAGTCCTTAAATCAAATTTTACTGGAACCCAGCCACACCCAATCACTTTCACATTGCTAGTGGCTGTTTTCTATGGACAGAGTTAAGTAGCTACCCAGAGGCCGTGCCGTTCAAAAAGCCAAAAATACTCACTACATGGCCCTTTATAGAGAAGATCTGTGGACTCTTCAGATGGACAATTACAATCCCCATCTTCAAAAGGCCAGAGGGAAGTAAACCAAAATGATAATGCTATGCTGGAAGGATTGATGACCATAAATATTTTCTTTATGCCTTTCCTCCCAAATTTCTAAAATGGACATATATTACTTATGTCACAAGTAGATTTCCACAGCATCTTTGCTCCAGCTCCACAAGCCTCTCGAGGAGAGAGGGGTGGTTCCAAACAGACCCAAGGGGCCAACAGGACTAGGCCAGTAGGGGCGACTCATGTGCCAAGTGATGACGGAAATAGGGCTGGATTTTGTTTTGTTTTTCTGTTTTTAACATCATAGCTGGTACCTCAGCTAGGAGCCTCGCTCTGTGACCCTGTGCCTCAACCTTCTCTACAATGGAAGAAGAATACCCCAACCTCAGGCATTGTTTCAAGGGTTAAACAGTCAGTCCCCACAAAGCTTAAGATGGGTTGAATAGGGTCTCCCAAAATTCATCTCCCAATGTGACCCTATTTGGAAACAAATTACAGATGTAATTAGTTAAAGATCCCAAGATGAGATCATCCTGGATTGAGAGTGGGCCCTAAATCCAAAGACTGATGTCCTCCCAAAAAGAGAAGCCATGTGATGATGGAGGCAGAGACTGGAGGGGTGCGGCCACGGGGAACAGCTGCAGCCCCAGGAGCTGGCAGGGGCAGGAAGGACCTCTTTGGACCTTCAAACACCTTGATTTCGGACTCCCAGCCTCCAAAACCATGAGAATCTCTCTCTGCTTTGCTAAGTCGTCCAGTTTACAGTCCTTCCTTACAACAGCCCCAAGATACTAACACAAAGCTCTTAGGATTGGGCTGGCACTCTGATAGGTGCCATAAAAATGCCACTTTTATTTTTAGCGTCCTGGTAAATGACTGCCATTTGCCTACTCTGTGCTGAGCCTTTTGGAATTGCTTTTACTCATCGCCTTTCTTTGTGTTCACAGCAGCCCCACCGCACAGATGAGGAAACTGAGACACAGAGAGATTAAAACACCTTGACAAGCTCATGCCCCAGGGATCACACAGGGCTTGGTTTACCCTTGACGGCAGACCTGGCCCAGCCCAGATGGCCTGCCCCTTCCCTCCCCAGACAGCATGTCTGGGCCAAACAGCCGCCCTGAGTCTCACATCAAATGACTGGGCACCGTCAAGACCCAGCCTGAATTCCCTGGCAGCCCCTCCAAGCTCCTGGAGCCAGTGGCAGCTGGCTGCCAGTGCGCTTCCAGAGCTGCGGGGTAGACGCTGAAGGGCCATCCTCCGCCCCAGACAGCGCCTGGCTTCCCTGCCTGGCAGTGAGGCTCCCAGGCTGGTCCAAGGGCTCAGTCCCACCAGCTGCCCTTCTCAAATAGGCTTTCCTTTGGACCCCTGCTATCAGCCAGCCCTAGGCATGGAGCAGGGGAGTGGTGAGTGACTGCCACCTTGGCTGGGGGGCTGTACATGGAGCAGGGATGTGGGGGGGGGGGTGCGTGGAGAGAGAGATGCCGGCACAGAGCCTGCCGAGTGCTACAGAAACATAAGACAAGATTAGTCTTAACGACGCACAGAACAGATTGCAGGGTGTCGGGAGATGGGATGTTTTAAAGAAATAAATCTCAGCTCCCGGTTACAGAAGCACAAACAAACCCAAACAACAGATCTTTGGAAGCTGCCAGCTTCTCGGCTGCCAGGCTGCTGCTGGGGGCCCCCAGGGGGTGAGGGTGGGTGTTCCAGGAGCATCCTCAGGGCATCCGGGGCACCTGGGCTGGCCCAATGCTGAGCTAGCCCAGAGATATCTTCCGGAAATTTGGGGGATGTGCCCCCCAGCACCTGGCCATCCCTCTTCTCACCAACTCTTAGCCATTCCACATCTTAAATCTCTCCAGGACCCACGTTCATGCTCTCCGACCATTAGCCTCCTCTCCCGGGCGGCACAGCCCCGGAACCTTCCCTCACCCCATCCCCAGTCCCCCTGCTGCTGGAATGGCCTCAGAGGACATCCACTGGCCCAGCCACTGGCCCTTCTCTGTTGCTCCCCCTCTTCATCTCTTCAGGGTCCCATCCTTCTGTCCCCTCTTCCTCTTCTTCCTTCATCTCCCACCTCTGGGAGAGGGTTCTTATTAGCTTTAGCTCCTTCTGGGTGGGAAGGGGTGAAAAGTGTCTTCCTTGTTTATATCACCCCCCACCCCTTGCAGTTTCTACTCCTGCAGGCTTGCCTGCCTGCCCCGAGATGGCTGGACAGAAAAGGAATGGCAAGGCTATTTATGAAAACTGCTCAAAGCAACTAAGAATCTCATGGCATTGCACAGCCTGCCCCCTCACCAGGCTTCGGGTGACCAGCATGACACCCTCTGGATCCCGCCTGGCAGCCCCCCAATCAGTGACAGCATGTGGCCCTGGCCCACCCAGCTCATAGGCTTCAGGTCCTTCTGAGGCTGGATTCTCCCCAGAGCAGGGTAGGAGAAGCAGGGCCAGTTACACCAGCGACAACAAGACGGTATGAATAATTCAGGCTTTACGGCTGATACTCTGGTGTCATAGAGCCTTTTCCTCCTAAAGGCAAAAAGCACTTAAGATGCCATTTATTTCAGCCAGGCTCCCTCTGCGGGGTGGGCGCCGTCATGCTGTCGCAGTCACTGCCCTCGGGGCTGGCTCCATCGTTACCCTCCCTCCTCACTGCTGGGGGATGTGCCCTCCTGCTTCTGCTTGTGACCCCTCCTGCCATCCTCCCCCTAGGAAACCAGCCCCTGGGTGGGGGGGCAGGGACACCTGTTCACTTTTCTGGCCTTTTCCCCTTTCTCTCTCTCGACAGAGCACTCTGAGGGGCTCCTCTTTGCAAGGAGGGTGACTACGACTCTCCCCTCCCTACCCCCCAGAAGCACAGTTTCTTCTGGGCCTGCACTGTCCAACATGGAAGCCCTCACCGCCTGTGGCTACTGGGCTTTAAATTCATTAAAGATGAAAACACTAAAAATCCAGTTGCTCGGTTTCCAGAGCCACATTTCCAGGAGTCCACAGCCACACATGGCCAGTGGTTACCTCACTGGACAGCGTTTTTCACCATGGAATGTCCTATAGGATGGCACTGGTCCAGAAGATGGGTAAAACTCAAGGAAAAGCAACAGCAGGAAGCAGCATATGTTAAATGCCACATAAACAAGATGCCTGGGGAAAGCAGCAGGAGCTCGGGGTCATGGAGGAGACCACAGTCTGGCTGGGGTTTCACCAGGGGAGGGGAGAACATTCCAGCTGGAGAGACGGCTGGGGAAGGGTGAGGCTGTGGGGAATGGCTGGCCAAACCACAGCATGCATGGGAAAAGAGGCGAGGAGAGGTCGGCAGGCAGGTGAGCATCCAAGTAGGAGCCTGGGGACAGGCAGCTGTCATCCCCCCATGGCTGCACCCGACTCTCCTGGACCCATGTCTGCGCTGGGTGGACGACCGCCCCAATGATGCCAAGGTGAGAGCCTCGAAGTGGCAAGGCCACCCAGCTCATTCTGTAACCTGAACACCACCCTTCACTCAGCACACATTTACCCTGGGGGTGGGGGCGCCAATGACAACTCTGGGGAGGAGGGTGGCAGACAATTAGCATCAGCTCCATGGGGAGGAGCTCACAGGTCCTAGGGGGCCTTCTCATTAACAAGCATGCAAGACAGCAGACGGGGGTGAGCTGGTCTGAGCTATGCAGTGGCTATGAGCTATGTGATCTATTTTTTTTAATATTTATTTACCTGACTGCATCAGGTCTTAGTTGCAGCACACAGGATCTCTGATCTTCAGCATGTAGGTTCTTTAGTTGGGGCATGTGGGATATTTCAGTTGTGGCATGCGAACTCTTAGCTGCAGCATGTGGGATCTTAGTTCCCTAACCAGGGACTGAACGCACGTCCCCTACATTGGAGGGTGGATTCTTAACCACTGGGCCCCCAGGGAAGTCCCTGGCTATCTAGTTTTAAAACTTGTTTTCAGCATATGATTAATACAAGTCCCACTGTAACATTTTTGAAACATGAGAAAGAAAAAAAATGACTCACAACCACACTATCCTAACATATTGGCACAGCTTCCTCTCAACCAGTGCTGTCCAATAGGGTGTTCACATGTGTCACTTAAATTTATTTCAATCAATATCACGTAAAATTAAAAATTCAGCTTGTCAGTAACACTAGCCACCTTTCACGTATTCCCCAGGTAAGCGAGGCAGTGGCGTTGTCGCGATGGCACAGATCAGGAGAGTTCTAGTGGGCGGCAGTGCTCGGATGGCCTCACTCATGCATTAGGCCTTCCCATGTATTTCAGTCAAAATGTACACATCATTTGCTACCTGCCTTGTTTCTGATACACCATAAATTTCCGCGCTGCTGTATAACCTTTACTAATACTGCACAATCTTCTGTCTGGCAGTACTAAGGTTCTGCACCCTTGGGGGAGCCAGAAGTGCCCCCTCCTCAGGTAAATGAGCACCCATGAGCACACGTACAGGAAGTGGTGGAAGACCTCAGGGGGCTCACAGGCCCTCATTAAAACTCCTCAACCTGGAAGATGAACAGTAATGGATGCATCTCTTTCTGTAGATTCTTCCCTTTTCCCCTCCATTATAAAGAAGAGCAAGATGGACATCTTCATGAAAATATGCTTTATTTCTGTAATTTAGATTGGTTCTTGGGATGAGTTCCAGAAGACACCTTTTGATTTAGGGAGTGGGAGCTGTGTTTTCAGCTCATAAATGTCACCACATACTTCCCTATGGAGGGAGGCAGTTGAAATGCCACATAGGGGTCCAGATAAGAGTCCTGTTATATGACACCCTCATCCAACTAGCCCTAGAGACCAGGTACCTCTCAGGACATAAACGAATGACAGGCTGGCCACTGATCTTGTCTGGTGGTTATTCTCACCTTCATCCCAACCCAAAACCTTGATTTCTGACACTATGGAAGGTATGGGACTGAGACAGTCACAGACCCTAACCCCTGCTTGTAGAATTCAGTCCTTGGTGGGAGGAGGGTCCATGATGGCAAGTCAACTGCATAGCCTTCCTTGTCCACCCACTTTCCAACGGTCTTTGAACACTCACATGGTCAAGAATTTCCAGCCATCACCATGCTGGGGTGGCTATAGTAGGTGGCTTCATCAAGGGATGAGGCTGTGCCTGGCTAAACCCCACAGGTAGCACACAAACGGACACTGTCATTCTAACCACTCAACCCTTTGGTAAACTACTTGCCACATCACAAAATGTTTGAGGGACTCACAGATGGGGGGCTGCTCCTCCCACCCTTGCCCAGCCACACGCTCAACCTCCACATGTTGTTCTTTGCTTCTACCACTAGAGGGATCCCGTGAGCCAGCCTGTCTGCTCCCCCGAGGGGACCCAATTCCCAGTTAAATGAAGAGCCTCTGCTCCAGGAGCCACTATGGGCACATTGAGATCCTCAAAGACAAGCTTCCTGTGGGGTGTCTGGTCCAGCAGATGCTGGTGCTCCAGTACCTCACCCCAGATGCCCTCTCTACAAGGCCCACGCCTCTCTGTGCTCCTTGGACTAGAGCCTGCCAGGTTCCTTTGTCCATGGAATTCTCCAAGCCAGAATACCGGAGTGGGTAGCCTTTCCCTTCTCCAGGGGATCTTCCCAACCCAGGGATAGAACCCAGGTCTCCTGCAATGCAGGTGGATTCTTTACCAGCTGAGCCACAAGGGAAGCCCAAGAATACTGGAGTGGGTAGCCTATCCCTTCTCCAGTGGACCTTCCCGACCCAGGAATCGAACTGGGGTCTCCTGCATTGCAGGCGGATTCTTTACTAACTGAGCTATGAGGGAAGCTCCCCTTATCACAACAGTGGTTCTCAAGCCCGGCGGCACTTTGGAGACCCTTGGAGAGGTCAAACCCTGCCCACGCCCAGGCACCACCCCAGTCATTCTGGTTCAATCAGTCTGGGTGGGCCTGGGAACCAGAGGCCTTCAAAGCTGCCTGGGGTATTCTCATTTTTCGCTGGGCTTGGAAACCTTGCTCTATAGCACCCAGTGCTACTGACCATTTAGTCCAGATTTCCAGGCCCATCACTGGGTGGGAGCTGTAGGGGGGGGGGGGGGCAGGAGGGAGTGGAGACACACTAGCTTTGCTTTCAGGTCTCAAATGTGGTGGGGAGACAAAGTAACTTGGGTTTCCAAAGCATGACCACAGAAAGGACTCATGACGGGGCAGCCAAACTCCCACACCTGACAGATGGCACCCAGCTTCAGGTTAGGAGTCTGCACGCAGTACAGAATAATGTTTCCAAATCCAACAGGAGGTGAAAATTGCTGGGAGTATTAGCCAGTCATAAAAATGACAGAGCCCCACTGGAACATTATGCTCAGTGAAAGGAGGCAGACACCAAAGGACACAAGCGGGAGTGGCTGAGAAGGGCTGACGGGGAGTGACTGGCAGCGTGGCACCACCAGGGGGAGCTCTGACAGAGCCCCACTGGCAGCGGGACTCAGGCAGGGCTTCGAGTTTCCTTCTCAGCCTGGTTCCCTAGTGGAAAACAGGCACATGGCTTAGGGAACCTCATGGGGCACTGGAGTCCTTGGCTGCAGCTGACCTCACCCTTGCATGCACCCTTCAGTACTTGAGAAGAATGTTATCAGTTCACCCTTGGGCTTTAATGGACCGCATCTTACTGGGGAAGAAAACAGGAAAGAATTCGTCTCAAATTCTTTCCCTCTGAAACCAGCAAAGCGCTCCACATTCGTCCATCCTGTTCCTTTTCTCACATCAATTCCCATGACCTTATTGCTCTAGGTCTGTTATAAACCCAGCAGGGTTCAAATCTGGCTCAGCTCCTGAACTGGCTGGGTGAACTCCAGCAAGTTCCTTAACTTCTCTGAGCCTCGCTTCTCCCTTCGATACAGAGGATGATGTGAGCACCTACCTCACAGGGTTTGGGGTTCTTGTGAGCCTAAAAAGAATTAACCCATAGCCCACATGCCCCGCACCCAGGCAAAACTCAGACATCCACACTGATCACATGCCCAGCTCACATCACGAGCTCAAGAATTACATGCTGACTGACTAACATCAGCACTTAACTGTCATCAACATCATTAGCCTGGAAATTAATGAGAACAAGGACCACAGCCAAGCATGAGAAGGGGCTGTAGAAGTCCCATGCCTGCCCACCCCACGCCTGCCCCGGCTGCTCTGAGTTAGCCCAAGCCTGTGGTTCATGAGCCTTGTGCGCACCCACTTCTGGGAGGCCCCAAGGCCCCCTAACAACGACACCATGTGACTCTATGATAACCCTCCCCCTTCAGGCAACATCTCACTGCTGCTCCTCCCAGCCCCTGTGTGTGTGGCAAGTAAAGTGAGTCCACTAATGTGCCCAAGCATCTGGTTCCCCTGGGCTCTCGGCTGTACAGTAAATGCTGCCAACTTCCCCCTGGGACTGCGTTCCAGCC
This sequence comes from Okapia johnstoni, assembly GCA_024291935.2. Classification (NCBI taxonomy): domain Eukaryota; kingdom Metazoa; phylum Chordata; class Mammalia; order Artiodactyla; family Giraffidae; genus Okapia; species Okapia johnstoni. Next base: position 10,296,079 of record CM044306.1, read on the forward strand.
TCTTACAGCTTGAGGGTGTGAGAAGTAGAAAGGCTAAGGGCCCCTCTGGCGGGCCCGGCCCTGTGCCTGGCTTGGCCCCAGGCAGAGCACAGAGCCTGGCTGGGGACCAGGCCTCCCCCACAAGCCTTCTGCCACCACCCCGGCCTCCCTGGGTTTGCCTGACAGACCATCTCAGTCCCTCCAGTGATGAGCACAGAAGATGCCAGGACGCTGAGGCCTGGCCCCGGGGGATCTGGACTGGGGAACGGGGCTGGTCAGACTTGGCTGGGAAGGTTTAGTCCTAGGGAAGGGGAGAGAAGGGGGAGGGAACTCCCAGCCCCCCAGCCCAGGCTGCATGTCCTTCACAACCCCCTGGGGCGGCGTGAAGTGAGGGGACAGGGCACTCTGGTGCCCGCAGGATGGCATGCAGGCGTCCTCCACGCTCAGTGAGAAGAGCGGGGACACAGACCCTCGCTCTCGGCCCCAGAGATGCAGGGGGCAGCGGGGAACTCACCCACTCTCGCTCTCCAGGAACACGGAGCTGCTGCTCTCCGCGAGGGCGGCGCTGATGGGCGAGAGGCAGAAGGGTGAAGAGAAGGCCTCTGAGTCCGAGTCGAAGGAACTGGCCCTGCTCACGCCCTCGGCCGACAGCTCCAAGGAACCCTCCTCCTCGCCCACCTCAGGTCGGGGCTCCTGGCCCTCTTCTGTCCCGTCCTGCGAACTGACCGCCGACAAGATTCCTGAGTCGCTGTGGGCCGGTGGCAAGGCCGGGAGGGGGCCGTCTGTCCCCAAACCCGGGGCCAGCTTCTCCCCGTCCTCGGGCAAAGGGCTGATGCACTCAGTGTCTCGGATGCTCTGGGCCACCACCAGGATGTCCTCGTCTCTGGGGATCAGGGTGGACCTGGGCTCCGTGGGGGACGGCTGGTGGGGGGCCCCTGAGCTCTGGGCGCGCCGGCCCCGAGGGCGGGGTGCCTTGCGCACCGGGGAGCTCTCGGGGGTAATATAGCGCAGCGCCTCCTCGTCCTGCTTCTGGATCCGGGAGTTGGGGACCCACGCGAGGATGAGGGTGGCCCCCAGCAGTTCATCCTTCTCCATGTACAAGCACAGGTAGCCTATGAGAGGTCAGGAGCACAGACAGTTAGGGAGGGCTGCGCACCAAGTGCCTCTAGCTCGGTTCTTCTAGGAACCACACCCGGGCGAGTAAAACCGTGGGGCTGTGCAGCCCGGCCCTAAGAAAACACTCCTGAGGCATACAGTTGAACTCAGGATGAATGAGAGCTGTGGCGTTTTCTAAGCACACACGCTGAGCAGATCCAGGGGGCGAGCCCTCAAGCAGCAGTCTATCCTCTGCCTTCCCTCCTCCTCTTGTTCAGAGCCCCACCCTGTCCACGGCCCTGGGGGCTCCAGGACTCCCCTGCCTCCATCAGCCTCCCGGTCCGGATGAGCCCAGGTGGCTGGGGAGGCTCACGGGGGACCCAGAAGTGCCACTGTCTTCATCGCAATCTTAGGAGGGACTCGGGCTGCAGACTTTATTGCTACGTCACACAAAAGATAAATCCAAGATGAGTGGCATCCCTGTTGGCTGAGGCTTCTCAGCATCTCTTCTTTAACACTGCTTTTCAGAAGGAGGGCCATCTTCAATGTCATGCCCTGGATTGCTGACAAAGAAGAGAAGAGCAATTCTCCAAGGCCAGCGGCACATGGGTGGGCTCTTAGAGCCCCCGAATGCTCAGTCTGGGAGGAAGGTGGCCTTTCCTCCAGAGACACCTGCCATTTTGGGGTGTCCTGACTCTTAGGCCTGTGGCACCAAGTTCCCAGGCCTCTGGGTCTCTGAGAAGCCCCTGGGGCAGGAGCTGGGGCCCCTGTCATGCCCCAGGGCACTGACTCAACCCAGAATCCTCAGCCCATCTTCCACTTCCAAAACAGTGGGGAACTCGGGGGCTGTCAACCAGCTGTCCAGAAGAATCATGTTCAGGTGAGGTCAAGTGTCTCTACATGGCTTTGGGATTGGAAGGGAGCCTGAGACCTCTGGCCCCCTCTCCCTTGCCTCCCATCAGGCAAGGATGATACCAGAAGCCCTTCAAAGGCTGCGGCTTTTCTTTTTGTTTTATGCCCAGAACATGCAACACCCTCAGACCCAGGCCTAGGACCTCTGCTCCTAGCCCCTCGAGTGCTTGGAATTGGCCCCATGGTCAGGCATCTACAGGGGCAAGGTGACATGCCACTCAGCCTCCTAGAGCACAGTTGAGGGACCAGGACCCTGGAATCCCCCACCCTCACAGTTCAGAACCTGCTTCCAGGACCTGTTCGGGGCTTCCCACCTGACCTGTCTGTGGGGGCTGTGGACAGGGCTGTGATGTCCCCTGGAGAAGGCTCGGGGTCCTTATAATCCAGGAAAGAGCTGGGGCTGGAAGTCAGCTCTCTTGCTTTGGAACCTGGAGAGTCTGGTGACTCTAAATCTGTACCTAACTCTCCACTGTAAAGATATGCTTATCAAGGCAGAAGGACAGAATACTTTCCGAAGAGTTCATTAGCATAAGTTAAATTTTTTGTCCTTTTAAAAATTAATTTATTTATTCAGTACTTTGTCGACACCTAATTTGCATGCAGTAAAGTGCCCAGATCTGATTGTAATTCATAATTTTTAAAGTACTAACATCTGATGTGAGACTTTCTGTCTGGACGCAGGTGGGCTGCAGCCGGGCACTGGGGACCCGGAAGCAGACTTCAGCAGCCTAGAGAGGCCACAGGAAGAGCCCAGGGCCCGCCCTCACTCTGCCTCTACCCTGGCTGGTATTGGGGAGCTCCTCTGAACACCAGCCTCCTTCTCTAAGAGAGAGGCCCGCCCAGGCTCTGGCATTCTCATGAGGTTGTTGTGCAAATTAAATAAAGCAATACATTTATCTTGTACACTTGCACAAATAACAAAGGACCACACAGGCCTCTAGTATCACTAATCCATCTTTTGGATGCTTCCTGGAGGCAGCAGGGCTGAGGGACTCAGGTGTGGGTGGTGGACTGCCGTAACCGGGTCTAACACCCCCAGGTTCCCTGCCCAAGAACAGTCACAATCAGTGACGCTCCTGCAAAGAGAATCTGTGCCCATTCCCTTAGTACACAAGAGAGCTTGCTGTTTGGGGGCTCAGAATACAACTGGAGCCCTGGAAAAAAACATAGTCTCTTTCTCTGTGGCTTGGCAAAAGATAGCAAAGTCACTGTCACCACAGGAAAAGTTGCCCACTCCTGGGACTTGGGAGAGCCACAGGCTGGAGTGTCCCTCGAACAGCCCAGGGTAACTCCAGGCTCTGGTGTGGAGGGCCAGGAAAGGACCCTCCATCTCCATCTGTGCAGAGCTGAGAGCTTCCTTCCCCCATTTCAAAACAGTGGATTTAAGCACAAAGTGTGCGCAGGATCAATGATTTCCATGTCCCCAGGGTCCCAGGCCCGCTTCACAACCTGCTCGGTCCTCATCCCACCCTCTGGGCTGCAGGTAGGGATGCAACCACCAAGCCTGATCTGAGGGCTGTGTTCCTGCACACACTCAAGGGGGCCTGGGGGAAATCCCCCCAACCAGGCAGCTTCCTGAAGAAGGCGATGCCCCGCTTCCCTCCCTGCAGTCGGGGGACTCCCGCCTCCCAGCAGCCCTCTCGCAGCAGCCCTGTATGAACAAATGCCCTCTTCCATTGCAAACACAGCTAATTCCCCTTAGACTGTCCTGCCTCCCCTCGGTGAGTCAAAGGTCACTGGTGTGCTTCCCAGATGGGGAAATTAGGGCAAACGGGGAAGTGACGCAGGAGCTTGCTAACTTCAGAGAGATCAGCCAGCTAGCTCTCCCCAGGCCTGTGACCCCAAGACTTCCTCTCCCAGCCCGTGACCCCAGGATCCCCGCGCCGGGCTCACCTGGGTGGTGTTCCCCCAGTCCCTGCAGCCCCTCTGGGGGGTGCACGCAGACATTGTTCTTGGAGTAGATGATTTCCCCATCCAGGACGGAGGGGGGCCCGCCGCCGCCGCCGCCGCCGCCACCCGGGGTGAGGGTCAGGAGGTCCGAGGCTTTGGAGGAGGCCCGGCGAAGGAGGCGGCCCAGAGACATTGCCAGGGCAGTGTTTCCATCCTCCGCACACTTGGGCCCAGGTGGGGCTCTTCCAGACCTGCCTGGGGGAGGAAGAGAGAGGACAGGCCATCAACTTGGATGGGGCACCCCTAGGGCAGCATTGTGTCCCACACCGGTACGCTGCAAACGGAAGCTGTGTAACCACAGAAGAGGTCCTGCTACCACAAGGGCATACAAAGGAAATGGATTCTCAACTGTGGTGCTACGGACACTCGGGGCTGGGCCATTCTTAGTGGTGGTGGCTGTCCTGTGCCTTGTAGGGTGTTTTACAGCATCCGTGGCCTCGGCTCACCAGATTCCACTACCACCCCTTTCCACTATGACAACCAAAAATGTCTCCATCATTGCAAATATCCCCCGGAGGCAAAATCACCCTGTTAAGAACCGATCTAGGGAATTCCCTGAAGGTGAAGTGGTTAGGACTGGGCGCTTTCACTGCTGTGGGCCCAGGTTCAATCTCTGGTTGGGAACTAAGATCCCACAACCCCCAAGTCTGCACCTCCTACAAAAGGACCAGTCTAGAGGAACCTGTTCCCACAGCAGTTCAGTTCAGTTCAGTTGCTCAGTCGTGTCCAACTCTTTGTGACCCCATGGACTGCAGCATGCCAGGCTTCCCTGTCTATCACCAACTCCTGGAGCTTGCTCAAACTCATGTTCGTTGAGTCGGTGATGCCATTCAAGCATCTCATGCTCTGTTGTCCCCTTCTCCTGCCTTCAGTTTTTCTCAGCATCAGGGTCTTTCCTAATGAGTCAGTTCTTTGCATCACGTGGCCAAAGTATTGGAGTTCCAGCTTCAGTATTAGCCCTTCCAATGAATATTCAGGACTGATTTCCTTTAGGATTGACTGGTTTGATCTCCTTGCTGTCCAAGGGACCCTCAAGAGTCTTCTCCAACACTACAGTTCAAGCAAGAATACTGGAGTGGGTTGCCAGGCCCTCCTCCAGGAGTTCTTCCCAACCCAGGGATCAAACCCAGGTCTCCTGCATTGCAGGTGGATTCTTTACCATCTGAGCCACCAGGGAAACCTCCAGGCTTTCTCGTTGCTCAGGGTTCACCACTGTGTCCCTTCCTTCCTAATGTTCTCAGCCCTCTGCTTCCCAGGGAATGTCCTGGTTCTCCCTCTTCCTTCCCACCCCTCCTGGTCTTCTCCATCCTCACCTTATCCTCATCATCCTCATCATCCCGTAGCCCAGCCTCTTGTCCTAACACATGCTGGCTGCCTCAGCTGGGAAGGGGTCACAAATGATAGGTGAAGGACTGAAGTTAACACCCAACTCATTCTTTCAAAAAAATAAACCAGGAATCAAAGGATCAGCTCGAGAATATATACAGAACTCCTAAAGACTCCTCGCAAAAAGGAGTGATATCCCAACAGAAAAAGCAGGCAATTCACAGAAGAGGAAACGGAAGGACTGAGAACATGAAATGAAAACCCAACACCTGATACACTGGCAAAAAGTAATGTTAATTCCAGCAAAAATGAAACAGAAGCCAGGCAGCAGCTATGTGAACCAACTAAATGTTCCTGTCCATGGGGCTCATGAAGGTCGCCTACCAAGCTGGGAGTGGGTACCATGGGCATGATGTCGCCTGTGTAAATGAACAGATGTGTGGAAAGCTAGTTCCTGGTCAGAGATCATGGATGTCTGAGACCCAGGCCACACTGGGCAGGGTGCAGGCCAGCCTCGAAGGGCGAGGTGGCTGGAATGGGAGTGTCGCAGATGGGCTGCAATTCCAACTCTCGGAGAAAGAAACAAAAAAGACTTGAAGCCAATATGATAAAGTCATTGACTGGGAATAGATAAACAAAACAGAGTCTGTCCATAGGATGGGGTATTATTGAACCTTAGGAAGGAGAAAAATTCTGACACCTGCTACAACATGGATGGAACTTGAGGACATACTCAGTGAAACCAGCCAGTCACAGAAGGACAAATATTGCATTTACATGAGCTACCCGGGACAGTCAAACTCATAGAGATGGAGAATAGGAGAGTGGGTGCCCAGGAATGGGTGAGGGCTGGGGAGTTAGTGTTTAATGGGGAGAGTTACTGTTTGGGAAGATGAAGAAGTTATGGAAATAGATGCTGGTGATGGCTGCACAACCATGGACCCAAATGTCCCCAGTGCCGCTGAACTGTCACTTGAAAGTGGTTAAGACCACAGAGTCCTAACCACCAGTGAATTCTCTATGTCATGTATATTTTACCACAATAATTTTTTTAAAAAATTATTAACTGGAGGAGGTTCTCAGGGTAAATTATATTGTTCTTCACACTTTCTGCATTTTGTACACTTACCCCTAAATCCAGGGCTGATTTAGGATGTTCCCTAAATGGAGTTCTCTTTGTGTCCAGTGTTTTGGCAGTTTCTTGGGGCAGAGGGCAGGGACTAAGGGGCCATCTGGCTCAGCAGGGGAGGGATGGTCTCGGCGCTAATTTCTTTCAATGTCTTGGGACCAGGCAGCTGAAGGCTGGATCTTCAGCCCCTTATGGCTCTCTGGTTGCCCCTCTGAGCCCCCTTGCTCTGATCTCCCCTCTACCTGCATATTTCCAGTTGTGTCCGGGGCTACTAACTCTTCCAAACACAGTTCAACGGGGGTCCCCCGGAGCCACCCTTCCCATTCCTGCACCTTTACCTAGAGAAATCCACCACTCTCTTCTCTCCCATTGCTGAGGTCCCTAAGGGCAGGATGACTTTGAAAATCACCAGCCCTGGGGACCCAGGACCAGCTGGGGTCCTTGCCTTCTCATCCCTGAGCCACAGAAGCCCCTCCATCTCGGCCATGTCCAGGGCCCCGAATCCAGCCCTTCTCAGGCATCCCCCAAGCCTGAGACCCCACTTTCAATGTGGGTTACAGAATCAAGTTGACCACTCAGCCCCGGGCGATGGTAAGCTGGCTCTGTAAAGGGCCAGACAGGAAATATTTTTGGCTCTGTGGGCCCAATGGTCACCGTGGAGACTATTCAACTCTTCCCTGTTGTGCAAAAGTAGGCGGTACTCGGGCAGGTGTGACCGTGCTCCCACCAGACCTTGTCTGCTTCCCTGGTGGCTCAGATGGTCAGGAATCTGCCTGCAATGCAGGAGAACCCAGGTTCAATTCCTGGGTTGGGAAGATTTCCTGGAGAAGGGAATGGCTACCCACTCTACTATTCTCGCCTGGAGAATTCCATGGACAGAAGAGCCTGGCAAGCTACAGTCCATGGGATCGCAAAGAGTCAGACATGATTGAGAGACTAACACTTCACTTCACTCACACCAGTTCCATATAATTCTGATGTCACACAGGAAAATCCTTCAATTTTTTTCAATCATTTAAAATATCATAACCAAGCTTCCCTGGTGGTTCAGTGGTAAAGAATCTGCCTGCCAATGCAGGAGACATGGGTTCCATCCCTGATCTGGGAAAATGCCACAGAGCAACGAAACCCGTGTGCCACAAATATTGAGCCTGTGTTCTGGAGCCCAGGAACCACAATTACGGAGCCCACATGCTGCAACTACTGAAGCCCAAGCGCCCTAGAGCCCATGCTCCACAGCAAAAGAAGCCACTACAATGAGAAGCCCATGTACCACAACTAGAGAGTAGCCCCCGCTCACTGCAACTAGAGAAACACCCTCGCAGCAACAGAGACCCAGCACAGCCAAAGATAAAATCAATAAATAAAATTCTGAAAAACAAATGTCAGAACCAGCCTTAGCCTGTGCACTGTACAAAACAGGCAGAAGGCTGGATTTTGTTCATGGGCTACGCATGGCCAACCCCTGGCTCAGACCACTTTCTGGAGACTCAGGGCAGGGTTGTTCCTCGCTACCCAAATCCTCTCCAGGCTGACTTTTGGGGAAGCTTTCTGGCCTCCCCAGGTCGAGGGGGCATCTCCCTCGTCTTAACCACTGAGTTCTCCTGTCTGAACACACGACATCTGACCAAGATTCGAAACTTAAATCACACTGGAACCTACACATCAGAATACGTGTTTTCTTTCCAATTAATCACCTGATAAACCTATATTCCAGTTCTAATGATGACTTCATTCCATTCATCTGGAATATTTTTAGAATTCAAGGATCACTCCAGAATTACAAGATCAGTTAATGAGCCATACAAGAAAATGAATTCTCTTCTCCAGACCAGCACTGCCCAGGAGACATACAGTGTGAGGCCTCATATGCAATTTTAAATTTCCTAGTAGCTGTACTTTTAAAAAGTAAAAAGAAAGAAATACGGGAAATTCATTTTAACAATATGTTTTTAGTTAAGCCACTATATCCCCAGTAGCATGTAATCAATATGGAAAAATTACTGATGAGCTATTTTACATTCTTTACATCTTCAGAGTCTGGTTTATATTTTGAACGTAAGCACACCTTAGTTCAGACCAGCCGTGGTCCAGGTGCTTAGTGGCCTCCTGGGGCCCGTGGCCTCCGGGTGGGCAAGACTGGGGCGGCGCTGGGACCCCACCTCCTCCTGAGCCTCAAATGGTATTACTAATACTTAGTTCAATTGCCCTAACTGCTAGAATGAGCTGCAAACAACGCTCAGCTGATTCCAAAAACCACACCATCTTAAGTGAAGATGGTTTGCCACCATTGAGGATAATCAAAAGAATGTGCTGAAAGCTCTGAAGGGGATTCCAAAATACAAGTGTTCACAATATAGCATTTTCCCCACATCGGCTGTGAAATCCCACTGCAGCCCTGGAAAGCAAGTTCTAGCAGAACAGTTTTGCAAACGAGAAAACAGGTATCGCACACCCCAAGTCTGCACACCCCAGTGAGCAGACACACCTGGACGTGAGAACTTTGTCCTCCGTGCTTGGAGTTCCGGCTCCTAGGCCCCCCACCCAACCTGAGTAAGCAAGGACAGTCCCCCAGCTCCACCCCCAAGGCTGTTCAAGGGTGGGAGATAATCTGCTTCTTGGTAGATCCCACACGTATGTTAAACATTAGCCACGAATATTTACTCTCTTCAGACAATGTTCATTTATTTTTTTTGAAGTATTTGCTCCTTCATGAACCTATTTCGCCTCAATTAACACTGGTTCCCAATCTCTGCTCTCTTTCAAACTAGAAGTGGAGACTCCTTGACCTATTTTTTTAAAGCTTTTTCTTTTTTTAATTATGAAACGTGTTTAGAGAAGTGTCAATATAAAGAACACGTGTCCCTGAACTCACACAACCCCAAAATATCTGTGTATGTTCTACTATCTTCTGTATCTATCTTAACAAAACCACCTACTGGAATTATATATCTTGCTTTCTCTTATAACATATTTTTTCCACGTGTTGTAAGCCAAAATGTGTCCCCTCAAATTCACGTTAAAGTTCTCACCTCCACACTTCATGTGTGTGTGTGTGCGCACTAGTTGCTCGGTCGTATCCGACTCTTTGCACCCGCAGGGACTGTAGCCCGCCAGGCTCCTCTATCTGTGGAATTCTACAGGCAAGAATACTGCAGTGCATTGACATTCTCTTCTCCAGACCCCAGGATCGAACCCAGGTCTCCTGCATTGCAGGCAGATTCTTTACCATCTGAGCCACAAGGGAAGCCCTTATACTTCATAATTCAACATTATTTGAAAGTAGCTTCTATATAAGAGATAATCAAGTCAGAATTAGGTCATTAGGGTGGGCCCTAATCCAGTGACTGGTGTCCTTTATTTTATTATTATTTTGAAAAATATTTATTTATTTGGCTGCACCAGGTCTTAGTTGTCACACGTAAGATCTTTAGTTGCAGGCTGTGGGATCTAGTTCCTTGATCAGGGATCAAACCCAGGTCCCCTGCATTGGGATCTTGAAGTCTTCGCCATTGGTTCAGCAGGGAAGTCCCTGGTGTCATTTAAAAAGAGGAAATTTGGAGATAGACACAGGTATACAAGGAGAATGTAGTGTGAACTTGAAGACAACTGTCTACAAGCCAAGGAGGGAGGCCTCAGAAGGAAACAATCCTTCAAAATCTCAGGTTTCCTGACTCTAAAACTGTAAGAAAATTGATTTCTGTTGCTTAAGACACCCAGTTTGTGGTACTTTTTATGGCAGTCACAGAAAACTAATATACCACATTATTAACTAATTAGAAAATCCAAAATGCCAACCCTCCATCTTAATAGCTATAAATATATTACAAGAATGCACCATTCTTGAACCAGCCACCATCACTAGATATTTGTTTTCCAAACAGTGGCTACCTAAATAATAAACTTCACATTTTTATGCAGAAATCTTCATCTGTATTCTGTTTTCCTAGGTTAATTTCTGGGATTCCTATTTCCTTGGGAGGCCAAACTGATATAATGTTCAATGGATTTCTAAAAAGGTATCAGAGTTCTGAGAGATTTGACTTTTTGCGAATTTGGTCATTGTAAAATGGTTTTCTGATAATCTGTTTGCTTGTGTGGGTTGCCTTATTTGTATTAAACACTTGTGTTCTTCCTGTGAATTGTCTATTGGTGTACTTAGCCAGTTTTTCTGCTGGGGTGTCGGAATCCTTGTTGATAGGAAAGAAATCTTTATACAGCAAAGATCTTAATCTTTTGCTATAGTTGCTCTATGTATATTTTCCCTAATTTGTTGTTTGCCTTTAAATCACATTTCCTATTTTGAAGCACAGACGTTTTAAACATCTAGGCAAACTGATGGTAACTTTCCCTTAGTGATTTCTTCTTATCAGTTTTACACTTTATATAATTCTTCCCAAGCCAAAAATCCATTAATTGTTGGCTTATATTTTTTCATCTAATTTTCTTATGGTTCTACTTTCCAGGAACTACTTCTGACATTTCAAAAAGTCTAATTCAAAGTATACATTTACCTGAAAAAGCCGTGCATTCACCAGCTCACTGAATGAGTGTGTTGCTTTTATTGCTATTTCCCGTTTTTATTGTATACTCTTATTTGACTTTAAGAAATAGGAGATCCATTACAGCTTAATAAAACTCGGATACTTGTCATATACAATCTTATGAGAAATTTTTAAAAAGGGGGTAAGGGGGATATGGGGGAAGGGGAGGGTCATTTTAACCTCTTTCCCCAGCAACCACCCTGACTCCACTGCAGCACCACAGTTACAGTAAATTTCAGAAACTCGATGGCCTGCCTTTCACACCATCGATTATGGAAGCCCCTCTCCTCTGTGGGGACTGGCAGCTCCCCGCTGGGTGTACAGTAAACCGGGCTCTGCTTACAGGCAGCTGACATGGCGACTGCACCCAGCCAGTGCAGTCCTTCTCAGGCTCCGCCAGCCACAGCTTCCTCATTTGGGCCAAAGCAAGGAGCCTGGCGCAAGCTCTCCAAACACGCCCTCTCTGCCCACATCCCCACCCCCTGCAGTCCTTTCCCCTGGAATCCCTCGTACTGCCTTATTTTGCTTGTTGAAAGAGATGGCTTGTTGCTACTTAGAAGGCGAGGCCCACATATCCAGAATGCCTCACACCCAGCGGGGCCTGCCAGGGGCCCCTCACCTGCGCCCAGGCCAAGAGTGACAATCGCCTGTCACATAGTGCCCCCCAGCTCCACAGTCAGCTTGTGTCTGGTGGCCGACCACCGTGGGGAAGCCAGGCAACACACGAGTCCGCAGAGGTTGGGCTCCTCGCTTGGTGTGAATTTCTATTCTGTTCCCACCATCTGAGTTGGCAGCATCCTAATTTGGCAGGTCTATCCGAGTCCTCCAGCTGGTGAACATAAATCTGAGTTTACCCCTACCCTGTCAGAAGAAAGGGAAGGAAAAGAATCCCAAGCACAGTTGCTGAAAGGCCTCCACCTGCCAGATGAGAATGGAGGCCCTCCCCGCCCAAAGCTCAGGACATTGCCCTTGGGGTACAGCTGCCCCAAATCGAGCAGAGCCACTGAGAAAGCAGGGCTCGGCCAGAACAGCACTGATGTCCAGAGGCTCTAAGGTCACCTGATGCAGTGCTTCTCCAAACCAGGGGGCTTTAGGAAACTCAGAGGGCAAATCCCTGCACTCTGACCCAGCAGGTCTGGGAGAGGGGGCGCCTAGGTGACACCATCCCCCTGTGAGACTGGGAATCGTTCACCTACTGCTCCCCTGAACCCCCAAGGAAGGCAGAGAATCGGGCTCTGACAGGAGGCAGACCAGCCCCTCTGCCACTCAGGCTGTGCTGTTATCAGCACAAATTAATGACACGTCAGTGGCTGCCCGGTGCCTTCCCTGACTGCCTCCTCTGGTCTGTCACCAGTTGGATGTTGAGCGTTGGGTGGATCCAAGACTGCAGAAGGCCTCTTCCCCGGCCACAGCCCAGCACCTGTCACTGGGTTAATAAACGTGGCTTGGGCCCATGTGTCACCCGGAGTAGAGGGACGTGCAGCTCTGTGTTCAGGGATGCGAACGGGAAGGAGCCGGCCTGGAGAACGGCCTTCAGGGACCTCCTGCGAGGAGGCCCCTGGCCTTCAGTGCCCACTGGTCTGGCAACAAGACCTAACGAACAGTAGGCTGGCCGGGAACAGCTCCTGGTGTCCCTGCCTGTCCCTCAGGGGTGTCCCTATGACCCCGGGACGGTGGAAAGGTTTATGATCAGAGTCACGTGGCTCCTTCTTCACAGATAAGCCACCCGTATGCAGAGCAGTGTCCAGCTCCCTTAGGGTCCCTAGATCCACCCGACCAGACCCTTGGGAAGCAGTGGGCCCCTGTGTACTACTGTTAAGTCCCCTGCCTAGATTTCTAAGGTCGGGCCATCCTGGCCCTTCAGTGCCCACTGCTGGAATCATTTCCTCTGTGTCGACCATTGAAGGGGAAGCTGTGTCTGGAACAGAGCACAGGCCTGGGCTTCCGACAGGCTTGGTGGGGAGTTAGAAGGTCAGAGGCTGGGGGAGCGCTGGGAAGAGGGTTCGGTGGAGCAGGGTGGGGACAAGGAGGGCCTACCCCAGCACCTGCTCCCCTCCCTTCCCTGACCAGCTGTCTCCCGGCGGAGCCCACATCATATCCCTCTCCCAGCCCCTCTGCTCGCAGGCTCTCAGGCTTCGGTGATTGGCCTTAAGAGAGGAAAGGTCTTGGCCTTGGGGCCAATCCCACCTTCAGGCCACACCTACAGCTCCCATGGGCACCCTCTGAACACCTGTCACCCTCTCCTGACCCTGAGGCTATGTCCTAACTGGGAGCCCCCAGAGGGTGCAACAGGCTGGGGGTGGGGCAGGGGTTGGGGCCAAGCCGAGACACGGGGGCAGCCTGGGAGGGGCTCCCTGTCTCCTCCAGGGTACACTCCCGGGGTCCATGGGGAGCACGTGACTGCTCCACAGCAGGGTCCACATCACAGCCAACAGGAGGGGCAGCTGGAACTTTTCTGGGGTGCACTACACAAGGGTCACGGCTCTGAAGAAGACGGTGGAGGCGATCCTTCAAAGACGTCAGGGCTGGGGCTCAGGCCAAGGAAGAGGGTCATGGCCAGGTCAGAGGGGGGCTGATGCCTCCAAGGGACCCATAAAATGGAGGAGAGACTGGTAGGGAGGAAGGCAGAGCTAATCAAGGGCCTGACCCCTGCACCGCAGGCTGGGATGACAGGGGCTGTTTGGAAGGAGCCATTGGGAGGAGCAGGAGCAGGTGTGCCGGAAAGCTCCCGGCCAGAGGAGTGGCCCGGGTGGAGGGGAGGGAAGAGTCCTGGGGATGGATGGGGGTGATGGCCGCACAAGGATGAGAATGAGTTTAATGCTGTAGAACTATGTGCTTCAAAGTGTTCAGTATTCAAAATCTGCTGTGTGTACTTTATCACAATGAAAAAAGAGTAATAATAGTGGAACCTGGAGAGGGTGCACGGATTCTTCATACCACCCTAAAAAAATAACATTATTAATTTTTAAAAAAGACATCTGGGACCAGGAAGCTTGCAGCCAAAGAGGCCAGGCTGAAGTGGAATGGTATGGATGGAGGCAAAGAAAAGGACAGGGAGCTTGAGGCCAGTGACAAAGGGAGCTCAGGTCCCCGCACTGAGGGCAGGCTGCCAGCAGCATGCCAGGGCCTGGCAAAGACCAAGCAACCTGATGACAGATCGTCTAATGTCCCTGAATCCACAAGACGCATGACCTTGAACTGTTCTTGAGCAGACGTGCAGAGCAGTTTATACCCGGGATCTTTGGGACCTGGAGTCCTGCAGGGAACAAAGATTCCCACCCCACTGGGAGACCAGAAAACTGTGCTCCGGAACCTGGAGCAAACAGAACACCCAGGTCCCCTTCACAGATCTGGGGTCTTTCTACAGGCCAGACTGACTCTCCTCCTTATCCGGATAGAAGTGGGGACCTGGAGAGGGTGTACGGAGAGGACCTGTACAAGGACCTGTACAAGAGGACCCTCTCGTATAATCTAAAAATGCCACCAGCAGAGATCCTGAGACATACAAAACCAGTGACGCCTATAGTCAGAAAGAGCTATCTGACTTTTTGCATCTCTACTAAGGATTTAGTGTTACTTGAAATAAAAAAGCAGCTTGAGATGCTCAAAGCACTTTGTACCAATATTATAAATCCTCTCCCCAAATCCTGAGAGATGAAGGGTAGATAGAGAAACAGCTCCAGGTAGAACCGTGACAACGATTTAAAAAAAACAACAAAAAACCTTCATTCTCCTTGAATGTATTTAATATTTTCACTTTTAAAATGGTTATGTTCTTATCAGTATTGTTGCTCTTAGATTATAAGCTCCTGAGTCCACAACATCTCTGAGAAGTTCCTTTTATGAAGGGCCATCTTCAGTAGAGTTCCAAATGCCATGTTTTTGTTGATGGAAAGGAGAGCGATGCCAACCTTGCAGTTGGCACAAGGAATACAGAAATGGAGTCAGGCCAAGATCTGGAATGTGCATTAGCTTGAGTGCGCAAAAAAAGGCAATGATTTTAAAAGATATAAAATAAAAATGCCAGGGCTGGCTTTCAATCATCTCTGGCCAATGCATGAACACATGCTGAATTCTGTGCTGCTCTGAGCCATCGGGAACCACTGGGTAGGACCACCACATTTTTTACAAAATAGGCTATTGTATAATTCGAAAGGAAAGATGAACTTGGCCTCTTCTCAGAAAACACACACACACACACACACACGCACGCACGCACGCGCGCTCATGAAACAAAAGACTCTGCAGAAACTCCTCATCTAGGGAGTCATTCTCTCCTATTAACCTGAAACTCTTTAAGAATTAGAACATCTTTGAGAACTATTCTTGGTCCTTTGTGACTTGCAGGAGTAAGTCACACTGGTGATAAAGGTAACTCAAGTTTGCTTCCAGGAGGAGAGAGGTTTTGAGGTGGTTGGAAAGTGGGGAGAGGGTGCCTATAGAAGAAAGATGTCAGAAACCACAGCAGCCCCAAGAGAAGCAGGGTGGGGCCTGTGAAGGGTAGCAGATTTCTTCTCTCCCAGTCCTGTTCAGAACTGGCCCTGCCACGCTGGGTTGGAGCCAGTGGGCAGCGGCAGGCCTGCTGTTAACCACACATGTTCCCTCCTCCATCCCCCAGAGCCACGTGGCCACTGACACTTGGCCCAGAGGAAGCGAGTCTTTTGTAACCCCACATGGCAGTGGTGGGGTGGGGCTCTCCTCTGGCTAATATTTACAGGGGTAAAGTTAAGAATCTATTACCTTCCCTGGCGGCAAAGTGGTTAAGAATCTGTCTGCCAATGCAGAGGATGTGGGTTTGATCCCTGGTCTGGGAAAATCCCACATGACCTGGAGCAACTAAGCCCATGAACCACAACTACTGAAGCCTGTGCGCCTAGAGCCCATGCCCCGCAATAAGAGAAGTCGCTGCAAAGAGAAACCCGTGCATCGCAACAAAGAGTAGCCCCCACTCGCCACAACTACAGAAAGCCCAAGACCCAGCCCAGCCAAAATAAACCTGAAGAATTCTTTTAGAAAAAAGAAATTATTACCCCAAATTCATTCCCCAAGATTTAGTGATTTAGACCCAGCGAGAGTCCTCCTTGGTAGGGAGGTAAAGTCACCAAAAAAGACACAAATGAGCAAAGCACAGAGGCAGAAATGACATTCTTTAGAAAAGACACAAGTCTCCCCCCATGCTTCCCTCACAAAGCACTTCTATCCCCAGTGTATTGGCTTTCCGTGGCTACTGTAACAAGTCACCACAAAAATAGAGACTTAAAACAACACAGTGTATTATCTTGCAGTTCCGGAGTCGAGCAGTCAACCAAGGTCTCACTGGACTAACCTCAGAGGTCAGCAGGGCTGGGTTCCTTCCTGAGGTTCCAGGGGACAATCCATTCTCCTGTCTTTTCCAGCTAGAATCCACGTACATCCCTTGGCTCGTGGCCCCTTCCTCCTCCTTCAAAGCCAGCAGTACAGGTGCAGTCTTTCTCACAGGGCATCACTCTGACACTGACTCTGGCCCCGTCTTCCACTTTCAAGGACCCTGTGATGACCCAGCCTCACTGGAAAATCCAGGACAATCTCTCCACATCACAGTCAGCCAATAGGCAACCTTAATTCCATCTGCAACTTGAATCCCCTTTGCCACATGACCCAATACAGTCACAAGTTCCCAGAACTAGGAAGTGACATCTGGACATCTGGGGACTGCTCTTCTGCCAACCACATCACACCAAGGACACTGTAAAGAGCTGAATTCTAACTCTCCAGGGGGCTTTCCATCTCCACAGTCCATCAAACTTCCATTCAGAGCCACTATCTTTTAAGCAATATGATGAGAACCTGGGCCTAGACGTTGCAGAGGGGAGACCCAGCCTCTGTGACAGCTGGACAGGACAGAGGAAAGTTGTGCACAGACAAGAGCCAGAGCCTTGGTTCCTGTGCTGGTGTAAGGTGCTGGTGGTGGCGGTGGTGGTTTAGTCACTAAATCGTGTCCAACTCTTTTGCGACCCCACGGACTGTAGCCCGCCAAGTTCCTCTGTTTATGGGATTTCCCAGGGAAGAATATTGGAGTGGGTTGCCATTTCCTTCTCCAGGACGATCTTCCCGACCCAGTGTCTCTCCTGCATTGCAGGCAGATTCTTTACAGCTGAGCCACCAGGGAAGTCCCCGTGCTGGTGGTGTAAGAGGCTGCATCAATTCCCAAATGGAAAACAAATAGAGCAAAGGTGCAAACACCTCTTGAACCTTTCTAAGAAGACAAAAGAAACAGGGCAGCCTGGAGCCGGTAGGAGAGAGGCTCTGCCCAGACTTCTCCCGTTCACTGTTCTGTGCCATGTCCCCGCCTCAGGGCCACCCTGGGTCAACAGGACAAGTGTGGTCCTGGCAGCTCGTGATCTGGCAGTTCCCGCACACCTGTCACAGCCTACGTCCACTGTGACAGCTGTCCATTGCAGCGAGGGGGAAGCAGGTAGGGAGTAGGGCCAATGAACCCTTAGGGGGACGTGTTGTGCGACAAAGTCCACAGGTGATTCTTCCCCTGACCTTGTCACTGTCACACTACTCAGGAGCAAACTGCCCTGAGCTCTGGCCACCTGCCAGATGACCAGAAGAAACTGGTTCACCTGCTTTGTCCTCAGAGACCAATCAACACAGAGCAGGGACAAGGTAATACCATCTTAAACACGAGCCAGACACACGCAAACAAGGATTGTTTTCCTCTCATAAAATATCTGCTGCTAACACACCTCGCAAGAGGCCCCAGTTACCCCTACCTTCCCAGAACCAGGCACATGCACCGCAGTCTTTTTGGGAACACCCAGTTTTGCAGTTCAACGGGTGATATAAATATTGCAGATCAGGAACCCTCTCTTTGGGGTGCACAGTTTGGGGAAGTTGGGTCTCCTTCAGTCTCGTTGCCCAGATGAGACACCTGGGAGCTGATATCACCCCTCTTCTTATTTGCATTTAAGTTCAAATTACGGGATCATTGCAGAAGAGAAATATGCACTGCACTCGCATCTTGCATTCAGGATTAACAAGGAAAAGACTGTGGCCCAAAGATAGGGCTGCTGTGCGTGGGGCCCTCTGTGTGGAAGTAAGGACAACACAATCAACTTGCAGTTAAATCAAAGGAATGAAGTTTAGGGCAGAAATCCTAGAGCTGGGGCCTTGGGCCAACTGCCATAAGGAAAAAGGACCCTCAAGAGGCCGTAACTGGAGAAGACGGTTAAAGAAACGAGAGTGCGGGAAGATCCGGTGGCCTGCTTAGCTGTTTTACCTCTCCCAACTACCCAGTTGTCACTTCAATTATCACCCACTCCTTGGAAAACCCCAAAGCCTCTGCCTGTCCAGAGAAAGACCATCTGCTGCCCATGCCCCTGGACAGAAAAATCCCCCAAACCACCTCCCTCAATGTGCCAAGGAAGGGTGGCCTGCAAGGAGAAACAAAGGTGAATCAGGATCCATACCAGGAAGGACTAGACCCAAAAAGCAAGGAAAAGGGTAAAGCCAACCAGGAAACCACTGACCAACCCCAAAGTGGATGAGGTGCATCTAACCTCTATATTGTGCCTTCTAAACTTTAACACAGAGAGGTTCTCAGTGTCTGTGGCAAAGGAGTAGCTAATGCACCACAAAACAGAAATTAAACTGGGGGAAAATGTACTGACAACACCTCTGGAATGCAACACACTTGATCTTGCTCAGGGAAAGCATTTTAGCTCCAGAAACTGAAAAACCAGGACTTCCCTGGTGGTCCAGTGGCTAAGACTCTGTGTTCCTAATGCAGGGGGCCTGGGTTCGATCCCTGGTCAGGGAACTAGATCCCACATGCTGCAACTAAGACCCAGCACAGCCAAATAAATATTAAAAAAAAAAGAAGAAATTGAAAAATCGTAAAGGTATCAAATGCCATCTGATAGATATGTCCTTTGTCCTGATTCCAATGCCAGAGAGCATAACCACCAATTTATCAACCACTTGAATTCAGGGTCACTCAATGGAAAACCAGAGCAAACACCAAAGTGTGCAAGCAGGTTCAGACACAGGCTCAGGGTGCACCCAGGGGCTGGTGGTTTCTATAGGAGCTAACCCAGAAAGAGCATGGAAAAGACACTACCACATCTCTGTATGCAGTCAGCTGAGTCCATACAGACCCCTCATCTTGCATATCAGCTCTAAACACCCAGAAAGACTCTCTTTCGGAGGCCCAGGCAGAGAAGGGCATGCCTTTCAGACTGGATGATGCATTTGGGCTCTTTCAGTTCTTTCCTTGTGCTAGCTGTACAACTGAGGCTACTGCAGGCAGACGGTGAACTTGATCTTTTTTTTTTTTAACTTAAGTCTTAAGTGCCTGATTTCTCCTCTCTGAGGATGCTATATCAGTTCAGAAAATTGAGTAAAGGACATGCTTCAGCTCACATATCATCAGGTAGTTCATCAAAGCAGATTTATTAGAGATGCAAGACCAAGTGCCCAGAGGACACGTGGGTGGTTGCTAGCATCAAAACCACCAACACAGAAGTGAGTGTGAAAAGATTTCCTATGTCATTTGTGAGGAGGTAGGGGCGGGCTGGGAGAAGTATGTGCTTTCTTTGTGCAGTGGCCTCATCAACATTCGTCAGTCTAATACAAATGCAACAGAACAATGTATAACAATGTACACCAATAAAACCAACCTCCACTGCTACAAATCCTTCATGTTCAAAGTCATCCTCCCCAACTGTACCACTGTATGAAGCGAATTCACTAATTTTACAGGAGAGGATTCAGGCCTGTGGAGAAAACTGGGGACCCTTGGCCGGATGTGGGGGGACAACTTAAAATCTCTACTCCAGATTTGCGTTGCCAGGCAACCTGGTCACCCTGGTCCCTGGTCACCCAATGGGACCCAGCACCCCACAAAATTATAAACAGTGTAAATATATCTATGGGGAAGGAAATGGCAACACATTCCAGTATTCTTGCCTGGAAAATCCTATGGACAGAGGAGCCTGGCGGGCTACAGTCCATGGGATTGCAGAGTTGGACACGACTTAACACACAAGGAGGTTTTATTTCTTCTTTGGGTAACCACCTGTTTGCACTCAAAAGAATCACAGTTTACAATTATTTTAACTTGTATTTGTATTATTTTAAAATATAGTAGTTTTTTTTAATCAAACCAGTTGATTTTGTGATAATAAATGTCCACATTTTAAAACTAAAAAAAAAAAAAGAGAGAGAGACTATAAATATGTCTAAATGGAGAATTCCACTTCTGCTTATGATCAGCTTTATACCCGATGGACCACATATACAAGGAACTAAAAAACAAAACCAAATGTTTTTTACCAATCTAGTTAAATGTGAAAAATCCAAACAATGGTCATTAATAATAATTAAACACTTATATTAACAGGCACTTTGAATGAGCCAGGTACTAGGTGCTTTAGATAACTGTTGCAATAGAACTTTGTGACAGGTTGTATTACTCCCATTTTACAGATGGAGAAACCAAGGCACAGTGGCATTAAGTCAGTACTATGTACCGGGTTGGTATTCAAATCCAGCAGTCTATGTTTGGAGGCCACGTTTTGAACCCATGCATTGAGCTACCCAAAACCCGAGCCAGGGAGACCAGCACAGTTGTAGGTAGGGTTCTGCAAACCCAGAAGCTATCATCTCAGATACCTTTACACTGAGGCCTGGGGGACTTTTTATAGACTCAACTGAATTGATATTAGCAGCTAGTGGTGACATCGGTTAGTCCCACTCTCTCAAATATTTATGAATCACTTGGCAGAGTGACCCATGTTATTCTGAGTCGCTAGGGCAGGGAGAGTGTGTGCATGTGAGTGACAGGGGCAAGAGGGGAGGCAGTGTGGTACAGTGGTTTTCTGGAGTTGGAGCACCCTGGGCCCAAGCCCTGTATTTCTGTCACTCTGGGATGCGTGAACTTGGGGAATTTAAGTGTCAGTGTTTCCACCTATAAAATAGGGATCACCTCAGTTCCTGATTTTATGGGTTTAATTCATGCAAGATAATCAGAATCTATTTACATAACAATTATCATGGCTGGAGGATTAAAAAATTCCACTGATAAGAACTTTCCTTAGTCATATTCTGAGACTCCGCTCACCACAAACGCTCCACAAGCCAAGTGCACTTAGCAGAGAACAAGCCTTCTGATACCAACAACACATGGCTGTGAACAAGTTTCATTCCTCATCTTAGTAATCTTTTCTTTGCAAAAGTTCTCCAGGTTCTTAAAAGTGTTTAATGTTTGCTAGTCAACTAAATATTGATGTTTCTAGTGGGGAATTTCTAAAACAAGCACACAGATTTTGTTTTTTTAAGTTCTCTAATCAATCTGTGACAGATTTAGAATGGAATTCTCCAATCTGGGCCTTTGCCCCTGCCATTTGATAATATGCTCCATCACATGGCTGGTTTTTGAGAACCTGTTCCCTCTTTACTGACATAGGAATTGGTGCCTGCAGGTCGTAAAGAAGGATCAATGGGACCAGTCACAGGGGCTGGCCTGCTTTCTCCTATGAACTTGAGGAGGCAGTAAAACAAACTTCACAGTAAGAAAAGTGAACGTATTATGTCGTTTTCTGTTTCTGAATAGAATCTGAACTAGGTTGTGGCCAACATTTGACACCAACTTCCGAGTGTGGGAATAACAGGATTTCAAGATTCATGGCTTCTGGCAGCGTGCCTTAGGTTATATTTAGAAATCTTAAATTGCCGATTTTTTTTCTTATCCCTTTTTCTTCTCTTTCTTTCTATTTTTTTCTTCCTTTCTTTTATTATTATTTAAGAAAAGATCAAGAGGAAGAGCTCGGGCCTAAAGGGTGTGAGTTTCATGACCTGCGGCTCTTAAACAGCCCGACCACCCACCCCAAGGCCGGGAATGTTAAGCGTGCGCCCCGTGCGGGTGAAACACACACTTTGGGGGGCTGTGTCGGCAAACGGCGGGCCCCTAACAAGTTCTCATTCGCGTGCTCTTGACGATCCAGCCAGACAAAGACCGCAAGTTCTCCGGACCAAAGATTCAGCCAGCCAGAGACCGAGTCTCCTCGAATTAGGCCCACTCCCTGCCCGGGGCGCCAGAACCCACCACGGAGGGGGTCCCCAGGGAGCTCCCCGCGTGATCCTGCCGCCCCACTCCTGCTCTGGCCCTGCACCTCTCTGCGCTGCGGCCAGACCCCGGCCCCTCCCGGGCCCGGCGGCTGCAGGCCGACGCGCCCCGCGCGCCCCCCACCCTGTCCCGCCGAGGGGCGCTGCCCCGGTCCCCCGCCGGCCCCTCAGGCCCCGCTCCCGCGGCCCCCGGCAGGTCCCCGATACCCACCCGGGTCCCGCACCCGGGGCCGGGTTTGCGCCGGCTCCCGGAGCCGCCTCCGCCGCCACTGCCGCCGCCGCCAGTGAGGTTTTGGTGGGGCGGGGACGCGCGGCGAGGCCCGGCCCCCGGCCCGCCCCCAGGCCCAACCCGGCCCCGGGCCCAATCAGACCCGCCGCCCACCCCACCCCCGCCAGCCCCAGTCCCAACCCGGCCCCAACCGTGTCGCGGCACTGTCCCAGTCACCTTCCGCTGTCTGACCCCAGGCCCCAGCCCGGACGCCCCCTTCCTATTCCGGGCCTCGCCGCCCGCCCGGGCCTCCAGCCCTGGGACTTTGCCCCAGAGGGAAGCCCCGCGCCCCCGGAGTGAAGGCAGGACCCTTGGGACGTCCCACGTGCGCGCTCGCCCTCTCTGCCCCACCCTCTGTTTTTGTTTTTCCTATTTTAAGATAGGACGAGAACAACACCCACCAGGAGGCCACGGGGCATCCCTCTCCCGCCATGAATTCTTCGCCAGAACCCCGGGAAGGGGGTGCTGAGCCCCCCAGGTCTGGAGATGGATAGGCAGGCACTAGGCAGGGGCTCGGTGCACCCCGCAGGTGCGGCCGGCTCCGGACCCCGTCGCGCCCCCGCCTCTTCCTGCCATCTTCAGGACACTTCGCCGTCCCATGTCCCCGGCTTCCCGGGTGCCCTGAGCGAGCCCCTGGGGCGCCAGAGTGGCCGGCTGGACACACGTTGACACGGTTGTCGCTTTAGAAACTGAGTCAGGCAGGGTAGAGCTCGGACTTAGAGATGGAGAAGATGCGTATTTATCCTTTAATACATTTACATAGTTAAATATTCTGTGTTTCTAGTGTACACAAACGGCACAAAGGCCTCCTGCCCCTAGCCCCGCGCGTGGTCCTTGCCCGCCGGATGTTGACGGCGTCGCATAGCAACTGGAGATGGCGGAGCCGGGCGGCGGCGCTGGCGGGTAAGTGGGCCTAGGGATCTGGGGCCTCGGAGCTGCCCCCACACCTCCCCCTTCCTATACCCCCTAGGCACCCCTTCCCTTCCATGCCCCTTTCCCCTCTCCTCTACCCCTGCCTCTTCATTTCTGGGCGTTTCCTGACCTCCCCGGTCACCCCCACATTCCTGCGTGCCCTTCTGCCTTCTCACCTCGCTTCCCTTTGTCCTCTCCCATACCCTCCCTTTTTCCCCTTTTCTGGGCGCTCCTTTCTCTGAAACCCGGGACTTGCTCAGTCCACAGTAACCATGGCAACCACGATGCTTGGTAATCCCTGCTGCAGAGCCCTGAGAGCAGGGGTCTCTGTTCTGGATGCTGCCCAGCGAGGTCAATGAGAGGGGGACCAGCCCAACCTCACCGAGGTTGGAGGTGGCAGGTGATGGACTGGGTTCCGTATGGCCAGGCGGCCCAACAGTGAATGCCTTGAGCACACAGATAGGCTGTAGTCAGGTAAACACAGGGCCACCAGACCTCTGCTCTCTTACACTTTGTTTAAAAGGATAGAGACTATTTTAAAAATTTACCTTTCACATTGGACACCGCTGTATTGTTTCTTTCTTTTTTTTTTTTAAGGTAGATCTGCGTCTACTGACATGAAAAAGTCCAGATTACAATAAAGGAAAAGACTAAATGCAAAACAGTGTATATAGTGTGATCTCTAATTTGGTGGATGGGTGGCTTTAAATGCACAAAAAAATATTTGAAAGAAGATATCCTTGGGACTTCCCTCGTGGTCCAGTGGCTAAGGCTCTATGTTCTCAAAACAGGGAGCCTGGGTTCGATCCTTGGTCAAGGAACTAGACCCCACATGCCACAAGTAAGAGTTGGAATGCCACAACTAAAAAGATCCCACGTGCCACAACTAAGACCTGGCACAGCCAAATAAATATCTAAAAAATAAAAAATAATACACAAAAAGATATCCTTAAATCTCTTACTATTACTATTACTATTATCTTAAGCAGGAGAGAAGTCACAGGGGATTTTCATTGTCTGTGTCACATATTACTGTATTAGTTTGACTTTTAATTAGAAAAAAAACAATTTTAAGAATGTGACATTCTTGTACTATCCAAATCACAGGGAACCTAAAAGTTTCTAGAGTATTTGTCCTTTTTGTGCAATTTTCTCTTATTTTATTTTTTATTTTCCCCATTTTGTCACAAACACAAGTATATTTAAGGTGACTTTCCTAGCATAATCTATTTGTACTGTTCCTTACATGTTTCAATCATTGCATTTTTCATTTATTCTTGGAGTGACTCTTGTGCCATATGACAGGCATGGTGCTGGTGTTAGTGACAAGGTCATGCCCATCAGCCTAGAGAGAAGGCGGACAATTAACAAGTAAATATAATAACCAGATATATAGACAGCGAGGCGGGGATAAATGCCAAGAAAAATAAAGATGTTGTTTGAAACTGTTCAATTGTTTCTCTGCCACCAGGTCTCACTTGGGAGGTAAATCGTCTTCTGAAGGAGAAGAGGACCAGAATGTTGAAGGCGGCAGGGTAAAGTTCCTTATGGGATGAATTAGTCTAGGCTGTATTTACTAAGAATTAGAGTTCAGATTTGTTTAAGAAAATTGCACAATGATCCTATGACCTTGCTCTGAAACAGACTCAGTTCAGTTGCAGAGAAACCTAATTTCCTACTACCTCCTTCTGAAGTGTTGATGGCTCATCAAGAATGCCTTGGATATTCCACACCTAGATCGCCCTGAGTTTTTCAGAGCTCATTTCCTTTAAGGAAGGATGCAAAATAATTACCAAAAAAAAAAAAAAACAGAGCATATAAGCTAAACTATGAAACATAATCTCCTAGCGATGCTCAGAGTGTATAGATGCAGTTTTCCCATCAGTATAATTACCTTATTAAGAATAAAATCTCACAAGATCCTTTACACTTTGTCTCCTGATTTTTTTTTCCTGCTTCATAGCTACAGGTATCGCCAATGGAGGAGAGCAATGAGCAGAGAAATGAAGAAGCTGAGGGCGCCACAGAGCATTCCGAAAGGGAAATTGAAAATGATGGGGAAGTCACAGCCCAGGGGGACTATGGAGGAAGCCAAGGGAAAATGGAAATGGAAGAGGAATTTGAATTAGAAGAGGAGTTAGAATCTGATTTGGAAGCCATGTCCCCTGAAGGGGAAGTCAGTTCTCCAGATCTGGCTTCCTCAGACATCAGTCCTGGGGAGGTTCCCGAAGACGAAGTCGACCGCACACACCCATATGAAGAAGCAAGGAGGGAAATGGGTCTTGAGGACAGAGAGGCCCCCCACCCATCCAAATCCAGAGGAATGGGGTTCATCGCCACAGAGCACTCCCAGCAAGTATTAGGCCTGTCTGAGCAAATGAACCAGGTGAGTAGCCTGAGGTCTATAGTGGTTTACTGCTCATGAGGTTTGTAAATCTCTGTGAGGAACTCAGGGTACACTATAAATAATTCACATGGGCAATGCCTGTTTGAAATGTCTTAGCAAACTTAAGTCTCAGGAGCCACCATCATAGACCAAGAGTTTCTGGACCCTCCTTTGTGTTCCCAAACCCAAGTTGGAAACATTCTATGTAAGGACATCCAGGTGTCCAGGCTCTAGAGCAACACCGTCCAGTAAAACTCTACATGATAATGGAAATGCTCTTTATCTGCGCTGTCCGATATGGTAGCCATTAGTCACATGTGACTATAGAGCACTTAAAATGTGGCCAGGGAGATGGAGAAACTGAATTTTTAATCTTTTGAGGATTCTAGTTAGTTTAAATGTATATATCCAACTGTTATAAGTGGTTACCAGACTGGACAGTGCAACTGTGGATAATAATAGTTATAGGCTTATTTTCACTTTTTAATTTTTAAGCAAGTACACACAGAAAAATTGGAGTACCTTAAAGAACTTTTAAGAATGTTTTTTAAAAGCATTTGACAATAAGTTGCCTCCCAATGCTTCTGTATATGTTTTCCGCAAACAACCATGTGATAATTATCACAATCAATGTGTTACATTACCAAATACACCTTGGGCTTCCTTCACCAAGTGTCCTAGTAGTGTCTTTTATAGTAGAGCTCCACTTCAGAATCGCCTGCTGCCTTCAGCTGTATCATCTCTTTAGTCTTCTCAATCTGTCCTTGACCTTGATGACCTTGACACTTTTAAAGGTCACAGGCCAGCTATTTTGTAGAATGTCCCTCAATTTGGTTTTGCCTGGTATTTTCAGGTCTCCCGGTTTAGAATGTCACGGAAGGATGCCATGTTTTTCTGGTGTTCTAGCAGGTGGTACATCATTTCAGCTTGTCCATTACTGATGGGCAAGCCCCCAAATGTTTGGGCTGTAACTCTCCATGCCAAGACCTTCCTCACCAGGCCCAGGCCTGATACCTGTGTCTCACCTTGGGGACAGTCTCTGGAACCCACCCTCCTCATTTTGTCCAGACTCATCACCCCACACTGGGTCAACTCCACCTGTTGGCTTTAGGTTTGATTGTTCTAGAAGGGAAGTGAGGGGCAGGGCAGGAAGAGAAGGCATTATGTTTGTTCATCATGTACTCTGGGCTGGATACTTCCATGCCCTTTACATGTGTTGCCTCAGTGACAACAACCCCATAAGATGGGAACTGTTATTATCCCCATTGATCAGATTAGGAAACTGAGGAGCCAAAGGACTTCCTTACCCAGAGGCATGCAGCTATGATGGTAGTCATGCTTGCTCTGAACTGTGAAGTTCCTCCCCACCCTGTGAAAGCTAAAAGAGATAATAACTTGAGAGAATCACATGATTCAATATTTGGTGCACCATAATTAAGCTTTATGACTACAAATGACAAATGCATATCAAAACCACTTTTAAGATTTGAACAACTAAACAGTGCCCTCCTTTAGAAGATAGCCAGGACCAGGAATTCCCAGTTGGTCCAATGGTTAGAACTCTGCACTTTCAGTGCCAAGGGGCTGGGTTCAATCCCTGATTGAGGAACTAAGATCCTACCAGCCACATGGCACATCTGAAAAAACAAACAAACAGGGCCAAACAAGCAAACCAACATAGCCAGGAGTATTGAAGTATAGGTCGCTTGCTGAGCTGTAAACCCAGCTTGCATCCTCAAGTCTAGTTTCCAGAAAACTCACTGGGGGACTTCTCTGGTGGTCCGGTGGCTAAGACCCTGCCTTCCCGATGCAAGGGTCCCAGGTTCAATCCCTGGTTGATTCTTCCTGCTGCAACTAAAGATCCCTCATGCCTCAGCTAAGACCCAGAGCAACCAAATATATAGGTAAATAAGTAATTCTTTAAAAAAAAAAGATTGGCATGAGAGAAAAAAAACAGTATGGCTTGGTATATTAATAAAACCTCTTACTTTAAAGAGAAAAAAAAAAACTCACTGGGAAACAGTCTCCACATTTGATCAACCAGAAGGGCAGAGACAAACCCTAAGAGAGAACCCTATTTCCCTCCTCCCAGCTCTCAAGTAACTTAACTGTGGAGTGGGAGCTGCTGGGTCATCGGTGTGGTCATTAAGAGAAGCCCTTTCTGGACCCCCCCAGAGGTAGGCTTTGGACTCTGGGCTCCCATGAATGTCATTGTGGTTCTAGATGCCTCAGAAGTCATTTCTAGAAGCAGCATCACCTGAGGAAGAACAGCTGGAAAGAGCAGGAGCTGGACATTGAGACAGCCCTTGGCTGGCTGGGCGAACTTAAGCAAGGGCTTCAGCTTCCGTGAGCTGCTTCCCCTGCAGGAGACAGAAACTGCTGGCCTCCACCTTGCAGGGTCCCGTGCAGGGTCATTGTCTGCCCTTACTCATGTTCACCAGTTCATCAGCGGTAGTAGTTATTGTCAGCGATAATCATTGCAAGAGTCCCCTTTAGAGTTAAAATGGAGCCAGGTGCTTGGGAAAACATCGTCTTCTGGAAATGTCCCCAAAGTGAAACCGTTTGGAAAAAC
Source organism: Okapia johnstoni (assembly GCA_024291935.2). NCBI lineage: Eukaryota > Metazoa > Chordata > Mammalia > Artiodactyla > Giraffidae > Okapia > Okapia johnstoni. Next base: position 10,324,261 of record CM044306.1, read on the forward strand.
AGCCCTCTTGGAAGACCCTGGCCGGGGCTCAGGCTTTCAGAAATGCTGTTTACCAGCCTCGGGGAGAGTAGCATTTGGGAATAAAGAAACTCAAGGCCAGCACATGCCCATGCCTCAGTGTTTACACTTTGCTGCAGATCTAGATGGGCAGAAAGAAAGTGAAGTCGCTCAGGCGTGTCCGACTCTTTGCGACCCCACGGACTGACTGTAGCCTACCAGGCTCCTCTGTCCATGGGATTTTCCAGGCAAGAATACTGGAGTGGGTTGCCATTTCCTTCTCCAGGAGATCTTCCCGACCCAGGGATTGAACCCAGGTCTCCCGCATTGTAGGCAGACGCTTTACCATCTGAGCCATCAGGGAAGGGCAGAGACTGCTCCTAAATCCCTCATGGGGGTGGAGGTAGGTGTTCTTTGTTTTGACGATTGCAAAAGCCAAATGATGTGCAAGCAATTTTCTATTGCTATAACAACTGTTGAATTTTGAACACTGTAATAATCAAATTTGAATAATGTCTCAGTCCTGACTAAACCCTCATAAATTCAGATTTGGTTGTTTTTGCTCTATACAGTCCCAGGAAGCACTCCGGCAGAAGGTCTTTCCTCTGGAGGCTGGGCATCACTTCAGACAGAGCCCAGGGAGCAGCGACACATCCCTGGGTCTTGACGAGCTGCCTCCGGGCACAGAAGGGCCCTTCACCCCGGAGTCAGGTACTACGGGACAAGCCACTTCCCATCCCGTTCTCTGCGACGGCTCCCACTCCTTCGCCCCCTGTTACCTCGTTTCCTGTTGGGCTGTGAGCCTAAAGATAAGAATGTCATTAACAGAAATGGATAAGACACGTGGAACATTTGTTCTGTTCTATCTGATTTAATCCTTTCACTTACCTGGTGAGGTAGGAACTGTTCTCCGTTTTACAGACCATGAGAATCATTAAGTAACTTAGCCATGTAAGTGGCAGAACCAAGCCTGGACGGAAATCCAGTGACACAGCCCTGGCCACACATCCCTCTCTGCCTTCTGGTCTCAGAGGGGAGCTCAGCCCCTAAACATGTGCCTGTGGGCTGAGTTTTCCGAGGTGTTTCAGGCACACCCCTATCTTTCCACTTGGCTCTGGTACCCCAGTGTTGAGTACATGAGAAAGCAGATTGGGTTATTTTACATTGTGTATAACCTGATGCGAAGGGCTGACTCATTGGAAAAGACTCTGATGCTGGGGAAGGATTGAGGGCCAGAGGAGAAGGGGATGACAGAGGATGAGATGGTTGGATGGCATCACTGACTCAGTGGACATGAGTTTGAGCAAACTCTGGGAGTTGGTGATGGACAGGGAGGCCTGGCGTGCTGCAGTCCATGGGGTCACAGTTGGACACAACTTAGTGACTGAACAACAACAACTAGTATTCCATTGGATGGTGGTGTGCGGATGGTCCAGCCAACAAAACCTCACCTCACCTACAAGTGACATGCAGACAGCACTCATCTAAATGAGTTAGGAACAGAACAGGATCTCTCCAGCTCAGGAAGGAAGAAAAGCTGAAACTTGAGCCTCACTGATTGCTTTTCAATCGTATCAGTTGTTTTCCTTTAAAAAAAAAAATCTAGTCCATCATTAAGAAGCCCCCTTTGTGTTCATTATTTATGTATTAAAAGGTATCCACAAAATGTGTTTGCTTCTTGACTACCTTTAAAGTTCAATCATTTCTACAAAATATATTGAATTAGCTAGTAGAAAATTCATGAGCAAAAGACCCTGTGAACAGCATTGTGAACCCTAACCCAAGGCGGGGCTTTGTCTTTCTCTTTTCCCTCCTGTTGCACGAGGCTAGGCATTTAGCTTTCTGATGAACTCCCCCCAGAGAAGCACTCTCTCTATTAACTCCTTAATAACATTTGCTGTTCCCCACTTACTTGTCCCCCTAGAACCCGACACCCACCCCAGGGAGGGAGCCATGTCCTCCTTCCTGGACAGGATCCAGCAGCTAAGCATGGTGGAAGAAGGGGGCCTGGTGGAGAGAGTGGAATCTGAGAGCAGCGACGAGGCGGAAGAAGACAAATCCCAGCTGGTGGTCTTGGACCCAGACCATGTAAGACATTTGGGGGTTTTGCTTTTGCCCCACACAGACTAAGATGGACTTAGAGACACTGCCTCACTTGCCCTTTCTGCCTGGAGCCTCCACAGCCCGCCTTTTACCCAGTAAATGCTGCGCTCTGTTTCATCTGCTCCCGAATAGTTTATCTGCAGGGTTTGGGCTGCCAGCTTGTCAAGTGTATTCTCCCTTCAGGTTCATTCACTCAGACTCAGCATTTCCCAGTCACTGGAAGCCGATCACTCTTTGTGGCAGGGGCTTCATGAGCACTGTAGGGTGCTGAGGAGCATCCCTGGGGCCTCCACCCACCAGATGCCAGCAGCACCATCTTGGTTGTGATGGCCAGAAATGTCTCCAGGCTTTGGGTGGGGGCAAGGTCACCTCCACTGAGAGCCATCGCCTCGCGTGTCCCATGCCTCTGGCAAGTGAGGAGGACGGGTCTCGACTGGCGCTAAGGTTGCAGTGGGAAATGGGGCTCCAGGTTCATTTGGCGCTGGCATCCAAGGCTCTGCTCATCACTGCCCTGCAGCTCCAGGGATTAAACAAGTCCCACCGCCCCAGCTCATCCTGTCATTTTGCCAAAATATGCACTCAGGTCCTTCAGTGCCTAGGCTGAGACCACAAGTGACTTCTGAAGTAAGAATCCTGGGCAGAAGTGGGGAGCACCCAGTATTAAAGTCATTTCTGTCTCCACCCCCCCCCCCAAGAAATGTGGCTAAGCCCTGGAGGGGACAGGACAGTAACTGGCTGTGCTCTTCCATTGTTCTAGCCCCTGATGATAAGATTCCAGGCTGCCCTGAAGAGCTATCTTAACCGGCAGATAGAGAAACTGAGGCTGGAACTTCAAGAACTGGTGCGTACCTGTCCCACCTCCCACTCAGCTGTGCTCCCTCCTGCGTCTCCATGACCCAGTTTCTCTCTCTGATGCAGAGTGTGGCCACCAAGCAAAGCCGAGTCCAGCGGCAGGAGTTGGGGGTGAACCTTTATGGGGTCCAGCAGCACCTGGCCCGCCTGCAAATGCAGCTTGAGAAAAGTCATGACCGCCACTCCATCGCCACGTGCACGAGGCGGCAGAAGGAGGAGGAGCTGCAGAGGGTGCGCTTGCTCTACACCAAGACCTGTGAGACCGCCAACGAGGAGCGCAAAAAGTGTAAGGCGGCTCCGCGTCCTTGCAGGTGTCCGCGGGGGGTGTCCCCACATGCCATAGAGACCCCAAGCGGATCCTCACCTGCCATCGAGTCCCTGAATATATTTGCAACCTGGTGGGGTGGCCCAAGTGCCATCATGACCCCGAGGGGTGTCCCCATATGCTGTCATGACCCCGAGCCACTGTGGGACATCATGAAAGGCAAGATGTGTTCATGTCCTGGAGGCGTTCCCAACCTTTTTGGGAAGGAAAGACATGTCTTAAAATGCACCTAATTAGGCAAAGCAGCAAACACTGAAAGCTGGCAGGTTGGGTTTATGGAGTCAAAAGTGGGAAAGGCTGCTGGGCTGCTGGGGTGGAAGATAGGGTCTCCAGAAGGCAGGGAAGAGTGGGGATGGGCAGGGTTTAAACAGGTGAGGAGGTATAGGTGAGGCCAATCCAAAGGGCAGAGACCCATGATCCAGAGCCCTGCAGCCCCAGGCTGTGTGGGAGGTTTAGGGGAACAGATGACTCTGGAGCAGAAGAGACGGGGCTAGGACTAGTCACTGTTCCTGCTGGAGCAAAGCCCTGCACAGAGCAGAGGCAGTGGGTCACAGTGAACAGCGTGGTCACAGCAGATTATTTCAGTTTTTGTGTTTTTCATGTTTCTGACTTTCTTTGTCACCTCTGTGTGACTATTATAATGGGGGAAGTAACCTAAAAGAATTTGGAAGAAAACAGAATCACACCTGTATCTCAACTGTTGATGGAAAGAAGCATTTTGGACCCTGAGAAATGTAGGAAAGGTTTCCAGACAGAGCTGGGGAAGTGCTCACTTAGGGAGCACTCCTCCCTGATTATCACCAAATTAACAGAATCTACCAAAAAGAGAACAGGGCACTCACACTAGAACAGTGGAGCCACATCCTCCAGTTATAACAGAAGTTAGACTGGTTTGAAAGAGGACACAGGTCCCCTGCCCCCTCCACACAGGAGCAGTCAGTGCCCACCAGCACCCCTTATCAGAGGCTCAAGGTGCAGATGGGCGTCTGGAAAGATCCAGTTGTCTTTATGGACACTGTGTCCTTTCTGGAAGTCATCAGGGAGCAGGAGCAGAGCTTGTTCCACCAAGCAAGGACCCACCTCACAGCACCATTCCCCGCTTCTTTGAACTAAAGAATTTGGGTGATGGTCCCAGCCCTGCTCACCAGGTGCTGCCACTGCTCTGTCCTGTAGGTGAAACATGGGCCTTTGCCTCTGGACAATGTCTACGGTTTCCCACCTTACCTGGGAGGGAGGTGAAACCCACCAGTCAGTAACCTTCACACCCAAGTGTGAGTCCGCAGCAGCAATCCCCAGACAGGAGAGCAGACCTCTCCACAGACAAACATCGGGTTCTGAAAACTGAGCATGTGCCAACTGGTGTTTGACATGAGATTTTAGAGGCTATCTCACCAGTCAAATGAAAACCAACTGTTAGAGAAAAGGATACTCAGAATTAAAAAATAGAATCATCATCCCCCCTCCCTGAAAAAGTATGAAGTAGATAAATCAGCACTGCTGAAAATTGAGCAGCTGAATTTGTATACTAAAAGTCCAGTGTGAGGAATTCTATCCAGAATTCAGAGCAAAAACCCAAAGTGATGGACATTCTGAGAAAGAGATAAAAGACATGGACGTAGGTCTGGTAAAGTCAGCATCCATAAGATAGAAATTCCGGGAGATTAGAGGCATTAACCAATGACATCAGAGGAAAATGTTTGCGTGAGTTCAAGAAAGATGAATTTTCAGGTGTAAAGACTCATGTAGGGCCAGATGGGTGGAAGAAAAAATAAACATGCCCAGACATAGTTGGTGAAATTTTTAAATTCCAAAGGTAAAGGGAGGGAAATGCCATAGGATTACAGACAGGACAAAACCAGCCATCCCCTATGTTATTCAACCCTCCAGAGGGTGGAAAGTTTGGGAAATTCTTCCCAGGCTTGTTTTATAATTCTCAGTATAATCCTTACTGGAAAAAGCTTACAGTGTACAAAAACATAAAGTGATCCTACTTACAAGATATGAAAATCCTAAATAAAATATTAGCAAATATTAAACTTTTGCTCAGCAACAGAAGATTAAGTTCAGCAACATATGAAAAGGAAAAAATAGCTCCTAGTGAAGAAGGGCTTAATTCTGGAGTAATTTGAAATTAGGAAATCTACTGATTCATTGCACTTTTTTCTTAAAGGAGAGAGAACAAAAAGATTTTCTGGGTGGATGCCCAGTGGATGTTTGAATAAAACTCATTATTCATCCTAAACTAGGGTAGAAGGAAATTTCTTTATAAGTGTTTATCAGCAACTAATCAGACAGTTTTACTCAGTGGAAGGCCCTGGAGTGATCATAGCCAAGGTAAGGAATGAGATGAGGATACACTGTTTTGGACGTTCCAGCTATGAAAGGAAACAGGAAATATAAACAAAGTATAGATTCTGGATATGACGTCATGAGACTCATTCTCCACCAATGGTATGATTGTTTACCTAGAAGATTCAAGATTACTGTTGAAAAAGAAGCAAATAAAAGGGATAAGAAATCTATAAAGTAACTGAATATCAGAGTTATAATTTTCTTTTCTACCAGTCATATCCAATTATGAATTATTAATGTAATTTAAAAAATCTCATCCATGATAGCTATAACAGCCATAAAATACTTAGGAATAAGTCTAATAAGAAGCAAGTGGACCGGGCTTCCCTGGTGGTCCAGTGGTTAAGAATCCATCTGCCCATGCAGGGGACATGGGTTAGATCCCTGGCCCTGGAAGATCCCACAGGCATTGGGGCAACTAAGCCTGTGACACAGTGACTGAGCCCGCATGCCCTGAAGCCCGTGCTCTGCAACAAGAGAAGCCATCACAATGAGAAACCCGTACACCACAACTGGAAAAGGCCCCCACACAGCAAGGAAGACCCAGCATAGCCAGATAAATAAATAAAAGGAAGCAAGTGAACCTGTCTGAAGAAAAACAATAAAATTTTACTGAAGGACATAAAACATTTAAATAAATGGAACATTTGTGTAATGGGATGGGAGGATGCACAATATATAAATGCCGTTTCTCTAAATTAACAAGCAGTTCACTGCAAGTCCAGTTAAAATCCACAAATGTGACGTTTGGGTGAGCTTGAATTTATTTAACGTAGTTATTTATTATTTTTGAGAAGTAATAATACAAAATTGAAGCTCTCTGGAGTCTCCCTCTGGCCCAGTCCAGCCCCCTCTGCAGGGTCACAATGGTATTATTGATTCTTGTGTATTCTTTTAAAGATATTTTTGTATATAAAAGCAAAGTTATAAGGGTGTGGTATTTTTTTCTATTTTTTTACCCAAGTAGCTGTATACTATGCCTACCACTCTGTTCCTTGCTTTTTCCCCCCTTATCGATGCTTGCTAGAAATTATTCCATAGCAATACCTTAAAGACTCTCCATTCTCGACAAATCGATTTTCAAGATCACTTGGAACATTAAATGTGTAAGAATATCCAAGAAAATTTTGAAAAAGAAGGGTAATGAGGGAATATTGTCCTAACAGGTATCAAAGCACTGTATCAGTCTACAGCAATAGGAACAAAATGGCTCAAGGGAAAGAAATGGGCAAACAGATCAATGGTGCAGAGTAGGGAGTTCCAGGAAGTTTACTCTGGAATCTAGCTATTTACTGCAAATTGAATGTACAAATTGCACTTTAAAATCACTAAATGTTTTCGTTCATTTGACCATCCAAAAAGGAACACTTAGACTCCTATTTCATGCTAAGCAAAGCCTGTTGACCCTGCGTATCTTTCCGACTTCCTCTTCTGACACCAGGTCAAGAAAACTCTGCTTCTAGAGGGCTCACCTGCTGAGGTCAGGCCCATCTGATAATTACCCGTTTTGCCACAAAACACAACCTGATCTCAGGAGTGACACCAGGGGCAGAGCTCGTGGGAGATTTTCAAGACTCTGTCCACCCTGTCTTATTCCATGAAGGGCCCTTCAAGGCCTAATAGGTAAAAGAAGGGGTGATAGTATGAACAGGCAAGTCAAAGAAGGAAAAGGACAGCCGGTCTTCATACTGTGAAAACAGACTTGACTTCACTAATGTTGAAAGAATACAAATTAAAAAGAATATTTAAGGACTTCCCTGATGGTCTAGCGGTTAAGAATCTGCCTGTCAATGCAGGGGACACGGGTTCTATCCCTGGTCTGGGAAGATCCCACATGCCGCGGGGCAACTTAGTCTCTGAGCCACAATGACTGAACCCGTAGGCCCTAGAGCCGGTGCTCCGCAACAGAGAAGCCACTGCAATGAGAAGGCACCGCAACTAGAATGCAGCCCCTGCTCGCCGCAGCTAGAGAAAGCCTGCTCACAGCAACGGAGACCCAGCGCAGGCAAAAGTAAAATAAATAAATAACTTCAGGCAGGGTGGCTTATTCAGCGCCCTCTGCCACAGTGAAGGGCCATAGGCTGGGCAACTTGAACAATAGAAGTTTGCTTTCTTGTGATTCTGGAGGCCAGATGTACAAGATCAAAGTGTTGACAGGGTGGTTCTACCTAAGGCCAATCTTCTGGGCTTGTGGGCAGTCATCATCTCCCTGTGTCCACACAGGAGGTCAGCCACTGTATGTCTGTGTCCTAATCTCCTCTTCTCCTAAAGACAGCAGTCGTTCGGGCCCACCCTAGTGACCTCATTTTACCTTAATGACCTCTTTAAAGACCCTCTCCCCAGTTACACTCCTACAGTCCACCCAGCAACCACTCTTTCTACAAAACTCCCCCCTCTTCCCTGTACCCCCTCCGTTCCCCTCCCCTATAATTCTTATCCACATGGGACCCAAAGAATTCTCTAGTGTTAGAGTTTTTAAATCATCTTGGATGTTAAAAAAAATGTGTTTGTCAAGTTTAAGTCCATCTTTCAGAAACACCTGACTCTAATGTGATATTCACCCAGCAGCCTTTTCATCTATAAATTGATTTTCTGTTTGCATCTATGCACTGAATAAGGAACGCTCTACACCAGTGAACAATTACTGGTTGAAGTCCATCTCCCTAAATAAACTGATGTTCTAGCTTATAAACCCATCTCATGAGAGTTTTGTTACAAGGAACCCATACTTCAGTGGTGCTCAGCCCACCCTTCAGGCTGGTTTTTCTCCCAGGGGGTTTAGGACCAAACCTGACATTGCCAACTTCCATGTGGTAAGAAATCTGTAAAATTCACACAAGACCTCATAACTTTGACACTGTTTCAGAACATCCTTGGACATGAAGAATCTCTAACGTATGGTGGGAGTAGAGGGCGTGTTGCAATTGATGGGCATCAGTTCAGTTCAGTCGTGTCCAACTCTGTTCAACCCCGCGGACTGCAGCACGCCAGGCCTCCCTGTCCATCACCAACTCCCAGAGTCTACTCAAACTCATGTCCATTGAGTCGGTGATGCCATCCAACCATCTCATCCTCTGTCGTCCCCTTCTCCCGCCTTCAATCTTTTCCAGCATTAGAGTCTTTTCAAATGAGTCAGTCCTTTGCATCAGGTGGCCAAAGTATTGGGAGTTTCAGCTTCAACATCAGTCCTTCAGTGAATATTCAGGACTGACTTCCTTTAGGATGGACTGCTTGGATCTCCTTGCAGCCCAAGGGACTCTCAAGAGTCTTTTCCAACACTGCAGTTCAAAAGCATCAATTCTTTGGCGCTCAGCTTTCTTTATAGTCCAACTCACATCCATACACGACTACTGGAAAAACCATAGCCTTGACTAGACGGACCTTTGTTGGCAAAGTAATGTCTCTGCTTTTTAATATGCTGTCTAGGTTGATCATATATTCTGTCTCTCCACCTATTAATAGACTGTAAGGTCTTTGATGGCGTGGTCTGGGTCTTTGTAGTTTTAAGGCTGTTTCTCAGGCCCATCCCACAGTGGGGGGAGGGGTGCTGCGTCCATGCTGGCCTGTGTGCGATGCTGGGACACCCTCCCCCTCTCTTCCCAGTGGCAGCTCTGCAAACCGAGATGGAGACCCTGGCTCTGCAGCTCTTCTACATGCAGAACATAGACCAGGACGTGCGTGACGACATCCAAGTGATGAAGCAAGTCGTGAAGAAGTCAGAAGCCCAGCGCATGCGGGCCGAGCTGGAGAAGAAGCGGCAGGTATTCTGCAAAGATGATGCCCACGTGACAATGGCCACACCTTAGATTTCCTGATCAGCCTTGCCCCTGTTTGAATACCACAGCCCTGGGAGGGCCGTGTGCAGCCTGAGGTCGCTGACATGGGTCTGGGTTGGTGGGGACCCGTCTCACCATGCATCTTATCCCTTCCCTTCTAGGACCTGCACGTGGACCAGCTGACCACCCGAGCCAACCAGCTGGAAGAACAAACCTCCCTGTTTGAGGCCCAGTACCACGCACAGGCTAAAGACACTCGGATGCTCAGGAAAGCAGTGAGTGAGGTAAGCATCACCCACGCCCATCTGGCAGGACCTGGGAAGTGCCTGCATGCCTGCTGAGAGACTGACTGAGCCCTCAGTTAGCTGGCCCACCCCCTGCACATCTGTCTGTCCTCATAAGCATCTCAGAGCATCTGACTGACCCACGGTGATGATACCAGCTGACTGATGGCCGGTATTCTTACTCTCACCGTAGCAGTAATAGACTAGAAGGCCTCCCAGGAGCTGGGACATTCTGTCCTGCTTGCTGGGACATCCTTATCAAGCTTCTTAGCAACAGCAGACCTCTTTCAAGGAGAGCTGAAGTCTCCCTAACCATTCTCAGCCTGGACTGCTGGCACTCCTGGGCAGTGCCCACATCTCCACTCCATAGCGAGTAAGAGAGAGCCAGGCTCAATGCAACGCCAAGTTCAGTGACTGGCACTGGAAACCAAAATTGCTGTCGCTTTTTGTTTTAATCTGTGAATCACCATCTATCTTCATACGTGCAGTGACAGCATGAAAGAAACAGCACACTTTCATTGAAGGAAAGACAAACGGGTGGGCTTGAACAAACAAACAAACATACCTGGGTCCACAAGGGAAAGTGCCCAGTTCTCAGCAACCTATGAGTATGCTTAATCTAGAATGAATGCCCATCAGAATCTCGGCAGAGGGAAGCTTTTTAGTTAACAAAGCAATTCTTAAGTTTACCTAAAATATAAATTCAGAGGACTAGCAGAGAATTGTCCAGGGAGGAAAGTTCATGAAGGCTGTTTGCCTGGAAATGACAGGTTTCCTGAGACAGGAGACTTTCTGGGCTAACACCAGGGGAGTCCAGGAGAAACCAGGATGGTGGGTCCCCCCGAACATCAAATACTATAAAGCCCAAGTGGCTAACATAATGACTTGCTGGAGTCAGGGACAGACAGGTAGGCTGTGGGAGCCTGTGAGAAAGCCCAGAATCAAGGAAACGTTTGAATAGAAATTTCATGGATTGTAAATTAATGGCGAGCAAGTGAGTTATGCACCCAGTGGTGTTGGGACATTTGGTTAATCATTTGGGGGAAAAAAATCACGTCTTTTCCTCATACCACATACTAAATAGAACAAATTCCACATGGGATCAGCTATTGAAATGAGGGGAGCTACACCAGCAGAAAGAAAAAGAGAAATATTTGCAGACTCCTGGCTTGAAGAGGGCTTTCTAAGCATAATACCAGTAAGTTTGGTGGTGTAAAGAGATTTTGAAAATCAATCCAGAATCTGCCATGCACGTTTCTGCTCTGTGATGATCACACACACACACACACACACACACACACGACGCTGTCGTTTTCTTCCGTTGCATCTTTCTGTGTCTCCCACCGCTCCCTGCTGGCTGTGTCCTGCCAGGACAGGGCCATCTCACGTTTGTTCATCCTGCCTTTCTGCACCCAGAACCAGGGGGCGGGGAGGAGGGTGGGGGGCATGACTGGTGCACCATAGACATCGATGACAGACAAGGGCAGGACAGGGGTTCTCCCAACCAAGTTGGCAAAGATGAACAAGGCAAGGGAAGCAGGGCTTCTACACTGATAGTGGGGGTGCAGTGTGCCTTCATCAGGATCTTTATTCAAGGACAATATTGTACCACGTGTCACGGGCACCCACCCTGTCCCCTAGCTCACTCTCCCAAAATATCACTGTTCAGCCTTCATTCCAGGGAAAACGGGCATGCAAATTATATTTTTGTACATTAAATACTCAGTGAACAAAATGAATAGAGAGTCCCTGGGGACACAGTGCTGTGTGTGAGAGCAAAGAAAGTCCCAAGAAGAGGACATTGGTTAAGCAAATTATGATATATCCATACAATGGAGGACTATCTCACCAATAAAATATTTGCTGACACGGAAACCCATTCACAATATGCTACTTTTAAATACTAAGTTATAAAACAATAGTAGAATGTGATTGCATACACCACACACACACACACACACACACACACACACAGGAAGATGGTGTAGAAATGGTGATAGAAATGGTAAACTTTCAATAATGGGATTATTTTTATTTTCTTTTTGAATATTTACATATTCTAATTTGCATAGAATGAACACCCTTTTTTAATGGGGACTGTGTTTAAAACATTTAAAAACTGAATTCAGCTCAATCTTTACATCTCAGCCTGTACCTTGGTCAACAAGCCCTTGTCTGGCCGATTGGAGAGCTCTGTGGAAGGGCACCTGCCTCTGGCTGACCGTCCCCACTCAGCCCAGCCTGGGGAGGAGCCCAGCAGTTTTGGCACCTTCTGCCTCAGCCGGGTACCAATGGGCAGTGCACAACCTGGTCCATGACACAGAGCGGCCTTCTCAGTTAATAACTTATCCAAATCCAGAAATGTCTCAGCAGTCATGGTGTAATTAACTCACACTACTTTATGCTCTGTAATGGTGATGAATAGATGATTTATGTAAGCCCTGACGATGGGAGTGGGATTCCCCAGTGTAATGCCTCCTTTCACATCCAACTCTGCCCTCTTATCATCCCTGTGAGTGTTTGAGGCCACTCTGACCTCCTCCAGTGTCTACCATGCATGTCCAGCAAGAGCAGAGGCTGATCGGACTCAGCATCTCCACTAAGATGCTCGTGGACTAATGAGGGCCTCACCCCAGCCCCACTCCGTGCCTCTTCCGAGAATCAGCCCGAGGCCAAACTGCTAGGAGTGCACTGATTCCCCTGGAATGACACATAAGGACATTCATGAGACCCAGCCCTTGTGGTCAAGCTAAGAGCATGCTGGGCCTACAGGCACCATCCCGTCTGGTCTGATGGCCCCAGCATGTGGGTACTGTTATTGTTCCCGTGTCATGGCTGGGGCTCAAGGCTCAGGCAAGTGTTGGATGGGCCTTTTGAGCCGTGTTTAATTTCGCACGTGTCCTTCTGTTGCTGCATATAAAGAAAAGCTAGGGTCACAGAGAAGGAAGCTGATTTGGGAAGCTCGGGGCTCTCCGATGTCCTTTTGGGGCTCTGAGCTTAATGACATGAGGCCAACGTCCACGTAACCTCAACTCTCCACTGCAGGCCTGCGCGGAAATAGAGGCCATCAACATGGAGAAGAAGCACATCCTGCAGCAGTGGGCCACCAGCCTGGTGGGCATGAAACATCGCGACGAGGCTCACAGGACCATCCAGGAGGCGCTCAGGTATGGGCAGCCCTGCTGGTTGTCACAGAGGTGGTGACTCAGGGCCACAGGCAGGGCCCTGGACAGAGCAGTGGGGGAACTCGTGACATGTGGGAACTCGGAGGCGGGTGCAAAGTGGAGCCCACACCCGCCTCCTCCCAGGTGAGCACGGAGTCCCCGTCCCCCCCGACCCGGCTCTCTTGGGACAAAGGGGTGCACCTGCAGCCCTGCAGCCCCAATTTCCGTTCCTGAAACCCCCACTTATTGTTCACCCAGATTTCAGTGTTTCTTAAATCCTTTCAAACTTTCCGTGGCACCAGGAGCTGCAAAGCTTTCATGCTCAGATTTCCTGGGAGGATTAAGGAGAAACAGAGAGAGAGAGAGGGAAAGAAAAAGGGGTATTTATCTTGGGGAGATAAAGATGTCCCTTTGATTTGCAGTTTCACCACCTGTGTGCAGAAACTTCACCCCTCCTCTATTGTTCTGCCGAGGGCTGAGTTCCAACCGAAATCCCGCTTTAATCTCCCCGAAAAGGGAAGGAAGAGGCCCCGCCTGGCGTTCCCCTCTCACTTCTAGTGAGGGTTGGACATGCACCCTGAGTGGGGTGCTGGAGACTGGGGCTTCCACCATTGCCTTAGTTCCCCAAACCAGCAGGATGCTTGGGGCCCAGGTGTGGAAGCAGGTCCTGGAGGGAATGCATGGTAGCTCAACTCAGCCCTCAGCATGCAGCCTGGCAGTGAGCTGTGCCCAGGAGAGGCCTGCCGACCACAGGGAGGGGGGATTGGGTTGCTTTGCCAGTCCCGTGGCGTGGCCTCTGGTAGCCCAACAGCTAGGAGAGACGTTCCTTCTCAGTCTTGTGATTAAGAAAAACAAAAACAGAGGCATATACCTATGACTTTTTAAAACAAGCCATGTTTACGTGGGTAATGCCGGATTAAAAATACTCATTTCCTTCACTTCCCTGAGTCGATGATAGAAAGACAAAGGAAGGACTTCCCTGGTGGTCCACTGGTTAAGAATCCGCCTGCCAGTGCGGGGGACACGGGTTCGATCTCTGCTCTGGGAAGATCCCACATGCCTCAGGGCACAGCTATTTAGCGGGTGCTCTAGAGCCCACGAGCCGCTCCTACTGAAGCCCGCGTGACCTAGAACCTGTGCTCCGCAACAAGAGAAGCCCATGCACTGCAGCAAAAAGTAGTCCCTGCTCTCTGCAACTAGAGAAAACCCACTTAGCAACAAAGATCCAGCACAGCTGACACTAAATGAATACATTTTTAAAATTTGAAATAAATAAATTTTTTAAAAAAGAAAGCCAAAGGGAGAATCACATAATTATCCAGGCAAAGTCCAGCCAAAAATCTGCCTTCCGTTTGAACACACAGGTGAGGAATCGGGCTGGCTCGGGGCTGTGGGCTTGGGCTGTCCCCTGCGAGGCCCCCAGGCTGCTGGCCTGCCCGCTCCCGCTGTGTCTGCCCGCTGAGTGCTGCCCTGTGTTTGGTGCAGCAGAGGCCTTAGCTAGTGAGCAGTTTTTCCCTCTCGCCTAACGCTGACCTTGAGTAAGGTCAAGGCTGAGAGTCTCATGGCCTGTGGACTCCCCCACACAGGGACCTCCAGGGTTCAGGGGGACCCCCTCCGCTTGGGCCAGCACTCTGTGTCTCCAGGACTAACCTGGATGTCCCCCTACATCCCTCCTCCTGACCTTGTCCCCTCCACTCCCACCGGCTGCTCCTACCTGTCCTCCGAGACACGGCTTGACAGTCACTCCTTTTCTTTTTTCTTGTTTTGAAATTCAGTATTCTGAATAGATAACACAGTGACTTGGTCTAAACTATCTGTAGACTTGTATTCAGTGAGGTGAATACGCCTATGTCCTGCATGACCTGGTGCCCCTTCCCACACACATACTCTTCCTGGTTTCCTGGGTCTCCATCCCTAGGTCATCCATGACAGCAAAAGAAAACACACAAATTCACGTTCTTCACTTTCCCTTTTGCACCATGTTCTGTGCCTTGCTTTTTTCATTCAACTGGGTGTCCTGGAGATCTTCCCAAACCAAAACATACTGGTTGTTTGTTCCTTTTTTTCCTGCCACATACCTTCGGATGGACTCGAGGTAATCCACATGCTTTTCCTGTCGCAGTGTTGCTGTACGAGTCACATCCAGGGCTATTATAGTCTATATCATTCTGTATAATTATGTTCCCTATCAAGCCGGAAAGTTCTGGGTTCCAGGGTACGCACACCGCAAGCTGGACAGGGATTTCCCCGGAGGGCTGAGATGATAACACCTCCCCCAGCAGTGTTCCAAATTCCCCTCCCTGACAACTGAGCACATGTTCGACTGTGCTGATCTCATTGATGAGAAAAATGACATCCTGTGTTTATAACAGGCACCCATCGAATGTTCATTTTAGCAATGCACGCCTCCCCTAATAACAAGTCACAGGGCACTGGTTCTGGCTCAACTGGCCTTCCTGTGACTCCAGATACATCAGCCACGGAGGAGGGAGGCCTCCTTTCAAACGTGTTGACTCCACAGGATGCTGGGAGAGTTGTGAACTGCGATTGCAGCACAGCATCCAGATAGGTGTGAAGGAGGGAATCTGAGACAGTTTAACCAAAGTCAAGGTGTTGCAAAAATGGAACATTGCATCGCTTGGGACTTCCAGGCCAGTTCAGCGGCTGAACTAAAGTACCAAATACAGGCTCGTAGCATGTAGACCATTTTAGAAAATGAACAAAAATGGTGATTTCCTGGCCGATGGTCCAGACGTTGGACATGAAGGTAGACACTCCCCCCCCACCCAGCCCCCAACCCTCCTGGGAGCTGTCTGGGCATTGAGGAAGTGCCTTAGCTGTGGGAGAAGAGAGGGAGGTGGAACATGGTGTGGGACTTGGAGGCAGGCACTGCCCCCTCAGCGCTGGCTGACCTCCTGCAGGCCCAGGGTCTGGCAGGCAGTGCCCCACCACCGCTGACATTCCCCAAGCCCAGGGAGGCCTGCAGCTCTGGAGACCCGGGGCCGCTGCAGGCACAGACAGCAGCTGGTTAACAACGTGTTCCCAGACACAGAGCGTGGGCAAGGCCCCTGGGGATTGCCCTGATGACACACCGTGTCACATCCCCCCTTCCCACTTGGGGAGGCCAAGTGGCTCTTGTTCCCTGGGGCTCGTGGGCATGTCATGTTGATTGGGACCCAGCGGGTGACCTGAGATCACATGGGTCTCCGCTACAACAAGACTTGAAAGACAAGATTCCCACCAACTCTTTACCATTAGTGACAAAGTCCCATCAGGAGGGGTCCCAACCACAGGCCAAGAATCACGATGAGGCTGCAGCAAACACTGAAAGTCACACATTCAAAGCCCACAAGCCTAGTTAGGGAGCTTGGGATCGACATGTACACACTGCTGTGTTTAAAATGGATAAGCAACAAGGTCCTACTACATAGCATAGGGAACTCTGCTCAATGTCATGTGGCAGCCTGGTTGGGAGGGGAGTTCAGGGGGGAAATGGATACATACATGTATGTGTATGACTGAGTCCCTTCGCTGCCCACCTGAAACTATCACAACATTGTTAATCGGCTGTACTCCAACACAAAATAAAAGTTAAAAAAAAAAAAGCAAACTGGTCATTCCCATGTGAAACATCTCAGAACAAGCCAGAAAACACAAAGACTAGACTGTGCTCACCTGGGGTCAGGGAGGATACCCTGCCTAGAATTTACACCCTCTCAGGGTCAGGGACACAAGCAGGTCCCCTTGTGCCCTGGTTTCTGCTTCTGCCATACTTTCCGACAGGAAACCCGGGGGGCGGGCAGGGCTCGGCACCTCTGCCGGGTGCTAATCTGTCAGCTTCATCGCCTTGAGCTCCTGCCGCAGGTTCCCTCTTAATCCTCAGGTGGATTGGGTCAAGCTTCAGAGGTACTCTAGACCTCACCAGTTCTTTATGTTTTATTTTCTATTGGTATCTGTTAGTCAAGGACATTTTAATCTATTTTTATTGATGTATAGTTGATTTACATACAAGGTAGTAAGTTCTGCTGTACAGCAAAGTGATTCTGTTATACACATATATATTATTTTTAAAATACTATTTTGCATTATGGTTTATTATAAGATATTGAATATAGTTTTCCTGTGCTATACATTAGGATTTGTTGTTTATCCATTCTCTCTATAAAAGACTATATCTGCTAACCCCAACCTCCTATTTCATCTTTACTGACCTCCCCTGATCGGCAACCACTAGTCTGTTCTCTATGAAGGACAATTTTAAAGTGTGTCTTTTAAATTTTTTATTTATTTTACTTTTTGGCCATGCCGTGTGGCTTGTGGGATCTTAGTTCCCCCTCAGGGATTGAACCTGGGCCACAGCATGAAAGCACCGAATCCTAACCACTGGGCCACCAGGGAATTCCCAAATGTGTCTTTTTTAAAAATAATTTTTTTCAAGGATAAGTGATCACATCACAGGAAATTAGAAAAACAGAAGTAAAGATTTAAAATACCACCGTCTTTCTCCTTTTGTGACAATGATACTTTATTAGCTAGCATTCTGGGGTCTTTTTGCCTGTGCATGTCTTACTGAGTGTTCCAATTTATGTCATAAAAATCGGACATCTCAGACTTCCCTGGTGGTCCAGTGGTTAAGACTCCATGCTTCCACTGCAGGGGGCACTGCTGGATCCCTGGTCAGGGAGGTTCTGTATGCTGATTGTGTGGCCAAAAAAAACAATAAACCCAAAAAATTTGGATGTCTTATCGCTATTGTCAAATTCTAGATATTTATAAGGCTTCTACTTCCTAAAGAAGTGTAAGAAAATAAGTAACTTTTAAAATTTTGGTTTATTGAAGATAATTTATGTAAAAATTTATTACGTAAAGTATTATTGTTCGATAAATTATTTATTATGTCAATTACCATTATTATTATGTAAGAACTTATCCTTTGTCAGAGCACAGTTCAGATCAGCAAACGGACAGAGGCAAGTAACCATTACACTCTCAAGATATCAGGTATTTCCTGCAACCCCAAATTCCGTGCCTCCAGCCCCTAGCAAACGTGATCTGCTGTTTTTGAAGTTTTGTCATTTCCAGAATCTCATATACATGGGATCACACGATACGTAGCTTTTCTTTTCTGGCTTTTTTTTCGCCTTGCACCGTGCTTTGAAAGTCTTCCTGACGTTTTGAGATCAACAGTCTTCCTTCTCATTGCCGAGTAGTATTCCCGATGTGGATACAGCAACATGTGGCTGCTTCCAGTCTGGAGGGTAGCCCGACCAGAGCTGCGGTGACGTTGTCTGCAGATCCTGGTGTGGGAAAGCAGAGTGGAGCAGGTCACTCTGGGGACACTTACACGGCATTGAGATTCCCAGTCATCCCATCCTCACCAATACTTAACAGTGCCATCATTTTCACTTTAGTCATTAGTAGACATGTCGTGGTGTTCTGTTGAGATTTTAATTTGACTTCCCTAATGACTCATGATAGTGAGCATTTTTTCATGAGAGTATTTGTCATATCTTCTTTGATGAGGTATAGTTTGCTCATTTTTAAAAACTGAAGCATAGTTGATTACAGTGTTCCGGGTATACAGCAAAGAGCAAAGTGACTCAGATCTGTCATATATATATTGTGCTGTGTTGTTGTTTAGTCACCAAGTCGTATCTGACTCTTTTGCATGACCCTATGGACTGTAGTCTGCTAGGCTTCTCTGTCCATGGGATTTCCCAGGCAAGAATACTAGAGTGGGTTGCCATTTCCTTCTCCAGGGGATCTTCCCAACCTGGGGATTGAACCCACATCTCCTGCTTGGCAAGTGGATTCTTTACCACTGAGCCACTTGGGAAGCCCACATATATATATGGAAAAGTGTATACACTTTTCCATTATATTTTATTGTAAGATGTTGAATATAGTTCTCTGAGCTAGTTTATCTATTTTATATATAGTAGAGTGTATCTGTTAATCTCAAATTCCCAATGCATCCCTCCAACCCCTTTCCCCCTTGGTAACCTTGAGTTTGTTTTCTATGTCTGTGAGTCTATTTCTGCTTTGTAAATAAGTTCATATGTATCGTTTTTTTTAGATTACACATTTAAGTGATACCGTGTTATTTGTCTTCCTCTGACTTGCTTCACTTAGTATGATAATCTCTAGGTCCATCCATGTTGTTGCACGTGTTTCATTCTTTTTTATGGCTGAGTAATCACTTATACATACACCATATCTTCTTGATCCATTCATCTGTCAAAGGACATGTAGATTGCTTTCATGTACTGGCTATTGTAAATAGTGCTGCTATAAACACTGGGATGCATGTATCTTTTCGAATTAGAGTTTTCATCTTTTCCAGATACATGCCCAGGAGTGGGATTGCTGGATCATATGGTAACTTTATTTTTAGTTTTTTAAGGAACATCCCATACTGTTCTCTGTAGTGGCTGTACCAACTTACATTCCTATCGATAGTGTAGGAGGGTTCCTTTTTCTCCACACCCTCTCCAGCAGTTATTATTTGTACTTTTTTTTTTAAAGCATTCACTTATTTGGGTAAGTTGGGTCTTAGTTGCATCACGTGGGGTCTTTCCTTGTGGCACATGGGCTCTCTAGCCGTGGTGTACAGGTTCCAGGAGCACATGGGCCCAGTCGTTTTGGCACAAGGGCTTAGTTTCTCTGCGGCATGTGGGATTTTAGTTCCCCAACCAGGGATTGAACCCACATCCTCTGCATTGCAAGGCAGATTCTTAACCACTGGGCCAACCAGGGAAGTCCCAATTATTTGTAGTTTTTGATTATGACCATTCTGATTAGTGGGATTCCCTCATAGTTCAGTTGGTAAAGAATCCGCCTGCAATGCAGGAGACCCTGGTTCGATTCCTGGGTCGGGAAGATCCACTGGAGAAGGGATAAGGGATAGGCTACCCACTCCAGTATACTTGGGCTTCCCTTGTGGCTCAGCTGGTAAAGAATCTGCCTGCAATGTGGGAGACCTGGGTTTGATCCCTGGGTTGGGAAGATCCCCTGGAGAAGGGAAAGGCTACCCACTGCAGTATTCTGGCCTGGAGAATTGCGGTCACAAAGAGTCGGACACGGACACGACTGAGCGACTTTCACTTTCACTTTGATTATGACCATTCTGACTGGTGTGTGGTGATATCCATTGTAGTTTTGATTTGCATTTCTCTAATTATTAGCTATATTGAGCATCTTTGGCTATCTGTATACCTTCTTTGGAGAAATGTATGTTTAGATTCTCTGCCTGTTTTTTGACTGGGTTGTTTGTTTTTTTGATATTGAGCTATTTGAACTGTTTGTATATATTGGAAGTTAACCCCTTGTCGGTCGCATCATTTGCAAATATTTCCTCCCAGTCTGTGTGTCATCTTTTTTTGTTGTTTATGATTTCCTTCACTGTTGAAAAAGCTTTTCGGTCCCATTTGTTTATTTTTTATTTTATTTTAGGTTTTAACTGTGCTGGGTCTTTATTGGTGCGCGTGTGCTTTCTGGTTGTGGAGAGTCGGGAGCTCTCTAATCGCACTGTGCAGGCTTCTCACTGCAATGCTCCTCTTATTGTGGAGTGCGGGCTCTAGGCATGCAGGCTTCTGGTTGCAGCTAGTGGGCTCCATAGCACAGGCTCCATAGTTGTGGTGCACGGACTTTGTTGTCCCATGGCACGTGGGATCCTTCCAGACCAGAGATCAAACTGGTGTCCCCTGCATTGCAAGGTGGATTCTCAACCACTGGACCACCAGGGAAGTCCCCATTTGTTTATTTTTGCTTTTGTTTCCATTACTCTAGGAGACAGAGCCAAAAAAAATATTACTGCAATTTATGTTAAAGAGTGTTCAGCCTATGTTTTCCTCTAGGAGTTTTATAGTATCTGGCCTTATATTGAAGTCTTTAATTCATTTTGAGTTTATTTTTGTCTATGGTGTTAGAGAAGTTCTAGTTTCATTCTTTTACAAGTAGCTGTCTGGTTTTCCCAACACTTGTTATTGAAGAGACTGTCTGTCCTCCATTGAATATTCTTGTCTCCTTTGTTTAGATTAGTTGACCGCGTGTGTGTGGGTTTATTTCCAGACTCTCTATTCTGTTCCATTGATCTATGTGTCTGTTTTGTGTGTGTGTGCGCGCCAGTACCATATTGTTTTGATCACTGTAGCTTCATAGCATAGTCTAAAGTCCGGGAGTGTGATTTCTCCAGCTTGTTTTTCTTTCTCAAGATTGTTTTGGCTATTCAGGATATTTTGTGTTTTCATACAAATTTTAAAAGTTTTTGTTCCAGTTCTGTGAAAAATGCCATTGGTGATCCAAATGCCATTGAATCTGTAGATTGCCTTGGGTAGTATGGTCTTCTTAACAATATTGATTCTTTCAACCAAGGAACACAGTATATCTTTCCATCTATTTGTGTCATCTTCAGTTTCTTTCATCAGCATCTTTCAGTTCTCAGAGTGCAGGGGTTTTTTTTAATGTGTAATGATGTTTACTGCTACACTGATGAAATGAGAAAAATAAACCCACAAAACTGGATAGAGCCCAATTGTACACCAATGAGGTATTTAAAGTTCTACCTGGTCATTGAAAAGAATTAGGGGGAAAAATGTCTCAGACACACAAATTCAAATTCCACTATCCGGGATCTGCAGTTTTTTACTTGACATTACTTATGGGCATGTCCATGGCTGGTATGCTGAGGGGATTTGAAGAGACAGCCACCCGTGTTCCTCCCAGCCACACCATTTACTCAAATGCCCTGAGCTTCATGTTCAAGAGTGCTAAACTGAGATAAAAGCATTGTCTTTCCAAGATTATGGTCATGACTAAAGGAGATGGGCTGGCAGTGACCACTCCTTGGTGCCAAGCACAAGCTAACAGTTTCCTGTCCTTCCTTCTCCTATCAGCACAATATTAGAAGAGCTTTAGACTTGGGCTTGAGAAGGATAATAGTCCAATACGTTAGAAAAGAGCAGTCAAGATTCAACTACTCTTGGGACTTCCATGGTGGTCCAGTGGTTAGGATTCCTTGCTTCCACTGCAGGAGGCATGGGTTTGATCTCTTTTTGGGGAATTAAGATGCTACATGTTGTGTAGTGCGGCTAAAATAAATAAATAATATTCAAAAGTCATACAAATGTTTTTTAAATATTTGACTACTACTAATAGAACTGGTTTCCTAATTTCTTTCTCTTCACTCTGTCAGCTTCCTCCCAGTGGGGTACCACCATACACAATGGTGTTCTGATGTTCTGGCTTTGCTCTTTCAATTTTGGCAGTGAATGCCAGCATCAAGTCAAGTCCATGGACGTTGAGCTTGAAGCCTATAAGAAATCCATCACAAAGGAGGAAGAAAAGAATGAGAAGCTGGCCAGCATCCTGAACCGGGCAGAGACAGAAGCCAACCTGATGCAGAAACTGACCACACAGTGCCTGACTAAGGAGGAGGCCCTGCAGAATGAGTTTAACACCTACAGGCTCACCCTGCTGGACACAGAGGATGCACTGGGCAAGGCCCACGTGGTACGGTCATGTCCCCCACCAGCAGGGCAAGTCTCCCCACTCTGCTTCACAGTATCCACCCTCTGACTCTTCCTTTCTAGGAATACACGGCAACCATGGGAGAATTGCAGACTCTCCACCAGACCGTCCAGCATGAGCTGGAGCTGAGGAGGAAGATGGATGCCTCCATCGTGGAGAAGCTGCAGGAGCACATGACCTCCAACAAGATGACCAAATACTTCCACCAGCTCATTCTGAAGCTCCAGAAGGAAAAGACCAACCTGGTATGCCAGCTGCACACACCTGGGCCACAAGGGATGGATGCTTTCATGGTGCTCAAGTATTGGGGCAGCTCTAGTGGGGAACAGACCACATGTGGTGGAAGGGCACTGAGCATGTTCACTCACATTTCATTTTTTTCTAGTTGTAAAAGTAATGCATTTTATTGTAGAAAACCTGGAAATACAAAAAGGCATAAGAAGAAAATAAGACAGTTGCAATCCCACCATCCAGAGATAATCTCTTCTGAAACTGTGGTGTATTTCCTTCTGGAAATTTTTCTAAACACACATGGTCATACTCATACACACAGAGACACAGAAACACATTCACATACACATCCCCACATGCACACATGAGCAAACACAAGCACACACAGATACACACACACGTACACATTTGTTTAACATGTTCACATACATGAACAGACATGTGAAAATACATATGCACACATAACCTGAGAGGACATAGGACTCTTTCTGCATATCAGTCTTTAAACCACTCTAATCCATTTTCATTAATTTTACTGAAACACAACACAGAGTGAAAAGGGCACAAACAACAAGTGTAGGAGTCCATTAATTTTTCACTGTGTGTAGTGTTTTATTTTACATTATTGGTCATATTTAATATAACATTTTCCATAAATATTATTAGAAAAAGCACATGTTGGTTTATGCATTGCATTTTATCCTACAAATATACATGTTTTCTTTAATAATTCTCTCTTTGGACACTTAAAGTTGCTTCTAGGTTTTAAACTTTAGAAATAACTCAGCACTGAACACACTTGTTCACACATCTTTGTCCACATGTCTGAGGATAAATGGCTGCAGCAGAGACCCTGGTCGAATTGGTAGGAGCATTTGAAATGAATCATGGAGTAGCCTGACCCTCTGCTTTCCAGGGATGTGCCTGAATGTCCTGAGTGAGTGTGACTGGCCCTTCTGGACTGAGGACCCAACCCCTATCCCTGGCATGAGCTCTCTTTTGCTCCCCCAGGGGTCTTGCCTTTCTCTGAGCAGGGGTCCCAATGTCCTGAAAAAAGTAATTTGCTACTTAGGTTGTTTCTTCTTTGGCTCTTCCTGTGTGACCCCCTGCCTCGGGGTGCTGTCTACCTGGCTAGAAACCTGAGGCACCTCATGGCTCCCAGATACCTGGGAGGAGACCAGCTCACTCCTGGCTTGATTGTGCCAAGGAACTGAGGAGAGGGGGCTGGAGCCAAGACTGTGCATGTCTGGGCCTCCTTGAGATGTTCTGATTGATAGCAGTGGAGTCCTACCAGTTCTTATTCCAGGAAGTGGGGGCAGGACTACCTGCTGGGAGCAAAACAAGGGGGCCCAAGTGTGTGCTGGAAAAATTATGCAGTGTGGTGAGTGTGAAATAAACCTGCCCGGCCCTGATGCAACATCACAGAGGCTGATCCCCAGGCCCCCAGGTGTCCCCCTTTCCCAGTCACTCATGTGGGCAACACATGTGCTACCAGCCATGTCCGCAGGAGGGCAGTAAAGTCCTGGGCCGGCATTTGTTGGACCACTTGGTGGGTGATAGGTGTACTACCACTGTCCACAGGACACCAGTAAGGAGTACTGGACCAGCAGGAGTTGCAAAAATTCATGGGTAGTAGGTGTACTACCACCCATGTCCACGGGAGGGCAGTAAAGAGTCCCGGGCCAGCATTTGTTGGTGCACTTGGTGGGATACAGGTGTACTACTACCCATGTCCACAGGAGGGCAGTAAAGAGTCCTGGGCTAGCGTTTATTGCAAAAATTCGTGGGCAGCACGTGCACTACCACCCATGTTCACAGGAGGGCAATGAAGTCCTGGGCTAGCATTTGTTTGAACATTTGGTGGGTGGCAGGTGTACTACCACCCATGTCCATAGGAAGGCAGTAAAGAGTCCTGGGCCAGCATTTGTTGGAACACTTGGTGGGTGGCAGATGTACTACCACCTGTGTCCACACGAGGGCAGTAAAGTCCTGGGCCATCATTTGTTGGAACAGTTCGTAGGTGGCAGGTGTACTACCACCCACGTCCACAGGATGGCAGTAAAGAGTCCTGAACCAGCATTTATTGGGGCGCTTTGTGGGCAGTAGGTGTACTACTGTTCGTGTCCACATGAGGGCAATAAAGAGTCCTGGGCCCGCATTTATTGCAACAATAGCCAATAGCAAATTCAGCTTTTGAAAGGGGGCACTTGTCCCACTGCTCAATACCGCTGTGGGCTGGTGGCAGACAGGGCATATGTGGGACAGGGAGCAGAGGTTGTAGAAGAATCATCCAGAGCTGGGTTCAGAGGGATTGCAGGCATAGGTGAACCATGGTGTCTACACAGTTAATGAAGGAGTGGTACTGATGTCCCAGGGGGAGGCCAGGGTGGTCTCAACATGGGGGACAAGCAGCCTGAGGAGGCTGAGGGGAGGTCAGGGTGCTCTGGTTGGCCTGGTTGGTGGCTGAAAGGAGACTTAGGAACCAAAGCCCTTGCAGTATGGCGAGGAAGCAGGGTCCCTGTGAAGACCTGGCAACCTTGGATAATCTTGGCAAAGAAAGGGACGGGAGGATGGCCAGAGCTCAGAGGAGCCAAAGGGGCTAAGGTGTGACCATAGGGAGCTGGGTGCCTTGAGATGCTGGCAAGGTCTGACTTTAAACCTAGGGATGTCCTGGAAAGCCATGCATGATGGTTGGTCAGAGAGTGGGTGTTTGACAAAGCCAGCTGGGGTCACGTGGAGGAAGAGAAGAGATGACTGGAGCAGGGGCAGGAGTTGGCAGGAGGCGCAGGCTGATAGAGAGCTGCGGATTTGCATGGGCAGGAGCTGTTGGGCAGCCAACAGTGAGAGGCTGGCTGGCAAGGTCCAGGCATAGCCACAGTCCAGGGAAAAGGGCCCTGGTACCAAAGTGAGCCTGAGCTGCCTCCCTCTCTAGTTCTCACAAGTGTCCTTACAATCAACTCTCCACTGTAGGAAAGAATGGAGCAGATCTGTCTTCTGAAACCTGCAGAGGAGGCAGGGTGGGCTGGCTCGGCCTTCAGGACAGAGGGCAGGCCCAAGGAGCTCTGGGCAGCTCTGCCCTGGGCTGAAGCTCCCACCCCCAAAACCATGGTTGGTGAGAGCTCCAGGGTCACAAGCCTCTGGCCAGGTGGTAAATGACATCCCACAGTACGATCTTTTCTCTCCAGGACAGTGTCCAATTTTTTAGTGAAATGTTAAGGGCATTTGTCCCATAAAAAAGAAGTTAGAACTTGGCATCTGTCACAGCATTATTTCAAGTAGGAATGTTGATAACAGATGACAAGCTCAAAGAGGGCAGGCATATTGGTTTGTTTCACCAAAAGCACATGAGCTTGAGCTGTCGAGAGCAGGGCCCTTGTGCTTGTCGTGGAACAGATGACATTCCCAGGGACAGCTGTGACTTGCCTCCCCATCTCTGTTACCAATATGACTGAGTATTATACAACCATTAAAAAATGACATGACATGTGAGAAATTGAAACATGGCTTACAAAGCTATATGTAGAGTATGACCCTGTTTTTGTTTGGGTGGGGAGGAAGAGGGTTTATGTACAAAGTCAAGAAGACAGGATAGATTCTAAATAGTTATGCTGGCTAACTGTGTGGCAGATTTACAGGCGATCATCTGTATTTTCATATTTCCCCATTTCAATGTATATTACTGTTTGATAAGAAGAGATAATAATGTCAGCTTTCTCTTTTTGTGAGGAATCATTAGGGTTCAAGGAGAAGGTGATGGCACCCCACTCCAGTACTCTTGCCTGGAAAATCCCATGGATAGAGGAGCCTGGTAGGCTGCAGTCCATGGGGTCACGAAGAGTCAGACATGACTGACCAACTTCACTTTCACTTTTCACCTTCATGCGTTGGAGAAGGAAATGGCAACCCACTCCAGTGTTCTTGCCTGGAGAATCCCAGGGACGGGGGAGCCTGGTGGGGTGCCGTCTATGGGGTCCCGCAGCGACTTAGCAGCATCAGCATTAGGGTTCAAACAAGTAAGTCCTTTGACAGGTCACAAGGTAGAGAGAAAACCAACATCCTCCTCTCCTGATTATGTTTTAGAATTTCTCCAGATGAATACCCAGATCAAGGAAAACAAGGAGCAAACCAGCTCATGTGGAGCCTCTCAGAAACAGAAAAAAAGTTCAGACATGTTCCCTTCTGCTAATTCAGGTGACACATCTTTCCAAAATTGATGGTGACATTGCTCAGACCACCCTGGACATCACGAACACCAACTGCAGGCTGGACATGCATCAGAAGACGCTGGCCGAGCTGGACAAGGAAGTGAAAAAAGTCAACGACCTCATCACCAACAGTGAAAATGAAATTTCCAGGCGCACAATCCTGATTGAGAGAAAGCAAGGCCTCATCAACTTTTTCAACAAGCAACTGGAGCAGATGGTTTCTGAGCTTGGGGTAGGACCCTGGGACCAGGAGAGGCCACTTGGGTTGATATCGTACCTGGCCATTTCAAAAACTTCTTATGTTCAGGAACGGACTCATGCAGGACACAGGTGTTCCTGCCCTACCCATCTTACAGGTGAAATGCACATGTCTGTGCAGATGCTGACTCAGGGGCTGTCTGCAGACCTTCTCTGTGGGGCCACATAGTCAATATTTCAGGTGTTATAGACCATACGGTCTCTGTTGCAACCCCTCACCCTAGCGGTTATAAGGAGGAGACACAGACAGTAGGTAAACAGATGAGTGTGTCCATGTGTGATGAAACCTTAAGTCTGGATTCCATGTAACTTCCACCTGGCATGGAATTGTCTTCTTTTGATATTTTGTGTGTCCCATGGACTATGTGAAGACAGGCAGCAGGCAGGATCTCACTCACTGCTGCTCTTAGTGAAGTGGTCTGGTGGGTTTGAGGCTTGAAGTTCTCTGGGTTATCCAGTGTCCCTGACCTCAGGACCCCACAACAACTTCAAATCCCAGAGCAGCATGGGCAATTGGTGGGCACACCTTAGGTAGACCCAACCAGAGCATGGTCTCAGAGCGGCAACCCGAATGGATTCCAAGGGAGTAAAGACCCTGACCTATGACATTCTGTTGTGAAAAGACAATTTGCAAAGCCCTTTTGGGTAACAGAGGCCCCACAAGACTGGGGCCTGGTGGGGCCAAGCCAGTGGAGGAAGGGAAGGGGGTGGCAGACCGGCAGATCACCAGAACAGTATCTCCCACAGCAGGTCAGGCCATATGGCCTGGGACCGCAGAAGAGGAGACACAATGACAGGGTCCCTAGGCCCTCTGAGTAAAGATCCCCCCACTCATCATACGGATGTGTGATCTCAGGTGTCCCCACCCTCTGCAGCCCACCCTGACTTAGGGACTCAGTCTGCTTTCTGGTGAACATCGCTTTCAGGGGGAAGAAGTGGGGCCCCTGGAGCTGGAGATCAAGAGGCTGACCAAGCTGATCGAGGAAAACAACACCAACGTGACGCAGGCCCAGGTGACCTGGCTGCGGCTGCAGCAGGAGATGGTGAAGGTCACGCAGGAGCGCGAGGAGCACCTGGTCTCCCTGGACATGTCCAAGAAGGAGGTCCACATCCTAGAGCAGAAGAAAATACGGATAGAAAGTGAGCTCCCTGCCCGGCCCCTCCACAGCACCTGGTGAGGCTTTCTGGTGCCACCTGCTCCCACCGATTCAGCCGGGCCCCGCAGCCCCATAGGAAGTGCTGCCCGGTAATCCGGGGCCCACTCTGCCTGGACACATCATGCCTGTTTCTTCCCAGAGGTCCTGCCGCCTTCTTGTCCGGCCCTCGGGGCTCCCAAACCTGCCTGTGGGAGGTCAGGGTCGTGGCTTTCCACTCCCTGCCCCGGAGCTTACTGGCCTTTCCGGGGGACTCGATGTCTGCACGCCAACCATGTCCCCTTCCGCCTCCGCCGTCTGGGTGGGGATGCCCGAAGGTCAGCGGGGAGGGAGGACGCCGTGGGCACAGACCCCCGATCACAACCCCCAGGGGCCACTCCCCACCCCTGGCCACCCTCCCCACAGACAAGATCAACCAGGAGAAGAAGGAGCAGAAGCAGATCGAGCGCCACATGAAGGACCTGGACAACGATCTGAAGAAGCTCAACTTGCTGATGAACCAGAACCGGTGCAGCTCCGAGGAGCTACAGCAGGACAACCTGGCCACGGAGGGCGAGTTCGTGCGCACGCTCAAGGTGCGCTCGGGGCTCAGAGTGGATGGGCTGGGCGGGGCGAGCAGGTGCGCGCAGCCCTCGGCCCCGCCCACGGCCCCGCCCACGCCCCCCCCTCCCACGCAGGCCTCAGAGCGGGAGACCATCGAGATGCAGGAGAAACTGAACCAGCTGAGCGAGGAGAAGGCAGCCGTGCTCAACAGCCTGTTGGAGGCGGAGTGAGTGCCCAGGCGCCGGTCCGGAGAGTCGCTGCCCACGGTTCTTGTAAACCAGTTGTGGGGGAGGCGGGGGGAGGGGGCGGGGGAGGCGCGGCCCTGGAACCTGAGCCAGATCCCTGGGAACAGCGGAGTTCTGTGTTTCCGGGCAGCCCTTCTGCCAAAGCCATGATGGTGATCATTGGAAGTGGAGTGGCTTCCTTCAGGACAGACTTTTTAAAAACTGTATAAACTTTCTGGTGCCTGATTATAAGAGTAATCCAGACCCAACGGTAAGCATTGTAAACCGGAGCATTGAGTGCAGAGTGAAAGGAGAATCACACTTAGTCTAGCCGTCTTCCTTTACCATTTTCTCTGTGGGTTCCTTTCTTTCTTTTTTTTTTTAAACCATAGTGCAATTTTCTCTGTCTGCCTTTGAAGCAGCCTTATATTATATTTTTCTGTGGCTGTCCCTCCCCCTCGGGGTGCACGGATCTGCATTTCCAGCTGGAAGGACTCCTGGGTCTGCACTGTGTGCACACACCCTAATGGATGTCATGTGATCTCCAAGGGGCTGAGCGGCAAAGGGACCATCCTTTCCCTGTGTTTTGACAGAATCGACACATAACACTACCTGGAACTTTTTCAGGGGATCTTAGTTCCTCCAGGCTGAGATAACTCAACACCACAGGCTGGGGCTTTATAAACAGGAATTTGTTGCTCATAGTTCTTGAGGCTGGAAGTCTGAGATCAGGGTACTTGTGAGGTCGGGTGAGGGCTCTCTTCTGGGTTGCAGACTCCTCGCTGTGTCCTCACAGGGTGGCAGGAGAAGGGGAGCTCTCTGGGGTCTCTTTTATGAGTGCACTAATCCCATTCATGGGGGCTCCACCATCATGACCTCATCACCCACCCACCCCCACCAAAGACCCGGCATGAGGATTCCAACATGTTGATTTGCGAGGTGGGGACACAAACATTCAGACAACAAGGGTGGGGGGCATATGTCTTTGTTAACATTTTAATAGTTTTCAGGCTCTTGGTCTATTTAGGCTGTTGACTTCTCCTTATGTCAACTTCTATCACTTGTATTTGACTTACTCAGCTTCGCCTAAAGTTACATATCTGCTTTCTCCCTTGCCCCCCCCCTCTCTAGGTGAGGGTGGCAGGCCCTGGGGTTGAGTTTACCTTCTGGTCCCAAAATGGGGGACATTTGTTTCTATTTAAACTATTGCCTGGGTGCCTGCAAATTAAGCATGCCACCTGCTCAGCAAGGGCACCCTCTCATGGACAGGAAGGCGAGGGTCTCCCAGAGCCCTTCACAGACACTGCTGTTTGTGCTCTGAGCCCATTCCAAGCACAGCACACCCCAAGCACAGCGCACCATGCTCACCAAAGCATCAGAAAGAAAACCCTTTGTTCTGCAGCTCTTACACTGCCTCCCCTTCCCTTAAAGACACCAGATCATGGTTTGGGAGAAAAAAATCCAACTGGCAAAAGAGATGCGAGCCTCCGTGGATTCTGAGATGGGCCAGACGGAGATCCGGGCCATGAAGGCAGAGATACACAGGATGAAGGTGGGTGGAAGGAGAGAGGTGTGGGGGGCCTGGAGCTTGGGGTCTTGGGAAGAAACCACTCTGGCACAGCAGCCTGCACTCCAAGCACTTCAAGGAAACTTGCTGTTCCCCCTGCTGATCTTCTCCACCAGGGCCTGTCCAGTTCTTGTTCTTACTGCACCAAAATGGTCACAGGACACACAGCGATCTGCACAGTGTTCACGAACCACTATGTTACCCTCACTCCAAGCAAGCAACATACTCCAGCATTTTTAAATGCTGACTGTGACCAATTCCTACCCAATTTCATGACCCATTTGTGAGATGTATCCCACCATTGGCCCAAAAAAGACTCTTACTCAGTAATAGAGTGCAAAGAACACACTCACATTTCCCCATCGAATCATGTCTTCTCTCTACTGTCATCTTTAGCTGGATTTCATTACCTTAAAAAAAAAAGGCTGGTAATTAAATCACAGCCTTTCACTGAGCCAAAGGTTCAGGAACTTAAGGATACAAATCACAGCAGGTCATAAAAAGAAATATGACATCCCTTTTACAATTATATGGTTAATAACCCTGCTGGCTGAGTCCAGAGGAATTCTGATCAAATGCACCCACTACTGATAAGTTTAATAAACGCTCCATTTAACTGACTTTTCAAAGCACGGAGGACATGTATGTTGCTGCAGCAGGTCAAACACTGTACCACAAAGCTTACACACAGGCACACACATACACACAGGGACACACACACACACAGATGGGGCTGCCAGCCCCCTCCCTCCTAATTGTGTTTTGGTTTTGTTTTCCTTTACCAAAATAGTACATATAACTCAGCAACATATATTTTTTTTAATGATACAGACATTAAGTTTCTTTAACAGTTGCAGAATATACTATGGATATAACATAATTTAATGAAACCTTCCCAGGTTGATGTGAAGATGTTGATTGTCCCCAGTTTGTTGTTGTTTGTCAGTACAATGTTACAATGATATCCTCATGGAAATCAGCATCCATATTTTTTGGGGGTCTCTTTCTGGGCTGTCTTCTGTGTCCACTGATCCAAGAGCCCAAATCCACACCCCTTGATTTTTGCAAATATTTATTTGACTGCACTGGGTCTTAGCTGCAACACATGGGATCTTTAGTTGCAACATGTGGGATCTAGTTCCCGACCAGGGACTGAACCCAGGCCCTCTGCACTGAGAGCGCTGAGTCTTAGCCACTGGACTGCCAGGGAAGTCCCCCTCTTGTTATTTTAAATCAACTTTATTGAGGAATAACTTATTTATAGGTCTTCCCTGGTGGTTCAGCAGTAAAGAATCTACCTGCAATGCAGGAGACATGGGTTCGATCACAGGGTCAGGAACATCCCCTGGAGAAGGGAATGGCAGCCCTCTCCAGTATTCTTGTGCCAAGAATCCTATGGACCGAGGAGCCTGGCGAGCTACAGTTCATGAGGTCGCAAAAGAGCTGGCCATGACTTAGCGACTAAACAACAATAAACAAACTTACATGCAGTAATGTGAACTTACTTTAAATGTCCATTGTACATAATTGGCCACCACCCCATGGAGACGTGGACCATGTCCTCCTCTGCAGAAAGCTCCCACACACCCCTCACAGTCCCACTCCCACCACAGCCCAGCCCCCAGCCCCAGGCCCCAGAGACCCTTAGGCCACCATCTCACAAAACCACGATGCCTTTTTCCTAACAAGGCAATTAACCTTGGTGTGATACAATTAACCAAACTACAAACTCTAACCAGAGATCACTGTTTTTTTGACTGATGTCCTTTTTCTACTCCAGGACCCAACCCCAGGCTGCATGTGGTCCTCACGTGTCCCCATCTACCCCTGTCTCTGTTGGTTTCTCAGTGTTGCCCTGCTGACCTGGTATCCTTGACATGGACTGAAATCATTCTGACCAGTTGACAAAGCCCCCAAGTTCCTTTTTTCCCTGGGGCATCACCCTCACAAGCTCCCCGCTGGTTCAGTTGGGTGCGGTGGGAGGTGGCGCTGGGCCCCTCTCCTGTCCAGTCCCCCTGACCTGTGCCCCCAGGTCAAGCACGGGCAGCTCCTGAAGCAGCAGGAGAAGATGATCCGGGACATGGAGCTGGCCATCACCCGCAGAGATACCATCTCCACCCGGGCTGAGGGGCAGAGCAAGATGGACAAGAAGCTGTTCACCCGGACAGACTTCCACCACAAGCAGACCGAGCTCCAACGGAAGATCAGGGACGTTCACAAGGTAGGGGAGCCGGGCGACGAGGAAGGGGCCCCGCCTCGGGCCACCTGTCCACGGGTGGTCAGCGTGGGTCATCGGCCCCACTGGCAGGCGTCTGTGCATGACCAGCCAGGGCTGAATTTCTGTGGCGCTCTCTCTGACTTGGGCTGCAATTCCACTCGGTTCTTCCAGCCCGCTTCTCGGGGGGTCCCTCCCCACTTCATCCGCCTTACCGCCTCTCCTCCCACCTCTCATTCCTGGAGCTGCGGTCACAGCTGCTGTGTTGGGGCTGTTTTATGAGAAAGGGAAGTGACAGTAGGGGATGGAAGGAGCTCGGCTCCTGAGTCAGACAAGCCGCTTTCTTCTGGACTGGGGGACAAAAGTCTGAGCCCCACACCCCACGTGCCGGTTCTGGGTCAAGACAGAGTGGCAGCCAGACCCACGGGTGCTTCCTGGGTGTCCCTAACGCCCTGTTCTGGGGTCTCTGCTTGGGCGTTTGTCTTGGGTTTCACAGAAGAGCCACGAGGCAGGTGCAGCTCAGGACTGGAAGCAGCCCCATTTCTGCCCCCTCTTCTAACAGAAATGGTGTCAGGGAAGCACGGAGTGTTGGTGAAGAGCATGAGCCCCTGGGTCACTGACGCCCAGTGGGTGCTGGGGATGCGCTGATGGGACATGGAGGGCACCCACTCGAGCCCGTGTCCCCATCCACTTGGCCACACTGACCAACCATGCGGTGTGTGCCTGCCCAGGGAGGGGACCAGCTATGGCCCCTGCGCCTCCTCCTTTCGCCGTTGCCAGGCAGGGCTCTGAGCTCAGACTTCCCTTCCCACTGGCTGGCTCTGTGGTCTCAGTGGGTGAGAAACTTTCCACCACCCGTCTGTCAGTGGAGACAGGAGCAGTGACCCCTCCCAGAGAGGCAAGGGTTACCCGAGACGGAACCTGGCCTTGGAGCCCCACCGTGGGTCCCAGCCCTGCTCTTCTACTCGTGGCTCAGGCATATTGTCCGACCTCTCTGCACCTTGGCTTACTGACCTGTGAAATGAGTCCTCACCTCATGGTGTCACCCAGAGGACCAGATGGAGAATGTTGGAATAGCCCTGGTGGGGGGAGTCCCGTTTGAGGAAAGGGTAGCTGAAAACGATGGATTTGATCCAACTGCTTATTTGGACGTTCCTGGAGGTACAGAGGGGCCTTTTCTGGTCCTGGTTTGTGCATTTCTCTGCCATGTTGGCCACTCCTGGCATCCATCCCTCTCCACCCCTTCTGGCTCCCCAGGGGCCTCCTCTGCCCAGCTTGGCGACAGAATCCTCTCCTCCCTACTGCCACAGAGGGTCCAGCCATGGCTCCCTTGCTGGTCTCCCCACCTGCAGCACTCTCCTACACCCCAGCTTTGGAAATCCTCCCAGATTGTGTGCATAGAGGGTCCTGGGGTTCCTCCCTGCCTGACTCTTCTCTGTCCACTGAATAACTGGGAGCAGGGTCCCAGGATGCTCCTGTCTCACTGCCCCCACCCCCCGCCCCAGGCCACCGAGGAGTGCACCCAAACCATCCTGGAACTGGAAGAATCTCAAAAATCCATGAGTGACACCCTCCTGGAGAAACAGGAGCAGTTGTCGAGGATGCAGGTTGAGGCTGACGAGCTCGAAGTTGAGCTGGACCGGCTGGCGACCCTCAAGCGTCAGGTAGGCAAGCCCCCAGAGCCACAAGAACCCAGCAGCAAGGCCTGCTCCAGCCCAGCTAAGCCCAGGCTGATCATAGCACTACCTACTTCTGTCATCCACCTCACATTTCTCATGAAGGCTCCACGGGCCAGCACTGTCTTGGGTGCCAGGGCTACGGAGTTGAACAGAAAAGGTGACAACCCCTGCCCTCCCTGAGGTCACCTTCTGAGGGTGAGAGGACAGATAATCAAACTAATAAGCAAAATGATCCCTCGTATCTGATGGTGACAGATACTCTGGAGAAAGAGGAAGCAGAGAAGGGGTGTCGGGTGGATGGGGGCAGCACTAGGAAGGAGGGTGGTCTGAGATGGCCACACAGGGGAAGTGACATTTGAATCAAAATTTGAAGGGGAGGTAAGGGAGTGAGCACACCCGAGTACAGCAGGAGTGGAGGCTGCCCAAGGCCCCGGGTTTGCAAGGCTTGGAGGGGGCAGCGCCATGACCGTGGGCTGCTCCCTCAGGGATGGGGTGGGGAGGAGGGACTTGGGATCACTGCAGTCATCTGGTTCTCATGATGAGTGTGGAATGTGAGGGCCGAGAGTGGACACAGGGCCTGTCTTAGGCCATCACAGTTCTTCAGAAGGATGCATGGACCAGGGGTAGCCTCAGGCTAGTGAGAAGCCATCAGACTCCGCATGTCATTTCAAAGCTGCCCCACTGGGGTTTTCTGTTGGATTGAATATGGTGTGAGCAGAAGGCAGGGGTCACTCAGGGCTGCAGTGTTTGGGCCTGATCAACTGAGATGGGTGTGGTGGGCACCTGGCAGGTTAGACTGTGGGTGAGGGTGGGTCCATCAGCCCCTTCCCCTGGATCTGCCAAGCTCTCCACTGGCGCGTCCTCAAGTCGGAGTTCGTGCCAGGCCAGCGAGTGTCTTCTTTTGAACACACATAGCCTGACACGGGGTCTCTGGTCCCTCCCAAGAACCTTTCTGAGCTCGTGGCCCTGCAGACGCGCCTCAAGTACCTGCAGGCCGTGAAGGACGGGCGGTACGTCTTCTCACTCCGCAATAAGCAGTCACTGCTGATGGAGCTCAAGCGTCTGCACGACAGGCTGGTCAGCATCAGCACCATTCTCCACCACGTGAAGGAAGAGTACCCCCAGTTCCAAGAGGCCCTGCTCAAGGTCAGCCAGTCTATTGCCAAAAGGCTGGAGTCATCCGGATCCTAGAGAGCCCCAATTCCCCCCACCACCAACAAGGAGGAGACCAGTCTTGTGTGTCATCAGAACTGGAATCTTCCTACCCTCAGAGAATGACACCACTTAAGAGAGACAGGGCAGCATTGTAGGAATTTCTTGTAGGAAATCCCTGCGTTTGCAGTTCCATTTTGGTGAGTCTTCCACTTGCAAAGGCAGTGTCAGTGAACACAAACCCACATTCCCACGTTGGGCTAACTTCCAAGTAAAACTGGAAATACAGGCCTCTGCTCCTGCCCCCACCTCCAGCATGGGTTAAATCCAGATTCCCAACTTATGGGAGCAAGTACAGAATCCCTGGCTGTGTCTGGAGGCCTAAAGCCTGAGGTGAGATCACACAGGTGTGTGAACACAGACCTCCCTTTGTCTGCCCACTTGTCCAGAGCCCTTGTCCACCCAGGGTGCCTCCCCCCACACTCTGATTCCCGAGCACCTGCTACCTATGCCTTCCCTGCGATTTAAAGGGAAAATATTCTACAAGATAATTTAAAATGTTTCAGCAGGAAAATAAATTTTTTTTTCTGAATGTGCAAGAAAAAGTGTATCTATTCTAAAATATTTCGGAAACGCAAACCCCACAAAGAAGCAGGGAAGCCCTCAATCCCACTCTGACACTTCTATGTGGGGCTCTCTGTGTCTGGTCCAACCTGACAGGGTCACAGGATCCAACTTTTCACTTGAAAATCTTGTTCCTCTTTTATTATTATTATTAATTTTTATTGGAGTATAGTTGCTTTGGGCTTCCCAGGTGGTGCTGGTTTCCCTGATAGCTCGGTTGGTAAAGAATCTGCCTGCAATGCAGGAGACCCCGGTTGGATTCCTGGGTCAGGAAGATCCCCTGGAGAAGGGATAGGCTACCCACTCCTGTATTTTTTGGCTTCCCTTGTGGCTCAGCTGGTAAAGAATCCGCCTGCAATGCGGGAGAACTGGGTTTGATCCCTGGGTTGGGAAGATCCCCTGGAGAAAGGAAAGGCTACCCACTCCAGTAATCTGGCCTGGAGAATTCCATGAACTGTATAGTCCATGGGGTTGCAAAGAGTGGGACACAACTGAGCGACTTTCACTTTCACTTCAGGTGGCACTAGTGGTAAAGAACATGCCTGCCAATGCAGGAGATGGAAGAGACACAGGTTCAATCTCTGGGTCAGGAAGATCCCCTGGAGCAGGGCATGGCAACCCAGTCCAGTATTCTTGCCTGGAGAATCCCATGGACAGAGGAGCCCGGCAGTCTACAGTCCATGAGGTCGCAAAGAGTCAGACACCACTGAAGCAACTTAGCTCATAGTTGCTTTACAATGTTGTGTTAGCTTCTTGCAGTACAAGCTTGCTCCTCTTAACATGAGCCTTTTCTCAATGTATGAAAAGTACCTTGTCATTGAACGTTTTCATAACAGTAGGTTTTATGGGTTATGACAACATTTTCTTTTCAGAAAAAATTTAAGTTGCTTCCAAATTTTCGGCCTCTGGGTGCTAAACTCGCAGTCAGGCCTCTGGAGTGGCCTGGTAGGCTCTAGAACGCGGAGGGCTCGCTCACTCCGGGGCGTCACGCCCTCCCCGGATCGCAAAAGGCGAGGCCCGGCCTCTCCCCAGAACCCTGTCTCCTGCAGTGCGCATGGCCCCTGGGCCGCTCCCACTTTTCAGGGGCGCCGAAGCCAAGAGGGCGAGGATGCCCCTGCGCGCCCCACCACCAGAGGGCGCACGCCGGGAGCCGACCACTCACCAAGGGCGCCTGCGCAGGGGACTGTCACGTGACTCGCCGCCACTGCGCCGCGGGCGCTGGATCCCGAGGTCGCGGCTGCAGCCGTCGCGCGTGCGCGGAGGTGAGCCGGCCGGACTGCTGGATTGGGGCTGCGGGTGGTCTCAGCGAGTGGCGGGCCGGGGAGGTCCGCGGCAACCCCTGCAGCCTGGCGGCTTGGCGGGTCCAGGCAGTCGTCAAGCCCGAGAAGGGAGGGGGTCGATCGATAGAAGGGTTGGTCGTCAGTGCTTTTCCTTTTGGAGAAGTTGAGGGCATCGTGCCAGGGCCGCGCGCCAGCGGTCAGCAGTGACGACAGTGCCCTCAGTAACATAGGGACCCCGAAAGCTCCACGGTACCCACTCACTGCCCCCGAGCTGGGCGAGGAAGGCTGTGCTTGCCCAGGTTCACAGGGAGGAAGCTGAGGCACGGAAGGTTTAAAATCCTTTAGCTGCCTCTGCTGGTGGCGGAGCTGGGCTCTGAACCAAGCTGGTCCGTACCACCACCGTGGCCTGGGGAGCAGTGGTTCAAAGTCACAGCCCAGAAAACGGGGTGACAGGCCCTCCGGGGCGCCACTTGACCTATTGACCGTCAGTCCTTCCGCATTTTTCTCTAAATTGTAAGTGCCCTAAGTGTAGCCTTTCTCCGTTGTAGGATCTCTTCCCCCTTCTAGGCTGTCTTCCCTGTCTCTAAAATGGAAACAGGGAAGGGGTGGGGTGCTGCCCTGGCTGTGCCACTGGCCACCTCTTCAGCTTCTGAAGTCTGGGTGGGAAGGGCCAAGACCTTCCACTCTGAGTTCCCCAAGTTTCTGAATTGTCACGATCACAGATGTGTCTGGCAGAGTCAAGTGGAGCTGGGACACTGTGTGGTATAAAAAATAGATATTTATCCCCAGTCTTTGTCCCCACTTCCTGACACACAGCTCCTAAAGACCCTGGAAACTTGGTGGTGACAAGAATGTCTGTTTCATGCTAATGAGATGACCTGGGCTTGCAAACAGCTTCAGAATGGGGGCTAGTCCCCAGAAGGACCAAGGCAGGATTCCAGGGTGGGGACTTTCACCTGGCCTCACTCCCTGGAGCGGAGGCTGGTGATTAAGTTAATTACCAGTGGTCAGTGATCTCATCATTTCGTGCCTACATAATAAAACCCTAAACTAGTTGGGGTTTAGAGAGCTTCCAAGCTGGTTTTGTTGCTCAGAGGGTGGCCAGCCCAGAGAGGGCATAGAAGCTGAGCACCCCTTCTGCATACCTTGCCCTCTGGATATGCCTAGGTTGTATCTTTTATAATAAACAAGTAACAGAATTAAAGTGCTTTCCTGAGTTCTGTGAGTTGTTCTAGCCAGTTATTGAACCTGAGGTGAGGGGTGTTATGTGAGCCCTGGAATTTATAGCCGCGTGGTCAGAAGTGCGAGTGACAATCTGGAACACGCAGTTAGTGTCTGAGGTGGGGGAAGCTTCGTGGGACTGAGCCCTCAACCTGTACGGTCTTTGCTAATGCAAGAGTCCTTGTCAGAATTGAGTTGAATTGAATTTCTGGACACGCAGCTGGTGTCCAGACAAAGGAAGAATTGGTTGGTGTGAAAAATCCCCACACTTTTGGTGTCAGAAGTGTTGTGAATGAAAACAGTTTGCTCTTACACCTAACATACTGGTGAAGTATGGTGGCCAGAATGTTCCAGGTGACTGACCGGTCTGTGTCTGGGACAGGCTCAGACTCTCAGTGACGTGGGTGCACTTCTGCCTGGTGGGTGACTTCCCCCCCAGTATCTGCATGTTTCCAGAGGCTGTGAGAATGCAGCTCACAGACCTCCTGCCACAAGGAGCTTTGCTGACAGAGATTCTGCTCCTGTGCCCTGAAATCATCGCTGCCATCTCCTGCAAGGGGCCACCTCCTGGCCCTTAACACTAGGGCAGGCTTCTTCTGGGAGACCTGGACCCCTCTAAGGACCAGCTTTGACTTGAGGACCCCCAGTGCCATGGCCTTGCCCAACCTTCCTTAACCTGCATAACAGTTTGGGGCTCTGGGACCCACCACCCTCCTGTGGGGTCAGGAGGGTGGGTATGTGTGGGTGGTCTCAGCCTCTCTGCCAACCTCCCCATTTTCTCTCAAGCAGATAAAAAGGATTCCCCGAGTAAAATCCTTGCATGTTTAGTCCCGTATCCGTGGCTGCTGCTCCTCAGAGGAGCTGGACAAACAATGTTCCTTACATAAAGATAAGCAAGATGCAGGTAATACCAGCCTTAGCACCAGAGTCACCAGAGCGAGGCTCCAGAGCAGTGGCTGTGGCAGAGACCCACACCCAGACCCTGCATGGGCAGGTTTCTTGCACACTTGATGGCAGGGGCAGGGAGGGGCTCCACCTGCCAAGTCCTGGAGGCCAGGCCTCTTCTGTGCTTGGCTGTCCCTGAGTGTTGCCCTGGGTTGTGGTGCCCAAGACCCCTCAGAGGCTGTATCCACGTCCAGGTCAGCAGAGAGGGACAGAGACAGGGCGCGCTTCCGCCCCATAGGCCAAGACTTAATCACCTCGGCCACAGTCTTCATACAAGAGCGGGACTTACTCCATCTACTGTGGGAACTTGTTTTGCTTGATCTGTCACATGGGTCTTTGTTACTAAGTCATTTTTACAGACATTCTAGACGGGTTAATCTGTGACATATTAAAAGACTTCACAATACACAGAATTCTGCAACTCCCCATTTGGGACTTTTCTCTCCTTTCCCTTTATCCTCCCTCCCCCAGGTCTGCTCTCACTCACTTCTGCCCTGGGTGCTGTTCGGCTAGCCCCACGTTCAAGTCTGGAAGCTGCTTTGAGAGTCTCCTGAGGTCCTGGGCATTCCCTCCTGCTGTCCCGTTGAGCCTGGTTCTTCTGTCTGCCTACTTCCTAGATCCACTGCCCACCCGTGATGAGGTGGCCGCCCTTCTCCCGCCCCCTGCTGGGTGTCTGTGCCCTCCTCACCTTGGCCCTCCTGGGGCACATTCTGCTTCATGACTTGGAGGTGGTCCCCCGAGAACTACGAGGCTTCTCCCAAGACAAGATTCACCAAGCTTGCCAGCCAGGAGCCAGCAGCCCAGGATGCCGTGGCAGCCCCAGGGCAGCGCCCATACAGTGTGACCTGCCTCCCAACAGCCGCTTCGACTGCGCCCCAGACAAGGGCATCACCCAGCAGCAGTGTGAGGCCCGCGGCTGCTGCTACGTGCCTGCAGAGTGGCCTCAGGATGCCCAGATGGGGCAGCCCTGGTGCTTCTTCCCTCCCAACTACCCCAGTTACAGGCTGGAGAACCTGACCACCACTGAGACAGGGTACACGGCCACCCTGACCCGTGCCGTCCCGACCTTCTTCCCCAAGGACATCATGACCTTGAGACTGGACGTGTTGATGGAGACTGAGAGCCGACTCCACCTCACGGTGGGCAGGATGGGGGCCAGGGGCTGGGCAGGGGCAGAGAGAGTGTGTGGACAGTGGACGAAGATGGATTCTGCTGTGCTTAGTGGCTCAGTTGTGTCTGACTCTTTGTGACCCCATGGACTGTAGCCTGTCAGGCTCCTCTGTCCATGGGGGTTCTCCAGGCAAGAATACTGGAGTGGGTTGCCATGCCCTCCTTCAGGGGATATTCCCAACCCGGGGACTGGACCCAGGTCTCCTGCATTGCAGGTGGATTCTTTAGCATCTGAGCCACCAGGGAAGCCTGAAAACAGACTCTATGGAGTGTTTATTTATGCATAGGTTTGTATTGTACCCTCACCCAGAGTCTGGGTGTGAGCAGACATGGCACCTACATTCAGGGGATAGTGGGTCACTAAGACAGTGACTGGGAGGTTCTAGGAGTGTTCTAGAGGGCAGGGCTTAAAGTGAGGTGGTAGGAGGTTAGGTGCCCCCCAGGAAGTGACATCCCACCTGGGCCCTGAAGTAGGAGGCAGGAAGGGGGACAGTGGGAAGGGAGGAAGTGGGGACGTTCCAGCAGCGGGCGGTGGGATCCCAGCCGCTGAGGGCAGGGCCTCTTGTCCGATTTATTCCCAGCCCCTGGGACAGTGTCTGGCACATAGCAGGTGCTCGGTAAAAACTTGTCAACTGAATGAATGTCCAGACACAAAGGTGAGAGAGCCTGCAGCACACAGTTCAGTAATACTGAGTTATTTTAACAAAATAATGAACAACAGCCGTGAATTACTGAGTGATGACTGTGTACCAAACAACGGTTGGGTGATCTTACTATGTTTTCACATTCACCCTATGACTCGGAATGCCAGGCAGAAAAACCTTGCCAGATTCAGCAAATAAAAGTACAATTTTGAATTTCAGATAACTGAGAAGTTAGTCTCTTTCTTTGTTTTTTTTAGCTTAAGTATATCCCGTAGAATATCGAGGACATATTAATACTAAAAACAATTGTATATCTGAAACCCAGATTTCCCGGTGTTCTCTATTTTACCTGGCAGCCCACAGGAGGTGCTCTCCTGGCCTCAAGAAACTGAGGCTCAGGGGTGTGAACTAGTCTGTCCATACCTCCACACTCTGTGTGGCTGCCCTGGGACTTGAACTGACCCCTCCCTCCTCTGGAGGGTGAAGGATGGAGTGGACAGGTGTTAGGGGCGGCCAGCCACCAAGGGCCTCATGACACTATTCTCGTCCTCTAGATCAAAGATCCTGCCAACAGGCGCTATGAGGTGCCCTTGGAGACTCCGCGTGTCCGCAGCCAGGCGCCGTCCACACTCTACAGCATAGAGTTCTCGGAGGAGCCCTTTGGGGTGGTCGTGCAGCGGAAGCTGGATGGACGGGTGCTGTGAGTACCTAGTCTCTGTGCAACACCCCCCCCAATCCAGGTGGGAGGGCCAGGGAGCTGGAGGGCATTGTCCCTGACCCTGTTGTGGTCCACCCTCCTGCTCTGGCCTCCTTGCTGTTCGTGGCCCCCAGGGACCCTGGT
Organism: Okapia johnstoni; assembly: GCA_024291935.2. NCBI lineage: Eukaryota > Metazoa > Chordata > Mammalia > Artiodactyla > Giraffidae > Okapia > Okapia johnstoni. The sequence goes on from CM044306.1 coordinate 10,366,595, forward strand.
GCTCACTGTTCCCTGCACCCAAGCCCTCAAAGGCCCGCTACCCACACTGTCCACCCCAGGGAGGCCCACTGGGAGTGATTTTCCCCCGGGGACACTTGGCAACAGCTGGAGACGTTGTCACCACCAGGGCGGGGATGCAGGGATTCCACTCAGCTCCCCGCAGCACACAGGACGGCCCAGAACACCAAGGGATCAGCCCAAACATCAGCAGTGCCTCGGCTGAGAAACCCTGTCCAGTCTAAAGGGGCATCCCTACTCCAGGCAACACCCCCTACTCTGCTTTATTATTTATTTCTTTATCACATAGTACACATCAATATGGGCTTTCCTAGTAGCTCAGCCAGTAAAGAATCTGCCTGCAATGTGGGAGACCTGGGTTTGATCCCTTGGTTGGGCAGATCCCTTGGAGGAGGGCATGGCAACCCACTCCAGTATTCTTGCCTGGAAAATCCCCATGGACAGAGGAGCCTGGCGGGCTACAGGCCATGGGGTCATAGAGTCGGACATAACTGAGCAACTAACCACAGCACATATCAATTTATCAGACACTGCAGTTATTAACTTGTCTCACCCTTTTTCTTGACTCTGTGGAACCTCGCAGTGCCCTAACTGCCCCTGACTGGGCAGCTCCATGAAGTCGGGGAGCAGTTTGGCCCTCCTGGGAGGTGGTACTCAGGGCCACGACTCCCGGGACTGGAAGAGTTTTGGGTAGCACCCGCTTGTGGTCAAGGCTCACGGGGCTGTCGGCTTCTCATGTGAGGCCACCTGGTCTCTTCTGGCAGGCTGAACACCACGGTGGCCCCCTTGTTCTTTGCGGACCAGTTTCTGCAGCTGTCCACCTCCCTTCCGTCCCAGCACATCACAGGCCTTGCCGAACACCTTGGGTCCTTGATGCTCAGCACCAACTGGACCAAGATCACCCTCTGGAACCGGGACATTGCCCCCGAGGTAAAGGGGTGGTGGAAGGGGGTCTAGGATCAGAGGGGCCTCATGGGCCAGGACGTAAAGTGGGGTGTCTGCCATATCCCAGCCCAACGTGAACCTGTACGGATCTCACCCTTTCTACCTGGTCCTGGAGGATGGCGGGTCGGCTCACGGGGTCTTCCTGCTGAACAGCAATGCCATGGGTAAGAATGGGGGCACTGGGGCCCTCCACATCTCCTGGCCAGTTCTGCTTCTAAGCCCCCAGCCAGGGTTTCCCTGGTGCAGCTACACCCCCTCCTACCTTGAGGGGCCTGGGGTTCTCTGTACCTGCCTGACAGGCTGCAGGTCTCAGAGGAGGTGGCAGGGGATTAGGCCTTGTACACTCTCTGAGAAATGACCACTGGGCCGTGGCCTCTGCCAGCTCTATCCTTCGGTGCCCTTAAGGTGGGACCTCTGGTGTGAGGAGGGGGACTAAGGCCAAAAAGGGGGGCCTCAGGCTGCTTAGCACCTTCCTGTCCTGCTCCAAGTCTCTCAGTGAGCTGGGCTCAGAGTGAGTGTCCTGCCCCCCCGGCTCCCTGCGGGAAGACCTCTCCAGCAGGTGTTTGGCCCATTGGTGCAGCACTGAAGGCCCTGGGGAAGAGAGGTGAGTATTTGTCCCTGAGCCCCAAGGCTGCTTCCTCCAGATGTGGTCCTGCAGCCCAGCCCAGCCCTCAGCTGGAGGTCGACAGGCGGGATCCTGGACGTGTACATTTTCCTGGGCCCGGAGCCCAAGAGCGTGGTGCAGCAGTACCTGGACGTCGTGGGTAAGCCTCGCCCTGGCCCCGGCTGCTCCCTCCCCAGCTCCTCCTGCCCACTCACAGTCGCCTTGGCCCCCAGGCTACCCGTTCATGCCGCCGTACTGGGGCCTGGGCTTCCACCTGTGCCGCTGGGGCTACTCCACCACCGCCATCACCCGCCAGGTCGTGGAGAACATGACCAGGGCCTACTTCCCCCTGGTGAGTGCTGGGGAGGGGCCTGGGGCCCATTGGGGGGCGGGGGTAGTGAGCCTGGGCCCCAACTGCCCTGTGCTGTGGCTGTAGGACGTCCAGTGGAACGACCTCGACTACATGGACGCCAAACGGGACTTCACTTTCAACAAGGACCACTTTGGGGACTTCCCAGCCATGGTGCGGGAGTTCCACCAGGGTGGTCGGCGGTACATCATGATCGTGGTGAGTGCCCCTTCTCTCCTGTGCCACGCGGAGCGGGCTCTTTTGGAAGCTGAGGGTCCCAGCGTCCAGTGGCTCCAATTCTCAGTGGCATCGTCCTTGACGTGCCGTGGGCACAGAGGACATTTTTGACGGTCTTTGGTATTGAGGGAATATCAGATTTATAGACTTGGCCTTTGTGGTCCAGTGATGTCCCTGGAAATGTGTCTTTGCTCAAAATCCTTGCAGCTGTTAAGTTACTTGAACTGCTGAAAGCAAGTGGTGAGAAGGGCATCACTCAGCTGACACCACTCAGCTCTGGGCGGGCCAGGTGGAGCTGTGTGCCGGGGCACCTGGAACCACAGAGGCTCCGTGAGACCCCTGCCTTTCCTCCCTGCGGTCAGCTCTGCCTTGTGGGGAGCAGGGCAGGCTCTGAGTGGTTCAGCACGAAGACATACTTCCCTAGGCCAGTCTCCGCAGCCAGAGGGGTGCAGTTCGGGCTGTACAGCTTGTGGGGGGTGCCCGGAGGAGGAGGTGGGGTGGGGGAGCTGAGAAAACCAAGTGATCGCCACTGTGGATTCCCCTCAAGAGAGGAAATCCATTTGGAATTGGGCTGATGGTCGTTTCCATCCTTGCGGCCCCTCTGAAGGGAGCAGCATCCAGGGTCACTCAGAGCAAGGAGGGCAGGTGCAGACCTTTTCTTTTTTTAAATTTCTAAATGATCATTGTAGAATATTTGTGAAATTCCGGGCCCTTCGAGCAAAAGTAACACCTGCATCCAGGTGCTCCCTGTTTGGCCTTCCGGGGGCGGGTCTCGTGTACCTCCGCGCACAGCTTGTTGGCTCACATGAAGCCGCATCCACTTCTGCTTTGCTAACATTTAGGGAGAGCATTTTCCCAGCGATGGGGCCAAGGTTTCGGGCGTTTCCTTCTCATCCTGACCGGTTTCTCTCTCCAGGATCCTGCCATCAGCAGCTCAGGCCCTGCTGGGACCTACCGACCCTACGACGAGGGTCTGAGGCGGGGAGTCTTCATCACCAATGAGACTGGGCAGCCACTGATTGGGCAGGTACAGTGGGGCCTGGGGGGTGAGGGGGGAAAGAGGGATCTCCGGCCAGTGGTCGTGAAGGCGGGGTTCACAGCTGGGGATGACATGGCTTCTGACAAGGTAGGCCACCTAGAATCCTTGTGTCAGGGGTCCTTGTTTGCAGGCAGTTCAGACGCGTGCTCCAAAGCTCCTCTGGGAGACCTCAGGGTCCTGTACATCCTCTGCGTCCCCAGGGGCTTCCCAGGGTGGGGGGTGCAGGGGTGCATCCAGAAGAGTCCCTACTTCTTCCCCAGGGCAAGCCCAGGACCAGGAGGAAGGCTCCCAGGAGTGTGGATTCCGGGGCCTTTCCCCATGCTCCTCCCCCTTGCAGTCCACCCACCTCCAGGGGAGATGAGTGAGGCTGCAGCCCTGCCCGCAGCTGGTTTGCCCAGGGCCTCCGTGCAGGCTCCAGGGGCCCCGTCTGCCCTCTGACCTCTTGCCCAGGTGTGGCCCGGACTCACCGCCTTCCCCGACTTCACCAACCCCGAGGCCCTTGACTGGTGGCAGGACATGGTGACCGAGTTCCACGCCCAAGTGCCCTTCGATGGCATGTGGATCGTGAGTGTGGCCCTGCCCCTGGGTGGCCCGTGGCTTGGGGACAGGCCCCACGCCCTGCACCAGGTAGGATGCCCACCCTGGTTCTCTCTCGCAGGATATGAACGAGCCATCCAACTTCGTGAGGGGCTCAGTGGATGGCTGCCCAGACAACAACCTGGAGAACCCACCCTACATGCCAGGTGAGCTGCCCCCCGACCCCTGCCTGCCTCCACCCACCTGTTCCAGCACTAGTCAGCTGGGGATTTAATAGCTCAAATCAAGGGATTTCCCTTCTCTGGTTTGGGAGGCTTGAAGCCCTGGTTTCTGAGAAGCTGATGGACAGCAGGAGCCTGGGACGTGCGAGGGAAGCCTCAGGAGTGAGGTTCATGTGGGGGTGACCCCAGCCACGTGATGCTGACCGGGCATGTGCTGCTAAGGCAAGACCCTTTGGAGGGGGTGCTCCAGGCGCAGCTGGTTCAGGAGCAGGCAGACGTGAAGTCTGGGTCTGCAGAGGCCAGGCTGTGGCACCATCTCGTCCTGGCCTTGGAGAAGTGGAGACTGCACCCAGGTCTCAAGGGGCTCCAGGATGTGGGGGACACCAGCCTGCTGGGCGGAGGCTCCAAGGAAACAGTCCCCTCTCCTCCAGGGGTGGTTGGCGGGACCCTCCGGGCAGCCACCATCTGCCCCTCCAGTCACCAGTTCCTGTCCACGCACTACGATCTGCACAACCTGTATGGGCTGACCGAAGCCTTCGCCTCCCACAGGTGAGGGGCCAGGGTGGGGGACGGAGAGTAGGAAGTCAAGGTTCCCCCCAGAGCCCCTGCCACCCCCATTCTAACCCCTCTTGCCCTCCGCTCCATGCCTGGTGCCTCAGAGGAAGGGCATGGTGACGAGACAGGGAGACCAGGGCTGGTCAGGACCTCTGGCTTCCTTGAGCTTCAAGGGATGTTTGTCCACCCTGGGACATGTGCATTTTGAGGGTAAGTTGGGTGGCAGGGCTGGCTGCCTGGCAGACACAGGCGGAGGCCTCAGCTATCCGGCTCCTTGCTCCCAGCCCGCCCTCCCTGCTGCACTGCCAGGTGCTCTTGCCGGCAGTGATGGGGTTCCCGGTGACCCGACTCAGCACACCTCTCTCCACCCAGGGCCCTGTTGAAGGCTCGAGGGACACGTCCCTTCGTGATCTCTCGCTCAACCTTCGCTGGCCACGGCCGATACTCCGGCCACTGGACGGGGGATGTGTGGAGCAACTGGGAGCAGCTTTCCTACTCCGTGCCAGGTGAGCACACCTGTCAGGAGGTGGGGCAAGGAGGGGAGGGTGGGCCCCTCTCCAGGGGAGTTTGTCCAGAGCCAGGTCCTCAGAGAGATGCTGCTGTGATGGGGTGGGGCCTGCCGCCAACTCCCGTGATTGGGCTTACCTGTGCAAGTCAGGTACCTATGCGAGCGGGCTCACCTGTGGTGCGCCTCTTCCCAGCATCCCATCTTGGATTCATGCTTTGTTAGAACATCCCTTCTCATGACCACATTCTGAATTGCGTGAAAACTGCATCTGAGCTCAGTCCAAAAGGGCGCCCCTACCCCTGTTGTCTCAGTGCCTGGCTCCACCTTGCAAAGAGAATTTTGATTTTTGTTCCAAGAGCTCTGATGCTGCAGATGTCTTAGGCCCAGGGATGGCTCAGGAGCAGTCAGGAGAGGGGAGAGATGACCCCCTGAGGTCACAGCTGAAGAGAGCCTCCACCAAACCCTCCAGCCTGGAAGTGCTTTCCTAGTCACAGGCTCGCTTGCACGTGTGATGCGTACGTGACGTTGCGTATGTGACGTCCTGCTGAGCTGAGTCCATTCTTCCTTCACAGAGCCGCTGCTGGCTCTGCCCATGGGTGCTGACTGGCTCTGATTTTCATCCTGGGGCCAGCGTGGCAGGTCGGGCCTGAATCCTCTTTAAATTTGCCATTTTAATTGTGTCTTGGTGTAGGTCTGTTTGAGTTCATCTTGTTTGGGACCCTCTGTGTTTCCTGTATCTGATTCCTTCTTCTGATAAGGAAATCAGTCATGGTGGATTAGGGTCCACCCTGATGTCCTCAACCTGATTATGTCTGCAGTGACCCTATTTCCAAATGTAGTTACATTCCCAGCAACTGGGGATTAGGACTAGAACTTAACCTTTGTGCAGAGGGGAGAGGGGATTCAATTCATCCCTGATCAATCTAGTTTGCCCTGCACACCCTAGGTGTTAAGGGAGCAGGTACAGCTGGTTGTTCTGCTGAAACCACGAGTGCAGGATGCACCAGCCATTGGGTGGGGGCTGGGTGGGAGGGTCTTTGGGAGGGATCCTCCTTCCTCACCAGTTCAACAGACACGTCTGTCAAGCTCCTGGTCTGGTCCGGCTGTGGCATCTGCAGACCTGTCTGACTCTGCCCTCCAGAAATCCTGCTCTTCAATCTGCTGGGGGTGCCCCTGGTGGGGGCCGACATCTGTGGCTTCCTGGGCAACACCTCGGAGGAGCTGTGTGTGCGCTGGACCCAGCTGGGGGCCTTCTACCCCTTCATGCGGAACCACAATGGCCTGAACAGCCAGGTAGGGCGGGGACAGCAGGGGAGGCTGTGCCCTGGGGAACGCCATTTCTGTGCCAGGGAGCCCAGCCCTGGCTGGCCCCGAAGTGCCAGGTCTCCTGGGGTGGGGGGAGCCTGGGGGACTGCCACCCCAGATCCCAGGTGCTTCCGCCACTCCCTCCACTGCAGCCGCAGGAACCGTACAGGTTCAGCGAGACGGCTCAGCAAGCCATGAGGAAGGCCTTCACCCTGCGCTACGTGCTGCTGCCCTATCTCTACACGCTGTTCCACGGGGCCCATGTCAGAGGCGAGACGGTGGCCCGGCCCCTCTTCCTGGAGTGAGTGCCTGGGTTGGGAGTGATGGCCTCAGGCCCACTAACCCCAGGGCAGCCACCCTCCTGCGTTGGGTGTTGCAGGCACCAAGAGAAAGGAGGTGGCAGCAAAATCTGGGCCCTCCCCACCGAGGTACCCCCAGCACCCCCACTTCCCACCCACTGGATTCCCGGTCAGGGCTGGGAGCCCTCGATAATAGAAAATCCCATGATGAACACTGAGTACAGACCAGGCCTCCCAGATGGCAAAACAAGTTGTAAGTCTACTATGATTGAATCTGGGGCTTAAGGTAGTAAGACCACCAAAGAAATCCAATAGCTATCCCCCAGATAGGACTCGGTATGCCTGAGAAGTTACCATCCTGTAAAATGGCTCCTCGAATCAGAGGGTTAAAGGGTTTTTCAGTAGTGTAGTAATTAGTAAGCTATTTGCAAAAATCTATTTTCCTCTCATCTCATACAAACTTAAATTCCAGATGAGTTAAATGTCAAAAATTAAGCTGTAGAAAAAGCCCCAGGAAACAGAAGTCCAGTTTCCCTCTGCTCTGGCAGGAGAGGGCTTTCTAAGCATCAAAAGCAAAAAGGAAAGGAAGGAGGTTTAACTTAGAGGAAAAAAAAAAAGAACATTTCTCTGAACATAAACAGAAAAATAAACAGAAAACTGCTCTGAACATAGATTGTTAAGGCAAATGAATAGCAGAAAACCTTTGTGGCTCAGTTGATAAAGAATGTGCCTGCAATGCAGGAGACCAGGGTTCGATCCCTGGGTTGAGAAGATCCCCTGGAGAAGGGAAAGGCTACCCACTCCAGTATTCCGGCCTGGAGAATTCCATGGACTGTGTAGTCCATGGGGTCACAAAGAGTCAGACATGACTGAGTGACTTTCACTTTGACTTGTCAACGACACTCTCCCTAATGTACAGAAACTCAGACCAAGTGTGAGACTAATATCAAGAACCAAATAAAACATATGGGCAAGAGCACAGTTTGCAGGTGGGAAATGTGAACGGGTCATGCCCGGATAATCAGTCAAGGAGAGGTTATTCTTGGCTCCTGCCTTGACTTCATTTGGCCAGAACCAGCTCTGCCACGTGTAACCCAGGTCCTTCAGCTCCTTTCCAAACCTCCCCATGGGCCCCCTGAGCCCACTGACCTCAGAGGTTACCAGACCACCCTGCCAGTCTTTCCTGTTTGAAGGTTCCCCGAGGACCCCAGCACCTGGACTGTGGACCGCCAGCTCCTGTGGGGGGAGGCCCTGCTCATCACCCCGGTGCTCGAGGCTGAGAAGGTTGAAGTCACTGGCTACTTCCCCCAGGGTATATGGTACGACCTGCAGACGGTGAGTCCTGGGGCCCTGAAGCCTGGTAGGATGGGGCAGATGGTGAAGGGGTCCTCTCTCTGGCAGTATTGGTAGGGAGGGGTCCTGGCTACATGAGGGCCCTCACCTGGAGCTACTCCACCAGCATCATCTTGTGCGATCCTTGCAGGACCCATTTTCTAGATGGGGAAACTGAGGCTGGATGGGTGACTTGCCACCAAACTGAGCCAGGACTCCAGTTCTCCTGCTTCCACACTCCTGCCCCTTCTCCCATCCTCTGAGCAGCCCCACCCGAGCCCTGGCTCCAGCCTCTCACGCTGTGTCCCCACAGTCTCCGCTCTTGCCTCCCAAGAACAGCACAGGGTCTTGGCACTGCCCAGGACCCTTTGTGACATGACATCCTGCTCCAGGTACCAATGGAGGCCTTTGGCAGCCTCCCACCTCCTGCACCCCTCATGTTTGCCATCCACAGCACGGGGCAGTGGGTGACGCTGTCCGCCCCACTGGACACCATCAACGTCCACCTCCGGGCTGGGCACATCATCCCTATGCAGGTACCTGGGCCGGGCCCCTGAGCTCATTCGTCCAGCCCTGGGGCTGCTGAGCCCCCGCATGCCTCTGTCCAGCTGGAGGTCCGCCCCCAGGGAAAGATGATGCTTCTGAGGGGTGAGGATGACCTGGGTTGGGGAAGGACACATCCCTGCACTGACTTGCTCCCAGGCCAGGCAGAGGGGAGGCCCTTCTAGAACTTCCCTGGCCCTTCTCAGAAAAGTCAGTCTACAAACCTCATGGGCCTTGTGTCCTCTGAGGTGTACCCCTGGGTCAGGGTGGTCTCCACGGGCCTCCAGGCTACTTGGCCGTAGACTGTCTTGCGGATCTCGGTTTCTTCCACTACGGCACTATCCTAGCCTAGTGTTCCTCACACCTGGGTTTGGAGGCCTCCACCAGGCTTGGGACAATGACGTGCGCCACCCACTCCCAGGGCCCTGGCCTCACGACCACAGAGTCCCGCAAGCAGCCCATGGCCCTGGCTGTGGCCCTGACCGCTAGTGGGGAGGCCCGAGGGGAGCTGTTCTGGGACGACGGGGAGAGCCTGGGAGTGCTGGACCGTGGGGACTACACGCAGCTCATCTTCCTGGCCAAGAACGTGAGTCGGATCTGCCCAGGCTGGGGGCCACTTGGGGTGACTATTCTGACTCAGGGAAGCTGGGCCTGGGGTCCTGGGATGGCTACCTGTCACCAGGTCAACCAGACTGAAGGGGAGAAGAGCCTGTGGGCCAAGTGCCTTGACCAGAGTTCCCTGCACTGTGCCAGCATCCCAGGGGTTGCATGGGGTGTGCTGCCCAGAGACCCTGCCTGAGTGGGGCTTGCTGCCCTAGACCATCTGCTCACACCTCCGGTCCTGTCTCTCTGCTCCGGCCAGAACACCATTGTGAACGAGCTGGTGCACGTAAGCAGTGAGGGGGCCGGCCTGCAGCTGAGGAACGTGACCGTCCTGGGGGTGGCCACAGCCCCCCAGCAGGTCCTCTGCAACAGCATTCCTGTCTCCAACTTCACCTTCAACCCTGACACGGAGGCAAGAGAGCCCACACGTGGGGCCAGAGGGCCTATCCCTGAGGGTGGGTGAGGGGGTGGGAGGTGCCCGCTGAGCTGGCATCATGGGACTCCCTCTCCAGCAGGGAGGGGACACTTGAGTGTTACAAGGGGCAGAGAGGAAGCTGAACTTCAGGGAAAAGTGGGAAGTTTAGCCCCCTACACTTCACATCTTTCCTCTGCCCATGTCCACGTTGTTGGCCCCTGGTTAAAGGGCAGCTCTTTTCCAAAGCAGATTGAGGCGGCCACTGCCAAGAGTGCTGGGAGGAAACAGCAAGACTCCCAGGGCTGAGCCAGGTGCCATGTCCACCGCCCACCCACATCCACAGGCTCCTGTCTGCCTCACTTCAGTTGCCAACCCAGTTTTCCTATTTTTTGTCCGCAGACTCTGGACATCCCTGTCTCGCTGACCATGGGAGAGCAGTTTGTCATCAGTTGGTCCTAACCTGGGGCCCAATGGTGCACTGCTCCCTTACAGACCTCCCCGTGGCCCAGCACTTGCACCCTCGGTCGGCGGTGTAGGGGCCTTGGGTCAGAAGCGCTTACCCCAAGTCACATGGCACTGACGTCCTTGAACACCCAGATCTGCTTGAGTCTCTCCCGGGCTCTGGGCCAGCGGCTCATCTGAGTCGTCTGCCCAGATGCCAGTCAGATCAATGCCCTGAGGGGTGCCCTATACTGGAAATGTCTACTGGAAGCTTTGCTCCTCTGTAGCCTGTCACTGCAATGTGTGTGCACTGTCAGCCACCACTGCCCGCCAATGACGCAGAGGTGGTACCTGGGCGGGGTGGTACCTGCATCGTAAGGCCCTGCCTCGGGAGGGCCTGCTGCTGGGACCCGATGAAGGCACAGAACTGGGGGCTGCTGCAGACTGCTTTCTGGGCTGCTGCAGAGTTCACAGGACTCGGGGAACCCTCAATCTGAAGTGCAATTATTTTCAATAAAAGGATGCACCTGAAGGTCTTGACACAGAAGTAGGACTCCATCTTTGATGGGCCCTTGGACATTTCTGGGCAGAGTGTGCATGCTTTACTGTGCACTCTCAGAGCAGCACCCTCACAGCCCATCACCTCACACCTGTTTTCATCTCTCAGGTGACTGGAGAACAGCCAGCCAGGCCTGGTGTCAGTCACCTGGTGGGAGATGCACGAACTCCCCAACCCTGCCCAAGGGCTCCGTGGACTAAAGCTGCTACGCCCACACTTCCGTTCCCAGGCAACCACTGGTCTGCTTTTGGTCACTATAAATCCGTTTACAGTTTTTGGAATTTTCTATAAATGGAATCATACAGCTTTTTTTTGGGGGGGAGGCTAATATTAATCTAACTACTATGAGAGTCATCCATGTTGTATGTGTGCTTTTTCATTGCCAAATAGTTTCCCGTGGTATGGAGGTGCCACATGGTTTATCAAATTTTAATGGTGTTAGGAGTGTTTCAGCCTTTTACTGTTAGGAATAAAGATGTGGTCAGCAGTCGTGGACCAGTGTGAACGGACATGTTTCCATTTCTCTTGAGCAAACACCAAGCATGATAGGGTCAGGTCATATGGAGGGGGGTGTGTGTGTGAGATTGAACTGTTTTCCAAAGTGGGTGACCTGCTCTGTGCTCCTACCAGCTTTGCTGTGGCTTGGTCTGGTCTCTTCAATTTCAGCCATTCCAGTGACGGTGGATCTCATGGGTCTGATTTGTGTTCCTAATGACTGAAGATGGTGAGCATCTTTTCTTGGACTTATGTCACTCATGAATCTTCTTTGGTGAAGTGTCTGCTCAGGTATTTTGCCTATTTTTTTTACTTGGATTTGTTCCCCGAGTTATAAAATAGTTTTTCCATTGCTACTGACAAAATTACCACAATCTCCATGGCTTAAAATAACAGATTTATTCTATCACAGTTCTGTAGGTCAGAAGTTTGACTTGGTCTCACTGGGCTAAAATCAGGTGTTAGTAGGGATGCTGCTTCCTCTCTGGAGGCTCCCTTGCTTATTCGGGTTGTTGGCAGAATTCGGTCTCCCGAGCATGGCTTGGGGCACTGAATCCAGCAACGAACGGTGAGCTGAATCCTCACCACTGAGACTCTCTCCCGCCTCTTCCATTACACCACTCTGACCCATGGTAGCCCTTCATCTCAAAATCTTTCATCTCACCTGCAAAGTCCCTCTGGCCATTTAATGTGGGATATTCACAGGTTCCAGGGATTACGCTGTGGGCATCTGGGGGTGGGGTGGGTGAGCTTCTTTAATTTCTCAGAGAGAGCTACTCTCTAGTTGTGGTGTGTGGCTTCTCGTTATGGTGGCTGCTCTCCTTGGGGGGCACGGGTTCTAGTAGCTGCAGTTCCTGGGCTCTAGAGCACAGCCTTAGTTTGCTCTGAGCCATGTGGGATCCTCCCGGATCAGGGGTCAAACCTATGTTTCCTGCATTGGTAGGCAGATTCTTTACCAGTGAGCCATCAGGGAAGCCCTCAGATGGATTTCTTAACAGAGACTCTTTATCTAGGTCATATTCTTGCCCACAGCACTGACAGACAGTAATTCCTTGTTTATTTTCACTATTGTCTGAGGTCCTAAGGAAAAAATGGAAGTTGATAGACAATTAGTAGCCCTCATACTTAGCCCTCAGTTCTGGGTTTGTCATGTTAGAACCCAATTCCCAGGTGGTGCTAGTGGTAAAGAACCTGCCTGCCAATGCAGGAGACTGACTCAAGAGTCACGGGTTCAATTCTTTGGTCAGGAAGAGCCCCTGGAGAAGGAAATGGCAATCCAGAATTCTTGCCTGGAAAATTCCATGGACAGAGGAGCCTGGCAGGCTACAGTCCACGGGGTCACAAAAAGTTGGACACGACTAAGCAACTGAGCACACACTTAGGGGGACCATCATTCTACCTACACAAAAAATTCTTCGTATTTTCCAGTTTGTCTTTTGTCAACTACATGCTTTACAAGTATTTCCCCCCTTGCTCATGCCCTTTTAATTTAGAGGAAGTGTTAAGATTCCCCACCTGATTTTTGATACAGTTCACATACCACACAATTTACCACTTTAAAATGTACAATTCCATACCTTTTAGTATATTCATAGAATCGTGCAACCATACTTCTAGTTCCATTTCCATCACCCCCAAAGCAGCCCTGTACCCTTTAGCAGTCACTCCCCCTCAGCCCCCAGAAAACCGGTTATCCAATGTCTCTATGGATTTACCAATTTAGGACATTTAACAGAAACAGAAGCACTTGTGTGGTCCTTTGTGACTGGCTTGTTCTACTTAGCCTATTTCAAGGTTCAAATTGCAACATGTGCCAGCTCTTCATTCCCTCCTATTGCCAAACAATATCCATCAAGTGTACTTGCATCTTTCAGTTCAGTGGGCATGTGGGTTATTTCCACACCACCCCCAACACTTAGCCACCATGGGGAGAAGCTGAACCCACTTGGCCTGTGACACTAGCAGCCCCAGACACCCACCCAAGAACCTCCAACCATGTGCATCAGTGCAAATAGGACATCACTCCCCAACCCCCCCAAGCCCCTGGTGATGCACACTCCTGTCCAGGCCTCCTCTCCTGGTGCCAGAGGACACTGGCGAGCACACCTGTACAGCCTGCATTTCAGACTACTGCCGACGGCAGAGCAACTCCCTCGATGGGAAGTACCATTCCAATGGCTCCTACTGCCCAAGAGCCCGGCTGCTTTCGAGTCTGTACCTACTACATGAACATCACGCACCCACACCTTCACCAACACTCAGGGCTAATGGTTACGAAACCTCTGGTAATCACATACCGCTTCTGAATCATCCCCAAGGGTACGCTTCTATGGACATCTGCATTTGTTTCCTTACTTGACAACATCTGATTTAGGCTGAGTTTCTCAGGTTTCTTCCCTGTGGCTTGTTTCCTGTGGGCCCCTCCCTGAATCACCCACGGTGCCTTATGTGTGGCCCCTCCTCAGCCATGATGGGTGGGCTCATTAATCCAGAGAAGCCTGGCTGTGAATGGTTCCTTACAGTTATCCGCCCAGGGATACTATCTTGCCCTCTGCACCCAGGCACACAGACCCAGGCTAACCCAAAGAAAAGTACTGATGGTCTGACTCCCCCACCTGCCATCCTTAAGAAATGGGACTGGGTACCAATCTGGGGAAGTGTGGAGAAGCCAGGCAGCTTACCATTTCTATTTCACTATCTTACAGGTCAAAAATCAGAGTAAAAGGAGAGCATACAGACAGCAGGTCACTAGAAAAGCTGGGTGCACCTTAGGAAATACAAATTAGAATTTATGGGAAAAGTTTTCAGTGTTTAATGAAAAAGACTTAAAGTAGTGCATTATTTACACGTGGGTAAGAAAAGGTGGCCCCATCTCCAGAGTTCATCCTGGGGTGAGGTGGGGGGGTGCTTTGAGAATAGAGTTCGCACAAACCCCGTTAAATAGAAATTGACTCTAAATATTTCCAAACTGATACAAAATAGGTGAAGAGGCTCCAGTGAGCAGATTTTTCAGATGAGATCAGCAACTGAAAGTGAAGAAAGATAAACAATAAGAAATAATACAAACAAAATTAAAATTTATAAAGTTAACTAAAGGCTCACAAAAGACTTCACAAAAACAAAGCAAAATGGGAAAAACCTAAAGTGCCCCAAACTAGGAACCAGGAAGTTCTTCCTACAACAATCACAGACAGACTTAGGGTCTCACCGTTCATGGGCATCTCATCGATCTGAGTGGAGTAGTACTGCTCGATGTCTCTGAGGATGCGGATATCATCATTCTTTACAAAATTAATGGCCACACCCTTTCGGCCATATCGACCTGATCGCCCAATTCTTCAAAAATAAAGCAAAATCACTTTAGTAAACATAGCAAAGAAGGTTTCAGTACATCCACCAACAAGAAGGAAACCAAGGGAAAGCTTGCATGGCGTACCTGTGTATGTACAGCTCTCTGTTGTTGGGCAGGTCATAGTTAATGATGAGGGACACCTGGGGCACGTCCAGCCCCCGGGCCCAGACGTCTGTAGAAATGAGCACTCGGCTGCACAAAGAAAGGCATTTGAGACAATCACCTAGCATAAAAGCGTCAGACCGACGGCGAGCACACTAGGGCTCCTCACACTGGTCCCTCTGCAGGCTGATGCATGTGGGACGGCACCAGAAAGCCCCATTCGGAAGGAGTGTTTGGTTTACTTAGTTACTTAAGTCGTGTTTATCTTATTAAAATAAAAAATATATACATATGCTATCTTTTACTCTACTACATTTAATTTATTTAGAGCCACCACTACTTGGGAAGGACATTTTACTTCTGTCTAGCAAAAAATTAAGTACACCGGCCTCACTGATTTTGGTGCACACCAAACACAGTGTCTTCTAATTAGAAGTGCAACTCACACCACTCTGTCCTTCACAAAGGACAGAATCTGTCACTCCACAGACCCACACTATCCAATGCTGCAGCCACCAGCTCACAAAGCACTGGAGTGGCTGGTCTGAAATGAGATTGCCTGAAAGTGTAAAATTCAACGATATTTGGATACTTAGTACCAAAAAAAAAAAAGGCAAAAAACCTTATTAATATTTTTAATGCTGATTATATGTTGAAATGATATGTAGGATTAAATAACATTATGTTTACTTGATTTACATTCCTACTGGACATCACTGGTCTAGAAACATTCAAAGTTTGAAGGGACAATAGAACAGGAAAAAAAGTAGAACAAAAAGAGAACAAAAAAGCAGAAGTGTTGCTGCTACTAGATAATGACAAGTAACTGGAGCCCCGGAGGGAGAGGAGGGAATGGAGCCGCAGCACCACCTGAGGGGCAGGGCCAAGAGCCAAACATGGACCCGTGAGGGTGAAAACCACTGGAACGAAACACAAACGAACAGACCCAAGGAGCAGCCTGCAGAAGAGACACTGTTTTCACAGGAGTGGCGTCTTGACAGGAACAACAGCAACAAAGAAACACCCGACACGGAAGGCCAACTGCACCAGGCCACTTCACATAAGGGATGTGAGCGCCGAGTCTGATGTCCACGGGACTCCTGGGACCAGTCCCGCTGGACTGCCTCCTTCAACATCAGGAGATGTTTTAAGATGAAGTAGACATTTTCAGAGACCAGCTGACACAAACTAAATACAGAGACATTCTTCAGGCAGAAGGAAACGCAGCCCTGACAGAAGCTGCTCGGAGATAAAGGAAAGAGAGAACAGTACCGAGAGTGGTCAGCACAAAGCATTTACATATAAAATCAAAAACGCCTTGTGGAGGTTGAAATACATGTAAACTAAAACACATGAAAATGGCGGCAGAAGTCTGGAGGGTCACTGAAGTCAAGGGTTTCAAGTTCTCCATACCCTCAGGGGAGATGATAAAAGTACCGTCAACCACAGTTGTGGTAATCCTTCAGCAGCTAAATAACACCAACAAAACACAAACATTTTCCAAAATAAAAGTGAGGAAAGGGATAACAAGAATAAAATCCAAACTAAAGAGATGGCAACCAACACACACTTGGAAGATAGCCAGTTTTACCTTATGAAACTTAAAACCAAATATAAGAGCACTGAAGAAGTGATGCTTTCGAACTGCGGTGCTTGAGAGTCCCTTGGATAGCAAGGAGATCAAACCAGTCAGTCCTAAAGGAAATCAATCCTGAATATTCACTGGAAGGACTGATGCTGAAACTGAAGCTCCAGTATTTTGGCCACCTGATGTGAAGGGTCGACTCATCAGCTCCCAATTCAGGGGGCCTGGGTTCAACCCCGGGTCAGGGAACAAGATCACACAAGCTGCAACTAAAGATTCCACGAGCTGCAACTAAGACCTGGCGCAGTCAAATAAACCAATTAATTTTTTTTTTTTTAAGAAGAAAGGAAAAACAAAACCCAACACTATGCTGTTTACATGAAATCCATCGAAAGCTTAAGTCTAGAAACCAGATGTGAAGGAAGAAAGGTGGCACTAAGGAGACACCAAGCACTGGGAGCTGGCGCAAACGGAGCAGGATTTAGGACAGAGGCCCTAGGAGAGCAGGGCAGATACTTCCAAAGTAACGGCTAAATCCTCCAGACGTCTAGTAATTCTGAACTTGGACACACAAGCCAAGGACAGGCAGAACTCCCAAGAGGAAGACCAGCACTCTCAACAGATGAAACAAGAGTTAAGGGGAGAAAGGTAAGGATACAGGTCTGAGAAACACAATTAACCAAAAGTAACGCCCCGTAAATGCTGGCCCGTGGCCCCAGCACAGGAGAAGAGGGCGCAGCCAACCCACCTGGCACCTGACCGGAACTCCTTCATGATGGACTCTCGCTCCTTCTGGGGCATGTCCCCGTGCATGGATGACACGGTGAAGTTAGCTTCCCTCATCTTCTCTGTCAGCCAGTCAACCTACAGATGGAATCGACAGGTGCTGCCATAAGCTCACAAACCAAACCAGAGACTGGATTCAGGGTTTCATGTCAATTACCTGCAGGACCAATACAAATACTCATAAAACAAGTGCTCTTAAAATTCACGCCGATCTTCAGTGGATGTGTAGAAAACTTAAATTTGCACAGCAAATTTTTGGGGCAAAAATCCCCTTTTAAAAAATACATACATATGTGCATCACTGTTCTCATTAGAAATTTAAATTCCAATCTTTTTTGGAACGTAGTCCAAAGCCTTCTCCTTTCCAAGGAAAGCTGCCAGGGTTCTCAGCTCTACCCGCACATCAGCATCACATGGAAGCTCACAGAATGCTGGCTCTGGTGCCAGCTGAACCACTGATCCCGAGCCTACAATCAGAGGACTAGACCAACACCCTGTACACATGTTCCCTGGACATACTCGCTTGTCCACCCATTATACATGGCAACTTTGATCTAAAGGGCAAAGCCGAGTGGCTGCTGCAGAGACCATGTACCCAGAGCCTAAAGCACATACTTCAGGCCTTCAACAGAAAAAGCCTAAGTTCTATGATTTTCATTTTTTTTGTTTTTGGTTTTGCCACAAGGACATTAAAGAGCCAGGACAACTGCGTACCTTCCTCTTGGTGTTACAGAAGATGACAGCCTGTGTGATGGTCAGTGTGTCGTAGAGATCACACAGGGTGTCGAACTTCCACTCTTCCCGTTCCACAGCCACAAAAAACTGCTTGATGCCTTCGAGAGTCAGTTCATCACTGGAGAACAAAGACAACATTGTCAACTCCTCCTTCCAACCCAAACGAGGGCGCACACAGCCCAGGTGCCGTTCCGGGTGCCAACCTGATCCCCAGCAGCACAGGAGTCTGGTCATTAGACCCCGGGCCCTCCCACCAGCCACATCCTCCCAGGAGTCGCCACTACCACAGCATGAGCCCAAGCTCGAGGTCAGTCTGAACCTTTAACCACACCTTGTATATGGTTCTAAACAAAACATTTGATTGTTCAACAGTATACACATTTTACTCCCAATGACAAATCATCTCACTGATAAATAAATACTATCACCAAATTCTTACACTTGAAATTATTGAATCAAAGGAGAATATATAAAAGCCTGCTTTTCAAAAGAGAAAAGTCAAAGGAATTTTCATGTTCTGTATGGATGTGAGAGTTGGACCATAAAGAAAGCTGAGCACTGAAGAACTGATGCTTTTGAACTGTGATGTTGGAGAAGACTCTTGAGAGTCCCTTGGACTGCAAGGCGATCAAAGCAGTTAATCCTAAAGGAAATCAGTCCTGAATATTCTTTGGAAGGACTGATGCTGATGCCTCCAATACTTTGGCCACCTGATGCAAAGAACTGACTCACCCTGATGCTGGGGAAGATTGAAGGCAGAAGGGGATGACAGAAGATGAGATGGTTGGATGGCATCACCAACTCGATGGACATGAGTTTGAGCAAGCTCCAGGACTTGGTGATGGACAGGGAAGCCTAGAGTGCTGCAGCCCATGGGGTTGCAAAGAGTCGGACACGACTGAGCAACTGGACTGAACTGAAAACCTGATACAACTATGCTATGGTTTAGTCTCTCTTGAGAAATAGGGCATCCTCACCGTTTTACCAAGATGCGGATGGGGTCGGTCATGAACTTATTGGTCATCTCGAGGATCTCGTGGGGCAGCGTGGCACTGATGAGCACCACCTGTGTGGCTGGGGGCAAGTACCTGTACACGTCGTAGATCTGTTCTTTGAAACCTGGGATGAGGAATGAGACACACAGGGAATTTTTAAGGCTGCACACTCTGACACAAGTCGCACATCAATTGTTCATTTAATTAGATGTAGCATTGTGGTTTTAAGGTGTGAGATTTCACAAGGAATCTTCTTATAGAACTGGACCAAATTCTCACATCCCCTCTTCTCTCCCTGGTGTGCTCTGGCGACCATGATCCCACCCAAGAGTCCTGGATGCCAACAGTAAAAAGCAACAGAAACCTGAGCCCACAACCCTGGGCCCCTGCCAGGTGGTCATACCTCAGTTCCAGCTGTTGGTGCCCCGAGGATGTACACCCACAGTGGCCAAACCCGCCATATTTTACGTAAACCCAGAGATCTGGATTTTCACCAAAAAATCTTCAATTAAAAAAACCCTCCCATTCAAAACCAATCTCCCACAGATATTGAGTCATGTTGTATACCTGAAAATGTTACATATCAATGATACCTTGACTTAAAAACCTAATTAAATAATGCAATTAGTTTACATTATTTCAAAGGGTATAGGATGAATATAACCTGCTGGCAGGCAGGACCTCGCCCTCCGGTCACCACACCACCACTCCTGCAGGGTGGGGTTAGGAGACAAGCACATGAGAAGGGCGCAGGCAGCTGCGAGGCCCTGACTGCTGAGATTAGGGGTCCAGACACTGTATTTCCAATGCATTCCCAGCTGACATAGATGTCGCTGGTCTGGAGACCTCACTTTGTAGTAATTGTACCTTTAACTTTGCTGACGAGCAGGACCTCCAGGTAAGGGGCCCCAGACAGAGGTGGGGTGGAGGGCAGCTCCGAGGGACAGCATTAGCCTCTAGGTTCCTAAGAGAACTGCTCAAGAACCTGGGACCAGAAAAACATCTGGGAAGAACCCCACGAGTTACTGGTGACTCCTGAGAAGGAAACTATTCCCTTTATACTGGGCGACCACAGTATCTACAGAGATGACCCAGCCGGCTCCCTGATATGGAAATAAGACCACAGAGGCGGGTGTGCAGGGAACAGAGGCGTGAAGACTCTGAGGTACTGGCCACAGCTGCTACTGAACCAAGGTGACAGCTGTCACTACACATTTCCCGGTCACTGTATTAAGAGCACAACTGCTATCACTTAGGGGGCCTCACATATTTTAGTAGAAATACATGAAATACAGCCCAACTCTAGAAAACTCTTGTTATTCATACCTTTATTCAACATTTCATCAGCCTCATCCAAAACCAACATCTTGATAGCACGTGTCCTCAAACTCCTGCGACGAATCATATCTATAAAATTAGATTTCCAAATAAGTAGAGGTCAGGTTATAAGTAAAGAGCCAGCCATTTCAACCAGTTTTCATCACATTTCAGGGACCTTCCCTCCACTTCTTAAAAGTCAGTCAAATGCAAAAAGTTATCAGGTAGCATATCAAAATGAAAATAGTCCTCTAGCATTGAAGCACTTTTTATAGACAAAAGCAATTAATCACCAAAGACACGCCCAGGTGTGCCGGCGACAACATGCTGTCCGTAGTCCAGTTTCCTGATGTCCTCCCCAACATTGGTGCCCCCGATGCAGGCATGGCACTGGACATTCATGTAGTCACCCAAAGCAAGCAGGCCCTGAATTAAAACACAGGTTCATGTCCAAGGTCTGCCCCAAGACCACTCTAAAGTCAGAAACATCTGAGTTCTCCCCAAATGAAGACTGCTTCTATTCTAATTTAAAATGACCATCAGATATAGTTCATGCTATTATTTCTATCATAAAACTACAGACAGCCCAAGTCTCCTCCTCCTACTCTTTCCTGTGCCAGAATGAAATTAGTTTTACTGTTTTCTTATTATAAAAGCAGCATGTATTAGAAACTATAGAAAAATAAGTAAACATGCAAAATTTATAATCCTACCACGCAGAGACAATATTAACATCTTAACAAACACATTTCCATTTCCACAGTGTTTACACTATAAAAACAAAATAATTACAATTATTTTTATTAAGATGGACTTTTTTGAAAAAAATTATAATTCTAAGATTGCAAAAAACTAAGGGGAATCATACAAGCAGAACAAAAGATAACTTCATACAAAGTCACTGATTTATGGCAAAACATTAGGAATCAGGGGAAAAAAACCCCAACAGAAGAGAAAAAACAGATTCAATTAAGTCAATCAGTTGGCTTGACCAGTGTGAATGGCAGGGAGGGAGGTTAGGGACGATGCCTATACACTGACTCCAGACACCCTTAAACCCAACTTTAATCAGAAATCCACAGACTTCAGTCAGCCCTCCCTATCCTTGGAGCCACCTAAGTTCAGATCAGGCAGTACTGTAGTACGTATTCATTTTTAAAAACCTGCATATAAATGGGATTCATGCAATTCAAACTCATGTGGTTCAAGGATCAAGTGTACTTGCAAATATGACACTGCCATCTTTAACCATCTCACCTTCTGGATCTGTACAGCTAACTCTCTTGTTGGAGCCAAGATCAAAGCTTGGGTTTCACGAACCTAGGAAAAGAATTTTTGTCAGAAAATAGAGAAGCTCAGTATTTTTGAGAGGGGGGGGTGTGTGTGTGTGTGTGTGTGTGTGTGTGTGTGTGTGTGTTAGTTGCTCAGTTGTGTCTGACTCTTTGCAACCACATGGACTGTAGCCTGCCAGGCTCCTCTGTCCATGGAATGCTCCCGGCAAAAATACTGGAGTGGGGTGCCATTCCCTTCTCCAGGTACACTGCACATATTCAGACTCAGATCTATTCTGAATATCACCTCATGTTAACCACACATCTGATTTCAAGTAAGCAAGTCTGAATATTACTTAAACCAGATAGCCAGCAATAATGAGGTATACTAGTCAGGATTCTTGTTTGCAAAGATTTCCACTAGTTTAAAAAACCTCCCAATTTACAGATATAGAAAACAATCTATAGTTATTATATGGGAAAGGGTGGGGGGCAGGATAAATTAGGAGTTTGGAATTAAAATATATACACTACCATATATATAAAATAAATAACTTATAATGGAAAAGAATCTTTAAAAGTATATATACACACACACACACACACACACACACACACACACACACACATCTGAACCACTTTGCTGTACATCTGAAACTCATGTAGCACTGCAAATCAACTGCATTTCAATAAAATTTTTAAAAAGTTTAAATAAAAAGGAATTTTTGACAGGATATTAGCTTGGACACTAGTGTACAATTAAGATTCTCTTAAAAAATGTTTATTCAGTACAACTAGATATATTTAAGAACTGTATTTCTTGAACACCGTAGTTATAGAAGGTAAAGGAAGTATTTCCAAGGATTAAAGTTTAAGATTACCTGAATATCCAAACATTGGAGGACAGAAATACTGAAGGTGGCTGTTTTGCCTGTACCAGACTGAGATCTAGTAAAGAAAACACAGATAAATGGGATGTAGAGTGCTGGGCTACACACCACTGTTCCCATTCATGTAACCCCTGCTCCAGCAGTGCTCCGAGGCGGTGGGCTGCAGAAGCACTTAGGCAGCTTCTTCCAGGGAGATTTCCCCCTTCACTGACCCCAATGCCCTAACCAACATCTTAACCATAAGGGGGTAGGACTCAGGCACAACCTTTAAATCACAGGTGATAAGGACAGTAAAAGTGGCCTTTGCATTAGGGGGTTACAGAACCGCAGAATCTGTAGAATGGGTGTTCCAGGCGGCAGAAAAAGATTACCTTTTATATAATTCTTTTCCACAATTTCAGACTTTTTTTTGGGTAAATGAATCTTTAAAAATTAGGCAAATCAGAAATAAAGCTATTAAAAGAGTATTAATGTATATTTCCATACGCCAAATTATAGGTAAGTAAATCTGGCTTAAAGAAAAAAAAGAATGCTTTCTAGAGCGGAGGACACAAAAATAGAAACAGCCCATAGCTGAAGTCAAGTCAAGAGCTGGTAAAGGCGTTTGAATGGAGAAGCACTGAACTACACATTCCTGTGCTGACTAGCACCTGACTCCTACTGCATGAGCAGACTTACTGTGCAATGACATCTCTTCCTTTAATTATCTGCTTAATAGCTCGCTGTTGGATTGCTGATGGTTTTTCAAAACCTGTAAATTAAAACAAAAAAAATGAGCTTTAGCCACTAGGACAGCATACTTAAAACCATAACTGGAGCTCCTTGTGGGGAAGACGGTATCTTTTAAAAATTCCCCACCCACTCATAACCCAATGTCCAACATACTAAGCTCAGAAGAAACGGCTACTGAATGAAGTACTAGGCTGAAGGGGATTTTCATACTAACACACAATCTTATTTATACAGAAACAATCTCTAAGGAACATTGTTGCAAAACAGAGAGATCTGAGGTTAAAAAAAAAGAATGTCCGTGGTTACTCCTGGAGAACGGGGGTGAGGGAGGCTCACACTTTACTCCAATTACTTGTGTATTGTTTGGCTACATTACAATAACCTGCACTGCTGGGGGTTCTGTGACATTACTTTTTAAGGTAAAAAAGGAGGATAAACCAATCAGTACTGTAGTCACCACTCCCAACCAGTAGTAAGTCTGCAAGTTGTTCAGATCACCTAGAACTCCACTTCATCTACTGCTTGGATCATATTCCTGCTTGATGCAACTACATGAACTACACCACCATCCCTCTATTGTGCAAGAAAATCAACATAGCACACTTCAATTTCTGGTAGTTTTCTAAAATATAATACATTTTCCTATCTAACACAAAAGCAAATATAACAGATGAATTAAACCCCTCATGATGACCCAGCACATGGATTGGGAAACTAAAAACAGTGTTTTTAGCGCAGCGATGTCCTGGGTGCCCAGAGGTAGGTAGGGCTGTCAGCCACACTATCAGGCCTGGATGCTATGGCTCTTCACCTCCCATTCCCTCAGCACCTTCTCTGTGCTGAACTGTCACAGTGTCAGAGACTGCTGAATAGAAAAGATGTCTGTCCCAGTTCCAGGCATTAAGCACAGGTGCTAATCACTCCCATCTGCATCTCCAACCCCACCTCTTCTCAGGCTCCCCAGCTGCCTCCTTTACATGTCCTACTGGATAGTTCACAGGTCCCTCAAACTCCACTCATCCAGTAAGAGTTCCCTCCAGTGCCCCCCACCAGAAGAGAGGACATCATCACCCGCCCAGTTATTCACACACCCAGGACCTCTGCGCATTCAACCCATAATCAAACCCATAATCAAACCCTGTCAGCACTCCATTTCCAACACAATACCATCATCGCTTCCCTGGACTGGAACAAAAGCCTCCTAACATTCCCTGATTCCTCTCCTGCCTCATCTCCCCCCATATTCAGACACCCAGAACCACCTTTGTAACTGTAAATCTGATCCCACCACTTCCCTGTTTAGAACCCTCCAAAGGCCTCCCACTGGACTTAGAAATAAAATTCAAATTCTTTATCACCTGGCACCACGCTTTGTTGGCTGTGCCCCTCCCGCGTCCCCATCTCGCCCCTAGGCTTCCAGGACAGGAGGATTCTTTTTCTTCTTGAAAGATACAAGGCTTCAGGCTGCAGGGCCCTGGGACCAGCTTCTCTCTCTGCTTAGTTCTACCATAATCTACTCATAACGGGCTCTCTGCCCCAGATCTTAGGTCAAATGCCAGCCTTGAAGGCCCCAAACCTAACTGCCCTATTAACTCTCTCCTCCCCCAGTCATGCTTGATTCAGTTAACCCGCTTTATTTTCTTCGCAGCCATTACCACTTCGTCTTTCTCCCAAATGCAACTTAAGCTCCCTAGGCCTGTCTGGTCCACTGCTAAGCCTCTAGTGCCCAGAGCCGCGCACGTCCTAGCACCTGTTAGTTACAAGACAGTCATCCACTGAATGAACGACTTGGGAGTGCACAGAGGACCCTGCAGCCCTCGCGGGACCCAGCACGGCGCCCTGCCGAGAGAACACTTGAACCAGCCGACACAAACGCGTGTAGGGCCCCCGGGCTGGGCCTCACTTCCGACCGCCTGCCTCCAGGACCGCTGGACTCCCAGTCTGGGACCCCACCCCCGGCCTGGCCCCTGCTCTCTCCGTGGGAGCCCCCGGCCCGCGCCCAGAGCCCACTTACCGTAGGCATAGATGCCGCGCAGCAAGTCCTCCCGCAGGCCCATGGTGTCGAACGTAGGGGTCACGTCCACCTCTTCGCTAGTCTCGAATTCCACTTTGGTCATGTCTTCCTCTTTGAGCAGCCGCTTCCGCGCCGAACCTGAGGTCGCCATCGTGGCCGTAGCCGCCATGATACCGAGCCGGCTGAGAGCTGAGCGCGCGCCGCAGCGGAAAGCGGAAGCAAGGCCCCGCGCCGCCGCCGCCGCCAGGAAGTGACGCCATCGCGCGTGCGTATGAGCGTGCGTCAGGGCCACGCCTCTGAAGGGGCGGGGTGTTCCAGGTCACGTGAAAGGGGGACGGAGGCTGGCTCCAGAAAGACGCTATGCTGCGGCTCTCACGCTGGAGGGGCTTGCGTGGGATCTCGTAGGGCTGATCTCTATTCACTCCTAAGGTTAATTGGTGCGGAGGAAGCAGGGCGCCGAGGAGCCTACCGCGTGGGACCCTGTTGGGTGGGCTCTCGGGCTGAACTGGTTCCCCTCCCGCCCCGCGTTTCCCGGATCCTCTCTGCGGGACCGTAAACCTGTAGCCCCTGCAGACGTGATTGCAGGCCGCGCCAGTACGCCCCTACCCCAGGCGAAATCCCCAGGTGGCCCTGCTTCGAGTGGGAACCTGGGCGCGCGTCCCCAACCCTGCACAGGCAAACGCGTTATTATTATTCGTTATCACTGCCTTCTGATGGAAATCCCCAGTGTACATCGTTTGCTTTTGAAAAACTTGGAATCTAACTGCCTGCTTGTCAGCTCTCACTTTAAACCGCCCCCCCCCATCCCACCCCGAGGCCGGTTTTTAACCTGCTAATGGAAAAGCTCCTACCCGGGGTCGAGTGTGGGAGAGTGAGGCTTCTGCGATGGTCGCCAGCACCAGGGCCTCCAGGACTGGTCGCGTGACCTTGGGCTGCGTCTCCTTGTTTTTTGAGCCCCTATATTCCGCGTGTCTGATGGAGGCCCTAATAAATCACGCCCTGCAGAAAAGATGACCCTGGAGGTGATGGTTTTCGGTTGCCCTGTAGAATATTACCAGTTCTGGCATTTTACCCTGAACTTCTCTAAGTGCCTCTAAGAATCTGGCTCCTCAGAACCGACTTCTGAACCACCGTCACTGCCTGCCGAGGGTTCATCTGTGTTGTGTGAGAATAGCGTCTGTAACTTTGTGAAACTTAAACTTGCCCAGGTGCCAGCTCTGTCCTTTCCCATTGTTTGCTTGCTCACATCACTGTGGTGGTTTAGTCACTAAGTCGTGCCCAACTCTGCGACCCCATGAAGTGTAGCCAGCCAGGTTCCTCTGTCCAGGCAAGAATAACGGAGTGGGCTGCCATTTCCTTCTCCAGAGGGTCTTCTCCCCACTCAGGGATAGAACCCGTTTGGCAGGCGAACTCTTTACCGCTGAGCCAGCCAGGAAGCCCCGCCAATCACTAGGCACATCTTTAATCCACAGCCTCTTCCCAGAACTGCTTGAACTGCTGGCCTCTTGTGAAGTTAATTTAGTGAAAACTAGGTAATCATTTTATCCACTAAACCAGGCACATCTAGGAAGCAGAGGTTTGCAGTATGTTGACAGCAAATGATGCCTGGGTTGGGAAGATCCCCTGGAAGAAGGCATAGCAACCCACTCCAGTATTCTTGCCTGGAGAATCCCCATGGACAGAGGATCTTGGTGGGCTACAGTCCATGGGTTCGCAGAGTCGGACATGACTGAGCAGCTAAGCACAGCACACATGCAGCAAACAAGCAAAGGGGGTCTTACTTCTCCTGAAGCTCTTGCCCTGATGTATGAATATGTCCACATAATTGATCTTTTAAATGTGCCTGATAAGGATGCCGGAACCACCCACTCCCAGCAACATAAGTGCAGAATCCTAGCCACTGGACCACCAGGGAATTCCCTGAAACACACTTTGCTTTATCACCAGAAGGTGAGAATAATGTAAGCAATAGTGTGTTGGAACAAGCCTGTCTCTTCACCCTTGTTAAAATATTTGCTCTGCATAGGCATGTTATGCTGGACCCAAGCTTCCACCCAAGTTGACCCTTGTGCAACATGGGGGTTGGGGCGCCAACTCCCTGCATACTTGAAAATCTGAATATAATCTTTGACTTACGGCAAACTTAACTACTGTTGACCAGAAGACTTACCCATAATACAGTCTATTAACAACATATTGTATTTATATGTATTATACACTGTATTCTTAAAGTAAGCTTGACAAAATAGAATGTTATTCATTGAAACATGTGTATTGTCATATGTAAAGCGGAACACCATTCCATGTTCTATGCATGGGACGGATGCTCAGGGCTGGAGCGTTGGGATGACCCAGAGGGATGGGATGGGGAGGGAGGTGGGAGGAGGGTTCGGGAGGGGGAGCACATGTGAACCCATGGCTGATTCATGTCAATGTATGGCAAAAACTACTACAATATTGTAAAGTAATTAGCCCCCAACTAAAATAAATAAATTTATTAAAAATAAAGAAATAAATAAATAAAAAATAAAATGTTATTAAGAAAATCATAGAGGACTTCCCTGGTGGTCAAGTGGCTAAGACTCTGTGCTCCTAATGCAGGGGCCCAAGGTCGATCCCTGATCAGGGAAATAGATCCCACATGATGTAACTAAAGATCCCATGTGCTGCAACTAAGACCTGGTGCAACCTAAGTAAAGATTTTTTAAAAAAAAGAAAATCATAAGGAAGACAAAAGACATTTACAGCACCGTACTGTAATTATCGATAGCCCAAGTTTACATCGTTTACAAGATGACTTATCTGTCTCTCGGTACCTACATCAATATTGTCTTATATGATCCGAAACACTGTAGATGTTATCCACACAGTTCAAAGTCCTGTTGTTAAGAGAAAACTACTTTCAAAGCAGGAATTGACACCCCAGCTCAGATGTCAGTACATATTTTCACTGCTTAAATGTCCAGATTAATGTTTCAATTCTTATCAGCAACCTCCATCACAATTTCAACTAAGGAGTGCAGGCATATATACTGTCTGAACCATTTTACTGCTGGGAAAACTTAAGGCCCAGCCTGCTAAGTTAAAGTAACCTCCAACACAGCAAGTGGTAAAAGCTGCCCCACTCTGAGTCCCTGAAAACCTGTATTTATATGGCTTACCATGCCCTTTGTCCCAGGGCTAGTGGTCACCCAGGTGGACGTGCCTGTTATGTTAGGCCACAGCCCTCTATCTCACTTCCCACGGTCTCCAAATTTGGGGGAGGGGATTTATTTCACCTGATTAGACTAATCTCAAAGAGGGCTGGCCTGTGTCTATTTTGTCCCCAGGGCTCCAGCGTGGTGTACCTGGATGTCCAGACCAAGAGGGCAGGAGGAGCACAGAAACACCCAGCTTGAGCGGAGTGGTGGGCAAGACAGGAGCAGCTGCACCTGAGGAGCCGACCTGCCTCTTCCCAGAGCCCTTACTGAACTCAGGGTGTAGCTGATCAGGCAGCTCGTCTTGTCTGGGACAGGTGGAGGTTTGGGTGCAGCGCTCCTGGGCTGGGTTAGGTTTCCATGAGTCATCACCACAGGAGTTGATATCCCAGATCCTAGGGACTATCCCCAAAGAGCAACTTCCTACTAGAAACCACACCTATCACCTGGTATGAAATGGCAAACACTGTTCCTTTGTAGGCACAAGCATCTCTAACCCACCCAGCCAGGCAGGGCATCCTACTAAACACCACCTGGTCCCCACCCAGCCAGACCTGCGACTCCACACAACCGGCATCTGACATGTTGCCCTCACCTTCTTGGGACAGGCGCTGTTTCAGTGGCTCAGTTGAGCGGTAAACAGGACAGATAGTGCTGCTCTCACAGAGCTTGTGTTCCAGAGAAGGGCAATAAGACAATTATAGGTTTTTAAATTACTGTGATTCAAATAAAATGAGGCAAAGTAGCAGAGTTAGTGGGTGATGGATTTACCAGGTGACTGGAAGAAGGTGCCACGTGAATTGTGAGAAGAGGTGGCCACAGTGACACCCCAGGTTCCAGGAACAAGGGACAGGTAGGGTGGAGACTGCCAGGTGAACAGGGGATTGGCACAATCAAGGGACAGAAAGCCAGCCTGGTTACAGAATCCAGAATGTGGGCCAGAGGGAGAGTGGGAGAAGGGGTGAGCTGAGCCAGATCGTAAAAGGTCTTATAGACTGTGATGTACAAGCTGGGTTTAGAAAAAGCAGAGGAACCAGAGATCAAATTGCCAATATCCACTGAATCATAGAAAAAGCAAGAGAATTCCAGAAAAACATCTGCTTCATTGACTATTCATTTGACTGTATGGATCACAACAAACTCTGGAAAATTCTTAAAGAGATGGGAATACTGAACCACCTTACCTGCCTCCCGAGAAACCTGTATACAGATCAAGAAGCAACAGTTAGAACTGGACATGGAAAAATGGACTGGTTCAAAATTGGAGAAGGCAATGGCACCCCACTCCAGTACTCTTGCCTGGAAAATCCCATGGATGGAGGAGCTTGGTAGGCTACAGTCCATGGGGTCACTAAGAGTCGGACACGACTGAGCAACTTCACTTTCACTTTTCCCTTTCATGCACTGGAGGAGGAAATGGCAACCCACTCCAGTATTCTTGCCTGGAGAATCCCAGGGACGGTGGAGCCTGGTGGGCTGCCATCTATGGGGTCGCATAGAGTTGGACACGACTGAAGTGACTTAGCAGCAGCAGCAAAATTGGAAAAGAAATACATCAAGGCTATATATTGTCACCCTGCTTATTTAGCTTGTATGCAAACTACATCATGCAAAATACTGGGCTGGATGAATCACAAGCTAGAATCGAGATTGCCAGGAGAAATATCAACCACCTCAGATATGCAGATGATACCACTCTAACGGAAGAAACTGAAGAGGATTTAAAGAGCCTCTTGATGAGGGTGAGAGAGGAGAGTGAAAAAGCTGGCTTAAAACTCAACATTAAAAATAAAACTAAGATCATGGCATCTGGTCCCATTACTTCATGGCAAATAGAAGGGAGAAAAGTGGAAACAGTGACAGAATTTATTTTATTGGGTGCCGAAATCACTGCAAACAATGTCTGCAGCCATGAGATTAAAAAACACTTGCTCCTTGGAAGAAAAGGTATGACAAACCTAGACAGCATATTAAAAAGCAGAGACATCACTTTGCCAACAAAGGTCTGTACAGTCAAAGTTATGGTCTTTCCAGTAGTCATGTATGGATGTGAGAGTTGGGCCATAAAGAAAGCTGCATGCTTTCATGCTAAGTTGCTTCAGTCGTGTCCGACCCTGTGCGATGCTATGGACTGTAGCCCACCAAGCCCCTCTGTCCATGGGATTCTCCAGGCAAGAATACTGGAGTGGATTGCCATGCCCTCCTCTAGGGGATCTTCCCAACCCAGGGATTGAACCCGTGTCTCTTATGTCTCCTGCATTAGCAGGCGTGTTCTTTACCACTAGTGCCACCTGAAGGCTGAGCACCAAAATACTGATGCTTTCAAACTGTGGTGCTGGAGAAAACTGTTGAGTTCCTTGGACTACAAGGAGATCAAACCAGTCAATCCCAAAGGAAATCAACCCTGAATATTCGTTGGGAGGACTGATGCTGAAACTGAAGCTCCGATGTGTTGGCCATCTGATTTTAAGAGCCAACTCATTTGAAAATTCCCTGATGCTAGGAAAGATTGAGGGTAGGAGAAGGGGGTGGCAGAGAATGAGATGGATGGATGGCATCACCAACTCAATGGACATGAGTTTGAGCAAACTCTGAGAGATAACGAAGGACAGGAAAGTCTGGTGTGCTTCACTCCATGGGGTCACAAAGAGTCAGATACAACTTAGTGACTGAACAACAGCAACAATAGATTATGAAACAGAGTTTAAATGCATCATGGTTGCCATAGGAGCCTCTTCAGGGTGGTCATTCTTTGCGGGGAGAGGACTCATTCTGATAACCAGTTTGAGAATGTGAGCTGGCTTATCACTTCTCACTCTTTTGGCTAAGGTCAAGTGTAGAAAGATGGCTAGGCTGAAGCAACAGGTTGAGAGACTGGCGTTAAGGAGCCAAAGAAGGGCTGAGAACCAGGGCCCCACCAGAGAGGCGGTAGTGGTGGCTGGAGCTGATGTAGTGAAGATGCGAGAGGAGGGCCCAGGTGATGTTCTGGACAGGGAGCGACATATGGGATAGAGGGGGCTGTTAGGGTTTGAAGGGCGAAGATTGACTTCTGGGTTTCAGGTGTGAACATCTGGATAGGTACCATTATGAGATGGGGAAGCCATGGGCAAAACCAACAGATTAAGCAAACATATGCCCGTGTGTTCATAGCCACAGGACTCAGCAGTCAAAAGGTGGGAACAACCCAGGGTCCACAAAACAAATGAATGACTACACAATGTGGTCCATCCACACGATGGGACATTTTTTAGCCATTATGTTGTATGAAAGAAGCCAGACCTCCAAGGTCACATGTGTATGATTCCATTGATGTAAAGTGTCCCAAATAGGCAAGTCCATAGAGACAAGGTGACACAATCCTTATGGCAGAAAGCAAAGAACTATTAAGAGCCTCTTGATGAAAGTGATAGAGAAGAGTGAAAAAGTTGGCTTAAAGCTAAATATTCAGAAAACTAAGATCATGGCATCTGTTCCCATCACTTTATGGCAAATAGATCGGGAAACAATAGAAACAGTGACAGACTTTATTTTGGGGGGCTCCAAAATCACTGCAGATGGTGACTGCAGCCATGAAATTAAAAAACACTTGCTCCTTGGAAGAAAAACTATAACCAACCTAGTTCAGTTCAGTTCAGTCACTCAGTTGTGTCTGACTCTTTGCGACCCCATGAACTGCATGTTAACCTAGACAGCATATTAAAAAGCAGAGACATTACTTTGCCAACAAAGGTCTGTCTAGTCAAAGCTATGGTTTTTCCAGTAGTCATGTGTGGATGTGAGAATTGAACTATAAAGAAAGCTGAGTGCCAAAGAATTGCTGAAGAATTGACGCTTTTGAACTCTGGTGTTGCAGAAGATTCTTGAGAGTCCCTTGGACAGCAAGGAGATCCAACTAGTCCATCCTAAAGGAAATCAGTCCTGAATATTCATTGCAAGGACTGATGCTGAAGCTGAAACTGCAATACTTGGGCCACCTGATGTGAAGAACTGACTCATTTGAAAAGACCCTGTTGCTGGGAAAGATTGAAGACGGGAGGAGAAGGGGACGACAACAGAGGATGAGATGGTTGGATGGCATCACCGACACAATGGACATGAGTTTGAATAAACTCTGGGAGCTGATCGTGGCCAGGGAGGCCTGGCGTGCTGCAGTCCATGGGGTCACAAATAGTTGGACACGACTGAGTGACTGAACTGAACTGAATAGAGACAGAAAGCAATTTGGTGGTTGCCAGGGAATGAGGGAGGAGCTGCTTAATGAACACAGGGTGGGTTTTTTTTTTTTTTTTTGGAGTGAAAAAATGTTTTAGAACTCAATAGAGGAGATAGTTGCAGAGCACTGTGAATACACTAAATGCCACTGAACTGTTCACTTTAAAATGGTTAATTTTATGTTATGTGAATTTCACCTCAATTAACAAACGTTTTTTAAAAATGTATCTGTGCTTGAGCCCAGGAATTCTGAGCTGTAACACATTATGCCTATATAGTGTCCACACTAAATTTAGCATCAATATTGTGACCTCTTGGGAACAGAGGACCACCTGGTTGCCTAAGGAGGGGTGAATTGGCCCAGCTCAGAAACAGAGCAGGTCAAAACTCCCCTGCTGATCAGTAGTGGGACTGCGCTTGTGAATAACCACTGCACTCCAGCCTGGGCAATTTAGCACAACCCCACTCTAAGATTAAAAAAAAAAAAAAGAATGATTTTATTTCCTTGAGTTAAATCTGAGATGCCTAGGTATCCAGGGAGTTGTTAGGTAGGCAGTTGCATGTTTAAATGTGAGAAAGAAGCAGGGAATGAGCAGTGTCACCTAATCCTGTGGAAATTGCTGCTTCCTGATTTCCCCCGGCCCTCGCTTTGCACTGATGCAGCCCAGGGTGAGGGGGTCTATGCTCCCAGGCGAAGGCCTTTGAGCCACACCCAGCCCAGCCCTAGAAGCCTGCTCAGGTGGCTGGCTCACCTGTTGAAAACCTGTTTAGAATGCCTCAGTAGAAGTCCTGGGGTCAGGACTTCCCTGGTGGTCCAGTGGCTAAGCCTCCACACTCCCAACGCAGGGGCCTGGGTTTGATCCCTGGTCAGGGAATTGGATCCCACACACAGCCATAAAGATCCCTTGAGCCACAAGTAAGGCCTGGTACAGCCAAAACCACAGAAGCCCTGGGATCCTCCTGAGCGTTAGCTTGAGGAGCAAAGAGGCATCTCTCCCCCCCACTTATGGTGCCCTTGTCATCCATTTGGCTGCTACCCATGCAGGATACTGGGCTGGAGGTCCCCATCTTAAACCTGAACCCCTGTCCTTGGGTGCTCTGTGCTATGAACCTGCACTTTATTTTTTCAGGGCCGTTCCTGTAGCACCTGGTTCCAGCATCTCCATTCCAAGGCAAATCCAGAACACCCCCCACAACTCCCTACATTCTGTGGATAAGGTGACGCCCAGAGGCCCTCCACAGAGCTCCCAGGACATTCACAATGTCTGTCTGTTTCTCACTCTATGCTCCTTTCTTGATCGCTGCCCTGGGCCCTGCTCACCAGGTGGGGCTTTCCTGCTGCCTCCTAGCCCTTGGGAATTCCTCCAGGAGATGCTCTTCCCACTGAACCAGGTTACCAAAGTGCCACCTGGTTGACCCTAGAAGTGTGTACCCAGCTAGGGTCTCGTGTCATACAGAATAACTCTCAGTCGGATCCTCCTGATGCCCGTGTGGTGACTAAGAAATGATTTTCGCCTTCAGAAAGCTCACAGTCCTTGGGAACCTGGGGCGTCCTCAACTCTGTTCTTGTAACTTGAAGGATTCCTGTTTTTAACAGAGGTTTAGCGAGGCTTTAGCCACCTTAATACCATCGGCCGGCTGCCTCTTTGACTTGGAAGGATAACATTTTGACATTTTTAAATAACTATCTAGAATTTTCTGTGCACCAGGCATGGAGAGAAGTACTTTCCCACCATGAGCAGGAGCCACTGCTATCTTTCTCCACTGTAAAAATTAACAAGTTGAGACGTAGGGGTTTAAATAGCCTAGCCCAGAGGTTAGCTGATGTGCAGCAGCGTTGGGACTCTGATCTGAGAACTTGTGTCCTTGTCTAAGCTCAGATCTGTGTTCTTACCTGCTCTGCCCTGAGCAGCTGCAGTCCCAGCTCTCATACTCACCAGGAGGAGGAGTCTTGGGTTCTGGTTGCTGTCCCCCCATCAATTAGCTGTGTGACCTTGGGAACCTGCCTGGTCAGGAGGATGATCCTCAAGATCCTTCTTACTCATATAGGCCCTGGAACTATGTTTGTCCCTTCTTTCTTGTCTATCATCTTCATCAGTGCGAACCAGGCACCCAATCAATGTTTATTTATTCACCCAACTGGTATGCATGGAGCATTACTCAGAGTGAGGACACAGCAGAAAACAAGAAAGGAAAGAATTCTTGTCCTCTGGGTCAGGCTTGTCATAGTCAGGCAAAAAGCAGATAAATAGAATGTATAATATGTAAGGGAGCGGTGAGGCCAATAGAGAAAAATGAAACAGGGAAATGCGGAGGGGAAGTAGTGTGGGAAGTCTATGATTTTAAACAGAGTGGCTGGAAAGCCCTCTCTGGGAAGGTGGTCCTTGAGTGAAGTCCTGAAAGAGGTGAAAGAAAGAGGACTGCCGGCAGAAGAAATAGCAAACGCAAAGGCCCTAGGGCTGGCATGTGCCTGGAGCCATCTAAGACTAGCAAGGAGGCCCCATATGAGGAGCAGGTTAATGCTAATGAGATTAGCAAGCACCAGGAAATCAGGGCCTAGCATGTGGGGCGGGGTGAGGACTTGAGGATTGGAAATTTGAGCAAAGGAAATGATACAACCTGACTCATCCTCTAGCAACACAGGAGGCTCTGCAGGCTGTGTTGAGAACTATGAGGGGCATGGAGAAAGCAGCTAGGAGGTCATTGCAGCCGTCCTGGTAGGCGTCGATCAGATCACAGCAGTACAAATGGCAAGAGTGATCAGATTCTGGATACATCTTAACACAGAAGAACCAAGACTTTCATTTAAATCTAAGTAGTAAGTATCCATGTTGATTTTAGATGGATCTATTGGGACTATTTAGATTCTTCCCAGAATTGCTAATGTGAGTTTACCCTAAACTTCCTAGGATCTTTCTGGAGAATTATGGGCTGACTATTCATATATAAGATTCCATCCCCCCCAAGATTTTCCATCATCTTCTCAACCACCACCTTCTGTGGATTGACCAGACGCACAGGCAGTTCTTGGAAGGTTCCTATGGTTCTGGTAAAGGCAAACAAACCCTTCATACCCATCCTCCCTGCTATGGGAACGTATTAGAGTTTCAGTGATGCGTGGAGGCTTGAGTGAGGTGCTGCTTCTGTAGGCAGGGCCCAGACAGATGCGCCTGTCAAACCTGCTCGTCTGCTGCTGCTGCTGCTCAGGTGAGACTGTAGCCGGTCAGCTCTCGCTTCTCAGGGACGACAAAGGCAAGTGTACAGAGTCTACCCCTAGGAGAGCAGGTCAGCATACGAAGGGAGGGTGGACAGGACAGGCATGGGGTCCAAGGGCTGTTTGTGGGGCAGGGGGGAATGGGAAGGGCTGGCTTCCTCCTTATAAGGCATGGAGGTGTGCCAGGTTTGAGAACAAGAGGAGAAATCAGCTCATCGCATTTTGTTTGGTTAAATTACTCAAACATCTTCTGGCTGCTAAGTACCACCTAAGACAGTACGGGCCATGCTGGATGAAAGAAATGTTCTGTTTAGTACTCTTATCTCAGCATCATTGCCCAGGACGAAAGAAAAGGAAAGTTTCTAAGTTCAGGTGTAAAGTAAGACCAGGTCTTCCTGCATGGCTCAGTGGTAAAGAATCCTCCTGCCAATGCAGGAGATGCAGGTTCAATCTTTGGGTCAGGAAAATCCCCTGGAGAAGGAAATGGCAATCCACTCCAGTATTCTTACCTGGGAAATCCCATGGACAGAAGAGCCTGGCAAGCAACAGTCCATGGGGTCATAAAAGAGTTGGACATGACTCAGCGATTGAACAACAACAAATAAAGTAAGACCAACTGCTTCCTGTTGGTGGTAAGGGCAAAGCCAGACACTTACAATGACACGTCGGTGCGGGATGTTAGCTGAGGGGTGCAAGGGAGCGCCCCTTTCGTGTTTGGTGACCTTCTGCCTCACTCACCATATTTGTGGGTCATCAATTCCCTTAACCTTCCTCTAACCCACTCCCCCTATTCAGAGTCCTGCATGTGCCTCTGTGTATGTGTGTATATGTGTGTACATGTATGTGTGTACATGTATGTGTGTACATGTATGTGTTCACTGTTCCTTCTCCCCTATTTCACAGGCAGGCAAAAATCTGGGCCCTGGGCTATGAGAAGAATATTGACACGGGGAAATAGGAGGACCCACATCTTAGAGGCTTAGGGCTCTTGTGATTTAAGACTCCCTCTAGAATTACTGTAGGATTAAAAGAGGATTTTATAGAGTTTAAACTGTCCTTAAGGATCTCCGGGCTAAATTTTCTTTACTGTTAGAACTAACCCCTATTTACGTTGAGGCTAAGTTGCCAGGAAACTCCCACCTTTTAAATTCCCGTTTGGGGACCTGTCTTAAGCTGCTTCACTGCATGAAGCAAGGACTAGTGTGGCTTCTACTCGATTATACCTGTTTATACGCACACCCTGGGGTGGCTGACAGGTCCCAGGAGTCAGAGGCAGTTGCTTGAGGTTTAGAGAGTCCCAGAGAGGTCTGTCTTCAGCTGTCCTGGTAAGGCAGCTTGTCACTTGAGCTGGCCCTGATTTTCCGAGTTCCCTTTGGTGGGAGTGGGATTCTATGAACAGACAGACAGACAGTCCTTGGGAGTCCTACAATGCTATGGGCATGCGGGGGCAGGAGTGGCAGTTGAGCCAGAAGGTGCTCCCAGGACAGGAGCGTGTCACCCACTATGACCCAGCCTTGGGAAGGCTTCCCAGGAGTCCCTGTCACCAGGGCATCCAGAGACCTGGGGATCTGGAGCTGCCAGAGTCTGAGCTGCAGTCTGGAGAGGCAACTCCCCGCCCCCGGCCCCAAGCCTTGGCAACTCTATCATATAATAGCAGATAGCACTCCAGGGTGTAATTGGCTAAAAATAGAAGTCAATATTCAATGAGCCCAAGTTTTTCAGTCACTGTCTCCTTGGAGCCAACTAATCCAGGCCACTGACCCCAATCAAAGGAGGGCATTTAGGGTCATTGTTCAGGGCTGGTGTATTTATTTCCCATCTGTTTTTGAACCTTCAGCCTCGATTTGTATTAAGATGGATATTTTATAAAAAATTTGTGGGGAAACACAGGATTTTATAAATGTGCTCTGCTCTTCTTTATGAAGTGGAAGGTTAAGAAATCCTGTTTTGGGGTTAAGAAGCAGTTTCCTTCCCCACTGATGCAGAACTGGGCCAACCAAGTCTTCTTTCCCCATGTCCTTGCCTTTTCCAGAAGTTCCCCACTTTGGCCAGCACCTGTCGTCCTGGTCTGCTCCCATTCTCTCTGTGCCCAGCACAAGAGGGTTGGCTCTTCCTCCTAGAACTGAGGGAAAGCAAGAGAGGGGATACCTCTGCTGGTCTCTGATCGTTGGTCCCTGAACTGTGTCATTTTGAGAGAGAGAAAGGGGGGGGGGTTGCCATGAATAATCACGTTTAAGCAAGTGTCCCGGGTGCTCTGGGGCTGATGGGAAACTTATCTGTGATAATTTCCTTCTCTGTTTGATCAACTGAATTGATTATTTTCTGAAACGATGAGTTTATGGTTTTTATTGAACCTAGGCTCACTCATTCTAAAAAGTTTAATCAATTACAAAAAAAACTGGTTTCCTAAATTCTACCACCACAAATAGCATCAGTGAACAGCATTCCAGAATCTACCTGCTCTCTCTCTGTCTCTTTCTGTGTTTCTCTGTTTCTAAACATACACACACACAGACACACACCCCCTCCAAATGAGAGAAAGATGGACAGATCAGATGGATGGATGAATGAAAATATAGATCGAGGGACTGCTAGAGAGACAGACACACTGACATCATTTCATAAACATGAGATCATGTTGCACATTTTTTTGATGTGGACCATTTTTAAAGTCTTTGTTGAATTTGTTACAATATTGCTTCTGTTTTATGTTTTGGTTTTTTTGGCCCCTGAGGCATGTGGGATCTTAGCTTCCTGACCAGGGGTTGAACCTGAACCTTTTGCATTGGAAGGCAAAATCCGAACCACTGAACCACCAGGGAAGTCCCCACCTGTTTCAAAAGCAAAATTTTAACTTTACTTGTGTTTAAGATTATGGTTGAATTGCTAAATGCAGTATAAACATTTCCAAGCACCAAAACTTCTTTAAAAATTCCCACTAAAGTTAAGAGAGTATGAAAACCATGACAAGGTAGAGACTTTATATAAAATCTACATGCTTCCGTTGAGATGTGGTTCCGTCACTGGCAGTCCTGAGCCTCTTGGCACCACTTCATCCGTTTGGGGGCTCATCTGATGTTCTGGCGTTTCTCAGAACTTTGGGGAGAAACTTGCTTACCTTTCCATTGTTTGTATTTTGTGGCTGCGGGTTTTTGTTGTTCTTGTTTGTTTGTTTACATTTTTTGCTCATTTTGCAAGGCCCTCGAAGAGAAACTCGGGGAGTTTCTTCCTTCAGCACCTTTCTCATTTGGAAAATGGTTCTATTTGTGGTTCTGTGTGTGGAATCTGACCCAGAGCCTTTGCACTGGACATGGTGAGAGCTGCAGCACTCACGAGGTTGTCATCTGAGAAGAAGCAAGGGCAACCCCTAGCCTAGGCACCTTGGCACCCGTGTAACACAGTCCTGGTGGTTGTGGGGTTGGCTGAAGGGAACAGGATGCTGGACTGAGCCAGTGTAGGGGTAGGATGGAGGGGGCTTCCCAGGTGGCACTGGTGGTAAAGAATCTGCCAGTGCAGGAGATGCCAGAGACACAGCTTTGATCTCTGGGTCAGGAAGATTCCCTGGAGGAGGGCATGGGAACCCACTCCAGTATTCTTGCCTGGGAAATCCCATGGACAGAGCAGCCTGGTGGGCTAAAGTCCAGGGGGTCGCAATGAGTTGGACACGACTGAAGTGACTAAGCATGCACACACGGGTGGAACGGAGGAGCCGGCAGGGAAAGCAAATCAGTCCAAGGGCAGAAGTACTCAGCTGTATTGGGGCCTCTGGGGCAAGGGATGGGAGCTTGGCTGGGGTTGCAGGGCTGTCAGATGCCTGCAGACCCAGCCTTCTTTGGCCAAGCACTGGGGCTGGGCACCTGATATATTATTGTTGCCACATCTGTTTTCCAGAAGGACAGGCAGGGCCTGAGAAAACAAAGACTATGGCCTTCTGAGACAGGGCTGGACGGGGCTGGGAAGGACTGCTCCTGAAGTTGATCCTCTGTCCTGGGTCCTTGGGTGGTTGACCAGTTAGAAGCCTGTCCTGACCCCAAGACACCAGCCTGGCAGCCATGGAGAAGGTGGGTCCCGTTTGGTCCTCCATCTCTTGACAAGCCCACCCACCTCTAGGTGCCAAGAAGTAAATGCTTATTCCCCCAGCAGCATCTACAAGAGAACCTCACAGAAGGGCATTGATCATCACGAGAGAATCACTTGGTTGAGATAGGAATTTAGGCATAAATTACATAATGAGGACCTGGAGACCCCTTGATCATGCAAATCAGGGTCAGCTTCACAGATGTAACCTGTCCCCAGGACCCTGTGCTTGGTTTAATGCTCTGCTGTCACTGTCTAGAACTTCTAGAAAGTTTTTTAACTAGGGGCCCATGTTTTCATTTTGTACTGGGCTCTGTGGATTGCACAGCTGGTCCTGATGCACGGTAGGTCATCCTGATTTGAAGGGCCACACCAAAGAGATGCAGACTTCTACTGGGTAGAGATCCCAGGAGCTCGTGAGCCTTCCATTCAAGTGTGCAGTTGACTGCTTGGACATGGCTGGGCACTGCAGGACCTGAGCCAGTTTCCAAGTTCCCTTTGCCCATATGTATTAGTTTCCCAAGGCTGCCATAATAATTTACCACACCACATGGCTTAAAGCGACAGAAATATATTTGCCCTGAGTTCTGAAGACCAAAAATCCAAAATCCAGGTACCAGCAGGTCCAGACTACATCTGAAGGTCTCAGGGAGAATCTGCTCAATGCCTTTCTCTGAGCCTGAGGTATTGCTTGCAATCCTTGGTGACCCTTGGCTTCTATGAGCATCGCTCTGATCTCTGCCTTGGTTGTCACATGACTTCTCCCTGTAAATCTATCTCTGGATCACTTCTCTTCTTATAAGGTCACTAAGTCATAAGGGATTCAAGGCCCCACCCTAACAACTTTATCTTGATCACATCTGCCATGATTTCCAAATAAAACCACATTCACAGGTACTGGGAGTGAGGACCTCAACATATAAAACCCTGATTCATGTACACAGTTCAACCTATAAAACCCTGATTCCTAAGTATCCATTAGCTGTTCCCTGAAGAAACCAGGAATGAACCACCTAAGGGCAGGACTCCTCTTCTTGGCTTGCTCCCTCTCCTTCCTCAGCCAGTGAGACCCCCGCGCCCCTTTCCCACCCACAACTGTCAGCAGATCCCTCCCTCTGAGTACAAGACTTAGGGGAAGGGTATCAGTGGAGTCTGGCCCCATGGTGACAAAGACACACTGTGTGACTATTGCGCCTGCGCACTCTCCTTGGTCTCCTAGGGTTCAAAGCTCACTTTCCTTCTAGAAGCCTGTTTCCAAGCCCCAAGGAAGCTTTTATAGTTCTGAGCAAATGGTAGGGATCAAAGATCTATCGAATTGTTTCCTGGAACAGTTTGCTTTTTTCCCCCCTTGCATTAGTCTTCGGTGCCAAAACTCTGAGTTTCTGTGCAAGTCATGCAGCTCAAGATAGGTATGAGATCATCTTAGCACCAGTTTTCAGGCTTTTCTCACCCAGCCTCGTCCTGCCGGCACCACCCCTGGCCTCAGAGAGGACCCAGGATCCCATGCCACTGCGAGGAATGCTTGCAAAAACGAATGTGAGCAGCTTTTGGTGAGTCCTCGCTAAAGATGGGGCCCCTCGCGTGAACTGTAGGGAGCTGTCCCTGGGGACAGGACCCTCCAGTGACCATCTCCTTGTTTTCTTAGTTTACAAGGGTTGATTTGCTCTGGTTTTCAAGCATTTTTCATGTATAGACCTCTTCAAGAGGTATTTGAGGGATTTCCCTGGTGGTCCAGTGGTTAAGACTCCGAGTTTCCAAGCAAGGGGACAGGTTCAATCCCTGGTCAGGAAACTAAGATCCCACGTGTCGTGTGGTACAGCCAAAAGCTTTTTTTAAAATACAGGTATTTGACTCCAGCTGCTCCAGCTTGCCATTCCAAATGAAAATAACCAAATCATAGGAATTCTCAGGTCTGAGAGAAACTCTCCCACCTGTGCTCAAGGTGATGTACACAGACAGTCACTGTGGCACTGCAAGTGTTGGAGAAAAAGGTGAAACAACCTGAGGCCCGTCCACAGGAGCACTGACTGTGGTTTCTTAGTATAACTGAATTCAGTACACAGTTTAAAAATATATCAAGCTGCATGTATCTACTTGCTAAACCTCAGAAAACAGGCTGAGGGACTTCCTTGGCTATCCAGTGGTTAAGACTTGGACTGTCACTGCCATGGACCCAGATTTGATCCCTGGTGGGGAAACTAAGATCCCACAAGCCATGTGGTGTGGCAAAAATAAAAAAAAGCAGGCTGAGTGTAGAGCCATGCCCAGCACCACACTGTTTATGGGGTTCCCAGGGGCACATGACAAGATTCCCTGTGTTATTTTAGACACATTCATATGCAGCACGTGGTCCAGAAGTTATCCGTGGGAAGAGAGCGAGGGACAGGACCTGGAGACAACGGAACTGTGCTGTCTCTAACTGCACGTCCTTAAAAAGGAGACCAGGTACAAAGTGTTAAGACGGGTTGAATCTATGTGACTGGTGCATGGATATTTTAGATCATTTGCAGGACTTTTTTAGGATGCTTAAAACAGGCTGCAGGTTAAAAAGCATCTTAGAGTATTTAGATGGATCAGTGGGCTAGTGACTTTGTGCCAGGGCTGGCGGGAGGAGAGGGGCTCAGGTGGGGGCACACCTGTGGAGGTGGCTCATTACAAAGCCAGGGAGCATCTGGGGTGGGTTCTGTGGCTGGCAGTCTGGGCAGGGGGTCCTCTGAGGTCCTCTTAACACAAGGTCTTGCACGTGGATGTGATTGTGTCTCCCCTTTCTCCAATCATCCTTTCATGAGATATTAACCTCACAGATATACTGTCTGTTTATGCACATCTGTGCTTTATACGGGCTTCCCAGGTGGCGCTAGTGGTAAAGAACCCGCCTGCCATAGCAAGAGACATAAGAGACCTGGGTTCGATCCCTAGGTCAGGAAGATCCCCTGTAGGAGGAAACTGAAGCAACCCACTCCAGTACACAGAAGAGTAAGAATTTTTGCTCAAGAATCAATATTTGACCCCTTGGGGGCTCTGTCATACTTGTTAAGAGTGCATATTCTAGATCCA
Organism: Okapia johnstoni; assembly: GCA_024291935.2. NCBI lineage: Eukaryota > Metazoa > Chordata > Mammalia > Artiodactyla > Giraffidae > Okapia > Okapia johnstoni. The sequence continues at coordinate 10,409,136 of CM044306.1, forward strand.
TTTGGATTGGTTTGTTTTTTCAATGAGACAGATTTTTATTTTATTTTTTATTTATTTGGCTGCACCAGGTCTTAGTTGTAGCACGCAGAATCTTTAGTTGTGACATGTGGGATCTAGTTCCCTGACCAGGGATTGAACCTGGGCCCCCTGCATTGGGAGCACAGAGTCTTAACCACTGGACTGCCAGGGAAACCCCCATCCATCTGGTTTGTAATGTCACCCTCATTCAGTACACCCATTCCCCAGGCGAGGGGCAGCTTCCTGAGACTTAAAGGCAAATCCAGTCTCCTGAATCCAAAAGAAACCCCGTTCTGCTTGCTCTGCTCCGGGTTGAGGGGTTGACTTGATATCAACAATAACGATGGACAGCATCCTCCTACTGGTCACAGGACACCCGGGCCAGAGCGGGTGTCAAGACCTCTCTGAATTGGTCATTTCCTCCCTACTGCTGGCCTGGGGAAGAGGGTTTGGATGGAAAGACCTCCTGGACAGGAAGCTATGTCTCTCTGACCCCAGCCCTCCGTGGCCACCCTTCCCATCCAGGGTGCTGAGGCCGGGCCATGGCGGAGCTGTGCCGCACGGACTCCTCGCTGACCTCCCTGGACGAGGAGGTGCTATGGGAGATGATGGAGGACCACCGCTGCAGGATCGTACGCAGCATCTGCCCCAGCCGTCTCACCCCCTACCTGCGCCAGGCCAAGGTGCTGGACCAGCTGGACGAGGAGGAGGTGCTGCACAGCCCCAGGTTCAACAACACGGCCATGAGAGTCGGTGAGGACCTGTGTCCCAGCCCACTGCAGAGCCGGCTCAGCGCAGGTGGTGCTGGGAAGGCCCGTGTGAGGGCAGGGAGCCCAGGACCTCATGGGACTGGGTTAGTGCCCCAGAAATGCCACCACAGATGACCACAAACTGGGTGGCTTAAAACTGCAGAAATGTCTTCTTTCACACTGTGGAGGCCAAAAGCCTGAAATCGAGGTGTCAGAAGGGCTGAACTCCCTCTGAAGGCTCTAGGGGAGAAAACCTCTGCCTTTTTCTGCTTCTGGTGGCCCCAGCATCCTTGTTTTGTCTGCCTCTATCATCACATGTCCTTCTTTCTGTCTTCTCCTCTTCTGTCTCTTATAAGAACGTTTGTGATTGGATTTAAGGCCTACCTGCATAACTCAGGAGGACCTCCTCTTGAGATCCTTACCTTAATTACATCTGCAAAGCCTTTTCTGAACAAAGTCCCATTGGCATCTTCCGAGTGGACATAACTTTGGGGGCCATAACTCAACCCACTCCAGATGTCTTTGGAGCTGATTCAGATTGTCTGACTAGCTGCATTTATTCGTTAAAAATCAGGAAAGCTTCATCATATGAAGTTGTTAGGAGAATGGAATGAGTTACTCTTTATCAGATACTCATCTCAAAGCCTGGGCCTTCAAAAACAGGTAGTAAATGGTAGCTATCAATATGATACTATTTGTGCCTGTTGCCTTATGACCATTGCATAGGGAAGAAATTAATTCAAGCTACTAATTCAAGCTGAGAGTGATGGGATCTAGGTGGGCTTGGAAGGCCCGAGCCTCTCTGGGACTGGACCCTGGGGGCACTACTATTTGCTTCTTTCCTCCCATCTGCTTTGTATATGTGTGTCTGCATGTGTCCACAACATACCTGGGAGAGGTCTGGAGAGCAACAATTATCCTTTTGAGTCTTTTATTCTCAACTCTTAGCACTTGGGTTGTAGCAGTTCCTCAATAAATATCAGCCTGACCCCTTTCGAGTCTGACCACCATCATGGAAGTAGTAAATAGACCCTGGAAAACTACTTTGACCTCCTGATTCCTAGATGTGCAAGGAGGACTGCCACCCTGCTGTACTCTGCTTCCTTCATGGGAAGCCCACCCAGTACCTGGCTAGCTAAGACTGTGCTCTCTCCCAAGGGTACTTGCTGGATTTGCTAAAGACTCGAGGCAAGAATGGGGCCATTGCCTTCCTGGAGAGCCTGAAGTTCCACAACCCTGATGTCTACACCCTGGTCACCGGGCTGCAGCCCAGCGTGGACTTCACAAACTTCAGTGGTGAGATCTGGTGATATAACCAGGGGTGAGGAGGTGTCCCTCCTTGACTGTAGGCTGTTCCAAACTGGGCAGACATTCCTGTCCCTGTGCTCCAACCAACCCCCCAGACTTTGGGGGGTGAGGAGCCCCCCCCCACTAACCTTAGAGGGGGTGGGTAGGCAGAGCCCATGACCTTGGGTTATAAATGAAAAGCTTTGTCCCTAACTATCCAACAGCAAGAGCAGACCCCTCACAGGGCGTGGAACCTGCATCTGAGAGGCGCAGGCAAAGAGGAAGTGTGTCCTTTCCTAGAAAACCTTTACCTTGAGGTGCTTGAGGCGGAAGGGAACCAGTTCCCACTCAGTCCTGCCCAGTCCTGCCCGGCTCTGGCTCTTGGAAGGGGCTGACAGCAGGAAAAAGGAGAGGAGCTGCTAAGTAAAGATTTATCCTGGCCAGGTGGGAGATGAGGTCTTGTTCATTAATTGAGTCATTTTAGGCTTCCCTGGAGGAGCTGTTGAGAGATTTAGGTATTTGAAGGGGCGGGGCGACATCACTCAAAACTGTGGGTAAGAAAATGTTTCAGCCTGTTTGTCATCACAGTCCCTATTTATGGGATTCAGTGTTCTGTTATACAGATTCATGTTCTTTGTTATGTTTTCCTTAGGATGATATGAGAATGAACATCGACCAAGGTTCAGCTGATGGTGGCAGGGGATGGGGAGTTAGGTTTAAACAGCCAGGTCCCACATGGAAGCCAAGAATGGGGACAAAAATCACCTGTCATGCTATTTATTTGACCTAAATATCGAGTCCTGTTGAGCCTGGAAGCATTTAAGGCGACCCACAGATTAGGGTGGGGGCCCTGCTTGAAAGTGTGGGCACAGGAAGCAAGACCCTGGAGGATGAGGAGCCCCTGGCCTACCTGTCCTGCAGGGCTCATGGAGACGTCCAAGCTGACCGAATGCCTGGCCGGGGCCATCGGGAGCCTGCAGGAGGAGCTGAGCCAGGAGAAGGGACAGAAGGAGGCGCTGCTGCGGCAGTGCCAGCAGCTGCAGGAGCGCCTGGACCAGGCCGAGGCCCGTGCTGAGGGCCTGCGTCAGCTGGAGGCCGACCACAGCCGCATGAAGCGCGAGGTCAGCGCCCACTTCCATGAGGTGCTGAAGCTGAAGGACGAGATGTTGAGTCTCTCGCTGCACTACAGCAACGCCCTACAGGAGAAGGAGCTGGCCGCCACGCGCTGCCGCGGCCTGCAGGAAGAGGTAGTGGCTAGGGGTGCCCGTCCTGACCTGCTGCTCCCCGCCCTGGGCCTTTGCACTTGCTGGCCTTTCTCCTGGAACCCCTACTCCCACTCCCTGCGACACCCCTGCGGGAAACTTCTCCTCCACCAGGGTCCCCTCAAATAGGCTATGTGGCTTCAAGTCCACCCTGCCCTGCAATTGCCTGGTCTGTGTAGTGCCCACCATGGGGAGCCCTCCTCCCCATCCTACCTCTGGGGGGCCTGTCTGGCTATTCTGAGAGTGGTGGCTGTTATGGAATAGTGGACCCACCCAGCCCTGCCCCTCTCCGACTGCATCAGTAACCAGGGGGACAGTGGACTTCTATTGGCTCCTCCTTTGTCTTTCTCAGCTGGTCCTGGATTCAGATGGGAGAACAAGAATGTTACTAGTGAGGCCCCCTCAGACCCCAACAGTTTTTTTCTCATATTTCTGTTGGGGATAATTATTGTATCTTCTTATTGATCTACAAGAGTTCTTTATGGAGGATAGTCATTCCTTGTCATTTTGGCATTTGCTTTTAACTATGGTATTGTTTGATGTCAGTTTTCTAAATTTTATTTAGAAAGAATTTTGAATTTACCCCAAAATATACAGATAAAAATACAAATAACGTTCACATACCTTTTCCTTATCACTGTGCTCTCTCTCTTTCTCTCCCCACACGTACACACACTTTTTCCTGAACCACTTGAGTTGAATGCATCATAGCCCTTTACCCCGAAACATTTTGATGTATATTTCCTAAAAATAGGATATTCTCTTATATAATTGTAGTGCAGTTGTCAACTTCATAAAATTACAGTGATACAATCCTTTAATCTACTGTATGTGTTCCAGTTTTATAGTTGACCTAAAGTACATTCTTTATGGCATTTTCCCTCCAGTCCAGGATCAGGTATTGTACCAAAATCGCCAAAGTACTCTTACTATTATTCCCTGCAGCTAGTAAGTAATCCGGGGTATGGGAGAGGTGTTTTGAGGCCAGCAAGCACCCCAGCTTCATGTTGACACCTCCCCCTGGACTTAGCCTGACCAGTGATTCTTGCCTGAGCACATCTTTACTCTGATGGCTGCAAAATGATGGAGCCTCATCTCCAGTGCTCCTCCTGGAGACCAGTTGGCCCTCAGCATCCTGACCATGAGAGGGAGACTTTCCTTTCCCCATTTGTGCCTCTGTCATTGGCACAGATGCGTGGATTCCTATTACCAATAATCTGTAACATATTATTGAATTTAGTTTGGTGCTCAAAGTGTCCTAGATTTGGCAGTGGGAACCCTTTTAATATGTTGTGTCCTGGGACATGACATGCCGTTGAATTTTCTTAGCACTGACTTTCTTTGCATCATCACAAGATATTCCAGGATCATCTCATAGCCACCCCACCTCAGCTCCAAAGTCAACCACTTCTTCAAGGGGCCCCAGTTCCTTTTAGTGGCCAAGATCTGGGCTCTAGGTGTGCTTATTGCTACTGGGGTGTCTTTGCTCCTCAGCCCTTTTAGCAGAGAGGACTAGAAAACAGGCACATAGATACACAAGAATACATACACCTGCACATATGCATAGGCACCTATGCATGTAATATGCATATACACATACATGCACATATTTTAGAAATCATGAGTTCACACCCAAACCTCTAATTCCAGTAGGTTCCCCCAGGGTTTCTTCTTGCTGCCCACTGCTTCATCTGACATGCCTAGCGGAATATGGAAAGGCGGAGAAGCAGGGCCATGCTGGAGGAGGCTTACTGGCCATTCATCCCTGGCTGCACTGGCTGTCAGATCCAAGAACTGATGGCAAGGGCTCCTTTCTCTGTTCCCAGGGACCCCAGCTCAGTGATTTAACCCCTACACCTCACCGGTAAGATAAAGCTAAAATGCTTTTATCATCCCACAGGGACTATTCGTTAGGTAAAACCCTTTCATGGATTTTGAAATCTCAGGAGAGGGACCTTTTTGAGTATGAAAAGCACCATCCTTAAGGAGAAAGGCTGAGGACCACACCCGGCTCCTGGTCTAGTGGAGAACAGCAGTGACCTTCTCCCCCTCCATCTCCTCCCTGGCAGCTGTATCTGATGAAGCAAGAGCTGCAGCGAGAGAAGATGTCTTCTTCCTGTGAGCGGGAATTTCGAGAGCGGTCCCTGAAGATGGCCAGCGACCTGGAGCCTGGAGACGAGGAGCTGAGCCGCCTGAAGGAGGAGAATGAGAGGCTCCGCTCCCTGACCTTTAGCCTGGTGGGTCCTGGTGCCCCCAAGGTTCAACTTCCTGCCCTGATGTCCCCCCAAGGCTCAGCTTCCTTCCCTGGTGGCCAACAGGTAGTGTCACTGGCCTTGGCCTGTGGCCTCCAGACTGTGGGATTTCTGACAAGTGGCTCCACTGAGGTGTGGCTAAGTTCTGGGTGAGATGAAACCTAGTGACTCATCCTCACCACCCCTTCTCACATCCCTCCTTCCTGTTCTTTCCAGACCCCATATGCTGGCAAAATTGAAAGCTATTGCGCACATATTCAAACGTCTTAGCTCGTTTGCTGCTGCTATGTTGTTTTGGAGTAAATGGAGGCTGATTATAATTGATGAGATTAGCTTTAAGGTTGTGGAAGAGGGGGAAACTTTCTGCCTGTAAAATATTCCGCCATCCCACCCAGGCAGGCATGGGGGAGTAGGGAACTGTAGGGTGCAGAGAAGTTCGTGTCGCCAGCACCCTGAAATTATGCAAATCATCTGTCTCTCCTCTCCGGTCCCTTTTGATCAATAAATATCTATTTTTTGAACTAGTCCTTCAATAGACATTCACGGGGTGTGGGTCGCCATCGTTCATAAAAGTTAAGCGTGAAGAGGGAACACCTCACCCTTTGATATTCGCCCTCCTGGAAGCCTCTGCCTTTGGATCTATTGAGGGAGCAGGCTGAAACTGCCTAAAAGAAGGAGGCGCTATACTACCCTCAGAGGCTTTCAGCTTCCTGTACTTTGCCTCCTAGCCACGCTCACGTGGAACTGAAATCCATGTTCCCCATTTTGATTGCTGACCTTGCCTTTTTTCCTGCCTGATGTGCAGTAATAAAGCTAAATCCCACACCCAGACTTGAAGCTTCCTGCCTCCTGTCCTGCGGATGAGATAATGGGGATGTTTTCCCGGGGCCTTTGGGGAGGTCAGGGTCCCTAGGCTGACCTCTCTTTGTACCAGGCGGAGAAGGACATTCTGGAGCAGAATCTGGACGAGGCCCTGGAGAGCAGGCAGGAGCTGGTGGACCGCATCCACTCTCTGAGGGAGCGGGCAGTGGCCGCTGAGAGACAGCGAAAGCAGGTGACGCTGCTGGGCTGTGTTTAGGGGCCAGGGTGCCTGGATGAGGAAGCAGATTCTTTGATCCACTGAGCTTAAAACCAACTCTGCCCAAGAAATGCAGTGGCCTGTTTGCTTATTCCTTTGTCAAACTAGACTGGGCACCAACTCAGAATCCAATGCTAAAGGCCACGTCCACTTTGTGGGGTGATGAGAAAATAGATCGGACAAACAAGTGATTAAAACACAGAGTGATTTGCAGTGTGTGGGGACCCCAGGGTGAGAGCCAGGGATTTATTTAGTTGTTGTAAAAGGCAGGGGGAGGATGAGAGAAAGGAGACAGTGGAAGAGAATGAGGTGGGCAGGGAAAATAGGTGTGACTTTTGGGACATGGAATAAACAAAACACAATTTGACATTCAGGACCCAGGCATATTTTGATGACCAAATTAAAATATAATCAACACAGCAACTCTAGATGCACCTGAAATCTAGCACTTAAGAAATGAATGTCAATTCACTTTATTTCCTCTCGAGAACCACCTCCCTCACTTCTCCCCGAGGCTCCCCCACCCCCATCCTCAGCCCTACCCTCGGAGTCACTGACCTCTGTGGGCCATGTTTGTCCCCCTCCGTCCAGTACTGGGAGGAGAAGGAGCAGACCCTGCTCCAATTCCAGAAAACCAAGGTGGACTGTGAAATCTACAAGGAGAAAATGAACGCCCTGCAGAGCCAAGTGGTCGAGCTGCAGAAGGAGCGAGACCAGGTACCCGGGAGGAGCGAGGGGCTGGCCCGGGTGCCGGGCCGAGGACCGAAGGTGCAGTCCCCGAGGGGTCTCGGGAGGGTCAGGAAGGCCACTCTGGGTGAGGCTTATTGCTGGCCAGCCAGGTCACCTGACCTCAGTGACAGCAGGTTCCAGACTCGGGGTCTCTCTCTTTGGTCCCCAGGATGTTTCTCAACTCCCTGCCACTGTTACCTGCTGCCATGCCCGCTGTACACCCTCTTCCCTCCTTTGATTTCTAGCAGGGGGTGTTTGTGCGCACCCCCTTATTGGCTGTTACTGAAACTGCTCACTTTCACGTGAATCATAAATGGTGGTAAGCCACAGAACGAGCCATGTGTGCTGTACACCAGGGGAGTCCAGGGTAAACACAGGCTTTCTCTGGCTGGACTCCTGCGACACAGCCTCTTTATCCTCTGGGCATCGATCCTTTCTGTCTCCCATCTCGGCTCCCAGGCCTACTCGGCGAGGGACGGAGCCCAGATGGAGATTTCTCAGAACCTGACCGAGAAGGACGCCCTCCGCAGGAAGGTGTTTGAGCTGATGGACCAGGTCTGCGAGCTGCGCCAGCAGGTCCAGCAGCTGCAGGTGCAGGCCGAGTCGTCACCGGGGGTGAGCACTGCTAGGGGGAGGATACAGGGTGTCAGGGCAGACGCCACACGGGCCCACTGGCACCACCAGATTCAGCTCTGTCCACAGTGCTGGCTCCTGTGAGCAGACTGTGTAGTGTGATCAAAGATTGATGGTGCCCAGTTGGGCAGGCTGAATCTACTTCTGCATCTCTTTTTATGCTAATACTATGCAAGTCATAGAAGGGTTAGCTTGGTGGAAAGTTCTGGAACCTGGAATGTGTGGCGCTCAGTGAAAAAAGCAAGCATAGGAAGTTGTGCAGGCAGTCACTTGGTCTAGTGGGTGATGTCTTCCTGGGATGCTTGAAAGTAAACTACCTGAGAGCTGAGTGATAGAAACGAAGGAAGCTGCATTCTCAAAGAACTAAAATTACTGTAAAACCTCTAATTATGGTCTCGCCGGCAGCTCCAGCTCCAGACACCCTGGTGGGTGGGTAAGACTCTTCAGAAGTGCCCAGGGACACCTGGGAAGCACAGCTAGATCCTCCCCTGCCTAAGCAGGGGTCCCAGCCCTTCTTCCTTCCCCCACTTTCCACATCAAGCATGTTAAAAAAATATACATATGTATGGAAAAGAGACTGATGAACAGACAGCAAACTGCTGCTCTATTTCTGAGTGTGGGAGGATGGGTCAATTTTACTTTCATCTCTAACTGGCCTATTCCTCCCCACCAATATTCTTTGTGGACTATGTATAGATATACGTATAGTATCTATTATTTGTATAACCAGGAGAGAATAATATGTATTATCCAAAGGGGATAAAATGCAGTCACCAAGCTGTTTGCTGCATGTCCCATTGGTGGCCAGCTCCCACAGTTCCAGGTGTCCCAGGCTGGGAGGAGGGGACATAAATGTTTTGCCTTGAAGCCCAGGAAAGGAAACCACTCAGGAAGCTGAAGATACAGGCTTTGTGAATCGGTAGAAACTTCCAGAGCAACCACAGGACATTCCCTGAATTAACCAGCCTGTCTGGGTCTTTGACAGCCCAAGCAGGAGGCGGGGGCCAGGGAGCCCTGTCCGAAGGGGAAGCAGCGGCTGGTGCGCATGTTTGCCCTCTGCCCACGGGACAACAGCGACGGCAGCTCCTCTGAGGTACGGCCAGTGCCTCCACCACTGCTGGGGCCAGACCTGACCTCGTCTATCAGAACAGAAGAGGGTTTGGCACGTGGGAAATGCTTAAAGATGCCAAAGAAATGCTTATTAAGTGAACAGGGGAGCCACACCTGGATCTACACATTTCATCTGCATCCTCCAGTTCCACGCTCTGCATCTTGCATGTTTCCACCCCATCAGCACATGACCCTCACTAGCCAGTGACTTAGCCTCTCTGAGCCTCGGTTGCTTTATATGTAAAGTGGGACAGTGTGTGTGCTCAGATGCTCAGTCATGTCCAGCTCTTTGTGACCCCATGGACTGTAGCCCATCAGGCTCCTCTGTCTATGGGATTCTCCAGGCCAGAATACTAGAGTGTGTTGCCATTTCTTTCTGCAGGGGATATTCCCGACACAGGGATCAAACCTGTATCTCTTATGTCTCCTGCACTGGCAGGCAAATTACTTACCACTAGCACCACCTGGGACACCCCAAAGTGGGACAGTGCTACCCACCAGATAGATTTATCATTAAGAGCTAAGTGATACAGGCGACTTCCCTGGTGGTCCAGTGGTTAAGATTCTGCACTTCCACTGCAGTGGGGTGTGGGCTCAATCCCTAGTCAGGGACTAAGATCCCATATGTGGAAGGGTGGCCAAAAAACTTAAAAAATAAAGAACTAAGCAACGTAAAATCTGAAAGTAGCTAATAGAGTACCCAACACATAGTAGGTGCTCAATTAATGTGGCTTGGCTCTTTGCTCCTCCCTCCCCTCCTCTTGCCTCCTCTACCCTGTCAGTGGGAGGCTGTGGCTTATTATCATTATACTCTACAGAGTAGAGGCAGCAGAGATGGTGTCCTAGGGGATCCCCATGAGAGCGCCGTGGTGACTTCTGCTGTGTCCTCCCCTAGTCTCAGCTCTGGTCTGACCTGAGTGCCACGTCCAGCCGAGAGCTAGTGGACAGCTTCCGCTCCAGCAGTCCTGTGCCTCCCAGCCAGCAATCCCTGTGCAAGCGGACCACAGAGGACTTCTGGGAAGACCCCTGGTCTTCCAGGTAGAGTGGAGCTGTGGACAGGATCAGGTGGCTCCAGCTGCCCGTAGCTCCCTGCGACACTGACTTGCATCTTCTTCTTACGCTTTACAGCAGCTGCCCAGAAATCCTGGAGGTGGACCAGAGAGGCTTCCTGGGTGCTAAGAAGAGCAATGCAGACTTGGATTTTGAGATTGTAGACCGGGCAGGTGAGTGTACCCCAAACCTCTGCAGCCACCCACCACCCTTGACTGGGCTGGCAGAGCCAGGAAGGAGAAGACAGGGATCTTCAAGGAGGCAGGTGAGACACCCTAGGGGAGGGGCAGAGAGGAGTGAGCCTGACTACTGCCCTGACCTGAGCCTCTGGGAAAATCCAGACAGCCTGGCAGTTCAAACCAGTGTCCAGATGTGCTGTGTTTATAGAGTATCCTTTTGTTTTCACCTGGAGGCTAAAGGAGTTGCGTTCACCCCCACGTCCAGCTCAGCATAAAGTTCAGATAGCTCGAGACACACATGTCCTCTCTCTGTCCCTCCCTGCTCTGACCCACAGACACTTGGGCCTCCCAGTGATACCAGAGGGCAACCAGCTTTCTTCCTCACTGCTCCTCGCTGAGGCGCCTGCTGGGAACATTTCTGCCGCATGCTGGCACCTGAAACATTCCCATTTCTCCTGTAGCTTATTCCTCATATTTGTCACTTAACTGGTCCTGTCTCCTTCTCAAGGCACAAGCCCCTCACAGGCAGCCTCCTTACCTTGCCCCCTGCCTTGGGCCTTGCACAGAGCAGGAGCTTAGCATCTTGTCTGAATTTCACCTCACGGCCACCAGGAAGTGCGTATCCCCACGCTGTCACCTGGCAGCCCCTTTAGGACTGATGGCCCCGGGCTTTCTGTGGGTCACGTGACCAGAAACCTTGCCTCTTGCAAATTCATTGCCATTTTTATTTATAACGGAGGCTCCACCCCAGATATAACCAACCTGGATGTGAGATCACAAACAGAATGAGTCAATGCTCTTTTTTTTTCCTTTTGTCATGATTGTGCATCAAGTCCTGGTTTATTTACTTTTGACCTCAAATACATCGGGAGTGTATAGTTTCACTTGGCTTTGAATGTGAGCACGAATGTGTTTATCTGTGAGCTGGGCACAAACTGCCTGCAACTGGCGACCACTAGCTCTCTGAGAGCCCTCTGGTTCTCTGAGCAGCTCAGGAGGCAAGAAGGGCAGCCTTACCTGTGGGGAGGCTGACACCTGGGCTGGGGGCAGCCCATCTGCCTCACAGGCTACATATTAAAATATAGGCCTTGGGGAGACTCTGAGGACATCTAGCCCTGCAGATTGCCAACTCAGAGTCCTGCTGTGGCCAGCTGGGCAGCAGGGTGACCCGGGAGACAGGAGGCAGCCAATGACCAGTGCCAGCGGTGGCTGCCACACAGAAATATAGGCCCCGAGTTATGCCAGATTTGCTTTCTCAAGTGAAGCCAGAAATCCAGATTCCAGATTCCCTATTTTGTAAAATGCTAGCAACTCAAATACCACAAAAGGACACAATGTAGATTAAACCCTGACAAATGCAGCTCCCCACCAGCCTCTCCCATTTTAGTGGAGGTGAATCAAGGTTCTGGGCATCAAGGAAGTGGGGGCCAAGAGAAGGTTCAGCCTCAGCAAAACACAGAATGAGTATGAGGGGTGCCTGTGGCAGGGGCGGGGGTGACACTGAGGTTGCATGGGTGAGCCAAAACTCCTTCAGAAGTGGGGTGACCTTGAGGGCTGGCCCAGCTCCATACCTGAGCCCCTGGCTTCCTCCTAGACCTCCCTGAATCTGAGAACAGCCTGCAGCCTTCTTCTGGGGACCTCTATCTCTCCGCCAGGTGAGCAGAGGGCTGAGGCCATCAGGTGGCAGAGCAGAGTGAGGACAGTGTCTGCACTGTCAGCCTGTCTGAGGCCTGGGAAGGAGAATTCCAGAACGCTGGGACTAGAAGGGACCCAGGGGGAGACCCAAGCTCCTGCTCTAGGGCACCTGAGCTCCGGCCCCTCCCCTCCTGCAGCTGCTTCCCGGTGAGGCGGAGGCCGGCCCGCAAGATCCTGAGCCAGGTCACCGTGCTGGCCTTCCAGGGGGATGCGCTGCTGGAGCAGATAAGCATTATTGGAGGGAACCTCACGGGTATCTTCATTCATCGGGTCACCCCAGGCTCTGCGGCGGATGAGATGGCTTTGCGCCCTGGTACCCAGATTGTCATGGTGAGTGTGGTGCCAGCCCCTCAAGCCCCCAGCATCCTCTTGAGGGTGGGGTCAGCGGGAGGGGCAGGTAACCCAGGCAGCCATGGATTCAACTTGACAAAGATGGATTATTGGATTGGTCCACGCTCCTTTCTTGGGCTGACATAAAACAGAGTAACACAATGATTAGAGAGTCCTGGTGACTCTCATCAAAAACCCTGCGCCCTTCTCCACCCTGACATCCTTGAACTCGAGGGTGACCTACAAGCTGTTGGAGGCTGGACTATGCACCAGCTGAGCGGGCTTTGCGGATGAAGCAATCTTGGCCCAGGAATCTTCTGATAGAGATTACATAAGATTCTGATGTGAGCTTTTTTTTTAAATTGTAATAATCATACTGATACTTTATGTGTATGTGTTAAAATACACACACTAAAATTCACCATTTTAACCCTTGGGAACATTAAAAAATTTTTTTTACTATAAAATATCCATTAAACTGCAGAAAACAAAAATGTACAACCTAATTATTATTAAGTGAACACATGGACAGGGAGGTCACTTTGATGTTACCTAAGAGCATCACTGATTCAATGGACATGAACTTGGGCAAACTCTGGGAGATGGTGAGGGACAGCAAAGCCCAGCATGCTGTAGTCCATGGGGTCACAAAGAGTCAGATGACTTGGTGACTGAACAGCAGCAACAAAAAAAGCAGAATTATTAAGCATCAGGCCTTTTAAGACTAGCAGGAAATTTGAAAAACAGGCATCACCAATTCCTCCCAGGGTAGGGGGGTGTAGGGGTGTGTAGGGGGGTGTAGGGCTGAGAGGGGGAGGGAGGGGCTGCACCCTCAATCAGGATTCCATGGACCCCACGGCTTCTCCCCACTGTCCATGGGCTGAGCTGAGTTCTCCTCTGTCTCGAATGATCACACACAGAGCTCCTGACGTAAGCATCAGCCCACCCAACACAAAAGCCCTGCGTCACACTTCTAACAGTCCTGGTGAGATTCTCAATTGTCAGCTCACATTGTGGTTAAAGCAACAGATCCTCTGTATAAGACAGTCCTGATATTCGAATGGGGCCAATTCCATTCTAACAGCATTAAAAACATCTCTGTTTTTCTCATTACAAACCTATCTACTCTCCTAAGCCAAAACAACACCGGGAACAAATGAGTGGCTAAGAGCCCTGTGAATTTCACAGCTGGGGAAGCGGTGAGATGAGGGGTGCCCTGGCATCTGGTGGGTGGAGGTCAGAAAAGGTGCAAAACATCCTGCAGGGCCCAGGACGGCCCCAAACGTCAATAGTCCCAAGCTGAGGACTCTGCTCCAGAATGCTCTAGAAAGGAACATGTTGGAAACTTGGCACCCAGTGGCAATCTAAATACCTGATCCAGGGTGGGAATGTGTGTAGCCTGGAGACCCTGCATCAAGGTGGGGTCTGATTGGTGCGGATGGGTGTCTGGGAAGCAGTGAGTCTCCCGTAGGGCACGTGCCTGCACTCAAACTGCAGCTGCAGAACCCTGGTCAACAGAAGTAACCCTCATGATCTTTCATCAGGTGGATTACGAGGCAACCGAGCCCTCGTCCAAGGCCGTCCTGGAGGGCATGACCCTGGAGCGGGCCGTTGGACTTCTCCGGAGGGTGAATGGCTTCTGCTGTCTGTCAGTGAAGGTCAACATGGAGGGTACACACTCCTCTATCCTCTCCACCCTCCCCTAGAGATCACCGACACCAACACTCCCAGCCCACTGCAGAGCCAGACTGTGCCCCAAGTCCGCAGTGGCCCCCAAAGCAGAACCGTCCTCATGGGGCATCACGGCTCTGGGCATACCTGTCCCCATGTCCTCTCTGATCAGGTTATAAGAGGCTGGTCCAGGACCTGGAGGCCAAAGTGGCCACGTCAGGGGACTCCTTCTACATCCGGGTCAATCTGGCCCTGGAGGGGCGGGCGGAGGGAGAGCTGCCCGTATGCTGCAATGACATCTTGCACGTCACAGACACCCTGTTCCAGGGCAGCAGCTGCTGGCACGCCCACCGCGTTGGCCCCTACAGCACCCAGGGCACCAAGCATGGCACCATCCCCAACTACATACGGTGAGCAGTTGTCCTGGGCTCCCACACCTGAGACAGAGCCTGGGGACCTGCCCCGGGTGGGAGGGGACACTGCCTGGCCTTGCTTAGCAGGGAGGTCCCCTCCTGCCCAGGAGAAACAGCCTTCCCGAGGCTCCCTCTGCTGCCCAGGCATACAGGGTGGGGCACCTCCAAGAAGTGGAATCTCCAACGTGCGACCCACCAGGTTCACTGCTTGGATGGGCTTCCTTTGTGTAAAGGGATGGACCTGAGTCCTAGAGCATTGTAGGGTATATGGGACCAGTTTCTCATCCTTAGCACTATGGATGTTTGGGGCTGGCTCATCATTTGTCATGGGGGGCCGTCCTGGGCACTTTGAAATGCTGAGCAGCATCTCAGCCTCCACCCCACTGGATGCCAGTAGTGCCCCTACCGCCCCCCCCTCCAGTGGTGACAAGCTAAAATCTCTCCAGACATTGCCAGTGTCCCCTGGGTGAAGGTGACCCATTGTGCAGGTGTGTCCAGGACTGTCGGAAAGTCCCATGTCCTGGGGAACCCCCTCAGCCTCAGGCCAACTGGGACAGCCAGTCACCCTCCCTAGGAGCAACATTTCCCCTGCTCAGAATCACGTTCTATAATAGATCAACCATAAGGCACCAAGCATGGTGTCTTGTCCGGCTCCCCTCAAGCCTCACTGCAAATTCTGCCACCTGGAGATCAGACTCAGCAGATGCAGGGAGAGGCCTGAGACCCTGCATTTCCAGCCCCTTTCTGGGTGATGCCAGGCTGAAAGCCTCAGGCCACACTGCGACTAGTGAGGTCCTGGATTGGTGGCCTCCACCCCGCTCAGACTGTGATGCATGGACCCTCTCTCAGAACAATTCAGTTAGCATCTCCAGGGGTGGGCTGGGGCTCTGCAGGTGTTTAAGAACCCCAGGGGACTACAGGGCTGCTGGGGTGAAGGATCGTTGTGGGGACAGGGGGATGTCCCAGAGCACCGTGCAGGGGCCCACCTCTCCCATCCAGCCCTCCCTGCAGCTGGGCCGGGGTCGTTCTCCTCCGCACAGGGCTCAGCAGCTGCTCATCGCCCTCCTCCAGGACATGGCTCTTCAGAGCACCGTGACCCGCAAGGTGAGGTGGGGGGCTCACCTGGTCCATCCAGGTCCTAGACATGGGGTCCCACTCGGGTGGGCTCTGCCTCTCCCACCCTGGCCTTCCTTCTCTCGCAACTCACATCATCCTGAGGGAGGGGCCCAGTCAACCCCTCCTTCCACCCCCAAAATCACAGCCCTACCTGGGGTGGGCTGGAAAACTGTGAGCACTGACTGAGGGTCCCACGTGGAGAGTGTAGGCTGCTGACCTGAGGGGGGATGATCTGGTGTGTCTCTTCCCTGCCGTCCAAGCCTTCCCTTGGGTCTGCGTACTGCCCAGCCTGCAAGATCTACTGTGTGCAGATATATCGTGCATGCTCCCTGCCTCTTACTCCCAGGTTACCCCATTTGCCTGCCATGTGCACCCCATTCTTATTTCCCACTGAGGTTGGGCACCATTAAGTTGCCCCGACATAGAACACTCAGCTGTCCCTGAGCAAGGCACTAGGGCAGCTCCCAGGATCGTGGCAGGGCTAGGCTGGGAGGGCCCTACTCTTCCTTCCTGCCTCCCACTCCCTGCCCTCCCTAGGGAGGGCTCAGCCTGAGGACCCTCTTTGGCCACCCCTCATCTCCCATCCCCTGCCACGGGGCAGTGGGCACAGCCTGGGGCCAGCGATCATCCTGGATTTGGGGGGGCAGGCCCCCAGCGCTGTATGACGTTCCTTCTCCCTCATCCAGCAGCCTTCTGGGGGAGCCCGGAAGTTGGTCCGCATTGTCAGTATGGACAGAACCAAGGCTAGCCCTCTGTGGTCAAGCTTTGAAGGGAACCAGTCGGACCCGAGCCGGGTAGAAGGTGAGGCAGGTGGAGCTGGTGGAGCTGGTGGAGGGTCTTCAGGGGCCACAGTGGTTGGTCAGCTTGGTCAGGATAACACCACTCATCTAGGCCAGAATCTGTTTTAAGAATCATAATTGATGTCTATGTGCCCTTCTGGAAAGCAGTTGTTATACACCCTTAGTGACCTTTAACTGATGCTCCTACTTCTGTAACCTACCCCGATAAGATGGTCCAAAGCCACTGGTACAGTCATCTGGACAGCAGTCCTTTTAGAATAGTAAAGTCTAAACATTCTCTAAATGCCCAACACTCCACAAACCAGTGGGGCCTCAGACAGCTGCCGTTTTTAGAAGCCCCAGGGTATATAGTGGCTGGGGTGGGAAGCAGTGGCTGTGACAGAGGCCAGCACAGCACAGACCCCTGCGAAGGTAAAACCGTGTGATGAGATAAGCAGAAGTGAATTCAGAGAAAGGTAAATCGTTTTGAGTTTATTTTCTTCTTGGGAAGTGCTTTGAGTGTCTGTGTCCTTAGTTACTTCAGTCGTGTCTGACTCTTTGCAACTCTATGGCCCCCAAGCTCCTCTGCCCATGGGATTCTCCAGGCAAGAAAACTGGAGTGGGTTGCCGTGCCCTCTTCCAGGGGATCCTCCCAACCCAACCCGCATCTAATATTACTGAAATGACCAGGAGAGGAGATCAGGGACCAGGGAGGGAGGGAAGGACTCCCTGGGGGATCATGTGTCCCTGAGGATGAGGCTAGGGAAGAAGACACAGGAAGCTTCCAGACTGTTTGGAAGGATAAACTCAGGTTTTCTATCCTCCCGGTGAGCCAAACGGGGAAAAGAGTTTAAACTGCAGTCTATAAAGGTGATCCTAGAGAAGCAGGACATCTAATCAGCAAGTACAAAGAAACCAGCCAGGGCAGGTGTGGAGGCCATGGTGCATCGTGCAGGAGCCTGGTGTGCCTGTTACTGCAGGGGCCGGGCTGCAGCAGCGAGCAAACCAGACACAGGCCGTCCTGGGGGCGGGGGCTGCTGCAGCCTGGCGCCCGGACCACTCACGGCTCCTTCCTCCCACAGACTCCTCCACCGTGTGCTTTTGGACCGAGAGCTGCTTCACCCTGGTGCCCTACACCCTGGTGCACCCCCACAGGCCCAGCCAGCCCCGGCCCGTGCTCTTCGTGCCCCGGGTGGTCGGGAAGATCCTGATTGAGAAACTGTGCCTCTTCCAAGGGTTTAAGAAGTGCCCAGCAGGTACGCTCTCACCTGGGAGTCCCACCTGACTGTCAGGTGGTGGGGCGAGGCCTTGGCAGAACGCTGTATCTGCTTTCAAGGGGGTGGATGACAGAGGAGTGGTCCTGGGGCTGCCGAAACAAAGGACCACAAACCAGGGGGCTTAAGACAGCAGAGATGTATTCTCTTAGTGTTCTGAAGGCTGGAAGTCTGAAGTTAAGTTGTCTTCACAGGCTGCCCTTCCCCAAAGGCTGTGGCGGGGGGCATCCTTCCTGCCTCTTTCTGCTCTGGTGGCTGCTGGTGGCTTGTGACTGTAACACTCTGATCTCTGCCTCCTCATCTGTGTGTCCCTCTGCCTTCATGTTACTTCCTTATGAGGAGCCAGTCATTGGATTTCAGACTGCTCTACTCCAGTACAACCTCCTCTTAACCAACAGCATCTGCAAGGATCTTATTTCCAAATAAGGTGAAAATCTGAGGTTTCAGATGAACATGGATTTGGGATGGGAGAGAGGTGGGGGGAAGCACAGCTCTGCTGGCAGCTAGGTTTGTACTTCATGGAGTCATACAACCAAAGGGCTCCATCCACCTGCCCAAAGCCACTCAATGCAGAGCCATGGAGATGAACTGGCCAGTAGGAATCCTGGGTCCCAGTGGCCCTGATCTGCAGGAAAGGGGGCTCAGCTGACTGGGGGGCAGGAGTTAACTCCTTGGCACTTTCTTCCATCCACCATTCCTGGTTGGTGGCTGCCTCAGAGTCAGGCTACAACATGAGGGTGAACAGGGCCCTGTCCTTCTCTCCTGGAGTTCACAGAGGGGACAGAGGGGAGCAAGTGTGGTCCACACAGTTCCTCCAGTGAGCATCTGCTGTGTGTCAGGCTCTGTGCAGAAGGTTACAGGCCCTGGGTGTTCAGTCTGAGCCTCTGGAGACAGACACTGAAAGACATGGCAGGATGATTGTCTAAGCTCCACAAGTGGCCCAGAGGGGCATTCTTTGGAGAAGAGTAGGGGTGAGGGTGGGGATGACAGGCAGGAGTTTGTGAGCAGAACAAGGCAGTCCAGGCTGAGAAGCAGAATGTGCAAAGTGCTGAGGTAGGACGGGGAGGAGGTGGTGGGTGCCTGGAAGTGCCGTGTTATGTGGTGGGCAACGGGACGGGATCAGGCCTGATCTTTGAATGCCTGTTTTGAAAGCAGAATAGAAGACAGACAGGAGAAAGCCTTGGCTAGGGCTGAGCTAAAGACCAGTGGAACCCTTAGGGCCAGAGGTGGTGCAGCAAAGCCATAGCAGGGAAGAGAGGGTAGTCCCAAGAGCTGCCTGCAGGGTCTGTGCTGCTCTGGAGGGTGGAGGCTAGCGGGAGGGCACGTGTGGTTTTTACCTGGGAGAATGGGTGCTATTCAGGGAGAAAGGAGAAGTCTGGGTGCATTCTAACATGTTTATACAGGGCAGGAGTTCTCAGCCTGGGCATGACATTCGGGGTCCTTCTCTCTTGTGGGCTGTCCTTTGCATCGCAGATGGGTAACATACCAGGGCCTCAACCCACTTGATGCCAGGAGCAGAGCCCCTCCCCAACAGCTGTGACAGTCAGAAATGTCTCTAGACATTGCCAAGTGTCCCTTGGGGGCAAAACTGCCCCTGGTTGAGGACCACTGATTTAAGGGCTTGAGGGATTTCCAGTGTAAGAAGTCGCATATGTAAGTTTGGGGCTTGGGAAGTGATGGGAGAGGGGTTTATCTACATCTGTCCATCCTTCCTTCTTTTCCTCCATCCTTCCTTCCACCCAACCTTCCATCCATCCACCCACATCCTGGCATTGACTGGGCACCTGCTATGTCTGAGAGTTCATGGTGAATGTGCAGGGCACAGACTCCTCCAAGCAGAGAGAGCAGGGTCAGGTTTATAAAGAGGAAACCCCGGCAAGAGCTTCCCCTAGAGCTCACAGGGGTCCGCGGGGGTGGGGGTGTTCAGCACGGGCTCTTGAGGGAGCAGCTGGGTGTGTGACATCCCCATCAACTGTCACCTTCAGAGTACTTGAGCCAGGAGGAGTATGACACCTCCAGCCAGAGAGGGGACATCATTCAGGAGAGAGAGGCATCTGGTGGCCTCTACTGTGTCACCCGCAGAGCAGTCGAGTCCCTCATGGGAAAGGTAAGGGGTGGGGTGGGGGCTAGGAGGAACTCCATCTCCAGAGGAGGGTGGGGGGAGAAAGCGGGAAGGGCCAATCCCCAGGGCTCCCTGGAGCACCCGAGATTGGTGCCTAGCTCATCTCTGGCTCCATCACAGAAAGATCAAACCCTGTTTCTGCCATGTAGGGTACACGTGACCTTGGGCAAGACTTAACTTCCCTGAACCTGTTTCCTCAACACAAGAGATGTTTAATAAACATTTGTTAAATGAATGAATAAAATGGAGATAACACTCCATGTTTTAAGGCTCAGGCAAATATATGAAAAGCTCACTGAGAATGATAAAAATTTTCTGTTGATACAAAGCAGTTAGGAACAGCTGTGAGCCAGAAGCACAATGGCTCCATCTCCTTCTAACCCCCAAAGAGGCTGATGGAGCCACTGACTCCTAGGGTTTGAGCTCCACACAAAGCCTCCCTCAATCCCAGTGGCCTCTGATTTCTAGATCAGAGGTGAAAAGTCAAATGGATTAAAACTTTTAAAACTGTACAGCAAGAATGCTCATATACAAAAGGGCATTCCCAAATTCTTTCCCCATCTCCTTTGCAAACTTGTCCTGCCTGTACCCTTCTCTCCACATCTCCCTGAGTGTGGGCTCCCCTCACTCCCTCTGAGGCTGAGGCTTATTTCTCTCCCCACTCCCCCCAGAACACCCACGCCCTCCTGGACATCCAGCTGGACAGTGTCTGTGTCCTGCACAGGATGGAGATCTTCCCCATCATTATCCATGTCTCCATCAGTGAGAAGGTGGCAAAGAAATTCAAGTAGGTCCACCCCTGGGGGCTGGTGGTGGGGTGTGAACGGGCACTGGAACTCCCTGTGAGGCCCATGGTGAACATGTCCGGAGCCTGTGTCGGGGCTTCCAGGATCTCACCCTGTGCCAGCCCCTGAATGTCACAGGGCAGTTCCCCTGCAACACCCAGCACAAAGGTCCTGCAGCCCAGCCCCTGGGAGCAACTTAGAGGACAGTAAGGTGAGACCCTAGAACCTGACCTCAGCTAAGTCCACGTTTCCTGGGGTACAGTTAACAGTACAATCACGTTAGGTGAGGGCAGAGACTGAAACACACTACTTGGTTCATAACTGGGACAAACCCAGATGTCCTGCTGCTCCCTTCATAATTTGAGAACTGAAGTTGTAAACTAGACCACTTTCTGTTACTGCAACGTCATCTAGGGCCCCAGCTGTATTTTCTTCACGAGGCACTGGGTTACCTCGAATCAGGCCACCTGTGTCTAGGGCGTCTAGACAGCTGTTGCATCATTGGTCCATCCAGGCCCCTAGAATTCCAAGCTGGCAGCTCATTTCTGGGGCTCTGTGCTGGGAGACAGGTGCAAGGCTCTCCCTAAGCCACCTTCCCATCTCCGGCCCTGGCAGGAAGGCTCTGCAGCGGCTTGGTACCGCAGAGGATCAGCTCCTGGAGGCTGCCAGGCAGGAAGAGGCTGAGCTGGATAAAGTACCCTGTCTATATAGCAGCCTGGCCCCCGAAAGCTGGAGTGACCTGGATGCCCTGCTTGGCTGCATCCGCCTGGCCATCACAGATGAGCAGAAGAAGGTTGTGTGGACAGAGTAGAGGCCTTGCTGATGGCCCCTATGTCATGAACAAGTTTCGAAAATGAACTTTGATACATTTTACTCAAATAAAAAGCTTTTACAAAATGCTCAGGCCTGTGGCTTCCCCCCATGTTCCACAGGGTGGAGATGATGGGGATGGGGAGGGAAACAGGAGCCCATCCACTTGAGAGAACGCCCCTTTTCTGGGCTTTCCCAGGCAGAGCTTCTGCTCCCAGGTGGGCGGAGGCAGGGTAGGTCTGGAGCATTCTAGTGCCGTCTGTGCTACCGACTCATGTTCATTCAGGATTCACCCAGTGAATGAGGCAGTTTCACGCATTCAGCAGTGGCATCTTCATCCCGGGACCCTCTCAAAAGAAGGGCAACCTCTACCCCATACAGACCCCAGGATGAAACCCGTCACTCAAGGAGCCTGCCAAAAATCAGCGGTCTCATGGAAACCCAGCCCAGGGGTTGGGAGCCTGACTGCAGGCAAAGCGAAGGGAGAAAGCCCAAGGGTCCTTCAGAGGCTCCCTGTCCAGACCAGGATTGACAAATGCTGTCCCCACACTGAGTGTGGTCTGCACCCACCCGCCACCCTTGTGGCACATGGAAACCCATCTCCTCTCAGGTGAGGGGCCCAAGAACATCTGCGGTTTCCAAAGAACCAAGAGGGTCTGAAGCCCCATGTCCCAGCCCTTTTTTTCCTGCAGGTCCCCAGACCATCCTCACGTTGTCATGGGTTGGGGATCCTGCAGCATCCTGGGTATCCCCCAGGAATTCACGTACTGGGACGCGGCTCAGACTCAGGACAGCGGGCCCCCTACTGTAGGGGCGGGAAGGGCCTCACAGTTCGTTGTGGAGTGGCCGGCACTGGGGAGACAGCTTCTCCTCCAGCACCCCATCCGGAGCACACACCCAGGGGTCATGGGTCTCCCACTGCCACTTGACCAGCTGGGTCTGAAGCAGTTCCAGAACCTGGGCGTAGCGGGGGTCGGCAGCCAGGTTGTGGGTCTCGTGGGGGTCCTGGCTCCTGTCATAGAGCTCCCAGCGCTCCCGGAAGTAGTAGTGATGCAGGTCCTTGTACCAGCCCGTGGGCTGGCCAGCTGCGGTGCGATTCAGGAGGTCCTGAAAGGTCGGCGAGACATAGAAGTCCTGGTCGACGGGGAAGGGCATCTTGAAGTGGAGGTTGTGCACGAGGTGGAAGTTCCGGTGGTGCACGGAGCGCATGGGGTAGGACATGGTGACCTCGTGGTAGCTCTGGCTGCCGAAGACCGTGGTCCAGAGGGGTTCTGCCTCCAGCACTGGCAGGAGGGACCGTCCAGTGAGCTGGACGGTCTTTGTGCCAAAGATGGCGTAGCTAGGGTAGGGGATGGAGAACCAATCCAAGATGGTGGGCGTGAGATCTGGAAAGGACATGGCATCTCAGCAGGGCAGGCCCTCCAGGGCATCAGGTCCCGCCCGCTGGAAAGGGTGAATCCAAGCCACTCTGGAAGCTGGTGGGCTGCCTCGCACACCAAATCACCAGGGAGTAGCTGCTATGGGTCAACCCATTGCTGCTACATCACCCTCCGGGCTATCATGCCTTCAATATAACAGGAGGCCCCAATTTGGTGATACCCTCATTGGAAAAGACCCTAATGCTAGGTAGGATTGGGAGCAGGAGGAGAAGGGGACGACAGAGGATGAGATGGTTGGATGGCATCACCGACTCGATGGACATGGGTTTGGGTAGACTCCGGGAGTTGGTGATGGACAGAGAGGCCTGGCGTGCTGCAATTCTTGGGGTCGCAAAGAGTTGGACACGACTGAGCGACTGAACTAAACTGAACTGAACTGAGAATTCTAAAATCCTTGAGGAAGGCCCCTAGGGACTTATTCTTGCTCTGTGCTGCAGCCACAACACTCCCTGACCTTGGGGCCAAAGGGAGATGTGAGCTCTGAGCCATGGGGGCCCAAGCATGCTACCGCCCTAACCCTTCAAAGTGGGTTTAAGGCACATCAGTATCACCTGGGAACTTGTCAGAAATGCAAATTCTTGGACACCATTCCAGACCTACTGAATCAAGACTCTATGCAGTAGGATATTTGGATCCTAGCAAATGCTCCAGGTGACTGATGCTCCCCAGTGGTCCAGTGGAAAAATGACAGGCGTGAAGGCAGTGAGACCCAAACTAGAATCCAAATTTGGTGCTTACAAGCTGTGTGACCTTGGGCTTCTTACTTTACGTCTCGGAGCCTGATTTTTGCAACTGTAGAATGGGAGTGACCACCCCTTTCTCACTGGAGTGGCAACCACATAAGGTAGTGGCTAAGGAGCAACATCTGGACATTGTGGTCCCACTAAACATTCACTTCCTCCCCCACCCCCCACTGCCACCCAATCCCTGCTGTATGGGATGCAGAGTCTTACCTAAGAGGCTCACGTAGGCCTCGCTGACCTGGCCCCAGCGTTTTGGGTGCTCTGGGGACGATATCAGCATGGGCTCTGCAGTGCCTGGCCAGTACAGGTTGGTCCTGCCACTGGGGAAGGGGATCCCATTGTCGGACGTGAAGATGACCAGGGTGTCATTCAAGACGCCTGCTCCACGCAGCTCCTGGAGCACAAGTCCAATCCCTGCGAGGTATGGAGGGGAGAGCAGAGCTCAGCCACAGGCAGACACGCAGAGGTGGGAATGTGTGTGCACTCCTGCATTTTTTCATCAAATCCTGCACCAGCGGTTCCTTCAGTCACCCCTGCCTTCCTTCCCACCAGCCAGGCCTCCCACCCAGCAGATCCTAAGACAAGGATCTCGAGATGACATAATCCTAAAGTACCTAAGCAGTCCTTAAATCAAGTGATAAGTGTCTTTATATAAAGAGGAAGGACAAAGACTAAAGAGAAGACACGGGAGGAAGACATACGATAACAGAGGCAGAGATCAGAGTGAAGCAGCCACAAGCCAAGAACACTTGGGGCCACAGGAAGCTGGAAGAGGCAAGAAGGACTCCCCCTCAGAGGCCCCAAAGGGAACACAACCCCACATTTTGACTTCTGGCTTCTGGTCTAAGATGGGGGCCAGAGATGTGCCCTATCCCATCGCCTGGGCTCCCTGAACCCACCTTGGTCCATCCGGCCAATGGTGGTGTATTGAGCGGCCAGGTCAGCTCGGGCGGCTGGGGTATCAGGGACGAAGTAAGGCACCTGGGATGGGGCAGGTGGGTGGGAAGTCAAGGTTAGAACAGATGGGTTGGGGGAGGAGACAGAGTGGCCAGTCTTTAAATTGGGGTAGGAGATACAGGTGCCAGCCCTCTTCCCAGGGCCCAAAATCATCTTCCTTCCTGAATGGATTAATCCAGAAGATCTACGCATCTGGGAACATCATTGCATGTCTTTTCCCTTCTCTCTGCCATCCCATGGATGGGGACCTGGCTCCAATGAGTCAGAGTCTCTTCTTACACACCTGGGGCCAGGGTTGCAAACCCACTGGAGGAGCACAGGTCCCCAGATTTACCAAGTAGAAGAATAAGGGTAGTTCTTGGAAACATAGAGAGGGGCCCTCCTACCTGCACATCCTTCGGGTTGTAGGTCTGGGGGGTCCAGTCTGGAATCCGCCCCATGCCGCTCTCCCCATTGCCAAACTTCTCGCAGAACACCCCGTACTGTGGCTGGGAGTGCCCACAGCGGTGAGGGTCATGGAAGGCGACATAGAGGAAGAAAGGCCTGCAGGTAGAGTGCTGGGCTTGAGTGTTGAGGTCAAGGTCAGATGGCTGACCCACCCCGCCTACTTCTACCCTGGGGAGCCTCATCCTTCAGGAAGGAATACCCCTCAGCTTTGCCTACTCCCCTACAACTGATAACCTGTGATCTGTGCCACCTCAGGTTCCCCATGTCTCCTCTTCCTCTGACCAGATCAACTTGAGTATCTGGAATCTTCTCCCCCGCCCACACCCCAGCTGTCTGAGGACTCCAAGAATCCCAACCAAAGATTCTGGGAGCTGCATCCAGTAGTAACTGCCCAGAGGTCTGGCTAGGTGAGGGCAGTAAGGGGGCGGGACTGTCTGCGCACCTGTCACCCCGCGTCTGCAGGAATTTCCGGACCAGCAGTTTAATTCTAGTGATGTTCCGCCCAACCTGGAGGACAGAGCCGTTCTCCTCCGTGTACGCAAAGTCAAATGGGTACACCATCTCCGGCCCCACGTGCTTCTTCCCAATGATGCCTGGAGCCAGAGAGACAGGCCTATTAAGAGCCCCTTTGGTCTCCCATTCCCTTCTGCCCCCTTCTCTGCTCCCCAGACCCTGTGTCTTGCTATGGCCTCCAGGAGGGCAGGGGAGCCCTTGTTCTCATGTGCCCATAGCCCAGTCAGGATCTCTGGAGCAGGGTGGGAAGTTGCTCTCTTGCCCCTGGGGCCACACGAAGCCCCTCACCTGTGTGAATGCCAGCTCGGCCCAGCAGCAGTGGCAGGCTCTGCACCCGGTCGAAGGAGTTGAAGTGGTGGACATCCTGGTGCAGGCCATACATTCCGTTCTGATGCTGCGAGAAGAGATGCTGTGATGCAGGATGCCACCTGGTCCTACCACCCCTGCCCTTCATCCCCCACTGCAAGTTCCCGCTCTCCCAAGCTCACTAACCTGGCCCTTCACAGGCTCCTGACTTAGCGTCCTCGGAGAGGTTTTCTCCATCTCTCACTTCCCACCCAACAGGCCCACAGGTCGTTCCCATGGGACTTTGGCAGGAAATACAACAGACTGGGAGAATGTACACCAAAATTAGGAGTAGCCTTTATTTTCTTCTTTTTGCATATCTATACTTTCAAGTTTTTCTATCAAGACCACACACTATTGAGTGAAAGCCACCCCAGCAAGCCATTTTATAGCATGAAAGAAATTGTCATAAGTTACAAACTCAGACTAGAGAAATGTAAGAAGGTAAAGCCCTGTTCTTATTCCTGCAGCCCATTGTCCAGAGGTGAGCATGGCCTAGAGCTGCCTGATTAACCTTTCAGGAAGCTTCTGTGTTCAGGTCACAGTCTCCTCTTTATGCAGGCCTTCTCCTCACTGGCTCAGGCTCTTAGAAAGAAATGCACAGACCACAGCTGTGCTCCTATAAAATAATGTTGTAAAGTAACACATCAAGAGTAAGTGCCCATGTACACCGGGTTCACAGTAGCACTATTCCAACAGCCAAAGGTGGAATCAACCCAAGTGTCCGTTAACAGATGAATCAATAAATAACATAAGCTCTATCACACAATGGAACATTACTCAGCCTTGAAAAGTAGCGAGATACTGACACGTGCCACTCTTCGGGTGAAGCTTGGGGACATTATGCTGAGTGAAACCAGCCAGTCACAAAAAGGCAAATACCGTGTGACTCCACTTACGTGAGGTACCGAAAGTAACCAAATTCACAGAGACAGAAAGTTGACTGGTGCTTGCGGCTGGTGGTGCGGCAGGAAGGTATTACTGTTTAATGGGGACAGAGTTTCAGTTTGGGGTGATAAAAACGTCCATGGTGGTGATGGTTACACGACAATGTAAATGTACTTAATGCCACTGAGCTGTACCCTTGAACCAGTTAAAACAGTGAACTTTAAATTATATATGTATATGTACGTGTGTATCAGCTCAATAAAAATAGAGTAAGTGCCTTAAATGGCAGCTTTTACTGTCACACAAACTCCTGGGACAATATCATTACGAGAATGAACACTGGGCTGAGCAAATACCTGCCAGGCATCTTACTATGAGCTTTACACATAGGGTGTTAACTTGGCCAATTCTATAGTAACCCCAGGAGTGAGTTATTATCATGACTCCATCTTACAGGTGAGGAGACTGAGGCTCACAGAGGTAAGTAATTGCTCACAGTCACAGAGTGGTGGAGCAGGGCTGCACTTGGACTATTTGGCTGGGGGTCAGGGAGGGAAGGTGGACAATGCCCAGGGAGACCAGGGAGGTGTTCTCAGCAGCAGAGGCCTTGGGGCACTCTCTCCTCCTGCCCCCCTGCCACCCTCACCTGGGGCAGGCCCGTGAGGAGGCTGGCGCGGCTGGGAGAGCAGCTGCTGACGGAGGTGAAGGCATTGCGGAAGACAAGACTCCGGCGGGCCAAGGCGTCCAGGTGAGGGGTAGAGATGGCGCTGTTGTTGTAGGCACCACTCTCAAAGCCTCCGTCGTCCGCTAAGGAAGATGGAAAACAAAGGACACAGTGGGCTGGACGCAGAAGCAGCAGCATGTGGAAGTCAGAGACCTGGGTCCTGCTGCAGTGGCCTGGGCCAGTGATGCCCAGGCGGGTAGATACCTGGGTGGTGTGATACCTAGCAGGTGTGATTCCTAGATGGGCATGATATTCAGCAGGCCTGTTACTTGAGCGAGAATGCCACGAGACATATATGAAAAGTAGGTGAACATGTTAGGAGGCAGAAAGAAAACTCAGGTGGCCCTGAGATCCAGGCAGGGATGCCCATGCAGTCCTGGGCTCTGAAGACATGCATGAGGATATGGATCCACGTGCAGATTCTCTGCCCATGCGCGTAAGAGTGGGGGAGCTGAAGGGAATCCCTCAGTGCAGGGCTGTAGGGCTGTTTATGTTAAAATTAGTTGAAGGGCCTGCCCAAGATCACAATGTTAATCAGAAAGCGAGACCCTGGCAGAGAGCCAGACCTCAAAAGAGGAAAGATTCGGGTTGTCTTGTGAGAGCTGGGCCCTGGTTACCCAAACAGGAAGTCTGGTGAACAGCGGGGTGCTAGAGGAACTTTGGGTTTCAGGGTGGTGGGGGCCAACGGAAAAGGTGGGTGGGGGGCTGCTCTCTTCAGCCAGAAGGAGAAGAGCTGAGCTACAGCGCTCTGGGGTCTAAAAAGGAAGGGCAAACAGGGGGTTATCACTGCTGGGGAGAAGATGAGAGCCCGAGGGCACTCGAGCTGGTCTGTGGGGCCTTGGGCACCAGCCCTTCTTCTGGCGTCCGTTCCGTAATCCCTGGAAAACCGTCTAGCCTCCCCTGGGGGGCGGAGACCGCAGGGCTAGCCCTGGCTGCTCCGGGGTACAGGATCAGAACCGGGGGCAGGAGAGGAATGTGAATGCTGGTGCCGACCCCTCCAGACCCTCCAGTGGGCAGGGCCGCCTCTGCCTGCCTCTCCAAGGAGCTGACCACAAAGAGTCTGGGGCCAGCAAAGAAAGGAGACGGGGAACGAATGGATATGGGGGCTGCAGGGCACTGAGAGTTAGTACCGGCCGCTTCTGAGGGCGCCAACCGGCAGCGGTGGAGGGCGGTGTCCGGGGTGCCAGCGGGTCAGCACTTACCGAGGATCAGCAGCACGTTCCGGGGACGCGCCCGGTGCACACAACAGAGACCCACGGAGAGAAGCAGCACCCAGCAGACCTGCCCAGAGCTGCGCATGGTGGCGGCTCCGGCCTGGCCCCCAGCCCTGCGGTCACGTGAGCACCAGAGCCCGCCCCGCCCCGCCCTCGGTCACGTGTACACCAGGCCCGCCCAGGACCCGCCCCCGCTCGGCTCCCCCTCCCTCGCGGGTTTCTGCAGACCCGCTGCGGAGACGACGGGAGACCCGGAGCTGCGAGAGACGACGGGAGACCTGGAGCTGTGGCGTCCGGTGAGTGCGCGGCGGACGGCGGCGGGGCCTGGGACCAGGACCAGGTGAGCGAGCCGCCCGGGTACCGGTCGGGATCGCTGGTGGGCGGCCGACTCAGAGGGCGACGTGGGGTCCGAGAGTGCGGGCGCCTCCCGCGGGGACCCCGCTCCCACCCACTTCATCCCCACCACTTCATCCCCACCACTTCATCCCCACCCAGGTCCCCTAAACCCTCCGTCTTGCTGGGGCCAGCAGGCCACAGATGGTCAGCCGGCGTAGGATCCCCACGCCTTAGACCCCAGCGTCCGGGGCAAGAGGCTTTGGGGGTGGGGGGCAGGTTCTGTCCGGAACATCCTCGCGGGGGGCCGGGAGTAGAGGGTGGGCTGAGATGGGCTTTGCGCCAGGGGCGCCAGGACGGGCTTTGCGCGCCAGGGGCGCCAGAGAATGCGCGACCCGAATTAGTGGGGGAGCCGCTGACGTTCATTCAGAACCGACTAGAATACCTAGGGCTCCTCTAAAGATGAAACGCCACAGGTGGGGGTTGGGGTGAGGCGCAGCCTTGGGATGAGAGCCCCCCCCACCACAGCGCCGCAGTCTGCCGTAGTGGGTGGAGCCTGCTATGGTGCGCACTTGGAAAATCTCAGGACGCTCGCACGTCAAGGCACCCCTCCCACTCCTCGCCGGACACCCCGTGAACCTGCTTTTCTCTGCACTGCTCCCCGTTAAATTTTCAGGGAGAGCGGGGAATAAAAAAGGAGATAAATTTTCCTGGGAAGCGAAACCTTGAGTCTCGTTACCATTAGGCTTCTCATTGAGAAATCTTTTTTTTTTCCTTTCTGGGCCAGAGTTGATGGAGGAAGAGAAGGCACCTAGGCTTTGGGCAGGTGGGGTTCGGGGAGAGCAGTCGGTGAGGAGGGGGCACTGCACCTTCCACTGGGGGCTTCTGTGCAGGTGAGGGGAGATTTAACCCGTCTGGCTCCACCCCTCTACGTGGGAGTAGACCAATGGCGCATCTCTTGATGTCTCTGGGCAGCCCCTTCCTCCCTTATTGCTGGGTTTTCTGAAGCCCAGACACTGATTGCTGGTCTGTGTCCTAACCCCCCTCCAGACATGTCGCCTCCTATGTCTCCTATGAAGCCACCCAAGGGCTTTGCCCCTATGTCCTGCTGCTGGTCCACTGAGACCATGCAGAAGTGGCTGCCTTTCCTGGGCTGGCTGCCTGACTACACCTGGTACGCCCTAAAGATGGACTTCATCGCTGGGATCTCAGTCGGGCTCACAGTCATTCCCCAGGCGCTGGCCTATGCCGAGGTGGCTGGACTCCCTCCCCAGGTGAGATGGCTGCCCCTGCTGCCCCCCACCTCCTTTCCCCTCAGCCTGACCCCACTCCAGGCCTTAGTGCTCATTCAGGAACAGAGTAGAAACGCATAGTATCCCCTCCAGACAAGGGGGGACCCTGGGTTCCAGTCCCACAAAGCCTTATTTTATAACCTAGAGCATGTGATGGCCTTTGGGAAGACACGTGCCCCTGTAACCCTTCTTGTCACAGTTGTCACACAGAGGCACCAAGCTAGTTTTGGATGGCCTGATGGGGCCATTGAGATGACTCACCCTGGCTTTAAGAACCCTTTCTCAGGCTCAGGGACTCAAACATAAGAACACTAGGCCACAGGTGGGTGTGGGTAGAAAAGAGGTCCCTAATCACTGTGGGTCCACAGCCTTGGGAACAGAGGGTAAGCAGTTTGCCCTGCCTGTATGTACTGCTGTGCCTAGGATACACAACAGACAACACAGTTTCCTCTGCTCAGTCAGCTACACCAGGGACCCCCGGGGGTGTGCCATGTGCCTCCTGGGTATTCACTTCTCTCTTTGCCCAACAGTACGGCCTCTACTCTGCCTTCATGGGGTGCTTCGTATATTTCTTTCTGGGTACCTCCCGAGATGTGACTCTGGGCCCCACGGCCATCATGTCCCTCCTGGTCTCCTTCTACACCTTCCACGAGCCTGCGTACGCTGTGCTGCTGGCCTTTCTGTCAGGCTGCATCCAGTTAGGCATGGGGCTCCTGCGCTTAGGTAAGACTCTCAGGCCTTCCTGCCATGAGGGTGGGGGACTACAGTTCTCCTCCTGGGGATGCCATGCCTTCAGCAGTTACTTCTTTGCATTTCAAGGGCTATCCCAGTGTGTGTGTGTGGGGGGGGATGCCATGCCTTCAGCAGTTGCTTCTTTGCATTTCAAGGGCTATCCCAGTGTGTGTGTGTGTGTGTGTGTGTCTAAGGAAGGATGACTCTCAGCCTTTCTCTATTATGCTCAGCCAGGACACTTGGAGAAGTGCCCAGGGGCTCAGTCCGTAGTCTCTCCTGCTCTCCAAACCAGCCCAAACAGGGCACGCCCCCCACTAGTCTTTAGCCCTAGTCCAACCCTCACCTCTCCCAGCCCACATTGAGCCAGTAGGGCTGGGACCAGCGTGGTGTTCCCTCTTGGCTGTCCAGGGCTCCTGCTGGACTTCATCTCCTGTCCCGTCATTAAAGGTTTCACCTCGGCTGCTGCCATCATCATCGGCTTCGGGCAGATCAAGGTAGGCACACTAGTTGGCCCTGGGCACCTGCCGGCTAGCAGGACTGAGGCCGGGTCCTGATATGTGTAGGCCTGTCAAACTCTTGCTCTTTGAGGGTACAGAGCCTGTGGTGCTGACCTGAGTCTCCATTAATAAAACCATCCTTTGGGGGAGATGTTGAGTAATGGCCAAGTTCTACCACAGGTAATTTGGGGAACCAGTAATGATAGCCCCCACACTTGTTAGAGTTTTCATGCCTAAGTGTTTGGTTTACCTCACAGAGTACTGCAGCCTCAGATACACACTCAGCCATCAGGTCTTCACAAATCACAAGCATACTGCCAAAATTTCGACAAGCAAATTGCTCCCCCAAGCTAATTTAGCTAGGTGATTTCATTTTTATGTCTCCCCACCCCCAACTTCTCATTCACTGGTTTTCAAATATCATGCTCCTTTATGTTTCCATTTAAAAGTCTGTGGCAAGTATTGGAATCAGTAATCATTGGTCATCTGAGGATATCATTTGTTCTCCTTCCACTGGGTTCTGAGGGCCTGGAGGGCAGGGACTGTTTTGCTTCCAAAGTGGCTGTCCCAAGCTGTGCTGTGCAGAATGAAACTGAGCTGAACCGTAGAGATTTAGGGTCACAGACACATTCACACACCAGGCTCTCCATGGTGTGATTCCCACAGTCAGGCTCCGCTTCAGTCTGGCCGGTGACAGTCTTCAAGGATGGAGGCCAAGTAAGAAAGTGAGAACACAAAGCTCCAGAGGGTACATGTGAGAGAGACTAAGGTAGCTGACCCGTTTGGGTGTGGGACTGAATGCACCCTGCATTTAGTTCTCACAAGTCCTCTGGGAGGTAGGCTTATCATTATCTCCATTTACCAGGGAGGAAACAGCCTAGAACAGTGTGGGTAAATTCAAAGGATAGATTATGTACACACATATGTCAGGGTAAGCTTGGCAAAGGCTGTTTCGTGGGATGCTGTGTCCTTTATTCTGGAAACATTATCCTTCATTTTTAGTGTCAAGAATGCTCTTTTTTTCATAACACAGTGAGAGGGTAGCTGCTTTACGTATTCCTATTCGGCAGCCCACTCCAGTATTCTTGCCTGGAGAATCCCAGGGACGGAGGAGCCTGGTGGGCTGCCGTCTATGGGGTCGCACAGAGTCGGACACGACTGGAGTGACTTAGCAGCAGCAGCAGCAGCATTGGGCAACCGTAGGCCCTGTCTTCAAAACCTTGACTATGTCATGACAGCCCTGTGGGAGCCTTTAGGCTGGGGTGGGGTTCCTCTTGACCTGCCCAAACAGGAGTCCCCTGCCCAGGACAGAAACCCCTGTGTGTGTCCCCCTCCTCAGTGTCCTTCCCCTGCAATGGCTGTGTGCACGAGGGTTTTTGGGGTCCTTGGAGCCTGACCCCTTTGGGAGTCTGGCCTCGACTGCCCCTTCTGATCCCAGCCAGATAAAGAACTACAGCACAGAGCGGCGCCCCTTCTCCCTGACGAGGACTGTTTTGGCGGGGGCCCCCCTGACCCCACCCGCGCAGTTCTGCTTGCCTGCGCAGATTTTTCCTTCCGGTAGGGGGCGGTGCCCGGCGGGCGGCCCTCCAAGTGACGGACGCGGTCTCGGGCCAATGGAGGCGGGGCCTATGCTGTGGAGGGCGGGCCGCTAGGTGATAGGAGGCCCCGGGTCAGCTCGGGCGTGTCGGGGCCCCAGGACTCCGGACCCTGGACCCTTAACCAGGACACTTGTTGAACGAGTTTCCTTGGCTTGAGGTCGGCCATACTGATCTTCCTCGGACAGGAAAATAATTTGCAAAGGCCTGGAACAACGTGAAATGCCCTCTGCGTCCCCTCTCCTTTGGGGAGGGTTGACTTTCATCTGCCCATGGGGGGCTTTGGGAATGGACTTAAATAAGCCCAGTAGAGCCAGCAAGTGTGTTCCCTCAGGAAGGGCGCTTGGGGGTAGGGTACTCCAGGTTTAGAACAGCATTAAGACGCTGCAAGGGAGAGGCCTCGGTTTATGTTGCAGAAGGTTGTCTAACCACAATCTCTGTTTGAACAGAACCTGCTGGGACTGCAGCACATCCCCAGGCAGTTTTTCCTGCAAGTGTATTACACTTTCCACAACATCGGAGAGACCAGGTACCCGGTCGGCTAAGTTTCTCCCCTCGGTATTAGTAAGCTCTTCCTTGTAGATCCCTCTCCCAGTCCCCTTCCCGTTTCCACTCCCAGGTAGCATTTATTCCAGTCCTCTGGGGCCCTGCTGCTTAAACAGGGGTCCCATGAGCAGTACCATTGGCATCACCTGGCAGCTGGTAAGATATACACACACTGGCCGGCACAGACCTGAATTGGTCAGGTTGACAAGAGCCCCGGGTGATTGGCCAGCCTATTGATTGAAGCTTGAGAAGCCCCTCTCCTGTCAGTCCAGTGCGCCAGTCAGCATGACCCCATGCGTGGCTTTCTCAGATGGTTGAAATAAGAAGAGACCACGAAAGGGAAGGGCAGGCAGTCTGTCACTCAAAGAATTCATAGTTCAGTGAAGAGGAGAACATAGGGCAGGGGGAGGCCGAGGCCAGCAGATACGCAGGTTCTCAAGGGATGGGCGGCAGGTAGAGGCGGTTCCCTCAGCAAGTGCCTCCCTGAGATGTAGCTGCGTCTCCCAGAGGGCCAGTGGGTTAAAAGGACAAATAGGAGATGCTCCTGGCCACAGGAACACAGGAGCCTGTGCCGGTGGCTCCTGGTCAGGACCCCTCTCTGACTGGAGGGGCAAGAGGAAGAAATGACCAGGAGGGAGCTGTAGGGAGAGCTACCTGGAGGGAGTCGGGGAGGAACCTTGTGATCATCGTCGTCTTCCCTTTTGATCTGCTGCTGAGGTTTCCAGGCCCATAAGATATACCTGGTGGGAGTCATGGGGCAGTGGAGATGGAGATGGACTGGTCAGAAGTGAGTCTTCTGGAACCAACGAGGCATTTGTAGCCCAGAGAGCTACAAACTGAAACTGTGAGTCGTAGTGCAGCTACCACTGTGATCTGGCCCTGAACCCCTAGGGCCTGCGTACCTACTAAGTTTTGAATAAAGATTTGAAGTGGAATAGGGACACAGATTTCTTAGGAAAAAGCAAAAAGAGCATTCCAGCATCCAAAGGCCAGAAGGCCGGTTCTGTCGGTGGGGTTGGGCGGTGACCAGTGTCCCATCTGCAGGGTGGGCGATGCAGTGCTGGGGCTGGTCTGCATGGTGCTGCTGCTGGTGCTGAAACTGATGCGGGACCACGTGCCTCCTGTCCATCCCGAGATGCCCACCGGAGTACGGCTCAGCCATGGGCTGGTTTGGACTGCCACCACAGGTGAGGGAGCCTTCTGGCTGAGGGAGCACTTCCACAGTTGTCTTGTATAACCTGGGCTCACTTTGTGGTCACCCCAAGAATCGGAATCCCAGCCCTCGAGATTCTCACATCACTCACTAGGTGGTTCTGATATGCAGCCAGCCTGGAAACAGTTTTAGCAGCGGAAGTTCTCCGCCAGGAATGACTTTATACACCATGCCCCTGCCCCCCAACCGTGGGACTTTTGCCAATGTCCAGAGACATTTTTGGTTAGCCCTGTGGGGCAAAGCTGTTTCTGACATGTGATGGGTGGAGACCAGGGACATCGATAAACGTCCTGCAGTGTACAGTCGCCCATGGCAAAGAATGATCTGATCCAAAACAGCAGTGTGAAGGCTGAGAAACCCTGGCAGGTCTCTGGAGGAGAAAACTAGTTCCACTGAGACAAACTGGTCCTGTTTTAACTGTGCAGCTGCAGAGGGTAAGGGCTTTCCTAATAGCTTACTTGGTAAAGAATCCACCTACAATGCAGGAGACCCTGGCTCTATTCCTGGGTCAGGAAGATCTGCTGGAGAAGGGATAGGCTACCCACTGCAGTATTCTTGGGCTTCTCTTGTGGCTCAGTTGGAAAGAATCTGCCTGCAATGTGGGAAACCTGGGTTCAATCCCTGGGTTGGGAAGATCCCCTGGAGAAGGGAAAGGCTACCCACTCCAGTATTTTGGCCTGGAGAATTCCATGGACTGTATAGTCCAGGTTGCAAAGAGTTAGACACAACTGAGCGATTTTCACTTTTCACTTTCAGAGGGTAAAGATTTTGCTTTGGGCCTGGAATCAACCAGAGGATCTATAAAGAAAGGCTGAGATGACAGGCTGCCAGATAAGGAGAGTTCACGAGACCATTGGCTGGTTGAAGGCCATCTCTGGGTAGGGGAGGTGAGGGATGGGAGTAGGGTGTCAATAGAAATCTCTCCCCTGAGCTGCCAGTAGGTGACACCGAGATAGAATGGCAAGTATAGCAAAGCAAGGAAGTGCTAATATCAGAGCTGAAGGGAACAGAAATCACCCCACTTGGACCTACTCCTTGGCGGCCGTGAAATCCAGCCACATGTGAGAAGAAAGGGTGGCTAGATTCTTAGCCCTTGAGTCACTTCCAGATTCTCCAGCTGGTTCTCAGTCCCTCGAGTCACTCACCAGACCCTGTTCAGCAGCCTCAAGGCCGTGGGTAAATGTTGAGCACTCCAGAGGGTGGTGAGGGTGGAAGAACAGTGGGTTTATAGTGAAAATTCCTGGGGACTTACCTGGTGATTCAGTGGAAACTGCAGGGCGCACAGGTTGAATTCCTGATCTGGCAACTATGATCTTGCATGCTGCAAGGTGTGGCCAAAAAATAAAAACAACTGAGTTTCTAAGATACCCTTTTCTGTATTTCTCCAGCCATCTACAGGTAACTTAAAAAATCTGTTTAAGAAAAAAGCAAAACTCTGGCTTCAAGTCCTAGCTTGGCCATTTGGCACTTGCATGAGTTGTTTTCAAAATTTTATGCACTTAGTGTAGTCATCTGTAAGATAATGAAAACAGGTTCTGTTGTTTAGAAGTTTGACACCGAAAGTGTGGACTTGGACCAGCAGCTTGGAAACTTGTTGGAAATGCAGACTCTCAGGAAGCACTTCACAAACATCACTTCTTTTTATTCTCATCATGGCTTTGAGGATAGGATATTATTTTCCCTGTTTTGCCAGTGAGGGAAGTAAGGCTCTGAAACATAAAATAGACAAACCAAATAAGATTTCTTAAGGTCACGTAGGAAGGATGAGGCAGAGTGAGAACTTGCTTCCAGGTCACTTGCCCTTTTTCCTTATCAACTGATCTGGAAGTGTATTGATTTTATCTCACAGAACTTTTGCTTCTCTCTGTTCTCTCAACATTGATCTCTTCATTGCTTTCTTCTAGTTCATTGATTCTACTCTGATATTTATTATTTCCTTGCATTGGCTGATCTTTAGTTTACCTTTCCTTTTCAAAATCTTAAGGCAGAAGCTGAGGTCTTTGAGTCCTTCCTTCTTCTCTGATACAGGATAATAAATTTCCCTGTTCAGCATTGGTTTAGCTGCAGCCTACAATTTTGATAGGTTATAGTTTCAGTTTCATTTAGCTCTAAATGCTTTCTAATTTCCATTTTGATGTCTCCTTTGAATTGTGGATTATTTAGGAGTGGATTATTTCATTTCTCCTTTGAACCAGGAGCCTTTTAGAAGTTAGTTTCCAAATATTTGATGATTTTCTAATTAGTATTTTGCTACTGATTTCTAATGTAACTCCATTATTGTCAGAGAACAAACTTTGTATGTACATACATACGTAGGATTATAATTTTCTCTGGAGATGACCTTGCTTATCCTGCTAATGTCCTTCATTCTCCCCATCTATCCTAGCTCGCAATGCCCTGGTGGTCTCCTTTGCTGCCTTGGTCGCATACTCCTTCCAGGTGACTGGATACCAGCCTTTTGTTCTAACTGGGAAGACACCCGAGGGACTCCCCGATGCCCACATCCCTCCTTTCTCAGTGACCACTGCCAACGGGACAGTCTCTTTCACCGAGATGGTACAGGTGGGTAGAGACGGAACCCAGCCAGTTTGGCTGAGGCTGCAGTGCCCCTGGCCCTGGTTCTATCTCCTGATGCATCAGCTTAGAGACGGGCAGTTCTGACCTCAGCTCGGACTGCTGCATCCTCATGAAGGTGCATCTCTGGTACAGAGACAGATATGAATGAATTCCTGATTAGGCACAGCCTCAAGGGACACCATGGGTATTTTTTCCGCCTTGCGCCCAGGGGTGTTTCCGCCCATCATGGACGCTGGCAGAGCAGGAATTGGTTGTGTTCTGCTCTGTGTCTTGCTCCTTGCAGTGTGAGCTCACAGCCCTGCTGCTAAAGTTACGTTTGCTTCCGTCAGACATGGACAAGCCAGTGCTTGCCTTATCGGGTCACTGCCTGGTCAGACCTCTTGTGTCCTTCCCCGGAGGGTCACTCACCACCCCTCTCTCCTCTCCCAGGGAATGGGGGCCGGGCTGGTCGTGGTACCCCTGATGGGTCTCCTGGAGAGCATCGCAGTGGCCAAATCCTTTGGTAAGATGCTCACCACCCACGCCCTCCCTGGCACCTCAACCCGGAGCTCAGCCTGCCTTGCTTGCCTGCTCTCCTGCTTGCTTTTATCTGCTGTGATTTTTAAAACTTTGAATTTTTATCCAAGTAACACACATTTATGTTTTTTGAAAAAAAAATAGTAAAAATGGATTGTCAATGAAAAATCTCTTCCAGTAGCTGGAAATATTTGACCGTCCACTCTCTGTGGACATGAAAGGTTCTGCATTGAGCCTTTGCCAGTTGAACTTTGTGTGTGGTGTACACCCTCCCGCTGCCAGCTAATTTCAAGCTGAATGTGGAGTCCAAACATTCAGGTCTTGTGATGAGATATGAAATAGCCACTATCCACTGTGCACATACAGCTAAGTAATTTCATTGGTCATAATGAAAGGTAGTCGAGTACATTAGGAATGGACACATTTTAAGTATTATCTTTGTTTTTAATGTAATTGATTTAATTGAAAGTTTTCATTTAGTTGGTAATAATGGCTGTATTTGATAACCTATTAGCAAAATTCCTAAAAGTTTAACAAGGTACCCTTTCCAGGTGTCTGAACACAGCTGGTCTGTCCCCTCACCCCCTCTGAGGCTGGGAAATGTTAACCTACTTACATGTTCGCCGCTCAATACTGATTCCCTCCGCCTGAGCTGAGGCTGCCAAACCCTTCACGTGTCCCCGCGTCTGTCTTAGGTCCTTGGACTTGTGCTCTGTGTTGTCCATGAGGATGACGTGTTCTTTCTGTTCTGTAACAGGGTTAAGTCTTTGTTTGGATCTAATTTGACTCTAAAGGTTAAAATTCAAATATATGACGTGTATGTTATTATGACTACCTAAATTGTGTTTACTGCTCAGCCCAGGTGGTTTCAGGATTCGGTTTCTTTCCCTGAAGTTCCAGCATCTGGATCCTTAGACCATTCCAAGGAGACTCTAAAGCAGTGTTCATTCTAAGGGGTTTTCCTTTGCAAACGCCAACAATCTCTCAAGACCACACTACATTTCAGTTTGCAACCTGTTCAGCTCACATCTTTCTTGTTTAGTTTTTATTTTTCTGATCCTTTTTTTTTTTTAATTTGGAGGGGCATATCTTGGAATCTGCATGTGACAACTTTTACTCATCTTGTTTATTACTTAGAAAACTCTTATTTTCTTTTCAAGTCCGCTGACTTCTGTGCTCATTTGCAAAGCTTGTC
Organism: Okapia johnstoni; assembly: GCA_024291935.2. Classification (NCBI taxonomy): domain Eukaryota; kingdom Metazoa; phylum Chordata; class Mammalia; order Artiodactyla; family Giraffidae; genus Okapia; species Okapia johnstoni. The sequence goes on from CM044306.1 coordinate 10,448,244, forward strand.
ACGCTCTTAAATCAAGGCTGAGTAAACCACGGCCCACTGCCCATCACCTAAGAATGGCTTTTGCATTTTAAATGTTTGAAAAAAAAATCTAAAGATTAGGTTTGGGGACACATGAAAAGTATATGAAATTCCTATTTGAGTTCACAAATAAGGTTTTATTTTAAGATGGTCTCTTGCTCAGTTGTTTCATGGTATATGGCTACTTTGTGTTACGATGGGGAGCTGAGCAGTGTGACAGGGTATGACCTCAAAACCTAAAGCATTTAAAAATGCTTTTGATTAAAAAGTAGGAAAAAAACGGAAAGCATTGAGGACTTCCCTGGTGGTCCAGTGGTTAAGAATCCGCCTTGCAATACAGGGGACATGAGTTCGATCCCTGGGTGGGGAACTAAGATCCCAGATGCCACAGGGCAACTAAACCCACACTCTGCAACTAGAGAGTCCGTGTGCTACAACAGAAGATCCCATGTGCCGCAACTAAGACCTGATGTTGCCAAACAAATAAATATTAAAACAGAACTAAGTATTGATGGTCTGGCACTTTACAGAAAGTTTGCCAACTGCTGTCTTAAGATTCATACTCCTCCATGGTTTTCCCCTAAATCTTCCTGCTCATCTCTCTAGGCCTCATCTGAGACTCTCTAGTCATTGTGACCTGTAACCAGAGAGCTTTTAGTTTAAAACATCCTTCCCTTATTATAAAAGTAATATTTGTTGCACAGAATATTGGCAGTTCAGAAATGGATAAAGAAAAGATGAATCATTTATAATCTCCCTCACTACCCCAATTAACTGCTGGTAACATTTCACTCTATGTCTTTCTACTCTTTTTTGGTTTTTTTTGTAAACACACAGAGACACATGTACCTTTTCATATACATATATATTTTATCTGTGTTTATACCTTATATTTATGAAACATAGTGCTATAGGGAGAAACTGGTTTCCTGTTTTATCTTTTCATAAACAGTTTCCTGATGATATATATCTAGTAACAATGTTTTGTCCGTTCTCTTTAGCTTCTCAAAATAATTACCGAATTAACTCCAACCAGGAGCTGCTGGCCATCGGTAAGACTCCAGCAGCGGGCGGCTCTCGGGGTCTGGGTGGTGGTGGTGCTGACACGCAGGGTGCACAGCTGGCCTGAGTGGGGCCCTTGCACCCATCTCAGGTGGTTCGTTTAAAGTAGGATACCAACATCTGGTGTCCAATCTGACTGAGGCTCATTGAGCACTTGCTGTGTACCTGACCCTGAGGGCTGTGGCCTGTTTTGTGTCGGGAAACAGCTGGAATGTTCCTCTTGGGCTTGGGGGTGGGGGCTTCTAGGGCGAGGATCAGATGGCTGAGGAATGTGGCCAGGTACGATCTCAGGTGAGCCTGCTGATGCTGCAGGATCTTGGCTGCCTTTGCTCCACCCTGTGGATGAGTTAGGACTCAAGTTGGCCCCGGCCTTCCTGACTGTGGAGGACTGTATCTTGAGTGTCATCTGAGCTGTCTTGAGAGCAGGCCTTGAACCTATGACTGGCTGTGGGTTTTGCGGAACCAAGGAGACTCTGGTCATCTTTGTGAAGGCCACTGACTGAGGGGGCTGCTGACAAGCCAGTGGTGATGAATGTGGGCCGATGAACTCCATTCTGAGTTCCCAGCCAGGCTCCAGGCATGGGTATGTCCAGTACAGATTAATCAAAGGCTTCACTTTGGCTGGCCATCTCATGAAAGGAGTGTGGCTTTGAAGGAACTCAGACCATGAAGGACCCCAGCAGGACTGGGTACTTTGGGCCTGTGCACACTTGCCCTATTCAGCCACCCCCTCCAGCCCCCCACTTCTGGGCAGTGGGATTCCTTTTTCTGTTATACACAGGAAAAGGCATATCTAACTCACACAGGGAAGGCCGGGGTCAGAATTGCTTCAGAGCTGGAATCAACCTCAGCACACTTGGCAATGTTATGGTTTGTTTTGTCCTTCCTAGAGGAGGGGAGAACCCAATACACGGTGCCCCCGTGGGTAGATCCTCTCACCTCCTGTCTTCTGCTTCTTTCTGGTTTCTGTGTCCTTCCTTCACATCTCCTTTTCCTCTCTGTTTCATGATCCTTCCCCTGCATGAACCTTTTCCTTCTGTTTTCTCCCTAGGCTTAACCAACATCCTGGGCTCCCTCTTCTCCTCCTACCCGGTCACAGGCAGCTTTGGACGGTAAGTAACCAGTGCTCCCTCTCTGTGTCTCCAGGGAGGTCCCGGCCTTGGGACAAAAGGTCTTCCTCCAACTTGAAGAACTGGCTCCCCTACGGGGTCCTTCCCATGTCCTGAGGCCATTTTCATGGTTCTTCCTATCCATCTTTTCTCCCTTGGTTAGCTCTGACAGAGTTCACAGGGAGGCAGGACGGGGGCACTCCATCTGCTTCCCTCACCTCTTTGGCTGGTTTTCTTTTGCAACAGTACACAGTGTTGTGGGCTTCCCAGGTGATAGCTAGGGGTAAAGAACCTGCCTGCCAATGCAGGAGACAGACATGGGTTCAATCCCGGGATCGGGACGATCTCCTGAAGGAGGGCATGCAGCCCACTCCAGTATTCCTTGCCTGGAGAATCCCATGGACAGAGAAGCCTGGTGGGCTACAGTCCACGGGGTCGCAAAGGGTCGGCATGACTGAAGTGACTGAGCACGCTCACAGTGTTGCCATTTAAAAGATGCCCACGCATGGAAATGTTCCTAGCATCTTGTTGCTTGAGTTAATTCCTGAAAGACAGTGGAGACACAGAGAGGGAGCATCTGCCTGAGGAAGGGGCAGACTGTCAGGTAGGGTTACCATACAGACCCCCGAAAAGCAGGAGGGCAGGGTGGGAGGGAGGCCCATGGCTGGAAAGAGAAGAAGAGACATCAGTGCCTAGCCCTCAGGCCAAGTCCTGGGACCCAGCCCAACCCTATCTGAGCACTAAACCTTCCTGACACCCCAAACCACCATGTTGAGGGGGGCTCAGGGCACGTGGCCCGACCTCCCACATCTCAACATCCCTGTCTGTAAAGTAGAGTCATGACAGACCTGTCTGTCTCAGAAAGTTATTTAGAGAGTTTGAAAGAAAATGTCTGGTGACTTGGTAGGTGCTATACTAGCATTCGTGAAGTAAAACCTCTAACTAATTTTCAAGTTAACTTTTTATGTGTTCTTGTTGGCATAACTGGGTTGCAAACCTGTTAAGGTCCTATTTTGTGTCCCCTGATATCTAGCACAATTACAGTGTTGGACATTTGGATTTACAACCAGGCTTCTCTCAGACATGCCGATCTGTTATTTTGGGCTGAGAAGGCCCTGGAGTCCTTGGTGAGAGGACCCAGTGCACCAGTGTCTAAGTCTCTCCACTAGGTGGTGACGTTGCTGAGGGCTCCCGTTTCCCCCACCCGCCCTTCTCCGGCCACGGGAGCCCCCATTCCTGGAGACCAGCCACAGCTGTATGGATCTCCCCTGCTCTCCCTTCTGACTGACAGCCACTAATGGGTTTCTCTTGCCTTCCAGGACGGCCGTGAATGCCCAGTCGGGCGTGTGCACCCCAGCAGGGGGTCTCATGACGGGTGAGCACCCCTCGAGCACACACACCATGTTCTCCTGTGTCCATAGCAGTGAGATGGGGGGAAAGGAGAGAAAGGAGCCCGGGGTGCAGGTGCTGTTGGCTCTGATGCCCAGCTCTGTGCCCCCAGAGGGGCTCCTTGCTGGGTGGGAGGCAGGGCGGCAGGGCCACAAGGTCACGGCACCCCCACACCCCCACAGGAGCCCTGGTGCTGCTGTCGCTGGACTACCTGACCTCGCTCTTCTACTATATCCCCAAGTCTGCCCTGGCTGCCGTCATTATCATGGCTGTGGTGTCCCTGTTCGACACCAAGATTGTGAGGACGCTCTGGCGAGTGAAGAGTATGTGTCTCCTGTCTGTTGGCCCTGAGGTTTATCAATGATTCTGCCACTGCTGTCGGCTGCTGCCCACACTAGCCCAGTTGCGGAGAGGTGGGGGCTTTGGGGTGACCAGCAGGGCCCACATCACAGCCTCCCTTCTCCACCATCATTGCAGCTCCAGGTCCCCTGAACCTGCAGTTCCTTTACTATAAAAAGTTTTTACTCTGTTTTGTTTCTCAAAGCAGTTGAGGGATTTACGTGACTTCTGCATCCCTTTATCCTTGGTCCCCTGAGAAGTGCCCACTGTGGCCTCGTTCCAGGTGCCGGGGGCCAGGTCAGCCAAACAGGGAGGGACTTCCTGCCTCTGACACCCTTGAGCTGGTATGGCCTGTCAGCAGCATCAGTCCCCAAGTCCCGGGGGGGGTCCCTCGGGGACTGCTTGGGGTCCAAGACACTTTTACTCATTACATGAAAGCCATACATGAGGCATCCTCATCCGAGGGCTCGGGTAGCTTGGCGCTGAGCTTCCCGAGGAGGGTCCCCCTCTCAGCTGGACGCCTTCTCTCAGGGCTGGACCTGTTGCCCCTCTGCGTGACGTTCCTGCTCTGCTTCTGGGAAGTCCAGTACGGCATCCTGGCAGGCGCCCTGGTATCTGTGCTGATTCTCCTGCACTCCGTGGCCAGACCCAAAATACAGGTAGCCCATCTGCCTCCCTGAGGGGGACCCACTGGCCTCAGGGGGCCCATTGGGGTGAAGTATGCCATGGGGTGGACCCATTGATCCCACTGTCTTACACTTTGGCTCTTGGTGTGATTGTGGCCCGAGGCACTGCCGAGTGACCTTTCACCTGGTAGATGGTGTGACCCTCCTGCATTAACGGCACACTGTTCTGCTGTGCATGGGGCCGTGGATGGGGCTATGGGTGGGGGCTCCCGCCAGCTCTGCACTCCCCATCCACCCTAAGCCTGGCAGAGCTGCCCTGTTGAACTGGCCTCCGGGGCTCACTGGCTTCCCCCTGCTGTCCCCAGGTGTCAGAGGGTCCAATGCTAGTCCTGCAGCCAGCAAGCGGCCTGCACTTCCCTGCGATTGAGACCCTTCGAGAGGCATTACTGAGCCGGGCTCTGGAAAGTACGTGGCCACATGGGCTGCGGTCACCCCCAGCTCCCCACCACCTTCTCTGCACCCAGCCTGGCTCCTGCTGGACCCCAGATCCTGCCCTCGACTGTCAGGAAGGAGCTTGCCTGCCCTTGGGTCCAGGGGGTCTCGGGCATTTCAGAGTTGTGTCCAGTGAAACCCCCACCCCCGCGGTCTGCATGCAGTAAGGGTGGCAGGTCCCCAACATGTGTCCCTAAGGGCACACTGCTTCCGGGAGTTGGTATTTAGGGGAGAAAGGGGCTTGTTTGTCTGCCCTGTGAAGGAAACAGTCGCTGGTGTCCCCAGACAGCTAATGGCTTGGGTCCTTGTCCTTTTCCTTTCCCATTCACCCTGGGGAGGTGCTCCTGATGGCTTTGCATGGCCCCAGGCCCCTGGCCAGGGCCTCCTGTGGTGGCCTACACCTGGTGTGACCTCTCCTCTCCCCCCCAGCATCCCCGCCGCGCTCTGTTGCCCTGGACTGCACCCACATCTGCAGCATCGACTACACGGTGGTGCTGGGGCTCGGGGAGCTCCTGGAGGACTTCCACAAGCGGGGCGCCACCCTTGCCCTCATCGGCCTGCAGGTGGGTGTTGGTATCTGCTCTGGAAGTAGCCTGGTGTGAGGTCTGTGTTGTCACCTTCCCCATGTTGAGATGAGGCTGAGGCCCAGAGAAGCTGAGTGACTTGCCCAGTGACACACAGTGAGGAAGGCGTCCGGGCTGCTGTCTTGTGTCTTCGGGCTGCAGAGCTCTGGCATCCATTATAACCTGTGTTTGCAGAGCACTCATCTCCTTGTCCTCGAGAGAGTATTCACTTAGGACGTGTTCCTCTCACGGAGGCGTGAGGCAGCCTGTGACATGGCTGCTAGAGCAGGAGCATTCCCGCCTGGAATCACTGCTTGTCTGTCCCACAGGTCCCTGTTCTCCGTGTCCTGCTGTCCGCTGACCTGAAGGGAGTCCTGTACTTCTGCACCCTGGAAGAAGCAGGTGAGTGCGGCCAGTCATCATAGAGCCGCAGCAGCCCGACTGCCCACGCCCTGGGGGGCCAGGACAGCAGGACTGAAACCCTGGGAGACAGGAGGGTCAGGGCTTGAGTCTGAGAGTGGGGAGCACTCTGACGAGGGTGAGACAGTGGACAGGTTGTCAGGGGGCCTTTCTGCTCTGAGATTTTATCTTTTAGGATTGTATGTGAGGCATAGTTCACATACAGTGAAATGCACAGATGCTAAGTGTGAGTTTGAGTCCTGACAGATGAATGCAGTGGGTGTCCAGTTAGGGTGGAGATCATCTCCATAATTCCAGAAATTTCTCTCATTCCCCTGACTGCCACTGGGAGTAAGTGCTGCTCTGATTTCTTCTACCATCAGTCAGCGTAGCCTGTTCTAGAACTTCGTGTAATGGGATCAGAAAGATTCTGTGTCTGGCTTCCTTGGCTCAACCTGATATCTGTGAGATTCATCCATGTTGCTGCTAGAAGCAGCCAGAAGCTGATCCACAGGAGCTAGATAAGCAGGTTGGGCCCAGCCACACCATGGAACCCACCCGGCAATAAAGAGGGTTATCATGGCACTGAGGGTGGTGAAGATGATGATGGAGACTTAGGTGAAACCAGCCCAGGGCTGGGGGCACTGGCCCAGGGACCTTAACTCTCTGCACTCAAGGTCCCCAGAAATGCCAGCCTTTAATCCGATTCTCTGAACTGTCCCGTCCTCACTTCGCTTTTTTAGTGTTTGAAAACCTTGTGTTCTCTGCAGAGAAATACCTGAAGCAAGAACCAGGGACCCAGCCCTACAACGGCAGCGAAGACTCTGTTCCGGAACACAAGATTGCCCTGCTGAAGGCCTGAGTGGGCCGCCGAGGGGCACCCGACATCAGAGGGTCTCCCGGAAGGTTCTTGTCACTGTGATGCTGGATGCCGCCTTGAAGATGGATCTGAGAAACCTGAGCAGGTGACCCAGAGGAGGGGGAGGGCAGCGGTGTGGAGTTCACAGGTGGGACTCACCCCTTCCTCTGAGGTGACTGAAAAGGCACCTCCCTGCTCCTCCCTGTATGCGAACTCTTTTTTTAAAGAGTGGTTAGGAGAGAGCCTTCTAGAATGGCAGACCAGGTGAGAAAGGAAAGGGCAGGGATTTCAGCCTGGTCTAGGAGAGGAGCCCTCTTCTCGCCCCAGCGCCTTCCTGGATTTCGGGGGAAACGGGGAGGGCAGGCATCTCTCAGGTGGGTTCCCTTCTTGATGGCGGCGGCTGTGCTGTTGTTGAGAGGAAAACCAAGGTTTGCCAAAAGACTTAAAAGTGTCTGTGAAAAATAACTTTGTTGTGTTTTCTAAATTTAAAAAAGTGATAGCTTTGGTGTTTTTGTAAAAACCATACATGCTTATTGCAAAAACTACTGGAAACCTTCCCCTCCCCCACCCACTTTGGCGATAGCTCCTGACCTCCTCCCCCCACCGTACACGTACATGTGTGTACGTTAGCATTGGGTGTGTGTTTACAGTCATGTAAACGGGATCATTCCATCCGTGGTGCTCTGTGACCCACATTTTCATGCGGTCCTTGCTGTGAATTATTCGTTGTGATAATAAATAGAGAAGACATGATGATCAATGGCTCCATGGTATCTTATTCTATAGATGCGTCATAATTTACTTAGCAAACCCTTTAGACACAGACTTGCCTGTTTGGAATTTGACTTCCATCATTTTTAGTGGTAAATCCCAGCTGAGGGAGGTTATGCCCCTGGACTCTGTTTGAGAAAGAACTCACTGTGCAGATGGCCCTGGATGGGGTGCCCTAGAGCCACCAGTGTTCTGCCCAAGCCATCATGGCCAGTATCTGAGCAGAGTGAGGGTCCAGGCTTGCCCATAGTACACAAATATTTTCAGATTCCTTGTCCTCCACCTTCTAGTGTTTCTCCTTCTAGGCCCCTGACCAGCCAGCTAAATGGTTGACCCCCTCAGCCACACATCACCTTTCCTTACCTTGGGCAGTCTCTCTTTTTCTACAAGTCCAGCTGTCTTTTTAAAAAAAAAAAACAAAACTTTTATTTTGTATTGGGGTATAGCCGATAAACAATGTGATAGTTTTGGGTAGATAGTGAAGGGACTCAGCCATACATATACATGTATCCATTCTCCCCCAACCTCTCCTATCTAGGGTAAGGCAAGCGTGTCTTGAAGCTGCCCACTGGACCACATTTGCCCAGAGCAGGGATGGAGGTGTGGTCCCTTTTGGGCCTGTTCCCACATATTGAGCCCACCCATTCTGGAACCCAGAGATCATCCAGTTCACAGGGCTGGACAAATCGATACACTCAGGTGGTAACAATTTCATTAGAAACCCTCACTATCTGTGACTCAGCAGCTCCAATTCTCAGAAGCCACTTTAGCAAAACACAAGCCCATCTCCCGGGAAGCTGGCCAAGGATGTTTATCACAACCTCATTAGCAATTATGGAAAATGAAAGCAACCTAAGTATCTTGACCACGGAACATGAAAACTGTGGAAGGTCACATGGCAGTTAAAGGAACGAGGTGGTGTAGATACTAACAGATTTTTGAGTGAAAAAAGCAAGTTGCAGAGTGATACCCATCTTGAGATAACCGTTTGTGTGAACACACTCTGTAAACGATTCTATGATATATCTATGAGACTGTGTAAAGTCCTGGAAGGATAAAGATCAAACTCATGGCAGTGTTTCCTTCTTGGGTAGATAAGTAACTATATTTGTATGGTTTAATTTTTCAAAGAACATTGCTTTGACATACTGAAAATGATAGGGCTTCCCTGGTGGCTCAGACAGTGAAGAATCTGCTTGCAATGCAGGAGACCCGGGTTCTATCCCTGGGTTGGGAAGATCCCCTGGAAAATGAAATGGCAACCCACTCCAGTATTCTTGCCTGGAAAAGCCCATGGCCATAGGAGCCTGGTGGGCGACAGTCCATGGGATCGCAAAGAGTCGGACACAACTGAGCGACTTCACTTTCACTTTCACCGTTGACTGGTGTGGTGACATCACCAACACCATTGTGGTTTCCTGCCTCACCTGTAGTGAGTGTGAGTGTGGCCACGTGACTAAGATAAGTCAATAGTGTCTGTTGTGGGTTGAATTGTGTCTCTCGCCTCACAAAACATGTTGAGTCCTAACTGGGACTTTATTTGGAAATGAGCTGTGCTGGGTGTTCAGTCATGTCCCAACTCTTCGCAACCCCATCAACTGTAGCCCATCAGGCTCCTCTTGTACATGGAATTTTTCAGGCAGGAATACTGGAGTGGGTTGCCATTTACTACTCCAGAGGATCTTTCTGACTCAAGAATGGAACCTGCATCGCTTGCATTGATGGGCACTTTCTTTACCACTAGTGCCACCTGGGAAGCCCTTATTTGGAAATAGGGTCATTGCAAATATAATTAGTTGAGTTCATCCTGTCCATAGGGTTCTCAAGGCAAGGATACTGAAGTGGTTTTCCATTCCCTCCTTCAGTGGACCATTCTCCACCATGACCTGTCCGTCTTGGGTGGCCCTACATGACATGGCTCATAGTTTCATTGAGTTAGACAAGGTTGTGGTCAGTTTTCATTCTTATCCCAAAGAAAGGCAATGCCAAAGAATGCTCAAACTACGGCACGATTGCACTCATCTCACATGCTAGCTAGCAAAATAATGCTCAAAATTCTCCAAGACAGGCTTCAACAGTATGTGAACCATGAACTTTCAGATGTTCAAGCTGGATTTAGAAAAGGCAGAGGAACCAGAGATCAAATTTCCAACATCCATTGGATCATTGAAAAAGCAAGAGAGTTCCAGAAAAACATCTACTTCTGCTTTATTGACTATGCCAAAGCCTTCGACTGTGTGGATCACAACAAACTGGAAAATTCTGAAAGAGATGGGAATACCAGACCACCTGATCTGCCTCCTGAAAAATCTGTATGCAAGTCAAGAAACAACAGTTAGAACTGGACATGGAACAACAGACTGGTTCCAAACTGGGAAAGGGCCATTTTAATATTTCAAGTAGCCATACTAAAAAATGTAAAAACAAACAGGTGAAATTAGCAAACCTCTTATTTATCTAAAAAAAATACGTCCAACATGCTCAGACCCTCAGTTGTGTCTCCTTGTGATCCCATGGACTGTAGCCCACCAGGCTCCTCGGTCCATGAGATTCTCCCAGGAAGCATACTAGAACAAAGTGCCATTTCCTCCTCCAGGGGATCGTCCAACCGAGGGATCAAACCTGCGTCTCTTACATCTCCTGCATTGGCGGGCTGGTTCTTTATCACTAGTGCCCTAGCATGACATGAAATCTATGTAAACTTTACCAATGAAATATTTTATATTACTTTTCTCATACTAAATCTTTGAAACCTGGGGTGACCTGTACCCTCACAGCACATCTCAGCTCGAACCAGCCACATTTGGGGTGCTCAATGCCACCTGACCGCTGTATCTGATGATGTGGGTTTAGAATGTTCAAATCTAAAATGGTTAGGAAGCCTCACGTTCTCTGGAGCCTGTGCCTGTGTCTGTCTCTACTGGAACTCTGCAGATAATGGCAAGAAACTCTGAAAGTCACAACCGAGGAGGCGGCATGGTGTGGGCGGGCACAAAGAGAACTGACTTTGAGCCCAGGCAGTCCTGATTTCTTAAACACGACAGTGGGTAAATTGTCTACTCTCTCTGACCCTTCGTTTCTACATCTTCCAAAGGCTTGTTGCACAGATTAAATTGAAGAGGAGAGTGGAGGCTTGGGGTATACATGTAATAGGCAATTAAGAAGTAGTCACTGCTATCATGAAATCGAACCTCCTCAAATTCTATTTGCTTGACCCTCCTCTGTTTTCACCCTATCTCCCACATGAACTGAGTGTCTAATGCAGGTCAGGCAGCTCACCCTCAAGGTCTGGTTTTATTAAGAATTGAATCTTTGGGGACGTGGCCCTGGGAGGAAGCTACTTGATGCAAAACTCTGATGATGGAAGGAGGTTGGACAGGAAGAAGAAGGGGAAGGATTTAGGACTCGGTCTGCAATGCCAGCAAGCACATCTTGCCCATGCCCCAGTAATCCATTTACTCAAAAATGAAACGATGCTGGGGATGTGGTGTGAGTGGTCTGTCAAGCCCACTCTACAGCCTCATGGTGTCCGGGAGCAATGCCCTCAGTGCCACCTAGACCCAAAGGTGGCAGCTGAGGGCTCTGCAGCCACATCCCTCCAGGCCCCACACTCAGTGGGCAGGGGATGCTGAGGGTGCTCTGTGAGCTAATAGGGGAGGGGAGCAGTGGGCTTCCCCATTAGTGCTGGAGTGGGGCAGGGACCTCTGTCTTTTTTGAGATGAAGTCTACCTGGGAATTCCCTGGCAGTAGTACTTAGGACTTGATGCTTTCACTGCCATGGCCTGGGTTCAATCCCTGGTCAGGAAACTGGGATCCTGTAGGCCTCCCAGAGAGGGAAAAAAAAAAAAGATCAAGTCAACCTGGAGCAGAGCTAACCTGGGCTAACCCAGGAGTGAATAGCAAACCCTTTGCTGCCTAAAGTATGATTTATTTTTGTAAAATATGTTTTACATCGATTTATCTACCTTTGTAAATTCTGCTGCTGATCTTGGCAAAGAGTCTGTTATCCCTCCCTGCCCCCTTTAAAATAATTTTAATCCTCTGAAAGGACCCAAGTTCATCTAAATCTTATGAATCTTTGTGCAGTGCTGATGGCTGAATCTTCTAGAGACTTCTGGCAAAGCCCGTGGAGCTGGTGCCTGTAGGGGACTGAATTGTGTCGCCTACAAAGAGTTACATTCTTGGTCATAGGCACCTGTGACTGTGACCTTATTTGGAAATAGGATCTTTGCTGATGTAATTAACTAAGTTCAGATGATGTCATACTGGACTTGAGTGGCGTCTTAATAAGAAGAGAAGACAGAGACACAGGTACCGGGACGTGCCATCATGGGAGCTATGAAGTTATTTCGTTATGTTCCTCTTATTTCTGCCCCTCCTGCCTCCCTAAATAAGACAGGAACCACAGTTCCTTATGGGCTGTTCTTCTGTCTGGGCAGGGCTGCCAGCCCAAGGTGGGTGAACTAATTTGGTGCTGACCCAGGACCAAATTTTTGGGCCTCACTGTTTTAACTTTTAACTCTGAGGAAACACCTGACCCTGAGACAGCTTTTACTCCACGGGCTCCAAAGAACATCATCCTCAGGTAAGAATACCCAGGCCTGGAAAACTGAATTTCATCAGTCAAACTTTGCCTTAACCAAGCGGAACTCCAAAGCCTGTTTTGAGAAACTTAACTGCAGATCTCACGCCTGTCTTACCGTGGGGAAAAACAGCTGAAAGGAAGATCTGAAGGCAGGCTGGGAAATAGATGCAAAATGAAACCAGGAAATACAAGCCCCTGTTGTTCTGCACGCCTCTGGATTTACTGTGGGCGTTATGTTCAGCCTGCTCAGTCACACAGGCCCTGCTTTGAGACGTCTGGATGTTCTCATCTGGAGCAGGGTCATGGAGCTGTGCGGCTTAGCGGGGCAGAACCACGTCCCTGGCCTACCTTCCCCCACAAGGTCCCTTGTTCCAGCCTCTTACCACACTTACCATCCCAGCAAACTGTGCCCTGGAGTCCTGCCTACAGGCCTATGGACGACCCCAGGATTATCAGATAAGCAGGCAAGGAGCAAGACCAGCCCCAAAGTATGTTTGGGGCCAACCGAATCCATTCTACAAATGCTGGTGGTTACAACAAGATTGAGGAAATTTCAAATGATCCAATATCTAAGGGATCAGGAAGATACTCTATACTGGGTTTGGCCAGGTGGGCTGTGGGGCTAAGTCCAGGGGCTCCCCTCTCATGCAGCTGACCTGGGGAATAATGACTAGCAGACTTTCCACAAGGAAATCTTCTATGTGGAGGAGCCAGTCCCTTTGTGAACACGGGACCAGAAGGAGATGTCCAGACTGAAGCCAGCAATGTCCAGAGCACCATCTTTTAGGGCCAAAGTGGGAGGTGATGCCATCTGAAACTGTTCATCAAGTACTCTGGCTTCCTCGTCCCCTTCTTCCTTCATCCTACCACCCCACCATCCTCCTCCACCCAGCTGATCTCTGTCTGTGCCTGCCTCAGCCCCACAAAATAAATTGCACCTACCACTGTTTTCATATTCTGTTATTTTCTATCTTATTTTCTGGGCTTCCCTGGTGGTTCAGTGGTAAAGAATCCACTTGCCAGTGCAGAAGATATGGGTTCGATTCCTGTATCGGGAAGATCCCCTGGCGAAGGAAATGGCCACCCACTCCAATAGTCTTGCCTGGGAAAGCCCATGGACAGAGGAGCTTGGCAGGCTATAGTCCATGGGGTCACAAAAGAGCTGGACATGGCTTAGTAACTAAACAACAACAATCTTATTTTCAACTTTCGTTAAATCATATATTGCACATTGTTTAATGTTATATTACTTTTTTATTTTTAAAAACTGTGCGGGATTTCCCTGGTGGTCCAGTGGTTGAGAATCTGCCTTCCAAAGCAATAATTAAGAATCGGCCTTCCAGTGCAGGGGACATGGGTTTGATCGCTAGTCAGGGAACTAAAATCCCACATGCCTCAGGGCAACTAAGCCCACCCACTGCAACTGAGACCGCGCACCCCAACTAAGACCCAATGCAGCCAAAAAAAAAAAATTCTGTGCATGTTTCAATGCCTACATTTATTGCATTGATACAGACTAGGGAATGTGAGGGGTTTTCTCTGTGAGTATTCAAGATGGGCTCATAACACCTGGCTTTTCATCTTTTCTACCTTTATTTGATTTGGTTTGTGTGTTTTGACTTGGTTCTTTGGGTTGTTAACCATTGTTCTGGTTTAGCTGACATGTTAACAGGGCCACTTCCCACTAGGTCCTTCCCACCTGGACATGGCCAGTGTCCAGAACCTCGATCTACTTTGGAACACCTGCAAGACAGAATGTTCACACTGACCATGCCGCATGCTGACTTCTCAGAAAGTAGGAAGCCGAGGCCTCCTGCTATAAGTGGCTTCCTCCATTGGAGAGATTAGTGTTCTGATGTCACCCTGAACTCCATGACTGGGAGCACCCTGAGCAGCCAGGCTAACACTGGACTGTCCAGGCTGAAGGAAGACTCTTTAGAGGAGGTGACCTGACACCCTAGCAGGCTTGTTCCACATTTATCTTGAACCACAAACTAAACTGAAGGCAGAACAATGGACCACCCCTTCCCCATTTCTCCAAGGCTGGATTTTTAGAAATCCCTTTACTGTTTCATGATTCAAAATCCCTTTACTAATTCCTGTAAGGAATGGGCAAGGACATGGAGAAGAGGATGGAGGGAAGGTGACTCTGAGGGCTTTCAAATGGCCTAAAGGCACTTCCTTTGTAGGGCTTGGTCTCTCACTGGAAGAATTCAAATTCCTTAAGGCTGTGTTGGGTTTTATTTTCTTATATTTTTGGCTACTCTGCATGTTGTATAAGGATCTTAGATCTCTGACCAAGAATTGAATCCCTGACCCCTGCAGTGGAAGCACAAGATCTCAACCACTGGACTGCCAGGGACGTCCCTGTGTTGGGTTTTAAAACTAAAGATGCTGCATCTGGCAGGTAAATGTGTTTTCTCAGGCCACATGATGTGTTCATTCTGATCTCACCTGGTATAGTATACTGACAGTGGAGCCCACTCTGTTGGTCCTTTAGCACACCCTAGATCACCTTGGGGCTGGCCTAGGAGTCTGATATGGGCACCGGCAGGGTTCACAGGTCCCCATACTGACAGGCCCAACCAAGTTCTGCTGGCATCCCCCAAATCCTTCAGCACTGCCTGAGCTCAGACAAAGATGCTGGGGTTCAACGGCCGGGAGAAGCCAACCTTCCAAGAGGCAGGCACTGCAGGAGGGGAACGCCAGAAAGGACAGAGCTTGCTGTTCTCAGCCCAGAGGAAGGACAGTGTGTCTGGTGGGTGTGGGAAAGAAGATGGGTGGGAACCATGGGCCCCCTTTTTTGATTTAAAAAAAATCATTTTAACAGAATGATCTCTGTTCGTTTCCAAGGCAAACCATTCAATATCACGGTAATCCAAGTCTATGCCCCAACCAGTAGCACTGAAGAAGCTGAACGGTTCTATGAAGACCTACAAGACCTTTTAGAACTAACACCCAAAACAGATGTCCTTTTCATTATAGGGGACTGGAATGAAAAAGCAGGAAGTCAAGAAACACCTGGAGTAACAGGCAAATTTGGCCTTGAAGTACAGAATGAAACAGGGCAAAGGCTAATAGAGTTTTGCCAAGAGAACGCACTGGTCGTAAAAAACACCCTCTTCCAAAAACACAAGAGAAGACTCTACACATGGACATCACTAGATGGCCAACACTGAAATTAGATTGATTATATTCTTTGCAGCTGAAGATGGAGAAGCTCTATACAGTCAGCAAAAACAAGACCGGGAGCTGACTGTGGCTCAGATCATGAACTCCTTATTGCCAAATTCAGACTTAAATTGAAGAAACTGGGGGAAACTACTAGACCATTCAGTTATGACCTAAATCAAACCCCTTATTGTTGGGAGCCGTTCTGGAACTACTGCTGGATGACAAAGTCACGGCACCACGCAAGAAGAAACTGCAAAGCGGTTTCTCTCCAGGATTAGAACCTTCACTCCTTTCTGTTTCTATGCTTTTGTTGTGATTAACTCTGTTTCATTCTTTGATGGCTGGAGTTGTAGGGGCTTCCATGACGAGGTCACGAGAGTCCAGGGAAAAGAAAAATGATCTCTTGCCCCAGAGAAACATTCCAAAAATGATTAAACCTACTGGGGCCCCTGGCTGGTAGGTCCCTAACACTCAGCCAGGGAATAAGGCCATGTTCATTTGGAAAACGGAGAAGGCAATGGCACCCCACTCCAGTACTCTTGCCTGGAAAATCCCATGGATGGAGGAGCCTGGCAGGCTTCAGTCCATGGGGTTGCTAAGAGTCAGACACGACTGAGCGACTTCACTTTCACTTTTCACTTTTGTGCATTGGAGAAGGAATAGTGTTCTTGCCTGGAGAATCCCAGGGACAGGGGAGCCTGGTGGGCTGCCGTCTACAGGGTCACACAGAGTTGGACATGACTGAAGCGACTTAGCAGCAGCAGCAGCATTTGGAAAACAAGCCCTAAGCCTATTGTGATCTGGCCTCATGAGGAGATTATTACTGATGACTGGAAAACTTGGGTCATGTATCAGGGAAAATTACAGAAACTAAGCCAATTGCCTTTTCTCATAAAGATTGGGATGCTAGAGATATTTGTGCCCCTTAGAATCTAAGTGTAAACAGAAAGAAATATGTGAATTGTATTGTAAATGGTTTCAAGGTAAACTGCAAAAGACTTGTCCCTGCCAGAAATAGTCTTGTGGTATGTGGGTAGATGGTAAACAAACCACCACTGACAATGGCTGTACTGTGAGAAACTCTTGACCTTAGATGCTGCTATAGTGCTTATTCGCTGAAGCAAGACGCTATATTCGCTGAAGTAGCAGGCTGTACAGAATAAGTAGATGGAATAATATGATTCATAGACCATGTTTTAGTAGAATAAAAATAGGTTTCGGGGTAAACATGTAACCAAAATGTGACAAAGGACTAGGAAAAAACTTTTAACACATCTTAGAATCAGGGGATGTTGATCTGAACTTAAAAATATTGGAAGAGTCATTATGTAGAAAAACATGTGCTATATAAGTAGAGACTAAAAGCAGTAAAGATTATGATCCTTGGACCGTCAAAAAACTCTGTGTCTTCCTTTCCTCTCGCCAACGCCGTTCATCCCTTGGGTACTCCTGGACCCGGTGGAGCAGGACTCTGGTACCTTATGATTATACAGTGGAAGTGAGAAATAGATTTAAGGGACTAGATTTGATAGACGGAGTGCCTGATGAACTGTGGATGGAGGTTTGTGACATTGCACAGGAAACAGGGATCAAGACCATCCCCAAGAAAAAGAAATGCAAAAAAGCAAAATGGCTGTCTGAAGAGGCCTTATAAATAGCTGTGAAAAGAAGAGAAGTGAAAAGCAAAGGAGAAAAGGAAAGATATACCCATTTGAATGCAGAGTTCCAAATGCAAGGAGATATACCCATTTGAATGCAGAGTTCCAAATGCAAGGAGAGATAAGAAAGCCTTCCTCAGTGATCAATGCAAAGAAATAGAAGAAAACAATAGGATGGGAAAGACTAGAGATCTCTTCAAGAAAATTAGAGACACCAAGGGAACATGTTATGCAAAGATGGACACAATAAAGGACAGAAATGGTATGGACCTAACAGAAGCAGAAGATATTAAGAAGTGGTGGCAAGAATACACAGAAGAACTGTATAAAAAAGATCTTCACAACCCAGATAATCACAATGGTGTGACCACTCACTTAGAGCCAGACATTCTGGAATGTGAAGTCAAGTGGGCCTTAGAAAGCATCACTACGAACAAAGCTAGTGGAGGTGATGGAATTCCAGTTGAGCTCTTTCAAATCCTAAAAGATGATGCTGTGAAAGTGCTGCACTCAATATGTCAGCAAATTTGGAAAGCTCAGCAGTGGCCACAGGACTGGAAAAGGTCAGTTTTCATTCCAATCCCAAAGAAAGGCAATGCCAAAGAATGTTCAAACTACTGCACAGTTGCACTCATCTCATACACTAGTAAAGTAATGCTTAAAATTCTCCAAGCCAGGCTTCAGCAATACATGAACTGTGAACTTCCAGGTGTTCAAGCTGGTTTTAGAAAAGGCAGAGGAACCAGAGATCAAATTTCCCACATCCGCTGGATCATCGAAAAAGCAAGAGAGTTCCAGAAAAACATCTATTTCTGCTTTACTGACTATGCCAAAGCCTTTGTGTGGATCACAACAAACTGTGGAAAATTCTGAAAGAGATGGGAATACCAGACCACCTGACCTGCCTCCTAAGAAACCTGTATGCAGGTCAGGAAGCAATAGTTAGAACTGGACATGGAACAACAGACTGGTTCCAAATAGGAAAAGGAGTATGTCGAGGCTATATATTGTCACCCTGCTTATTTAATTTATATGCAGAGTACATCATGAGAAACACTGGGTTGGAAGAAGCACAAGCTGGAATCAAGATTGCTGGGAAAAATATCAATAACCTCAGATATGCAGATGACAGAAAGTGAAGAACTAAAGAGCCTCTTGATGAAAGTGAAAGAGGAGAGTGAAAAAGTTGGCTTAAAGCTCAACATTCAGAAAACTAAGATCATGGCATCCGGTCCCATCACTTCATGGCAAATAGATGGGGAAACAGTGGCTGATTTTATTTTTGGGGGCTCCAAAATCACTGCAGATGGTGACTGCAGCCATGAAACTAAAAGATACTTACTCCTTGGAAGGAAAGTTATGACCAACCTAGACAGCATATTAAAAAGCAGAGACATTACTTTGTCAACAAAGGTCTGTCTAGTCAAGGCTATGGTTTTTCCAGTGGTCATGTATGGATTTGAGAGTTGGATTATCAAGAAAGCTGAGCGCTGAAGAATTGATGCTTTTGAACTGTGGTGTTGGAGAAGACTCTTGAGAGTCCCTTGGACTGCAAGGAGATCCAGCCAGTCCATCCTAAAGGAAATCAGTCCTGAATATTCGTTGGAAAGACTGATGCTGAAGCTGAAACTCCACTACTTTGGCCACCTGATGGGAAGAACTGACTCATTTGAAAAGACCCTGATGCTGGGAAAGATTGAAGGCGAGAGGAGAAGGGGACGACAGAGGATGAGATGGTTGGATGGCATCACCGACTCAATGGACATGAGTTTGAGTAAACTCTAGGAGTTGGTGATGGACAGGGAGGGCTGGCGTGCTGCAGTCCATGGGGTCGCAAGACTCGGACACGACTGAGCGGTTGAACTGAACTCGGCCTGGCGCCGGGTCCACTGGAGGGCGCCACTCGACCGGGAATTCCGGCCACACCCACGTGAGCTCCGCAGAGCCTGCTGAAGCTGGAGGGGCGGGACCCAGGACTAGAGAAACGAAACCTTGCCTACAGGCGGCAAATGGGCTCGGGAGCCGCCTAGGTGAGACCTGGCGGGCTGGGCTGGGGTGCACAGTTTCAGGGCCCGGGCGCGGGTACCTTGGACGCAGGTCTCGAGGGGCGGAATGCGGGTTTACAGGGAGGGATGCCGGGTCCCGTGAGTGCAGGGCGCAAGTTACCCTGGTTACGGGCTGTCCCACTGGTCGGAGTGCCATTCCCCTAGGTGCGAGAGGGTCCCACGGATCAGGGGTCCCGCCGAGTCTGGTCCTGGGTCGCGGCGGCCGGGCCTGAGGCGCTGCCGGGGAGCGGCGCTTGCGTCCCAATGCGTCGCGTCCGGCCGCCGTCCGGGCCGGCCCCCTTCTGATTCGGGCGCCAAGTTTCGGTTTCTCTGCGGGTTCCCGGTCCATCTCGGCCCCGCGGGGCAGTGCTGACCCTGCTCTCCGGCCGCTCGCAGTAGGTTGGCGCGGCGGGGCCCGAGCGCTTTCCCCGGGCCCCAGCGACGTTCCCGGGGGCCCAGCCTCGGGTTGGACTCCTCGCGGGGAAGCGCTGAACTCCGGCTTTGAACCCAAGAGCACCCTACCCTGGGAGGGGGCCCGGCGGGGGCTGATAGCGGACGGGGACCGGCAGAGCCTGGGGCCTCTGCCTCTACCCTGAACTGAATCCTGGGCTTTCACTAATTGCAACAACGGGAAAGTGATGTTGCGAAAAATGCCCGTTATCTTTTATTTCACAGTAACTTTTAGGAGACCGGGATCACTGCCCACATCACCGGGCCGTCCAGAGCGCAGGGTGCTCCTGACTTATCAGGGTTGTCTGACTCATCAGGGTTGTCTGTGGCCAGGGGCTGAAGGCCAAGTTGGCACCTCTCGGGTGATGGCCTTGACAGCTGGGAGTGGGACGTGGCCTTGGGGGAAGCCAGGGAGGGCTGAGAATGGGGGAGTGTGAGGTGGGGGCCACCACCTGGTTTTCTTAAGTGGTGGTTGGGAGGATGTGGCTGGAAAAAGGGGGAAGGAAAAGTCAGGAAACTGAGAGAATAGAGAAGTGTTGGTACCCGCAGTAACCCATAAGCCCCTGGTGCTGGGGAGGAACAATAGGACACTGGAGTGAGGAATTCTGATCCCTGCTGTGAGTTTCCTGGTCTGTGTGTGGAAGCAGAGCTTTGGAGAGAGGGAATGCACCTTAGGAGAGAGGACTGGGCCCTGGGGAGTCATCGAGAGTCTTTTAGTGAGTGGTTGTTTCAGGGGGCGTTTGGAGGGGTAGAAGGGAGGTGGGGATCAGGGCCCTGAGGGTAACCGCACACTTTGGGTGCTTTTGGTCCTGCTCTCCCCCTACTCGGCCCACCATCAGGGGAGAACAAGTTGGTGGTGTCAGATGAAGTGAGAAGGAGACACAGGGGCCGCAGGGGGCCGGCCGACAGGGAGTCTGATGGGGCCCTTTGCTTGCCCTCCCACCTGGGGAAGGAGCCGACTGGGCCACTGCTCCAGCAAAATTCTTGGGTCTGAAGCCAACAAAAAAGGGTGACAGGTGGATCTTTGTGCCCCAAGAACCAAGATATGTGTCTCCACTCTCACCATGGATGAACTCAGTGGTCTCTGGAGGCTGGAGATTCTCAGCCTGAGTCCTGACCTTGCACATGACCCTGACCATGGTTTGCTGCCACCCCCAGGGAGGGTGTTTGGAGGGCCAGATGGTCCGTAAGAAGAATGTAGGCTTAGTAGATGGCAATTCCTGTTATTAGGAATCTTGACCACCGGCCCGTTATTAAAATGAATCCTGACTGCCATCCCTTGTAGCCCTGGGCTGCCCTGTGCAGGCTGGTTCCTTTGGCAGGCTCTGACTCAGCCATTTGCTGCCAGCATGTCTGCAGTGAGCCAATTAGAGTCTGAGTCCCTTGCCTGGGTCATACAGCAGGTACACCCAGTCTCTGCCTGCTCCCCTACTACCCCCAATCTCCACTCACTTGGCTTAGCTGAACTGGCTGCCAGACTCAGCTGGATAGGGACATTTTTAGACTTGCTGAGTGATGTCAGGAGGCTGGGAGGGACAAGCCTGGCCCTGGTGGGGGCAGCAGAAAAGGAAGTGGGTGCTGCAGCCACATGGAAGGGGAGGTTGGGATGAGGCAGACTGGAGAACCTCGGGGGTGGTGATCAGACTAGGTTTCAATTGAGCAGGGAGAACTGGGCCGCTGCAATTTCGCTTTCTCAGAAAATGAAACTGAAGCAAGGCTGTGGTCATGTGATAGGTGGCGGGGTATAAAGCTGGCAGTCTCAGGACTCTAGCTTCCAGACCGGCAGAAGCATACCAGCCCCGGGAATTCCTCTCCCTGGAAGTATGGAATGTCCTTCCTGCCGGCATATCTCCAAAGAGGAAGCCCCAAAGTTCTGCAGCGAGTGTGGACAGAGGCTGCCTCCTGCAGCCCCCAAAGGAGTACCAGGTAAGGCCCTGATGGGGCTGGGAGCCTGGTGCAGGTGGTGGGGAGGGCAGTTAGCTCAGTCCCTCTTCCATCCCTAGAAGTGGAGAACTTGACCAGCAGGCAGCCCAGGCTAGCAGGTCTTCTGTGACTAGAGAACTGTTTCTAGAGGAAACACTTTCCTTAGAAATACAGTTTTATCTGGTCCTTTGCTGAAAGCACCTGTCACTTTTTAAAGACTTTCAGTTTCATTTCTTGGAGAGAACTTGGAGTTTCCTTTCTTAGGGAGTGGGAAGTGTTGGGCTGAGCTGAGGGATCTTAGCGGATTTCAGAGGATGTTGTATAAATTGGCACCCCAGGCCCCCTTCGTGGGGGAGGGGTCCCCACAGCTTGCAGAGGCCCCTTCCTGATGAGGGGTGGCTCACGAGTGCATGAAGGAGGAACCGTGTCAGGCGGTCCTCACCTGCTGACTCTGGTGGGTCCTTGATTCTCTTGATGCCTGGGACATTGGACTGTCTCCCTGCTCCTTCTAGTACACACTAGACATGCTCTGACCGCAGGCCCTTTGCACTGCCTGGTCCCTCTGCCTGGAACACACATTTTCTTAGAGGGCAGCACAGCTTCCCCTGTCCCTGCCTTCCAATCTTTGTTCAACTGTCTTCTCTTCTGGAGGCCAAATCTGACCACCCAGTTGCAAACTGTGCCTGCCCCACCCCTTCACTCCGAACTGCATTTCCCCAGGCTATTTGTATCAGTAGCACTTGGATGATACCATGGTGGGTCTTCAGAGACCTTTGCTCTCTTATTCACTGCTTTATCCCAAGTCTCCCGTGTGTTGCCTGGAACACAGTAGGTGCTCAGTAAATAATTGCTGAGTGAACTGAAGAAGGTGCAGTTTGAATCAGGGATGAGATAGATGCCTCCCAGTTCTTTTAATTGGTTCTGTTTTGGCTGCATTCGTACAAAGTACTCCTGTTACAGATGCACTCTTTGGGCTGTAAGAGGTGTGGAGAGGTGGCCACTTTTTGTTGCACTTTTTGCTGTTGCTTTTTTTTTATTGATTTTTTCCTGTTGCTAATCCTTTGGGAGGAGCTTGGTGGGCAGCCAGGTGTTCACTGTGATCATCAGTTCCTGGTCCAGATGTTGAATCATGGCATGGCATGGCTGAAGTTTTGGTATCCAGTTGTAATTTCCCACCTTCCAGAGCTCCCCACCCCTAGTCACTAGAACATCTGCCTGACTAGGGGGTCTTGGGAGGAGGGGTCTTTGGGACCTCAGAGACTAAAAGCGCAAATAAACCAATACCAATCAGCTAACCTGTGATTTGCCCAGTGCTATGCTAAATATTGAGGGAGGAGCTATCATCAATCCCCATTTTACAAATGCCAAGAGTCAAGCAAGGAGAGGTTAAGTAACTGTTCACAGTCACACAGCTAGCAACTGGTAGAGAAAAGATTTTGAACTCAGGAGCCAGAGCCAGTTCCCTAGAAGGGAGCTGTGGTTGAGGTCTTGTTGGCCTTAGCATCGTCGGGGAAGAAGTTTTCCTCTTCCCTTCTAGGTCCTTTTGGCTTGTCTAAGAATTAAATTGACATCAGGTGGATTAACAGGAGAAAATCAGGGCTTCATTTGAGCATCAAGTCCTGTGCCTGTTGCCTCCTGAGACTCACCCCTTTGGGAGAGTCAACAGGAAAGCTCACTCCTCCTGGCCTCCCTTTAATTTTGTGCGAGGGGCTTTCACAGGGCTGCTGAGAGCAACTGATGTGTTTTCCAGCATAACAGGGGAAAAAAAGCCTTGTCTGAGAACACCAGGTCATCTTCTAGGGTCTTGCATGTCCAGGCAGGTAGGGAGAGCAGGCAAGACAGCCGTCCACCTCGGCCCTGTCAGAGGTCATTCTGGAGCCCCTACCCTTAGTAGGGCTCAGTCACTACCTAAGTGGACAGCCCGTACTTCTGAGATGCTTGGCATCTCTGCCAGCTCCAGGGGCAAAGGCTTTGAGAGCTTTTGGGAGCTGGTTGGCTTCTAGGCTGTCTGCTTATCCTCTGTGAGCACAGTGAGTGCTAAACAGGGCCATTGTCCTTAGGGCTGGGTCACTGGGGGTGGGAGGGGAGGAGCTGGGCCCTGGTCACTCAGTGTGGGGCACACAGGAGGGCTGAGGTCCTGAGTGTTGAATGAGACGGCCAGTTTCTTTCTACTGTCCCCCACCCACTTCCTGCCGGCTTCTCTGCTTCTCTCACCCAGCCAAGCCTCTACTTAGAGGAATGGAAACTGAAACCAAACTGTTAGGAGGCTTGGCTGCTGAGGGGGTTATCTCCACCTTTTAGCCATTTGTAGATCTGCCAGGCCGGGAGCTCTGGGCATCCTGGACACTGGCCTCCCTCTGGTGCTGCGGGCGCAAGTTCCTCGCGAGCTTGAGCAGGGCTTGGAGCCAGAAGAGGCTGTGGTGCAGCTTCCTGGAGGTACCCAGGACGACTGAATCTGAGGGGGAGTGAGAGGGCACCCAGAGAAGGACGTGGAAGTGAAACGTGAAACCCAAGTTCTGTTCACAGAGCCGAAGAATGAATTCTGCAAACTAGCAAAATCATACAGGCAAAGTTTATGTTTAGAAGACAGAGATACAAAGCCCTCAGCATAGACATTGAGAGGGGGTGAAGAACCTCCCAAAAGGCGAGGATTGCAGCAGTTTCATATCTTTATTAGTATTGATCTGTACATTTTTGGTTCGCTCATGACTTTAATATATGTCCTTTTTGACCAATTAGTCTGAACATCGCAGTGCCCAGTTTGTCATTTTTATAGCTTTCTTGGATCCCTCAGTTTCTCAGTTTTTCCAGACATTTCAGCAACAGCCCTCAACCCTTTCTCAAGCCCCCAGACCATTATTTAGGGGCTAGATGTATGTTTAGGAGCTAATTGTCTACCTGGAGTTTTTCTCCTTGATAAACTGGACAGCAGTTAATGATTGTCTTGTCCTGGAGTTGAAGGTTTTATGACCCTCCAGACCAGGGAGGCATTCCTCTGAATGCCTGGAAATTGGAACAAAGAGTGAGATGCTTACTTGAGAAGAGAAAAATGGAAATTAAAAAAAAAAAAAAAGAAATTGAGGTCTCAAAGTCTTATACTGTCTAACAATTTCTGCCTCAAAAGGAGAGTGTGTGGAGAGTTCCAGGCCACCCTGGGCATAGGTGGAGGGTGGCTGGCTTTGCCAAGGGTGATGTGCATCTGGTCTGCAGTGGAGGGCTTCCAATGTCATTAGGTCCAGCAGGGCAGAGGGTAGCGGGTGGTCAGGAGGCCCTCCCCCACCCCAATTCCCCACTGTTCTGACAGGTACCCCAGGGTATCCAAGTGGGACTTCCTCCTTGAGTGCTAAAAGATTATTTTTTGGAAGGGAGGTGGTTTCTGGGAAATGTATTTTGCCTTCTATTTTCTGCATTTCCAAGTTTTTCTTGTTGATGTTTTTACAATAGAAAACAAAAAGATAAGCAGCCTGAGACCCCCTAGGGGTCCGGGAAGGGTTGAGAGGCACTGGGGAAGCTCCAGAGGCAGCTGCCCTGGGAAAGGGTTAGCCCCTGGGGTTCAGATGTGACTGTGGAGGGCTCACTGGTTAGAGAAAGAGACACCTGCCTGGCACCACTTGTGGGTCCAAAGATGTGGCCACACTTGGTTTCTGTGGCTGCCTGCACTGGCCCTCGAATTTATGCTGCAAGGGAGCAAAACATTTCCCTCTTCTCCCCTAAATTCTTTGCCTGTTCAACAATTAAATTGATAAGAGACAGATTCACATTTCATATGTATAGGAGCCCCATAAAAATTTGAGACCCAAAAGGCAGCCAGGTAATTTAAACTTCTATAACATCCTGACTTAAGGAGCCTGCTAGGATCTGGGGCTACAAAGAAGAGGGCTTTTCACAGGGAGGCAGAGGAGACTTTTGGAAAATAGAGGTTGCTCTATTATGTAGAAAAGTTTCTTGGTTAAAACCTGTCCATAGTAATGGCTCTCTTCCTGTTATATACCCCCTTTCTGATGTAAATTTAAAACACTGAGGGGGAGTTCAAGAGCTTTTCTTAAATCCACCGAGTTTTCATTGCCTTAAGCAGGAAATAACCCTGGGTGCTAAAGTAGCTTGTTTTGAGGTGGGAAATTCTGTTCCCCTTCAAAGCCCACCACACCTGACCCAGGGGCTGTCAGGTGGCGGAAGGAGTGGGTGGGCTGGGAGAATTGCATTGTTCTATGTAGTGGTTTTAATTTTTTTTAATTGTGATAAAGTATTTAAAAACAAGTGATGGGAGAGATGATCACAAACTGAGATATGGGGAAGTCATTGCAGCTTATACAAGATTCAGCCTGAACTCCATGTGAACTGGAACAGCCTGACTCATGGCCTGTCAAACATGCCTCACACATGTGCTTGAACTGTTAGCAACAATGCTTTGAAGATAGGGATCAGTGCCTCCTGTGCTGTGGTGTCCACGTCAACAACCCCCCCAAACTTGAGGTTCCCTTTCCAGACACCAGGGTCATGCTGACTTACAGTGTACATGATAATCTACCTCATGGATGTACCCCTCTCATGTTTGGTATATGTTCTTTGTTCTGACAAGGTGTAAAACTGAAGACCAAGCTTCAGCGGAGCAGTTCCTCAGAACTATTGAGAGGCTGCCACCTGGGCTGTAGTCCTCAGTTTTGCTTGAATAAAACTCTCTTCTAGAGGGCTTCCCTGGTGGCTCAGTGGTAAAGGATTCACCTGCCATTGCAGGAGACATGGGTTTGATCCCTGGGTTGGGAAGAGAAGGTCCCCTGGGGAAGGAAATGGTAACTCACTCCAGTATCCTTGTCTGGGAGATCCCATGGACAGAGGAGCCTGGCAGACTACAGTCCATGGGGTCACAGAAGAGTTGCACACAACTTAGTGACTGAACAACAATTCCTTATTATAGATTGATTATTAATTATTTGCATTGATGCACAAAATTGGCCAATTTAAACACATTTAAGTGGACAATTGAGAAATATGACAGGAATATTTTCTGTCATATCACTAAAGATGTCACAATCATCAGCAGTTGCAGCCACTGTGAATGGTGAGCAGGTGAGCCCTGAGGGAACCCAGGAAGGAAAGAATACCTGCTACCTAGCAGCCATCAGACTGTAGCCACTCCCTGCGGTGAACTCTGAGGAGCTCTGGATGTGAAAACAAGATACTGGCCCCAGATAGCTGAGTCACCTATCAAAAGAATGATTTCAGTGAGCCCAGACATTTGCATCTTCCCATACATAGAAAAGTGCTAAATTTCTTAACTTGGGTTACCAGGTTTTCTTTAATTAACAATAATCTTTTGATGTTCAGGCTCCCTGCCCTTTGTTGCAAAGCTTCTGTGTCACCTGGCTCCTCGCCTTGCCTCCTTGGAGCAGTTCTCGCGGAGTAACTTGAGATCCTGTCTCGGGGGCTTGAAGTCCTAAGAATTCCCACTGAATAAAACACAAAGCTCTCAATGTTGAGGTTATGAGTATTTTTTTTTTTTAGATTATTTATTTATTTGGCTGTATCAGGCTCAGTAGTTGCAGCATGGACTTAGTTGCTCCGAGGCATGTGGGATCTTCCTTCCCCAACCAAGAATAGAACCTGCGTCCCCTGCATTGCAAGATGGATTCTTAACCACTGAACCACCAGGGAACTCTTGAGGTTATGCATTTTTTTTTTCAGTTGATACAGTTCAGTGGCATTAGGCACATTCACATTGTTGTGCAACCAGTCACCACCATCCATCTCCAGAACTTCTTCCTGTTTTCACACAGAAACTCTGTCCCCATTCGACACTAACCTCCCTCCCCCAACCCCAGCCTCTGGCATCTGCCATCCTACTTTTTGTCCCTGTGACTTTGACTGCTCTAGGGAACCTCATATGAAAGCTTGAGGTATGTGGAATTTTCTTTAGCCTTCAGGACAAGGCAGCTGCAGGGAGGGGTGGGGCTTGCTGTGGGAGGGCAGGGGAAGCAGACCCAGAGCTGCTGCTGGGGTTCATTTGGGAGCCCAGAAGTGGAGTCTGTGCAGTTGACTGATTTAGGTTGAACTGATTCTGTAGCAGTGATTTCAGGCTGCCTGTGAGGTCCCTGCCCTTCTCCCCCATTCATGTGTTGATCAGCCATTAACCAGATTTGGGGATATGTCTGAAGGGGAGCTTGTCAGACTCCCTTAGCACTTTCTGGATACCTGTGTGTCTGTTCCCATCTGTTTGCAGAGATGCTCCAGGGTAGGTCATGCTGCCTAATGTGCACGCACCTGGTGAGCCCATACTTCGTGAGGCAGGGACAGGAATTTTCTCTGATTCAGCCGCAGTCCTGGGGAAAGGACTGTGGCCGTGGCGCTGTCCCCAGTGCCTGTCCTGGCCTCTGAGCCTGGATTCAAGTCCTGCTCCCCACCTTGCCAAATGGGGGCCTGAGAAGGTCATAGGGTGGCTGTGAGTACTTGATGGGTTAACATGCAGAGTGCCCAGTAGAGATTCTTAAGTTTTGTTCTTACTAAATCCAGCTAGTTTCCTTTCTATATTGATGACTGTAGAAGTGATACATGCTGGTATGAATAACCCGTATGTTATGACGGGAGGATATAAAAAATGGTAAACCCTCTCAGCTTACCCCCAGCCCAGACCCTTCACACGCTTATGAACACAGCACTTAACTGTTTGGTGTGTCACCTTCCAGATGTTTCCTCCATGTGGTCAAAAACTAGTGCACCCTGCTTCCATCGTGTGGCGCTGTGCCATGGCCTCTAGTTGGGACTGGCTTCACCTCTGCCATGCAGCAGCCGGTCCTATCCTGGACTCCTGTTCTGCCATAAATGCACATGCCTGGGCCGGATGCTGGTAAGGGATCTGCCCCTGGTGCCAGTGTGTCTCAAGGACAAGCTCCAAGGAGCAGCCTTGTGCATTTATAATGGAAACCTTCAAATCCACAAGGCTTTCCCCAGCCTCTCTCCTCTGCAGGCTCTTCGAGGTTTCATTCCCCGCTACACCAGTGTGTCTAGCTTTGGGCCAGTCAGACTGGTAGAATGGGGTACCTCTTGGGCTCTATTGTACTTCCTTGATTGGTAGGGAAAGTAGGTGTCTTCTCAAAGGTTAAGAGCTCACTTATAATTCTTTTTCTTTGAACTGCCTGTTTTCTTTGGGGAATTCCCTTTTTTGAAAGTTATTCTTATTGATTTTCAGTCATTGGGGCTGTTTGTATTGGAGATGACCAGACACCCAGCTCCCTGCTTCCTGTGTGGGATGTGTGCACTGGGCCTCATGCACTCATTTCCAGACTGAGGGAGTCAGGTCTCTGCACAGCTCTGCATCTTTCTCAGGTCCCGACGGCCCTGCTTTGTCCTCAGGCTGCTGCCTTCATGCAGGCAAACTAGTTGATTCCAAGAATGGTGTCGGTTTGTCTTACCGGAAGGAAGGAGTTGATGGGTCAGAAACCCAGTAACCAGCCCTGGACCCCTGCTGTACTTCTGTCAATCACTGGAACTGGAGAAATGCCAGGCTCTGATTGGATCAGGCTAATGGGGCCCCACCCCCTGCAGTGGAGGCTGATGGAAGAAAGAGGAGGTCAGCATGCCCACAGTTTATCAAAGGACAGTGGCCTCGGGCTGTTGTATGTTACAAATATCCTCCCAGTTTTATTTAGTTCTTTGGCCTTAAGATTCATTTGTAGATGAACCTTAGATGTTTGTAGATGTTTAATATATTTGTTCAGTTCAGTTAAATCTCTCAGTCGTGTCTGACTCTGCGACCCTTTGGACTGCAGCACGCCAGGCTTCCCTGTCCATCACCAACTCCAAAGCTTGCTCAGAGTCATGTCCATTGAGTTGGTGATGCCATTCAACCATCTCATCCTTTGTCATCCCCTTCTCCTCCTGCCTTCAATCTTTCCCAGCATCAGGGTCTTTTCAAATGAGTCAGTTCACCTCAGGTAGCCAAACTACTGGAGTTTCAGCTTTAGCATCAGTGCTTCCAATGAATATTCAGGACTGATCTCCTTTAGGATGGACTGGCTTGATCTCCTTGCAGTCCAAGGGATTCTCAAGAATCTTCTCCAACACTACAGTTTAAAAGCATCAATTCTTCAGCGCTCAGCTTTCTTTATAGTCCAACTGTCACATCCATATATAACTACTAGAAAAACCATAGCTTTGACTAGGCAGACCTTTGTTGACAAAGTAATGTCTCTGCTTTTTAATAATGCTGTCTAGGTTGGTCATAGCTTTTCTTCCAAGGAGCAATTGTCTTTTAATTTCATGGCTGCAATCACCATCTACAGTGATTTTGGAGCCCCCCAAAATAAAGTCTCTCACTGTTTCCATTGTTTACCCATCTATTTGCCATGAAGTGATGGGACTAGATGCCTTGATCTTAGTTTTCTGAATGTTGAGTTTTATGCCAGCTTTTTCACTCTCCTCTTTCACCTTCATCAAGAGGCTCTTTAGTTCTTCGCTTTCTGCCATAAGGGTGGTGTCATCTGCGTATCTGAGGTTATTGATATTTCTCCCGGCAATCTTGTTTCCAGCTTGTACTTCGTCCAGCCCGGCATTTCTCATGATGTACACTTTCACCCACCAGACAGCAGAAATTGTACCAGGCTTGGCTCACTGTAGCCAAGACAGCACCTTGAGTGGGGAGAGGACTAATCTTGAACAGCACTCATGGGAGGAGTCCAAGTTTTCCCTTGGGACATTCACTTGTTTTTCTGAGATGTGACCCGTGTGCATCTGACTTTGTAGATTCTCAGAGCAACCTCAAGGAGACATCGGCCCTGGAGGGAGAATTGGAGTGTGGACAGGAGCTGAGGGAGGAAAGCAGCTCCTCCTTGTCCCTGGGCTCAGGCGATTGGCAAGAAAACCCGGATGAGCCCCATTCAAATGCCTCGTGGCAAACCAAGCGAGTGAGTGTCTGGCCCCTGGGGAAGTGGGTCTGGGAGGTGTGGTTCTACCCATCTCCTAGCTTTGCAAGGATGCTGTTTCCTGCTGTGGTTTCATCAGTGGCTGAACAAGGTCTTGCGTGTCCCTATAGCGCCCTCTCCAGGACAGCCTCACTTCACTGCTGCCCAGCCTGTTGGCCCCTGCATGCTGGGCTGTGGCACAGCTGTCCCTTCTGTGCCTGATTCGTGCGGGGTCTCTGCATCCCCCTCCCTTTTTCTCCCATCATACCCAGCATGTTGTGTCTCCCAGATGCTGTGGCGGGGCTGCATCTGGGTGTCTGAGCTTCTGCCACGTGGCTGTCTGTCTCTGCTCTGGGCATTTTACATGGACCAGACAGTTCCTAAGGTGCCTCCAGGCTTTGGGGAAACGGGGGTTCTCTGGAAATGCCACCACTCCTCGATAGGGAAGCTGAGCCGTCTTGTCTCCCTATAAGTGTCAGACCCCAAGAGAGTGTCTCCTGAGTGAGTGACCAGGAGGGAGCCCAGGTGAGGCTTGCAGAGAGTTCTCTGACAGATTCAGGACAGATTAATCCTTCTGGATGAGCGAGAGCTCCCCACGCCGAAGTCCAGCCTGTCCAGACCTAAGCAGCTGGGTCTGTTCCCAGGTTTCTTGGAGGACTGAGAGGGACGTTGTCTCTCTGCCTGGTTGGGGCTGGTTTCCTATGTGGTCCTTTTTTGTTCCTTGTGGTTGGGTGGTGTGGGAGGTGCTGCAGCTGACAGTATTGTGGCCCCTTGTGAGTGTGTGTGCAGGCCTATATGAGTATGTGCACATGTTCGAGTGTATGTGTGCACATAGTATGTGTGTGGTATATGCATGTGTGAGTGTGTGGTAGCTGTGATGTGTGTGAGTGTTTCATTCTCCTTGGACACTAATCCTGTTCAGAGCAGGATGGCCAGCTTTGAGCCTGGGTCATGTGGGACACTGAAATTTGGGGTAAACTTTTTTTTTGTAGTTCCTTTTTCAAATTTATTTTTTATTTATTAAAAAATTTTTTTTTTACTGGAGTATAATTGCTTTGCAAAGTTGTAGAAGTTTCTATTGCACAATGAAAGGAATCACCTATATGTATACATATATCCCCTCCCACCCACCCCCATCCCACCCATCTAGGTCATCATAGAGCACCAAGCTGAGCTCCCTGTTCTATACTGCAGGTTCCCACTAGCTATCTATTTTACACATAGGTAGTGTATTTATTGTCAAATCTAGTCTCCCAATCCATCCCACCCTCCCCTTCCCTTCACCTGTGTCCACATGTCCTCTATATCTGTGTCTCTATTCCTGCCCTGGAACTAGGTTCATCTGTACCATTTTCCTAGATTTTACATACATGCATTAATATAACAATATTTATTTTTCTCTTTCTGACTTAACTTCACTCTGTATAACAGATTCTAGGTCCATTCACATCTGTATAAATGACCCAGTTTCGTTCCTTTTTATGTCTGAGTAATACTCCATTGTATATTTATACCACATCTTCCTTATAAATTTAACTGTCACTTAGGTTGTTTCCATATCCTGGCTATTGTAAATACTTTTAAAGTGAGTATCAAGGAATACACACCATTAGGAAGTAAGTGTTTGACACTATGATTGAAAACAGTATTGAGCCCAGCAGGATTAGAGCTTTTTTAAACCTTGATTGAGTAAGTTTAAGGTTCTCTTGGAAGAAAAAATGGGCAAGAATAACTGAGAAAATTGTTGAAAAGAAATGCCTAAAGTGGGACTTGCTGTATTAGATGAACAAAAACATGTTTCAAAGCCAGTCATTAAAACAATGAATCTTGGGAGGAGTCAGTGTACCAGAAATACAACCCAGAAACAGACCCTAATGTGTATAATGACAGTTGGAAAAAATATATGTAAATATTTATCTGACCCATGAATGGGGAAGATTTTCTGGTAATTAAAGCAAAGGGGAAAACAAACAAAAGATCGGTATATTTGACTATAGAAAAAGTCTTAAAAGAATTAAAAAGTTTGTATGATGAGCACAAATGAAGAGTAAACGGTCTAGGAAAATATGCATTTACATATTTGTCTGTACCTAAAAGGGCTTCCCAGGTAGCTCAGCAGTAATCTGCCTGCAATGCAGGAGCTGCAGGAGACGGAGGCTCAATCCCTGGATTGGGACGATTCCCTGAAGGAGGGCATGGCAACCCACTCCAGTTTTCTTGCCTAGAGAATCCCATGGACAGAGGAACCTGGCAGGCTACACTTCATAGGGTCACAAAGAGTTGGATACGACTGAAATGACATGACTTAGCATGCACATGTACATAAAAAGATTTGTATTTACATAGAAATATTTTAAAATTAAGAGTGAGTTCCTCAATATGTCAAAAGCTCTTAGAAATCAAGTAGAAAACAGTAACCTACCCAATAGAAAGATGGCTAGCAATTGATATAGTCCACAATAGAGAAGATAGAAATGGCCATTAAACATATAACTGTCCCACCTCTGAAGTCAAACACTCAAAATTAAAAGAGCTGCAAGATTTTATATTAAACCTATTAAATTAAAAAATGGATTAAAAGTCAGCATTTGCAACAATGGGGCAGGTTTTTCGCTACAGGTGAGAGTAATGTGGTGGGACCCCTAGTAAAGCCGGTACCCTTTGACCTGTTCTGCTTCTCTGCTGTCATCATAAGAAAATAACCTTAGGCACGTGAGGGTTCGGTAGAGGATTTTATCACAGCCTTAGTGTGTGTGTGTGTGTGTGTGTGAGTTTAATATTAATATTTTTACTTTTGGCTGCATTGGGTCTTTGTTGCTGCACACGGGCTTTCTCTCGTTGCAGAGAGTCAGGGCTATTCTCCAGCTGCGGTGCACAGGCTTCTTGTTGCAGAGCATGCACTCTAGGGCTTCAGTAGTTGCAGCATATGGGCTCAGTAGTTGTGACTCATAGGCTTAGCTGTCCTGTGGCATGTGGGATCCTCCTGGACTAGGGATCCAACCGGCGTCCCCTGTATTGCGAGGCAGATTTTTAACCACTGGACCACCAAGAAAGTCCCAGCCTTAGTGTTTTATGGCCAAATGTTGGAGTCCACCTGAGTAATTCCACCCTGGAGAGTGTCATTTATATCATCCTTGTAGCAGAAAGTACTGTGGCCTCCAGCTGTTATTTCCACCAAATATTTAAGATGTGAGGGAGGAACTTCCCTGGTGGTCCAGTGGTTAAGTTCCCCCTTCCAATGCAGGGGGCGAGGGTTTGATCCCTGGTCAGGGAATTAAGTTGTCACATGCCTTGCGGTGTCATAGCAACAAAATTAAAAAATATTTTATACCTACCGCGAGGAAGAGGAGCACAGGATGGAGCCAGGGAGTCAGGATGAAGGTGCTGACTGATCCTGTGGTTCCTTCCAGTGTCACCTTGGTCCTGTCCTTGATTTCCTGCTGGGAGCCAGCCTGGGTACCTGCTGACTGGGATGGGCTTTGCACCTGGGCTGCCAGTGTGCTCTGACCCATCTCATTCACTGGGCCTTTCCAAGTGCCCCTCAGAGAACTCCCCTTCCCTTTCCACACTGACTGCCTGCCCCCCTCAACAGTCAGAGGCTCTCGACCTTTCCTGTCTTCCCTCCACCTGGGTACAGTGCTGGCCGTGAGGCCCCCATGTGGGAGGCCCAGGTATGCCCCCTGACCTGTGCCCAAGGCCCTAATGGACCTCTCTGCTCACCTGCAGCAGCTGCATTGCAGGAGCCAGGCCTTGGCTTTGGGCCCAACTTCCCTGTTCCCTGTCCTGCCCTGTTCCCCTCGGTGGCCTGGGGCACAGTGATGAGTCCCACTGGTCCTCACTGCTTCCTTCGATGGAGGAAGGGATGGTACAGGGCTGGCTCTGTGCTCCCTGGGCTATGCCATCCAGAGAGATTGGTCACTACCCTGCATGCCCCCATCCCCAAAAGCCCCCCTGAGGCCTGGCCTCAGGTGCTGGGCTACCTGCTCCTCCAGGAATGTCCCCACAGCTGCATCTGTGTGAAAGTACCAGCCTGGGCATTGGGATGGAGCTTAGAGAACGAAGCTCCAGGCCTGCTTGCATGAAAGGTCAGATGTGCCAAGGCTTTTAGACACCAGCTGTAACATGGGACAGCTTGCTTGCATGGATTTGCTCTGCCTGCCACCTGCAGAACCCTTTCTTTAGTTCCCTACACCAGGGACCCTGTGCCTACTGAGCCTGGATGCCAGGGGACCTGGGGAGCTGGCTCAATCCTCACTCGAGAGCTTCCCCACTTGGGTTTGAGTTAGGGGTCCCTTAGACCCTGATGGAGCAGTGCCTGTGGTCATCCTACTCTGTCTGAAGGGGATCATGTTTCAACAGGGAGTTGTGTCCGAGGGTTTTGTAGATGCGGCAGATGGCACATCCACATCCGATGAGCTGGAAGCTGCTAGTTACTCTGCCTGCAAAAGAAGAAAAGAAGATGCAACCCTGTTTGAGGTCACTGACACGTGCTCTCCAGACTCTGAGCAGGTAGTTTGCATGAATAGTGGCCCACGATGTTCCCTGCCAAGGCTTGCATGGAACTGAGCCCCACACCCTCTCTGATGCTGAAGGTGGCTGTTGGGAGGCTCTTTCCACTCCTACACAGGCTGGTCGACACAGTAACCATGCCTTTGGGTTTTAGCTCTTGTAACTCTGAGGATGTTCTGCTAATGTTGAATTTCAGCTTTATTGTGTGTGGTCCCCTGTGCTGTGTGTGCTCAGTTACCTAGTTGTGTCCGACTCTGGGACCCCATGTGCTTCTCTGTCTGTGGGATTTTCCCAGCAAGAGCACTGAAGTGGGTTGTCATTTCCTCCTCCAGGGAATCTTCCCAACCCAGAGATTGAACCCGAATCTCCTGAATTGCAGGCAGATTCTTTACCACTGAGCCACCGGGGAAGCCCCTGTGGCTGCCTATCCCTACTTTTCCATCCATCTTTTAATTTCTTGTGTAGCTGTCTCCTTTGGCACATGGGAAACTTACCCTGAAAGCTCCACAGGCTATGCAAGATTCTCTTCATGCAGAAGAGCAGGGGGGGCCTGGGTCTTCCTTGGGGGCTGGGGCCAGACTGGTGGGGGTCCAGGCTAAACCTCTGTTAGGGCTTGAAGAATGCACTCAGCCCCTGAAATTGCCAGCACCTGAGATTATGGGCTCGTGTTCTGAACTCTGGTTGTGCCGTGGAAGCCTGCTGAATTTAGTCCTGACTTCTTTCATTGTCTATAGCATTTGTGAGTCTTGAGGGATTTACTAATAATATCAAAAGTGAGACTAGCTAATATATGTAGTGGAAGTAATTTTGCTTGCGGGGAAAAGCAGTGAGGCTTCAGACACCGAAGAGATGTGTTTAACTATCATCCTTTCACAGAATGGTGACTTTTTTCCTGAGTAAGATGGCCACTGAGTCACTTAACAAAGATTTATTGAGCAGCTGCTGCACGTGGGGGCACTGGGTACAGGGTGAAAGGCTGTAAGTGAAGTGTGGTCTTGCCTCTGGGCTTCGATCTATTGCTTAGTTCAAAGCAGAAGAGCTTTGGGAATTCCCTGGCGGTCTAGTGGTTAGGACTTGGTGTTTTCGTTGCTGGGGCCCGAGTTCAATCATGATTGGGGAACTAAGATCCCACCCACCATGTGGTGGGAAAACCAGAAACCCAAAAGCACCTTGTAAATACAGAGGACAGCAGTGCATGAGCACTGATAGAAAACATTGAGCAGATGTGGAGAGCCCCTTCATGATCTAAAAACAGGAAGAGCAAACTGCAAATAGATTTTCCCAAAAGGAGGGTTTAATACTGTAAAGATGTCAGTTCTTTCCTCAGATGTATATATCCAGTGAGTCAACTAATGTGTAAAAGTAGTATTGCTTCCAGTGGCTTTGTTTTGTTTTTGGAAATTGATAAAAGACACTAAAAGTCCATCTGGAGTATAAATTGGTGAGAGTTCCTATAAAGAATGTAGAAAAGTACAGCAATAAATGGGAGATTTGACATCAAAATGTGTTGTAAGCTATAAGCATAGCAATATAAAGCAACAGAACATCGTGAAAGTTGACATAGAACATCTAGATGCAAATGTGAGTATATATGACAGTTGAGCAGGTGATAAAGGTGGAATCATGTATCAGAGAGTAACATTTTGTTAAGTAAGGGGCGTTTGAACCGTGGCTCACCATTTGGAAAAAAACGATTCTTTTCTCGTTGTTGTTGGTTAGTCACTAAGACCCGTCCAACTCATTTGTGACCCCGTGGACTATAGCCCACCAGGCTCCTCTGTCCGTGGGGTTTCCCAGGCAAGAATACTGGAGTGGGTTACCATTTCCTTTTCCAGGGGATCTTCCCAACCCAAGGATTGGACTCACATCTCCTGTATTGGCAGTTGGATTCTTTACCACTGAGCCACCAGGGAAGCCCTTCTTTACTCATAGTAAACACTGAAGATATATACCAGATTGGTTGACTAATGTAAAAGCCACCCTAAAAGTTCTAGAAAATAGAGGTGACTATTTATAAAATTTTGTAGATATTCCAGAGCCTCACCGAAACAACCCCTTAAATGCAGATAGGGATGCATAAAATATTCCAGATTCTGGGTTGCTGCTACTGCTGCTGCTAAGTCACTTCAGTCGTGTCTGACTCTGTGCGACCCCATAGATGGCAGCCCACCAGGCTTCCCAGTCCCTGGGATTCTCCAGGCAAGAACACTGGAGTGGGTTGCCATTTCCTTCTCCAATGCATGAAAGTGAAAGTGAAGTCACTCAGTCGTGTCCGACTCTTTGCAACCCCATGGACTGCAGCCTACCAGGCTCCTCCATCCATGGGATTGTCCAGGCAAGAGTACTGGAATGGGGTGCCATTGCCTTCTCCGAGATTCTGGGTTAGAGGAGACCATTCAGCAATGCTCTGGAGAAGCAGATGGTTAGAAAACATTTGCAACATATGATGACAAAGGGTTCACAACTGGAGTACCTAACTAATTCTTTTAAATAAATAAGACATCCATGTACTAACAGGACAATGGGTGAAAGATGTAAAAGGCAGTTCCCATGAGAAAGGGATAAGTGGGCAGCAAATATGGGAGAGTTCCCCTTGAGGAGTGGCAAGAGCAGAGCACGTGATCAGCATCCAGAGACTGCCCTATTGCCGCTCGGTTAAGTGGGATTTGGTTTTATTTACTTATTTTATTACAATTTTTAAAATTGAAGTGTAGTTGATTTACAGTATTTCAGGTGTATAGTAAAGTGATACTCTATACCTATACATGTGTTAAATATATATATATTACATATATATTCTTTTTCAGAATCTTTTCCATTATAGCTTATTACAAGATATTGAATATAATTCCCTGGGTTATTCAGTAAATTCTTGTTGATGATCTACTTTATATATAGTAGTATATATCTGATAATCCCAAACTCCTAATTTACTCCTCCCCCCTTTTGCCTTTGATAACCATGTTTGTTTTTATGTCTGTGGGTCTATTTCTGTTTTGTAAATAAGTTCATTTCTATTATGTTTTTAGGTTCCCAGGTTTGGTTCCATTAAAAAGAGGGTTTGGCTGGTGGCTGCCACCTCAGGTGTGTGGTGATGTCTACCAGTCTGCTGTTGGAGACTGGGATGTGGTTTGGGGTCCACGTGTTGGGCTATTATCATCCTGTCATCCCTTCCCATAATTGTTGTCTTCCAGGAACTGGGTCATGTCCCTCCAGGGGTCCATCTTTCATTTACTGCCATCTTTACATAGCCACACCTCCCAGACCTTCCTGGTTCTGCAGGGTCACCTCCCTCGCTATGTCGTGTGCTTTCTTGATTTTTTCCCTGCTGACAGCACCCCTTCTTCTAGAAGGCAAGCATGATCCAG
The DNA here is from genome assembly GCA_024291935.2 of Okapia johnstoni. NCBI lineage: Eukaryota > Metazoa > Chordata > Mammalia > Artiodactyla > Giraffidae > Okapia > Okapia johnstoni. The sequence continues at coordinate 10,486,477 of CM044306.1, forward strand.
GTTCCATAGGGAGGGCAGCTGGCACCTGTTCATGTGATCGAAAGCCTCCACTACCTTCTGTAGTGACCAGAAGGTTGGGCATGTGTCACAGAGGGGTCCTCCTGTACTGTGCCACAGTGTGGAGGTCTGGAGCCCTGAGGATGTTGTGGCCCGGGTGTATCTACCAGAGCCTGACATCTTATGCCACCAAAGTTGTTAGAAGATTGATTGCCTTGACTTATTTGCAGCTTCTGTATAAAGGAAACAACTTACTTTGAAGTTCCATAAAAAAGGAAACGACCTACTTTGAGGTTTGTTTTAACCATTAGAAATCTTCTGCTTGCAAACAGTTGAAACCCCAGTTTAAGTTAATTAATACAGTAAAGGGAATTTGTCACTCATGTAACTGAGAAGACCTTGGGTAGACCTAGCTGCAAGCAAGGTTTAATCCAGGCATCTACCTGCAGACAAGGTTTAATCCGGGCACCTAGATGATATTCCTGAAGCCCAGGTATCTCTCTCTGTTTTTGCACTGCCTTCCTCATGTCAGTTAGCTTCTTGGCCTCTCAAAAGTCTCCAACACCTTGGACCCTTCCACAGGTTACCCACCTCCCACTGCGTTGTTCAGAGGCATAAGAGAATGCCTCTTTGGGGGGCTTCAGAGAAGAAAGAGGAAGCATCTCTTTCCCAGGGGAAGCTGTCTTCAAATCTCAGTGTATCTGATTGGGACACATACCCATTCCTAACAAGCCAGGGTGCTGTGCTGACCCTGCAACTGGAGTAGAGTTAGTCCTGATGGAACCACTCGACTGAGAATCGGACATTCAAGGGATCATTTCCTGGAGTTGGGGAGTGCGAGCAGGGTGCCAGGCAGCTGGAGAGGCAAGGGATGGTCTGAGCATCTCTCCAAGACTCCAGGAGTCCCTTGAACCTCCCATTCTCAGCAAATCCAGGAATCTCGTGGTGCCTTAGTAGAGATTGTTGCCGTGTCTTTTTCCTGATGGCCCCTTGCTTCCTCCTCAGCAGTCCCTACTGTGGAGTCTTTGTCCCCTTTTGCAAGTGTATAATGTGTAATTGAGAGGCTGGCATTGGTCCTAATGATGACACCGCTAGTTGGAATGTGTCAGGCTGGGGGTCAACTTGATATTTCTAGTTCTCATCCCAGATTTTTTTCTCTTGTTGCTTCTGCAAAGCCTGCCTTATGTTTATGGATGGACTCCCCCATCCCCCTTCCCCCATCAAAGTCCTGTCCATGTGTGTCATCCAAGTTCTGCAAAAGAAGAAACTGAAGCTGAGGAAGGTTACTTTGGTCCAAAGATGGCGGGAAGGATGGCTGCAGAGAAGGAGCTTGGGCAGTGCCTGTTTGCTAGAGGGAAGTGCTTGATCAGATGCCAGTGGAAAGGTGACACTGTCCTTCCTGAACTGGCACAGCACTTTCTATTGAAACCACGCTTTTTTTCAGATCGGACTTAAACCCAACCCAAACTCAGATTGGGACTTGTATCCACAGGCTGGGACTTGAACCCATGATCCCTGACTTAGGAGAGGACTTGAACCCACTCTCTCTCTCTTTTTTTTATTGGCTGCCCTGGGTCTTTGTTGCTGTGCGGCTTTTCCCTAGTTGTGGCGAGCAGTGGCTACTCTGTTGTGGTGCGTGGGCTTCTCATCGTGGTGGCTTCTGCTGCTGCGGAGCACGGGCTCTAGGTGTGTGGGCTTCAGTAGTTGTGGCACACAGGCTTGGCATAGGGAATCTTCCTGCACTAGGGATGGAACCTGCATCTTCCGCATCGGCAGGTGGATTCTTGACCACTGGACCACAAGAGAAGTCCGAACCCACTGTCTTTTAATTAAAACCCCTCACCTTGTATCAGGACCTACTGAAGCTTAGGTTGTTTTGTCTCATCACTGAAATTATTCAGCGTAAGGCAAAGTGATAGACAAAGAATGAGTTTATTAGCCTAGGACACTTATGACAGCTACAAGCAGGCAGGCGAGGGAGCATCGCCCTAAGAACAAAGAGGGCTTCATTTTTATAATCAAAGCAAAAGTGGGGAGGGGAGAAGACCACCTTCTCCTTCATTTTTGAGTAGATATCAAGGCTTACATCATTAGTTCCTCCTTTGACTCTATATGGTCTAACTGGGATTATCATGGCTTTATTTAAATCATATCTATGTTAGCAAAAGGGTGGTAACATATACTAAAATATGGCTAATTATCTCAGGTTTTGTAATAGCGGCCTCCCCAGCTCGAACTGGAACCCAAAGTGTGTTGGGCCCTTCTCTCCTCTCTCCCTGGTGCCATTAAGGCAGGAACTGCTCTCCCACACCTTTCTAGGCAGACACACCTAGCCCACTAACCCACCAGAAGGGACTCTGCACCTGCCACCTATGAGTGCATGCTAAGTCACCTCAGACATGTTTGACTCTTTGTGACCCACCTGGCTCCTCTGTCCAAGGGATTCTCCAAGCAAGAATACTGGAGTGGGTTGCCATACCCTCCCCCAAGGAATCTTCCAGACCCAGGGATAGAACCCATATCTCTCATGTCTCTTGCATTGACAGGCAGGTTCTTTACCACCAGTGCCACCTGGGAAGCCATCTACTGTGAAAGTGGACAGGTGGAAACTCTGCTCTGGGGACACTAGCTCCCAGGTCATCTCATTGGTCATGATCTGACCACTGAAGCGAGCAGTGGGCTGAGCCCATGGCGCCTGCCACCTTAGACCATGATCCCATCAACCACGGTCTCTGCCGCTTGGGCATCTCACTCCACCGAGAGCTGGAGGACACCGTGAGGGCCACCAGGTACTTCTTCAGACCTGGCTGCTTTCTGGTGTCACACCTTTCTACTCATGGTGTAATAGTGGTGAGGCAGGCAGGAGCTCTAGCAGCCCCACTCAGTCATTGGTTGGTGCCTCAGTGGTTTCCCCTTCCCTCAAAATGAGCAACTGTCAATCAGGGACCAGTTAGTGGTCCTGCTCAGCCATTGTTTGGTGCCAAAGTGGGCCCCTCCCCCAAACAAGTGACTGTTAGTGAGCAACTGTCAACCAGTGACCGTGGCACTCGTGGTAAAGAATCTGCCTATCAATGCAGGAGACAGAAGAGACATGGGTTCAATCCCTGGGTCGGGAAGATCCCCTGGAGGAGGAGGGCATGGCAAGTCACTCCAGTATTCCTGCCTAAAGAATCCTATGGACAGAGGAGCCTGGCGGGCTACAGTCCATAGCGTTGCAAAGAGTTGGACAGTGACCAAAGCAACTTAGCATGTGTCAAACCACTGACCGTTAGTGGTCCTGCTCAGCCATTGGTCAGTGCCTAAGTGGGCTCCTTCCCCTCTTGTGTATAAAAGGAGCCCGAATTTGAACTGTGGTAAGATGGTTTTTTGAGACACTAGGCTGCCGTCTTCTCAGTCTGCTAACTTTCCGATTAAAATCATTATTCCTTGTTCCAACAATTCATCTCCCGATTTACTGACCTGTCAGTGCAGCCAGCAGAATGAGCTTGGGCTCAGTTAAATTTCAGTATAATGTCCTCTTTCACTTAGTTTCTTTCCCCCTTCATCTATGTTCCTGTCTTGGCTACAAAATGCTACTCTTCAAGGACCGTTAACTCCCTGACTTCATAAAACAAGATTCAGATACCATATCTACTGTCTTATGTTTTAATTATCAGAACTGGTGGCTTGAGTGTGCCTGATGCTTGGATGCTTTGTCTTCCTTCAAGATACTGTAGATTGTTGCTAGGTTACTGGATTCTTTTCTTGAGTAGTCATTAGCCTACAACAGTTTTCTAAACTCCTGTAAAATTCCTTTTACATTCTTAATCCCCTGGGGTGATTCCTAAACTAACTATCCTACTCTATCCCAATCACTGTCAGTGCAGAATGAGGCAGAGGACCCCTGGGAGTTTGGGCAGAGCTGCAGACCCACTTAGCCTCCAACCCTTCAGCCTTTGTCAAAACCTTCATAGACTTTCTGTCCAACTAGTCACCTATCACCCCCACTTCCTGCCATATGTGCCTCTTCAGGGTCCACAGCACACACACCCCCACCTGCCCCGTGTGCTCCTGACCCAGTATTCAGGGGAGTGAACAAGGCCGCCTTGCCTTCCTCAAAACAGATCTCTCTACTCTCTGAGGCCACTCATTATAAAATATAAGATCAGACATGTATTCTGACTAACCCACCTTCCCTCCAAGAAGTAGCAAACTGTTACTTTTTTCTCACTAATTCTCTCTAGACAGAAATAGGAGTAGCCTTTAGGTATTCATTTAGAGCTGGTATATAGCCTTTGAACTGAGGTATAATTGGTATTGAACAAAATATATAGGCCTTCAGGGTAGAGCCCCCTGGATGTTCTGCTCTGTGTACTGCTTTGTCACCCCTACCCAATCCAGTGACAGGACATTCAGTCCCCAGAAAGTTCTCTAGCATCCCTTCCAAGTCAATAAACTCTGCACTTAACAAATGTTTTAACTAAATATTACACCCACCCTACAGAGTATTTATAACACAGATGCAGGATTATCTAGTGAATACTCATCCCCTACCATCCATCGTCAACAAAGACATCATTAGAAGTATTGGGGTCTCCTCTCAACCACCACCATCCACTGCCCACACCCAGAGGTTGTGACCCAGGTCTGGATTCCTAATCAGTAGTGTTTAGTTTTAGTGTACATATTCCTGACTAATGAGTTCAGAGTGACAGACCACAGTAATGAGGAGTACATAAATATGTAACGTGTATATATAGACTTGATTTTTGTCAAGGAAAAGTTTAGAGTTTAGCCTCGTGCCTTGCCTGTGGACCTGTGAGGGGCCAGACACTCATGTGGCCACATTGATGTGTATTGAGAGAACTAAGTTGCCTGTGTGAAATCTGAATCTTATTCTAAGGGTTTTGAAGCAGCTTATAAAAAGCACAGTCGAACAGAGATAAAAAAAAAAAAAAGGAGAAAGTGAGATAAGGAGGAGAAAGGCAAATTGCAAATCAGAAGTCAAAACTCTCTTTTTTTTCCTCTTGAACTTTTTATTTCGTATTGTAAACCAGTTAACAATGTTGTGATCGTTTCAGGTGAATAGTGAAGGGACTCAGTCATCCGTATACATGTGTCCCTTCTCCCCCAAACTCCTCTCCCATCCAGGCTGCCACATAACATTGAGCAGAGTTGCATGTGCTATACAATAGGTCTTTATTGGGTATCCATTTTAAACATAGCAGTGTGTACATGACCATGCCAAACTCCCTAACTGTCCCCTCCCCCTGGCAATCATAAGTTTGTTTTCTCAGTCTCTTCCTATTTTGTAAGTAAGTTCATTTGTATCATTTCTTTTTAGATTCAATATATAAGGGATACCACACAATATTTCTCCTTCTCTGTCTAACTTACTTCACTCACTATGACACTCTTTAGATCCATCCATGTTCCTGCAAATGGCATTATTGCATTCTTTTTAATGGCTGAGTAATATTCTATTGTATATATGTACCACAGCTTTTTTTATCCATTCCTCTGTTAGCAGACATTAGGTTGATTCCATGTCTTGTCTATTGTAAACAGTACCACAATGAACACTGGGGTGCATTTTTCCTTTCGGATCATGTTTTTCTCCAGATGTATGCCCAGGAGTGGGATTGCAGGGTCATATGGTAGCTCTAGTTTTAGCTCTTTAAGGAACCTTCATACTGTTCTCCGTAGTGGCTGCACCAATGTATATTCCTACCGACAGTGCAGGAGGGTTCCCTTTCTCCACCCATTTCTAGCATTTATTGTTGGTGGATTTTTTTTTTTTTTTATGACAGTCATTCTGGCTGGTGTGAGGTGATACCTCATTGTAGTTTTGATTTTCATTTCACTAATAGTTTGATACAAACCCCTTTGTTTCTGGATCTGATCACAGACCTGACTGAGGTGGGTGAGTCCCAGAGGAAAAGGAAACATGCTGGTGCTGCAGGGAGACACGGGACTTTCTGAGGAGTTTATATAACGAGATAGAAGCATTTAGGCACCTACTGGGGCTCAGGGATTGTTCTAGACACAGTGGATGCAGCAGTGAAGAAAACAGAGACTTCCTTCCTGGAAGGAAGAGAAAATAAAAGGCTTGTTTAGTTGACGGTTTCGAGGAACAAAATAAAGCAAGTGCAGGGCTGCGTAGGTTTGCTTTCCTACTGGGGGTGTCCAGGTGGTCTGTCGAGGGGTATGGGGCAGAGGACCAAGTGAAAAGTGAAAAGAAGGAGGTGTCTGGCAAAAGAGGAAACCAGAAGCCTGAGGCGCCCTGATTGTGTGACTGGTGATGACAAGGGGGGTCAGTGTTGCTCACAGCTCCCAGGAGGATGGCCGCGTCTGAAGGGCCGCAGGGGAGATAGAAGGAGCGAGGGGAGAAAGTGGCCCCGAGCCTGCCTTGTGGGGCAGGGCAGGCAGGTTTGAGGAGGTTCAGAATTGGCTAGTGTGAATGCTCTTGGTGGACTCTGGGCTGTAGGGTGGTCTAGATGTCCTGTACTTGGCCCTGTGGTGATCTAGAGCTGGAAATGTTGGCTTGGAGGGAGAGTTTGATAAAGGAGGTGGGCGGTGGGTGGAGGGAGGAGCTCCATGTTGGTTGATCTGCAGATGAAAGATGTGCTTGTGGAGAGTCACCACCTCTCTCTGGGTATTAGTAACCCTGGGAGGGGCAGTCTCTCCAGGATTAGCAAGGTCCCCCCAAATGCCAAAACATCCTAAAGTACAGAAAGTAAAAAACAGGATTGATGCTGGAGGCCAGGGCAGGACTAGGGTGGGATGAGGTTGACAGACAGTGAGGGCCAGTCATGTGGGGTCTTCTGGCTATGCATAAGCTTTGATTCTGGGTGGGCAGGTCAACCTAGAAGGCAGCCTGTGGCTTTGGCCACGTTCAGATGCACAGATCCCAGTAATCTTTGCCGATTGACAAAACTGCCTTCTTGGCTCTCAGTGACTTTCAGACTCAACCTGCACCTCTTTGCTGGAAGCCTCTGAGTCCTAGTAACAAGCTAAAACCATCTGTTTTTAGTCTTTCTCTCCCAGTAAACCATCAGTTTTATGGGGGAGGAACACATCTTACTTTCTTGTTGCTTGCGCTTAGGACAGAGTTCCAGGTTCCTTTTGGTAAATCAGCGACTTAATTTAAGCCAGCCTTTTCTTCAAAAAGGAGGAGAATCTGCAAATGGCTTGGGGCTGTGGGGTCTGCATACAGCTTCCTGTTGGTCTGATCTGTGAGGCTGCACGTCAGGACCACCAGGAAAGCTAATGGAGATGCTGGTGCCTGGAGTGGGGAGCTGCTAGGTGGTAGTGCTCACAGAACAAGCCTGGACTGGCAGCAGCATCATGGAAATGCAGAACCTGAGGTCCCCCAGGTGTGCTGAGTCACCATCAGTATGTTGGCAAGATCTTCAGAGATCTATATGCCCTGGAGGCTGGGGACGTGATCACCTTGAATGACCTTCCTTAAGCTTCTTTCTACCACAGTGTTAGCTGATGTGGATGTCAGACTAGGAAATTGCCATTCAGGGCAGTCTGTGCACTGTGCTGCTTGTTTCAAGCAGATGGGCTGGAAGTTTGGTCAGGTTTCTTGGAGAAAATCTGGAAGCTGACCCAGAACCAGGCTGCCCCACCCCATGTGCAGATAAGGTCTTCAGTCTCCCTCTCCCAAGGACTCAGCCCAGGCAAGGGGCGAGATGCCAAGCCCTGGGCCCACACTGGGCTTCAGTGGCAGGGAGGGTCACAGGTTACTGGCATTTAATGAACTAATCAATATTTTGCTGCAGACCAAGATCCCCATGCTTTCAGGGCATTCAGCCCTTCGGGGTCCTCACAGAGGCCTGCCACAACTGCTTCTCACAAGCTTGTCTCTGATTCCATAGCTGAGGACTCTTGCCTTTGAGTGAGGATCTGCAGGCAGAGGCATAATGTGCCAGTACAAGTGCAGGAAGGAACAACTTAGACTTCTGTTCATTTTTGCCTCTCTATTTTGTACGTAATCCATACCATATAAGAGTGTAACATGTCAGGGCCTGTGCATACTTTCTAACATTTGAAAGCCATCTTTACAGGGCTCTCGCATTGGAAGGTATACCACATGAGGGTCTCAGCTTGGATTGGGCAAAACAAAGTGTGTGACCATCACTGCTCCCAACTCGTCCCTCAACTCTGCTTACCATCCCCATTCACTTTGTGCTCAGTTTCATTCTTTCCAAGAGAAAGGAATGGCAGATTTAGCAGTTGTAAGGTGGTTGGGTTAAGCTATGCTTGACATACTTCAGAAATTGAAAGGAAATTGGAGGAAAACCTTGGTGAGAGTATAGAAAACCTGAGAAACAAAATGAGTGTCTCTTTTTCTGTTTAGCGGCGTAGAAGGAGTAAAAGGAAGAAAAGGAATAGGAAGAATGCTTCCACATCTGCAGAGCTGGATTCCTTGTCCTCGTCCTCATTGGAGCCCTGTAGCCTGAGTTCGCTTGCAAACCCTGGGCTCCAGGACACAGCTCCGTGCCAAAGCCCAGCTCAGCAGGGTAGTCCCACTCACCAGCCAAGCCAGCCTCCAAGTGTGGGCAAAATACCGCTGGAGGCTATGGACCACCCTCTGCAAGGCAAGGCTGCAGGAGAGGCAGAAGCAGCCACGGGCACCGAGTCTCTGAGCAGCCCGGCACCTCAGGACCAGACTCTGGGAGGAGCCCTCCTGGAAGGGAATGACCACCAGTCCCTGAGCCCCTCCAAGGGTGAAGATCTCCCCACTTCTGCCAGCAAAGGCTCTCCTAGGGAGAAGGATACTGCCCAGGAGCTCCTGCTGCCTGAGCCAAAGGCGGACACCTCCAAGCCCAGGAAGGAGCTGCAGACCACCAGGCAGCTGGCCAGGGCTCCTGCCTCTGGGGTGAGTTAGGGGAGTGATGACCAGGGTTGGCCTGCCATGTCTCAACACCTTGCTGTGCAGTGTGGTTCTGACAACATTTCACTGTCTGGGAAGGGAGTCCACTGGGACTTGCTTCCTGGGAGGGGGGCTGTAGGAGGGGCTATCCCTCTACCCTGAGCCGCTGACCCCTGTTCCTGGACTGGTGGAAAAGACTGACCCTTATGCCACTGAGTCCAAGTTTCCCTGTGCACTTTGTCATTTTGGCCCTGACGTTTGGGGGCTTTATTTCTTCCAGGCAAGTGATGCTGCAGCTGAGCCAGCTGGTTCAGTGGAAGGAGCTGAGAAAGATGTTAAAAATAAGACTGAGGAAGTGAAAGAGCCGCCCACAAGCATCCCTGCTTCCCAAGACCACTGCCAGGTAAAGCGTCTTGTGCCTGCCTGGTCGCCTCTCCAGGACACCCTCCCTATCCTTGCTGTCCATCCCATGGGCTGGTCCTTTTAGTCCCGTTCCTTCCACAGCTTAATCATTTGGTGAATATGTGTTAGGTGCTGGGGGTATAGCCATGAATGAGACAAGTTCCTGCCTTTGGGAGTTCACATTCTAGTGGGGAGAAAGACATGCAAAGCCAGACTGTGCGAAGTGCCCTGGAGAGAAGTAGGGCAAGGGACTGAGGTGGGTGCCAGTCAGGGCCTCTCCAAGGAGAACTGAAAGAGTGACAGGCAAGCCACGTGCCTATCTGGGGACATGCAAAGGCCCCAAGGAAGAGTATGGTGGACCTGTTTAGGGGGCAGCAGGAAAGCTGCTTCTCCCAAGAGCAGGTGAAGGGAAGAGAGGCCGGGGTTGGGGCTGGGGTTGACGATGTTGGGGACAGGAGTCTTTGGAGCCTATGGTGGGTGGACCAGAAGCCGTTTGAACATTCTGAGCAGGGAAGGGATGTGACCAGTCTAGCACCTGTGACAAGTGTCCTGTGTTGGGGACGAGCATGGAGCCTGGTCTAAAGGTTGGGGTTTGGGTGCCTGTTCCAGGAAATTACAACCAAGGACCAGACGGCTGTTCCTGGAGGGAAAACAGGTGAAAATGAGAAAGCCAAGCCAAAGGACCTGAAGAGGCCAGAGGGGAATAATGGAAATAATGCAGCCCCTGTGAAAACTGAGAAGGAGCAAAGGAACCAGAGCACACAGCGAGCTAAGGAGAGGTGGGTGCAACTGGCTCAGGGAGGCACAGGCCTGGCCCCACCCAACACTGGGGCTGGAAAGGGCCACGCCACCCCAGAGGAGATTCCCAGGCTGCCTTTTTGTTGACTCTCAGGGCAAAGGGAAATGCTCAGGAGGTAGGCAGGGGAGGGGCACCTGTCCCAATTCCTTGCTTGGATGAAATGCGCCATCACATGGTCTCTGGGGACCTGGAGCAGCATGGACCTTACAAAAGTCAGGAGAAAGGCAGTCACGCCCCAGAGTACTCAGTCACCCCCTCCCACCACCCCCAGCTCTTTGGAGCTGGGCAGAGGTCACCCCACCCCATGCCTCCTGTCCTCCTCTACTGTAGAGGGAGAGCCAAGGGGACCCACATGGTGGGCAGTCTATCTGAAGTGTGGGCTCTCTTGCACTTTCCTAGGGTGTGTGTTAGTGCAAGCCCAGAAACAAGATCGTGTGTGCACATGTATGCCTGCGTATGTGTGTGGGCAGGGAGTAGAAAGACCATATCTAATCAGTGTTTTCTTCTGTGACTTTCCCCCAGCTTGCTGAGCTCCACGGAAGGAATCATGGTGTACTTCCATGCAATCATTTCTAAACATTTTGGATTCAATCCCGATCAACACAAAGTATATGTTAGGGGCGGAAAAGAATTAGGGAAGCCTGCATGGAGTCATAATGTTTGTGAAATGCACTACAGCAAGTGAGTATATCCCAGTTGGCCCATAAGGAAATGTACAGAATGTCTAGTCTTTGAAATATATTGAAATCATAATTCTGATCAAGTTGATTAATTCTTAGAACCTTTGGAAGATGAATATTTCAAAAAACTCTTCCCTATAATGCAGTTCTTTGTCATATTTCATCTTGGTCTTCTTTCTGTCTCCGTGTGGAAGCGAGCTTTGTTCTGGAAGCATCCTCTCTTTCAGCATAGATTTATAGCATTAGGTCTATACTCCATGTTGTGTTTGAGGAGAATGAACATTTCTGGGAGAGGATTTTCACATAATCAGCTGCTGTCCTGTTTATTCACAGAGACTTGCATGAGAATGGGTCCCTCATTGAAGGCACTACCACCATTTCCAAGCAGCACGTGGATAAACCCATTCCTTACAAGTACGTTATCTGCCGAGGCAAGAACTCTGTGGAGTATGAGTTCATCTACAAAGAACAGCCGAAGAAAGGCGAGTACGTGAACCGCTGTTTGCGAGTGAAATCTTCCCTTCTGGACTCTGGAGGTAAGCTGAAGTCTGGACTCTTGATCGATCAGCCTCTGAGGCTGAATGTTCCTCTGGAACAAAGGCTTTCCTTGTCCTCTGTGGGTCTTCTTTGCTTGGCATTGGCCCTGCCCTACCTCCCAGCTTTATGTTTTCTAAGCCTGAGCTTGGCAGCATATTTCTGATCTGTTTAACTTAAGCACTCACAAGAGTAAACAAGGAAGCGGACATTTTCTAAGGAAAAGGAGAGAGGGTGGATCTGCTGAGAAGTGAGGGGCCTGGGGCATGGAGAGGCAGCAGTGATTCTTTACCATCTGAGCTACTATTAGATAAAGCCTACTTAATATTAAAGTTCTTGTTCAAAAAGATTGATCTGTCACCTTTTGAGAGAGATGGATCAGTCTGTCACCAAGACCAGGTGCTTTGTTTGTTTGTTTTTTGGGGGTGCATAAAACAGTTTTATTATATTCATTACTTCTGTAGGTTAGGAGTTTGGATGGAGCACAGCAGGGCTGGCTGGTTTCTGCTCTCTGATGTCTGGGCCTCAGCTAGGCAGGATTGAAAGCTGGGAGTGACTTGATGACTGGGTTTGAAATCATCTGGAGGGGTCTTTGCCATTGATACTGCCCATGGCGGGGATCTCTGTTGGGCTGACAGCGATAGAGCTCAATGGAGCAGGTGTTTGATTATTTTGAACTGGCCCAAAGAGAGAAGAAACTAGAGTCATGTTCTCTTCTTAAATGTGCCCCAGTGTTGACTCGATTGCCTGCCTTTACAAGACTCTCTTCTATATGGGCTGATCGCAGAGTCCCATGATCCTTTCTGACTTTGCCCTGCACTTGCTGGATGATCCAAACTGGCTGTTTCCATGCTTGAGATGACCCCTCATCAGACAAGAGCTGGTGCTAAACTAGTCTTTGCAGAAGACATGGTAGTGATTTGGGATGACAGGTCTCATTTGCTCTTACTTAAGAAGCACTGCCTTAGTCACTTGAGATTTTATCTGGCTGGTTCCTGGTACTTAAGCTGTCAAACCAGATAGAGATGCACTTTTTAATACAGAGCCAGTCATTTTAAAGTCCATTAAAAAGATTTTCTTTTCTTCCTTCTTTCTCTCTTTCACTGAAGTATAGTTAGTTGTTGTGTTAGCTTCAGGTGTACAGCAAAATTACTCAGTTATTTATTTTTTTCAGATTTTTTCCTTTATTAGCTTATTACAAAATATTGAATATATTTCCCTGTGTTATTACAATATATCCTTGTTGCTTACCTATTTTATGTATAGGTATGTATCTCTTAACCCTGTACTCCTAATTTATCCTCCCCCCACCTACTTTTCTGATTGGTAACCATGTTTGTTGTGTATGAATATAATAAAACTGTTTTATGCACCCCCAAAAAACAAACAAACAAAGCACCTGGTCTTGGTGCTTGATCCATCATCTCTCTCTGTTTCTGTTTTGTAATAAATTAATTTGTATTATTTTTTGATTCCACATATAAATGATATCATATAATATTTGTCTTTCTCTGTCTGACTTAATATGATGTATGTCTAGGTCCAACCAGTTGCTGCATATGGCAATATTTCATTCATTTTTAATGACTGAGTAATATTCCAGTGTGTATACGTGTGTATGTGTGTATATCATGTCTTCTCTATCCATTCATCTGTTGGTGGACACCTAGGTTGCTTTCATGCTGGGCTATTGTAAGTAACATTGGGGTGCATGTATCTTTTTAAAATAGAGTTTTCATGTTTTGTGGATGTATGCCTAGGAGTAGGGTTGCTGGATTATATGGTAGCTCTATTTTTAGTTTCTGAGGAACCTCCATACTGTGTTCCATAGTGGCTGTACCAGTTTACATTCCCATCAACAGTGCAAGAGGGTTCCCTTTTCCTTACACCCTCTCCAGCATTTTTTGTTGACTTTTTGATAATGACCATTCTGACCAGTGTGAGGTGATACTTCATTGTAGTTTTGATTTGCATTCCTCTAATAACTAGTGATGTTGAGCATCTTTTCATGTGCCTGTTGACCATCTGTATGTCTTATTTGAATAAGTGTCTATTAGGTCTTCTGCCCAGTTTTTGATTGGGTTGTTTGTTTTTTGATTGAGTTGTATGAACTATTCATTAAACAGATTTTTAAGTTGGAGAGTTAACTCAGAATTGCCAAACAACTTTATTTTTTAGATGCTTTCTTAATCATGGTATTGTACTAAATAGAGTTTTTCTTTTTTCTTTTTTTTTTTTACTCTGGGTCTTCAATGCTGCATAGACTTTGTCTAGTTGTGGCAAGCGGAGGCTACTTTCTAGTTGCTGTGCTTGGGCTTCTCATTGCAGGGAGGGTTCATGGGCTTCAGTAGTTGTGGTGCATGGGCTTAGTTGCCCCATGGCATGTGGAATCTTCCCATAACAGTGATTGAATATGTGTCCTCTGTATAGGTATGGATTCTTTACCACTGGACCATCAGGGAAGTCCGAGTTTTTCAGTAATTACATTTTGCAAGCTTTTAAAAAGAAATAGGTGTTAGAACTTTTCCTTCCTTGTTGAAAAAGTCCACGGGCACTTTGGTTACTTCTTGGTGTGGGCTGTCCTATTTAGATGTTCTGTTGGGAGACTGACCTTAGAGCTCCCTGGAAGATGCTACCTGGGTTGGTTGGGTTGAATCAGACATTTTAAGCCGGAAGGAGGTGAGTTATAATAACCAATGGAAGGGCTGATTGGAAGGCCAAGGAGGGCCTTCATTGGCTTCTGAGGGTTTGGAGGTCACTTCTTGGACCCAGGTGAGGAAGTACCCCAGCCTCTAACATCATCCATGTAGGTGAGGAGTGTCTGGAAGGCACTGGAATTTTGTTGACTGAGGAAAGCTTTGTAATTTGCTCCATTTGGTGTGATGGTAGTTTATCTATGTTAAATACATTTAGTTTTCATTAATCCCAATAAACAGAGATGTCTTCCCTCCCCTGTTCCTCCTTCTAAGCCTCCTGTGAGCACTCTCATTGGTAGAAGCCACTGTTGCAAGGCAGGCAGAATAGAGACTCTGGGCTCCAGCCCCGTGATGCAGGGAGACCAGAGGGCAGATGTGTGTGCTGGTGGCAGAGACAGCCGTCACTGGCACTCGGTCTGTTCCAGCGTCTTTTGCGTTGTGCTGTGCTTTGCCTGAAACAGACTCTGCTGTGTCTGCGTTCCTCACCCACCCTCTCAGCCTCTTTGCTTTTGTCCCAACTCCTCAGTTTTCTCTCAGATTCAGCTGTTGCAGCCACATCCCTGTTTTGCTGGACTTTAGTTGGTTTGGTTTTTTGAGGGGTGAGGGTTGGGGGGATGGGGCTTTACTGTGCAACTTGGAGGAATCTTGGTTCCCAGACCAAGGATTGAACCTATGCCCTCTGCAGTGGAAGTATGGAGTCCTAACCACTGGACCACCAGGGAATTCCCAGTCTGATCATCTTTAATGGATGAATTTAGCCCACTGGCATGAACTGTGCCTGTCAATGGAAGACTCATTTTTGACAAATTACCTTGTCTTTCTGTCTACCTTGTTTTCCTTGTTCTTTTTTGTGTTTTTTCTAGCTTTTGGATATTTTCTCTTTTCTCTAGGAAGTTGGAAAGTATTTTATTTCTAATCTTCTAGTAGATTCTTTGAGACCAAGACCATTAATGTCCCTCCCTGCCCCACTGTCCTGGGGTTGAGGGTGTCCCATGCCCAGGACCCTGATTGGCGCTCCCTCCACCTCTGTGGCACTAGCCGTCCCAGGCCAGTAGCTTTCACTCACCTTTTCTCTGGAAGAATGTTTGGAGCAGGGAAAGCTTCCACAGGAGCTGACGCTTGAGGTCAGATCCAAATAGTGATTCCGAGTTATCGTCAGGCAGGGCTGGGATGGGGCAGGCATGTGTGAGCAGGGGCTTCCAGCAAAGACAACAGGCTGGGCATCAGGGAGCAGGAGGCTTGTTCAGAGGCTCGACTTTCTGATTTTCATGGCTATTTTTATGTACTTGTGTTGCCTCTGGTGTCTTACTGACCTCTTTGCCTTCTAATTATTTGACAATTGATTTTCCTGGGTTTTCTAGGTCTGCACTCACATCATTTCAGCTGGTTATAAGAGCAACCATGAGTTCCACCCTTGCCCCATGTTGAGTACTATTTTGTCTGCTATGTGACCTATACCATTCTTCATGAAGTGGTTACCATGGTTCCCAGGACAGAGGAAATGAGCCCTTTCACCAAGTAACATACCAAAATGGTGCACAATTCCTAGTGAGTGATGCAGTTTCAGTATAAAATTTTTGACCTTCATGTGATAATTTTCTAAGGAACTCACGTACCAAGTATGCTGAGCCATCTTGTTCAACAAAGGCATGTTTCAAGTACTTTCAGGGTAGTTGCCGGAGAAGGCAATGGCAACCCACTCCAGTACTCTTGCCTGGAAAATCCCATGGATGGAGGAGCCTGGTGGGCTGCAGTCCATGGGGTCACTAAGAGTCGGACCCAACTGAGCAACTTCACTTTCACTTTTCACTTTCATGCATTGGAGAAGGAAATGTCAACCTACTCCATTGTTCTTGCCTGGAGAATCCCAGGGATGGGGGAGCCTGGTGGGCTGCCGTCTATGGGGTCACACAGTGTTGGACACGACTGAAGCAACTTAGCAGCAGCAGCAGCAGGGTAGTTGCGGGTTGTCTAGGTTACTTGTCCTAAACATCTGTGCTACCTCTGGGGTCAGGCCCCAAGTTGCTCATCTGTGGCTGGGTGCCTGGATGGAGTGAGTGCTGAGTGCCTTCTGTTTACCACATTCTGTAATTTTCCTGTCTTTTTTCCCTTCTTTGGCTCCTTCATCCTGTTTCTTCTGGTCAAGATCAACCTTGCAGGGTGGAGTGTTCAGGTCTAGTGGGTTTTCATGCCCCTAAGTAAAACATTCTCTTTACTCTTAGACTGGCATCAGTACGATGATATAATTTGTATGAAGCCCCCTGGGACACTTCAGAAATGGGTGAATCGTGTAACAGATGGTACGAGGAAAGAGTTGGTGAATGGGAAGCAGATCGCAGCTGCAGTCATGCTGGACCGCATCTTTAGCATCCTTGAAACCTGGAATGCCATCAATTTAAAAAACTTTTTTACCCAGTTCCAGCAGTTCTATTCTGTCATTCGTGTGCCCATGATCTATGAAGGAGAAGAACAGCCGTGGAGTGCTCTACAGTATGAAGAGAAGAAGGTACCAGATCTCAGGGGTATCAGCAACATCTCCCTTTTCTGTCTCCTGGGCATTCAGCATCACCTCACCATTTAGTGGCTAGATGACTCCAAGACTCAGTGAACAGGTGGATAGGGGCAGGCTATTTCAGCCTCTTGTCTCCTAGTGCCACCTCTAGGGAATTATTTGTCCTCCTCATTTTTTGACTCCTCCCACCTCCTCACCATGGCTTCCCTGGCGCCTCAGATGGTAAAGAATCTGCCTGCAATGCAGGAGACCTGGGTTCAATCATGGGGTTGGGAAGATCCCCTGGAGAAGGGAATGACAACCCACTCCAGTTTTCTTGCCAAGAAAATCCCATGGACAGAGGAGCTTGGCAGGCTACAGTCCATGGGGTCACAAAGAGTAGGACACAACTGAGGGACTAACACTTTCAGTTTCAACTCCTCTAGACCCACCTCCATTACTGGTCCCACCCTTCCCCTCCTACCTGCTCCCACCTCCTCACCTGCCCCCTACTGGTGCTACCTCCTCACCTGGCTTCCCCTCCACCACAAGAAGACTGGCATCCTCCTCCACTGCATCTCCAGCTACTGTGTGGAATGGCTTAAGCATTTTTGAGACAGACCTGGAGCCACGTCTGAGATGACTAGTGAACTCTTATAAGGCTCAGAACCCCAACCTGAGATCCTCTCCAGCATGCTGAGGCCTCTGGATGTACCACTGGTGGCACCTCCCAAAGTCTCAGGGCAAGGGGGTGCTCAGGGTTTAGTGGGGAGGCAGGCGGAGGGTGACTCCTCCCCAGAGATTTCCTGCCCCTCATTCCTCAGGGCCCTACCCAGCTCATAGGAAACTAAGCTCAGTGACGGGCAGGTCCTGACACCTCTGATGGGTTCAATGCCATGGTTATGTGTTTTCCTTTTCTCCTGGGACCAGGTGAGGAACCACCTATGGGAGTGTTTGACAAAGAAAATGGCACCATTTCTGGAAACCAGTGGGGACACTCGGCCTGAAGGCTGCCCAGTGAAGAGTAAATTGGGAATGGGCATGATTGTCCTTTTGTTAGCGGAAAAATGCAACTACCTCTTACTGGAAAAAGACCTGGCCTCACTCTGTCACCTCCTTCGCTCAGACACCAGATCACCAGATGCCTTTTGCAGGGACCTGAAACACATCCGTGAAACATCTCAGAGGTAGGGTGTGTGTGTGTATAAAGATTTCCTAGCTCTCTAATGGTTTCTTTCTGATTATAAAAATAAGAGCTTGTGGATAGAATGGATGAAAACATACAGGAAAAATACAACCCGTAATTTGACCACTCACTATTGTCATTTCAGAGTTTTATCAGTCTAGCCTTTTTCTAGTCTATATACTATATTTCTTTTTATTACATATTCTATTGAATACTTGCTTTTGAGAGGCTTTGAGGTGTATCATGGGCTTCCCCTGTGGTGCAGTGGTAAAGAATCTGCCTGCTAATGCAGGCAACATGCGTTTGATCCCTGGGTCTGGAAGATCCCTTGGAGGAAGGCATGGCAGCCTACTCCAGTATTCTTGCCTAGAGAATCCCATGGACAGAGGAGCCTGGTGAGCTCCAGTTTATAGGGTTGCAAAGAACTGGACACAAACGAAGCACCTGAGCATGCACGCACGCAAGGTGTATCATGTCTTAGCCCCGTGGGCCTGTGTTTGGGGGAATGGGTCATAGTAAGACAATGAGGCTGGACTCGGATGTTTGTGGAAGCACCATGGATGCCCTCACCGTAGCCTCAGCCACTGTCGTTCCCAGTTTAGGAGCCACTGCTGTGCCCATTGCGTTGGGCTGGGAGCACTGGTAGTGTGGAGGCTGCGGCCTGTCCCGAAGGCACTTATATTTCACTGGGTGGAGACACCTCTCCAGAACCCTCAGATGATCCTCAGGTCTTTTTTCTGCAGCTGTTTGAAAGGGTAAAGCGTCTGCCTGCAATGCGGGAGACCCGGGTTCAATCCCTGAGTCAGGAAGATCCCCTGGAGAAGGAAATGGCAACCCACTCCAGTACTCTTGCCTGGAAAATCTCATGGATGGAGGAGGCTGGGTGGCTGCAGTCCATGGGGTCACAAAGAGTCAGACACGACTGAGTGACTTCACTTCACTTCACTTCAAGAATAATATTGGGTAGCCTTCTCTGAGCAGCCAGTCTTAATGGACACCTGCCACCTGGTTTTACAAATTTTAAACACCCCGTTAAATCCTGTTCATTTTGGAAAAGAGAAAAGAAAAGCTGGCAAACGTACATGTGTTTCCAGGTCTTGCAAAACATGCACGTTTTGTGATTGTAAGGCATGGCATGTGTTATTTATAGGCTCCCCACTTCCATGTAAAAAGTTGCTTCATATTTAGATTTACTGTTGCCAGATGACCTGGGTTCAAGCCCCAGTTCTGATACTGGGGACCTTTTGTAGATCCCAAGCCTCTGAACCTTTGTCTCTCCCACTGTCATGGAGAATGGAAGGATGCCCTTAGGAGTTTCCTCTGGGGCTGCAAGAGGGCCTGTTCAGTGCCTGACACTTTTAGGGGGTGCCCAGGGGGCCCTGAGGTTTCTCCCTGGTCAGACACCCAGAGTGCTCTCCTGCTCTGTGCAAGGAGCTGTCCCTTCCCTAATGGATGTCAGACTCCCAGGTCGGCCTCATCCTGGACTCACATCCATTTCTGTTCCCTTTCTAGCTGGCGAGCATCCTTGGTAAATCTTTGCCAAATGTGCATGGACAAAAAGGTTGACTTATGGGTGTGTGCCCTGCCTGTGCTGCACCACTGCATGGACCTGTCCCCGCCAGCCCAGGGCTCAGTCATGCAGCCTGAGGACACCTGGGCGGCCCTTGAAGGCATCTCCTTCTCGGAGTTTCGGGAAACAAGACCAGAGCAGTAAGTTTTGGACCTGCACTTGTGTATGTAAATTTTAGAATCATAACTGTGCTTCCAAGATCTCCAGTGGACTTTCAGTGTCCACTTACCTCTCCTTCTAGTGATGGAAGTAATATATTACTTCCTTTAAAATTACTTCTTTAAAAAGTTTTAAACATGCAAGAAATGGAAAACTACAAAAATGGCCTGCAACCACAGAGATAATCATTGCTGTTAACACTTTGGCCTGTGTGTTTGCAGGGTTGTGTCCAAATGTGGATATGTGGGTGTTGTATATGTTTAAAAATAAGTCACAAAAGATAGATTATTTATTTTTCTTACAGTGTTATTGAGATATAATTGAGGTACAGCACTGTTTAAGAAGTACAGCACAATGATTTGACTTACATCATGAAATGATGACCAATGATAAGTTTAGTTAACATCTGTCGTCCATAGGTGCATAATTAAAGAAACAGAAAAAAATGTTTCCTTTTTGATGAGAACTCTTTGGTTTTACTCTCCTAACAACTTTTATGTATAACCCACTGCACTGTTAATTATATTTATCGTGTTATACATTACATCACTAGCACTTATCTATGTCTGGAAATTTGTGCCTTTTGTCTGGTGTCATCCAATTATCCCCCATTCCCTGCCTCTGTAATAGATCATTTATCTTGTTTTATTCTGTTTTCCAACTTTCTTTTTTCACTTAAAAGTGTATTGTATGAATGATTTTATTTTTGCCAGTAAATACACACCTATTGTAATGACTGCTTAGTGTTGCAAATTTTATCTAGCTAGTTCTCTGTTCCTGGACACTTGGATTGTTTCTGCACATTGGCTTTGTAAGCATGTTTTGATGCACTTCTTTGTAATTTTCCGTGTCCAATTATTTCCTCGAGATAAATTCCTGAAGGTGGAATTGAAAAAGATCAGTGGCTTTGCACTCTGTAGGTACACAGTGAAGTACCATTTTGAGGCAAGCAAAGATTTTTTAGAGAAGACACAGAAAGCACAGTCTGTAAAAGAAAAATTATAAATCAAATTTAAGTACAAAAATTAAATAAAAAATACAAATTCAGTCAAAAATTAATATTAGCAGTTATTACAAAGCACAGATAACATCCCGCATTTACTTTGTCTTTTGTCAAGGAAACTATTCCAAGTCTCATCTGCTCTCACCAATCCAATAGGATCTAGCCTATAGGATTTTAGGGATTGAAATAGTGAGCAAGCTAAATTAAATTATTGCTTTCTCACTATTATTGAAATCTTTTGAAATTAAAGCCAAATTAAGATTATTTATAAAATTATATATACTTTAAATTACTTTCAAGGGTCATTTATTCTGGAGACCGATTGTCTAGAAGAAATTTAGCTGGGGAATGACAAACATTAGCATTGGTCTTAAAGATTGTATCTTTCAGGCAAAAGTGGCCTTTAGTATGTAGTGAAGCTTTATCTGTGTGTTTCTCATAACCTCTGTCAGTTCTGTGGCACTCTACTGTACAGTATTTTCTTTCACACTGTCATCTTTTTAGGCGTCTAGGACAGTGTTACAGAACAGAATAATTTAAAGACCTTCCCTGAACTGGGTTCATGTAGAATCCAGGACATCATGCATCAACATGCTTAGTTCTTAAATTGTTACACCAACAATGGAAAATGGCATCAAAAGTTAAACCAAGAACTTTTGCCATATGATCCAGCAATCCTACTTGTGGGTGTATTTCCCAAGGAAATGAAATAAGTATCTCAAAGAGATATCTGCACCCCTATGTTCATTGCAGCATCATTTGCAATAGCCAAGTTGTGGAAACAACCTAAGTGTCCGTCAGTAAATGAATGGATAAAGAAGAACTGGTGTGTATGTGTGTATAGATGTACACTGCTGCTGCTACTGCTAAGTCACCTCAGTCGTGTCCGACTCTGTGCGACCCCATAGATGGCAACCCAGCAGGCTCCCCCGTCCCTGGGATTCTCCAGGCAAGAACACTGGAGTGAGCTGCCATTTCCTTCTCCAATGCATGAAAGTGAAAAGTGAAAGTGAAGTCGCTCAGTCATGTCTGACTCTTAGCGACCCATGGACTGCAGCCTACCAGGCTCCTCCGTCCATGGGATTTTCCAGGCAAGAGTACTGGAGTGTATATGAGATATATATATATATACACACACACACACACACACCATATATATGTATACATGATGAAATATTATTCAGTCATGAAAGCAAGGGAATCCTGCCACTTGCAAAACATAGATAGACCTTCAAGGCATTATGCTAAGTGGGATAAGGCAGATAAAGGCAAATACTATAGATATGATATCACATATGTGAAATCTGAAAAAGTGAAACTCACAAGATCAGAGAGTTGAATGGTGATTACCAGGGCTGGGAGGTGGGGAAAAGTGATGATGTTTGTCAAAGAGTACAAACTTCAGTATTCTGAGGACAAATTAATTCTGGAGAGCTAATGTACCACATGGTGATTCTAGTTGATAATACTATATTGTATACTTAAAAGTTGCTCAGAGAGTAGATCTTCAAGATTCTCATCGCAGAAAAGAAATGGTAACTAGATGACACAATGGATGCAGGTATCAAGTATTGTTACTGTGGTAACCATTTTTCAGTATGTAAGTGTATCGAATCAACCCTAAACTTACAGTGTCATTTGCCCATTATATTTCAATAAAGCTGGAAAACACTTAATTCCTTTTCTTTTTAAACTTTTTATTTTGTATTGGGATATAGCAGATTAACAGTGTGGGGATGGTTTCAGGTGAACAGTGAAAGGACTCAACCATACATATACATGTATTGAAAATGCTTAATTCTTGGTGAATTTTTTTATCATTGTGGTAAAATATACATAACCTACAATTTACCGTGTTAATCATTTTAAGTGTATGGTTCAGTGGCATTAAGTACCTTCACTCTGTTATGCGACCGATACCTCCATTCATCTCCAGAACCTTCCATCTTGTAAAACTGAAACTGTGTTCTCGATAAACAGTTGTCTATTCTCCCACCAACACCAGACCCTGGTCCCCACTACTCTGCTGTCTATCTCTGTGAATCTGACTTCTCTAGGGACCTCACGTAAGTGGAATCAGAGTATTTGTTCATTTGTGAGTATCCAATTTCACTGAGCATCATGTCCTCAGAGTTCATTCATGTTGCTGAATTCTTAATGTTATTGTTTACTTTTCATTTGATTGAGTTCTTGGCATTTCAATTATTTTTGAAATCAGAACTTTCTAGATCTCTTCTAAGATAAATTTTAATTAACTTCATCTGTTTTATGGACCTCACTGCTGATCTTTTTTTTCTGTTCCAATTTTCCCTTATATAGGAAAGAATTACTCAAGTTAATGAAAAAGAACAGACATTTGCTGAATGTGGATGAGTGTCTATTCCGATCCTGGTTCAGTTTGCTTCATCTGAATAACCTGGCTTCTTACATGGAAGACCTCATCGATTACCTGAATCAGTCTCCCCCGCGTGTCCTGGACTGTCTTCTAGGGACTTGGTACCATCTGGAAGGACTTCAGGAAATATCTAGAAGAAACCTCGAGGTTTGTTGTCTGGAATTGGCTTTTGAGACCTTGCTTAACAAAAGCAAGTCAAGAACTAATCAGTCAGAGTTTGTGATTCTCCTTTTCTGAAAACCTGACCTGGTAAAGCACTTAGATATAAGAGAACAGGGAAGGGTCAATATTTCTTAGGGTAAGGGGTTAATTACTTGAGTTTATTCTGTTTCAGTAAACAAAATTCAATAAAACACTAGCCTTTGGGTATGTGAGATTGTGCAAGTCAGGGTTAGAAGTTATCCTGCATGCTGGTCCACTTCCTAATTGCTCTTGTCTTTTCCCATTTTGGGGAGGAGAAAATGGTTTAATTTTAAACCCTAAGTTTTAATTGTAACAGGTATAAGATTAGTACTTGAGCCCCTTAAAGCTTGTTTATAGAAAGAAAATTATTATGCCTTATTATGTTGGATTTTTTCTTTTGGTTCTGTTTTAGCAAAGATAGTGGCATCATGATTAAATCTTCCCTTTTTTCTTTTCTTCCCCACCCTAGAGTATTGAGAATACTTTTAAAGTGCTGTTGCGCCTTCTGGATACGTATCAGGAAAAGTAAGTAGAAAAGTAAAAGGTAATCTCTCTTATACAAGGTTATCGCTTATGATTGGCTTTATGCCATATTTGCTGTCGTTGATGTAAGGCCATAAATTAATATATATTCCACTTCTTTTTTCAAGGTATTGATGTAATCATCCTACTTTTTTTTAAAAGGGAAAAACATAGAAATCAGGTGCTAACATTTCAGTTTATTTTCATCTGATTTTTTTTCCTGTGCATTTTTGTCATTTATTTTTAAGTGATTATCATCATATTACATATTCATGCTTGTGTCCTGCATCTTATCAGCATTTAGTCTTCAGAGTTTTTTGCAAGTCAGAGAAGCTGAAAATAAATACAAAGGTAGCTTTCCATAATGATCTGAAATCATTTGCTCCTGCAAATATGTGTGAGCTCTGACACCCTGGAAGCACAGTGTACAAAATGAAGAAATGCTGGAGAGAAGGTAATTTTTTAGATTCTCGGAGCACTGCCAGGATCGCCTCACCTGAATTCTTAGAGTGTTCAGGATGGAGGTGGGAGTGTCAGATCTTCATTAACACGAAGCACCTGGGACTTCATGGACCCCATCTAATTCTGTGTATTACAGAATCACCCCAGTAATTCCTCTCTCTTGGCACCTTCTAAACCCTCCTCTGATCAGCTCCCTAACTCTCAGCTCTGGCCATGTATCAGCCAATAAGCAGGTCCACTCAGAGCTGAAAGAGATTTCATGCACAGGACATATGCCTCTAGCATTTCTTTCTTTTTTTCCTTCCCTGTAGCTTACTGATTCTTTTTTTAAAAAAATTGTATGGTATTTGAATCTTTGGTAATATCCATCCTTAAGATTTTTTTCAAACAAAGGAATACACTTGGCAATAGTTTAACTTGCTTTTGTTAAAATAGTTCAGACCATGGAGGCAAACCAAAAAGACTTTTTTTCCTTTTTATCTTAGTCACAAGTTCAAAATAAATTGAAATGTTCTGGATGTTATCCTATATGGGATCAAGTACATGCCTTCCTTATAGGCGTTTTAAAGGGAAGAAACTTGTCATGAATAATGGGTACTGTTTTTTAATTCCTCCTAAATTACTTCATTCATTTCTCTCAACTCTTTGTGGGTTAGGATTCTTGAGGAGCACTTGATACAGTCCTACTTGACTGTGTGCCTGAAACTTCACGAAACTACCTGCAGAATATCAAAAACCCACACGTTTTATGAGATGCCTGCCTTATCTGCTGAGATTGTTTGCAGAATTATTGTACTTAAACCTCTAGTGGTAAGTGGAACATGTACACATAATGCCATACCCAGCAGAGCTATGGAACCTGAGGCATCCTCTATTCAAAAAGGAGATAGGCTGATTCTAGGATTGCTGGAATGACAGAGCGGCTGATTCCACCATCAGGTGTGTCAGTACATACCTGATGCTGGGTTTTGTTCTGTTCATGAAGCTATTTTGGTGAACTAGGGTCTGCGTGCTTGCCCTCCAGGGCTTACCTTAGAGGGAAGAATGGAGGAAGGAGGCAGTGCAGGAGTTCAAGTGTAGAGTATTAGCTGTGTCTGGGTAAATTCAAGAGCCCAGCAAGTGGCCAGGACTTCAAGCAAGAATCTCCCCACCCAAATGCATGTTCATGCCTAATCTTTCCCACCTGAGCCTTTTTCCTGTTCACTGAAACTCAAATACAGTAGCAAGGTTCACACACCTCGGTGCACACCTCAGAGCCTTTGCACAGAAGCGCCACCTCCCACATCAAGCTGCAGGAACAATCCCGAGTTCTGTGCCCCTCCCTCCGCACCTCCCAGTGTGAGCACTCTCCTGATTACTACCATCACAGGGTAGTTTCACCTGTCTTGGAACTCTCTCCTTTTTTGTGTCTGGCTTTCGTCGCTCAGCACATCTCTGAGATCCATCTGTGATGTTGCATGTGTCCACAGCTCATTTTTTCCCATTGCTGTGTGGTCTTCACCTGGTTGAGTTGGAGCTTCCACATGAAGGTGATAGATGATTTTCTGTTTAGACCGACAGTTTGACAAGTGTGAACCGTGACGTTAGTGATATAATTAAGTGTGTATTTTATCTTTGTTCCTTTTAGCTTTTCTTTTGTTAAAAAAAATACCAAGGGAACATTTAAAAATAAACATTGGTAGGATGATTGCTTTTTCCTGAAGTGGATATTATTTAAACCATCCTAGGCAGGTGCCAACTTCTAGATAAACTTTTCAAGAAATGTGAAATTTGTTAGTTACTTACGGTATATGTCCCTGCAGAAATCACTATCTTGAACGTTGGTTGGGATCTCAGATTAGTGTAACCACAGTCTGGTCCAAATTCTCTACCTGTGCCATAAAAACAAAAAGCTTTGCAAAACTGAAATTAAATAAAACCAAAGTATATGAAGAGGTTTTGAAAAGCTTTTGGTTTTGTGCCGATATAAGGGTTGATAGGATTGACAGGATATCAGGTGGAGAAAAACAAGAAGCAAAGGCAAAAGTTTTAGAGAAGATTTTCAGGCTTGGGTTGTTCACTTATAGCCCATCATCTGCTGGTTGCAGGGCACACCCAGATGGAGAAGAGAGGTGCCTGGCAGCAGGGATGCGTAGGAGGGGGCAGTCCAGTGAGCACATAATTGCAGCACAGTGGGTTAATGCTAAACTGGAATGTCCAGAAGAGCTGAAAGAGCTTTTGAACAAATTGATGCTGATGTCTGCCCTGGGAACATGGGGCCTTTGGAGGGACTGGCATTCCCACAGAGTGAGAGAGCAGCGTGTGCGTGTTGGGGAGGAGAGGAGCCTGCTGCTCTGCAGGAAGGTTAGCGTGGCTGGAGATGGAGCCCGGGTCTAGGCTAGGCCAGATTGCAGATCGCACGCACACCCTGCTAAAGTTTCTGGATCATTCGAGAATTTGCTGGCCCATTTGGTGACTTTCAGTTTGGGCCAGCATGTCCCATTTTCAGCTGAGAATTGTTGCTGGCCCACACCACCCATATGCTGTGTGCTATTCTCCCAGCATAGCTGTACCCCTGCCCACACATAACCCAGTCTACCCCTCACACTCTGCCCAGAGTTCCCCAAATCTTTCAGGGGAGAACCCGCCCCCCGACACACCCTTTGTGTGTTAGTTGCTTAGTCGTGTCCAACTCTTTGCGACCCCATGGACTATAGCCCGCTAGGCTACTCTGTCCATGAAATTCTCCAGGCAAGAATACTGGAATGGGTTGCCATTTCCTTCTCCAGGGGATCTTACTGACCCAAGGATCGAACCTGGGTCTTCTGCTTCGCAGGCAGATTCTTTACTATCTGAGCTATAGGGAAGTCCCCAGCACCCTTTATGTGCCTTTCACATCTTGTTACTTGCCCTGTTTACTGATTGTACTGGTCTCCTACTTAGCGATCAGCTCCTTGGGCAGCTGCCTTGCTACCATGTCTCTAGTCCTTGGGCCAACCATCTCTGGAAGGAGGGAGTGACACCAGCAGATCCAGTCTGGGGGGCCTTGACATTTACTCAATCTGTGGGACTCGGTTGAAACAAAAGAGAATACACATCAGAACTGGGAGAGGCCTTTTTCTAAGTGGGGCTGATGGCTGTATCCACTTTGTGGTAAAGATGCTTCTGAAGAGAAAGGGAAGGAGAGCAGGAGGGAGGCATCCCCATCCCAGAGCCCTTGACCCCGGGGAAAGGGGGCTTTTCAGGAGGTGGGAATGAAGGGAGAACCTCAAGGAAAGAGCGCCAGGGTAGGGATATGGGTTTCCTCCTGGCCCTAGCACGTCACTCGGGGACAGGGTTTATAGGAGCTTGGCTCTCTGAGCTGCTGGAAGCTCTGACCCCGTGGTGCACCCTTCTCCCTTGTCTGTCGGCTCTTCTCCACATAAACCAGGAGGTCTACTGGTTGGTGAGGCAGCATTGCCTCTGTTATAGTTAGCTGGGGTCACTTGAGGGGGCATCCATGCCACTGCTTCTCCTACCTCGACCCCAATGCATTTCCCCATGAAACGGCAGGGAAATGAAAGTGCTGTGAATATGCAGGCTCTGCCGTGTGCACAGGTGACGTCAGCCACAGAGGTGGGTGGAGAAGTATCTAGATGATCCTTTGGGTCTGCCATGTGGGGTCGATTCAACTCTCTCTCTCTCTTGCGGTGACAGGATTCAGCAGGAGGGCCCGGAAATGAAACTGGAAAGAAGAATTCAGTAAAAACGGTCTTCCAGGGGACCCTCGCTGCTACAAAATCTTGGCTTCGGAAAATTTTTGAAAAGAGCATGTTCCAGACTGGGTATTTTTATTTTTCACCTGTCACCTTCGCCTACAGCGAGGAGATTGAGGTAAGCCAGTCCAGTGCAGGGGACACAGGGGTCTCCTCTGCAAGAATGGGCAGCTGCTCCCCTAACAGGACTGAGGGCACGGGCTCCCTGGCAGGTGGACTGTGGTCCCCACACAAAGTGGTGAGGCGGCGGGACGGGGGGACAGAGCTTGTTGGGACATAGTGGCCGGTGGGGAAGGGCATTCATGTCTGATGCTGTGCTGAGGTTATGGGTCAGGTTATGATGTTGACAGTAGAAAATAAGATGAGAGCAAGGCTTCCATGAAAGGGAAACTGGGCTGAGCAACATGTGAACGTGAGGAAACTAGAAATCAGACCCAAAAGGTTGGGAGGCATGGAGGGCTTCCAGAAACCGAGATGTGGACAGAATCTTATGCTGGGGAGGAGGAGGAGGAAGGGCCTAAAGACTATTGGATCCAGGACAAAATTGTAGAAAGTGCCACACACAAACCAAGCAAGTGGCCCTCTGACTTAGGCTGTTGTGTTCCAGGGATACTTTAATGAGATCATCATAAAATCACATCACTGAAACTGTGCATGAACAAAAACAGATAGCTCTCACTACATCTCAGCCTTATTCAGACATATTACCTGTCCACACCAAGGGGAGAAGATCTTTGATCTGAACACCCAAAGCCCAGAACATCAGTATTTTGGCTCAGATGGTAAAGAATCTTCCTGCAATGCAGAAGACCTGGGTTCAATCCCTTGGTGGGGAAGATCCCCTGGAGAAAGGAATGGCAACCACTCCAGTATTCTTGCCTAGAGAATTCCATAGACAGAGGAGCCTGGTGGGCTACAGTCGGTAAGGTCATAAAGAGTTGGACATGACTGAGCAACTAACACTTCACTTCAGAGCCCAGAACTCTGAACACTCACCTTCACAGGGACAGAGTCTAAGGTCAAAACAGAAAACATACATAAAGCTTGAACTTGATTTGGATGTTTTGTGGTTGGCAGTGGAATGAATGTAGCAAGTCTGAAGCCATGTTGTGTGTACTGTAAGGCTGGGCAGATGGACACAAGGGTTGCTGCTGTTGGAAGCTTGGGTTTTTTCTCATTGGAGGAGGGAACATATGGAGTAGGGGAGGGGAAAGGAGGTCTATGGTTTGAAAAGAGCTAGAGGTGTAGTGTGAACTCATGATTTAAAAAGCAACAACATTTCCTAGCTCCATCCACTGAAAGGGCCTAGAGATCGTGACACCCAGGTCTGTGAGCACACCCAGCCATGACTTCTAAATGCCATTCCCTCTAAAAAACAAAACAGAAAAAACCCCTGTGCTTCTGGAAAGAACAGCGGATTCTAAAGGTGGGGCCGAAGAAGTGCAAGGCCAGCCTGAAACACCCTGCATTACCATAAAGTAAAAGTACTTGAAATCAAGTGGTGACATGTCATAAGCAGACAGGACCCAGGTGATATCCTAGGTTATACCCTGGAGGGCAAAAGAATGATTGTGGGAAAAAGTGGTGAAATCCAAAGTCAGTAGTTTTGGTGATGGTAATCTATCAATGCTAATTTCTTAGTTTTCACAGCTGTACTATGGCTTCATAAAGTGTTAGCACTAGGGTTAATTGGAACTCTCTGTACTATCTTTGCAATATTTCTGTTCATCTAAAATTATTACATTAAAAAAAAAAAAGGAAACAGAAGCTAGCCTGCAGGGGCTCTCACTAGCCAACTCTGAGGTAATTTGAGTATCAAAATGAGTAATGGCCAAAAGAGTATTATCATACTAGAGATTATCATATTAAATGAAGTAAGTCAGATGGAAAAAGGCAGATACCAAAAACTATCACTTATATGCAGAATCTAAAATACAACATAAATACCATAACCTCAGATATGCAAAGGAGAAGGCAATGGCAACTCACTACAGTGCTCTTGCCTGGAGAATCCCAGGGACAGAGGAGCCTGGTAGGCTGCCGTCTATGGGGTCGCACAGAGTCAGACACGACTGAAGCGACTTAGCAGCAGCAGCAGCAGATATGCAGATAACACCACCCTTATGGCAGAAAGCGAAGAAGAACTAAAGAGCCTCTTGATGAAGGTGAAAGAGGAGAGTGAAAAAGCTGGCTTAAAACTCAACATTCAAAAGACTAAGATCATGGCATCCAGTCCCATCACTTCATGACAAATAGATGGGCAAACAATGGAAACAGTGCAGACTTTCTTTTCTTGGGCTCCAAAGTCACTGCAGATGGTGACTGCAGCCATGAAATTAAAAGAAGCTTGCTCCTTGGAAGAAAAGCTATGACCAACCTAGACAGCATATTAGAAAGCAGAGACATTACTTTACCGACAAAGGTCCATATAGTTAAAGCTATGGTTTTTCTAGTAGTCATGTATGAATGTGAGAGTTGGACCATAAAGAAAGCTGAATGCCAAAGAATTGATGCTTCTGAACTATGGTGTTGAAGAAGACTGTTGAGAGTCCCTTGGACAACAAGGAGATCAAGCCAGTCAATCCTAAAGGAAATCAGACCTGAATATTCATTGGAAGCACTGATGCTGAAGCTCCAATACTTTGGCCACCTGATGCAATGACTCATTGGAAAAAACCCTGATGCTGGAAACGATTGACAGCAGGAGGGGAAGGGGACGACAGAGGATGAGATGGTTGGGTGGCATCACTGACTCGATGGACAAGAGTTTGAGCAAGCTCCAGCAGTTGGTGATGGACAGGGAAGCCTGGTGTACTGTAGTCCATGGTGTCACAAAGAGTCGGACACAAATGAGCAACTCAACTGAAAATAAAACACAAATGAACTTATTTATTAAAATGAGATAAGCTCACCGGCATAGAGAATAGATCTGTTGGTTACCAAAAGGGAAAGCAGGTGGGGGAAGGATAAATTAAAGAGTTTGGTATTAACAGATACAAACCACTATGTATAAAACAGATGAACAAGAAGATCCTACTATATAACGCAAGGAACTATCTTCAGTATCCTGTAATAAATCATAATGAGAAAGAAAAAAAATGTTTTCACTGTCATAAAAGAAGAAAGAAAAGGCCAGAGAACTCCTCTAGAAAGGAGACATGATAATGCCGTGTGTCCCTCAGTTGGACCCTGGACCCAGTCAGTTGACTAGTGAACAATGGCAAAATGTGGGCAGGGATCCTTCCTAAAGAAAGATGTCACCCTGAGTGAATGGGCCTCAGAGTGACACCTGTACTACTGTGTGTGGCAGAAGGGCCACGGGGCTGGGAATGCCTGTGCAGGACTTAGGGGCCAAGGGGCATGGCATCTGCAACTCTGGTTCAGCAGAGGCAGTGCCTGTTTCTAGACAGTCTAAAGGGATCACAAAAGAGAAAGAGATAGAGCAGCCACTTTAAATGTTGGGGAGTCTAGCTGAAGGTACATGGGTGTCCTTAGGCTGTTATTGCAACTTTCTCTTAAGTTTGAAACTTTTTGAAATTAAAACAATGGAGGGAAATCCTTTCTGGATGAAAAGCAGTAGTGGTCTGTAGTGGTGACCTGGCCCAGTCAGGACCCTTTGTTTTATAAGGCTGAAGTGGGTTGCCCTGACTTACCAGTGACACAGCGGACAACGGGACAAAAATGAGTCAGAACCCACGTGTCCTCGAAGCACTGTGCTCTTTTTCTTACCACAATCTTCTTATTTCATAGAATTCCATGGTGGCATCTAGGTGTCTTAGTGGCTGTCCCTTACTTGTGGATTTTGCAGGTCTGGAGGCGACTGGTGGAAATAAACTTCCCCATGGAGTATGACTGGAAGAAATCCTTGCTGGGGGACATGGAAGGGAGGCTCAAACAGGTACTGAAAGGCAGGGGATGTTCTTTTTGGAACCAGACCACGTGGAATAGCCAGTACATGTGATGACTGAATTTGAATGGACAGGGCATGGGGTTCAGGTGACTCTGTTTCTGATTCAGCCTTAATAGTTTGACCACAGATGGTATCCCAGAAAAGAAGGGCACAGTTTCTGGCCACCAGGGGAACCCTTGGCTTGTGTGAAGTTCTAGATAGGCACTAACTAAGCCTATGTGCGTTTTGCTCTAAGTGGCCTGTTGGTGACAAGAGCCTTGTTAAACTCAGTGACAAGTGGGGGAAAACACAAAAGTTCTCCCCATTCTTAATTAAGGCCTGTGACCCTAGAAGATTCAGCTTTTTAAAAACACATGAGAGTCTTATATGTAATCGTTAAGTGGGTCTTTTTAGGAAAGGAGAAGGAAGGAAGAAATCTTTTAAAAAAATTGACCTGTTTTTTGTGGGGTTCCCTGATAGCTCAGTTGGTAAAGAATCCACCTACAATGCAGAAGACCCCGGTTTGATTCCTGGGTCAGGATGATCTGCTGGAGAAGGGATAGGCTACCCACTCCAGTATTCTTGGGCTTCCCTTGTGGCTCAGCTGGTAAAGAATCTGACTCCAATGCAGGAGACCTGGGTTCAATTCCTGGGTTGGGAAGATCTCTTGGGAAAGGCTACCCACTGCAGTATTCTGGCCTGGAGAATTCCACGGACTGTATAGTCCATGGGATCGCAAAGAGTTGGACACAACTGAGTGACTTTCACTTCCAGTTTCACCTGTTTTTTGCAAGCTGCTCTGCTGGATACTTTTTCTGCTAAGTGGATGTTTTGGCCTTTTTGGTCTAATGGTTAGAGGCAGGGAGGACATGCTTCTCGTGGGATGGGAAGAGGCCACAGTAATAAGGAGCTGATGCAACACTAGGAAAGTGAAAATTACTAGGGTGTTTTCATTGCACAGGGTCTGAGAGTGTAGCACCCCTAACCTCTCACACCCTCGTCTTCTCGTCTTGCAGGAGAAGCCTTTCCTCCAGATTTCTGCCTTCTGCAACTCTAACTGGGTTGCTGCAGGTGCAGAAGACAGTGTGGCGAAATGCTTTGAGATGTGTGCCATTGAAGCTGTGGGCTCGATCTGCCAGGTGAGCAAACTTTCCCACTCAGGAACCGCATTTGGATGCATACTTGCTTTCTGACATCACCAGCCAAAGGCTATTAAGCACTGCTGGTTCTGAGACTCTGTACCCAAGCAAAGAATGGGGTCTGGGCATCCCCCCAACCCTGAAATCCAGTACTCTCTACCCATTCTATGAAATGCTGCTCGGCTTCCTGCTATTGTTTTGCATCATAGCAGCTCACATATAACCTCCAGCAATCTTGCAGGCTTTTCCTAAATGCTTCATTGTTATCATTGCCACTCACCCACCCTTGGATTTATCGCTTGCTTAGCATGCAGTAAAAGACCCCAAAGGTTAACAAAGCATTATGGAAGAAAAATGTTTAGAGTTGAGAAGATTTTTATCAATTCACTTAGGAAGAGAATTAAAATGTGTGTGTTGTAATTAAAATAATTACAGTTAAAAATACCAGAGTACCAATATTAATGGTTACTTGTATTATATTTGATGTTTTTAATAATGTGAAAGTTCCAAGAAAAATGGCACTGAGCGAGAGAAAAGGGGGGTAACTTGTGGGTTGTGTCAGTATCTGTCTGTGGGTACCTGTTTCCACATCCCCAGTGTTCAATCTTAAGGAGACAGTGGATAGGAAAATGGAGATGACCTCAGAAAAGTTAAGTATTTTATTTACTCTTTTGGTTTTCTGAGGCATTGTAAAACGAGTTATGAGAGACTTCTGAAATGCTGTTGGGTAGGTAATTTGCTTCTTTATTAAAAAGTAAATCAACCATATAACCTTCTAAATATCCTTCTCTTTATTCATGTTTTTATAGTCTCAAACCAGTATCCTTGGGAAAATCTCTTATAATAACTTGCAAAAATGTGGCAACCTTGTGTCTGCTGTGATCACCAAGTCCTGGCCAACAAGTAGAGGGGAGTTTGTAGTCGACGTGGGTGGGGTTTTGAAACACCTGCTCACATGGCCAGACATCAGGCATCTCTTCAATTTGTGTGGTACGTGCATGGAGGGTGCTGGGGACGTCTGTCCAGTGGCACCTCCCGACTCAAGAGTGGCGACAGAGTATTTGACCTGTTAGTCAGTTAGATTGGGTTAATGTTTGCCAAAAGAAGCAGCTTGGATGGATGGACCCAGGAAGGCTCTCAGAGTATCTTGTATTATAATTGAGAACTAACACTGAAAGCCACCATTCTTGGAAAACCTGCTATACTCCAGCTACTGGGCTGACGTAGTAACCTTGACCTAGTAACCTCAGACCAAGAGCTGAGATGGAGAGTGTAATGTGACTTACCTAAGGTCTCACCGATAATAAGGGTTAAGAACTGAAATCCAAACCCAGTGTGTCTGTATCTAAAGCCCTGTCTCTCTTATTCTGAGATCCATGTAAATGTCCAGTCCAGTACTGGTGACCTTAGCAAAAACTAAGTACTGCCTGATTCTTCCACCCTCTACCCGCCGTGACCCCAGAGTTTGTGACCAGAGGGTAAACGTGTATTGCCCTAAAAATGTTATATTCAGGTTTATGTATGAGTCATAGGTTCAGATCTAATGCAAAAGCACCACACATAATTTTGAATGTCAATTTCATCAAATTACTGAGACAGTCTTAAAAAAAAAACCCAAGTTCCTCTCATGCCAGAGTTGTTGTTATCAAATAAGAAGATTGACTTGGCTTTCCTGTTTTGTTGTCTATTAAAAGCTACTCATTTGAAAATATTCCATTTGTGTCTTTTAAATTAACATCTCATATTTTAGAGCAGTTTTAAGTTGACAGAAAAATTAAGCAGAAAGTACATAGTATTCCTGTATCTACCCACTCAACACACACACAATTT
Organism: Okapia johnstoni; assembly: GCA_024291935.2. NCBI lineage: Eukaryota > Metazoa > Chordata > Mammalia > Artiodactyla > Giraffidae > Okapia > Okapia johnstoni. Next base: position 10,521,008 of record CM044306.1, read on the forward strand.
CCTCTATTATTAACATTTTGCTTAGTACCATTGTTATAACTGATGAGCCAATATTGATATGTTATTAATAAGTAAAGTCCAGTGTTTACATTAGGGTTTACTCCTGTACTTTCTGTGGATTTTGACAAATGTTTAACGTTGTGCATCCACTATTACCATATCCTACGGAATAGTTTCACTGCCCTCAAACTTCCTTGTTTTCCAGCAGTTCATCCCTTCCCTCTCCTCTCCTATACAGTTGTGCCTTTTTCCAGAAAGGGATATGGTTGGAATCATATTCTCTGTTGCCTTTTCAGATTGGCTTCTTTTACTTAACAATATGCATCAAAGGTTCCATTTAGTAGCTCACTTCTTAAACCACTGAATAATATTCAGTTGTGTGGGTGGACTACAGTTTGTCCAGTCACCTACTGAAGACCATCTTGGGTACTTCCAAACTTTTGCAATTGTGAATAAAGCTTCTATATTTGCTTTTAATGACATGACCCAAATGTATGATCCTAATATTACTGGGAAAGAAAATTGCTGGTGGTTAAACTAAGTATGTTTGAAAATCCTGCCCTCTAAAGAATGTGAGAAATATACCTGGGAATACAGAATGACTTTGCTTTATTATATGAAAGTTGGGACAGAGCAATAGGAGGTTACTGGAAATCCATTAATGTGGGAAGGAAGTAGGGTACTTACCATTTTAACTCTCTTCTTAGCTTGGTCAGGAACCAACGAGAAGATATTAGCAAATATTACCGAGGAAGGCAAGAAGTTGATGGCCACTGCGGACTCTGTGTTCACAAAAGTTACAATTGACCTCATCAATGGAACAATTTTAGTTGGGCACCTGGAGCTGATCCTAGAACACATGGATCGGTTCCTCGACATCTGGCAGTTAAGTAAGTATCACGTTGAGATGTGGACTTCAGGCTCCTGAGGAGTTAGGAGCTCAGAAGCGTCTCTCTTTGCCTGTGTGTCTTATAGAGAGGTGATCTTTGTCATCTTTACGATGGCTTCTCTCTCCAGGAAGTTGTCGGGGGACGGCTTCTAATCCTCAGGAAAATTAGGGAAAGTGATAAAATACTGACCACGTTAGAGTACTGGTTGTTTTTTTCCCTACCGACCGACAACGGGGGCGCCTTGGAGTAGCCATGCATACAGCCTCCGACATCACCCTCCACACAGCCCAGCATGTGGCGCATATTCATGGGAGGTTCGAGAAATGGCTTGCCACAGAGTGGATATTTGTTCTACTGACTTCCTTTCCTTTCTTTTATTTTTCCAGAGAGTAAAAGTTCTTTAGCCCAAGACAAAAAACACACTATGAAGGAAGTGCTGAGTCTGAGGAAGAATGAACTATTCACTCTAAAGAAAGAGAAGTCAAATGTTGACTGTCTCCTGAAGTTGTGTGGCAGGGTAAAAGACCTGATAAAAGGTGATATTCTTAAAGCATTAAAATAAACAAAATTGAAAGGTCCGCAGGGGAGAAGGGTCAAAGGATAATATGATTAAAAACATATCACAGTAGCAGCCCTTTATCTCGGAGGGGGGAGGCTTTTTCTAACGCGTTAATTTTTAATAAAGTTAAAAATTTTTTGGTAATTACTGACATAGCTCTAAATAGCCTGCTTCTTGATTTTTCAGGTTTAAACATTATCATTTATGGAAAATTAGGATTTAGATATCCTTATTTTTCCAATTTCTGTCTAATACACATAGCCTCTCCAATCTTCCTTCCCTCCAATTTTATCATAATTTCATCAGCTCTCAGGGTTTAAACGTCACGACTATGTAAATGCACTCTTTACACCCAAGCCATGATTCTCTCCCATTTCTTGTGCAAACTGTCTTCTCTAGATTTAAAATTCTTATCTTGTCCTATGCTTTGTTTTCAATGTATTTATTTTTTTAATTCAATGCCAGACTCTTTACCAACTGTTTGAATGTCCTCAAAAGGAGATCCATTTGCTTTTTCGAATAGAATCTCGCCAAACCAGAGATAAGCGATCCTAGGGGTATCTTGCCTCTCTTCTCGGCTGGATCTGTATCCTGGGTCTCACGGCTCCGTGCTCTTACTCCTGTGTTTTAGTGAAATACACACTCTGTTTCTTCTGAGAAAGGGGCCCAGGAGTTCTTGCCTGTCTGAAAACGTCTGCCCTCACAGGAGGTCTGTTGTTTGGTGTAGATCTTTCCTTCAGGATTTGGGGTTCGTGGCTCCATTGTCTCTGCAGGGTCACTGTTTAGAGTCGGTTGGGATTCTAAGCCTTTGTGGATGACATATTTTCTCCCTGGAAGCTCTTGAGATTTTTTTTTCTTTTTGTCCCTCTTATTCTGAAATGTCATAATGATGTTCCTTGGAATGGGTCTCTTTCCCATCTGCTGTACTGGGCATACTTAAGTGAGTCTTGGTGATCTAGAAATCCAAGTCCTTGAGTTCTGGGGAAACTTCTTGTGTTAGGTAAGTGATTACTTTTTCTCTTGCTGGATCCACAGTTGGATATTGGAGCTCCTGTAATAGTCATCTAACTTCCATACATTTTCTCTCCTATTTTCCATGTCTTTGTGTTTTGTTCTGTTTTCTGAGCAATTTCTTAAGTTTTCTTTCTAAGCTTTCCATTAAATTTTTTACTTTTTCTTCTTACTTGTATTTAATTTACAAGAACTCTTTTTGCTTTGAGTGATCCTTTTTCCATACTATCCTGTTCTGGTTCATGGTTATAGTATCGTATCTTTCTGAGATTTTTTATATTTTTGATATAGAGGTTTTCTTTCTCTTAGTTTCCTCTTTCCTCCAAGTTGCTTTTATTTCTTGATATGTTTTAATGTCTATTTTTCATATTTAAGACTTTGCCCCTCTGTCTAGAATTCTTTTTTATCTGTTTATATTAAGAGAGGGGACTAACACCCTGGTGGAGGATTCTGAGGGTGGGGTGGTTAGGCTTTGAAATAGCCTGTATCTTTAGCTCCTCTCTCTTGGGCTGCTCAGATCACCAGTCTCTTGCCTGGAAGATATAGGGCTGCCTGCCAGGTCTCTAGGAGTCAAGACAGAAATGAGGGCTGGAGGGTTCTCAGCATCCAAGATGCATATCTAGCCCCAGTCCTTCCTTCTACTCCCTGTGTTCTCTCTTCTCCTTTCTAGCTTGTCAAATTTAGTGGCACATACCAACCGTTAGCTTCCTGACGAAGGGTAGGTGTCTGGAAATGCCTTTATTCTGCTATGTACCTGAGATCCCCAGCCCAGAGAGCCCTCTGTGTTATCCTCTCTAGAATATAAACCACCTGTTGCATGCCAGGGTGGAGGAGGTGCCACCAGCCTGCTGATGGAATGGGTGGGGATGAAAATGAGCCTGTTTGATGACTTGTTATGTAGACTTTCAGCCCAGTCCTCCTTATTTCATCAACACCTCCCAAATTCCAGCATCTGTGCAGCCAGGGTCTGTGCATGTGGGAAATTCTGTGATGATAGACATCTGGCAGAATCTCAGGTTTCCCCACTATGGGCTAAGACCTCAAGTTCTCAGGCTTGAAACATTGTTTACCCTCAGCACATCTGCTTTTCAAGTTCCAAAGTTTTGTTGCTGTGGTCTCCTTTTCTATACTTCCCAGCCTTGTTGCTTTATGGCTTTTGAAAAACAGTCTCAGTTCTATCATTGCAGCAGGATTTGGGGAGGGAGTGGAAACATGTGCAGATTTCAAATTGTCATCTTCACCCAGAAGTTGCAAAGCCTTCTTTGCCATGAAAACTGATGAGCAAGGCGAGGGTCAAGATTTAGGGACACTCACTGAGAACAAATGCCACCAAGTGTGTTCACTTGCATTTCCTTAAGAGCAGTGAGGGGAGTAAAAACTAGGAAAGTAAAATAAAATGATATTGTGAATAGAGTCTGACTTGACATTCTCTTATGATTTCAAAAGTGGATTTTGGAGAGATTGCTGAAAGACATTTGGAAGACCTCAGTGGGAAAAAATTAAACCAAGTTGTGACAGTGACTTTGTCAGCCACCTCCCTCGACTCGACAGGGACAACACATTATAACCTGAGCCCCGAAGTCCAAGAAATGGCCAGAAACGCATATTTGCTAAAGGACAGTCACATCTTCCGGATCATCTGGGCAGAAGCCGCACAGGAGCTGATTGAGCCAGAAGACAATTTGGAAAGGGAGATATTTCAGCCTGAAGAGGTGTATAAATATTTATATTATCCTTGTTTCAAAAGGTTTATAAAACTGTATCAGGATCTGAAGTCAGGGGAGGTCACCTTTGGGGAAATTGATGACATCTTCAAGGTCTTTGTGAATAAATACAGTGACCTAACTGAAGACCTCCAGATCATGTGTGCTGTGTATCCCAGAGACCAGAAGGATTGGATCAAGGAGCGAGTCCAGCAGATCAAGGAATACCATCACTTGCATCAGGCTGTCGACTCAGCCAAGGTCATCTTGAAGGTCAAAGAGAATTTGGGCCTGACTGGTGACTTCAGTGTTCTCCACACCTTACTAAGCTTTGTAAGTTATTTACTGGAGACTCCTGGGGTTGGGGCGGGTTGGGGGAGGGGGGAGATCCCAGATCTCTGGCTTTTAAAAACTGGGCAAGATGATTTCACAGCTTCCTTCAGGGTTATTTGTATTTTATTCATTGCCTGAATATGCCAAGGGCTATGTTTTTACCTTTGTTTACCAATAGTGTGACTGCTAGTATCAGTTTTAGAAGTTTGGTGGGAGGGACTATAGGGATGGGCAGCACAGTTCTTCTTGGGGGTCCAGGAGCCAGTTTCAGCCCACATACTGCCTTGTTTTGGAGACTGTCTTTGATAGCTTTCTTTGATGACTTTCTTAGACTGTCTTGAACAACTTTCGCCACGAAAAACTGGACCGTATCAACCAGCAAATTATGCGCGCCAAAAAGCTTCTGCAGGATGTCAATGAGACTCGGTGTCAGTGTCTAAAGGAGCTGTCCCAAAGAAAGGAGTTCATTAGTTGGGTCCAGGAGGCTCTCAGAGGTACAGTCCATCACTGTGGTGGCCAGAAGGCTGGAGAGTATTTAAATGGTTCACAGGGTGGTCTTGAACTTCTGGGCAGTCGCTCCCTTGATCATGTTCTGCATTTTTTACATTCAAACTTTTTAAATTGAAATGTATTTTATATATAGGGGCTTCCCTCATAGCTCAGTTGGTAAATAATTGCCTGCAATTGCAGGAGACCCCGATTCAATTCCTGGGTTGGGAATATCTGCTGGAGAAGGGATAGGCCACCCACTCCAGTATTCTTGGGCTTCCCTTGTGGCTCAGCTGGTGAAAAATCCACCTGCAATACGGGAGACCAGGGTTTGATCCCTGGGTTGGGAAGATCCCCTGGAGAAGGAACAGACTACCTACTTCAGTATGCTGGCCTGGAGAATTCCATGGACTCTATAGTCCATGGGGTCGCAAAGAGTTGGACACGATTAAGCGACTTTCACTTCATTATTTTCCTTATAGCATTGCGTAAACTGAGGGTACATGACACATTGCTTTAATACATTTATATCTTATAATATGATTGCCATTGTAACTATAATTAGCCCTCCATCACCTCCCATAATTCTCCTTTTATTTTAGTGATTGGAATAATTAAAATCTAGCCTCTTAGCAAGTTTTCATCTGTATTCATTAGGTAAATGTGCAAGGTGTGCCTAGGTTTGTAGGTAGAATTTATATCAATATAGTATCACTCATTTGCTGGTGTAAAAGCCATTTCCTTGGCTACTTTTTTTTCCTCTCACTTTGGATGCGTGCTGTGAACAGCAGGCAATCATTTTTTAAAAATTATGTCCCTTTAGCTTTTTCCTTTGGTAGATTTTTTTTTTACTAGAAGCCAAGGCAACCTTGTCTTCTAGATGTAATCGCATCTATTTATCATTGCACACAGGCTTGGCAGTCTTTTTAGCTCTGTGGCTTGGGTGATTTTGGCAGAATTAATGCATGGAGGGAAGAAGGAGGCAGGAAAGAAGGAAGGTGGGTGGCCCTACTGTCCAGGGACAGGGAATGGGCTGCATGCTCATCTCATCCCAGCTTCACTGCTTTGTTCGATTAGTAAGCAGCCGTTGATTGTAGATGACTGTCAACATGTTATTTACCAGCTAAGCTTACTTTTAATAATGAAATGGCAATATTGCGTGGATTACATGAAATAAGACACAAAAAATACCCATGCAATGCCCTGACATTGGTGGTGTTCAGTAAGGTCAGGTCTTGTTCAGTAGTATCGACATAAATGACTTGGCTTACTTGATGGCTCAGTGGTAAAGAATCTGCCTGCCAAGCAGGAGAGTTGGGTTCGATCCTTGGGTGGGGAAAAGCCCCTGGAGAAGGAAATGGCGACACATTCCAGTATTCTTGCCTAGGAAATCCCATGGACAGAGGAGCCTGGCAGGCTAGTCCATGGGATTGCAAAAGAGTTGGATACGACTTAGCCACTAAACAACAACATAGTGGCAAAAGAAAAAGTACCCCAGGTTCTTACTGAAGCAAAGAGAGGGAAAACCCTAAAAATCCACTATCCAGGTATAGCATAAATAAGGAGCACTGGTCCAGATTTGGGGCTCCTGTTGTCACAGGGTAGCTCTGCATCCATCTACCCCTCCTGCCCCAGGCATCACCGAGCTGAAGGTGTTCGTAGACCTGGCCTCCATCTCTGCGGGGGAGAATGACATCGATGTGGACCGGGTAGCTTGCTTCCACGATGCTGTGCAGGGCTACGCGCCCCTCCTCTATGAGCTGGACACAAGTGCGGGTTTTGATGAGTTCATGCAACACCTGAAAGAGCTGTGGAAGGCTCTGGATAATGACCACAACCTGCCCGCAAAACTGGTGAGTCTTATTTCTGGCTCTGGAGCAGGTTAAGTTTAATAAAGTGTCACTTAGAAACCCTAGTGGCACGACCGCACACTCACATGGCAGGTTTTAATGCAGCCTTTTAAAAGGATGTTTAAAAACAGTTTTTCTTCCCGTATGGAAGTGCTTTCTCTGCCCTATTGTTAGAAAACTGGATATAAAACTGCATGTAAATAAGAGTGATCTGTCCGGTGGAAATATATGGGAAAAAAGGTTGAAAGGAAATGTGCGAAAATGTTGCCAGTGGTTTTCTCTGAATGGAGGTAATAGTTAGTTAATATGCTATACATTTTGGTATTTTTCCATACTTTCCACAATTGGTACAGATTCATTTTTAATCAGAAAAGTAAACATTTCCGTGTACGAAAATCAGCTGCACCAGGGTTCAAGCAAGCCTATAGTTCATAATTTGCCTAACAGGGTGGCTGAAGCCCCACTAGGGGTGAAAGAGGGGAAGAGGAACGGCAGGAGCACACAGCTCACATGCCTGTTTCAGCCAGCATTATCCCCGCTTAGGGGCCCGGCTGAGAGCTGAGTTCATGCTTGTCGCTCCCCATCCACGTATCCAGGGCACTGGGTGGGAACAGAGGAACAGTCCACTGCAGCAACAGCGCGTGACCCAGGAGGGAGAGCCAAAGCCCGTGGCAGTGGTGGGCAGCAGATGAGGGAGGCCTCCCCTGTGGGTGGCGGCACACTGGGCCAGAGAAGGGGAGGAGGAGTTTGCCCCTGGAAGGCAGAGGTGGAGAGAGTGGCAGGAAGAAGATCACGCCTAAGCTTCGGCCCGTTTTCTCTCCTTCTGTCCTGACAGCGTGACTCTGCCCGGAACCTCGAGTGGCTGAAGACAGTGAAGGAGAGTCATGGGTCTGTGGAGCTCTCGTCCCTGTCCCTGGCGACAGCGATCAACAGCAGAGGCATCTATGTGATCAAGGCTCCCACGGATGGCCAAAAGGTAAACCTCACATTGCAGGCACAGCTGCAGGAGGCTCTTACGGGCTGCTGTCGTCGGGGGGTTTCTGCTTCCAAAAAGCGACCTCTGACTGTGCCCTGTTCCACAGATTTCCCCAGACACAGTTCTTCGTTTAATCCTTCCCGAGGGCCAAGGAGGCCACGAGGAGAAGCGAGACTACTCTTTAGAAGAGCTGAAAGAGCTTTTGAACAAATTGATGCTGATGTCTGGCAAGAAAGAGCACAGCAATGCTGAAGTCGTAGAGGTATTTTCCGAGGTAAGGATTTGTATCTACGTTGGAGCAAGTGTCCTAATCCCATCTGTTTGGGCTAAGCACTCTCACTGCTGAGGTGCCTGGGAAGTCAGAAGAGATTGAGTTTGTCTTTAATTCATAGGAATCACTCTGCTCTTAAAACTGTGGAGCGTAGAGCCAGTGGGTCTTACAGAGTGCATGTATTCTGAATTCATGACCCAAAGAGATGTCCACTTACTCTGTATATCAGCAAGCATCCCCAAATACTTAAAGATGTAGTTGGACATCGTTCATCAAAATCCACAGTAACCGCAATGATAAAGGCAATATTGGTTTAGGTACCAGTCTGTCCTTTTGATTATGAGTTTGTAATCTGTAAAGTTAATTTGTACTTTATAAATGATATCCTTTATCTTCACAACATATTGCTTCCTGAGAAAGAGACTATGGAGACAAGAAAGGAAGACCTTCCATGATCAATGTCATGCTTGAGATCCACGGTGAACCATGGAGCGCCATGAACCCCAGCCCCTGAAATTATAAATCTGTTTGTGTTATTCTAGACTACGTGTCCTCTCTCTGCAGGTGTTCTGCAATGTGCAGAGGCTTGTCCAGTCTTTTATAAACCTTTACTCTGCTGGAAACATGCTGTTCAGGGCCTGGTCAGCCGAGGTGTACTGCACCCCCCTAAAGGATGCCTCCATCCGGCTGGACTTCTGTCTGGGGCTAGTGAGCCCGCTGGTGGAGGGCGGGCCAGTCGTCCAGCTGCTGGAAGCCCTCTGCCGGCAGATGGAGGACTTCCTGGGCCACTGGGAGAGATTCGTGGCAGAGAAGCGAGCTGAGCACTTTTACCTCAACTACTACACTGCTGAGCAGCTGGTTTACCTGGGGTTGGAGCTCGGGAGGCAGACGCCCAGTGACGCTGCCCTCACCATGCTCTCCTTCATCAAAGGCAACTGCACCTCAACGGATGTCTTGAAGGCTTGTGGGGGGCCCAATGGAAGGGCCAACACCCACCAGGAGAGTACAGTGGTTGAAGAACTGTCACTGTTGCTCTTCTCTGAGTCCAGACTGGTGGACAAGCTGAGTGTTATCATGAAATGTTCGATGACATGCATGAGTGCCTTCCTGCCTCACTGCCTGGACCTGGAGGCCCTTGGCCGCTGTCTGGCTCACCTGGCGAGGATGGCTGGACCCCCTGTGCAGCGGGAGCTCCCCCACGGCCTACAGGAGGGCCAGCCCAACCTCGTCGTCTGTGGGCACTCTGAGGTGCTGCCAGCCACCCTGGCCATCTACATGCAGACCCCACACCAGCCCCTGCCCACCTATGATGAAGTGCTGCTCTGCACCCCAGAAACCATGTTTGAGGAGGTGGCATTGCTCCTGCGTCGCTGCCTGACCCCAGGCTCCCAGGGACTTGGGGTCTACAGCCTGCTGTATGTGGACCAGCTGAGCTACGAGGTGGCCTGCCGGGCAGAGGTGCTCTTCCGGAGGCTGTGCACACAGCCCCACCAGAAGCACTACCGTCTCGTGATGATCTGTGACTGTGAGCGGGAGCACTGCTACCTCCCCTCAGCCTTCAGCCAGCACAAGGTCCTCGTCACCCCCCAGGCGCCCCTCAAGGACATCCAGGCCTACCTGGCTCACCACTTCCGAGTCCCGGAAGAGACCCCGTCAGCCGCTGCCGTGTTCCAGGACAACATGTGTGTTGGGATTGTAGCCTCGGAGAGAGCGGGTGTAGGTAATAATGGCTGCTGAGTCCTCGGTCCCAGGGACCATCTGATGGCCCTTCCTTGTCCAGCGGGGAGTGAGGTGAGCTCAGATAAGCCCTTCTGCAGGTGGGGAACTGAGTCCCTGGAGGATTGACTCACCTGAAGTTATAAATCAGGCCCCACACTGGAGCGGGACACTTTTCTCACCTGGTCCCAGCTTGGCTGAGCCATCTTCCTCCTTTAAACTGGCTTCTCTGCTGTTTTTTCTCTTTCTCTCTTTTTTAAGTCCATTGACTACTTTGGGGTTGATGTGGGTCCTGAGTAGGACAAGGTGTATTTCCTCTGTCTTGAGAAGAAACAGATGCCTCCACCTTCAGTCGCCGCCATGATTTCCATTCTGTTGACTGCGTCCCTTTAATGGTACTCCCTTCTGTCCAGCGACACTCGCTCCCCTCCCCCATGAAGTGAACTCTGCTGTCCTGACCTCATTCTCAGACTTCCATCCTTAGTCCCAGGAAGCAGCAGGGCTGTTGGGTGGAGAACAGCAAGGGAATTTGAGGGCTCAAGTATGTATTCTTTAAGCTGATGTTAGGTTGCATCAGTTTTGAATTTTGTACAAAGAGAAGTGATTTTCTGGACATTCTGACTCTTGATCTGCAGCCCTGGCGTCTAATTTTCATATGTTCACGTCAACAGGAAGATCTCTCTTTGTGAAGAGGTTGCACAGCCAGCTGAAAATGCAGTTTAATAAAGCAAAAGTGCCTCGAAAAGTTATTCGATTGATTGACCCTCAGGTGGATGAGAATGAAGTCCTGGGGTCCCTTCTGCCTTTCTTGGATGCCCAGTATCAGAGGAGACCCATAATATTCCACTTTGACGTGACTTCTTCAGTAAGTTGAGCTTCCCTGATAGTTCAGATGGTAAAGAAACTGCCTGCAATGCAGGAGACCTGGGTTTAATCCCTGGTCGGGAAGATCCCCTGGAGAAAGGAATGGCTACCCACTCCAGTATTCTTATCTGGAGAATTCCATGGACAGAGAAGCCTGACAGGCTATAGAACATGGGGTCGCAAAGAGTCAGACACAACTGAGCGACTAACATTTTCACTTTCACTTCAGTAAGTTGCCCCCAGGTTCTAGCTGAGTGGCTGGGTAGGGAAAGACACAGCTTCCACATCCTGCCCTACCCTATCCCCAGTATAAAGAATTTCTTCTTTCTACACGTATTGATACTCAGTATCATTGTAAAATAGAGCAGAATAAGAAGGTCCTTAAGGTTGAGAGGACTGCTGTCTTTTGTCTAAGTATTTACAGACCCACATGATTCTATCCTTAGGTGCGGACTGGTATTTGGGTGTTTCTTTTCAAACTCCTCATTCTCCAATACTTAATGGATGTAAATGGGAAGATGTGGCTTCGGAACCCATGCCACTTATATATCATTGAAATCCTAGAAGGGAATTCAACATTGCCACGAAGGCCTTCAAAACTGGTGTGTATCAGGGCACTCTCATGCTGCTGTGGGGGCAGGGGCTTTTGTACATGTTTATGATTCCCCACTTTTGCCTTAGCAGAGTAGCTGAGTTCAGTGTTAGTAAAGAAGAATCTTTAAACAATGCATGGAATACAAAGATTCTTTTATTAATTAATAGTACCTTAGATTTGTTCTCTTTGGGATGAGTGCTGTGTGTCTGGGTTAAATGCCAGTGGTGATTGGAATGCAGAAAATTCATTAGCTAGGAGAAGCACCGTCTTTCTTAATGACAGCCAACATGGGAAAGAGACTTCCATTATATCAATTTCTTAACTGAAGGGAGTTTTATGCTCATACACACACATAAACATGCATGTATATGCTTGATGGACAGAATTAGTTCCAAGAGGCTGAGTAGAAAAGGGCTTTGTTACTTAACAGTGCAGCTCACACCATGCCAGAATGTGAAGAAGGTAACACCTCCTGCAAAGAGGTATCTACAGAAATCCCTTCATGAAAAGTGATTTTTCATAAATGTCCATGCAGTCTAGACCACGTTGAGGGTTAAAACACAAAAGCACTTTTTGGGGAATTCAGCCATAACTCAATTCATTTGTGTCTCTCCTTTCCAGAATGCACTTGTCCCCCAGTTCAATTTTCTAGACATCTTCCCCAAAGTGACCTGCAGACCTCCCAAAGAAGTGATCAACATGGAGCTGGATCCTCAGCAGAGCTACAAAGAGCCAGGAATGGATCAGAGAGCATTCCATAGTGAAATATTCCAGAGACCTTACCAATATTTAAGACGGTTCCATCAGAAAGAAAACCTAGACACATTCCAGTACCAAAAAGGTTCTATTGAGGGCAGCCCTGGTGAATGCATCCAACACCTCCTGATTTACTGCGGGGTGATAAACCCATCCTGGTCAGAGCTTCGGAACTTTGCTCGGTTCCTGAACTACCAGCTCCGAGATTGTGAGGGCTCTCTCTTCTGTAATCCCACCTTTGTTGGAGACACATTGATGGGCTTCAAGAACTTTGTGGTCACCTTCATGATCTTCATGGCCCGAGATTTCGCCACACCTACACTTCACACATCTGACCAAAGTCCGGGGAAGTACACGGTCACTATGGATGGGGTCAAAGAAGAAGACCTCGCCCCTTTCTCTCTCCGGAAGAGGTGGGAGTCAGAGCCCCACCCATATGTTTTTTTCAACAGTGACCACACATCCATGACGTTCATAGGTTTCCATTTCCAATCCAACCAGAACGGTGGTGTTGATGCCATAGACCGCTTGAGTGGGAAAGTAATCAAGAAGGATGTTATGACAGTGCAACTGTACCAGGGACTATTGCTTCAGAGGGTGCCCTTCAACGTTGACTTTGACCAGCTGCCCAGACATGAGAAACTTGAAAAACTGTGCCTGGCATTGGGTATCCAGTGGGCCACTGACCCTGATGAAACATACGAGCTCACAACGGATAATATGCTTAAGATCCTTGCCATTGAGATGCGTTTCCGGTGCGGCATCCCTGTCATCATCATGGGAGAAACCGGCTCTGGGAAAACCAGACTCATTAAATTCCTTAGTGACCTGCGGCGTGGGGGTGCTGATGCTGAAACCATGAAGTTGGTCAAGGTCCATGGAGGAACAACTGCTGACATGATCTACTCCAAGGTCAGGGAGGCTGAAGAACTGGCCCACATCAATAAGGCCCAATATCAGTTGGACACCATCTTGTTCTTCGATGAAGCCAATACCACAGAGGCCATAAGCTGCATCAAAGAGGTCCTGTGCGACCACACAGTGGGTGGCCAGCCCCTGGCTAAGAATTCTGGCTTGCATATCATTGCAGCCTGCAACCCTTACCGGAAGCACACCCAAGAGATGATCTGCCGTCTGGAGTCAGCCGGATTGGGGTACAGGGTTAGTGCAGAAGAGACAGCTGAGAGGCTTGGCTCCATCCCCCTGAGGCAGCTGGTGTACCGTGTCCACGCTCTGCCGCCAAGCCTGATCCCCCTGGTGTGGGACTTTGGACAGTTGAATGACTCTGCGGAAAAACTCTACATCCATCAGATTGTCCAGAGACTGGTGAAGTCCATCGTGATGGTGCAGAGCGAGACTCATGTAATCACGGAAGTGCTTTCTGCCTCTCAGGGTTTCATGAGGAAAAGACAAAATGAATGCAGCTTTGTCAGCCTCAGGGATGTGGAACGCTGTGTGAAAGTTTTCAAATGGTTTTACGACCACAGTGAGATGCTCTTGTCTAAGTTGGATTCCTTTCTCTCTGAGACTGGTGTCATCCAAAATGACTTTGAGAGAGATCCTGTCCTCTGGTCCCTGGTTCTGGCCGTTGGGGTATGTTACCACGCCTCTTTAGAGGAGAAGGAATCTTATCGGAAAGCTATTTGCAGGTTCTTTCCAGCACCGTATAATGACAGCAGGGTTATCCTGGATGAGATAATGCGAACCCAGGATCTTTTTCTGGATGGTGTATGTCTGAGGAAAACGATCGCCAGGAACTTGGCTTTGAAGGAGAATGTCTTCATGATGGTTATCTGCATCGAGCTCAAGATTCCTCTCTTCCTGGTAGGCAAGCCCGGCAGCTCCAAATCTCTCGCCAAGACCATCGTGGCAGATGCCATGCAAGGCCAGGCTGCACACTCGGACCTCTTCCGGCACCTGAAGCAGGTCCATCTGGTGTCATTCCAGTGTAGTCCACATTCTACCCCACAGGGCATCATAGGCACCTTCAAGCAGTGTGCCCGTTTTCAGCAGGGGAAGGACCTTGAGCAGTATGTCTCCGTGGTGGTGTTAGATGAGGTTGGACTAGCAGAAGACTCACCCAAAATGCCCCTGAAGGCGCTGCACCCATTGCTGGAAGATGGATGCATTGAAGATGATCCTGCCCCCCACAAAAAAGTTGGCTTCATAGGCATTTCAAACTGGGCCCTGGACCCCGCCAAGATGAACCGGGGTATATTTGTGTCACGTGGGAGCCCCAACGAAAGAGAGCTCATTGAGAGTGCCAGGGGAATTTGCGCTTCAGAGCCCCTCGTCCAAGAAAGAATCCGAGGATACTTCACATCCTTTGCCAAAGCCTATGAAACAGTGTGTAAGAGGCAGGACAAGGAATTCTTTGGGCTTCGTGACTACTACAGCCTCATCAAAATGGTCTTTGCTGCAGCAAAAGCTTCCAATAAAGAGCCTTCCCCTCAAGACATCGCACAAGCTGTCCTTCGGAACTTCAGTGGCAAAGACAACATCCGTGCCCTGGACATTTTTTCAGCCAGTTTACCTGAGGCAAAGTACGCAGAGGAAGTCAGCACCATGCAGCTGATCCACCAGAACATATACGGCCAGCTTCAGAAGATGCATGGCAGAGAGCTGGACGACTCCGAGTCCCGCTACCTGCTTGTGCTGACCAGAAATTATGTGGCCCTGCAGATCCTACAGCAGGCATTCTTCATTACAGACCAACCAGAGATTATTTTTGGATCCAGTTTTCCCAAAGATCAAGAGTACACCCAGATCTGCCGAAATATCAACCGAGTAAAGATCTGCATGGAAACCGGCAAGATGGTGGTGCTGCTCAACCTGCAGAACCTCTATGAGAGCCTCTACGATGCACTCAATCAATACTACGTCTACCTTGGCGGTCAGAAGTACGTGGACCTTGGTCTGGGGACCCATCGGGTCAAATGTCGGGTTCACCCGGACTTCCGCTTGATAGTCATTGAGGAGAAAGATGTCGTCTACAAACATTTTCCCATCCCCCTCATTAACCGGCTGGAGAAGCACTATCTGGACATCAACACCGTTTTGAAGAAATGGCAGAAGAATATCGTGGAAGAGCTCAAGGTCTGGGTGGAGAAGTTTATAGATGTGAAAGTAGAGCAGTTTCTAGCCAGACACAGACCCAAATACAGCCCTTCTGATGTCTTCATTGGGTACCACTCAGACACGTGTGCCTCTGTGGTGCTCCAGGTCATAGAGCAGCTAGGGCACGAGGTCTTGACTGATGAACTTTACCAGAAAGTCACTGAGCAGGCCAAGTCAGTGCTGCTGGATTGTGCCACCCCTGATGCTGTGGTTCGGCTGAATGCTTCCTCACTAGGCCAGTTCACTGCACAGTCCCTGTTGGAAGAATACTATTATGGGCAGCAGCATAACTCCTTTGCAGACTACCTCCAGGCTCACCTTGGCACAATGGATTCAGAACGCCATGCCATCTTCACAGAGGTGATTATCTTTCCGTATTTTACCCTTTTTCTCTTTTACCTCTGGGTCCTTGACTTTCTAGCATCAAGAATTCGAGATTCTTTGCAAGTCAGTGTATAAGAACCATAAATGAACGTGTTGAGACTTTTGGTTCCTCTCTGGGGTAAGTGAAAGGAGACCTACATATTTTTACATGTTTAGTGTTGCCAAGTTTTGAGTGCCCATTTTTGTGCTGTGCTGTGCACAGTGCTCAGTTCAACAAGGGAAATAACCACATTCGAGTACTGCACTAAGGACTCTGGATGTAAAGATGCATTGGCACAGGACTTGTCCTTGGTCAGCATACAGTGTAAGGTTGAAAGACACTCATGAATGGGTACTGTTGATATCCTATGATAATGTTATCCACAGATCAGGATGAGGTCACGAACTTGTCTTTAAGAGGTGACCATCAAGCTGATTGTAAAGTATGGTTTGGAAGGTATTGTAAGCAGAGGGTCCTACTTGAGCAAGGATGTCAAGATTTAAAAAACCCAGTCTTTGCAGGAAACCAGGAGTTAATTACTGATGAAGCCTAAAGCTCAAGGCCCTAAGTTCTGAGAGATGGGAGTGGGATATAGCCAGAGAGACTTCATGGAGTGTCTTTTCAGTGGCACCAAGGAACTTTGCT
Source organism: Okapia johnstoni (assembly GCA_024291935.2). Lineage (NCBI taxonomy): Eukaryota > Metazoa > Chordata > Mammalia > Artiodactyla > Giraffidae > Okapia > Okapia johnstoni. Next base: position 10,537,147 of record CM044306.1, read on the forward strand.
TTCCTGTGTAAGGAGAGTGATGGAGAAATGTGTGTGGAAATATGTCCCACTACCTGAGAGATGAAGGGGAAAAAAGTCTGATAAAAGATTCACAGATAAGATATACCAGTAGTGAGGCTGCAGTACCAGTTCAGTTAAAAGATGGATGGGTGGAATTGAGGCATAGTAAGAATTCATATTGACAGAGATAAAGATTGATTCTTTATAGGGGCTCTGGGAGATGGAGGAGGCTAAGGATGACTCCATGGTTTCTTCCTTGGTTGACCAGAAGTTTGGTTAATCACATCTTTGTTGTTGTTCAGTCAGCAAGTTGTGTCTGACTTTGTGACCCCATGAACTAAAGCATGCCAGGCTTCCCTGTCTCTCACCATCTCCTGGAGTTTGCCCAACTTTGTGTCCATTGCATCGGGGATGCCATCAAACCATCTCATCCTCTGCTGTCCCCTTCTCCTGCCTTCAGTCTTTGCCAGCATATTTTCCAGTGAATCGGCTATTCACATCAGGTGGCCAACATATTGCTGCTTCAGCTTCAGCATCAGTCCTTCCAATGAGTATTCAGGGTTGATTTCCTTTAAAATTGACTGATTTGATCTCCTTGCTGTCCAAGGGACTCTCAGAGTCTTCTCCAGCACCACAATTTGAAAACATCAATTCTTCAGCACTCTGCCTTCTTTATGGTCCAGCTCTCACAACCATACGTGACTACTGGAAAGACCATAGCTTTAACAATACAGTCCTTTGTTGGCAAAGTGATGTCTTTGCTTTTTAATACACTGTCTAGGTTTGTCATAGCTTTCCTGCCAATCAGAAACTAGTTATGAGCAACAAGTCTGGTGGAGGCAATGATGAATTCCATTTGGGATGGGCTTTGATGTTCCTGTAACATCTAGGTAGTCTGTCATCAATTGGATATAGGAATAGGAAGCTCAGTGGTAAGGCCAGCCTGGAGATAATGATTCAGAACCTAGCAGCATGCCCTTAAGGAGTATGCTGATTGCACTGTGAGGTGTGATCCAGTAGCAGGGGAGATTTGATTAACATCTGTGGGGAAGACGGACCTCAATGGCCGGCTCCATGAAGATTGCAAAGGACAAGTGGTATTTGTTCTGAGCACTAATGTATCATAACAAGCAGGGTTCAAATCAGGGAAAAATGTTGGAATCTAGGAAGAAGATTCAAAGGCATCTTAGGGGCAGAAAGAGTCTTCTCTCAAATACTTTCGATCCTGTAGGTTCTGTTTGCCTCAGTACCACCTCATGTTAGAAAACTCCTCTGGGTTTGGATTCCCAGTTGGATCTGTGTACCAACTGCACAATGAGGAGCCCATAGAAGATATTTGCTGAGCCTCCTTATGTTTCTTGGATCTAAATCTAGGAGACAACGCTTTCTTGCCTTCCACTGAATGATTTTAATTTCCTGCCTTTGCAGATCACTACATTCTCCAGGCTGCTAACCAGTCATGACTGTGAACTTTTAGAATCAGAAGTAAAGGACTGGGATGTGAAACTCACCATCCTGTCACTGCAACAGTTTGACACCGAGTACTCTTTCCTCAAGGAAATTCGGTGAGGACCCCTGCCCTCCCCTCCCGCTCCTCTCCCTCCTCAGGGTCAACCACTTTGTATTTCATATGTGTGACTATTAACCACTGGTGTTTTCTAACCACCTTTGGTCAGTGAACCTTGAGAACATGTGACTCTGAAAAGGATGTGTTTTACTTCTCCAAGTGTCCTGATCTCTGTTATCCTCTGTGAAAACATCCTTTCTGAATCCAGCATCCTTATGTCTCATTAAGAGACATCTATTGGGGCTTTTTTCTCTCTCCACTGGAATGTCTACTCACCTTACAGAGGAAAATCCCACTTGAATAGTTTTCCTATATACCCCTTATGTTTCCCATCACTTTGGAGAATATTATCACCAACTTTTAGGACAGAAAACTCACTTGGATAATTTCCTTTTTCTTTCAGAAACTGCTTAGCTCACACAGCCAGTTGTAAAATCCTCGTTATTCAAACAGATTTTGAAGATGGAAGTCACAGTGCTCAGCTCATTGCCTCAGCAAAGTATGTTTTTTTCTTTTTCTCGGAAACTACCTAGGATACCCCAAATTTATTCAGGCGCTCCTAAAGAATTTCTTCCTTAAAAACTGTATAGTATCAGAATAAACATAGAAATAAAAATTACTCTCCATTTTTATTCCCCTAAATATGGACTAGAGAAACAAAGAGAGAAAAGGCTCTAAACAGAAAAATAGCCAAATGCAAGAAGTATAAATAACAGAATATTAGCAGGATATAAGAGAGTATCCTTGAAACATATTTTAGCTGACATGATTTGGTCATTATTCATTTTAAATTGCGTGATGTGAATTTACTACAAGTTCAGGGGCCTTAATGGTATTTAAATGCTTTCAGTTGTATTTATTTGACAGCTTTAAGTTGTTTGTAGTGGAAATTTGATGCTTTTAGAATTAACTTCATCCCCTTATTACTTGATGTTAAAGTAAAAGTAATTTTTGGACCTGCTGAAGCATTGGAAGCGATATTTCATATCATGATTATCTTTGTCCTTTGGTTGTCTGTTCACAGGACTCTGTTTCTTGAAATGGACAAGAGCACTACCCTTACCCTTAGTAGCATCTGACCAAGCTTATTAAGCATTATAAAAGAGGGTTCCTGACCAATAAAAAATGCCATTTCAAAGGAGAGAAACATAGGAATGGGGGAAAGAAATGGGACTATTTAGAGAAGTCTTGCCCCTGTTCTCTTGTAAGAGAGGATAACAAGCATGAAGGTGTGAAATTTATTTAAAGTTTAAAAAAAAAGTGAGATGAAACTTGATCTCTTTGAGGACACCCTTTAGCCATTTTGCAATGTTCATTTTGTTTATTTTCCTAGTTTTTTTGTTTTGTCTTTGCTTTTTTTTGTTTTTAAAATAGGTATTCTGCTATCAATGAAATCAACAAGATACAAGGAAATAAGAACTGTATCTTAGTCTATTTTATCACAAAACTGTCCCGGATGGGAAGTGGAACGTCCTATGTAGGATTCCATGGAGGTAGGACCAAAATATTTGTGAATATGTTTGTATAATAATATTTAAGTTATTTCTAATTCGATCCTGTGGTGATGGTGGTTTACTAAGTGATGTCCAACTCTTGCGACCCCGTGGACTGTAGCCTGCCAGGCTCCTCTGTCCCTGAGACTTTCCAGGAGTGGGTTGCCATTTACATCTCCAGGGTATCTTCCTGACCCCCGGATCAAACCTACGTCTGCTGCATTGCAGGCAGTCTCCTGCATTGCTGGTGGATTCTTTCCCCTAGCCACTGTTTGGCCCTATGATGTACAAAGTCTGATATTAGAAGATTAGTGTTAATCTCAGTGGTCTTCCCAGGTGGCTCAGTGGTAAAGAATCTGCCTGCCATTGCAGGAGATACAGGTTGGATCTCTGGGTCGGGAAGATTGCCTAGAGGAAGAAATGGCAACCCACTCCATTTCCTTGCCTGGAAAATTTCCAGAAAATTTCTGTCCATGGACAGAGGAGCCTGGCAGGCTACAGTGGAGTCACAAAGAGTTAGACACAACTGAGTGATTGAACACACACATATAATCTCAACTGTATTTGTTTCAAATGCAATTAGATTTCTCAAAGCTGATTGATGCAAAAAAACAAAAACACTTCATCTTCAGACTGGCTGCTGCAACATACAGTACTTCATTTCATTGTTTGTTGATAAATGCTTGATTAGTCTCTGGTTCCTCCCCTTTTACTATATGGATAATGCAGAGAGATATTTCCCACTAGTATCGGTATGAATGTGTGGATACTTAATGCCTGCTTCTGGGGTCAGAAAATGCTATCTTAAATCTCTCTCTTTTTTTCCTGAGGAAGACTCACCAAATATTTACTACATAGGCACACCTTGTTTAATTGCACTTTGCTTTATTGCACTCCACAGATACTGCATTTCTTATAAATTGAAGGCTTGTGCCAAGTCTTTCAGTGCCATTTTTCTGAAGGCCTTTGCTCACATCATGTCTCTGAATTATCTCATGTATTTGAGATAATTTGCAAAATATTTCAAGCATTTTCATTATTATATGTGCTATGGTGACCTGTGATCAGTGACCTTTTGTGTTACTGCTATGACTAGATGAAAGCTAGGATGATGGTTAGCATTTTTTAGCAATGTAGTATTTTTTGGTTGTTTTATTTTGTGTGTGTGCAGTACAGTATTTTTATTTATTTACTTTTGGCTGCACTGGGTCTTCACTGCTATGCTTGGGCCTTCTCTAGTTGTGGTGCTCAGACTTACTGCAGTGGCTTCTCTTACTGCAGAGCAGTGGTCCAGGGTGCATGGGCTCAGTAGTTGTGATGCACAGGCATAGTTGCCCTGAGGCATGTGTAATCTTCCCAGCCCAGGGACTGAACCTGTGTCTCCTGCTTTGGCAGGTGGGTTCTTTACAATTGGACCACCAGGAATGTCCCAAGTATTTTTAAATTAAGGCATGTACATCGTGTTTTGAGACATAATGCTATTACACAGTTAATCAAATATAGACACTGCAAAACCAAAAAACTTGTGTGATTTGATTTATTGTAATATTTGTTTTGTTGGGACCTGATCCCAAAGAATCTCCAAGGAATCTCCTGTATGAGAAAATTGGTATTCTAGAAATGGGCGAATAATAGTTTAGTTTAATAATTTCATAGTTAATAAAAGGCAAACCTTGCTAGTGTCTCACACCCCTCTACTGATTACGATACAGAAAGTTTGATAATACATTTATAAAAGAATAATGAGCCTTCTTTAAATACTTTTTTGTGTTAGTCATTTCAGTTATTAAAACTGATTTTCATGCTAAAGTTGTTAACATCTGTAGCATGACATCTATATGTTTCCTGTATATATTCAAGGGATTAGACTTTAGGATACAAATCATTCATTCAACAGTATGTTAAAATGTCAGGACAGTGGTGTATCCCTGCTTACAACTATCAGGAAGAGACCAGAGGACACAGGGAAGTTTCTGGGGCTTGTTTTCCCAGGGCTGTGGCATTCTGTGCACATCGACGACCTCCGGAGATCCACAGTCATGGTTTCAGACATAACTAAACTGCAGGATGTGGCCATCAGCCAGCTGTTTAAACCAGAAGATCCCCCTAAGGGTGAGTCTGGAGAAAAGGTCCTCGGGGAGGTAGGATGGTGGGAGCAGAAGCCAGGAGGTGTGCACTCTGCTGCGAGGACAGGTCCTTAGGCTATTGTCCCCCAAGTCCAATACCTGCCCCTTGGCAAGAGCTCGGGACACATTTGCTGAACTGAGTATTGATGAATCCAGGGCACCATCTGCTGCTTTGAAGGCCAGGAGAAGACCGTATTTCCACAAGGTCTTTGCAGGTGCCTGTGGAACATGTCAGATTCTGTTTAGCCTGGTTTCTGGATCAGCCATCTGAGCCCAGTATGGAAGCTCGGGTTGCCACTGGTGGACCACATCCAGTGGGCAAATGGAGGCTGATCTGTGTGACTGACGGTCTCTCCTTTGGGGCCCCTTCCTGGGGCTGGTGGCAGGGAAACCCGGATAGATCCCCAGCACACAACGCACACGATGTTGCCAGTGCTCCCCACCACCACTTCTGCCTCTGAACAGTAGCTCCATTGTTTTACTTCTTTCAGTGGAGGTGGGACGCCGAGCCCAAGAAGATAGTGAGGAGGTGATGGAAACTGAGGCGGTCACATCAGAGCAAATGGAAGAGGTAAAAATGGAGACAGAAAGTCCTGAGACAAATGATAGCCCAGGCTTCGGACCAGAACATGATGTAAGTTCTCACTCTTTCTAGCCCTCTAAGCCCTCAGGCTGTGGGCTCCACTTACTTAGACTTACACCCAAGTGTCCAAGGAGTGGACTCAGCTGGCCAGGGCTCAGCCCAGCACTCCTCTCCCTGCCTCTGTGAGTGCAGGTAAGATCAGCAGTAGCAGATCTGACCTTGGCTTTTCCTGGTGTCCCCTGGTCAGTTTTGCTCTGTTGCTTGACCACTAACAAGGTCCCCAGGCACATAGGATTGTCTTGTAGTGGATTTTTTTTTTTTGTCCACACGACGTGGCTTGCAGGGTCTTATTAATAGTTCCCTGACCAGGGATTGAACCCAGGCCCACAGTAGTGAAAGTGCAAAGCCCTTACCACTGGACTGCCAGGGAATTCCCTCAAGTTCTAAGGGGAACTTGACAAGGGCATGTGGTGGGAGCTTGGGCAGGAGGAAAACTGTGCCCCCTGCACGCAGTGCCTGGACCTCATCTCTGGCATCACCTGGCTTTTCTTGATGTGTAAGTGGCAGAAATGGAAGGCTTGATTGTCTGTCGACAGACGCAGATCCTGGACACCACCAGCCTGCTGAGAAGCTGTATTCAGGGCGCCGTGGGCATGCTCAGAGACCAGAACAAGGACTGTCAGCGCAGTGTTCGGAGGGTGTCCATCCTCCTCAGCCTCCTAGACGAAGACAGTGAGTATAGAGGTGTGGGAGCCCCTCTTGTCCACACCCCAGCCTGGGCTTCTCCTTCGGTCCATGATTCATCCCCCCGCTGCAGCTCTCCATGGCTCCCAGAAGCAGCTGGCTCTCTGGCAATCTATGCACGCCTCTGGGATTTCTGTAGACTTGGCCTGGCCAAAGGAGACGGGCTTCGCTTCCTGCTGGGGCAGGTCAGGGATGCTGAGCCCACCACTTGGTGCCCAGGGATGTGCTGAATGCATGTCTGCTCTGCTTTTCCACAGCCACTTTCTTGCTGGTTGCTAAGATGCGCCTCTACATCCTTCTAAGGAAGCAGGAAGAGAACTCTATCTGCAATGTGAAGGACTGGGTGGTGAGGGAGGCCTCCAATCAGGATGGTCTACAGGAGGCTGGCACGTTCAGGTACCGTCAGGAAAGGAAACTCGGGGTGGGGTGGGGCTGGGGGCTGGGCGCACAGCTCTCCAAGCTGAGGGGCCGCTTCCTTCCAAACCTCTGAGAAATTCAGAGCCATCAACTTTTTTTCCCCAAAGAGCACAAGATACTCTGGGTAGCAGTTGTATGGGGTTTGCTTGACTCTTTTCTGTACTTTTGTGTGTTTTAAATTTTTTCATAGCAAAAACCAAAACAAACAAAAACCAGAACATCTATTCTTGTCAGATGTAAACTTTTACCACCATGTTCATCACCATAGACATGGGTGCCGTTTTAGATTGGTAAATTAAAGAGGTGATAGATATGTAGGGAAGGGAAGAAAGTTGTTTTCCTAGACCTCCTGCATGAAGTTATTTGATAACCAAGAAAATAAGACCCAAAAGTATTCACTTATTGTCCATGGTCATTTTTCTACAAACCTTGATGCTGTTCTCAAGACTAGCCCATGACTACCTGTGTGGTTGAGGGAGAGGTTATTGCTCTGCATCCCACATTGGGCAGTGGAAGATGCCGCCCACCCCATCTGCAAGGTTGTCTAAGACCTGGGACTTCACCAATCTGGCCCTCAGTTTCTTTGACTCCAGGAGAACATTTAACTCATCCAGAGGCTTGGATTTGGTGGGGATGTATCTCTGCACTGTTGGCAGGAAGGACATGTGGGAGCATCTCGTTTGAGTGGACCATGTGAGCTTACTGATGCTGGTTTTGTAACTGTTGGGCTTTTCTGCTTCTGTGTTTTTCTCTAGTTATTTTTCATTTCTTTCCCAGTTGTACCTTCTGAAGGATCAGATTTGGACCTGGAATTATTTTTGTTTCTCTTGATTCCTCTGTATGGATTTTAGATAAATGCTTCTTAAAAATCTATATTTTCTGTGTACCCTTGACACCACCCCTTCACTTACTGAACTTCCTACATTTGCTGGTGTTCACAGGGCTTCCCAGGTGGCGCTAGTGGTAAAGAACATGCCTGCCAGTGCAGGAGACTTAAGAGATACAGGTTTGATCCCTGTGTCAGGAAGATCCCCTGGAGGAGGGCATGGCAATCCACTCCAGTATTCTTGCCTGGAGAATCCCGTGGACAGAGGAGCCTGGTGGACTACAGTCTATAGGGTCACAAAAAGTCATACACAACTGAAGTGACTTAGATAAAGACATGCTTTCTTGTTTAATGTAACGTGGAATGAATTTACTTTGGTTTCTTTATTATATTCTATTCATAACTGATTTTTTTTTTCTTCAAATAACGTACTTTTCAAGTGAATTTGGTCATAGATGACTTATTCTGGAAAACAGGTATATAACAAAATAAAACAATACTACTTGGCCTTTTCAATGAACTAATTCCAGTTTATTAGAGGTGAAATTAAGGACCTTTCAAGTTCTGCCTCTAATCTTCAGTTCAGTTCAGTTCAGTCGCTCAGTCGTGTCCGACTCTGCGACCCCATGAACCGCAGCATCCCAGGCCTCCCTGTCCATCACCAACTCCCGGAGTCCACCCAAACCCATGTCCATTGAGTTGGTGATGCCATCCAACCATCTCATCTTCTGTTGTCCCCTTCTCCTCCTGCCCTCAATCTTTCCCAGCATCAGGGTCTTTTCAAAAGAGTTAGCTCTTTGTATCAGGTGGCCAAAGTATTGGAGTTTCAGCTTCAACATCAGTCCTTCCAATGAACACCCAAGACTGATCTCCTTTAGGATGGACTAGTTGGATCTCCTTGCAGTCCAAGGGACTCTCAAGAGTCTTCTCCAACACCACAGTTCAAAAGCATCAATTCTTCAGCACTCAGCTTTCTTTGTAGTCCAGCTCTCACATCCATACATGACCACTGGAAAAACCATAGCCTTGACTAGATGGACCTTTGTTGGCAAAGTAATGTCTCTGCTTTTTAATATGCTGTCTAGGTTGGTCACAACTTTCCTTCCAAGGTGTAAGCGTCTTTTAATTTCATAGCTGCAATCACCATCTGCAGTGATTTTGGAGCCCCCAAAAATAAAATCAGCCACTGTTTCCCCATCTATTTGCCATGAAGTGATGGGACCGGATGGCATGATCTTAGTTTTCTGAATGTTGAGCTTTAAGCCAACTTTTTCACTCTCCTCTTTCACTTTCATCAAGAGACTCTTTAGTTCTTCACTTTCTGCCATAAGAGTGATGTCATCTGCATGTCTGAGGTTATTGATATTTCTCCCGGCAATCTTGATTCCAGCTTGTGCTTCATCCAGCCCAGCGTTTCTCATGATGTACTCTGCATATAAGTTAAATAAGCAGGGTGACAATATACAGCCTTGACGTACTCCTTTCCCAATTTGAAACCAGTTTGTTGTTCCATGTCCAGTTCTAACTGTTGCTTCCTGACCTGCCTCTAATCTTAGTTTGATTTAATCTCTTCTAGTACTTAAAAATGAAGTAAAAAACATGAAAAATATAGCTGTAGTGTGGGAATAGTAGAGCAGATATTTTGTTACTGCCGTGAAGGCACAAAATGTGAAAAGGATGCGGGCGTCCCAGTATGGTCTGTGGTCCTTCTAACCTGAGCGGACCTGTCTCTCCCACACACAGGCAGACCCTCTGGAAGCGGGTCCAGGGCGCTGTGACTCCCCTCCTGGCGAGTGTGATCTCCTTCGTGGACAGGGACGGCAACCTTGAGCTGCTGGTCAGCCCAAACTCTCCGTCCTGGGCGAGAGATCTTTGGATGTTTATCTTCAGTGATGTTAAACTTCTGAACATTCCTCTTGTGACGATTGATACAAGGTGAATAGAAGACTTTCTTTTCTTGGGAAAGGAAATAAACCCATAACATAGCAGCAAACTTAATAGGCTCTCCCAGATGTTTGATGAAATATTAGTATGGACTTTAGAATCACATTGAAGTTGGCCCTTTTTGTTGCCTCAAGGGCATGACAATACAGTAACAAAGCGTTGACACAGTTCTGAAAAACTCTTGCTTCGTTCTTGACTGTCTTCATTTCCTTGTGCTCAGAGCACCCTTTGCAGTTAAAATGGCCTACTTCCACCTCATTTGCACTGGGGAAGCTGCATGTAGGGGAACACTTATGTTGATTTTCCTGTTCCTCCTGCCAGTGTCAGGAACCACGGAGCCTATCCCTAGGCCCGATGTTATGTAACTCAAGCTCAGCTGGCCTGCCAAAACCTTGCTTGGCTTTCAGGTGGCTCTGCTTCTCTGCACAGGTATAGGGCAAGAGTGGGTTCAGACATCACCAGACTGGTTCTGCCCAAGAGTTTAAGCAGCTTTCCAACCGTGGTTTGTTTTTGTTTTGTCTGTAAAACCCAGTGATGATATAAGATCATCCTTCAGTTCTTTTATGGTATAAAAATGAGCTGTTCGGTAGCCCAAGGGGCTGTCTTTGTAGCCCACTAAGCCTCCCAGTACTTGAAGATGGAGAGAAATTGGCATCAGAAGTAGATCTCATCTTGCATCTTGAGTGCCATCTCACTAACCACTTAATTCTTGGTCCTCGTTTGGTCTGTTGCAGGTCTAAAGGAGAGATGTCCTACATCGTGGTGCAGAACTACATGAACCTCTCAGAGAAGGCATCCAATAGTGTCCCATTTAGCTGGAGAATCAAGGACTATCTGGAGGAGTTGTGGGTCCACACTCAGTACATCACAGGAGATGCGGGTGAGCCCAGCAATGGTGGGAGGGGATGTGTTCTACGGGAGGAGACCCTGATACCTGCCATAGGTCATCAGCTCCATTCTGAGTCAACAAGGACACCAGGGCACCAGGGTGTCTCTGGCTGAGCCCCTCTCAGCAAGTGCCAGTGACAGAGTAGTACCTTTGCCCAGACTGAGCCGTCACTGTCCTCCCTTGCTCTGTTGCCATATGCCAGGTCATCTGGCCACAGGCATTCCAGGAAAACCCCAATGGTCACACACCACTTTTGGGAATGTCGTCTTTCATACATGAAGTAGTCTTTTCAAAGTTTGTGTATAGCTTTGTTTTTTTTTTTTTAATTATGGTGATCATTTCATAAGATAGGCAGACATCAGATCACTGAAAGTAACATGGTACATCAGTTCAATCTTTAAATAAAGGCCAGGTGTCTTTTAAAAAATACATGTCAAAATACTTAAAGATGAACTTAGATTTCTAAACAAGCTTTCTGCCACTCTTTCTGAGCAAACTCAAAACAATCTCTCTTGAGGAGAGCGTATTTCTCTTTTTCATACCCTATCAAAAACTGACCCTACTTTTCTATGATAGCACATGACTTGGGGGCCAGCACCCCGTCTGCTAGAAGGCAGGTCTTTTTGGTTTGAGCAGCATTTGACCCAACTCCCAGCAGGCAGCCCACTTGTTCCTGGTTTGCTTTGGTCCTGGGTTCCCAAAGCACTTTACTACTTGTGGAAATAGTGGTCTATCCCAGATTGTATTCTCTTTAGGGCTAGCTAGGCTTTTATGGGTGCTTCCCAGGTGGCGCTAGTGGTAAAGATCCCACCTGTCAATGTAGGAGACGTAAGTGAAATTGGTTCGATCCTTGGGTTGGAAAGATCCCCTGGAGGAGGGCATGGCAACCTACTCTAGTATTCTTGCCTGGAGAATCCCATGGACAGAGGAGGCTTGCAGGCTACAGTCCATAGGGACGCACAGGTCACACATGACCTGAAGTGACTTCTTAGCACACACGCAGGCTTTTATGACCAGAATAGAGCATTCCTTCTGACTTTGTTTCTGTTATTTCACTGGGAAAATATCTGAAGTGTCCAGAAATGAAGATAAAAAGGCATTTGGTGGGTAAGGGGGGTCATGGTCAACATCTTCACCCCAGTGGGTCTCTGTCTCCCTCCCCGCCCCAACTCCCCCTGCCCTGCCCTGCAGGACTGGCAGAGAAGTTACTAGAACTCTTTCAGAAGACCCCACTGGGCAATTTTCTTGCTCAGCTCACAGTAGACCAGCGGCAGGAGCTTCTTCATTGTTACCTGAAAGATTTCCTTCTCTTGACCATGAGAGTGTCCACTTGGGAACAGTTAAATGTAAGTACTGACTCGGGGTGAGGGCAAGGCTGGCGTAAATGGACAAAATACCAACACGGAACTTCCTCCACTGCCGGCGCTGCAATGTTTGTGGAACAGAATATGGCCCAAGAGGACAGTGGTGTGAGAAAATGCCACTTACACCTTCAGAACCCTCGAGGTTGGACACTTACCCCACCTCTTAGCACCCCTAAAACATGGAGATTTTAGTAACAGGAAGAAGACCTCCAATTTCCTGTGATGCTTTCTTTTTAAATGTTTAGTTTTCCTTGAAGAAAACAAGGTAAATATTTAACTGACCACAGCAAGTTAATAAGAGTAACTGAAATTTCAATGGAAATATTGAAGATTTCAAACTTCAGTATATAAAAAAGGAAACTGGCAGATTTGAGAACATACAACCAGCATGATTAAGGGTTAATAAAGTGTTCTTAGAAATCAATAAGAAAATCCCCTAATTTTTTAAAAACGAATGAAAGTTATAAGTTGACTATTAACAGAATAATTATACAGATGTCCAGGAAACAGAGGAAAATTCTCAGCCTCACTGGTAAATCAACTAGGCATGAACAACTTTTAGCTACCATCATTTTTGTCCATGTGGCAAAACTGGTTTTTAAAAAATGGCCAGAAGTTCCTCCATTGCCAAAGGTGGTGTGAACAGTGTGGTGGTTTTATAAACTGTCAGGGTGAATGGAGAACTTCTCAATAAAATCTGAACTGGTGATTTGATCTTGAGAGCATTATCAGCGATGTGGACAAATATTTTATTCACAGGAATGTTCTTTTCAGTTCTATTTCTAAAAATGGAAAATTAGAAACAATTTACTTGTCAAAACGTAAAGGTTGGACAAGTTAAAGTACAGCCATTTGATTGTTATTGTGCAGCCATTAAAAACAATGTTCTTCAGGTGTGCTTGTGATAGAGCAATGCTTGTAAAGTAGAGTGGAAAAAGATCAGGAATACATTGTGACACTAATTTCAGAACCATTGGGAGGAGAGGTATGGATCTAGAAATGTCTAGAAGGGATAACGCTGAAAAGTATACGTGGGATACTAGTAGTGTGCATGGTTTTTAATTTTCTTTTTCGTCAGTTTTGAATGGTTCTCATTTTCCACAAGCAAAATGTAGCTTTTTAAAAAATACTTTACAGATAATATAATAAAAGCTTTTTTTTCATCCCAGGTTCTGCAGATGGCTCTGTGGTCCTGCATCAATCAGCTGAATGCAGGAAGGCCAGAGGAAGAGGTCTCCTTACCATCAGTGCACCTCGCCTACCAACATTTCAGGAACCGGCTACAGAACTTCTCCAGAATCTTGACCATCCACCCTCCAATTCTACTAAGCCTTACGAAAGCCACACAGAACCACAGCTGGGCTTTACGTGAGATGGTATGACCCTTCTTAGGGATCTTTCATGCCTGTAGCCCGGCTTGGCCTCCTCAAGGGAGTGTGGAGGGAGGGGTGCTCCCACCACCACCCTGGGAAGGGAAGGCATATGGCCCTTGTTCCAACTGGGAGACATCTTTACCAGCACACACATCAGTGTGGCTTCTCAGTTAGAATACATCTAACTCATGCCTCCTAGATCCCAAGACAGTGAAAGAGGAAGCTCCAAGCCTGGAACACAAGAAAAATATCCAGGACCTCCGACTTAAGGTTTAGAGCAGCCCCATGGGGGTCGGGGGACAGACTGCTCAGTCACGGGCCTGTTCTCTGCTCCCCAGAGTCTGGATGTGTTGGCAGCAGTGGCCTGTGCTGAAATGCTGACGGAAAACCTCCTGAAGCCCACTCCCCAAGCTTGGTTGCAGATTGTGAAGAATCTTTCCATGCCACTAGAGCTCCTCTGCTCAGAAGGGTACATGCAGGACTGTGGGCTCATGACCAGAACCCTCATCAGAGACATCAGGTGAGACCCAGGAGGCCCAGGTGCATCAGAGACAGAGGGCGGATATTCCTATTGCTGGAAGTGGGCCTTTCCTCATTCATTCTTTAACATCTGTGGAACCCTACTTAAACGCCAGGCATCTCAATGATCCTAGAAAAACAGGCACGAGAACTGAGCATTCGGGGGTACACAGAGTGATGGGGGTGATACGAAGGTGAGCAGGTTATTATGATCCGGAGGGAGAAAGGGCAGCTGCAGAGGACCCCAGCAGGGTGACAGAGAAAGGGCAAGTCCCGGGCTGGCCTTTAAGGCTGCCCACCAGACATGGGCAGAGGCACAGAACTTGAGTTGTCTGAGCTGAGAGTCTGTGGGGAGGAGGAGAAAGACGGAAGTGGGTAGAGGTCAGGGAGAGCATCACAAAGGGCTTCTACCTAATTCACTTATCTTCTCGTCTGCTCCTTTTTTTTCTCTTTCTTTTTTATTTTTTAAATTATGAAAGTATGATAACACATTTACAGGAGACTTGGAAGATACAGAACAAAGTTACATATAGTTCCACCATATATTACAATTATTTCTTAAGGAGATTAATTAAGATTTTTAGTTGTAGTTGCAATATCAAACTCTCAAAAATTAATAGAATGAATATACAGAAAAGTAAAAAAAAATACAGGAGACCTGAAAAGCACCATGAACCAATTCAACATAATTAAGTTTTTTATAATTTCACACAATAGGATACAGATTCTATTCAAGTTCCCATAGACTGTAAACTAAGAGACATTAGAACATATCCAAGGTGTGAAAACTTCATGGTCTAAAGGTATTGAAACATGAAAACTGGAAACACCTTTTACTATTGTGATTGTATGACTATTACTTATTCACTTAATACCATTGTTATGATTGGTCAACAGAAAATAATAGAGTTCTGTATCAGTAAAACTACCATTTAATAGAAAAACCGGTAATACTTTTTAAAATCCAGAGGCATATCAGAATTATCTGGGAATTTTTTGAAAAATACAAATGCCCATGTTTTGCTTTTTTTCTCCAGAGTTCCAGATGTGTTTCCAATGATTATCCATATTTAAAAACAATTGGACTATATGATGATTTTTTTACTTTTGTCTAGTTTGTTTCACTTTTTCTATTTCATATTCAGTGCTTCCACTTCATTTAGTTTATGTCTTCCAATTTCTGTCTCTTCTTTATTGTTCTTTCTTAAGCCTTTATCTAGCATAGTAAAAAAGCTTTTGTACATACATAGATATGTAAATGTATATATAAACATAGTATATATAATTAAAATATGTATTTTAGAGACATGAATTTTTGCTTAGCAAAAAAATTGATGACATTTTGATTCCACCTGTTTGACTTAATATGAATAGAATGCTGCTGCTGCTAAGTCTCTCCAGTTGTGTCCGACTCTGTACACCCCATAGACGGCAGCCCACCAGGCTCTGCCGTCCCTGGGATTCTCCAGGCAAGAATACTGGAATGGGTTGCCATTTCCTTCTCCAATGCATGAAAGGGAAAAGTGAAAGTGAAATCACTCAGTCATGTCTGACTCTTCGTGACCCCATGGACTGAAGCCTACTAGGCTCCTCCATCCATGGGATTTTCCAGGCAAGAGTACTGGAGTGGGGTGCCATTGCCTTCTCTGGAATAGAATGCTAGATTTCTAATTTATATTCCCCATAATGTTGATATACTTCCATGTAGTTTGGCATCTAATATTCTTGCTTAAAGACTAGAATATAAAGAAATACCATGTTGTAAAAAAAAAAGCAGGAAATTAACATGTGATGCAGTATTATTAACTTAAGTACAGATTTTGTTCAAATTTCACAAAATTTTATGTTAGTGTCCATGATTTGTTTTCATATCTTATTCAAGATTCCACATTGTATTCAGTTGCTTCAGCTGCATGTAACAAATTCTGAGAAATTCTCTTTTCATTTTTATTATGTTATAGATATTTTCTAATTTTCCTTGTTATGGCTTCTTATATACACCTACCACTTAAAAGTGGACATTTAATTTCCAAATACATGGGGTTTTTTAACTATCTTTGATATTAATTTCTCACTTTGATATTTCTTGTTTAAATCTTTTCTTCTCTGCAATCACCCTCTGTGTTTTTTCAGTCTTCTAACTTTACTGAGGCTTTCAGTGGCTAAGTCAAAGATCTCTGTTGATTAATGTCACATTGCACTTGAAAATGTGTGGGTTATTTTCAAATATCTTTTGATATTGATTTCTAACATAATTCCACAGTGATAAGAGAACAGTCTCTCTATGATTTCAATACTTTAAGATCTGCTCCTTTTTTTAACTTTCAACTCCTGTGCCTTGAAACTACCTCCCTGCACCTCTGCCCTCTGTCTCAGGTGCTTTTTGTCAGAGCTGAGTGAGGGAACCCCTCTCTTGACAGAACCCACTGGAATCGCATTTTCTCCATCTCGCTCTTTGTGGAGCACGTGCTGCTAGAGACGGAGAGTCAAATTCCTGAGCTGCGCGAGCTGGTGACCGACTATGTCTCCTTGCTGAATAAGGTGAGTGCAAAAGTTCAGCTTAGCAGGCAGGGGTCTGCCTCTTTGTAAGACGAAGCACAGTTGAAGCATGACCTAACCTCTATCAGCGAGGTGGTATATTCCCTTTCTGCTCTGCCAGTTTTGTCTGGATGTAGTAAGGAAAGTGATTTCATCACATAAGCTGCTCTATTTGTGGCATTTAATGGTTTAATTTTTACCCTCTCCTGATTGGTAAGTCAAGGTATGTCATTTAGGGTTTCTTGCAGGAAAAGGAACTATCAGTGCAGCAAACCTGCTTGGGAGGACTGAAGGGTGGGCTCCAACCAGGCCCTAGAAAGACCAGCAGCCTGGCCCACAGCGGGAGTAGCTTGCCACTGCCATGATCAGGAAGACGGGGTATAAGAGAATGCCACTGGACTTGTGGACTTGCAAACACAGTGGGTGGGACCAAGGGCACAGGAAGGCCCATGTCTCTGCCCCTCGACACCTTCTATAAAGTTGGTGCCACACAGGATAATACCCTGCAGAAAAAGTGACCGTCCTTTCAGCATCAGTGGCCTCTCGGGGAAAACAGCCTCTTCCTGCTGGGAACCTCACACAAGCACTGCCAGCAGCTTTGCTGTGCAGCCTTTGAAATGTCCTTTTTTAACTAGCATATTTCATGTTCTCAAGGTTTGTCCACATTGTAGCAGGTGTCAGAATTGCCTTCCTCTTTAAAGCTGAGTAAGATTCCACTGTATGGATAGAGCACATTCTGTTTATCCAGCCATCTGTTGATGGACACTTGGGTTGTTTCCACCTTTTGGTGATTTTAAATAATGCCGCTATGAACCTGGGCATAGAAGTATCTATTTGAGTCACTACTTTAATTCTTTTGGGTATGTACTTAAAAGTGAAATTGCTTAATCACATGGTGATTCCATGTTTGGCATTTTGAGGAATCACCATACTGTTTCCCACAATTGCCGCACCGTTTTACATTCCCACCAGCAATGACCCAGGGCTCCATCTCAATGGGTATGCAGTGGTATCTCACTGTGGTGTTGGGTTTTTTTTTACTGGAGTATAATTGCTTTATAATGTTGTTAGTTTCTGTGTACAACAACATGAATCAGCTATATGTATTCATGTATCCCTGTTGAGCCTCCCTTCCCCTCATCCCACCCCTCTAGGTCATCACAGAGCACCAACTCAATGTGGTTTGATTTGTATTTCCCTAGTGACTAGTGATGTTGAGTATTTTTTCATGTGCTTATTGCCCGTTTGTATACCTTCTTTGGAAAATGTCTGTTCAAGTCCTTTGGCCATTTGATCAAATTTAGCAGGGTATTAAAAACTCATAATTTCCAAGTAAGATTAGTCCTGGAATTCAAGGATAGCTCAAAGTAATAAAACCTATAAATGTCATCAGTTACATAACAAATCAAAAAATACACTACAAATGATTATTTCAAAAGGTACAAAAAAAGCTTTTCATAAAATATATAATTTGGTAAAAAGATACTCTTGCTGAATTAGGAATAGAAAGGAAATTTCCTTGAGCAAATAATGTCATGGGTATACATAATATCTATATTATGTTTAAAAACACCTATAACAAGCATCATATCTAACCAGAAAATTCCCTAAGCATACCAATTAAGCTCACTATCTTATGTCATTAAAGATATGTCTTTCTTAAGAAACAGTGTTTCCACTTCTAAATATATACCCTAGGGAATTTTCCTGTTTCCTCTCAGACACATGGAAGAATGTTGGGTACAGAAATGTTTGTAATTGCAAGAAATTGGGGACACCCTAAATGTTCGTTGACAGGAAAATAGATGACCAGTGTATTTGTCAACAAGTACCATGCAGTAGTAAACATGAATGATCTGAACCTACTTTTATCAATAAAAAATGCAAGTTGCCAAGCTTAGGGATAGTGTGATGTCCCTAATATGGAGTTGCATGCATGCATGCATGGGTGCAAATCCACTAGAAGTGGGAATTTAGGGATGTGGTTCCCTGGGCCTGGGAGTAAGTAGAAAGGGATACACTTGAAGTTGAAACTACACCTGTAACATTTGGTTATTCAGAAACTGATAAAGCAAATACTCAGAAAATGCCAAGATTACTTAAAGCTTGTTGGATACATAGATGGTCACTATATTATCATTTATAGTTTGAAATATAATGGAAAGAGGGGGTAGACCTCAAAAAAAAAAGAGGAAGAAGGGAAAAATCTAAAGCTGAGAATATCGGTCTTCTCCCCAAAACAGCATAGTCACAAAGGGTATTCAAAGTTAAAGAAACTGCTAAACAAAATTTTAAAAAGCCTTGCACTACAGATAGCAGAGTGCTAGCTGCCTAGCTCCACCAGTGGCAGAGGGCATGCCATGTTTTGTTGCCTGGCTGACCTCTGCTCTTCCACATTGCCCCCCTGCCCTCCTGCCAATGCCTTTCTCCTTCAGTGCCTACTAGAGGACTCTGACATGAAGACCCACAGACCTTTCAAGGCGGTGATGACTACTCTTCGTAAATGTAAGGACCAGGTCAGCGAGAGTTTCACCAGGTGAGATTTTGGGTTAGGGATCTGCAAGGCTGAGAATTCGGAAGCTTTTTTTTTTTTGCTTCTCATGTCCCACTTCCCTGCTTTAGAACTGACCACCCTTCTTGGCTTCTAGGTTTGGGGTTCATCCGTGTCCCATCTGCCTGGGAGATGCACAGAATCCTGTCTGCCTGCCTTGTGACCATGTATTCTGCCTGCGCTGCATTGACGTTAACCTCACCCAAGGGCATATGGGATGCCCCTTGTGTTCAGCCGACTTACCAGACAGATACTCTCCAACTGTTTCCCAGGAGCACAGGTAAAACAGCCTTTCTCTTGAGAAAGCTTCCTCCTTTTTCTTCCTTTTTTGCAAATACAGTGTTCAAAAATATAACTATTGGGCTTCCCTGGTGGCTCAGTGGTAAAGAACCCACCTGCCAATGCTAGAGACATGGGTTCGGTCCCTGACCCGAGAAGATCCCACATGTGGCGGAGCAAATAAGCCTGTGCAGCACAGTTATTGAGCCTGTGCTCTAGAGCCTTTGAGCCCTGACTATTGAGCCCATGTACTGCAACTACTGAAGCCCAGGCACCCTAGAGTCTGTGCTCCGCAACTAGAGAAGCTACCGTAATGAGAAGCCTGAGCACTGCAACTAGAGAGTAGCCCCTGCTTACCACAACTAGAGGAAACACCTGCACAACAATGAAGACCCAGCACTGCCAAAAATAAATAAAATTATTTAAAAAATATACTATTGACCTTAGAAAGCCTCATAGCAGAGAAGTGTCCTAACAAAGACAACTAATTTTTTACGTACCTTTATAAACACCTAGTGTCTGAAAATTACCCTTTCCCCAAGACATGCATGTGTACAGAAGAGGGAGATTGAAAAATTAGAGGAAAAAACCCAGAAAGCTGTAAACTAATTAAAGCCATCACAAGTACCCAAAGAATTTAGATGCAACTGGCTTATCCTCTTGATGTGTAAATGCCATCCATGTTCTATGATTTGAGGATAAAGCTAGCTCTTGTCTGGCTAAGTGCCTTCAGGGCACTGACTAAAATAGCCCAAGTGGTTGGTTTTCTTCCCTTCTGATTCCTTCTAAAAGTGGGGCACAGAACAAGTCCGGTGGATGGGAGCTTTGAGAAACTCTTGGAATATAAAGGCTATTACTAGATGGTCCAAATGATCAAAGTCTTTCTCAAAAGAGCCAAGTGTATGTACTGTCTGTTACAGTTTTTGGAGACTGATTCTAATCAATATAAGGAGATACTTGCATCTTTTAATTTAAAAAAAAAAGCTATTCAAATCCCAAAGCACTCTGTAGGGAGGGATTCTGAAACACAATTTATAAGACTTTTAACCATGGTTTTTAACCATTCCTAAGGGAGGTCATTGAGAAACATGCCCGCTTCCGGCAGATGTGCAACAGTTTCTTCGTGGACCTGGTTTCTACCATGTGCTTCAAAGACAATTCTCCACCTCAGAAGAAAGTGGTCAATGACCTGCTATCCTTACTCTTTGTAGAGAAGGAGCTGCTTCGAGAGGCTCCCCAACGTGAGTGGCTGTCTTCCAAAAGAGTTAAAAATTCAGTTCTTCATCTCACTTTTTATGTCTGATATGAACAGTGATCTACCTTTCTCCTTCTGGTTTTAGGATGCCGTGAACACACAAAATCTCTTTCTCCTTTTGATGATGTCGTGGATAAGACCCCTGTGGTCCGCTCAGTGGTACTGAAACTGCTTTTAAAATACAGGTAAGCACCACGAACATGGAGTTGCCTCTGAAACACCTTGACTTCTTTTTTTTTCTCCTCATGGCTTTTTCTTTGCCGCAAAGCATTCTTTGCAGAACTGGTAGCTAGCTCACTATCTGGGAAAGCTTCTTTAGCAAGAGACACCCTGGTTCCTTTATCTGTATGGGTTGTATCCTTGGCATATCACATGCTGGCCATGAGTTCGGTATGGCCACAAGCACGTGTTTAGGAAGAAGACAGATTTGGGGGAAGAGCACAGAGTGCTGCGAGACATGTGGGTGCAGGCAGTCAGGAGTCAGGAATCTGCAGTTCTTATGTCAGTTCTACAGCTACAAAGTTTTGTGGTTTTTTGGCCTGTAACTTAGAATCTGCACTCAACCTCCTTGCACTTGATGTTGTCTAAGTTTTGTTTCTGCTCTTAAGTTTCTCTGATTCTATAAATGAACAGGGAAGCCCATATGGTGCCTCAGCTCAATGGGCTTGTCGAATGATGCTTCTTTTAAAAATTCTTAGAAAGCTGATCTGTATTCAGAAGATGTCTTTTGGAATATACCCTGTTTCTCAACCTGTGTCCTAACTTGAGAGAGTTCACCTTGAGGTGATGGCAAAATCAAGATGCTATAAGAAAAGTTCAAACAGACACAACTACTTCTAACTTAAATGTCCGAAATGTGACTTAAGATAGAGATTAGATTTATGTTTAAAACAGGGATCCACTGCAGCCTTGTCTACAGACATTTTATTTTGGTGCCCCCCTCCCCATTATTTATGAAATAGTCTTTTCAAACAGGATTTTCAAATAAAATACTCTTAAAAGTACATTTCTTGCTATACCCAAATATGGCTCTTAAGGCATATATAGACACAGTTGCCTTGAGATATGAAAAGAGCCTCTTGCTATTCTGTGATTTTCATTAATTTTGGTAAATGTGTGAAATCTATATTCATGTGAATCTCCTTGGTTAGAGAAAGGGAAAAGTGTCATTGACATGTATATCTCTTGACATAAAGTATAGACACTTTAATATGAGTACAAACCACACTCAAAGGTAAATGCTTTGTTCTGGAATATTTAGAGTAAAATTTACAGAACTGATTTTGAAATAAAAATCTTGAGACATACACACAGTTTAAAAATATGAATGGTCATTCCCTGGGTTGAAAAATACTTGCTTCTGTCTTTGCTTTTTGTGGTTCATGTACTTTTGTGTGTTAAGAATGAATCAGACTGGATTTACATACTTTATGGAAATGTAGGCACCTGCTGTCTGGGCAGACCCGTGCATGGGACAGTGTTGACCAGACTGCAAACAACACGAAGACAGCATCTGACTTTTTCAACTTGTTAATGTTTGCACTGATGTTGCTAAAGTGATGAAAGGTGAAGCTGCTAGCATCTTAGCAGGAGAAAGACGCTGGTAGTGGCCATTATTTCTGTCACCACCATGCACATGTAATTTTTAAATTGCCAGTTTCACATAATGTCCTTGATGAAGCTATAAAAATTATTAATTCTACTAAATCCCCACTCTTGAGGATATGACTGTTAATATTGTATTATAATGAGAGGTACAGCACACCAAGGTACAGGGTTGTCTCAAGGAAAACCACTCCTGCAGTTTTTGAGTTACATCCTGATCTGGCTGCTTTTTTTGTGAAATACCACTTGTACTTGAAAGAATGACTGACAAATGACACTCAAACCTGGGCAGTTAGTTGACAGGCGTTTTCTTGAAAAAAAGTGAGGTGAGCCTGTCACAAACTGAGGATTTTGTTGCAAATTATAAAATTCAAGCTTATAAGCAGATATTTAAAGGTTTGGAGGAATTCCCTGGAGATCCAGTGGTTAGGACTGCACATTTCATTGCTGAAGATCCAGGTTCAATCCCTGGTCAGGTAATTGAGATCCTTCAAGTCTCAGCATGGCTAAATTAAAAAACAATAAAATAAAATGTTGGAAAACTTGTATCCTCCACTGTGAGCCTGTCAGCTTTCTAATATGTACAAACTTTTTGATAACATGGGTGGTGATATTAATGAATGTGAGGTTTTGTAAAATATAGAATAACAATGTGTCAACATTTGCAAAATTTGCACAGCTCAGCGAACCAGTATTTATGAAGTAACTGGTTCTTGATGTCACAGAATTGTGCATTGATCAAAAAGAAATCTATCTGATGTGCAAGGCAGATCATTTGATTTTAATGTAATTAACTATGAAAAGTGCATTGATAAGGTTTCAGATTGCACATTGAAACTAACCTTTAGAAATTATCATCTATCATTTTGGTGTAGCATCAAAAGAGAGTATCCATATTTACCTGAAAAGACTACTGAAATATTTCTCCCTTTTCCAACTACATAATGTATGAGACCAGATTTTCCTCATATTAATATAGTGCAACCAACTAGAAGCAGAAGCAGATTTGAGAATCCAGTGAACTTCTGTTAAGCCAGGCATTAAAAAGATTTATAGGATTGAAAAACAATGCCCTTCTTACTAATGAAATTTTGTTTTGGAAAAGATTTTTTTAAATATTATTTATGTTAATATGTGATGAGTTTAGTACAGTTATTTTAAATGATGAATATTGATACATATTTTCAATTTTTCTTAGTTTTAATTTCTATTATTGTAAATATCAAAAGATATAACCAATAGAACCAAAAGCTCTTTGTGGTTCTCCTTAATTTTTAAGTCTGTGAAGGAGTCCTGAAGCCAAAAGTTTGAGAACGGCTGATATAAAATTGTTATTGTATAGTCACTAAGTCATGTCTGACTCTTTTGCAACCCCATGGACTATAGCCTGCCAGGCTCCTCTGTTCATGGGATTCTCCAGGCAAAAATACTGGAGTGGGTTGCCATTTCTTCCTCCAGGGGATCTTCCTGACCCAGGGGTCAAACCCGAGTCTCCTGCATTAGCAACCGGATTCTTTACCACTGAACCACCTGGGAAGCCCATCTAAAATATGGAATTTTATATTCCTCCAAGTGGGTGCTAAAATATTCTTCATAAAATCATGTTATAAACTATATAAACACATCTATGTACATGAGAAAGTGGAAGTATTAGTTGCTTAGTAGTGTCTGACACTTTGTGACCCCATGGACTGTAATCTGCCAGGCTCCTCTGTCCATGGAATTCTCCAGGCAAGAATACTGGAGTGAGTTGCCATTCTCTTCTCCAGGGGATCTTCCCAGCTCTGTATGTATGTATTTATATAATTATACAGGAAGCAGGGAATGAATAATAGGCAGATAGGTACTTCATACCTTTGTTTTGACAAAAGGGTTTCCAGACCTTAGCTAACCAGGTATATATAATATTTCTCCTTCCCTAGCTTCTGTGATGTGAAGGAGTATATTCAGACTTATTTGTCCGAGTTAGAAAAGAAACCATTCCTGGTTGAAGATAAAACCGAACTATACATGCTCTTTAGCAACTGCCTGGAGGTAAGCTGACTATCACCTTACTAAATTTCTTTTGCAGGCTCTCAGAAGGACATGGTTTATGCAATGGAATAGTGTTTTTCTGAAACTTTACAGAATATAATTTATGTGGTGACATTAACAGATGCTGTACTCCATTTAGGGGGAAAATGTTTCAGAAACATCCCTTTTGTCCTCAGAAATTGCATATATTGGCATTATGTGACTGTGCATGAGGGGGAAGAGGCATTGAAGAATATGCCACCAACGTTGATGATGCCTCTCTGCAGGTGCTGAGGTTGTGAATAATTCTAATTTTTATTCTCTTCATATTTTTGTTTCTTCCAAAAATCTTACAATGCATATGAAAAGTTAGATTAGGTTAAAAACATTTTTTTCATTATAGCTTTTATTTTTTCCCCTCCTTCTGGTCCCTAAAATGAAAATAAAAAGAGGTGTTAGTTTTTCATGATTCAGAAAATATCCACTCAAACCCACAACACTGTTCTTTATCCATATTGCACTGTCCAAGACCTCACTGGTGAAATTTCAGAGATGGAGGAATTGTAAATAAAAAAGAATAATATCCTTTCTTTCTGGTCCTATGTTCCCTAGGATTCAATACATGAGAAGAATAATGCTTTCTTCATAAGGGATGAATTGAAATACCTGCGAGAGGAAGGCCAGTTCCTTATGACATACCAGCCAGTGGGATGCAGCCGATGGCCTGCTGGTGAGGCCTCAGTGGAGCACCTGCAGGAGATGGCCCGCATCCGCCTCTGTCTTGACAAGGCATCTGAGATCCTCGCCGAGCTTCAGGACGGCTCAGGCAGGTCTTCTTCCCAGCCTTTCTCGACCACAGGCTGGGAGCCCCCATGATTGAGAAATTCAGAAAGTGTGGGAAGCTGGTTCGCAGAATAATACTGGTCTGTACCATGTCCCCTTTCTTCTAGATTAATTCTCTCAGTGTGAATTCCCAAAGGGTAGGCGCAGAGCTTTTACTAGCCTCTGTTCCAGAAAGTTAACTAACAAGTACTCTCAGCCATCACTTGGCCTTTCTCATTGGCTCTGCAGAGATGGCGGAGGAGAAGCATCACTACCTACGGCAGGTGGAGCGCTTCTGTGCCCGGGTCCAGAATGACTGGTACCGAGTGTACCTGGTGAGGAAGCTCACCAGCCAGCAGGGGATGGAATTTGTGCAGAGCCTCTCCAAAGAGGGCCATCCGGCCCACTGGGTGTTTCCTAAGGAAGTCATCGCCCAGCAGGTGAGGTTCATATGGAAAGTAGCTACAGTATCACCTCCCCTAGATTTCCGCCCACTCTTCATCCAGTGAGGAGGAGGTGCTTCCCAAACAGTAGTGAGCTGTCATGCCTCAGTCTGCCCCGGAAACCTGGTTCAACTGCCCTTAAACTTTCAGTGATTGCCTTGTTCCTTTACTTATGAAGAAGGTTCTTTGCTCAATATTTCCCACACTGTCCCCACTGTGGTTAACCCCTGTGTTCTTGGGGTTGCAGAGGGATCATCCAGGCCAGATGGATCGGTATCTGGTGCATGGGAACAACTACAAGACTGTCCGAGATGCAGTTGGCAAAGCCATTCTGGAATCCAATCCCCTGGCTGTTGAGACTGCTCTGGAGGTAGGCCAGGCTGGCGGCTGCTCTGTGTACACAGTGGCCCCTCACAGCCTAAGTCTTATCTTGTTAAGATCAAATGATGCAATGGAAGAAGCCCCACAGGATGACATGCTGCCTTGGAAGTCATATGTCCATGGCCTCGTGAGCTCGCCTGGCAAACAGGGGAGTGGCAGCGGTTGATTTGGGTTGCTGGATTTGTGAGAGGCCACCAACAGCTCCTTTCTGATTCATTTAGGTCCATTATTTTCTTGGAGACCCTGCTGAAAAGCCATTTCCTCCAGGATTCCTCTGCTGACATGTGATGGCACAGGAAGCAAAACCTCATAATTCCCGTAGAGACATATGCACATATGCATATTTATTTTAATAGATGCAGGCTTTTAAAAATACAATCTTTAAATTGTTACTTTCTTATTTCCTTTCTGAGTTCTTATTTACCTTGGCACTTTACTGGAAAGAGTGGGAATAAATATCTTACTTCAGCAAAAGTTCCCAAAAGGGACAAGGGAAGTAGTCAGAAAGAGAACCGATAGTGATCTCTGTTACTTCTGCTGTAAGCTATTTAATAAATATGCATTGCGTTTAATATGAGAATGTTTTTGAAGAGTTGTTTTCTAGAAGATGGTCCTGAGGTGCAGGGTTCCAGGTGTCTACGGTATTGGGAAAGGCTCCCTCATCCTCTCCAAGGCTTTAGTACTGATCTCATTCTTTATTCACATACAGATCACATGAGATTCTGGCCCTGAGCTATATCTGTATAACTTTTAAAAGTCTCACTTGATGTCCTTGCTTTTTCAGGCCTGTAGGAGCTCTGCAACTCAGAAGGCTGTCTACCTACTGTTAGCACTTTTTAGAGAGGTCACCACTTTGTACAGATCCTGCAATGCAGACCTCCATCCTAAGCCACAGGTGAGTATCAGCCTTCAGGGCTGTGTTCATAGTCTCACAACTTGAAGGGACTTTTTGAATAGAGGTAAAATTCACAAACACCGGGACTTCCCTGGCGGTCCACTGGCTAAGATTCTGCGCTCACGATGCAGGGGGCCCAGGTTTGATCTCTGGTCAGGGAAATAGATCCCACATATCACAACTAAGACTGAATGCAACCAAATAAATAAATAAATATTTATTTAAAAAGAAAGTCATGAACACCAGTTATGCCCATAATTTTTAAAAATCTTGGATGGAGGTTTTCAGCCTTCTTATGAAGAGGAACTACTTTCTGTTTCACCCAAAGCCTTTAGAGTAATAATTAAAACTAAAGTCAAAAAAATAATTTATGGACTTCCCTGGTGGTCCAGTGACTAAGACTCTGTTCTCCCAACGCAGGGGGCCTGGGTTCAATCCCTGGTCAGGGAACTAGATCCACATGCCACAACTAAAACCCACTGAAGCCAAATAAATTTAAAATAAATAAATAAAAATAAAGTTGTCTTAAAAAAGAACATACAATAATGTTTTCCAAAACACAATTACCAAAACTAGTGCTTGCATATGTGGTTTCTGTGTTTGTAGAGGAGATTTCTCTGGATAATTTCCCTCCAGGCAGTAATCATTTAGCCATTCTAACCTTGAATTAAAAATTTTTTTAATGCAACTAACTTTATTTATTTCTTTATTTATTTATGGCTGCGCCCTGTGGCTTGAGGGATCTCAGTTCCCCAACTAGGGATATAACCTCGGGTCCTCGGCAGTGAAAGCGGTAGTCCTAACACTGGACCACTAGAGAATTCCTCTTAAGCAGATATTTGATAAGTTTTGGGTATCAAAAAGCATGACTAACATAAGAGAAAATCTTTGGTTTTTCTCCTGCTATTCATATAATATTTTTATTTGATGTATTTTAATTTCTTTCCTGTCAGCAATGTGAGGCTATGAAGAAATTCATTGAGAAAAGCAAGACCTTGTCTCCTGATATCAAACCTTTTGCAATATCCCTTGTGGATAATGAACTACCCCTGCTGAGGACAGATTCTGGGGTCAGCAACCTTGAAGGGACAGTAATAGAAATGGCTGTTCATGCTGCAACCGTCCTTCTCTGTGGACAAAGCCGAGTCTTAGGACCCCTGAAGAATTTGGCCTTCTCCCCAGACCTCATGGTGGTAAGACTGGGATATGATTTCTTCTGCATTCACAGGGAAAACTTTAGAGACCCGGCGGGTACCTCAGAAACTATTGAACCTGTTTATCTTGTAGGTTCGCCATCTTCCTCTTTCTCACTTGATGCTTTAGTCCACAGTGATAGTGAAAAACTTGCCTTGCCCTTTGTCATTTCATAGAGAGCTGTTCTGTGTTCTTCATAGAGAGCTTTTGGGGTCAAGAAGAAAGAAAATCAAGGTCACGTTCTTACTCAAGGCCTCTTGCTGAGCAACGACAGCCAATCGATGTGTTC
Organism: Okapia johnstoni; assembly: GCA_024291935.2. Lineage (NCBI taxonomy): Eukaryota > Metazoa > Chordata > Mammalia > Artiodactyla > Giraffidae > Okapia > Okapia johnstoni. The sequence goes on from CM044306.1 coordinate 10,565,257, forward strand.
ACTAAGCTAAAGCCAGCTCTGCTTTTTTGACTTTTCAGAATGCCTTTCTTCCAACAATGCCTGAAGACTTGCTGGCTCAAGCTAGGAATTGGAAGGGTCTGGAACAAGTCACGTGGTACAGTAAGTGCTGGTCTGTGGTGGAATCCCACACCTGAGCTTTGAATAGCAACCTAAAGCTACAGGAAAGATTGGTATAGAATTGGGGTACATGGGTTTGTGCCTGAAGGGTCCAAGGTGCCTGCCTCCTCCTGCCATGGGTGCCTTTGCAGAACATGAACAGTTTGCGGGAATTGGTACCTGCTGACTGTGGATGAACCAGATCGTTCTTTTTCTTAGTCACAGGAAAAGGTTCCTTTAGGATACACTTCTGTTTCCTGGAATATGCCCTTTGGGGGAGAAGGGGACACTGGTAACCACATCAGAAACTCAGTCTAGGGCTAGTTCACAATACAACCAAGATTTTGACCCAAAGATAGTTCTTTTAGAAATATAGAACTGAGGGAGGAAATAATGTAACCCATGACCTGATGTAAATTTTGTCATTGTCTTGAATAGATAATCTTTTAAAAGTAGTTTTAAAAGTTGTTATAAAACCTGCTCACAGCAAAAAAAAAATCAAAGAGAATAAATAGGAGGGTATAAAATACTATCCATTTTGCCTCCAAAAATAACCCCTGATATGAGCCTGTAATCTAGTTTCTCTTTGCTTTGTGAAATTAAACGCAGACACTATTTTTCACGGATACAAGTTGAGCTCCTGGTATGTGTCAAATATCTATTAGTAAACTAGCAGAGTTTAAGATTTCTGGTAACATGCTCGTGACATCAACCATGTCATTATTTGGTTAGACCAGAAAGCAGGGAGTTATGTTTGCCTTTTAATGGTGGGTCATTAGGCAAAGCCTCACCAGCCAACATGTGTCCTGTTCTTTCAACAGTGTGTCCCAATGGTCACGCGTGCTCTGTAGGAGAGGTGAGTCTTGGTATTTGGGATAGGGTTTGGTGGGGTTCAAAATGTGTGTTCCTCCTCCAGGTCTGAGGACGGGACCCATGAGGGAGGAGGATAATGAGAGACTGGACCTTTGGGGAGAACACAGACTCGTTTTGACAGCTGTTCTATGGGGCTTCCCTCATAGCTCAGTTGGTAAAGAATCCACCTGCAATGCAGGAGACCTCGGTTCAATTCCTCAGTCTGCCCCGGAAACCTGGTTCCTACCCACTCCAGTATTCTTGGGCTTCCTTTGTGACTCAGCTGATAAAGAATCTGCCTGCAATGCAGGAGACCTGGGTTTGATCCCTGGGTTGGGAAGATCCCCTGGAGAAGGGAAGGGATACCCACTCCAGTATTCTGGCCTGGAGAATTCCATGGACTACAGTCCATGGGATTGCAAAGAGTCAGACATGACTGAGTGACCTTCACTTTTACTAGGTATTCTGACTAAACCTCCAAATGGTATGAAGGTTTTCCAGCCTGGGTTTCTTGACCTCAGCCCTGTGGACATAAGGCCTTATTGTGGGGCTGGCCTGGGCATTCTTGCAGGCTTACAAGCATTCCTGGCTTCAACTCACCAGATGGCAGTAGTATCCTGTCTTGCACAGTGTGACAAATAAAACCACTTCCAAATGTTGCTGAAGGTCCCCTGAAAGACAAAACTGCAGGGCCAGAACCATGCTGGCAGTCCTTCCTGGCCACTACAGTACAGAGTCAATGACACAGGTTTTTATGTGATGACAAGGTGTTGACTAGACTGTAGGCTGGATTACTAGCCCATCAAGGAGAAAGGGTCTAGACACCGAAGGATAGGAAAAGGAGATGCGTGGCTTGTAAGCCTATGAGGGGAAGATGCGTGTATTGGTCATCTCTGAATCCCAGAGCATCTAGCCAGGGCCATTCATAGTGTCATCTATACCTTCTCAGAACAGGCTATTGAATTGAAACAGACAAATGTTATTTAATACAGTAAATAAGCAGCATGGAGGATAAACCTGATACATGCTTCACACCTTATATTTCTGAGCTTCTCACTTCACTGTCCATGAAATGGGATTAAAATAGATTCTTCCTACGACTGCTCCCAGTACTGAAATTCTGTGGTCCAGGAATCTGAGACTGGTTTGGTTTGTCACAGACTATTAGTGTATTTATAGTAGCACAAAATCTGATTTTGAAAAATGAACCTTTGGAAGTAGTAAATCATATGGTGACATTGTTTAAAAATAAAAAACTCTAAATGGCATTAAGAAATGCCATTAAGGACATGCCATTTAAGGAAGTCAATTTGGAAGCTACTATAGTATTCCTGGTTTTAGATAATGAAGCATTAAACTCATAGGAGAATGAATGGAAAACAGTGATGAATGTGAAAATAAAAGATTGAGTTTTGTATATTTGTCTATAAAGTGACTGGGAATAAAACTTAATAGCCTCTATTTTAAAAAAAGTCTAAATTTGCCCACACACAACATAGTTGGCTGAAGAAGGAAATGGCAACCCACTCCAGTATTCTTGCCTGGAGAGTACCCTGGACAGAGGAACCTGGTGGGTATAGTCCATGGGGTCGCAAAGAGATGGACATGACTAAGCGACTAACACACACACACACAACATAGTTGGCATGGAGTGCCTGCCCTCTCTCCCGGGGCTCCTGCAGCCCCACCTGACATCCATACACTGAAGGAAGCAATCCTACTGGCCTCTACTACCTTCTGTGGTAAGTATGTGCTCATACTTTGCGATTTGTCCAAACTGATCTGGGGTCACATTTGTGTTTCTCCTAGTGTGGCAGGCCGATGGAACAGAGCTTTTGTATTGACTGTCGTGCTCCAATTGGAGGGATTAATCACAGACCGAAGGAGGGATTTCATGTTATCAAGTATGTAATTTTCTATTTCCTTTCTAAATAATCGAACCATGTGCTTTGCGGCTGTTTCTATTCCAGCTGATAAATCAATACTAAATATATTATCACTTATGATAGTACATTTGGATCTGGGTCATGTTGGATATCAACGCCAAGGTCTCTGTGGTCATTCAGTAATGAAGCATTTGATCTGTCACTGGCTAACTGGGTTTTTAATGCAAAAACAGACCATACCTTAATACTTATTAATATTAATATTTTTTCATTTAAATATCTTCCAGTTGAATCTTGGTTACAACCCCTGTAGAAATTGCTTGACATAAACAGAATGACCAAATTCAGAGGGAAGTTTAAGTCTGTCACTTACAAACTCTTAGCTTACTGGTTTTTTTTTTTTTTTTTTGGAGAAAAATAGAGGAGACCTAGTCAATCTTATCAAATACTTAAGAATCCAGCTAAAAATCTGAGCTCATAATCCCACACTTGGTCATTAGACAGTTCAGTTCAGTCGTGTCCGACTCTTTGTAACCCCATGAACCCTGCAGCACGCCAGGCCTCTCTGTCCATCACCAACTCCCGGAGTTTACTCAAACTCATGTCCATCGAGTCGGTGATGCCATCCAGCCATCTCATCCTCTGTCGTCCCCTTCTCCTCTTGCCCCCTACCCTTCCCAGCATCAGGGTCTTTTCCAGTGAGTCAACTCTTCACATGAGGTGGCCAAAGTATTGGAGTTTCAGCTTCAACATCAGTCCTTCCAATGAACACCCAGGATTGATCTCCTTTAGGATGGACTGGTTGGATCTCCTTGCAGTCCAAGGGACTCTCAAGAGTCTTCTCCAACACCACAGTTCAAAAGTATCAATTCTTCGGCGCTCAGCTTTCTTTATAGTCCAACTCTCACATCCATACACGACCACTGGAGAAACCATAGCCTTGACTAGATGGACCTTTGTTGACAAAGTAATGTCTCTGCTTTTTAATATGCTATCTAGATTGGTCATAACTTTCCTTCCAAGGAGTAAGCGTCTTTTAATTTCATGGCTGCAGTCACCATCTGCAGTGATTTTGGAGCCCAGGAAAATAAAGTCTCTCACTGTTTCCACTGTTTCCCCATCTATCTGCCATGAATTGATGGGGCCTGATGCCATGATATTAGTTTTCTGAATGTTGAGCTTTAAGCCAACATTTTCACTCTCCACTTTCACTTTCATCAAGAGGCTCTTTAGTTCTTCTTCACTTTCTGCCATAAGGGTGGTATCATCTGCATATCTGAGGTTATTGATATTTCTCCCGGCAATCTTGATTCCAGCTTGTGCTTCCTCCAGCCCAGCATTTCTCATGATGTACTCTGCATATAAGTTAAATAAGCAGGGTGACAATATACAGCCTTGACATACTCCTTTTCCTATTTGGAAGCAGTCTGTTGTTCCATGTCCAGTTCTAACTGTTGCTTCCTGACCTGCATACAGGTTTCTCAAGGCAGGTCAGGTGGTCTGGTATTCCCATCTCTTTCACAATTTTCCACAGTTTATTGTGATCCACAAGTATGGTTGTAAATGCTCCCTTAATAGGAGGTGTGACCTCTCTACATTGATCATATAGTCTAGCTATTTTGGTGCTGTTATAGTTTAAAATATTCTAACCTGTTATCTCCATAAACTATTAGAATGTCCTAGAATCTCCAGTATCATTTCAACTGAACATAGCCATCACACTGCACCTCCCATCTGGGTGTGATGCCAAATCCTTTGCAGAGATTGGATCCTAGTTTTTAATGTGGGAAAAGGAGACCAGTGTGTATATATTTCCATGTTAATGTCAGCGACTCCAGACTCTGTCCTTTGCCTGCCTGCCACTCCCCAACTGATTCAGGGCAAGAAACAGGTCCAGACCGCCATTCTGACATATGGCCCCAGGAATAGCACAGTCAGTTTTGTTTTGTTTTCCTAATGATTTTACTTCATTATTATTATTTATTTGCATTTATTTTTTGCAGCATTTATTCCTGTACCTTAAGTTTTTGTTTCTTCAGTTTCTTCTGGGATATCTTTTTCTTCTGTGCAACCTCCTCTTCTGGTTTAGGAACAGTCTGTTCTTTTCCAGAAAGGATCATCTCAGTGTGGCAGGGAGAGCTCATGGAGGGGTTGATCCAACCCTGAGCTCTTTAAGTCCTGCACCGCATTTTGGGGTTTTGTTCACCTGGCTTTGCTCAATAAGCAAGATAATCTACATCTAAGTCCTTCAGTTCAGCATCACTTTCTGCATTTTTGAGCATGTGCAGTAAAAATTCAGCACTGTTTTTGGGCCACCGACCCTGCCTTCAGCCCCAGTGTTTGTCCTGTGTACACTGACCAGCTCCACCACTGTAACAATGGAATGGGGCACACTGCTTCTATAAAGTGACATCCTCCAGATACTTGGTGGCTTTTCGGATATGCATACCCTCAATGGCCGGGGTGGTTTCACCAGTGTTCTTAAAGGGAATCTTGATTTGCATGATTTTGTGGGGTTTTCTGGGTCAAGTGAATGCTGAACCATTTTTAGAGGTCATCTCAGGGCTGCTTATCAGAAAAGCTTATTTTATTTTTTTTTACTGAAGTTGATGTATAATACTAGATAAGTTACAGTGTGCACTATTGTAATTCATGATTTTAAAGGCTATATTCCATTTATAGTTATAAACTATTGGCTATATTGCCTGCTTTGTACAATGTATCCTTGTAGCTTATTTTATACATAATAGTTTGTACCTCAAACCCCCTACCATTATATTGCCCCCTTCTCACTAATCTCACAAACAGCCACTTTACACTGTTGTGGGCTTTTGGTCAGCCAGAAGGGCCTGTCTATAAAGAAAAAGACTCAGAAAAGTGGTCTAGGCTTATTACAATAAGTAACTTTCAACATCATTTTCTTCAAAACCGTGAACCTGGTCTCTAGGTCCTAAGACTCTGAAGTGTGCCCCCAGAGCCAGAAGAAATGGTCTTCTTCAGCCTTCACCCTGTCTTCTCTTTTGCTTTGCAGTAACACCACAGACAGAACTCAAACTGGCCATGTGCTGGGAAACCCATCACCCAGAGGTGTGGCCGTGGTATCTGACCGACAGATGTCCCCAGTGGTCTTCCTTCTCATCCGGCTGCTCACTCATTTGGCTATGCTTTTGGGAGCCACCCAGAGTCCCCAGGTAGAGCATTGCACTGTCCAATCATGTACTAGTTTCTATGGTAGTTTTTTCATAGTGAATCCCTTCATCTAAAAAACCCTATCCGGTTCCTGGGAAGGCCCTGCAGGGTCCTGCTTAGTTTCATTGTGGCTAACCCTGTTCTGCTCCATTTCTCTGATTTTGCCCCTTGAAACACAAGACTGCTTCCTGTGTTTGCATGCTATGAGGTTTGTGTGTTGTGCCCTTACTGACATCAGAAGCAGAAACTACTTAGAAAGTACGGGGAAGATCTGAATGCAGAAGTACTTGGATAAGGGGAAAGACAGATCAATGAATTTGTCCACTCCTTCCTTTCAGAGAGTATGAAGGTATTGCTTCTCTGATAATTAAGTATCCTTTCCCAGTAGAAACAGGAACTATTTTTTTACTCCTCTTTGAAGTTCCAATTTGTGGTTCCCAGGGTTCTTATGAATTAGTAATTGTATTGCAATAGTAACAAATGAAGAATGCTTTACAACATAAAACAAATCTTATTAACCTACATTTGTGCATGTAAGTCTAGATGAAACATGTTGAAGCCTGATACCAATTCTTTGACAATTAGATGGATATCAAACATTAGAATTACAATTTTATATAAAAATATTTTAAAAGGTTTAACTAAAATAAAAATTGAAATTAAAAATTTAGTATTATTTAAACCATTTTAGTCTGAATTTTTGTCATTCTTGTAATTTGTACTTTGACTTTTAAATTTTAATAAATCATGAAAAAATTTTAATAAATCATTTTTAATAGTTGAAAAAAATAAAATTAAAAGACCTGGGCACCCCCTGTGGATTTTAAGTCATTGTTACCTAATGCAGAACATAATGTAAAATTCACGTATCCTAATTTTTCCCACTGTGGCCTATTGTGGTAAGGGGAACTACTTGTCAGATTATGTAAAGTCAGTTTTTACTGAATAGCTCTGTGTCTCTGGTCCACACCTGGGAATGGAGAGGCTAAAATAACCGTGATTTTACCTGTGTCTTTGCTGTAACTCTGGGGAGGAAAGAAATAGCATGTTGTTAATTAACTATGAGAACAAAAAGTTTAGGTTTTTAAAGCTGTTTATTTCACATTGACAATATAGAAGGCTGTCGTTTTCAGACTGTAGTCATTTCTGCTCCTCAGCTTTCTGTCGCCTGTACTGTTTGAATCACGCTGACATCCCTCCTAGAGACTGTCCTCTGGCTCGGAACTGGGTCTTCACCCCTCCTGACCTCTCCTAAACTTGCCATCCCCTCCACAAACAAGACCTTGCTTGACATTTTGTCCTCTTGCCCCCACAGGACTTGATGAACATCATCAAACCTCTGGTGTGGGATCCAAAAGGGTTTCTGCAGCAGCATATCCAGAGAGACCTGGAGCAGTTAATGAACACGCTGGGGAAGAGCACAGATGAGACCGCCAGTGTGGTGCACCTTGTCCTGTGCCACCTTCTTCAAGAGCAGGGCCATGGTGAGGAGCTGGGCACAGGGCCAGGGGTGTGGGGCAAAGCCAGCAGAGGAAGCAGAGCACTCCTCGACTCCAGAAGGAGATGAGGGGGAAGCAGGAAGACATGCACTTTCCAGAGAGTCGGGGAGGGGAGGACTTGCCTGGCCTTTCCATTGACCCCCTGCTGGTGCGAGTGTATTTGGGAGGCTTTAGTTTCAAAAGTCAGCCTTGGATGTAGTTCAGCCACTGCATGGCGAATATAGGGCATCCAAAAGAAGTGACGTGCATTAAAGAAACATCAAAGAGACTAATGTTTGATAAGTGCTTGGAACTTGGTCTCTTTCTATTGGAGGTCTGTTTTTTGTTTTGTTTTGTTTTGTTTGCGGGGCTGGGGGAGCATCTTCTTTTCCTAAAACAATACTGCATTCGTGGACTGACTTAATATGTATATGCATCCACAATTTGTTACATGTAAAAGTAGGCTAACAACTATTAAGCTCATTTTCTAGTTTAAAATTTAAAGTCCACACAGAAAGAAAAGGTCTATAAGACAAGTTAGTAAGAGGGTTGTCTCTGAGTGGTGGAAGAACAGTTTTGTTTTGTTTTAGGTTATCTGCAAAAATCTTTTAAAATTACCACTCTAATGACAATGTTATTTAAAATAACAATAGCAATAAAAAGTTCTGCCACATGACAGGAAAATCCATTCCCACTTCAGGAGCTTTTTTTGCCAGAAACCAGCATCCGTATGGGCTTCCCTGTGGCTCAGCTGGTAAAAAGAGTCCGCCTGCAATGCAGGAGACCTAGGTTCAATCCCTGGATTGGGAAGATCCCCTGGAGAAGGGAAAGGCTGCCCACTCCAGCAGTCTGGCCTGGAGAATTCCATGGACTGTAGAATCCATGGGATCGCAAAGAGGCAGACACAACTGAGTGACTTTCACCCACTCAGCATCCGTATATATTTTCCATTTAGCAAAATCTGATTTTAAGTTTCTCATTCTGGAGTGGTTTCGCACTAGGTAAGCTCAGCGAGTATCACACTGACAAAGTGACCAAATTCTAGAAGCACACTGACAGTTTCTATGGCATTCTGCGTCAAACGCACCCACAGGGTCCTGCCTCCGTCTTCAAGCCCAGGTGGCAGCAGTTGAGACCTGTGGTAGCACGAGTCACTGTTATTTTGCCCCTGGGCTTCTGATTTAAAGCATTGTCCTTTCAGTAATTTTGTTCAGAATGGCTTTAAGATAATTACGTGGGTTAGAGATTTTAGAGTTTGAAGTATCTTCACAAAGATCATGAGTTTGGTGGTAGCAGCAGGAAACATTTTTAAATGCTCAGGTTACTTTAGGAAAATATATCCACCCCTGCTCCCAAAAGGAGCGTTATTTCAATTAAACATTTCTTCAGTGTTTTATGTAGAATGCTGTGGGTTTTGTTTCTTGGGTAACATACACATTTTTCTTTGTAGGGTCTTTAAATTTTGATGCAGAATTGTCAACCAGAGAAAAGAGGAACAGCTGGGAAAAGCTTGTTCAGACTCTTATTCTGCGTGAACTAGAGGTAAGTGATGAGTAGCTATGGGGCTACTTTCTCTGGGAAGGTGCGGGAAGGGGTTTCCACAGCCTCTGCTGAGCACTCGGTCTGTGTCGCTTCTGGAAGTGTCCCTTAGAGAAAGAAACCCTAGGCTAAGTCACAGATTTAGGTGTTCTCTATTTGGTCACCCCACCCTCCTGTTGCCCTCTCCCCCATCCTGTCCCCTTCTGAGGCAGGCTGGTATATCAAGCTGAGGAATTACTGGGAATCCAGAAAGTGCAGGCAGTCATTTTCTCTCCACTACTTTTTATAGCAGAATGTGCAAATGAGGCAGAGAAATAAACCCTGTCAGATAAGAATGTTACTGAGAGTAACTAAGCCCATTGGGAAATATAAATCAGCAAGTATTTAAAATAATGGTAATAAAATATAGATGTCTGAGACTTACTCTGTTTGAGGAGACAAAAACCTAGCATCTCACTTCCAGATCCCATGTCACTTTCCTCACCTAGCATCTAGATAAAACCCTCCTAGTGGTGAATGCTCAGATCAGCCAAGATGAGCGCATCAGCTCCAACCCTGTGGCCAAAATCGTGTATGGTGACCCAGTGACCTTCCTGCCCCACCTGCCCAAGAACAGCATGGTTCACTGCTCTAAGATGTGGAGCTGCAGGAAAAGAATCACCGTTGAGTACCTCCAGCACATCGTGGAGCAAAAGAACGGCAAAGAATCAGTGCCCATCCTCTGGAAGTTCCTGCAGAAGGTGAGGTTGCTTCACTGTGACTGCCACCTACATGTGCCCTGGAGATGTGGAGGCCCTGCTCTCATTTAATCTGATCAGTCCCAAGTGTGGGGCAGCCATTAAACTACTTTGACTTTTGAATAAAATGTCTCTGGCAGAAGACTCGGGGATAGAGTAGAGATCTCCAAACACATCCATCTGTACGAGTCATTTGAAGCATAAAGTCACAGGTGAAATATATACGTGCATTGGAATTAGTAGGAATCTGTAAAGTACTTGGCCAGGAGGGTTTCTCCCAATCACTCAGCAAGAAAGAATAGAATAAAATCTTTAATTTATTTGTTCAACTTCATCGCCCCAGTGCCTGGAGCAGTTAGTCACCAATGAGTGTCTGTTGAATGAAAAAACTTTAGTTGAGAATGCATAACTGAAATCAAACAAAAAATCTTCCCTCTTCCTAAACCATTCAGAGTGAGGGTGGTGGTAGGATTGGAGGGGAACAGAGCAGTAATGTGTGCATTATATCTTTTAGAGCCAGAATTACACACTCTTCCTAACTTTAATCCATTTGAATTTTTATTTTCTAAAACACATTTTCTAATCATTCCCTCCATGCACCAGTATTTGCAGTCTAGGAAGAAGTAATATGATGCAGAAATTTTGGTGGGTCAGTTAATGAAAATGGATTCCTGGTGGGAAGGCCATCGTGATAACACTGTGATCTGTCACTGGTGTGCTCAGGTCCATTACACGGAAGAAGCTAAGGTCCTAGGTTTTCAGAATGACACTGGAACATCACTAAGCGTCATTGCCTAAATGCTTAGTCTTCTTGCTCTCAGCAGTGCCTCTCCACACCCAGCCCATCTCATGGGCCCAAGAGGCTGTTTTCTTTCATCAGCTTCTGGCAAACACATTTGCTGTGTCGGCCCTACAGTTTTGCTTCTCAACCCTTAGAGTGTAGAACGCTGGCCAACACATTGTAAGCAGTCGCTAAGTACTTGCTGAAGGAAGTGAAAGGTACTTGCCTTTCACCATTCTCAAGTACTACATGTTATGTAAAATGGCACACTGACTGTATTAAACTACAAATACATGGCCTGAGCCAGCCCCAAAGTCTGTTTCCCAGGAACATTATCTAGGTACATTAAAAAGTGTTCCTGGTGATCTTCCCTTCTCTAGGAGGCAGAGCTGAGACTGGTGAAATTCTTGCCCGAGATTTTGGCCCTGCAAAGGAATCTAGTGAAACGATTCCAGAATGTTTCAGAAGCTGAATACAGATCCATCCAAAGTTTCATTAGCAGTCACGATTCAGGTAAGGCTCTGCTCTCACAGAGCATCAGGACTACCCCTGTTGTGGTACAAAGAATTGGTCCAACTTGGGGGCTCCAGGTCAGGGCTAATGTGTGTTCTGTACCCTAAGTTTGTAGCATGCAGCAGTGGGTGCTGTGAATGCCTGGGACACATTAGAGGCCTTTGCTGTAGCAGTCCAGCATCTCCCTCTCTGGTTCCTCAAACTCAGCTTTAGTTTAAACAGCATTTAGAGTGTGTTGGTGATGACATGAAGGTGGGAGTCAAAGAGCAAGTAATTCTGTTGGTTTGACCTAGATGGGAGTAGGTGTTATCTTGGAGTTATTAAAAAATGTTTTGTTTGCTAGATGGGCTGAAGAAGTTAGCCCGCAGTAGAATCACTATCTTTCTGTCAACATGGAACAAGCTGAGGCGATCACTGGAGACCAACGGTGAGTCAAATCCCCTTTAATACTCAACATTACAGGAGCACCTCTCTGAAGGCCTGTTTTCTCCAGCCTAACTCTGCCTGTTCTGTGTGTGCACAGCACCATGCTGTGTGTCTCTAATGCTGGATCTGTGGACTCTTGGTGAGGGTGTCTGAGATGAGTGCATAACATTTCAGAAAGAGCAACCCCTCAGTCCTCTTGAGTCTATAAATTGGGTATCAAAAAGGAGCTGAGACTATTTGAAACTTGTCAGCACATAAAAGAGAGGTGGGAGACAGAAGCACGCTTGGTTCCCAGCTTGGTTCTGTTGAGGTGGCTTCTGCATTGCCCCCCTTCCCACCGTGGTGGGCTCCCCATCCTGATACTATGAAAGAAACAGCAGGGAGGTGACTGCCCCTCTGTCATTTAAAGGTGAGATCAAGCTACCTAAAGACTACTGCAGCTCCGACCTTGATCTGGACACTGACTTGGAGGTCATCCTGCCTCGCCGCCAGGGCCGGGGCCTCTGCTCCACCGCCTTAGTCAGCTACTTGATTAACTTGCACAATGAAATTGTCTATGCGGTAGAGAAGTTCTCCAAAGAAGACACCAGGTAAGCATGCAGGCCGACAGCAGGGGGCGCCCTTTCAGCGCAGGAAGTCGTTTCTGAGGGGAGCAAACAGGGAAATAGGGTCACCAGACCTAGAGACAGCAAGCCAGGCTTCAGGTCCTTCTTGAACAGAAACCCCTTCAGCTACGCTCACAAGTGTCAGTTTTTCGTGTCCCTTCACCTGCACAGCCTGCAGCAACATCAGACAGGAGCTGGCTCTGCATGGACAGGCCATGTGCACTTCACTGGGACCCTGAGCTCTGTCTATCTGTCTCCAGCTACTCTGTCGATGCCTCTGAGATTGCCGACCTGCACGTCATCAGCTACGAAGTGGAGCGGGACCTGATTCCACTGATTCTCTCCAACTGCCAATACCACGTGGAGCAGGGCGGGGAGACCTTGCAGGAGTTTGACCTGGAGAAGATCCAGCGCCAGATCATCAGCCGCTTCCTGCAGGGCAAGCCTAGGCTGACCCTCAAGGCAAGGCTGATTTGCTGTATTGACATGGCCCACACGTCCATGGTCCACATGTCTGTGGTCTGTGTGTCTGTTTTGCAAAAGTTGCCCCAAGTGTGGCTTTGATCAGTGATTTCAGAATGAGGAGGGATCCTCTGGACCCTTCATCCACACTCCCAGTATCTGTGACCATGCCTACATTCAGGGCTGAGGGCTCTGCAGAGTTGTCTATGCATCCAATCCATACCTCAGTACCCCAAGGGTGACTGCAGGTCTCAATGGACTTAGTCCAGATTTCTCAGCTGTAGTTAATGGCACCACCAGCCACCCACACCGAACCTCATTGTTTTTCCCCTTTTCCTTTAGTCTGTAAACACAGTCTGTCATCTCTACCATCAGGTGCCTCCATTTCACCAACCAGCCCGCTGCTCTAGTTCAAAGCATCTGTCCTTAAGCTCCACTGCTGCAGTAGCTCCCAACCAGTCCCTGCCTTCAGGCTCTTTAGCCCACATTTCTGACATCCAGATCTCATCTCTCCATCCACTTCCCTGAATTGAATCCCATGACCACACAGGCTGGATCACTCTCCCTTCCCTGAATGCAGCCTGCAGTTCTGTTCTTTACCTGCTCTGTGCTTGTTGCTTCCAGGTCCAGTCAAAGGTGTGGTACTTCATTCTATTTATGCTTCCTCCCTGCCTGCAGTTAGGCAGTGAACTGTTTGAGCTCAAGCCTTAATTCATTCTGTTCTGTCAGCTGAGTGCCCCCTCAGTCACGGTCTGTGCTCAGCGTGTCAGCACGATGTCCTCACGACCTGCTTCCACTGGTGGTTCAAAGGCCACAGAATACTATGTGACAGTATCTGCTTGGTCATGGGGGGCAGGCTGGGCTCCTCATTGTGTTACTGTTTCCATAGATTACTGGTTAAACACACATCACGAGGCAACAAGGAGTTGCCTTCTTTGCCGGGTGATGCACTGAAATCCATGGGACTACAACTGAGTCTCAGCTCAGGCATATATTGTCATCTGATGGAAACCTCCACAGTGAATTCCATTTCCAGTCTTTTTCTTTCTCACTTTAGGGAATACCCACTTTGGTATATAGACGTGACTGGAACTATGAGCATCTCTTCATGGACATCAAGAACAAAATGCAACAGGTGACGATCAACCTTATTTGCGTGTGCCTCTGTCTTACCAGAGTGTTCCCATCCATGTTAGGACTCTTCCACCCTCACTCAAGGCATTTGCCGTGAGCACCAAAGAGTTTCAGGGCCACCCTCTGTTCTGAGCCCCATGATTTTTCTAGAGGGCACACAGGATCGGCAGAAGATTTTTATCTTTCATAAATCTTTTTAAAGTATTTATTTATTTTGGCTGCCTTGGGTCTTAGTTGCAGCATGCGGGACCATCACCGTATCGTGAGGGAACTTTCACTGCAGTGCGCAGACTCACTAGTTGTGGCACACGAGATCCTGAGTGTACACAGTCAGTAGTTGCAGCAGGCAGGCTTAGTTGCTCCATGGCATGTGGGATCTTAGTTCCCTAACCAGGAATAGAACCTGCATCCCCTGCATTGCAAGGAGGATTCTTAACCACCAGACCACCAGGGAAGTTCCAGCAGTTTTCTCATTGAGTATAAACAGATTGAAATCTTGTGCTTGTAGTTTTTTAGTAATGATGTCATGACTGTGTATGCTGAGGCAAAAGATCCAGAGAACTTACTTATTCCTGCTTTTCTGATTTATTTGTGTTGTGTGAGTTTGGGGGGGGGGCTATGTATCTGTGTATGTGTGTGTCCACAATCATATCCTCACAAAGTTGATTTCAGCATTCAACAAGTGCATCTCTCTTTCTGTAACATACCTAAATATTGCTGACACTTAAGCAGCACCAAGTGCAGACTACTGCTGTTATTAGAGAGCCTGTCCCATTCTGTGGCCTTGGCAGTGATGAAGGTGAAACTCCTACCGGGTAGTGGTGCACAGCATGCCCCAACTGTGGACCCTATCCTGCTTTTGACTTCCTAGAGCCCCCTCCCCAATGCGGCCATCACTGCCATCAGAGGACAACTGCAGTCCTACAGTGATGCCTGTGAAGCTCTGTCTGCCATAGAAGTCACATTGGGGTTTCTGAGCGCAGCTGGCGAGGATCCAAACATGCACTTAAATGTGTATATCCAAGACATGCTGAAGATGGGTGATCAGACCTCACTGGTTTCAAAGGTAGGTCTCATGTCTGGCCTCTTCCAAAGGAAATCAGCATTGTCCCCTCTATCATCTCCCCACTTCCTACGGGGATACCACCCCCAGGGAGTACCAATCTAGGCAGCCCCTGAAAACGAAGGGAGGCGAAAATACCTCCTACCCCAGCCAGTCTACATTGGAAACAGAACACGTTGACAGGAGATGCCGAGATGTACTCGGAATGTACAGATTTTGGAAGCACAAGTCTGCTGAGGTGTGCATGCAGACTGTATGCTGCTGGTGGACCCTAAGATGCTGCAGTGGGAGAGGGCTTTCAGAGACATTTCAGAGTTGAGGCAGGAAATTAGTGGACGAAGCAGAGGTGGCCTCCATAGTGAAGGAGGTGGAATCAGTGCAGGGCCAAATGAAAACAGGGCCTCATATTCAAGAGTTATGTTCTCTTTCAGGCCTTAAACAGATGCCAGTTAAAACATACCATCGCCCTCTGGCAGTTCCTCTCTGCCCACAAGTCTGAACAGCTACTTCGCCTGGGAAAAGTGAGTCTGGCCTCTTCCTGTCCACCTGGACCCAGGGAGCCGCACATTCCCTTTCCAGGCTTCCATGATTGTTCTTATTTCATTCCAGGAGCCATTTGGGGAAATCATTTCAAGGTACAAAGCTGATCTGAGCCCTAAAAATGCTAAGCTGCTCAACACCTTCCTAAATCAGATTGGCCTGGATGCTTTCCTCCTGGAGCTTCACGAAATGATGATCTTGAAGCTAAAGAACCCCAAGACTGCAGAGAGTTTCAATCCTGAGTGGAGGTACGGGCTTGCAAGCCTGTCAAGCGAGGCACACATAGAACATTCTGCCATGTCCCAGGATCTTCCACAGTCATGGAAATTGTTCTTGTCTTACTGCAGAATTTGGTTTCCTGCTGATTGACCATTGTTGTTTAGTCACTAAGTCGTGTCCGACTCTTTGGCAACCCCATGAATGGTAGCCTGCCAGGCTCCTCTGTCCATGGGATTCTCCAGGCAAGATAATTGCAGTGCGTTGTCATTTCCCACTTCCTGACCCAGGGGATCTTCCTGACCCAGGGATTGAACCCGCATCTCCTGCATTGCAGGCAGATTGTTTACCCCTGAGCCATCAGGAAAGTCTGATTAACCATTATCAATTGCAAAAGTCATATATTCTCATTATGAGTAGTGGTCTTCCTATGTCAGAGAGATGTGCATTTTAACTTTGATAGAAAAAGCTACACCAATGTATAAAGAATACCCAACACTGGATATTATGCATCTTCCATATTTTTAACAATCTAATGTCCCAAAAATGGTATCTCATTTTTGCTTTTATTTTCCCATTTACTGGTAAGGCTGCAAATATTTATCAGCCAGTTGTGTATCTTCCTCCAAACTGCCTCTTGATTATTTTTCTTTTGGACTACTTGTATTTTTCTTAATACTTTATCTGGTATGTTACAAATGCTATATCTCAGTCTTTAATTTTATGATGCCAAATCTGAGAGAATTTTCCTATGAGGACTCTAGGAAAATATACCTCTAAGGGTCCTGTCCCAAGGTTATAAAATATTCTCCCGTGTTTTTTTCCTTGTGCTTTTATAGTTTTATATATTACATTTGTTTTGTTAAGCAATTAATTTTTATGTGTGGTCTGAGGAAGGGATTTTTACTTTATTGTTTTTCTAAATAGATAAACTCGTTTTCCTCATCGACTTAGGGCTTCATAATTGCCATTTTCCTCCATTATGCTATGTAGCAAATGCCTATTTACATTTGTATTCCTTGAACTTATTCAAGAAATCTTTACTATCCCGGACT
Source organism: Okapia johnstoni (assembly GCA_024291935.2). Taxonomy (NCBI): domain Eukaryota; kingdom Metazoa; phylum Chordata; class Mammalia; order Artiodactyla; family Giraffidae; genus Okapia; species Okapia johnstoni. Next base: position 10,581,850 of record CM044306.1, read on the forward strand.
TTTTAGTGCAGGGGAAGAACATCTCTTCCTAGAGAATTTATGATCTTTGTTAAACAAATCCTGAACTGGACTAGAAGCTTTATTTGAATGGTGAGGCTTTGTTTTTTGTACAGCAGATGTATTATTAGAGTTCTTAGAACCATCTGGCTGGGCCCTTATCAAGGGGAGCTCCTTCCTGTAGAGTATGTGCACTCCAGGATGGGGAGCAGCAGGGATGTACTAGAATCCTGAATCTAGTGCCAGGTCGGTAACTCAGCAGTTCAGCTGCAGATGCTCAGTCGTGTCCGACTCTTTGCGACCCCATGGACTGTAGCCCACCAGACTCCTCTGTCCATGGAATTCTCCAGGCAAGAATACTGGAGTGGGTTGCCATTCTCTTTTCTAGGGGATCTTCCCAACCCAGGGATTGAACCCAGGTCTCCTGTATCGCAGGCAGATTCTTCACTGAGCCAGCGGTTGGTTGTCTTTAAACTGACTCTCAGTATTATCGGCCTTAATGAGCACTTTAGTCCTGTGATGACCTGAAAAACTGACCAGTGATCACATGACTCCTTATGTCACATGACTATTTAATGCTGTCTATTGTTCCTTGGTTTTTCAGTCTGAGAGATACGCTGGTGAGTTACATGGAGACTAAAGACAGTGAAATTCCCCCTGAGATGGAATCTCAGTTCCCAGAAGAGATACTGCTTTCCAATTGTGTCGCTGTGTGGAAAATGGCTGCTGAACTGAAACGGAATCGACAAATGAGATAGAATTGTTTCCTGTCTCTACAGGAGCCTTGGGCAGAGAAGGCTCTTCCCTCCTCGCGGGTGGGTGCTTAGAAGGAAAGCTGTGGGCACAGCACTAAATTTGAGACCAAGATGTGCTATCCTGGCTGACAGCTTCTTGAGAGCCGAGCTGTTTCAGGAACATGTGTATATTCAGAAACTTATCTCCTCATATTCTGAATACCATTCATCGGGAGGTGAGAACTGAAGATTACATGGAACTAGAATAAAGCACCATCCTCTAGGAGAAACCAAAAAATAGCTTCTCAGCTTCACACATACAAACCCATGCCCCAGGTGTCCTAGTCTCTTACCATGCACGTACCCAGCACACCAGGCCCTTCTTCCTCAGACTACTGCATGTTGAGAGGGATGGAAAATAAGGTTATTACTTTTTGCTCTCTTTTCTAGTTTATTCTGCAGTCACAAAAGAGAAGCTTTTCTTTCTTCCTTCTTCCATTCCTTTCAATTCAGAGAATTGTACAAATACTTCTAGGTTTCCAGGAATATACAAATACAAGTCAGGCCATTCTGCGAGTGCCTTGATGCCAAACTAGCCAGCCCTCACCATGCCCACAAATGATTCACTGCCAAATTTCAAGGGTCAGAGCCCCAAAGCTTTCATCATGAAGAGCGCTTGGCCAAGAGTCAAGGACACTGTTGGTGACTTAGTTTCCACATCTACAAAATGAAGGGACTGGATTGAAGGCCAGATTTCCTGCCAGTTCTAGTAAATTCTAGTAAATTCTAAGTGAAAGTTGATCAGTGGAAAGTCGGATCAAAGGCATGGTTCTGGCATTCTGGCATTTCTGGGGGAAGTTTTTGCTTCTGTAGGATTCTGCTAAATAAACATGAGTTCTTAGCGTGGTCTTGATTTTCCCAAGTGTATGACTACCTGGGCCTTTCTTTGGGTCTCAGTCAAGGCACAGAAACAGACTCAGAATATACAACCAGTCAAGTTTCTGATAAAGGAAAAAGAGAATAGTTAATGCACCTTGATCTTGTGCTGCTATTCTCACTGTAAGTGTTGTGTCGTTTTTTTCAAAATCTACTTGGTGCTTCTGACCTCTCTAGACTAATTCCTGTTCCTGGGTAGCTCGGCACCTGTGAGCCCTAAGACAACAGTTTTTTACAAGTCAGAGGTAAATATCTTTCATATACATTCTGAATAAGATGATGACTCAATCAACTTGAAATTGGGCCCACAGAATGGTGAGAGCTACAAAAATAGAAAATGCTTGCCAAGGACAACGGCCCTTCAGCACCACTGGAGGGAGCTGTAGAACAATATGCGCTCCATTTTCATTATTTTGGTTTCTCTTCACTGTGGTTGAGGAAGGGGAGCACAGGGACCTAGGATCTGATACCATATCCACTTGTATATAGTAACCTATGTTTATCTAATCATACTATGCAAAGGCACTCTGAGGACATCCATTTCCTAGATTGTGTGTTTAATGGATGTGGGAATGGGAGAGTTGCTTGTTCATCACTTCAGTTTGCACTTGGAACTCCTTTGATACCTCAGAATTGGGATGGAGCTGGCCAGCCTGTGAAAACCTCCTTTGGGGGGTAGGGGAGAATTTTTTCTCCACTGTTATGAAGGGTTTTTTGGGGGGTGGTGGTGCATGATGAAGATATGTTGTTTTGTCTGTTATGCTTTCAAAGTGTTAACTCTCATTAGCTAACACTGTCTCTCTGTTTGTACAGAAATATACTGGTCTAGCACAGGCAGATGTAAATTTTGTTATACTTGTCATACCTGTTTCAATAAACTTGCTAAAGAGTCCTCTCTGGGGAAGAGACTTTGGGGAATGGTTCATGTGTTTGTGGAAATGTCCTTGCAGGGGTGTCCAAAAAGTGGAAGGTTCTGGACAGAAAATGTGCACTCTGGTTTAGAATGTAACAGGGAAAAGTTCTCCTCTGGACAAAATGACAGCAGAGCTGACATGGAGTTTCACACTGCTCCCTGGCCCCCAGGCTCAGGGGCCAAAGCTTCACCCTAGAAGGCTGTCCTCTCACTCCCTGCCTAACAGGATTTTCCAGGAGGATAGCAGAGCTCCAGCCAATGAGGAGTAAGAGCTGACTCTGGCAGGGAGCTGGATTGTGGTTGGGGGAAGCAGCTCCTCGGGAAAAGGAAGTAAAGACATATAAGAAACAATAAGGTTCCATCAGCCCACTTTCATTCAAGTGGCAAAACACTGCTTTAGGGGAAAACTGCATTTTCTCTTCTAAAAAGAAGGGGTTCCTCAAGGAGAGAACCCATGGTCTGGAACCATAGTAAGAGGAGGTGCTAGTTCACAGATGTACCCCCTGCTGCCCTGGGTCTGTCAAGTCCACCCACCTTCCCTTCCTCCATAGCTTCCCACTGACCCTACCTGACCTTCCCCTCCAGCCTACTCATTCTTATTTCCATTCATATTCATTTTTCTGGACTTCACATACTGCACAGTTCCTTCTGCTTTCAGCCCAAATAGAAACTGTCACTAGGATGATGGTGACTTAACCTGAAAATCTTCACAACAGATCACTGTCTTCTTACTACGTGTGTAAATTATTTACCTTTCACCAGTGTCAAATAGGCCTTAGGAAGCATAACTATGAACAAAGCTAGTGGAGGTGATGGAATTCCAGTTGAGCTATTTCAAATCCTAAAAGATGATGCTAATAAAGTGCTGCATTCAATGTCAGCAAATTTGGAAAACTCCACGGTGGCCACAGGACTGGAAAAAGTCAGTTTTCATTCCAATCCCAATAAAAGGCAATGCCAAAGAATGTTCAAACTACCCTACAATTGCACTCATTTCACATGCTAGCAAGGTAATGCTCAAAATCCTTCAAGCTAGCTTCAGCAGTACATGAACTGAGAACTTCCAGATGTATGAGCTGGACTTAAAAAAGGCAGAGGAATTAGAGATCAAATTGCCAACATTCACTGGATCATAGAAAATGCAAGGGAATTCCAGTAAAACATCTACTTCTGTTTCACTGACTATGTTAAGCCTTCGACTGTGTGGATTACAACAAACTGTAGAAAATTCTTAAAGAGATGGGAGTAACAGTCCACCTTACCTGTCTCCTGAGAAACCTATATGCAGGTCCAAAAGCAACAGTTACAACTGGACATGGAACAATGGACTGGTTCAAAATTGGGAGAAGATTATGTCAAGGCTGTGTATTGTCACCCTGCTTAGTTAACTTATATACAGAATACACCATGCAAAATGTCAGGCTGGATGAATCACAAGCTGGAATCAAGATTGCCAGGAGAAATACCAGCCACCTAGATATGCAGATGATACAGCCTTTATGGCAGAAAGTGAAGAGAAACAACAGCCTCTGGATGAGAGTGAAAGAGGAGAGTGAAAAAGCTAGCTTAAAATTCAACATTCAAAAGACGAAGATCATGGCATCCAGTCCCATCACTTCATGGCAAATAGATGGGGAAAAAGTTGAAACTGACCGATTTTATTTTCTTGGGCTCCAAAGTCACTGTACAAGGTGACTGCAGCCATGAAATTAAAAAGACGCTTGCTCCTTGGAAGGAAAGCTATGACAAAGCTAGACAAAATATTAAAAAGCGGAGACGTTACTTTGCCAACAAAGGTCCACATAGTCAAAGCTATAGTTTTTCCAGTAGACATGTATGGATGTGAGAGTTGGACCAAAAAGAAGGCTGAGTGCTGAAGAATTGATGGTTTCGAATTGTGGTACTGGAGAAGGCTCTTGAGAGTCCCTGGGACAGTAAGGAGATCAAACCAGTCAGTCCTAAAGGAAATCAACCCTCAATATTCATTGGAAGGACTGATGCTAAAGCTCCAATACTTTTACCACCTGATGGGGAAGAGCTGACTCATTGCAAAACACCCTGATGCTGGGAAAGGTTGAGGGCAGGAGGAGAAGGGGACGACAGAGGATGAGATGGTTGGATTGCATCACCGACTCAATTAACATGAGTTTGAGCAAACTCCTGGAGACAGTGAAGGACAGGGAAGCCTGGAATATTGCAGTCCATGGGGTCACAGAGAGTCAGACACGACTTAGCAACTAAATAACAATAATGACTATAGGATTTCATCGTGTTTTAACTGAAACAGTCAGGAGCTATTTCATTTCCTCCGAGGTTCAGGCAATTCCACTTTGGAAACAAACTTCTACTGATAAATAATCACTGTGAAAAAGGGCCTTGCTCAGTAGGTAAAGCTACCTATGTCCAGCCCCACACAGGGGCACTGCTACATCTCTTAATATGTTCTTGCCAAGTATAAGGTCGCTGTATCAGCTGGACCTGGAAAGACACTAGATGAGGACATATTAATAGAAGAAGAAAGCCTGAGGCCTTGAGCTGAATAACCATCCATCCATGCCATGATTTGCATTTATATCTCTTTTTGCTTTTTCTAATCCCTCTAGTTATTAATTAGTCCCATGCTCAAACATTATGAATCCCATTTCTAACTGGAAAAACACCAGGAATGTGCCTTCTCCCAAGAAAGCAAATGCTGACAAGATTCACACCTCATCAGACTGAAGTGTATTCTGAGGACAGCAGGGCTGTGCTTCCTTCTGAGGAGCTGGGATTATTTCAGGAAGCCATCTGGGGCAACAGCACAGAGAAACTGGAGAGGAAAGGGCCCAGCGGGAGCACAGGGAAACCACCCCTGTGACTGCACATCCTATGAAGGCCTGCCTTTAACCCTTCCTTTACACCGAGACCCACTTGGGGTGTTCCACTTTCCCCAGCATTCCCTCCCCATCACCACGCCTATACCCTGAAGCACATCAGAACCTCCATCCAGACCACTGCTCCCTCCTCAGCACCCAAAAACTGTCTCTGTCTCCACAGGCCAGTGAATGGCTCCGGACTACCGGATCGAGAAAGCCCTCTGCATCCTGTCTGCTCTATAACATGACAAGGCTGACACAGAGTACAGCCCAGGTGGACCCTAGAGTAATTCTTGGCCCTCCCATTTGCCTGCTCTCTGACCTCAGGCAAGCCACTTGACCTCTTTACCCCTCAATTTCCCCATCTGTAAAATACCCCTCAGTGCTGTGGTGAGAAATGAGGGTGTGGGTAAATCACAACACAGTGCCTGGTCTGCTGTGAGTGCTCAGGAAACAGTCCTCATCCCCTCTCCCAGCTGAAAACTTACCCACATCTCCAGGCCCATCAGTGGTCAATGCCATATGAAGCCTTTCCTGAAACTGAGACTCCAGTCCTAGTCTCCTGTATTTTCTCTTGAGGTTTGTATTCAGATTACTTATCCATATACTTCTCCAAATTTCCCTAGTAGAACATAACTGCTACTGCTACGGCTAAGTCACTTCAGTCGTGTCTGACTCTGTGCAACCCCATAGGCGGCAGCCCCGTCCCTGGGATCCTCCAGGCAAGAATACTGGAGTGAGTTGCCATTTCCTTCTCCAATGCATGAAAGTGAAAAGCGAAAGTGAAGTCCCTCAGTCATGTCTGACTCCTAGCGACCCCATAAACTGCAGCCTACCAGGCTCCTCCATTCATGGATTTTCCAGGCAAGAGTACTGGAGTGGGGTGCCATTGCCTTCTCCAAGTAGAACATAAACCACTGGTTAAATCACTTCACCTCAGCCTAGCTGGTCACCTTTCAATACATCAAATATACCAACCTCTTTGCTGTCTCAGCCCTTTACAGGTGCTGTTCTCTTTGCCTAAAATGCTCTCTTGTACTCAACCTTCAGGTCTCCTTTTACCACCAGTTTAAACAGGTTCCCATATTATTTTCATGTCAGCACTTAACACAACTGCAGTTCTACCATCAGGAAGCTGTAACCTTAGCATCTTGTACAACACCTAGCACAAAGAGAATGGAATCACTATTCTTTCAACTGACAAGCAGGGGTCAGTCAATGCCCCATAGGTTGTCCCTATTTAGTTTTTCTGCTCACCTAGATACACCAGGTCAAATTTATGAGTCTGGACCCACTAAGGACTGTGTTCTGTCCTCAAAAAGAGTCACTGAAACTGAGGTCAAGGTACCATGTAAATGGAAGATGCTTGGTGACGGTGTTCAGGACACACTACCCCAAAATATGGCACCTTGGTGTATTGATTTTAAGCCAGAGAATTTTTAGACAACGGCAGAAGCAGCAAAATCACTCCTGCTTCAACCATTTTTCACTCCAAATCTCCCAGGTGAAAGGTCCCCTCCCAGGAAGGAGAGGGATATTCTTATCACCAGAGGCAGGGCGTTTAGCGCACAGAAGGCTGTGTGAGGAAAGCTCGATCTGGTTTCACTATTTACTACCCACAGTCCAAACCTCTCTGGCCTTATCAGTTCTTCACAAATTCATTGTTTCTTTCTCTAAAAGGTATAAAGCTTCCGTTCTGGCCACTTCTTTGGGTCTCCACTCTCAGGTGAAAGGTCCCCTGTACGTGTAGAAGTGAAAGTCGATCAGTTGTGTCTGACTCTTTGCGACCCCATGGACTATACAGTCCATGGAATTCTCCATGCCAGAATACTGGAGTGGGTAGCCTTTCCCTTCTCCAGGAGATCTTCCCAACCCACGGATCGAGCCCAGGTCTCCCGCATTGCAGGCGGATTCTTTACCAGCTGAGCCACAAGGTAAGCAGATAGGCGGAGAAACTCAGTAAAATATGTACACGTGCTTTTCTCCTGCAGATCTGTGTTTGTCGGTGTAACTTTCAGATCCCTTCAGAAGCTCTGGAGGGGTAAGACTTTCCTTCACCCGCGGCTACGAAGAAGGCCAACTCTGATGGCTGGCTATCGCTCCTCCGGGGCAGCTACTGCCCAGCGAGGCCTCGGGCCACCAGACGGCGGCGTCCAGGAGCCTCAGAGACGCCACCACGGCGACGACGCTGGCATGGCGCCTGCGCCCGGCGCTGCGGAAGTGACGCTACAGGAAGGGGGCGCTCCGGCAGCGCCATGGCCCGAGAGGCGGTTGGGAAACCGCCTGAGGAAATCTTGTTGGACTGGAAACGGTAATGAGGCAGGGGGCGCGCCAAGTCCGGGGATTGGAGCGACGTGGTTCCCCGCGGACCTCCGACCTCATAACCCCTGACTTGGAGCCGCAGGGGCCTGGGCCTGCTTCTGGCTTGCGGGCGAAAGGGCTGTAGCTTCGGGGACCGCGTCTGGGTCCCAGGGGAGGGAGGGACTTCGAGACCAGGAGGGTCCCTGGTAGAGCTCCTACTCCCGGGCTGGACTCCGCGTGAGGGCCGCCGCAGCTGGACCGTGGGGTGCGGGGCTTCTGGTCCGGGCGGCCCGCTGGAGCTGTTTCTACTCTCAGGGAGCAAGCCTCGTTGAAGACCCGTGTTGTGGACCGGGACACGGAGGCTTGGCAACGAGACCTCGCCTTCTCAGGCCTGCAGAGGGTCGGGGGCGTGGACGTGTCTTTTGTGAAGGACGACAGTGGCATTGCCTGCGCCTCCCTGGTGGTGCTAAGCTACCCAGAGCTTGAGGTAACCCCCTAGGGGACGCCGGCCAGGGGCCGCACCGATGGGTCCCTGGGTGCATTAGTGAGAGAGGCGGGGCTCTGGACAGGGAACAGCGCCAGGGTAGAACCCCGCTTCTCCTCTTGTTCACTAATAAATTGGAAAGTTTTTGAAGAAAAGAGGAGAGGAACAAGAACTGACTAGATTCTGTGACCTAAGTCCAGATTAACTCATGATCTCCAAGTTTGGCTGTCATCTTTTGCTCCCCATCTCAGGGACCCACAGCAACATACCCCCAAGTTGCCCAAGACGTTAGAAATCTCTGTCTTCCCATACCCCTCAACTGGTCACACACTAACTACATTTTCTCCACCACCTAAAATCACTGGAGTCTATCCCCTTGTCTGTATCGCTGCTGCCCCTTCCCTGGCTGTACCGCTGTCACCTCGCATAGGTGACAGGTGGAATCTTCCCTGGATCCTTTCTCCATGCTGCCAACAGAGCAGTTTTCCTAAAAAGCAAATGTGAGCAGTCACCACCTAGTCCACTTAAAACACTTAAGTGCCTGTCCTGTGATGTCACAGTAAATAAAAGTAACTCACTAACAAGGCATAAAGGCTCTTCATGATCTGACCCCTGCTTAATGTAACTCACAGTAGGCTCATCTCTGGCCACCACCCGCATTCATCACCCACTCCCCACTCCCTGTTCCGGAGGACTTCGGCTTCCTCAAGCACTCCATGCTGTATCTGCCTGCCTGACCTTTGCAGTGATGTTTCCTCCTGGAATATTTTTTACCTGCCTAACTCCTCCTCATCTCTTAGGTCCTCCAGTAAGCCCCCCCCACCTCGTCCTACAAGACCAGGAGTTGCTCCCAGCATCCTCTCATTCCTCTTTATCACCTGGGATAGAATTGGCCTGTGTGTCTCCCACATCAGAATGTAAACTCCACAATAGTAGAAACTGTACTCTCTTGCACACCAGTTGTAGCCTTGGCACTTAGCTTGATGCCTGGCACATAGAAGATGCTCAGATAGATATGTGAATGAATGAACAGTGCACCCATCATTCCTTTGGAGTCAACAGCTCAGGAAGCCTTGGCTGAAGAAGAGCTTGACAAAGAAACTTCTGCTCTGCAGCTTCAGCGTTTCCCCCTCCATGCTCTGCCTACTCCCAAAGCTGCCATCTTCCTACCTCAGTGTCTTTGCACTTTACTCGAAGAGCCTTTAGTCAAAATTCAGCAGAAATATATTGATACCTGACTCAGAGTTTGGTGAGGAATAATTGAGATCATGCGTGGAAAGCAGTTAGCATAACGGGCATGTGGTAAGCCCTCAGAAAGTAAATGCTAAGCTACTGTTAATTCTTAGGACAGCTTCTCACTTTTCAATTCACTTGTTCCCATCACTCTGTACCTTTCTCTACCTGCAGAATTAATCACCTTCTTGTCTGTCCTAGGTCTCTTTGTTTTGCATGTGTTCTTACAGTACTTCTCACACTGTATTAAAGTTACTGAATTAAGAGATTCTCTCAGATCTTACAGTCTATTAGCAGAGCACTCTCCCTATTGCAGTAATCACTTTGAATAGTCTCTCCTTGTTTAGTTGCCAAGTTGTATCTGACTCTTTGCAACCCCATGGACTGTAGCCTGCCAGGTTCCTCTGTCCATGGGATTTCCAAGACAAGAATACTGGAGTGGGTTGCCATTTCCTTCTCTAGGGGATGTTCCCTACCCATCTCAAAGAAAAGAAGTTATTGGTTTATATTGTTTTTCCCACCATCCGTAGGTTCTTGACAGTAGGGTTATACTGTATTTTTTTCAGAACCCCAGCACTTGGATGCAGTCAGCACTTGTCATCCTATGCTATGGATGCTTAGTCTAAGGAATGCTCTTAATAAGAGTCTGGTCCAGTGACTCCCAAATGCCCATCTATGATTCTGTGCAATCAGAGTCACCTGGAAGTGTGTTTAGAAATAAGATTTCATAGGCAAATCTGTAGAGACAGAAAGTAGTTTTGTGGTGGCCAAGGGCTAGCAATTGAGATGGAGGGTAACTGTTAATAAGAATTATCTAGGAGAGATAAAAATGTTCTAACGTTAGATTATGGCAATGGTTCATTGACTGTAAATACCAGAAATGGTTGAATTATACTCTTCAAGTAATTTTAAGGTAGCAAATTATATCTCAATAAAGTTGTTAAAAAAAAGATTCCCGGGCCCCACTCCATTTACTGATATTTGCTTTTTTTTTTTGACAATCCTTCCTGTGATTCCATAGCAAAACCAGGCTGTGAGTCTCTGGTCTACCATTCACACAGCCAGAAATTCTTTTCTCATCATGCCTGACACCGTGGCCTCACAACAGAGCCCATTCCGTAATTGGAATAGTATGTTCTTTTCCACATACAGATGCAATTTACTTGTTTGTGACTTCTGCTTTCTGATACAGAGTACAGGACAAACTTTTCCTGCCCTTCTCTGAAAACCCTCCTATTTGAAGGCTGTTCTGTATTCTCCTGAGTCTCACTAGGGTGATTCCCAGCTCCTTCTCTTGCAGCTGGCCCTCTGGCCCGCCCGCAGTGAACAAGGCTCGTTTTTATATCCAGCACCCAGAACTGAATTGAGTACCTCAAGTGCAGTTCAGCCGTTTGGTTCATCTATTGGTGAGCCTAACGCACAATGCCAGCTTAGGTTGAAACTTGCAGATCTTCACAGAGATTACTGGCCATCCAGATATGCCCACATGCTAACTACACAATTGATTTTTACCTGTCCCAGATTTGGAACTTGAGAATGTGCACACATACTGAAAAGTTGAAATAACACATTGAACACCCGTATTCCCTCTACTTAAGATTCAGCTGGTTTTGTGGTCTTCTCTGTGTGTGCACACTGAGATTCAGGAGTGCTTCCCAGAGCTTGTGAGAGCTCAGCAGACTTGTCCTCGAGTGACATGTTTCTGCATACCAGCGGTGTCGTCATCACACCTTAGAATGCACATACATAATTCCATCACCCCTTCCGTAACACATTTCCCCAGTGGTCCTTAATCTCTAAAATGTGTTCTCTAATCTGTAAGACTTTGACATATTTTATGTTAAAATAAGATTGCTGGTAGATTATGATAACTGTGGGGATTTTTTGGGGGGGATCCAGTATGTTGCTTGTTTACTTTTTTCCCACTAAGATACATCTTGAGTTGGCTCTTCCATGTCAGTTTCCCCGAGTTCCCAGTTGGGTCTTTCAATGTGTGGGGTCAGGTCACTTTTTATTTTGGGAACGTTTCTTAGATTGTGGTTTTAAGTGTTCTATTTATTATTTCAGCTCCACAGTTTTGTTTCTCTTCTTTAGTCATACATATGCTGGGTTTTCTAACTTGCCAGGTTTTTTATGGTCTGTTTTTATTTCTGCCAGGTTGTGCTCTCTGTCATTTAGTTCATTTCCCTCTGATGCACAGCTGGTTGGGGGCAGCATTTCATCAGCTCACAAGCATTGATCGTTGCCTTCTGAGTTCTTGTAGTTTTTGTGTGCAGCCTTTCACTGTTGACTTTTAAGTTATATTTAAAGAGGAAACTCAAGGGCTGGGGATTTGGGTGGCTCGTTGGGTTTCTTAAGTCTTGAACTGTGAAGGGTAGTCATGTTAATAAATGGTGTTCTTTTCTGAAGCAAAGATGCCCAATGTGTCTTCTGATTCTTTGATACTCTCGTTTCCAAAGGAGCTTATATTTCTGTCCTCACTGTCTTCTCCGTGAGCCCCCAGGGCTCACCTGTTTCTCCCCAGAGCAGCATCTTCCTGGTAAGGCCAGGGCTGACCCCCAGGTCTCATTCCATCAGGTTCCCCACCAGTAGGCTCTGCCACACCCCTTGCCCTTGCCCCATCCCTACCTACCTTCCCAGTGCGGGACCTGGAGCTGGCTCTGAGTCTGGGCTGTTTATTTCCGCATGTAGGTGCACACTGATGCTTGTACTATGTCGTCTCCTGGTTATGGTGTGGGCATGGGGCCGGGGGAGATTTATCTCCTCTCCTGTGGATCTCTGGTTTCTGGAACTAGTTCAGAGAGATTCAGACATAAGCAGCCACCATCAGCCCATGGGAATTCAGGCCACACTTGAACTTCCCCTGTGTCCCTGTGAATAGTCATTCTATTGCATGGGGTTCAGCACTCCAGCCTGCTGGGGTCACTGGGAATTGAATTCTCCAGTCTGTCATCCACCTGGACCCTGCCCACTCTAAATCATTGGCAGTTTTATGAGTCTCCTGTGAATCACTGATAAAAATGTTGGAAGAACAAGCCCTTCCTCAATACTATTAGACTAATCCCTTCACTTGGACATGCAGTTATGACCCAGCTTAGAGGGAGAAGTGAAAGTATGATTTTGAAAGCTGTCACCAAGAGATCGGGGTGCGGGGTGGCCAGTAACAATCCAGGACATCTGAGGTTTCTGGAGAATGTGTGCTTAGCAGGAAACATTCTCTACCTTAAGCAGGTCTGGCTCTAATGAAAACTCAAGGTTAAAGGACTTGGGGCTGCCATCCTGTGCTCTGAGCAGGTCCTTTACCATTCTAATGAAGTGGAAACAGGAGCCCCTCTTCCATGCTGTGGTAGGACTTTGAAGAACAGTCTGCCAGGGCATGTAAAAAGTGGGTGGTCCCCAGCAGGTCTGCCTCAGACCTCTGGCCCCTACTCCTCCCAGCATCAGCCAGGCCTTTTAGCACAACATCCCCGGGGGTAACCCCCTTTCTCTCTCTTGGGTTATTTGCTGTTGCAGCCTCAGAATTTTTCCTTTTGGACTCTCCAGTCCTCAGGATCTAGTTCTCTTCCAGACTGCCTCTCAGATCACGCCTGTCCTTTTTCTGAAATATTTGCACCCTCTTTTCATAAAGCGAGAGTTGCCCTTCTTGCAGTGTAGCCTCTGTGAAGACCTGGTCTTTTCTTCCCCGAGGCTCCATCTCATAGGACACGCTGGCGTCCTTATTCACAGGCGCTTCTTGTGCTTGGTCTTCTGTGAGCCTCCAGATGGCCTGGCAGCAGGGTGGGCAGGAAGACAGCAGCTCTCCCTTACAAAGGAGGCAGCCTGAGGAAGGCCTGGTACAGACCACATGTGGCCAGTGCCTTTGAAATGGCAGCATTTGAATCCCCACTGCCCATCTGAAGGGTGCATTACGTGTCCCCAGATAGTGAGGAAGGGAAGGGGGGACTTGATGAGCCTGGGCAACAAAGAGGGAGTGATGAGGATTGACAGATGAGAGCTGATGGCGGGCAGGAGGAGGTGGCCAGGGCCGAGCGTGCCTGGTGACTGGGTGCCTGGTGGCAGGTGCTGTATGAGGACTGCCGAATGGTGACCCTGACGGCCCCCTACGTTTCGGGCTTCCTGGCCTTCCGCGAGTTGCCTTTCCTGGTGGACGCGGTGCAGCGGCTTTGGGAGAGGGAACCCCACCTCATGCCCCAGGCAAGTACCTCACTGGGCTGGAGGGAAGGCCCTCCGCAGACCTTGCCCCATTGCAGGGAGAGGTTCCATGAACTTCCTGGAGAAGTGCTTTTGCCTCAAGAGGGATAAGACCTAAAGAACTGGGTCCCTCCTCTTACTCTGGGATGCCCCAGCTTGATGGAGGAGAGGTGCTTCACCTGACTGTGACTTTCCCCTGTGGCTCTTCCAGGTCCTTTTTGTGGATGGAAATGGGGTGCTGCACCACCGAGGTAATCCTGCTCCCAAGACAGCCCAGGAGGGTTGTAGGAGAGGGACCTGGAGGGGGCAGTCCGCCTGCACCAGGCCATGGGCCCTCTGCCCCTAGCCTGGCCCTGCAGCTCCTTCTGGTTTTGCTTTCCTTGTCAAGACCCCCTAGTAAAAAGCCCCTGCTTCTCTTCACCCCTACGGCTTTCCTGCTTGTCCGCACTACGTGTGCTGGCCCAGCTCAGGCACCACCACCCAGTTTGGACGTGGCGCTACCAAAAGTTGTAGACCTTGAGCTCAGCTAGGGCTTCGCTGGTGGCTCAGGTGGGAAAGAATCTGCCTGCACTGCAGGAGACCTGGGTTTGATCCCTGGGTTGGAAAGATCTCCTGGAGAAGGGAATGTCAACCCACTCCAGTATTCTTGCCTGGAGAATTCCATGGACTGAGGAGCCTGGCGGGCTGCAGTCCATGAAGTTGCAGAGTCAGACATGACTGAGCGACTAACACTTTCACTTTTATCACTTTGAGCTCAGCTAGCCTGTCCCACTGGTGGCCTGCCCTGTGTCTTAGACAGACCCTTGCCTGAAACCAAGCAGGAACGGACACATGTGCCCCACCGACACAGGGGAACTTTGACCCAGGAGAAAACCACCAAGGGGAAGGGGCTGTCATACCCTCAGATACAAACCTGGAGGTCAGGCAGCAGAGGGAGTCAAGAAGGGTTGGCGTTGTGTTTTCAGTCCCCGCCCTGGGAGCCTGTGGGCCCAGAGCCACCCTGGATGCTAGTGCAGTACCAGCAGGCCAGCCCTGGGCCTTGACGCCAGTCACTGCTATCCTGGCCTCATGGCAGGAACCCCAAAGTGCTGGGGCAGTTAGGGCAGAGACCCAGAGGCCTGAAGGTAGCCACAAAGGGAGGGGAGGATGGAAGGTGCCAGAAAATGAAAGGAGAAGCAGGTGAAACGTGTGAGCATGCTAATTGTAATTAGGCTCTTAATCTAGTCAGACGGAGGGAGGCATCCACCCAGCCTACGAGCTGGGAAATCGGGGCAGAGGGCCAAATTCGAGGTCTAGGTGGGGCTCCAAGACCTGTACCCCCAGTCCTTGCCCACCAACAGGCCTCCGTTGATGTGGGGAAGCTTGATGAGGCTCGGCTCTGGTGTGTCCCCCACCCTGACTCCTGACTGCTGGGCTCACTGCCCCAGCCTCATCTTCCTTTGCCCCTGCAGGTTTTGGGGTGGCCTGCCACCTTGGTGTCCTCACAGACCTGCCTTGCATCGGGGTGGCCAAGAAACTCCTGCAGGTGGACGGACTCGAGAACAACGTTCTGCACAAGGAGAAGGTAAGGGGGCCTGTGTGGTGCAGGACACAGACTGCCCCACTGTGGACTGGCTCCGCTGGGACACTCGCTTCCCATCCTGGGTCGCTGGCTGGAATGAGGAAGACCAGTGTTCCTTGTGAGTGGTGGGTCATCTCTGGAGACCCAGAACTCCTCTCCCAGCCTCTGGGCACACGTTTGCCTCTCCTGCTCTGTCTACCCCGACCTGTGTGCTGGTGTGGCGCCCACTGGGAGCAGAGCCTGTAGGTACTGGGGACTGGGCATTTGGGGCCTGTGCTACTTTCCATGCTTTTCCTCCCACGTGGAGCTGGGGCATCTACCTGCCTGGGGCATCCCCGTCCTCTGGGACCCCTTCCAGAGGGAGCCAGTGACATGCATGGCTCACCCACCTGGACAGCCGACTGAGAGCAGGGATCAATTGTGTCTGTCTTATCCTTCCAGCTCCCCCATGCCTGAGTGGAGCATGTGTTTGTTGAGTTGACGGGGCCCCTGACCCACTCAGCGAGCCAGTCCCTACCACCACCACCCGAAAAAGTTTGTCAGGTTGAATCAGAAGTGTTCAAATTTGTAGCAGGAGAGAAAGCAGCAGGAAATAAGCGGCCTCGAGCAGGTTATGGCCCTGTGTGTGCACCAGCCTGGCACTTCTCTACCGCCAGCACTGGGGCCTGGGTGGGCTACTGCCCCTTCTCTGCTGCAGGGTTGAGAGGAGAGCGCCTTGTCAGGGTGGAACGGTGCCGTAGGTGGTGCCTGGAAGCAGGATCCACTCACAGGGTGGGCCCTTCTGTCTCCTTGCCCAGCAACTGCTCACGGTTTGAAAATGAGCAGGCTTGCCTTCGGCTCTTCACCAAGAAAGGTATTCTCCAAGTGTTTTTTTTCTCTGTTTTCCAGATACAGCTCCTAAAGGCTGGAGGAGATTCATTTCCTCTGATGGGAGGCTCCGGGATTGTCCTGGGCAGGGTGAGTGGCCAGGGGCCTGTGCCCCACTGAGGCGGACCCCTCAGCTGGGCCCTGGGTTAGCATCCATGTAATGTGTGTACCCCAGACCTTGCCGCTCTGGCTGACCTCGCATCTTTACTTCCTCCCCTCCAAAACTGTGCTGAGGGGGCCTCTGGGTCCTCACTGGCCCTATCCTGTCCCCAAAACAAGCAGCAGGAAGGTGCCGCCAGTCCCCCAAGCCCCTGTCCGCCAGTTGAGATGTGTCAGTCCTCCTGCCCACAGAGCTAGCCCAGCTGTGACCTCACCCTCTCTGTCACAGGCCCTGAGGAGCCACGACCACAGCACCAAGCCCCTCTATGTCTCTGTGGGCCACAAGATAAGCCTGGAGGCAGCTGTGCGCCTGACCCACAGCTGCTGCAAGTTTCGGATCCCAGAGCCTGTGCGCCAGGTGAGTGGGCTGCCAGGTGGGTGGTTTAGCGCACAGCACCTACTCTTTCTGTGCCCTTAGGCTTAAGAGCATGCCACAGGCACCTGTGGGAGAGTCTGTTTGGGTCACATTGGGCCCTGGAGGGGAGGAGAGGGGCCTGGAAGGTGCAGAGTTCCCAGGACTCATCCTGGAGCCCTGCCCTGCCTGGCCCTGTGCTCAGCCTCTCAGCCTCCTGCACCCTGGGTCATTGGGAGAATCAGCTGACATCAGCTCAAATGCCAGACCCTGAGGGCCCAAGCTGCCCAGCTGGCCTGGAAGGGAGCAGCCATCCTCGGCTGAGGGGGGCCCTGCAGGGCCACTGGGCATAGCTGAGGAAGACTTGTGCCAGAAATGCCAATCAGGCCACACCAGGCACATAGCACCAACTCGGGGCCCAAGGGGATCAGAACTCTCTTGGACAAGTTGGCCCAGCCGAGAAAAAGCTTGGTCTGCTATGGGGAGATAGAACCTCATGCAAGATGCCCTTGGGCCACCTTTGTGTCTTGACCACAAGGAGGTACCCAGAGGGTACAAGTTCCTGGAAAGCCCGTGAGTCGATCTATGGGAAGCTGCCCTCAGGGAGAGGCCTGCTGGAAGAGGGGGGAAAGGCAGTCCAGGCCCGAGGATCAGCATTTACAAAGGCCGTGGGGCAAGAAGGAGTTTGATGCCAAGAAACTCAGGGGAATATATGGCTGGAGCCCTGGCCCGGGGGAGCAGGTGGAAGCCGGTGCACGTTGCGGCAGGTCTTCAGTTTTACCACAGGGCTTTGGATGTGATTTCGGAGGGAACTCTGTCAGATTTGCCTTCCCAGCAAGGTCTGAGGCCTGTGCTGCATCAGCTGGAGGCAGTCTGGCCGAGGGCGCGCCCAGTCTCTTAGCTCAGCACCAGCTGGTGACACCAAAAACCCAAGGGTCTTGGCTCCACCTTGCCCACCCCTGGGGTTTGGGGCCTCCCGGCTGCTGGCGTGCAGGGTGGCCTCCAGGTGGCAGCAGCAGCATGCACACGACTGTTTCAGCCCATGCCGGCGGCTCCGGGGGGCTCCGCAGAGCCTAGGCCCCTAGGGCGGCTTCCAGGTGACTGCGCCGTGTCCACAGCCTCAGCCTCACTCCCTCCCTCCCCACACAGGGTTTGTAAATGCATGGGTTCTCAAGCTTGTGACATGTGTCCTGGCGCCAGAAAACCTTTCCTTTCCCATTCCCACCCACCTGTGCAACCTTGTGGGCAGGAGTTGGGGTAGAAGTGGGGCTGGGAACGAAGACTGAAGATTTCTCCCCAGGCTCTCAGAACCAGGGACTCCACTGAGCCGGTACTGTGTGCAGGTCTTTGTCCCTCTTCCTCTCTCCTTGCCCCAGAATGGACAATCGCTGTGTCCTTGCAGGTGGGGGGATACCCCATAAAGTGCCATCAGCCCCTCAAAGGTGGGCAACACTGTGTGTGTGCTCTTGAGAAAATTCAAACATCTGCATCCAGGAGCCCACCCACCCTGTCGCTTCCAGGAAAGGGGGTGGGGCCCTGTCCAGTGGCACTGGCTATCTCTTGATCTGTCTTCCTGGGCCCACTCACCTGTGTACATTTTGCCTTCCTGACTACTTCTGGAAGCTCAGAGGAGAAGCTGAGAGAGGGGTTTAGGGCCAGCTCCATTGGTTACAGGCCCTTTGTCTCCCAGGCCAGGCCAGGCTGCGTTAGGGGAAGGGAGGAGGTACTACCTCCAGTCTCCAAGACCTTTCCCCCTGGAATACCCTGCTGCCCACCCTGCCCACTTGCCTGTTCACTCTGAAGTAGAAGCAGTCAGGAGGATTAGCTGTTGTGTCCTGTAGTCTTGTGGCCCGAAGCAGGGCTAAGACCACTGGAGGTGGGATCAGCGGCCTCCCTGAGGCCAGGCCCCCTGGAAGGGAGTCAGCCAGTGGGAGAACCCAAGTGGAAGGTTTCTGGGGCCCCCCTCAGGCCTGATCCCCTCTCCCCAGGATGTGTCTGATACCGGCCTGTGGCCCACGAGCCCCCTTTGATTTTGGTGACTCTGCAGAACTTTCCAAACACTTCCCCATGGACAGAGTTAACAGCTAACTCTACCCAGAGAGTCAGATGAACCAAAAGTGGGGACAGACAAGCTGGGCTGAAGATAACCTTCAGAGAAGAGAGTTTTAGCAGGAAAAACACTGGCTCAAGCAAAACTTACAGGGAAGCACAAGCTATAAACCCACTGAAAGCCAGCTGAAATAGGAGTGGGGCACCCAGCTGATTCCCTTAGGCCCTTTAGGGACATGCCATCAAGCACCTTGACCAGAGGGCCTGGGCATCCTGGCACCCACACATGATGGGGCTGCTGCTGCTTGTCCTGAAGGCTGGGCCCCTGTGGACTTTCCCAGGAGAGGCCACCCTTCTGGGTGGCGGGGACTGGTCCAGAGGCCAGCTTGGGACCCCAGGTACCCCCTCTCACTCCAGCCCTCCTCCCCAGGCTGACATCCGCTCCCGAGACTACATCCGCAAGACCCAGGAAGTCCAAGGGGCCCCTGCCCCGCAGTCGGGGAGGTGAGTGCTGGGCTGGCTGGGTCATGCCCACATCGGGCCATTTCTGGTGGCTGGGCCTCTCTCAGTGGTGCTGCAGCTCAGGCCAGACATGCAGGGCCAGGCAGCAGACACAAAGGTCTCGAGGGGATAGAGAATGCTGGGCGCCAGTGTGGACTCCCATGTTCAGTGCGAACTCTCCAGAAACCCTCACAGTCCACTGCTTACCTCCCACCCTGGCAGTCCCCTGCTTACCTTGGTCCATTTGTCTGTGAGGCCCTTGGGTTCCACAGAAAGGGCAAGGGAATCAGATAGTCCCAGGTCACAACCTGATTCTGCACCAGCTGTGTCGTTTGCTCTCTCCAGGCCTGTTTCCTCACCTGTGTGGTACACAGTGATTCTCATCCTGCCATGTGTGTGCAGGGGCTGCTTACTTAATCCTGACAGCACTTCCATAAGACAGGCGCTGTGCTCACTTCGCAGATGAGGAGACTGAGGCAGCGAGGTGGCAGCCGGCAGCTTCCATGTCAGGCCTGCCCTCTCCCACTTGGAGTCCTTGGCAAGCACAGTGTTTCCTCTCTGTTCCCTTCCCCTCCTGGCCTGCGCTTGGCTAAGCTGCATTGAGGGCTAGGGGGGGACACCTGAATTCTCCCAGGGATAGGGGTTGGCCATCAGGATCTGCCTGCCCTCTGACCTGGGTTCTCAATCCCCTGAGGATCCAGGTTGGCTGAGCTTCCAGAGACCACCTAGGGAGTGAGGGGGGCTCTGGTGTTTGATGCTGTCATTTCTTGATGTCATTACCAGGAGCAAGGAGGCACAAAGGTCAAAGGCGTGCCCCCAAGGAGTCTCAGAAGAGCCTGCAGGTAAGGATGGACTCCTTGAATCCCAGAGCTGAAGCCCCAGGACACACTGGAAAGCCCTAGGCCCAGGCGCCCAGGGGCAGTAGGGCAAGGGCTGGGTGTGGCACTGAGCTAGATGCCAGGGAGACTCCTGGGTTTCCTGCAACCCTGCTCCAACTCATCTTTGGGACTGAAGGAATGGCCCACAGAGCAGGTGGGGCACCCATGCCCGAGGACATGGGGATGCAGCAGGTACAGCCATTCTCAGATGAACTGGGGTGGCCACCTTCCCCTTCTGTGGTCATGGGGTGTGGGCCCCAGAGCAAGCTCACTGGAAGACAGAGCTCACATGGTAGGGCACCAGATCCAGAGAACCTGTGACATTAATTTCCCGGGAGCACAGGAAGGGATTCAAGGTTCATAGGGGGTTTTCTGGTGTTTTTGTGTTCTGTTCTGAAAGTGCCCAGGTGGGCTTACGGCTGCCAGACTATGCATACATCCACAACTTCTCCTGGCCCATCTGCTCCTCTGAGTGCACATGCTGCTTTCGCTTCGTTACCATTTATAAATCAGGACCCAGCTCCCTGCTGACCCGAGCCACTCCTGCTTTGCCTGGGGAGGGTCTAGACTGGGGTAGCTGCTGTTGGGCTTGGCCTCTGGCTGCCCTGCTGGTCTCCAGCCTGTCTGCTTCTGGCACATGCAGGGCCAGGAGGAGGGCAGAAGAGCTGCATCTTAGCCTGGAAGAGGCTGAGCTTGGAGGGGACATACAGGGGCAGTTTCGGCTGAAGGGATGGGTTGCCAGGTGGAGAGCTGGCACTGGTGCCAGAAGGGGTGGGTGTTGGCATCTGTTGTCCTGGCCAGGGTCTGTGAGGGTGAGCAGCCCACTGCGTTCAAGTGCCAATAGCTCTCCCCCATCCCTGCCAACCTGACGCGCTCTGCCCTGCCAGCCTCTTCACCCAGAGGCCCAGCCTCAAAAGGCATCTCCACCTTGGGAAGCAGCTCTGTCTCATCCCTGACTCTGGCCCCTGCCCAGCCATGCCCCTCGGTGTGAGCTAAATCCCAGAAAGGCTCACGGCTCCACCCACGGCCCTTAGCCCTCCACCTGCCCACTCACCCCCAGGCCCCCAGGTTCCTTAAGAACTCTGGGATCTTTGCCGAGAGATGTGAAGAATCTCTGAAGGCCTTTCTTGCCATTTATGCTGCCTCTCAAGAAGAGCTGCTTGTCATGGTTTGACAGCCTGGCACAGAAACCCAGGAAAGCCCCAGGTCTTAGCACTCCCGTTCTCTGCTCTGGTATCTCTCCTTTCATTCATGAGAAAGGAGCTCTCCTCCAGGCCTGGGCTCCTGGGATAAGCAAAAGGGACAAGTGAGCAAGGCATCCAGCTGTTTGGGGCTTGCAAGGTGCTGTCCCCCTTCTGCTTAACCTCTGCTCTTGAAGCCCTGTATAAGGTATTGTTAGGACACTGCAGTAGGAAACAGGACCATTCCAGGGTGGGGGGGCTTCGGGGTACAGAGGACCTCCTGGGGTCAAGTGGGCTGCTGGGTGCCACTCACATGCTTATGAGCTCCACTCAGAGGCCTGCTGGGCTCAGCAGCTTCTGGCATGTTCCACAGGCACCTCCAAGGGGACTCCTGCAGTTGGGAAGGCCTTTCCCAGGTTCTGATCTCCAGTCCTCCCCAGATGTCCACACTGGCACATCTTTCTTCTCACCTCCGCTTCCACTGTCCACCCAGTCCTGGGACTGAAAACAATACGGGCTCATCACAGCCGGGGGTGCACAGGGAGCCCCACCTCACCCCACCCTCCCTAGCAGGCCCTGGACCGTCTGCCCACTCACCCCAGGCTCTGGGACGTTGTGGCTTTGGAACCTGCACCTCAGTACCTGCGACTTCTGACTCCCTTGTGCCAGCAGTGCCCCTCCTGCCTCAGGTCTGTGTCCTGCTCGGATCCTTGCGAGGATCCAAGCACTTGTTTGATCCAGTTGGGGGACTACGTGTGAGGATCCACATGGAGTCCATACTGGCGGGGGCACAGTCATTTCCCAGGGAATGAAGAAAGGGGGGCGTACAGCACCGGCTGGGCTCCACACTGAGACATTAGTGGTCAGAGGCAGGCACAGCCTGGGATCAACTAGGGATCAAACCCACAGCCCCTGTGTTGGAATGCAGAGTCTTAACCGCTGAACTGCCAGGGAAGTCACCTTTCATTTTCTTTTTTTTTTTAATTAGTTTATTTATCTATTTTTTAACTTTACAATATTGTATTTGTTTTGCCATACATTGACATGAATCACCTTTCATTTTCTTGATTGCGTCCTTTGAGTGAAGGTTTTAAAATTTGATGAAGTTCAGTTTATCTATTTTTCATTTGTTGCTTGTGCTTTGGTGTCATAACAAAGAAACCATTGCCTAATCTGATGTCACAAAAATTTCCTCCAAGAGTTTGTAGTTTCAGCTCTTACACTTAAGATCTTTGACCCATTGTGAGGTAATTTTTGCGTATGGATATTTTGGTCTTTTGTAATTCCATATGAATTTTAGAAGCAGCTTGTCCATTTCTGCCCCCCAAAAAACGCAGTTAGAATTTTGATAGTGATCGCACTGATCAATTTGGAGAGCACTGCTGTCTTAACAGTATTACCTCTTCCAGTCACTGAACTCAGGATCTTTTCACTTATTTATATCTTCTTTAATTACTTTTAACAATGTTTTGTGATTTTCCTTGTACATGTCTTGTCCTTTCTTTGGTAAAATTTATTACTAAGTATTTTATTGTTTTTGACGCTACTGTTTCATTTTTGAATTGCCCATTGCAAGTGTATAAAAATACAACTATTTTTGTATCTTGTATCTGGCAACTTTGCTGTACTCATTTATTAGCACTAATGTGTGTGTGTGTATGTATGTATGTCTGTGTTCCTTAAGGGTTTTATATATAAGATCATGTTTTATATGAATAGAGAAAGTTTTATTTCTCCCTTTCCCATCTGAGTGCCTTTTATATCTATCTGTTACAGAAGTAGAGAGACGGGTGCCTGATCATGGGGGAGAAAGCTTTCAATCTTTCACCACAGAGTATGATGTTAGCTGTGGGTTTTACATAGATGCACTTTATCAGCTTGAGAAAGTTCCTTCTATTCCTAGTTTCTCTGTGTTTTTATCATGAAAGGGTGTTGGATTTATCAAATGTTTTTTCTGCACCTTTGAAATGATCATTTTCCTTCATTCTGTTAATGTGATGTATTATATTGATTGACTTTAATATTTTGAGCCACTCTTGCATTTATGGAATAAATCCCTCTTGGTCATAGTGTATAATCCTTTTACTATGCTACTGAATTTGATTTGCTAGTATTTTGTTGAGGGCTTTTATATCTATATTCATAAGGGATACTGGTCTGTAGTTTTCTTTTCTTGTGATGTCTTTGTCTGGCTTTGATATGAGGGTAGTACTGGCTTCATAGAATAGTTAGGAAGTGTCCCCTCCTCTTTTCTTCTTTGGAAGAGTCTGAGAAAGATTGGCGTTGATTCTTGTTAAACCTTTGTTAAAATCACCAGTGAAGCCATCTGGCCCTGTGCTTGTCTTTGTTGGGAGGCTTTTGATTACTGATTCAATCTCTTTGTTATAGGTCTATGAAAATTTTCTGTTCTTGAATCACTTGATAGTTTGTATGTTTCTAGGAATTTGTCCATTTCATCCAGACTGTCTAGTGTGTTGGCATACAATTGTTTGTGAAATTTTCTATTTCTATAAAGTTGGTAGTAGTATTTCCACTTTGCTTACTGATTTTAGCAGTTTGGGTCAGTCTGGTAGTGAGTGGTTTTTCTAAGGAGTGCTCTCCCCACCCCGACAATGCCTCTGTAGTGCCCCTGGCTTGAGTGAGGAGTGGGAGGGCAGGGTTCCCTGCAAGATTCAGACAGTCAGGACTCAACCTAGCTCTGCTTTCAAGGGCTTCCATCTCTTCCCACAAGCTCCAAAGACTGTAAATCCCACCCCATCAGAATCTAATTATGGCCCCACCTAAATCCTGGCCTGACCTCAGAGGTTCCAGGTGAAGCAGTTGAAGGATAGCAGAGATTGGGTGGGCTGAGTGGGGTCTTAAGCCTAACATGGAAGGCTTATGGGCGGAGGTGGGGGTGGGGTGAGCATCTGAACTTTAAAGGAACTAGCTTCAGCTACTACAGCCTGGAGGAAGAGAATCTGTAGCAGTGCTCGGACCCATTGGCCCCTTGGTCCTGTCTGCTGGCCACACCAAGGCCACATCAGAGATGAGAGGAAGAGAGAGAACATGTCAGCAGCTTGCTGGGACCCCGGGCTCACCCCGGGCCTCTGGGTGTGGATATAGCCCTGAGCATCTCGGAGGGGTAGGCCAAGCTGGGAGTTCATGTGGAGGGGTTGGAAAGATGGGGGTGGCACTGAAGCAACTGAAGGGGACCAACGTGGAGCCTGAGGGCCTGCTGGCTGGGGTCATTCTTGGGAGAACAGGAAAGCAGTGGGAATGGGGTGGGGGCTTGGGGGTGGCATGTCCTGCCTGCCTCTCCCCCCGCCCCCAGGGGCTCTGCCCTACAGAAGGCTGCACAGGAGCCTTAAGTGCAGTAGCGTCTGGGCTCCTTCCCACAGAGCCTTAAAAATAGGGCCGAGATGATATCCATCTTCACAGACCACAGCCTGCCCCAGAACCAAGAATAAGTCTTGAAACACTCAATAATTCAAATCAGATCCAAATAGATCTTCATGTTAGCCCGGTAGCCTCTATGCCCCTTTCCCAGGTCCCCAGGGGCTGAGCCTGGAGGCTGCCACAAGCTTGTGGGCAGGCCTGGCCATTTCAGGTCACATCCAGGGCCCTCATGGCACCTGCCTCCAGGACCCTAGTCTGCCCACTCTCCCTACTTTTGGAGCAGTCAGGAACAGGAGGACACCTAGGCCTGAGAGTTCTTTATGATCAGGTCAAGGCCAGGCCACAGGGAGGAGGCCTGGCCATGTTCCTAGCTGCCTCAAAGATCCCTCCCCTGTGCCCTTACTTTCTGGTCACAGGTATTGACCTGTTTGAGCTTGTGTCTGAGCCAGACTCCTTGGCCCCTTTGACCACACCTCCACCCACTCCTAGGTTCCTGGGGTCTCAGCCCTCCAGGGCTCAAGGGCCAGTCTGGGCTGCAGGGGAGCCAATCCCCCAACTTAGACCCCAGTCACTGGTACACACACAGCCCTCAGGGTCTGCTTTCCTCCTCTGGAAGGGTTCCCTAAGGGGCTTCACCTGGGGCTCTGTGGTCTGATGGGAACACCTGGGGACAAGGAAGCAGGGCCCTGGGTTCCAGCCCAAGGCCTTTGCACTTGCTGGGTCGGGGGGGTGGGGGTCCTCATCAGCCTGGCCCACCCGCTGCAGGTTTGGCCCAGCCCCAGTAGTCCCTGTTGCACTGCCCTGGCAAGGCTCTGCATGGAGTTTTACCAAATTATTAATTAAAGACACAGGCATGTGGCAGCGCTGACATCCAAATGAATAGTTCACTGGGTAATTAGGAGAGGTGTCATGGAAATGATGGAGCACAGCCCACTGTCCCCATTTCGCCTCCCTGGGAAACAGGAGCAACTTCTGGGTTTCCTACCATGATGGGCAGCACTGGGGGCAGGATAGGGAATGCAGGCTAGAGGGGCCAGGGGCACAGTTGTTGCTTATGGACAGGGCTAGGTGCTCCCCAGTCTGGTTCCTCTCCACCCAACCAGCAGAAGACCTGGAAAGGGGGCAAGGAAGGTGGGAAGTAGGCTAGTGGAGGAAGAATGCAGGCCCAAGACAGACACGTAAGCCAACCTGGATTAACTCAGAGAGAGACTGGGGAGACCACTAGAGGCTCATGGTGGAGCAGGGGAGGACTGCAGCACATGGGGTATGGGTCGGGGGTTCTTTCCAGGAAGAAGAGACAGCTCCCTAGGCCCTTTCTCAGGGCTGCAGGTGCCCAGTGGAGAGCTGAGAGTGGAGAGCAGGCTGGAGTATTTTTGTCTTTTAGTTACTTAAATTGCACTGGTGTTTTGGTGTTTTTTTTTTTTTTTTAATCAAGGTTTTAAATATGCATAGTTTAAATAGTCAAACAGTAATGAAAATCCAGTAGATCCTAACCCACCCACTCCTCTCCTTTCTTGACTTCCCCTGCTCAAATGCAAAGTTTTGTTATTTTAGTTTTTAGGTTTCTTTTCTTTTTCTTTTTTTGGTGTGGGGGGTTGTTTTTTCCATATTTACTTCTAAATTCCATGCTAATGTTGCCTTTTTTTCTTTTCCTTCTTTTTTTCTTCTAGAGTTAGAAATTATCCATTGATTTTCTGCTATGGGAGTTGAGAGTTTGTTTCCTCTCACATAGCCCCCCACACACTTTCCTTCCATCTTCTCATTTTCACTGAATCAGAAGTCAATGTCTGCATTATTCTTTCTTTGCACATACTATTCATAGCTGAGTAATGGAATGTAGTTACATCTCCATTTTTGTACAACCTCTTGTTTTTCCTGCACTTGATAATTGCCTTATGTTTTCAGCTTGGTTATTTTCTGTGTATCCATTAGTTATTCTCAAATTCTGCAATAGAAATATAAATCCCTTTTTGGTACATTAAAAGCATCAGGCCATCTTGAATTTATATTTTTTCTTGGAGCCTGTGGTAGCCAGCTTCCAAGATGGCCTCTTGGGGCTGGTATAACCCCCTGGCCACATTGAACTAGGTCCATCTGTATAAAGGTGCAGAAGTAAAGATGTGTCACTTCTGATGCTAGGCCTAAAACACACTGGGACTTTTTTCTTGACGGTGCCTGCACCCTCTCTCTTCCTGCTCATCATTCACTTTGAGAGGTCAGCTGCCGTGTTATAAACTCCTCTGTGAAGTCCACATGGCAGAGAACTAATCCTACCTGCCAGTCACCATATAAGGGCGCCATCTTAGAAGTACACCCCCCAGCCCTGATCAAGCCTTCAGGAGCCCCCAGCCCTGGCCATCATCTTGACTGCAACCTCATAAGAGACCCTGAGCCAGAACCAGCTAGCCCATCTGCTTCTGGGTTCCTACTCCTCAAAAACTATGAGAGAATATACCTTTGTTCTGAATAATATTTTTTTTTTCTGAATAATATTTTAGTCCGGCAAAGCATAACTAATATTGTGTCACTCCTGTACTCACCTGATTCAGTTGCCTTGTACACCTGATGCACATCCAGCACCAGGGACCTCTCTCACCCTCATCTCACTCCTGTGTTGGCTCCTTTGTTATAATGGATGCATTATCTGGTTTCTTCTTCAGAACTACAACTCCACCCTATCACCACCCTAGAAAGTGGCAAGACCAGAAAAGGGGGATTTCCTGGAGAGTCTTTGTTTCTAAGATACAGGACACTATGACATCTTTCAGGAGTCTCTCCACAGCCTCAGGATGAACTGCATCGTCCTGTGTCTCCCAGGTAGGTGGGAGATCGCTGTTTCCTCCTCTGGGCCTGCAGTGTTGTGCGGGGCAAAGCCACTGCTGTCCACGGTGCTGAACTCAATGCCATCATGTCAGCCTGGGCTGCCAGCCCCAGATGCTGGATGGCCTCTACTCTAGCTTTCCTCCTCTTCCACCGGGATCCCCTGTGTCCAGGCCTTGCCTTTCTACATTGGGCTGTCTTCCTGCCCAAGACTTCTTCTCACTTTTGTGAGCAGACCTCACCTGGGCTCTGAAGACAAGCTTGAATCCTGGAGTAAGGGCCTGCAGGTGTTGAGCTGAGAACTCTCTGGATTACATGTGACAAAACCCAACTTAAACCACCTTAAGCTAATAATAGGGGCTTGTTAGTTCACTCCAGGGCAGAGCTGGCTATGTGTGGCCTGGCTGCAACACATGTCTCCCCTTTCCCATTGTCCCTTTGACCCAGGGGGCCTCCCCTCTGAATGCTGGATAGCTGGCAGCAGCCCAGGCTTGCTTTCTCCCCTGTAGTGTTTCCAGGCGAAGTGTATCCCTCTGTCCCAAAGGCTCCACTTAAAAGCCCCAGGCCTGGGTTCTGGATGGACTGTGATCATTGCTTAATTTGATCACTGTGGCTGGAAGGGAGGGGAGACCAGGTGTCCAACCTGGAGCCAGGGAGTGGAGTCAGCCATAGCCCACCTCATGGAGGGGCATCCCTCAGTGGACAGTCAGAGCACTATCACCAGAAGAAGGCGGACCTGGTTGGGGAAACCGAGGAAAGGGATGCCAGGCTCTCTCAGGACACTCCATTCCTAAACCCCTCAGAAAGCACCATCTCTTCCCAGCAGCACTCCATCTTGTCTCCGGGTAATTCTCTTCCCATGCCAGCAGGGAATAGCATGATTAAGGCTTCATTATTAACTTGCCAATCTTGTTTCTGGGGCACAGACGTTGACAGCTTAGGGGACCCAGTTGGCATATAACGAGGTCTCCATGACAAATTACTTGGGTATCAATTAACTATCTAGGGAAATGTCAAACAGGATCCGTCATGCTGGTGGCAAGGGACAGCCATTTAACCCGGAGCAGTTAATCCGATCCAGGCCACACAATCACCTGTCTCAGCCTCCAGCAGGGCTGGGAATGAGGAAAAAGGCCTGGGGTGTGGGGCAGGCGGGGCCTGGCCTCCATCTCCCTGGGACACACTTCTGTAGTCACGCCAGTACACTCAGAGCATGGCTCTCACCTTGCAGCCTGACTCTGTCCATTCCTTCGTTCCACAGCCACCTGCTGGGTCGGGCCTGAATTAGTCAGTGCTGGTCAGGGGGTGGGACAGTGCTGGGAAAGGACAAATGTGCAGACAGGTGCCCATGACTTGTGTGGCCTCTGCAGGATCCAATATGCATGATAAGATCATCCTCAGGGAAGGGTAAACTCTACAGGGGTGAGGGCAGGGAGGTAAAGGGGAAGTGACCAGGCCCTGGGTGGCAGTCAGGTGGCAGGCACTCAGGGCAGTGCAGACATAGAACAGCACCCTGGGCCCAGTGCTTGGAGCCTCTGGCAATGTACTGGCAAACCTGAATAGAATTCAGCTACCTGACTCTTGAGCCGTAAAACTTGGAGACAGTTACTTAAAACTTTTCTAAGCCTGTTTTCTTACCTGTAAAATGGGGCTAATAATCCCAGTTCCCAGGAGTTTTGTGAGAGTGAAGGGGGCCCTGTGTAGATGTGCCTGGCCCAGTGCAGGTGCTGAGTTTGGGTCTCCATCCTCCTCCCTGCAGGTGAAGCCTGGGTCCCCCACTCTCTAGTGGGAGGCTTGGATGGAGCACATGCTGGGGAGAGGCACAAGATGAGGCATTTGGCCCAGGAGGAGGGTATCCTGGAGGAGGTGGTGTGGGCTGGCCAGCGGGCCCACAGGCAGAGACAAGGCTGAGGGGCAGGGCTTATAGACTCTGGCCACCCCCACATGGTCACACCCTGCCTTTTGGGTTTTGCTTGTTTTCAGGAAAGGATAGTGGTCACCTAGACATGTGTCCCCCTGGTGAGGACTAGGGACCATGCTCCGATCCCACCCTCTTCCCATGCCTCTGCCCATGCCATCCCCCCACCTGGCTCACCCCTCTGGTAGCGGTGACTCAATCCATGGTAGCCCCTACCCCATGTCTGCTCAGCTGGTGATTGGCAGCTGCCACTTTCCAGCCCCCCAGCCATGGAGCCTCATGCTTATTCATGACACTGACATATGGCACCTCCATGGGGGGTGGGGGGCGCAGGGGGATCGGAGCAAGCTGCCAATTGTGAGAGTGCAGTGTGTCCCCATTCGAGCCCTGCTGAAGCAAAACAAATGCAAGATGTGAGGGGAGCAGAGGCGGCCCGGGGGCGTGCGTGTGTGCGAGTGTGTGTGCTTGCCTGCACTGTGGGGGTACTGGGAGGAGGGGAGGAAAACAAAGGGTGAGGGTGGGGGAGAGAGGGGTGCTGCAGGGCTTGGGAGTGAGTTTAGTTGTCATGGCTTCTGGGGTCTCAGTTAATGGGGTCCTCAGAGGCCAAGCTCTCTATCCCTCCGCCCCAGGCAGTCTGGCTCACACCAGCCTAAGACAGTTTCACCTCTCTCCCCCTCATGTCTCACACGGGACACTGGGCAAGAAGCCATGAACAAGATAAGGGCTTGGCAGCTAGCAGCCCCACGTGAAGATCCTTGAAATGTTCTAATTCTTTCCAGAATCAGGAAAATCTAGCTAATGTCAAGTAAGAGTCCATAGGGCTCCAGACTTAGCCAATTTCTTTTCCTGTTTTTGTTGAGGATGGAAGAGTGTGTGTACTGCCTCACATGAGTGGATGGGGCACTGCAGCCCTCCAGAAGTTCCCTCCCCCAGGCTGGGCTGGCCCTCTAGTGCTCCGCTGGCCATCCTTGGGCTATCAGACTCTGCCCCTGGGCTGGGGAGGGCAAAGCAGAGGTAAAGACAAAGCTCTTGGGGTCCTCAGCCAGCCCTTCCCCACTGGACCCAGGGCTAGAGGTTGCTGCCATGGAAACAAGGCTCTTTGCCAAGTGGCCACATGCATCCTGGAAACAGTAGGTGAGTCCAGGGACCAGTGGATCCAGGAACTGTGACCATCCCCCAGGAAGCCCAGCTCTAGGGTCCCTACACCCTGCTCTGCCACTTGCCCCTGTTGGTTGTAAGAACTCAGGAGAGAGAGAAGCTTGCTGAGGGAGCTGGGGTGAAGCTGGGGCCCAGGTGCCCAATAGCCCAGGAGGCCAAGGCAGTCCGAGTGAGGAGCCCTATGAGGCTCAGGTGAGGGTCCTACACTTGTGCAGGAGCTGGGTGCTTTGAAGCCTCTCCCCTAAGCCTTCATACATGCTTTGTGCAGTGACTGGCCCTGTGGGGTCTGTCCATGGGGTCCACCAACGCCCTCACCTTGGGCCCTCCCCAGGGAGTCATGGAGCTGTAGAAACCTGTCTCCCAAGGGAGCAGCCTGCTGGAGAGCTGCCTATCCAGCAACTCTCCAGGGCCACTCTGATTCCAGGCTCAGACATCTTGGTTCTTGGCCCTGGTGAGCTGTCTGGATGGCCTGGTCTCGCCTTGGGTGAAGGGCCCCTGCCCCAGCCTAGTGTCACGTGAGCCCAGCACTGGGCTGGCATGCTCTCGTCCGGCAGGCGCTGGGCCACACTTCAGGCACCGCTGTGCATAGAGGCATCTGCTGCTCACTGTCTGGGGCAGATGGGCTGCCAGTGAGCTAAGTGTGTGCGGGGGAAGGGGTGCCATAGGAACCCCTTCCCGCGGTAGCGTGGGGGCGGGAGAGACAGGCGCCTGCCGAGGGAGAGCGGGGAGTGCAGGGAGGGAGGGGCTGGGATCACATGGGCTCCTGGTTTGGGGTGAGGCCCGTGGTGCTGGTTCACGGGCCAAGGGCTCAGGAAATCCCAGCACGACCACCAATGGGGAGGGGGGCCTGGAAGCACTGGCCAAGGCAGGGATTTCCCTGTTGTCACTGGGTGGCATTGGGCAGAGGGTCTGAGGGAGTGAGTTTAGATCGTCTTCAGGGTGCCTTCCAGTTCCTAAGCCCTGAGCTTCAGCAGGATGGGGGCATCCTGCCATCTGAGGGGCCTCCTGTGAGGATAGGGGGATGCCAGCACAGTCTGCTGTGGCTCCCAGAGGGGTTTTCGAAGTGCTGTGTGCCAGATGCAGTCACTCTGCAGAGTAGGACTCAGTGCCTGCTTCTGCAGCCCCGCCTGGCCGCAGCAGGAACCATGCGGTGTGGGTCCTGGCAGGCGACAGGGGCAGCCTACTCGACCCTGGACCCCCAGGGCCACTGGGGCCCATGAAGGGGGAGGTGTGGAAAATCAACAAGGAAACAGCCCAAGACCACCAATACCCTCAGCAACACACTCATGGGGCACTGGAAGGGGCAGGGGCAGGAGTCAGGGAGGCCCACTAGGCAAACCCCAGAATCCTGCTTTGGAAAACCTAAGGGCTCCTCATTTATAGTGATGGTGAGCAGAGCCACTGGGCACACTTGGTGCCCCCTCAGGTGTCAGATGCCACCCTGAGCACTTGGCCCCATGGCCTTCAGTAATCAGCCCAGGAGTAGGGGAGGCAGCCATTACCCCACTAGACAGAGGGGGAGACTGAGGCTTAGAAAGATGACATGGCTGGTGGAAGCCTGGGGGCCGGGTGGTGGCTGAGCTGGGAATGGAGCTGGGAATGGAGCTGGAGGCCAGCTGGCTGGACAGTCCTAATGGTCAGCTCAAGTGCCTGGGCCTCCCACGGGATGAGGAGGGTAGATGCCTCGACCCTCCACACTCCAGAAGCCCAGGGGAGGGTGCCAGGTGGGCCTGGTGTCCCCTCCTCCTCCCTCTATCCCTGGGAGGCCCCCACCCCGCCCCTGCAGCCGCCTCCACCCGCCCGGCTGCAGTGACTCAGCTCAGCTGTTCCTCAGCCGCTCTGCTTGCTGATGGTTGCCTTTCTTTTTCTTTCCCAACATGTGACATTGCCATTGTGCTGTGACATAGTGACTGCCTCTGCCTAGAAGCACCCATGATGGCCCCCTTGAGATAGCCAAGGTGGCCAGATGGCCAGGCCTCACCCTCAGACCCTGGTCATGGGCAAAGACACTGTCACCTCCAGAGCAGGCACAGTCCTCACCTTAGTTCCACCTGACTTGGGCACAGTGCCGGGGGACACCTGTCCAAAGTCACCCTCCGCAGCTGCCTCACAACTCAAGGACCTGTGTCCTTGATGTAGGTGGGGCATCAAGAGACCAGAAACCCTTCTAGAGAGGGTCACCCAGAAGGGACATTTCAAGAAATGGGTTAGAAATGAAGAGATGTGTCCTGGAGAAGACTAGGGCAGGGCATTGCCCATTGCCAAGGCCAGGGTTGGAGGGGCAAGTTAAATGTAAGAAGCTTCTCTGATACTTGGGACTGTCAGTAGAATTTGCTGTTTTGTTAGGTGGTGAGCTCACTGTTCCTAGAAGGATCTGAGCCCTGACATGGACAGGATTCTTCATGGGATTGAGCCCAGTGTGGTAGAGTTGGTAGGAATAGCATTAGAAGCTAGAGTTGGACAT
This sequence comes from Okapia johnstoni, assembly GCA_024291935.2. Classification (NCBI taxonomy): domain Eukaryota; kingdom Metazoa; phylum Chordata; class Mammalia; order Artiodactyla; family Giraffidae; genus Okapia; species Okapia johnstoni. Next base: position 10,614,780 of record CM044306.1, read on the forward strand.
TTGGGGTGGGAGTCTCAGGTTTATGTAAACTCAGGCAAATCATTAGTCCTCTGACAGCCTCAGTCTTCCCTTCTGTAAAATGGGGTTACTATCTCCTTTGCAAGCAATAGTGAGGATCTAAGGAGACAATGTAGGACAAAGGGCAGTGTAAACTGTGGAATGCATGCAGATGTTTTTATATTCTAGTTCTGACCCATGCATCTTGAAGGTTCTCCATCTCTGACGGCATTTTCTGCCAAGGATGGAAATGAGCCCCATCAGAAGAAATGGCCCAAGCTCCAACAGGGAGGATTTGGGAAGGGGAAAAGGATGGATCTGGGAAGTAGGAAGTCAAGAAATGAAGAGATTGGGGGACCCACTCTTTCCCTTTTGCCTGGGGAGGAAAGGCAGAGCATCTTCTCCTGCCTTCTGGGCTTGGGGATCTTGGGGGTCTGAGGCGCAGGGGCGCCTGGGAGCCCTCAAGAAGATGGGCTGTTCATGGTGCCTGGCCTTGGAGAAAAGACAATGACGGGGACACCAGAGGTGGTGGAAAGCTCTGTCTGGGCAGCCACAGCTGATTTGAGGTTTCAGGAGCCAAAAGGAGATTTGATGGTCCCGTGAATGCTGGGCTAGGACAGCTGGTTTCTCCTGTCTGAATGTTCCTTCTGCCTCACCTCTCCCCTTCCTCCCTTGCCCCCTTCTCAGTGCCCATTTCTCATGCCTCTTGGAGTGGATTGAGTGGGGCCCCCAAAAGATGGAATCTTGGAGCCTCAGGACGTGACCATATCTAGAATAAGTCTTTGCAGATATACCCAAGTTCAGGATCTCAAGATGAGATCATCCTGGATTAGAGTAGGTCCTAAATCCAATGTCAGGTGTCAGAAGAGCAAAGCAGAGGGAGATTTGAGACTCAGAGATGACTCTGAATTTGGAGGCAGAGATGGGAGTGGTGCACCCACCAGCCAAGGAACACTAAAGGTCTCCAGCAGCCACTGGAGGCTGGGAGTGAAGCCTGGGATGGTTTCTCCCTCAGAGTGCAGCAGCTGCTGGGTGTTTGGACTGGTAAAGTCCTCTGGGAACTAAAGGGGTTCTGGGGTGGCTGCTGCTTTGCTGGGGTCTTCCTGCCTTGCTGGTGTTTCCTGACTCCCTTGCAGCTAGAGTTGGGGCATATGACCTGGGCTCCACCAACCAAGATTCACCTGGGCAGACTGACTCAGAAGCAGGCAACACCAAAAAATTTATCCTCCTGGATCTTTTCTCACAAGGGTGGCGTCAGAAGGCCCTGGCTTTGGGCAACAGTGCCCTCTCATGCGTGGGCTGCTGGGTCTATGCCCAGTGGGGAGACCATGTGGTTGGCGTGTGGCCACTGGGCAGAAACTTTCTTTTTCATCAAGCTAGCCAGAGTGGGTCCTATACTGCTGGCTCTGAGCAGTAGAGGGGTAAGGAGACCTCTGTCCGTGGGGCAGGGAGGTCATGCCCCAGAGAGAAGCTCCTAGAAGCCTTTCGCCTGCTAATCCCAGCTGGATGGGAACTGACCTCTGTCCCAGGACCTTGTAGGACTGGAGCTGGCCAAGAAGTCCATGGAGATCAGGGGGAGGAGACACAGTCTGGGCTGGGAGCACCTGGTCAGGACAAGGTGGCCCTCGATTCCCCCACAGACTTTTCCCTGGGCTTGGCACCCACTCTCCCCATTTCATCCCTCCTCAGGCCCCCTGTGCTTCCTCCCTCTGTCCTCCTCCTTTCCCCTACACCCTTCTTGGAAATGAAGTCATCTAGAAAAATAATCAAAAAATAGAAAGAAAAAAAAAAAAGCTAAGAAAATGGGATTTTTTTTCCCCCCTTCAAACATTTGGTAAGGCACCTCCCACACGGATGAGTGTCCACCGGGGCCTGTTTTTGCCCGAGGGAGACTCAGGCCTGAACCTCTTGGGTGTTTAAGCCAGGTGGGCCTCCCCACTCCCCACAATGCAGGCTCCACACTGAACCTCTTCTGGCCAGCCAAGGTCAGCCCCTGAAGCCTGAGACCCCAGGTGATACCTTCAGGAGAAGGCCCAGAAGCCCCTGAGGCAGAGGCAAGTTAGGAAGAGAGGGCACGAGGGTTCGAGTTCAGGGGGAATATTAGCTCCCAAGTGAGGTCTCTGTCTCCAGTCTCTCCCATGTTCCCACCGGCCCACACTTTGCCGCAGAGTTCTCATTTGTTTATTTATAATTTAAACTCAGGCTGCTTCCAAGAAATCTCAAGGCACTTGCTGAAAAGCTGCTTCCATGAGCTGGGTTGCACTCTGTCAGCCTTGGGCTCAAAGCCCATGGACACAACCTCGTTGCTCAGCCTGGCTCCTGGGCCCACTGGCCCCAGCCATCCAGGCAGCCTGTCCTGCCACCCTGATGTGCACCCGGCTTCCAGACACACCCTCCCTTCCAGGGCAGCTTGCTGGGATGACCCCGCCTGGTGTGCCTCCTCCCATCTCTGGACCAGCCCCTTCCTCCATGGCCCCTTCTCTGGCTCCAATAGGAGGGTCCCTGGGGATGTCTGCACCTCTTTTCTGCCCCTCGACCATCTGTTCTGTCAGTCACCTAGTGCAGGCTGCTCCTTCTGCTCCCAACTGAACTGGCCTGACCTTTGAAGGGGTGTGACCAAGTCTTGTCACTGTTGCCAATGATGGATGATATGATGGTAATGGTGATGGTGGGGCCTCCCCTCTGCATCTGGAATGGTATTAGGCCTGGGGTACCGCATCTCTCAGGCATAGGTTCCCACAGCTGAGGTACAGGAAGGGAAGGGCCTGTAGGAAGCCCTGGCAGGGGAGAGACTGCAGAGGAGGGCAGGGGTCATGCTGATGGCCTCATATACATGCCAGGTAGAGGCCAAAGATGTTGTTTTCTTGTTTCTTCAGGACCCAGTGACCAAGTGTGACTCCATACACCTGGGGGCATGGGAGGCAGGGAGGACCAAGTGCAGTGAGGACCCCAGTGGCTACAGCTGCATTTGGCAGCCTCATTCCAAACTTCCCAGCCCAGCTGGGCCTCAGGACTTCTTGCTCCCTGCAGGAGGGTCACCTTGATCCTGGGTCTCCCTTCCCTCAGCTTTGCATTCTTGGGCTCACTTTTCCATCTTGTGGCAAAATGAGCAAGCGTGGGCACTGCCCTGACTCCTTTTCAGATCCGTGCAAGCCAGGGCCAGATAAGGGGTTTACCAAGGACAGCTTGCAAACGGCGCTTCATTTCTCCAATCCCCAGTTCCTCCTTCGTAAAATGGAGCTAATGACGCTGATCTCAGCCCCGTGCTAACAGGCGAACAAGATAAAGCCCACCAAGAACACATATGCTTCCATCCCCTCTCAGAGCCTCAGTTTTCCCATCTGTAAAATGCAGCCCTCTCAGGCTGTAGATCCAACTCCTGCAGAGCAGGCTGGATGCCTCTGCCAGCTGGGAGGGCATATCATTGGCAAGGGGCAGGGGCTGCCCTCCTTTCCTACTATTTCTGAGTTCAAGATCCCACTGGACTGGCATCATCAGTTGTGACCTATGTCCCTCCCTCCCTTGGCCTGAGCAGACACAACCTGGCAAAAGGAACCCTGGCAGGGCCCTTGGGGGTTGCCCTCAGTAAGCCTCAGTGGCAAGGGTGATGCCAGGTAAGCCATGCCAGGAATGCTCGGCCACTTGGCAAGCACAGCAGAGCATGGCCTTTCCCTGGTTCTGGCTCTCCTCCATGCTACTGCTTTCCATGGGGCCACAGATGCCCTGGCTGTGGGGGTTGAGGCAGACCAGATGTCCGTTCCAGGCCACCATGCCCCATGCCAGGAGGACAGTACAGCAGGGCCCCATGCTGATACAGCCCTGGAACCCTAGACTTTGGCACTAAGAGGGAGGCAAGGGCAGGAGAGCGGGTAGAGAGGAGCCACCTGGCTCCTCTCCTGAAGGAAATGCCTTTGAGCCATAGACTAGCCCAGGAGCATCTGGCTGCCGGGGTGGCCTGTGCCCTGCTCCCCACGAGGCTGGCAGCATATGGCAGCCCTGGCTCACCCGAGCCACACGTCAAGCAAAAGCCCCTCTCCCAGTGCCCACACCCACAGGGAAGCCAGTTGTCTGGACACTTGGATGCAATTCTGGGCCTGGATGCTTGTCTGGCTTCTCGCCTGAGAAGCAGCATCCGGCCCTGGGAAAAGCACAGGCTTCTCAGCCACCAAGAGCTGAATCCCAGAGATCGTGTCTGCGCAGAGGATAAAACCAGTAATTGTTGTTCACGGTGCACACTTCACGCCAGAAGAGCCCCCACCCCGGACCACTGGGAGGAATTCTAGAGGCCTCATTCTAGAGGGGGCCACCCTCTTCCACTATGCCTCAGATGCCCATCCTCAGCACTGCACTCTGCGTGGTGGTAGTCACTTCTCTGTCCCTCCCACCAGACTGAGAACCTTGAAGGCAGCACCAGACCTTCCCACACAGTTCAGCACCCAGCAGAGTGCCAGGCACACGGGAGGGACTGCCAGCAACAGCCAGTGACATCTGGAGACCAAAGGATTCTGAGCTGAGGATGACAGTGATTGGAGGAATAGGGTTCCCAGAGGCTCCTTGGGCCTCCCACAGAAATGGGAGGCCACTCTTTTGGAGTGAAATATTGAAAGTAAGACACTTGGCACGTGGGCAGTCAGCTAGTCCTGGCCAGTTCTCCTTCCAGAGAGGGTGACCCAAGGGATTCAACACACTTCTTAGGGAGGATGAGGAGAGAAGACCCCTCATCTGCCTGCTTAGTCTGCAACAACTACTGAGCACTTGCTCTGATCTGAACAAGACAAACTCTTGGCCATGGAACTTTCAGACAACATATACGTACATTATCAACTGTGCTGGATGTTGATAAGACCTATGGAGACAAATCAGTGCAGGGAGGATGGGGAATGTGGGGTGTAACTTTAAGCAGGTGGTCACCTCACTTAAAGAGGCGTGGCCTAGACAGAGGGACCAGCAAGTGGTTGGGGGGAGATGAAGCAAGGTCAGTCACGAGTGAGAAAGGCTGAAGTAGGGGAGCAGTGGGGTAGAGGCAGACGGGGCACAGCCTTGACTCAGGGAAACTGGGAACCACAAGATGGAACATGGACTGAAGGGCGGAGCTGGAAGACCCGGCGAGAGGTTGGGCATTACTCAAAGCGACTAAAGGTGGTCCAGGGTGGTCGCAGCGGAAGAGGGAGAAGGAGCCCATTCTGGGCACATTTTGCTGGCTACCGCACCATACGCGGGAGTAACAATCCGGGAGGCCACCCAGGCCGGAAACCCTGGCCCGCGCCCTCTTGGCCCCCGCCGACCGGAAGCCACGAGGCCGAGCTCTCGCGGGAGCGCCTCCTGGGTCCCGCCCCTGAAGCGCCGCCAATCGCCGCGCGCCCGAGGGCGTTGCCGTGGCAACCGCGCCCGGCGTCTGAGTCCCGCGGTCCTGCCCCCAGAACTTGGCCTCCAGGCCTCTGTGTCCCCGCCACCGCGACCGGGGTCGCGGGCGTCCTCCTCCCCAGGGCTCCTTCTCAGGAAGGTTCAGGGGCAGGAGGCCGCAGAAAATCCAGTCGATCCCTTTAACGTCCTAGCATTTTACATCCACTGTCCCGGTGTTGAGGAGCCAAGGCCCATACCACCCACCCCTCGCCCAGAGGGCTACCCCACCTTCCCCGTTCGCCACCCACCCTCAAACATCGCTGCCCTCTCCGACCCCGTTTCCTAGCGGAGGAGCAGGTCGTGGGGAGAGAATGCCTCTAGGCTGCAAAATTTCTGAGGACAGGGACGCTGTCGCAACACATCAACTGTCGGAGGAAGGAGGAATGAAAGCGTACTAAGTCAGTGTGAACTTGAGAAGGAGCGTGTGTTCCTTGGACTCACCCAGAACCAAATCTAACTCAAAGGAAAGTTACTGCAACTGGGAAAAAAGCACAGTTGGCTGGAGAATTTGGTTTAAAAATAAATAAATAAAATTTAAATTACATAACCAACACATGTTTGGTGTAAAACACGAAAGTATAAAAATCCTTGATCCCACCGCAAGATATAACCACTGCTGACATTTCAAAATATTTCCTTCTAAGCTTTTTTTTTTCCCAATATATTGCATACACTTTTTTTTTTCCAAATAAAATTCTATTCATGTGCTTCTGTGCCCCCGTGGACCCTTATGTGTGGGAATGGAGACTCCTGATGTGATTGAAGGGTTTTCCCTCCCTAGTATCCCTGTTTCTTCCCCAACACACACACACACACACACACACACACACACACACACACACACACACACACACACACACACACACACACACACACACACGGACTCAAGGGCACATACATACACTGATACAGCTGATACCAATGTAGGCGCTGATTCCCTGAGCCTTCCTGATACAGAGGGAGTTCTAGAAGTGACAGTGAGCCCTCCATGCTCCGTGATCATTTCTACAGTCAGTCCCAAGTTCTGCTTTCTAGGCTAGGGGTCCTATCGTGGGAGACAGAGTCAAGATGGGGCTTGAGAAATCCACCAATCCAGGGAGGGAGGTTCAGGCAAGCAGGCCTAGACAAGGGCTCCATCCTCCAGGTGTGAGAGTCCTCAGAGAAACAGCCTGGAGAAACAGCCAGGTCAGATGAGGAGGCAGCAAAAGCAAGCAAGCAAAATGCCAACACTTTGCCTCTGCCATCCCTGGGGACCACTGATCATGCTTCTGGACCATGGATTCACTGAAGGAGGACCCCCCACTCACCCACCCACACATACACATCCCACATGGTTTCATCAGACAAGGAGACATGTTGTATCCTGGCACTCTGAAAGAACCCCTTTAGCTAGCCCACCCTCCAAGGTAAAAGTTGGAAGCAATATATATGTGAACCGGGACAGGGGAGGCAGATATGCCTCCTACCTCTGAGCTCTCTTTCTAACCTGGGAGCCAGTTATTCACAAGTCTGGCCCCTTAGCCCTCCTAGCTGAGCACACACAGGGTCATGGGAATGACATCACCATATATCCTGATCGAAACATCGGACATTTGTGTAGAGCCTTATGTCCTGCCTTCTTGGTACCTGCCAGTGTGGATTGATCTTCTCTTTTCCACAAACTCATCTTTTTTTTTTTTTTTTTTTTGCCTCTCTTTAGTTCCCTGACCAGGGATCAAACTCAGGCATTTGGCAGTGAAAGCATGGAGTCTTAACTGCTGGGCCACTGGGGAATTCCCTCCACAAACTCTGTCTTATAGGCTGTCTTGAGTGTGGTGGCTCAGAAAGGGGGTGGTTAGGCACCTATGCACTGTCCACTAGGATGCTTGTCTCCCCGGCTGCCTGAAGCTGATGCAGACAGCCCAGTCTAGCTTGCTTCAGTGAAGTTCTTTTCTCAGAAGCTCCTTAGAAGGTGGTTGTAGGACACAGAGGCTGTCCATGTGTTCACACTGTCACTTCATCCCACCCTGAAGGTGGAAAAGCCCCCTCCCACACCAAGTAGCCACAGGGAACCCTGCTCCATATGCCATCACTCACAGTCCACAGAGAACCTCCTGGTGGGTCTTTAGGACATTTCTTTTGAAAATCACATCACACTTCTCCTCTTAAAACCATGCAGTGTCTTCCCATATGATTCAGAGCAAAACTCACGGTTCTTTCCTTGGTGTATGAGGGGTCAGTTGCCTCCTGTCCGAGGACCCCTAGAGCACACCTGCAGTGGAATTGAGTGAGGGCAACAGCACACTCTGGGGAGCTGGGGAGTGCTTGTAGGGATCAGGGGTGACGCCATGATAGGGTATCTTAGTAATTTGTGTCTAGAAGGCAGGAGAACTTTAGCAAAGTTTAGGCTAAAATTGGTAAACCCACTCCAGTCATCAAGGAAAGGGGGCCTGAGGGCCATTTTTAGGTCTGGACAGAGTCCATGTTCCGTCTGTGTTCAGAGATGACTGCAGAGGCCTCTTGTTTCTGTTGCCCTCCATCTTGGCCATGTCTGATAACACAGACATCGTTGAGCTATGAAATTTTCTGCACATCACTGAGGCAAGCTGCTTTTCTCCTTCTCAAGCCCCTGCATGACCTGCCCTTCCCTGACCCCAGCTCTTGCTCTCTGCCACTATGCTGCTGCCCCTTCAGGCCCTCTGCCTGGTCTCTGCCCAGGGACCCTCCCCTGCCCCACCTCACTCTCTGTCCCTTTATCCTACTTTGGGTTCTCACCATCTCCTTTCCTTCCACTAAGGGAATCCTTCATCCTCTCGTCCCCCCTTATCTCTGGCTCCTTTCCCCAGGTTGCCACCAAATCCACAACAGGGAGAGTCTGGTCATATGCCAGAGTGTCACAGTGCTGGGCAGTTCCCCAGGGGCAGTCTTGTCCTCCCAAAGCACTTGGGTGTTTTCTGGTGTTGGTAACCCCATTCTGCACTTCTATCTGTGCTGCAGCACTGAAAGAAAGTGAAAAGTGAAAGTGAAGTCTCTCAGTCGTGTCCAACTCTTTGGGACCCCATGGACTGTGGACTTGGTAGGAGCCAGGCTCCTCCATCCATGGAATTTTCTAGGCAAGAGTACTGGAGTGGTTGCCATTTCCTTCTCCAGGGGTTCTTCCTGACCCCGGGATCCAACCCAGGTCTCCCGCATTGCAGGCAGGCACTTTACCATCTGAGCCACCAGGGAAGCTGCAGCACTAAGAGACCCAAACTGGCTGTGGTGAGTGTATAACGTACAGAAGCTGCTTTGACCAGATGGCTTCTCAGCCTCCCCTTTGAGCTGCCAGATGCGAACAGTCTGATGACCCCTGAGCCTTAAAGAGCAAAGGAACTGGAGCTCCAAGGCTTGGCCTGCCCTCTGCCCAAAGCTGCTCTGGCTCCTTCAGCTGGAGGCTAGGACCCCACACCAGCCAAGGTGAGCTCCTGATGTTCCCAGTCCTCCAACCTTAGAGCCTCCCTTTCCTTGGCTCTTAAAATAGAAGGATGTTAGCCCCACCATTCATTTCTTAGTAGGAGTGCTAGTTGCTCAGTTGTGTCCAACTCTTTGTGACCCCACAGATTGTAGCCTGCCAGGCCCCTCTGTCCATGGAATTATCCAGGCAAGAATACTGGAGTGGGTTGCCATTCCCTTCTCCAGAGGATCTTCCCAACTCAGGGATTGAACTCGGGACTCCTGCATTGCAGGCAGATTCTTTACTGTCTGAGTTATCTTGCTGCTGCTGCTGCTAAATCGCTTCAGTCGTGTCCAACTCTGTGCAACCCCATGGACTGTAGCCTACCAGGCTCCTCCGTCCATGGGATTTTCCAGGCAAGAGTACTGGATTGGGGTGCCATTGCCTTCTCCGTGAGTTGTCTTAGGCTGCCATAATAGGATGCTGCAGGCTGGGAAGCTTCAAACAATAGAAATTAATTCCCTCGATCTGGAGACTGGAAGTCTGAAATCATGGTGTCAGCAGGTTCCTTTTGGAGGTTCTGAGACAGAATTCGCTCTAGGCCCCTCTCCAGCTTCTGGTGGCTGCCGGCAATCCTTGGCTTGTGGAGCATCATCCAGTCTCTGCCCTGTCCTCACTTGACCTTCTCACTATGTCCCTATGTTTTTGACCAAATTTCCCAGGCTTTGAATGAAGGCCCCCTTTAATCCGGTATGACTGTACCTTAACTTGATACCTGCAAAGACCATATTTCCAAGTAAGTTCACATTCACAAGTTCTGAGTAGATATGAATTTCAGCAGGACACAACTCACCCTAGCACACTCCCATCCGTATAAGGTGGAAAACTCAGGGTCCCATGAGGGTCCCCATGTTTTTCTGCCTTCATGTTTCCTGCTTCTGCTTCACACTCGATAAGGGGTCTACACTAGACACCACCCAACTTCTTTGTGCAGAGCTTCATTTACCTTTCCGGAAGCAGCCATTCACTGGTGTTTGGGTGATGGAGCAACTTGCTACAGATGACAACGCGGACAATTCTGGCCAACTGGGCTTCCCTGCCTGGCCTTTCACCACTTCGTCTCTTTTTTTTCCCCAGTACTCTGTTGCACAGATTCTTACCTCTTCCCTCCCAGGATGTCTATGAAAACCACAGTCCCTTTTGCTGCTGTGCAAGCTCTCCCTTCACCTTTTTCTTCCTGCCTGAACCCTTGAAGGCAGGGGAGAGTGTGAGTACACCTTCCAGACCAACAAAAGCCACTGGGATATTTTCCTAAACCGAGTCAAGCCAGTGTGTGACAAGTACCAGTTCCACTGGTGCATGAAAACAGCCAGTCCTTATTTCAAAGAGCATTTCTGTTGTTTTTTCTTCTTTCTACATCTGTGCTAACATTCTGTGATTCTTAGAGAACCAGAATTCTGAAGAGCAAAGCCCAGAGCCAAGAATGCTCTAGCCAGAAGGGTCTTCTAGGAGGAAGGAAACAGACCCGACCTCTGCTTGCCCGGGTTCTGCGTTGGGGAGATGTGGAGCTGTGCAGACCAATCAGATGTGGCTGGCACTGCCAAGGTGATATGGATGCAGTGAGACAGCATCACAGTGAGGACTAATTTACATGGGGCTGGGGAATCAAAACGAGTAGCATTAGCCTAGCAAATTATTTATTGAATATGACACTAAAAGCACAGGCAATGAAAAAAATATAAATTGGACTTCATCAAAATAAAAAACTTTTGTGTATCAAAGGATACTATCAAGAGAGTGAAAAGACAAACCACAGAATGTGAGAAAATTTTCACAAGTCATATATCCAATAATGGATGAATATCAGGAATATATACAAAATTTCTAAAACTCAACAATAAAAAAACAAACACCTAATATTAAAATGGCCAAAGGATTTGAATGGACATTTTGAAAAGAAGATGCACAAATGGCCGTAAGCACATGAAAATCAATATACCATGAGTATTTTGTGATATGATATGATATCACTAATCATTAGGGAAGTGCAAATCAAACCCATGTAAGATAGCACCTCATACCCATTAGGGTGTTTGTGTGTGTGTGTGTGTGTTAGCCGCTCAGCTATGTCTGACTCTTTGAGACCCCATGAACTGTAGCCCACCAGGCTTCTCTGTCCATGGAATTCTCCAGGCAAGAATACTGGAGTGGATTGCCATTCCATTCTCCGGAGAATCTTCCCAACTCAGGGATCGAACTCTGGTCTCCTGCATCGCAGGCAGATCCTTTACCGTTTGAGCTACAGGGAAGTCCTTACCCATTAGGATGACAACCGTCAAATAACAACAGCAGGAATAACAAATGTGGGTGGAGATGTTGGAACCTAGTACACTGTTGGTAGGAATGTAAAATGGTGCAGCCACTGGAGAAAACTGTGGTAGTTCCTCAAAACCTATATATAGAATTACCATATGATTCTACTCCTAGGTATATACCCAAAAGGGTTGAAAGGAAAGACTAAAGCAGACGCTTGCACACCCATATTCTTAGCAGCACTATTCACAGTAGCCCAAAGATGGACCCGAGGGCCCATCAACAGATGAACGGATAAATAAAGGTGATCTATCACTGCGATGGAATATTATTCAGCTATAAAGGAATGGCATTGTGACCCACCCTGCAAGATGGATGAACCTTGAAAACATGCTGAGAAGCCTGACACAAAAGGACAAATACTGTATGATTCATTTATATGAGGTACCTAAGATAGGTCAATTCATAGAGACAGAAAGTAGAGTGCAGCTTACCGGGGATTGGGAGAGGGGGGAGGCAGTCAGTATTTCATGGGTAAGTTTCTGTTTGGGTAGATGAAAAAGTTTTAGAAATAGTGGTGATAGTTGCACAATGCTGTGAATATAACAACACCAATGAGTTGTACAGTTAAGACAGTACATTTTATGTTGCATATATTTACCACAATTTTTAAAAATTAGTAATGTAATATACCAAAAGCCGTTGAGTCATATACTTTAAATGAGTAAATTTTATGCTATGTGAATTATGCCTTAATAAAGCTATTAAAAAGGAGTGGAGCCCTCCCCCTATGCAACTCCCATGCAAAGACCCCTAAGTTTCCGGAAGGGGGTTGATGCCTTAGAGACACTGACCATCTGGGCCTGGGCCCTCGCAAGGATGGGGCAGGAGCACGGGCATCTTCCCAGCCCCAAGCGAGATCACACGAGTGGAGCCTCCATCCCTGCTCCCCAGCTCTGCCCACTGCCTCCAGCGTCTCCTCTGCAGGCTGTTTCTGTGCTGAGCACACAGCCTCTCCTCAGAAGCCAATTTTCTGCACAGCGAAAATGTTTTCTCTGTGCCCACTTTAGCAGATGGCCCCCCACCTTGGCCTGAATTGAGAAGCACAGAAATCAAACAGCGGACAGACGGCTTCCTTGGCAATGCGTTATAGGCACACAAGCATGCAAACTCACACCCGCTCTCCTCACCCTCCCCCATCCTCCCCCACCATTTGCCTTCGTTGTTTCTGAGCCTGGAGCTGGTCCAGGTGCCTGAGCTGAGCCTTCTTCTGCCCACAGACCACCCACTGGGCACCTGCCCCAGGTGCTTGCTCATGGTAGGTGCTCAGGAAATAGGTACTCGATAAGTGAATGAATGAATGAATGTATGTTTTTCTTTTTTTCCCATTTTTTTAAACTTAAGCGTAGTTGAGGTACAATATTATATAAGTTACAGGTGTACAGTATAGCAATTCACAATTTAAGGTTGCTCAAATGGTAAAGAATCTGCCTGCAATGCAGGAGACCCAGGTTCGATCCCTGGGTTGGGAAGATCCCCCGGAGGAGGGCATGGCAACCCACTCCAGTATTCTTGCCTGGAGAATCCCATGGACTGTAGCCCGCCAGGCTCCTCTGTTCATGGGGTGCCAAAGAATCAGACACTACTGTGCGACTAACACAACAGACATTTATAGATATTATCAAATATTGGCTGTATTCCTTGTGCTCTGCAATATATCCTTGTAGCTTATTTTGTACATGGTGGTTTGTACCTCTTAATTCCCTACTCCTGTTGTGCCCCTCCCCTTACCCTTTCCCCACAGTAACCTCTAGTTTGTTCCCTGTATCTGTGGGTCTGCTTCTTTTTTGTTATATTCATTAGCTTATTGTATCTTTTAGATTCCACATATAAGTGGTATCATACAGTATTTGTCTTTCTCTGACTTATTTCACTTGCATAATGCCCTCCAGGTCCACTGATGTTGTTGCAAATGACAAGATTTCATTCATTTTAACGGCTGAGTAGTATTCCACCCCTATACATATTCCAGTGTCTGTGTGTCTGTGTGTGTATAGTATATGCCACATCTTCTTTATCCTTTCTTCTGTTGATGAACACTTAGATTGCTTCCGTGTTTTATCTTGGCAATTGTAAATAATGCTGTTGTGAGTGCACATCTTTTCTAATTAGTTTAAGGGATTTTTTTTTTTTTTGATGTATACCCAGGAGTGGAATTGCTGGGGCTTCCCTGGTGGTTCAGACAGTAAAGAATCTGCCTGCAATGTGGGAGACCTGAGTTTGATCCCTGGGTCAGGAAGATCACCTGGAGAAGGGAGTGGCTACCCACTCTGGTATTCTTGCCTGGAGAATTCCATGGACAGAGGAGCCTGGGGGTCTATAGTCCATGGAGTCACAAAGAGAGGACCTGACTAAGCAACTGACACTCTACTTTTTATAGTAGTTCTATTTTTAGTTTTTAGTTTTTGAGAGACTGTTTTCCACAGTGGCTACACCAATTTACATTCCTACCAACAGTGTAAGAGGGTTCCATTTTCTCCATTCCTTGTCAACATTTATTATTTGCGTGTTTGTTTGTTTTTTCGGCCGTGTACCACACAGCATGGGGGAACCTTAGCTCCCTAACAAGGGATGGAACCCATGCTCCCTGCAGTGGAAATGAGGAGTCTTAACCAGTGGACCGTCAGGGAAGTCCCTGTGTTCTTTTTGATGATAGCCATTCTGACAAATGTGAAGTGATATCTCATTGTGGTTTTAATATGCACTTCTCTGATGATTAGAGATGTTGAGCATCTTTTCATGTGTCTGTTGGCCATCTGCACGTGCACTTTGGAAAAATGTCAATTCAGATTTTCTGCCCATTTTTTTTCAGGTTCTTTTTTTGATGTTGAGTTGTATGAGCTATTTGTATATTTTGGATATTAACTTCTCACTGGTCATACCATTTGCAAATATTTTCTCCCAGTCAGTAGATTGTCTTTTCATTTTGTTGATGATTTCCTTTGCTGTGCAAAACTTTTAAGTTTAATTAGTTCATTTTTGCCCTTATTTACTTTGCCACAGGAGACAGATCCAAAAAAAAATGTTGCTATAATTTATGTCAAAGAGTGTTCTGCCTATGTTTTCCTCTAGGAGTTTTATGGATTCTGGTCTTGCATTTAGGTCTGTAATCCATTCTGTGTTTGTTTCTGCATATAGCGTTAGAGAATGTTCTTATGTTAGTCTTTTACATATAGCTGTCTAGTTTTCTCAGCACCACTTATTGAAGAGACTGTCTTTTCTCAGCACCACTTATTGAAGAGACTGTCTTTTCTCTATTGTATGTGCCTGACTCCTTTGTTGTAGATTAATCAATCATGTGTGTGGGTTTATTTCTGGACCTTCTGTCTTGTTCTATTGATCCATATGTCTTCTTTTGCACCAGTACCACTCTCTTTTGATTACTGCAACTTTGTAGTATAATCTGACGTCAGGGAATGTAATTCCTCCTGCTCTGTTCTTCTTTCGCAAGATTTTTTTTTGTAATTTAGAGTCTTTTGTGTTTCCATACAAATTTCACAATTATTTCTCTTGTTCTATGAAAAAAATATCACTGGTAACTTGATAGGGATTGCGTTGAATCTGTAGATTGCCTTGGGTAGTATGATCATTTTAACAATATTGATTCTTCCAATGCAAGAACATAGTATTGATACCTCTTTCCATCTGATTGTGTTGTCTTCAATTTCTTTCAACAGTGTCTTATAATGGCTTTCCAAGCACAGGTTTTTTACCTCCTTAGGTAACTTTATTCCCAGGTATCTTATTCTTTTTGATGTAATGGTAAATGAAATTGTTTCCTTAATTTCTCTCCCTAATAGTTCATTGTTAGTGTATACAAATGCAACAGATTTCTGTGTATAAATTTTGTATCCTATAATCTTACTGTATTCATTCATGAGGTCTAGTACTTTTCTAGTGGCATCTTTAGGGATTTCTACGTACAGTTATCTGTGAACAGTGAAAGCTTTACTTCTTCCTTTCCAATTTGGATTCCTTTTATTTATTTTTCTTCTCTGATTGCTATGCTTAGGACTTCCAGTGCATGTTGAATAAAAGTGATAAGAGTGGGCATCCTTGTCTTGTTCCTGATCTTAGAGAAAATGTTTTCAACTTTTCACTGTTGAGTATGATGTTGGCTGATGTTGGTTTGTCATGTATGGCCTTTATTATGTTGAGGCATTTTCCCTCTATCCCCACTTTCTGGAGTTGTCTTTTTTATTACAAATGGATGTTGAATTTTGTCAAAAGATTTTTATACATCTATCCAGATGATCATATGGTTTTTATTCTTCTATTTCTTAATGAGGTGTATCACATTGATTTGCTGATATTGAAAAATCTGGCATAACTGGGTTAGAATCCCCTTGATCATGATATAAGATCCTTTTAAAAGTATTGTTTGATTCAGTTTGCTAATATTTTGTTGAGGATTTTTACATGTATGTTCATCAGTACTATTGGTCTGTATTTTTCTTTTTTGTGATGTGTTTATCCAGTTTTGGTATCAGAGTGATACTGGCCTCATAGAATGAGTTCAGAAGTGTCTTTTCCTTTGCAATTTTTTGGAATAATTTGATAAGGATAGGTATTAACCCTGGGCTTAGTACCTGCCTCTAACAAACAGAGCCAAGTCCTGGAGTCTGGAATTCCAGAGCTGGTGTCACACCATTAGTGATTGGGGGTGGGGGTGGGGGATAGCCTGACACAGTTGGGTCCAGAGTTCAGGGTGTCCTGAAGCTTGTGTTGGTCTGCTAGTGGGCAGGGCTGGGGCCCGACATGGCAGTGTCAGGCCTGCTGATGGGCAGGCTGTATCTGCAGGCTGTGGGACTGTGATTTTCTTATGTCTGGCGCCTGCCCACTGGTAGGTGGAGCCGAGTTCTGGGCCCTCTGGTGGGCAGGGCTGTGTCCAAGGGAGGCTGAGAGCTCAGGAGGTCTTTAGGCATCTGGTCTGCCTTGATGGGGCTGTGTTCCCACCCAATTAGTTGCTTGGCCTGAGGTGTCTCAGCTTTGACACCTATACAGGCCCTTGGGTAGGGCCAGGTCTTGGCCCTGATGAGCTAGAAGGAGGATCCCACACAATGATGCTCACCAGCATTAGCATCCATGTGGTAGAAGGAACTCTGAAGAATGGCTGTTCCCAGTGTATATGTCCCCAAAGTGAGACACTCCTCAACCTCCCCACCCTCCCTGCATCTCCAAGAGGCTCCCCAAGATGAGCAAGTAGGTCTGGCCCAGGCTCCTATCAAATTACTGCTTTTGCCCTGGGTCCTGGAGCATGAGAGATTTTGTGCACACCATTTGAGTGAAGTCTCTTTTCCCCACAGTCCTGTGGGACTCCCAAAATTAAGCTCTGCCAGCTCTCAAGGCCAATGGCTCTGGGGCTCATTTTCCTGTTTCAGGACCCCTGGGCTGAGGAGCCTGATGCAGGGCTCAGAACTCTCACTCCTGTGGGAGTATCTTTACACTGTAGTTATTTGACAGTTTGTGGGTTGCCCACCCAGGGTTATGGGACTTGACTCAATCAAGGATCTGCCCTTTCTACCAGTCTCAGTGTGGTTCCTTCTTTATGTCTTTAGTTGTAGAAGATCTTTTCTGGTAGGTTCTGGTCTTTTTCATCGATGGCTGTTCTGCAAATAGCTGTGATTTTGATGTGCTTGTGAGAGGCGGTGAGCTCAGGGTCCTTCTGCTCTGCCATCTTGGTCAATCTCCTGTGTGTCTGTTTTTCTAAAGGCTCAGTTGTGGTTATCCATTTCCTCAATACCCTTCTCTTCCCCTGTCCCCAAAGGGAGACTGCTGAATCCAGGTCATGGCAGGGGGCTCTGGACTTGTGGCCCCTGCCCCGAGTACCAATGTGTACCCTGATTTATACAGTAGCTGAGAAACTTCTGGGGAGACAGTGTCACCCAGGTCCACCAACAGTGATCAGAAATAAGAACTCATGTAGTCTGAATGTTTGAGGGAGGACAAGAAGGACCCTGAAAGGATAATTAGCATTGAAGAAAAATCTGCTGAGGGCAGATCCCATGGCTGCTGGCCCAATGGTGGGGCAGGGAGCAGAGGTGCCCTATGTGAGTTGGGGTCTTGGAACAAGTACATCAGGCATCCTGCAGAGAGGGCCCTGCTGGTCCCCAGACATTGGTCCTGGGCTCCAGGGAGTGTCCAAAGAGATTGCAGAGATCACCTGGTCCCACCCTGTCTTCCTATGCTAGGGAAAACTAAGGCCTTGAAAACCACTGTTCATCTCCTTGAGTGAGTCTCAGGAATTGCCAAGTGTGCTTCATGGGAAAACCATGAAATGAAGTGATTTTCAGTTTTTAAGGATCAGACTGTTCAGTTCAGTTTAGTCGTGTCTGACTCTTTGCCACCCCATGGACTGCATGCAGCACATCAGGCTTTAGAAACAATCAGACTGTTAGAAACAATTTATTTGAACATCAGGGGAGGAGGGAGGCTCTGCTTCCATGGGGAAGGGCATCTTGGGAGTCCAAGACTTCAGGGACTTACCACATGCATCACATGTGAGTGCATGAGAACCTGGGGGGTCAGGGATGATGATGGAGCAGTGAAGTTCGAGGAAAGAGCAGATCTGGTCAGAGGGTCACAGGCTCAGATCAGCACTAGGTCCTCTGTGAGGGGGTGGCCTTCCTGGTGCTGACCACTGCAGATGAATTCTGAACCTATAGCTAGTGTGGAAAGACAGGTGATTTGCAGTCTGAGTGCCCACCCTGCCACTCACGAGCTCAGCAGGTCACTCAGCCTCCCCACTGGCTCCTCATCTGCAAACTTGGCATTGTCATCAGGGTAGCCATTGGGATGATGGGAGATAAAGCATAGGAATGAGTCAGGCACCAAGCGTGATGCATACTGTGGATACCAATGGACCCTGGAGGCTGGCAGCACTGCCAGGGCACCTCCAGAGGTGGAGCACAGAGACTCCTGAAGGCCTGGGCCCTTGGCAAAGCCAGCTGATGAGCCTGAGCCCAGGCGAGCACCACTAGCTGTGAATGGGAAAAAATCTCCTAGTGAGGGTTCGGGGTGGGAGGGAGGCAGTTCTGCTAAGGTCAAGGCAGCAGTTCCGGCTGACTCCAGCCCCCAGAGGGCCCCTTGTTGGCTGAGCTCAGCGTTCCAGTCTCTTCTACAGGGCATCTGGTTTCTACAAAGAAACCAAGTCCTGAGCTCAGAACCACAGGCCTCCCAAAGAGTTCCAGAACCTTTCTAACTTCCCCACAGCCACCGCTTTTCTTCTCTCCTATTTCCTGTTTCCAGCGAGCAGTTAACTCCACAAAGCCAGGTGGCTTTGTACTCCTTGGAGGTCTGCAGAGAGGGGGCTCCTGGGCACAGGCCCATTAGCTGGGAGCCTTGCAGGGAGCAGACAAGGAGATGGAGCAGGCTGGAACTCCTTGAATTGTGATGCTCCTACCCTGGGGGGCCCACAGCTGATGCATAAGCCCCAGCTTCCTAGAGCAAGGACCCTCCAGGGATTGGTCTATACTCTGCTGCCCTTGGGAGGCTTCTGGGGTTCGGAGGAGTGTGACCCTAGAGCAGGTCAGCCAGGTGGTGCAGGAGAGACACAAAGGTTGAACTCTAGGAAACATGGGGGCTGTCTCCATGTGTGCAAACAGATGGATAGAAGCTGCAGCCCAATATAAGGAATTGGGCACAACAGAAAAGAAATATGAAAGATAGAAAAGAAAAAAGAAAAACTCCCAGCTGGAGCTGTTTGAAAGTGGGCCAGACTGTCTCTATGGATAGTGAGTTCCCTATCACTGGAAGTGTGTAAGCTGAGAACATTTTCATGCATCCAATGGGCTGTTGGCATCAATGGCTTTGGAGACACTCTCCAGCTTTGAAATCCCGAGCCTGTGTCCCTCTGCCCCAGGCTCCCATTTACTGTCTCCCTGTAAAGCTGCTGTGTTCTGCTCTACAGCCCCTAAATTCAGTCCTTGATGTGCCGAGATCAGGTGTGAGAAGTAGGGAAAGTTATTTGTTTCTGATGATAGTATAAATACCAAAGTTTTGAATGAGCACTTCCATAGAAATTAGAAATGTAAGAATGATGTTATTACAGACATAACTATGCACTTGCGCGAGTGGGAGGCAAAGAGGTGGTGTGTCAGCTGGAGCTGCTGGAATTGAGTACAACCCTGGGCCTGGCCACACGTGTGCAGCCTTCAGGTGGACACTGCCCACCAAGGGCAGCTCTGGAGAAAACAGGCCCAGGGTCTTCAGCCTGGCAGGGGTTTCTCTCTCCCAACTGGGGTTCCTCCTGCAGGGTCAACAGGGTGAGTGGTCAACTGCTCTGAGGTCAAACCCCTCCATCCATACTACTCCAGGCAATGGGTAGCTTGCTTAAACCCCACCAAACTCCAGCTCCTGAGTCCTGGCCAGGTCCCATCTGTTAACTCAGCATGTGTGTGTGTGTGTGTGAAAGAGAGAGAGAGAGAGAGTGTGTGCGCACGCACACGCATGTGTGTTGGGGCATGGGGAAGGCCAATCAACCAGACAGGCTATTTTGACTCTTGGTCATTGATTTTATCCCACAGAAGGGAACAGCTCCACAGCTCCATGTCCATCCAGCAGCTGGCTTGGTCCATGAGAGGCCAGGGAACTGAGTTCTTTTCAGTGCCCAGGGTTCCCACATCACCCATCTTCTTGTATGTGAACCTGGGGATGCTGTCTTGCTTGAGTGCAGGGAAACAGCCTGGGAACCTTAAGGATGGGTCAGTAGGGATGTGGCAAAGGAGAGCAGGACTGCTTGGGAAGGACAAGCCCAGGCCAGCTGGGACCTGTAGCCAGGTGTACTTTGGGCAGTGCATTGGCTCAGGAGGGAGCAGGGCTGCAGATGAGGTGAGGAACGGGCAGATACTCTGCAATCCAAGCCCCATTGTGGTCTCTACACATTGCAGAATCACATCGCTGCTCTCTGCCTTGGTGTCGGCTGCACCTGTGACTTGGGCAGGCCCCCTCCCCGGCCTTGATGTCCACTATCACCAGGTGATTGCGGGAGTTTTGAGGGGCACAGGGCAATGGGCAGGTGGGCATATCCTGGGAGGGCCCCTGAGGTTGCCCAGTAGGTTGAGGTGACATTTGCAAGCTTGAGGAAAGAAGATATTCCAAGGAGACCACAGTCTTTCTTCACTCTTTACTGTGTAAAAATAAACTCAACAATTCATGTCGTTTCAGCAAGAAAATGAAAAAAAAGCAAGAATACCAGTAGAAATAGTGCATTTCCAGAACTGCTGATGGGAGGTGGCAGGTCCCATGGTTTTGACCCATTAGATACCCAAAAGGCTGCGGATCATATGAAAAATGTACAGCTTTGGTTAGCAAATAATGAAAAAGTAAGATACATCAATTCTCTTTCCTATTATACAGTATATACAATATAACAATATCAACCAGAGGGGGTTTGCTTTGTCGTTGTTGATTTTTTTTTTTTGGCAAATAAGACAAAATTGGGACTCTAAGTATTGGGCTTTTTTTTTTTTCTCCTCAATGACTTGTTCCCTTTCAACAAATGGCACTTAAGTCCACTGTACATGGAAGTGATACATTTCCCATCATTAGCTGAATAAATTTACACACTGTGTTTTAAGAGATGAAACCATGACTGCTTTAAGCCACGTTTTGGTTGCCATAAGATTACAAAGGATACCATCTTCTTAATGTTCACAATTCAGAACCCTAGTTTCTTCTATCAGGGTTGGAACTGACCATCAAGTCCTCTACTCATTCCACTTGACAAGTCAGCTCCAAGACAGAGGGGCCACCATCAAGGACCAGAGTACATCCAGTCCCCAACACATCTTTGAGAACAGGTGGCCCCTCTCTGGAGCTCATTGGAACAACTGTGACCCTCATGCCAGCCTCTCCCTTCCCCTTCACTCCCCACAAGACACCCCCTTGGTCTCAGGTCCCAGGGCTGGTGACAAAGTGATCTTTGCAGTCTTAGAAAATAAACTGTGAATCTACAAAAGGAACAGAAAGCATACAAAATGTATCTCTTTCTTCCAAAATACATGCTTTCAGTTCTACGTTTTGGTGGAGCCTTAAAAGTATTTTCAAGGGAAATATAGGTTGAGTTAATTTATAGGTTTGACCTTTTCTTTCATAAAAATACTCTTGTTTGGTAATAAACTTTTTCTTCTAGAGTAAGAGAAATAATACTGTGTTATCAAAAGCAAGAAGGCTTACGATTCAAGTGGGCTCTAAGCCCCCGAGGGCCTGGAGAGCCTCTGTCAGTAGCTCTGCTGCCTCGGACACCCAGGGAGCCGTGGGACACCAGCTCGGCAAAAGCAAACACTGTCTCGACAGTGCTTTTTTATCTCCTTATTTTATAAAATGACTTACCTGAGATAGGCATGTATTATTCAGTGCAAGAGGGAACATCAATCAGATTAAGGAGTAGATGGAAACTATGTGGATTAGATTTGTGGCTGTGTCATCTACCTTTCTCGGGGCTGGCAAAGTGCCAAGTGTTAACACAGTGAGGGAGCCAGGGGCTTGGCACAGGCTCCAGTTGGGGCAGGGGAGGGAGCTAAACATCAGCTTCTGTCCCTGGCACCGTGGGTGCATCAGGGGAGGGGCGAGGAGGGTGAACAGGTTGGGGAGGGGAGGCCAAAGGGACACAGGTGTGCTCTGCCCACCTCTAGTTAGGGCAGAGGATGGCTTGTGGTCCTGAATGGACAGCTCCCACCGCGCCCACTGGGGCAGAAGGTGGTCTGGGGTCCGGTGGATCGCTAGATCGGCAGGGGCTGGTGGGAGGTGCCGAAGGAGAGCACCTAGCACGCTCTGGGCCTTGCCTACAGCTCCGAGATGGCTGAAGTGAGGGGTGGGGCTGATCTGGTCTAGAGGGGGATTCAAAGCTCTCTCTCTCTCCCAACCATGGGCGACGTTAGGCTTGTTCTCAACCTACAGTTAAAAATACTTCTTGGTGTGTTTGGGGAGTGGGGTGGGGGAGAGGGACTCCGTCTCTCCCATGACCTCCTCCAACACCCTTGGCTTGCTTACCCAGCCATTTTCAGTAGCTACATGGATGGTCACAGAACAACGGGTGGCACTGGGCACACAACACAGAACCAGAGAAGTTCATGCAGGCAGGGGAACACACACCAGAATGAGGAAGCGAGGGACACACCACCCCGAGGAACATGCAAACAGAGAAGATCCCTGCAGATCCACAGATGCCACAGCCGGACGGGCTCTGACAAAGCACAATGGTCTCAGAAAAAAGCCACTGTTGAACCACAACACACAGCCCGGTGCCTGGACCGCACCCTCAGCACAAGAGTGATGCATTGCAGAACGGTGACTGGGTACCGTGCAGACACCCACACAGACACCGACACAGAAACACCAACACAGACACACACAGATGCGCTAGGTTTCCGACACAACACGGACCTGCGTTTAAGGAGACAGGTGCCTCTGGAAAAAAAAAGAAGACAGAACACCTGCTCCTGCTGAAGAAATGTCTGCAGCTGTAGATGAGCCAGGCAGTGCAGTAGAATTTCTAGAAAGACTTGCCAGCCTTTTGCTAATTAGACTCTTGGTGATAGAGTCTAGGTGGCCCTTGGGTGTGTGACCCCCAGATGGTGCAACAAAGCAGGGAGCTCACCCTCCCCCGGGCATAATCCGTCTGAGTGCTCTTCTTCTCTTTCATTCAACACACATGTGCGTGCACATGCCCGCACACACTACACACACACACACACGCGCACACACACACACACACTTTTCTCCCCACCTTGGAAGGACTAGAAGGAGACGCACACATTAGTTTTTCATGGGGAGAAAAATGTCAAAGCTTCTGGACACTGAGGGAGTGTCAATGTCACCAGCTGGTGACGGATTGGGGGGTGGGGGTGCATCAGAACTTGAACTCTGTAAGATGGGGAGTGGGTTTCAGGCCCCAGCCTGGCCATGCCTAGCTCTCCATGGAGAGGTCTCTGGGCTTGCCTCAGCCTGGGTAAAGAATATGGCTGTCAGAATTACCACGGACCTGGCCCATTGACTGGCTGGGTTCAAGTCCCAGTGGCCTTACGTGGCTGGGTCTCAATCAGAGTGTGGGTTTCCTGGTCTAAAAGATCTGCTCTCCAGCTGACCCACTGAAGCCTCAGGTCCTCCACTACCAGAGGCCAAGAGGAAGGGTCTAGAGGTCCTGGCTTCTTGGGCGATGGGTGGGATGCTCCTCTCTTGGGATCACCAGCTGACTACTGGAGGGGAGTTTGAGGTGGTGGGAAGGCTGAGGGCCACAGATAGGATCCTGGGCCAGAGCTGGCTACGCTGGGTGTGCAGGCCAGCCTCCCAGGCCCACTGCTGTCCTCAGAGGTCAACAGCAGGATGCCTGGCTCCTGAGGCTGGTGCCACCTCCTCTGCCCCCTCCTAGCATGTGGTGCCATTTCAGGACACAATCTGCCTTCAACCCTTCAGAGAGAATTTACTTCTATGACAAAATACAAATTCTCCTTGGAGAGGTCCCTAGCCTTTAACAAAGCGCTAAAAGATATTTATTCTATCAATATAGAGATATGTCGCTCTGAAAAAGGTTTGCAAACAAAGATGAATGCATGGCAGGAGAAGTTGCACCAGCCTCAAGGCACACAGGCGGCCACCAAATTTGGCAAGTACAGAGATTAGACCAGTCATGAGACTTCCCAAATCCACAGAGAAAGAAGAAATGAAATACCTCATTTCAAAAGAGAAGGCCTCCCCCGAGAGACAGATCCCTGTAGACACACACACACACAGTCACACTCACACACGGGTCCTCTCACCTACATGTGCATTTTTCAAAATGTTGCAGCCGCCAGTGTTGGTGGTGAACAGGGCATGTCTGAGAAACAGCGCGGGCTCCTAGAGAGAAGTGGGGACACTTGCGACAGATGGGAGCCGGGCCTGCTTCACGTGCATGAGGACGAAACCAGGCTGTGTGCGTGTGCGCATGTGCGAGGGTGATGGCCTTGAGTCATTCCTGGGGGAAAGGGAGAGAAGAAGAGACGACGGATCATCACCGCACAAGCAGGGGGAGGTGGGCAGGGGCCGGGGACCCAGGGACCCGGAGGCTCAGCCCAGCCCCAGGCCTCAGTTGATCTGGCGACAGGCTTCGAATGTCCACTTGGTGGCTCCGCCGTAGATCTCGATGTGGGACTCGGCCCAGGCGATGACGTTGCCGGAAAGGGCCTTGGTGCTGCAGGTGGCCAGGTTGTACACCTCCCCCTGGGTCAGCTTGCGGTCCCAGATGTTGAAATGGGCCAGCTCTCCCACAAACGCTTGGGTGGCATCAAACCCGCCACCCAGAGTGTCCTTCAGAGAAAAGCAGAGGATGAAGGTGGAGGGGGTCAGAGCGGTGGGTGCCTATCAGGAGGGCCTCCCTAGCGGGTATGGCTCTCCATCCACCTCTGAGCACATCTGTCTCAGCTGTGCATCAGTCCCTCCCCTGCAGGGAGCTCAGGAACAGCAGTGATGCTGGCCTCCTCTGCCCTGGATGCAGAGTTTCTCCTGGGGGCACCTGAGAGGTGCCCAGTGAGGAAGGGTGTCAGTTGGGTCCATGGACAACTGTGGGAACAGGGCCTGGGGGCCTCCCCTGTACTCCCTGTCTCTCCCCAAGAAACTCTAATGTCACTCTTTGCCAGCTACAGCCGCCCAACGAGAACAGAAGGCCTGGGGCTCTCCTGCCTGCCTTTCCCTCCTGGGTGCCCAATGGGAGACAAACCACTTCCAGGAAATAAATTATGCATCACTAAGTGCACGATTGGCCTTCCCGTGCCAAAGAGCATTGCCGCAGTTGTTGAGAGCCTGTAGACAGAGCCCCCTCCTGCCTGCCTTTCCTGAAAGCACCCACTCAGAGCGGCGACTTTGCCCAAACTGCTGCATCACTTGCTTCCTCGGCTACTTCTCAGGGGGAACCACTTCCCTCTCCAGCTCCCTCCCATTTCGCTTCCTGCTACCTTTCTCCCCCTCCTTCCCAACACCCTCACTCTCTTTTCTCCCCATAGTCTCCTGTTCTGGGGCTCCTCCCCCTGCACCCAGCCCCACCCCATCCCTGCCCCCCACAGCCTGTACCTGCTCCTGGCCCAGCACCAGCACGCCTTGTGGCTTGATGGGGTGATAGGGTGCCAGGTTCTCGCCGTTGCCGCCCTGGGTGCCATCCTGGTAGGCTTCCCAGACTCCATCCCGGGTGGTCCAGGTGATACAGATGTGGTGCCACTTGCCATCATTGATTACAAAGGGCAGCTTAGCCACCTGGGCAGGAGAATGACATACAGGACATGATGGGAATGGGCACCATCAGGATCAATGATCGTCGCTAGTTACTAGTTCAACTAGTTACTAGTCATAGATATTTACAGTAAATATCAAGAGCCGTTACTGAGTTCTTGCAGCACCTGCCCATTAGGACTGTCAGGCCCATCCATTGACAGAGCACAGAATCATAAAGGAAATGGGACGCTTTGTCCAGATCGATCTGAATATGCAATCTTCTCACTCCTACTTACCCTCCTCCCTCTGGGCCAGTCCACAAAACCTGCCCTCTGATGAGCCACCCCTGGGGGCTGACTTCATTGCTGCTTTCTGGGCCTCTCCTCTCTTCCAACGCTCCATCTCTAATTGCCAGATCCTCTGGGTCTAAAACCCGCCCAGCCTTTTTACAGAGACTCTGAAAGATGCCAGGGGAGATGGCACCATGCCTTTTAACACTCAGAGCAGCCCCTGACCTGGAATTTCACTCCCACTCTAACATTTCAGGCGGGGAGGCTGCTTCAGCTGACAAAAGAACCCTCACACCCTTTTAACTTGGGGACATGGGGCCCCAGAAAGGCACAGCCCTCTCTGGGCAAGGCATCAAGAGCAAAGGCTTGGACTCCAATTCTTAGTCCAGGTTTTAGACATTAACTACCAAAGCTGGGAGGGAGTTTGGAGAGCTGGCAGCTAATCTCACAGCAAATGGAGGGGGTGGGCAAGATGGAGACAGGTTCCCTAGAGGGAAAGAGTGCCCTCTCCCAAGGGCTTATGCAGACCTGGCCTCCTCCCAGGGGCAGGGGGCTAAGCAGGATGGATTTGGACTCTCTGGGAGCATCCTTACCACCACCCCCAGCATCTATGGTCTCCCAAATATGAGGGAGAAAAGTCAGCTCCAAGGCCAGCTGGGGAAGGGAGTCAGGGTTTGATCAGCCAGATGGATTGGCCCCTGGATCCTCTTCCACCACCCCCACCCATGAGGCCTCTGTCTGGGAGGGTTCCAGCTTCCCCGTGTTCACGGAGAATAGCAAGCGTACCCCTCCTCATTTCTCCCAATCCTCACCCTGCCCCTCCCTCAGCCCTGCCTGGCAGGCTCTCCTCTCCGGGCCACAGTAGCACCCGAGGCTGTATATCTCATACCACCCAGACCTGCCCTGGCCACTGGCATGGACTGGGGCCCTGGAGGCCTCACCCTGCTGCCCTGCAAATCCAGAAGGAAGTGTGGGGGCTCTACCTTGTCATTGATGAGGATCTCCATGGGGTTGTTGCCCCACTCAATGAGGACCAGCTCGTTGGCCTGGCCGGGCACGGCATAGGAGAAGGGCGTGCCTACCCCTGGCGCCGCGCTGGACTTGAGCCACATGCAGACTGTGAAGGCGTACATCTCCGGCAGGCTCTTCTTCACCTTGGCGTACATGTAGTTGGTCCGCAGTGGGAATGTGAGCTGGAACTTATCTCCAGGGCGGTTGTCCTTCTGACCTGGAGAGGAAGGGACACAGTACCAACACCTGCACCTTGACAGAGCACCGGTCCCTGACTGAGGCAGGCTGGCCAACACCCCTGCCCCCAACCAGCCTCTGTGATGGAGACAAAGCAGACTCCTCTCTGTTCTGTAGATGCTGAAAAGGAAGCTCAGAGAGGTCAAGTACTTTGCCCCAGGGCACAGGGCCAGAACAAAAGAGCTAGCCCACAGTCTCTGCACTCCGGGTCCGGCTCCCACATGGTGGCCCCCGTGGACAGGCTGGGATGGGGGAGCCCGTACACACCGGGCTCTGAGTATCTGCACCTGATCTGGGCAGTGGGCATGGGGAGGGAGTGGGTCAGGGCACACCCTGTAAAGCAATGCTTGCTCGAAGGTGTGGCTGCAGAGGAAGGGGGTCTCCTCACCAGGAAAGAGGCCAGCTCCCCTCAGAGCAGCCCCTCTGGGAGCCCAACCTGATTCCAGGATGCTAGCTGCTGCTCAGAACAGGCCCCTGGGGCTCGTCACATTTCCCTCAAGGCCAGGACACACTGCAGCCCCTGGTCACACATCTGATCCAGCCAATTCATCCCGAGGACTCAGGCTATTTCTAGAATCCCATCCAGCCCACAGAAAGGAGAGCTGTCCCCTCCGAGTCTCTTCAAGCAGCTCTGTCTGCCCCTGCAGAGAGGGCAAGACAGCAGGGAGCCCAAAGGTGGCCCTAGAGCCAGGTTCCCCTAAGGTGACTGCTTTGAGGACAGTGCCAATCATTCTCAGGACGAGCTTCCGTTGTGTTTCCTGAAAAATCACACTCTGGGCCCCATCGCCTCCCTTTATACCCAGCCACCAGCTCCCTGTCTGTCGGCAACATCTCCAGGGAATGCTTGTCTGCCCTCTTCCAACTCGCACACACACTGTGGCTATGGCCCTGGGCATGGTGTGACTGATTCCAGTCAAAACATTCCAACCCAGCAGTGGGCATGGGCACCAGGCCCAGAGCCAGGAACACACACCCACCAGCTCCAGGATGTACACAGAGTGCTGCCAGGGAGCCCAGCACTAAACTGGCCCTCTAGACCAAGAATTATTTCTAGAAGGCATCCTACTGGGTCAGCTACCCCACCCCCTTCCTCTAAGCCAGATGTCAGGGAATAGAGCAGGGCTGGCCATGTTCCCCTTCCGTCTCAGGCTGGCAGCCCCCTGCCCTTGGAACAGATCTGGTCTCTCTCCATGGGGTGCTCTTCATTTCCTCAATCTCCCCCCTCTTTCTCCCTCCTCCCTTCCCTGATCTGTTTTTCAGTTACATAACGTGCCTTAAGATGGCACTGTTTAAATCCATCCGGCACACTTTGCAGTCCGAGAAGGGTCACGTGGCCCTGCTCCCAGCCTCGCATCCCCCCCACCTCCCCTTTTACAACCTTGTTTGATTTCTGCGACTTCAAGGCTGAGCCTCTCAAGCTCATCCGTGCACCCGGGGTGAGACTGGGACTTGGAGATGGCGACTTGAAACAGCGGGGCAGCATGCAAGATGCCTGAGCTTGGGTCATTCAGAAGAGAAAACCACAGGAGTGTGCTCAGGGCTGGAGAGGGGGGTACCCAGAAATCCCCAAAGGATGCCAGGGGCACCAAGGAACTGGGAGGAAGCCTGCTCAGGGCCCAGATCTTCCGTGGACCAGGAGGACCCAGCTGCAGCCTGTGCCCTGCTCTCTGCTAGGGACAGGGACTGGCTAGAGCTAGGCTTTCTTAGCCAGGCAGGACTTGGTCTAGCCATGGCTCTAGGGCAAAGTTGCTGAAGATTAAACAGATCAGACTTGGAAAAATTCCTGCGAGTGTGTGAGTGTGGTGGGGGAGCAGGGGGGGATCCCCAAGCAATCCCTTCCTCACTCTGTTTCCCCAGATGTCCGAAGCCCAGGGAACCCCAGCCCTGCCAGGAACATCAGCTAGAGAACCTGAGGTAGAGATGGTGGAGGAGCTCAGGGCTTTTACACTCCCGACCTGAGCTATGCAGGAAGCCAGGGCCAGAGGCCGGGTCCCACTGGTCCAGGGAGCTGAGATAGGATGCAAAGACCGCCCCACCCACCCCTCACCCCATGACCACTACCTTTCTCAAGCTCGCTGATCCGCTGGTGCAGGGAAGTCAGGGCGCTTTCGATCTTGACTCTTTCCTCGGTGTCGTTTTTGGGGCCCCCTTTGCCCTCCTCCAGAGTGTTCACCCGAGACAGCACCTGCCTCTCCAGGTCATCGATCTTGCTCTGCAGCAGATCCTTGAGACTGTTGGTCTGGCTGGAGGAATTGAGCCGGCTGTACTGCTGCGGGGGTGCAAGGGCAGGGTGGGGGGGAAACCATATCGTTACGCGTAGAGTAGGGACCGTGCCGGGAGGCCGGTGGCGCGGTCCCCTCAGGGTGACTGCGGGGGCGGCCCGGCAGGGAGCTCGGGCTAGTGCCCGTTCGCGGGGGCCCGCAGGCTTGGGGAGGCCTCAGCCAGGCATCCGCACCCGGCCGAGACCGGGGTTGGGGGTGTCAGGTAGGGTCGGGAATGGAGGTGGGGAAGGGCAGAGGGGTGCGCGAGCCGGAGGGGAAACAGTCGCGCGCGCGGACCTCGAGGTTCTCCAGGCGGGTTTTGAGCGACTGCAAAGTTTGCCCGAGTTGGCTGAGCGTCTCAGCGGCCGGCGTCCGAGACAAGTCGCCCATGGTGTTCTTGCCCGAGCCGGGCTGCTTGCGGCCGCCGCCCGTCCGCGCCTCGCCTGCGCTCGCGTCCAGGGTGCTCTGGCTCTCGCAGCGACCCAGCTTGGTGGTCAGCTCGCGGATGGTCTCCTTCTGGCTCAGGATGGTCTCCTTCTGCTGCAACACGGTCTCTCGGAGCTGCAGCACGTTGCTCCGGAGCTCCTCGGCGCCGCCGGCGGCCACGGACGCAGCGCACATGTCGGCGTCCACGGGCACCGAGGTGCAGATGAAGCGCGTCGGCCCGAAATCCTGGGCCCCACTGCCCAAGAAGCAGAGGACGAGCAGCGCACAGGTGCGCGCGGCGCGGCCGGCCGGCATGGCTGCGGGCGCTGGGACCGGGCGCTCCGGGCCCGGTTCTGCTCGGCTGGGGCTCCGCGGGCGGCCCGCGCTCTGGGCGCCGCGCTGCTGGCTGCTCCGCCGCGCAGTCCGCACCGCCGCGCTGTCCGGCCCCCCACTGCCGCCTGCGCTGCGGAGCCCGCGCCTTTTATGCCACCGCGGGAGGGGCCACGGCGCTGGCGACGTCAGCGGGGGAGGAATCCCGGTTTAATTGTCTGCGGCCCGGGCCCGCTGCGCTGCTGGGGTCGCAGGGGCGCGCAGTGGGGGAGACTACCCCCCAAACCCCGGTGCCGCCGCATCTTTTGCACCATCCTCTACCAGCCCGCCCCCGTCCCAGCCTGCGCCGCTTCCCCGAAGGCGCCGAGAGAGGAGGGAGTGGGGTGTGGAGAGTAGAGTGGGCCGGGCCGCGGCCCCGGACTTCTGGATGGGCCACCTGCGTGCTGCTCCAAATCTCCGACGGGGCTTGGGGCACACGGGAGGCCACGGCGGACCCGAGGAACAGAATTCGGCTCACCCCGCTGGGCCTCGACCGGGTACCCAAGGACTCAAGTCGTCCACACCTGTGTGCCGGGTGGGGGGAGCCGGGAGCAGAGCCTCGCTACATCCTCAGGTCCCAAAGCAGAATCGCGGGGTCGCTCAAAGTTTCTTCAATGACCGTATGGGGTTGTAAAGATGCTACACACCCCGGGTCGCCGGGATTCCCTATGACCTCGCTCTCGGCTCTCCTGCGCCCCCACCACCCCGGCTCCAGGCTTTGGAAACTGGCAACATCTCCTGGGAATGATAGCCGCCACATTGTGCTGGTGGGGCAAGCGGGCACTTCTCGGAGGCATCCCTAGCAGATTAAGCCTTTCCTGCCATCCGAGCCGGTCTGATTCCGGGCAGACGGCGCCACCCGAGCTGGACGCTCCCTGTAGCCCCGGGGGGAGGCGCCGCGCTTCCGAGGGGGCCCTGCAAGCGGACCCTTCCGCGCTCCCCGAGTGCCTTCCCACAGCGGAGATATGAGGCACGTGTGCGTGTCTGTGTGCTAGTTGGAATGCATCCGTGTGTCCATGTCTGCGTGTGTCCGCGTGTGTCTTGGGCTTTCTGGATCCCATGCACCCCAGCTCTGCCCACTTCTCCGCGGGTGGCGAGGGGTCCCGGACTTCGGGAGGGGGGCGTCGCCCCTTAGGAGCTCCACACTATGTTACGTTACTCATAGTCACCCCACTCACCCACCCACACACTTGAGCCATTTTTTCTGGGCAGCGGCGCCGCGGGGTTCGATTCCCAGTTTCCCGTCCGGTTTCCGGTGCCCGGTTCCCGGCTCCCGATTAGGACCTGAGCCCCTGCGGGTCAGAGCCAAAGGCGCTTCCGAAGCCGCCGCCCCAAGCTCCCACTATTCAGAGGAGGCGCCAAGATTCCGGGATGCGACTGCAGGAGACAGGTCGAGCCAAAGAGACAGTCCCAGTTGGGGCAGCCCGGCGGACAACCCCGCCCCACACCCCGAGCCCTTCATTCGCCTCCTCTGGTCTCAGCGATGGCCCAACAACTGGCACGCTCCAGGGGCTGGCTTCTGCCCGCGGCTGAGGAAATGAAGCCAGGTCTATTGAGACCTGTTTGATAAACCACGATCTCCTCCCTCTCCGCAGCCTCCTCTCATCCCTGGGGCTACCCGAGGTCACAGTTCTTTATTGCTTCAGCCTTGAGCCCTCCGCTAGCCCGGGACTGCGAGCCGCGCGGCCCTTGCTCGTCCAGTGGCCTCCGCTTCCCGGCGCCAGAGGGACCCCGCGGCTCGCACGCGGCTGGTCTGGGCTCCGCGCGACTCTGTCCGGGGCGGTGCGGGGGTTTCAGCCCCGGGGGGCCGCGCTAGCCCTCCACCGAGCGCCGGGACCCGCTAAAGCTCACGGCCCGGCCCCGGGCCGCGGGAGGGGCTGACCATGACTGTCCCACGCGTGTCTGCGCCTCAGGCCAGCCGGCGACTCGAGAGGAATTACCCGCGCGAGGGGCGCGACGACTTCTGCCCCCACTCCCATCCCGCGACCGGATAGGGTCACTTTCCCGGCTCAGGGCTTCATTTGATCGGATGCGGTTTCCCGCGGGGCCTGGGGGCGAAGCTATCCGGGTGCAGAGGGAGCGCGCGCCCAGAGATCGCGTGGGCGCGGGAGAGGAGCCCAGCTGGGCCTGGCAGGCGGTGTGGACTGAGCGGGACTCCTGGGCCTGGCCTTGCTTCCTGAGCCCCAGGAGGGGCAGGGGCTTGCCGGAGCAAGGCAGGGACCTGGGCTTTTACCTCCAGAGATCTCAGTGGTTGGCACCCAGGCACTTGAGCCCTGAGAGACAGACCTCCCCTCCCCCCTCCTCACCCCATCTCTGCGAGGGAAGTATGGAACCCTAAGGGGAGCAGACTGTGATCAAGGGCCCAGGACCCTGTGGTCCCGAGGGCGACCTCTGTAGAGCACCCAGTCTGCCAGAAGGCAGTATTAGGGACAACTGCGGCAGACACTCAGGCTCCGTTGGGAGATGGGGGACACTCAGGCTCTGTTGGGAGATGGGGGCAGGGCACCCTATGGCAGCTCTCTGCCTTCTTGAAATCTTTTAAACTGGACTTCAGGATTCTGGGAGGGGAGATTCAGTTCTGGTAGGTTTTTTGGCCTCCTCTCCCTCCCTAAGGGCTTCCCACGTGGTGCTAAGGGTAAATAATTTGCCTGCCAAGGCAAGAGACACAAGAGATGTGGGTTCGATCCCTGGGTGGGGAAGATCCCCTGGGGGAGGAAATGGCACCCCACTCCAGTATTCTTGCCTGGAAAATTCCATGGACAGAGGAGCCTGGAGGGCTATAGTCCATGGGATCGCAAAGAGTCCCGCACCACTGAAGCCACTGAGCACACAGCACTCCCTCCCTAGAGCTGGGAGGTATGTGGCAGTTGGGGACTAGAAAATGAAGGGCTGCCTTGCCTAAAACTCTCAGGGAAGGAACCTCTAGTTGCCTAGCTACCTGGTCTGGAGGTGGGGGAAGAAGGGGCACCTCAAATGTGTACATCTGATTTTCCCTGCCCTGCATCGCATACCCCAGGACTGCAGCAGTGGTGGGGATGGGGGTGGGGTGTGGGGGAGGAAGTGCTCTACCCACTTGCAGTGGACTTGGGAAGAGATGTGCAGAATCACATAATGATGGGGTTTTCCCACCTCACAGATGCAATAGATGTAAATAACCTCAAAAGCATAGACAATAGTAAAACGTAGTAGAAATAATTAGAGAGTGATGAGTTCTGACTACCTATTACCTTTGTTCTTAGTATAATTTCTATAATTGTGAGTTTGTATAATTTAAATTTTAATGATGACTGTGTTTAACCATCAGCTTGCAAATTCCTGAAAATGTAGCTGTCAGCTGGAGCCAGTCAGCTGGGCACATTACTGGTAGAAGAGGAGGGAGAGACCTTCAGAGGTTAAACTGGGGGTTTGGGAGGAACAGGTACTTTGGTGTAGGGAAAGTAAAGGGGCAGGTGGGGAAGTGTGACCCGAGGCTTCCTGGCTGTGGTCAGCACAGTAAAGGCAGACAGGCATAAGAGGGCTAAACAGGTGGGTCAGGCGCTTATTCTGAGCATGTCAGTGTTGTCGAGGGTCTCTACTCAATGGATGGCTGGAGCCCACCCAGGGAGGGTGCACAAGCCTGGTGCTGTGCCCAAGACCCTCACTCATCCTGTGGTGTCTCCTGGCCCTGTTCTCTTCAAAGGCCAAGGCTGTGAGGGCTTGGAAAGAGCTAGGGCCAATGTAGGGGACTTGGGTTCAATCCCTGGAAAACTGGATCTAGGGCTGGAAAGAGCTCCCCTCATGGCGGGTAATGGGGGTTGCTGAGTGGGCGCTGGCAGGGCACTGGGAAGAGCTGGGAGGACAATGGACCTGGACCAGGGCTCACCCACCACTCAACTCTGAGCCCATCCAGCACAAGGCACATAAGGGTCCACCTGCTTTTTGAAATAGCTGCCCCTGCAGGGAGGAGGCTGGAGAGTAGAGGGGGAGAACCAGGCAAGACCCAGGGACCCCATCTGAGAAGAGAAGAGGCAAGTGTCCTTACTGATCCAGGTGGGTCCCCCAGACCAGAGTCAGGCCCAGTTTGCTGTAGAGGACTTGCTGTGGGCCCTACTGGGTCAGCTGCCATCTCACCTAGGATGGGAGGACACTTTAATAATGTAAGTGGCTGCTGGGTTTTGTTTGTTTAATATTTATTTATGTATTTGACTGCACTGGGTCTTAGTTGTGGTATGTGGTATCTTCAGTTGCAGCATGCAAGATCCAGTTTCCCAACCAGGGACTGAACCCAAGTCCCCTGCATTGGGAGCACAGAGTCAGTTGCTGGAACATCAGGGAAGTCCCGTGGCTACTGTTTTAAAGTGTGGGGACATGTGTTACGCTCCTAAGTTGATTTTTGGTTTTGTTTCTGTGTTTGCATCAGTGCTGTTGACTATCTGCGTCTCGGTCTGGGGGCTGCTTTGGCAGGATATTCACTTTGTGTCCCGTAGGATGAATTTATACACCTCTCTATATGTGGTTATTTGTGGGGCAGCACCCATGGGCTCTCCCTGGCATGGAGGAGACAGGCTTTTGGCTGCTACCAGGTAAGAATCAACAAGGACCTCTGGCAGCCCAGGCCTCACGGCAGAGTTAGGCCATGTGACTCCCACGTGAGAAGTCCCTGGGACCAAAGAAGTGGGGGTGTGACCACTCTGGTAGCAGCAAGCCCCACGGGACCTATGCCCCCAGCCTGGAGTGGCACTTCTGACTCCTATCTACCCCTTCTGGTGTGACAGGGACAGGTCCCTGCTACCCAGCTCTGCTGGGGGAGGGGCCATCAGGGCAGTCCCCTCTGCCCTCTTCTCAGACACCCCCGCAGTAATAGCCTTATTCTACAAACAAGGAATTGTCCTTTCCAAAGCCCTCTGTCCATGTCCATTCATTTGCCTTCCTAGGGCATGGCTGGGCTATTGTCCTCACTTGGCAGATAAGAAAACGAAGGAAAGTCCAGGGTCTCCCATACATGCATTGAAGGCAGAGCTGGCCTTCACACTCCCACCCAGCTTTGTCCTCACACATCACTGTCCAACCCCGGGCCCCCTTCCCTGCCCTCACAGGAGGAAGAGCTCTCAGACTGGCAGGACTGAGTGGCAGGAAGGAGCCCAAAGAAGGCACATGGCCTACCCTGAACACACCTAGTGGTGGCAGCGGATCAGGCCAGGTCCTGGGCTGAGGAAGTTCTCACCTGCTGCCCTTGGAGGCTCAGCCACCCCTGCTTCCCCACTGTTCAAGTTCATGTCCACTGTGTGACTGCAGCTCACCCTGGAGCAGCCACATGGGGATTACCCAGTCATGGGCCATGGTCATTAGCAGTGGGGCCCCCACCCCAGACCTCCAGACTCCCTGTGCCCAGGGGTGTTTCCCACCCGAGGGCCCCCTTCCTCTGAGCCAGCCTGGGTAGCTGCCAGCCCTATCTGACTGGAACAGAGCCCTGGATGGTCTGCCCTCCTCTGGACCAAGTCCAGTACTGGGATCAGGGTGGGGAACAGGTACTCTGGAACTGATGACTTGCTGACCCCCATAAACAGGAATTTAGAGGCACAAACTTACCTTTCCATCTCAGGGAAATCTCATCTCACTTTTCTCCAAGCAGGGGCTTCTGGCACCAGGCAGAACCATGGGCACTTAGTACAGTGTAAATATTCATCAAGTTTGCTCTCAGTTCAGCAAATATTTCCAGAGCATCTACTGAGGGGCAGGCCAGGTACTGGAGCCAGGAATGAACACAACTGTCTCTCCATCCTGAGAGAGCTCAGCCGGGTGGGCAGATGGGGTAACACACATCTCCAGGGCAGGGTGGCATGTGAGTCCCCTGGGCCAGGGCAGGTGGTGGGTGGGGGTGTCAAGCAGTCAGGGGGATCCCCTTAGGAGGTGATAACAGAGCAGGGTCTTGAGGGGTGAGTGTCGAAGGAGGTGGCTGGCATGAATAATGCTGGGTCAGGGGTGAAGGGTGTGCTTGGAGGGAGGGCATGTCTTCCATCTTTGAAGAGTAAGCTGCCGATCTGGGTGGGAAGAGGCGTTGTGTGGGTGAGGGCTGGCAAGCTTGTAGGAGCCACGATTTTGTCCTTCCATTTCATCCTGTCTGCAAGGAGGCCCGGTTGCAGTGCCGAGTGTACGTAGGAGTTTCTGCCTGGAAATCTTGCCTGGGAGGGCACACTTGAGGGGACACTGTGTGAGAGGCTGCTGCTGGGTGATGGGGGTCGAGGGAGGAGGTTGTGGCAGGAACCACGGGGAGAGAGATGGACTTGAGAATATTTGAGGAGATGAAATCCTCAGGACTTGGGGATGACTTGGGTGTGAGGACAGAGCAGAGGGAGGAACCTGGGAAGCTTCCTGACTCTTTGGTGCTGTCTGCTGAGAAGGGGATGATCTGGAGGGAGGGAGAGACTGGGAGTTCATGCTGGGACCTGTCGCAGCAGTGGTTATTTGACAGCCAGGAGGAAATTAAAACAATGGGCACCAGGTGTTGTTTTTTAGTTGCTAAGTGGTATCTGACTCTTTTGCGACCCCATGGGCTCCTCAGTTCATGGGACTTCCCAGGCAAGAATATTGGAGTGGGTTGCCATTTCCTTCTCCAGGGGAATCTTCCCAGCCCAGGAATTGAACAGGCGTCTCCTGCGTTGTCAGGTGGATTCTCTACCACTGAGCCACCAGGGAAGCCCAAACCCAGTACTTAGTAGACTCTCCATATCATCCCTTGAGGAGACTGATCCTGAGCCAACAGGGACTGCAGGTTAGGCAGGAGATCAGGGCCCCAAGAGCATCTTCAGGACAGCGGAGTAGCAGCCAGCCAGTAGAGAGACCACCGGGGAGAGGATGGAGGAGAGCACCATACCCAGGATCCCACTGCTCTAGAGATTAGTTAAGATTTCTGAGTGACACCACCAGCAACAGGTCCTGGCACTCCCAGCCATGTTATGCTTCCCTGCACTGTCCTCCTTGCCTTCCTGACAATGGAACTAGTAAATTCGAAAACCAGGTCTGGAGCAGCCCTGGAGGCCCCACCCAAGAACCCCATTTGTATCCCCCTGGTTGGCTCCCTCCAGCTATTGGCATCTGGCTGGTGTGATGGGTGCCGGAGCCGCAGCCCGCTGTGTCCTTCCACATCAATTTCACCATCTGCCAAACGCCAGGAGAGGGCATATGAAATATAAAATGACTTGAGGCGTATAAGTGTTTTGGAATAAAAATGGTATGTACCAGCAAGGGATTACAGTTATTACAAGGTCTGTGCCTGATGCCATCACTCACACCTGAGAGGGGAGGGCATGCGCTCCTGTCTCTTGAGCTTCCTCCTCTGGGGACTGAGCCACCACAGACAAGGCTCGCTGGACAGAGGCTGCCGGCTGCCAGGCACTGGAGAGGCCCCGAGGCTCCCCAGGGGCCCCCAGTGCGCCAGAGGGCACAACACGAACCATGCCTTCATCCCCTCGTTGATCGCAGAGGGAACTGGGAAGCGGCCCGACAGGGGCTGTCATATCTTGTTTCCCCCATTTTACAGACAAGGCAGTCGAGGCTCCTTACACTTTAGTGTCTTGACTTAAGCAGCACAGCTAATTCTAGTAATATATGACCTGCCCTTCTGTTTCCATCCATTCATTCATTTATTCATTCAGTGAACAGTCAGTCTTCCGGTATTTATTGTGTGCTGCCAGGAACTCTCCCAGATAGAGAGATGCAAGAGCTTTCCAGCTAATTTTTTTTTTTAAGTTGATTTCCTGGTTTTAAGTTTCACTTTCATGGACTTTTCTTAAAACATTGACATCTGCTGCCAGCAGCTGTATTAAGATCCCTGTAGGGTGGTATCTGACTGGGCCAAAGCACAGTCAACCCCTCACCATGAATTAGTGGCTTAGTGTTAGTTGCTCAATTGCGTCCGACTCTGCGAAACCATGGACCGTAGCCTGCCATGAAATTCTCCAGACATCCGTACTGGAATGGGTTGCCATCTCCTTCTCCAGGGAATCTTCCCAACCCAGGGATGGAACCCGAGTCTCCTGCATTGCAGGCAGATTCTTTACTATCTGAGCCACCAGGGAAGGTAATATCAAAAAGAGGCGGTGGGCACCCTCTGAGGCAGGATGTGGCACACTGCGAGGGAAAGAGGCTCAGCATGCAGGGTTCCAGGGTCACGGCCTTGGCCACCAGCTGTGAGACTCTGGGTGGATGTGAGGATGACATTAAATGGCACAGCGGAGGCACCCAGTGAAGTGAGCACGTGATCAGTGGTGGTATCATTATTACAGTGATGTCCTTGTGCTGTTGGCAGCACTAGGCCAGTCCAGGGAGGGTCTCCAAGCCAGGAGGGCAGCTGACATTACGTGAAGGAAGCAGAGAGCTATTTTTCGGTTGGGACTCTGCAGCCCACCGCTTTTTTTTGTTCCCTTTGATGCTGAGTCAGAGTCAGTTTCCAAACCTCTCAGATCCTGCAGCATATGGGCATGTCCTGGGGATGAAGCAATAGCTCCCAGGAGAAGAGCCCTCCTCAAATACATATTTTGTGTGTGCGTGTGTGTGCATGTGTGTGTGTGTTTATGAGAGACAGAGAGGTGGGGGTGGGTCAGAGAGGAGAAATCTTAAACTGCCATGGAGTGGGAAGAAAACAAAAGATGGGGCTGGTCCTCAGTGGGGGTGGGATGGAAGGGTGAGGCCGGCTCTGACCAGTTCTGCTATAGCCCTGCCTCCCAGAGCACTGGGCTGTCCCTATGCACAGCAGAAAATGAAACAGGAAATGAAAATCTTCCCAGCAAAGAGGCTTTGCAACCCCAGGACAATCCAACAGGAGGATGCCACTCCTTCATTCTTTTGTTATCTTCCCACTCCATGGCCCAGTCAAAGATGGGCCTTAGTCATGACTGTCCCTGAGACTCCAAGGGGAGGGCAACCTCCCAGGGAGGATTGTGTGTCATGCTTCCTGTCCCCTCCTGGTCACCCCATCCATCTCTAGTGAGGTGCAAAAGCAGTGTCTTTTTTTTTCTTTGGCTGCATCATGCAAGATGTCGGGTCTTAGTTCCCTGACCAGGGATTGAACCTGTGCCTAGATTGACCTAACAGATTCTTACAGAGTGAGGAACTACAGCCGGGAGCATACCTGTCACCTCTCAGGTCTCAACTCTCATGGTGGCCACTGCTTGGTGTCAGGGCTGCACAGGCTGCGGCCAGCTCCCCGTCTCCCACCACCAGCCAGGAGGCCTTCACCTCCTTGTGGCCCTGGGGCTTCTTTCTGCTCTGCATACTCGCATGCACACGTGGTAAGTGGGGGATGAGGCCACACTGCACCTCACTAAAGAGTCAATGGATAAGACCCTTTTTCTGCCCCTGGGGGATAGTCCTGGGTGGTTCATAAGCCTCCCAGGAGTTCCCCCAGGATTGGGCACCTGGTGCTCACAGCAGTGGCCAACTCTATCACTCCTCCCTGCACTCCTGCCCCGCATTTCCCAGAGAAACCACTTACCAACCTCAGACTCTACCTTTGAGAGAGACCCAGATGACCCAGGTGCATCTGAGGAGCACCCAGCAGGACCCCCACCCAGGCAGGGGATCGAGGAGGGCCTTCCCCAGAGAGTATTGATTAAGCTGAGCTCTGAAGCAGGAGTGAGAGTTGTCCTGGTAAAGAGGTATTCTCGGTGAGGAAAGGCAGCACATGCAAGGTGTTTGGGGATGGCAAGAGCAGAGCATGGGATGGGGGCGAGGGCGGACATGGAGTTCGTCAGGGCCTTCTTTGTTGGTTGCACTAAAGGGCTGAGACTGCACTGGGGGCATGGGGAGTCACAGTGTGGTTTAGAGCTGGTGACTATTCTTTAAAAATTGAAGTAGAGGTGATTTACAGTGTTGTGTTAGTTTCAAGAGTACAGCAAATTGATTCAGTTATATATATAACATATATGCTGTTACAAATATTGCATGTAGTTCTCTGTGCTGTACAGTAGGTCCTTGTTGCTTACCTATTTTATATAGTGTGTGTCTGTTAATCCTAACCTCCTAATTTGTCCCTCCCTGACCCTTTCCCCTTTGGTATCCATGAGTTTGTTTTCTGTGTCTGTGAGTCAGTTTCTGTTTTGTAAATAAGTTCATTCGTATCATTGTTTTAGATTTCACATATAAAGTGATATATCATGTATCTTGTCTTTCTCTGACTTATTTCACTTAGTATGATAATCTCTAGGTCCATCCATGTTGCTGTGAATGGCATTATTTCATTCTTTATTATGGCTGAGTAGTAGTTCACTGTATATGTATATACCACATTTTCTTTATCCATTTATCTATTGGTAAACATTTAGGTTGCTTCCATGGCTTGGCTGATGTATATGGTGCTGCTGTGAACATTGAGGTGCATGTTTTTCTTTTATTTTAATTTATTTTTTATTTGTTTTGCCATACATTGACATGAATCCACCATGGGTGTACATGTTTTCCCCTTCCAGAACCCCCCTTGAGGTAATGTTTTTAATTCAAATTAGATTTTTCTCCAGGTACATGCCCAGGAGTGGAATTGCTGGATCATATGGCAACTCTATTTTTAGCTTTTTTTTCTTTGGCCACACTGAGTGGCATGCTGAATCTTAGTTCCCCAACCAGGCATTGAACCTGTGGCCCCTGCAATGAAAGCGGGGAGTCTTAACCACTGGACTCTCAGGGAAGTCTCTATTTCTAGTTTTTAAGGGATCCTCCATACTGTTCTCCATAGTAGCTGCACCGATTTACATTCCCACCAAGAGTGTAGGAGGGTGCAGGTGACTATTTTTGAAAGCTTCTTCTGTCCACTCAGTGGAGAATAGATCTAGCACTGGCAATGGAGCAAACCGGAAGACCATTTCGGAGGCTGCCCTGGTGACCAGGTGGGATGATAGCTGTGAACAATGTGGAGGCAGGGAGAACACCTAAAATTATGCCATGCGTGGAAGCAGCATCCGTTCTGTGTGAAGTCCAACACTGACCGTGTTTGGTTCTTGGCCTCGTTGACTGTCCTGGGTGACTTCTCAAGGACCCCCGCAGCCTGATCTCCCCTACACAAGCCTCTGACACAGCCCCGCTACCCCCTTTCCTGTCTCCTTATCCCTCAAATCAGTCTGGGGACATTTCCAGAAGTCATGTTTGGGGGACTTTTCCCAGCTCCAGCCAGCTGTCTCATAAACTCTGGCCTTTAAGCAGAAGTGGAGGCAGATCAGTGCTGCCCGCCTGTACTGTCACGGACATGCCCTTAGTGGTCAGCCAGGATGCAGGCTGATCCTCTGGTCTTAAACCTAAGACAAGTCCCTCAGGCTCTGGAGTCTCGGTTTCTTCATCTGTGAAAGAGGGATGTTATGTGCCTCCCCGGAAATCATGTTAAGAGCACAGAGTGGACCCAGTGGTGGACCAGCACTGGGACTGGTGTGGAGGGTCTGGGGGTTCAAGAAGGGAGCTTCTGTCCAGGGTGTGGGCTCATCCCCTGAGTTCACCCCGAAGTCTTCTCTGACCATAGGTGACCAGACACCCAGGGAGGCTCTAGCAGGTCCAGCTCCACCGGCCTGGAGGAGTCGACCAGGCTGCTTGGTCCAGCCACATGCTGTCCAGGTCCTGGGAGGGCTGTGGGTGCTCTGCAGAAGGGGTCCCTTATCAGAGCTGGACCAGGCACAGCTGGGAGGGTATCACAGAGGACCGAGACCTAGTCACTGGGAAGCCCACCTTCTGATGGCCAGACTCAGGCCCTGCTGCATGGGCAACTGTCATCCCAGGTGGGGGGCATCATATCCGACCCCCCTCTGGACTCGCCCAGTCCTGCTGCCCCTTTAAGTGAGGGGATGCCCGGGAGCACTGGGTGGAGGAGCTCAGAGCCTGCTTCGAAGAAGTGAGCTGCATTTTGCTGCAGCGTGTGGCTGGCAGGCCTTGGTGCTCCCTGGTGGGGCCTCTCCACCCCCCCTTTCTCTCTGTCTTGCACGAGCACACACTCCCTCTCCCTCTCCTCCATCCTTTTACCTAGGCCTCACACTCATAGCATCTGGGTCTGTAAAGTCACCGCTTCCTTCCCGTGACTGCCATTTATAGCTGGCAGTAATGAAAGGCGCCTGTTTTACACTTGCTGGGCCCCAGCAGCACTACAGAGACACGGATCCCTTTGTTGCAAATAATTAATTTGGTTCCATATTGCATAACATCCTAAAAAGCTTTCCAAGGCAAGCTCCCGCTGGCCGGACACTATGATCTCATCAATATTGCATGGCATCGGGCACTACTGTTATGCGGTTTCATTAAAAATTTAATTTGTGGTTTAAATCTGCAGTGTTCCCTTTAAAAGGACGTAAAGGGAGGGAGAGGCTTCAGGTTGGGGCTGAGCAGATCTGGGGGGGAAGGGGGAATCCCAAGCCCCAGGAGAGGGAGGGGGATCTTCCCAGGGCGGGAGCAGTGGGCCCCTCTCCGATTGGCTGCCGGCCAGGGCTGCTGCTGCTGCTGGAGGGAGGGTGACTGGACCATTCATAGAAATTATTTCTCCAAAGCTTGTACTGTTTCCCTTTCTATAATCAGCCCAAGGGAAAGGGCAGCTCCCGGGAACCCAGACACTGGAGGAGGGCTGAGGCGGCGATGGGGGAGGCTTTCCCTGAAGACCCTGGGCCCCTCCACAACAGAGTTGCCACCCCACCCTGAACTCGGGGCTCTGTGGCCTCCTGCAAGTTACCTCTGCTGTCTGAGCTCTGGTCACCCCCGCTGCCCCATAAAGTCATTGCTGTGATTTCCTGAGAATGAATGAAGGACCTCCCAGATCTGGGTCAGCACTGCTTGTGTCACCATCACCCACCTTGTTGCCGTGGGGCAGGTGGCTCCTAGTGACAGGATCACAGTCCACAGAACCCCTGCTGGGAATCACAAGTGTCTGAAAGGCCACCATAATTCTTATTTCTTTGTCTGGACCTCACTGCCTCCTAGAAAGGACCTGGGTGATGTCCCCCGCCCTGCAGCTTATAGACTGGAATTTTGTTTCTGATGAGGGGCTTCACTGGGAAGTGAGGGGGACAGTTTTGCTCTTTCCAGGGAGGGAGGAGGGGCTTGTGAGAGCTCTGGTTCTGGTGGGGGAGGGGAGAGAAGTGAACCAGGGAGGAGGAGCAAGCACAGATGGGCCAGAAGAGACTCTTGGGCAACCTCTTAACCCTGCCCGAGGGCGCCTCTGCCCAAGGGCACTTCAGGCCCGCTGGCCCAGAGAGGCCACTGATTGTCTCGTTTGTCTCGGAAGGCAGGGATTTGTGCATCCGGGGCTATCTTCTGACATTGTTCCAGAGTGATTAAGTTAAGCCTCCTGGGGCCAGATGGAGAGAGAGGACACATTGCTTTGTAAAACTGATTTGCTGCTGTAGCATTTACAGCGTGCCCGGGGTGCACCCGCAGTGGCAGGTGCTTTGGTGCCCTCCTCTCTCCCACACGGGTGTCTCACCAGCCACATGTACACATCATGTGTCCAGGATACGACCTGGCACCACTCACTTCAGTGTGCAGGTCTGTGTCCAATCGTGGTGGGCTTACAGTGAATCCTCAGTGTCCCAAATGCCCGCACGAGGCAATGGCCACCCACAGCTGCAGCCTGCTGGAAGACTTGTCCCGAAGACTCCTGGAGGGGTCCGTTTCCCTGGGAAATAGCCACGGGTACCACGGGGGCTAGAGCAGGGGTTTAAACATCTGAGATATGAAGATTTCCTAAGAAGAGGGCAAGAGCCAGTGCTGACCAGGGTCTCCAGACCCCATGGGGCCTTTGCATCACCTGGGCTGCCTTTCTACATTCCTAGGGAAATAGGACAAGGGAAATGTGGTTTACAAAGAACTTGTGAGCTTGGATGATGGTGTGATGAGATCCATGGGCCATACAGCTGGGCAGCTGAGGGTCCCCCAGGGAAGGAAGATATGCTGGGGCCAGGGGCTGCATCCAGACAGAAAAGTGTGGCTGGCATCACCACACAGATAGAAAAAGACCCAACGGTTCCTTCCTGGCAGGCCTGCCATGCATTAGAAAGCACACACTTGGTAACGGAGCAGCTTGGCCTGGCCTCAGCCCAGGAACAGGACCCAGGCTCTTGGGCACTGCTGTTTTCTTTGCCTGTTTCCCAGGCAGTCCATGAGCACTGACTTGGAGCACACTCTAGACACTACTGGGCGGTGGGAAGATGGTCAGGGAGCCTGGCAGTGAGAGATGGCTTGAGCAAGATGCCTGGGCCAGAGCTGGCTCCTCTGCTCAGCTGCTGTGTGACCTCAAACAGGTGACTTCACCTCTCTGGGCTGTGTCAAGAGTTCAATTGGACAAGCCCCGTAAAGCTCTTAAAATAGTGCTAGTCTGCAGAAATAACTTGGTAAAACTTAGTAAATGCTGATTATGATTGTTTTTTTGTCTTTCTCTCCCTCAAGATGCTCAGGTACTAGTAATAACACAATGGCGTGAAGGAAGGGCTGAGCCATGGATCCCAGAGTAGGGGGCTCCTGCCAAGACACAGAAAAGGAGGGAAAGTGGGCCTCTGAGCCACACCTCAGGTTGGGCCAATGCACAACAGCTCTCTCTCTCCACTTTTTAAATTTTTAAATTTAAATTTTAAAATGTTCTTAATTGTGGTAATATGTACATAACTTAAAATATTACCATTGTAACCATTTTAAAGCATACAGTTCAGTGGTCTTAAGTACCTTCACATTGTTGTGCAACCCTCTCCAGGAGGGTTTCATCTTTCCAAACAGAAACTCTGCCCCCTGAAACTCTACTCTCTATCCGTCCTCCCTGCAGGCCCGGGTACCCATCAT
Source organism: Okapia johnstoni (assembly GCA_024291935.2). Lineage (NCBI taxonomy): Eukaryota > Metazoa > Chordata > Mammalia > Artiodactyla > Giraffidae > Okapia > Okapia johnstoni. Next base: position 10,659,515 of record CM044306.1, read on the forward strand.
TCCTCTCTCTGTCTTCCTGAATTTGACTCCTTTAAGGACCTCATATAAGTGGAATCATACATATTTGTCCTGTTGCCACTGGTTGATTTCATTGAGCATAATGTCCTCAAAGTCCTTCTATGTTGTAGTGGGTGTCAAGGACATGCTTCCTTTTCAAGGCTGAGTACTATTCCGTTGTATGAATGGACTGCATTTGGTTTATCCACTCACCTGATGATGGACAGGTGGGTTGCTTTCACCATTTGGTGATTGGGGTGGTGCTGCTATAAAGGTGGGTGTACAGATATCTCTCCTAGACCCTGCCTTCTCTGATTTTACATATATACCCAGAAGTGGGAATGGGTGGATCATATGGTCCCCATCCCTCATTACAGATGCAGGAACTGAGGCCACACAGAGGAGCTCAGATGCTCGCCCAGGGATCCAGCGTCCCCACCCCCAACCCCCAGCCTCCAGCTCCTCTGTGGCCTATTCCCAGGCCTCCTGGAAGGTTCTCTGGAAGAGGTGGGCTGTTATGGACACATTGGAGGAGAGTGGTCACCGTCACCACAGAAAGGGGAGCATCATGGGGAAGGGAGTCCCCAAGGGAGGGGGCCAGGACGGCATGTGGATAGTCACCAGCCAGCCCTGACTGAGTGTCACAGCTTCCAGCGCTGGCAAGGCAGCTGTGAAGGGTGATGAGGTCTCCCGAGGGGCGCGAGAGACCAGGAGCAAGGCAGCAGTAGGGGCACGGGATGGCAGGCTCTGGTCCCCTCTGCATGAGGGCCTGTCACCAAGACATCAGTGAGTGCCCTCTGTCCCTGGCAGCCTCCTCAGCTTCTGTTAAATCTTGGAGGTCCTCCAATCTGCTGCATGGGGAGTCCGGATGGTTCTCCATGGCTTGGACAAGGGGGCTTAGCAGGAGGGGGTTTCCGCTGCTGTGCCCTCAGTTCCAGGGGCCTGCTCAGCTCTTTAGGGGTCAGCAGAGCCACCTGGGCTTGGTGGAGATGCCAGGCTCTGCCCTCCCCAGGGCTAGTCCAGTTAGCCTAGTGAGGCCAGGGACCAGCCCCCAGGGCTTCTTCGGTTTCCTGATAAGAACTGAAGGGCTCCTCACTTCCCAGGGAACCCCAGTGCTAACAAATGACTCTGGTGACCGCTCTTGGCCTGTTGTCCAAATATTTCCATCTCCTTCTACAGGGGGACACCACACTGACCCCTGTGGCTGGAAGCCTCCTGCGGTCAATGAATCAAGCCTTAGCATGGCTTCAGCCCAGGGCATTTCAGAACCCCCACATCACCCTTTCTTGTCCCCCTGGCACAGCAACTGGAGGTAATAGGAGGCCTTGATGACCTGTGGGGGACATCCCTTGGGAGTTAAAAAGAGAGGGCACCAGTCGTTTGTAGCAACTTGACACATCAGAATGCTTTGACCGTGATGTGACCTAGTGGCCTCCTAGTCCAATGTCCTGACAGATGAGTTGACCAATGGGTCAGCCCAGTTTCCCTGGGCCTGTCCATGCTTCATTCTCCTGGCTTCTCTTTTCCTTTAATGAAACTGATACCTGTCCAAAAAATATCTTTTCTGTTTAACTTGACCCCGGTTAAGCTTTGCTCTTTGCAACCAGCATCCTGCCTGGTGGAGAAGGCTGTTTCAGCTGTTACAAACCAACTTATCATGGGATGTGGGTGAGGCATTTGGGAAGAATGGAGGGGGCGTGGGTTTCAGACACAAATGAGGGTCACTGGGGAAAGAGGTAGTGTGGTTGTGTGTGTTGGAAAGAGCATTGAAGGAAATTTCCCACCTCTGAAGGCTGCAGCTGAACAGTTAATAACATAGCTTTGCCTACACATCCCACCCCACCCCCCAAGCCTGGGTTTGGATCCTACTGCTTCCAAGGTGACGCTAGTGGTAAAGAACCTGCCTGCCAGTGCCAGAGATAACCCATAAGATAACCCATAAGAGATATGGGTTCAATCCCTGGGTCGGGAAGATCCCCTGGAGGAGGGCATGGCAACCCACTCCAGTATTCTTGCCTGGAGAGTCCCATGGACAGAGGAGCCTGGCAGGCTACAGTCCATGGGGTCGCAAAGAGTCAGACACGACGGAAGTGACTTAGCACGCACTCACACAGTGATGACCAACTGTGGTCCTTGCTCAAGTTTACCTCTCTGAATGCCAATATGCACATCTGAAATATGGTGCTAACAAGACATGGGATTGTTGGGAAGATGGCAGGAGAGGAAATGTATGAAGCCCCTGGCACAGTGTCTGGATGTAACAGATTCTCAATGCACTGTCATAGTACCATCCATCAAGGCCAAGGGTGGCGTGCAGCAGCTGCAACCCAGAAAGTCAGGCTGCACCTCCTTTTAGCCATCTGCGAGCCCTCAGCTCCAGCTGCCCACTTGCACCCCTCCCTCAACGAAGGAGCCGACTGTCCTCCCTAGCCCACCCTCCGGGACGAAGCTGAGTGTCAGCTGCAGGCTCCAGGGTTCCTATGGTTGGGATCCAGGCTTCTCTTACTGTTGTTAAAGTATTTTGCTGCTGGGAAGCCTCGAGCATCTCCACGGAGGGACATAAATAAAGGCAATAACTTGGCCATTAGGAAGTTTCGCCTGGTGTGTCCACCCAGAGCGCCCTGGCACGCTGCAAGGCAGCCCTCGCCAGGGAGCGCAGAGGCGGGAGAGAAGCCTCTCATGTGCTCCATTTCTGGGTCAGGTACCTCTTATTCTCTGGGCTGAGAATGGAATGGGGGATGGGCGTAGGCAATGTGCCCCTACTCAGGATGGCATGGGAGGGGTGTGGGGCCGGCCATCCCCAGGAGGGAGCGTAGTAAGCATGGTGAGGCAGACCAGAGAGTAATGTCCCTGGGTGCTGCTCTCCACGGCCCTCCTTCCTCCCCAAGCTGGACGTGGAGCCTAGAAATGGGCATATGGCTCAGAACCCAGAGCTGGGGGTTGGGGCAGGCGGTGCACTCTGGTGGCTGTGGGTGTGGGCTTTGGCACCAGGCCAATGTGGGTGCAAGTCCTTGTCCCTCTGCACCGTCTGTGCAGATCCCAGCAACTAGATAAACCGTGGTCTCTGGTGTGTAGATTAGAGACAGTGATGGTCTCCACGTCCGGGGGGGCTGAGCCTAGAGTCACCAGCTCTTGTGGGGGTTGACATGCATGCAGCCCTGGATTGTCCCATGCAGGTGGTTTGGGGTGAGGCCCAGCTAGCTGCCCATGGGGTCTCTCCATCTCCCACTCTAATGTGAGGAGGTGCCGGAACCCTGCTGGCAGGGGTGTGTGGGGGCAGGAATCTGACCTCAGATCAAAGGTGAGACTGAGTATTGGCTGGTGGCAGAGCTCCCCAGGAGGGAGTCCTGCTGCTCCAGAGTGGTGGGAGGTAGGGGGTAGGGTGCTGGCCACAGTCAGAGGTGGGGGTGGGATGCCTGGGGGCCCAGAACCAAACTGAATTAATCGAACCCAACAGGCTTGGGTCAGAGAGGGCTCAGAGGGCACCTAGACTACTCCTCAGTTTTTATCTGACTGTTGAGGGCTTCCACCCCCACCCAACCTAGGCTCTGTCTTCTTCTCTTTAAAAATGGTGATGGCATATCTTCATTTATTAATTTTATGCTTAATAACACTTAAAAAAAAGCTACATGCCCATGAGAAATAATTTACACTCTGTGGACAGTTGTCAAGGTCCGCTGGATGTGACCAAGTGGCCCTGAATCTGTGCCAGTTCCCTGGGTATTTCCTGTGGCTAGGGAGCCTGGGAGCAGGGTGGGAAGATTTGGGGCTGCAAAGCTGAAAGGGAGCAAAAGGTGGGACATGGGAGGGGGAAGGTGAGGAGGTCACTAGGGTGCCAGGGGACCATCGCAGGATTCAGGCTGGAGAGCGAGGCCAGCCTGAGCTGGGTGACATCCTGGCATCTGTGGGTTCACTCCAGCTGAGACCTCCGCAGGAGCAAGAGCATAAGAGGGCAAGGGGCAAAGCAGGGCAGAGCAGGATGCAGTGGGGCTGAGGAGGTCCCCAGGAGGGGGCAGGTGTCTCCCCACCAACCCTCCAGGGAAGGAGTAGGTTGGGGTTCTGTGTCTTCCTCCCCCAACCCCCCACTCTCTGCTGAGGAGTTGGGGCCCTGGGTAGCCGCGGTGGCCTGTCCGGGGACCTGTGCACTGACAGCCAGGATGCAGGCCAAGGTGAGCCGAGTGAGCTGAGGGCTAGAACTGCTCTGACCTAGTAACCTTCCCAGCGGTCCCTTCATAGCAGGAGTGGTAATTGGGTTTTACACGGGGCCCTCTGGCACTGACCTAGTTGTTCCGGTTCCTGCCTTCCTCTGTCCCTCTGCGTTCACCCCTGATGTTCTTTAAACCCCAGGCATTGTGCCTTCCCCTATCCTGCTCTCATCCTCCCCTCTGATTCCACTGGGCAAAGTCAAGCTGCAGCAGGGATTCGGGGCGTCTGTCACGGCCTGTGCTTCTCAAGGGCACCCACTCTGGGCCCACCTCTGGGAATGAGACAAGTGAGGCTCCGGGTCTGCACGCTGGACAGCTGAGCAGGAGGTGATGACCTGAGTGTCACCCTGTTAGGGACCTCTTCTCTGACACTGGGTCCCCATGTGTGTGAGGAAGGATGGAAGGGTTTGTGGGGACCAACTCCTCGCCTGGAAGTGGCAGCAGTAATGCAAAGTGCGGAGGCTCAACTGAAATAACCTGTGTCGAGCACAAGGCCTGGCATCTGTCTCCATTTCTCTTCCTCTGTCATCACTTTCTCACCCACAGAATGGAGGTCTTGACATCCTAATGAGAGCCCTGTGCCCCCAGAGACCGTGTGTCCACTACCAGACACTGACCCTCTGCAGTGGTGCTGGGGCAGCACAGATGGGATGTGGCGGCGGGGGGATGTTCTTGGGTTCCCCATTCACAGATGAGAGCACTGAGGCTCTGAATGACGAAGGGACTGGCCCAGGGTCAAGAGTTGGTCCTGGTGGACTCAGGATTCCAGCTTGGTGAACCACCCCTGCACCCCTGTGCTTCACCCCTGCGCTTCACCCCTGCTCCAGATGTTCGGCAGCTCTGGGGAGATCTGGGGGAATGGAGGGCAAGTGAAGCTCGTCCTGCAGTGGATCACCACCCTGGCACACTCACCAGCCCCATGAGTTGCCAAGCACATCTTGGTCTGGGTTCTGGCAGGCTGCCGCTTGTTTTTCGAGACTCATTGGCATGGGGCTGCTGGGGAAGCAGGCACCTGTCTCTAACAGGGATATTTACCCGGCTCTGCACACTGGGGGCACGTTCCTTGATTCCTACAGGGCCAGACCCCTGTAAGAGGGAGCCTCGAAAGAGTTGGCTGCGAGTGCAGATGGCTTTGGGTTTAAAACGGGGCCAAAGCTTTCACCAGCTCCTGCGAACAGTTCCCTAAACGTGGAGGTTTGACTGAAATCAGGCAGGCGACATCAGCTGCCTCCACCCCCACCCCCTGGAATTCCCTCATTGCCCTCCCCTAGACCTCCCTCCTCTGATTCCAGATTCGCCTTTGCCTGGTCCCCCAGCTCCTGCAAGCTGCCAAGCATGAAGCCTGCCTTCCGAGGCTGCATGAATAATAGAACTGAAATCACCCCTAGTTAAAAATAGATACTCTTCTTAATAAATATTTTACATACTGTCTTTAGGATATACAGATCCCCTGTCTGAAGAGTTAAAGCAAACCCTGTTATCGAACCCAAAGACTGTAGGCAAGGCTCAGCCCTGTCACGGCCCAGCATCCCTGCGGCCATGGCTCCTGACTGCAATCCACCCCGTCTTCGGTGATGTCCGCTGAAAATAACCCACACCACTAAGGACAGAACGTCCGGCCAGGAGCAGCCTGGGAATTCTTGGATGGGTTAGTCACCTAGGAATTTTATGGGGGCAAAAATTTTATGACGCCCCTGGTTAGTGAGGCTCGGAGTTCAGAAAAGTCAAAAGCAAGTTCTCATGTTCCCTCTGTACAGAAGGACTCCCCACCATGAGCCGAAGCTGGAGGGCTTCTGGGGGCAGCCTCAGGGAGGAAGAGAAACTTCCAAGTGGGGAGGCGGAAGTAGTTTAAAGGGCTGGCTCATTTCAGAAAACTTTGCAAATGCAGTACAACCTTGAAGGTCTGCATTAATTAGGACACAGCATGATCTAGATACAGCGAATGGATCTGAATAATCTGCTGAAACAGGTTCTAATCTTGACTGCCTCCTCCCTCCATGAGCTTCCCATGGGAGACAGGGGCCAGCAGGAAATGCTGGGGCCTGCCCTGAACGCAGACCACTTCAAAGTAACCCCCACTCTGCACGCCCCTAGAGAATGGTTGATGTCCTTATTGGGAGACTGGATATTGAAGGGGCAGAGTATGCTGGAGCTGGCTCAGATGAACCAAATGGGGTTTGGGGCCCATGTCTCAGTGTCGGTCTCTCTCCCTGGACTGGCAACTCCACACCCTATCTGGTTTTCTTGCACTGAGCACAGAGGCCCTTCTCTGTGAGGCCTACCTGTCCTGAGGATGGACCACTCTCTTCCTCATGCCCAGCTAACTATGAGGAGACTTTAGTTTAGCACTTGGCACCCTGATGAACGGGTAGACGGATGGATGGATTTGTGGATAGATGGCTGGCTGACTGGCTGTATGGATAGATGGATGGATGGATGAATGGTGGATGACTGAGTGGTGGATGGTTGGATGGGTGGATGAATGGATAAATGAGTGGTTAGATCGATTGTTATTGTTGTTCAGTCGCTCAGTCATGTCCGACTCTTTGCAACCCCATGGGCTGTAGCACACCAGGCTTCCCTGTCCTTCACCATATCCTGGAGTTTGCTCAAACTCATGTCCATCAAGTCGGTGATGCCATCCAACCATCTTGTCCTCTATCGTCCCCTTCCCCTCCTGTCTTCAATCTTTCCCAGCATCCAGGTCTTTTCTAATGAGTTGGCTCTTCGCATCAGGTAACCAAAGTATTGGAACTTCAGCTTCAGCATCTGTCCTTCCAATGAATATTCAGGGTTGATTTCCTTTAGGATTGACAGGTTTAATGGATGGGTGGATGGAAAGATGGATGGGTTCGTAGATAGGTGGATGGTTGGAGAGATGGATACATAGATAGATGGATAGATAGGTGTGTGGATGGATGGGGGGAGGATGAATGGATGGATGCATGGATAGGTGGATGGATAGATGTATGGGTGGATGGATGAATGTGTGGATGGGTAGTTGGATGAGGGTATGTGTGCTTGGATGGTGGATGGGTTTATGAATAGATGCATGAATAGAAAAAGCTATCTTATATCAAAGGGGATTCATATTCAAAAATCCGCCTTATATCAAAGATTTCAAAGGGGAATTGACCACAGAATAAATATTACTCCAGGGTTGATCATATAGCTGGTAATGTGCTTTCATTCTTCTCTACTCCTGTTGCTTTCTATCCTTTTCCTCCCAGTTTCTGCATTATTGGCTGGAAAGGCAGGGCTTGGGGAGCAAGGATGGGATCTGCAGAGGACAGACAGAGTTCAAGGACCTGATTCAAGGCTCTCCCACATGGCCCACCTGGAGACCTTGAGAAAAGGGGCTGCCCCTCCATTGTCAGTGAGCCAGGGCACTTTAGGACAAATTTTCCTTGAACATAGCATGCTGGAATGTCGGGCAATCAGAACTCAGCGCCACCTGGGCTCATGTTGGGTGGAGCTTTGTGGGGGATAAAAAGAAGTTGAAAAAAAAAGACATCCAATTATTTCAATAGAAAACATTTAAAAAAAAATCCGTGCCACTGTGTCTACACTTGTTTAGTTTTTTTATTTTTTTTAATTTTGGAAGGTACAGGAGAAGAAAATCATGAAATGTTTTCATTTCTCTGTGATTGAGCAAACTCTTAAAATATTAAACTGTTGCTTAATAATTGATTAAAACTAATCTCAGCGGGAGCCAACCACCCATTTGGCAGAACCTCTTTAAACTTTTAGGGGCTTTTAGCTCCCCCTGGCCGCCTAACCTTTCTCTTGTCTGATTCATTCAGGTTTCAGCAAACAGCTTGCCTCTTGTGGATTATGATGTCACGATGCCTCTATCAAGCTGTGGGATGGCTGACTGAGGCTGGATTCAAAAACAAAGTAAAGCCCTAGAAATGCTGTGTCTGAAGAGGCAAGGAGGGGAGGGGGGGGAATGTCAGAAATAATGGTACTGTGGATTTCCAAGATGCAGAAGCAGAATCAGAGATAAGGCTGTGTGGCCTTCAGAGCTACTTAAGTTGTCTGTGACTTAAGTTTTTCTGCAGAACAACAATTATGCTGGCCTCTCTGTTTTTCATGGGTACACTAAAAGCGTTGAGAAGAATGCTTTAGGATGAGGACTCAGGCATCAGACTGCCCTGATCCAAGCCTTCCCCAGTGGTTACTTCATATGTGACCTTGGGTGAGTTTCTTAGCTTCTCTGTGCCTCAGTTTCCTCATCTGTAGGATGGGGGTACATATAGGGACTTCCCTGGTAGTTCAGTGGCTACGACTCTGCACTCCTAATTCAGCGGGACCAGGTTTGATTCCTGGCCAGGGAACTAGATCCCACATGCAGAAACTAAGAGTTTGAATGCTGCAACGAAAGATCCCACCTCCCAAAATGAAAATCCAAGACCCTATATGCTGCAACTAAAACCTGGTGCAGCCAAATAAATAAATAAATATTAAGAAAAAAAATGGGGATAAGCATAGAAATGCCCTCCTGAGCAGATTAGGTAAGACATTCTTAGCATTTGCCAGGGCTGAGAAAGAGCTCCACTGTGTTCACTGTGCTGATTTTAAAAGAAGTAGTTTGAATTCTGTAAGAGAAAGGGCCCTTATGAGAACAGCCAAAGTCCCCCAAACTAAGCACAGTCTGATATGTGCACACCCATATTCATGGCAGCATTATTCAGAACGGCCAAAAGGTAGAAGCAACCCAAGTGTCCCTCAGTGGATGAACAGATAAACAAAACATGGTGCGTCCACACAACAGAATGTTATTCAGTCTTAAAAGTGAAGGAAATTCTAACATATGCTACAATTAGATGAACCTTAAAGGCATTATGCTAAATGAAATAAGCCAGACACAAGAGGACAAATACCCTATGATTCTCCTTGTATGAGGTTCCTAGGGTAGCCAGATTCATAGAGACACAGTAGAATAGTGGATGCCTGGGGCTGGGGAAGGGGCAGTGGGGAGTCAGTGTTTAATGGGGACAGAGTTTCAGCATGGGAAGATGGTCTGGAGCTGGATGGTGGTGATGTGAATGTACTTAATGCCACTGAACTGTACACTTTAAATGGTTAATATGGTCAATTTTATGTTATGTGAATTTTACCGCAATGAAAAGTAACAACTAAAAACATCACTCAGCACTCCGGCCTCCCATCCTGAGTGTGTCACCCCTAGTTGGGACCACGTTCATTCACTGTCTGTGGATGGTGCTCGTATATGCATGGGTGGGGAAGGGTCCTCTCACAAGAGCTCGGTGGGGACCGCCCCCCCCCCCCACACCTGCTGGATCATCCACAGACGAGGCGAGAGAAGCTTCAGGGCCCCACAGCTGGATGAGCCAACCTCACCTTTCTGTGTTGTTGTTGGGAGTAGAAATGGGATCTGTCTCTGTGGAAGGGGCTCCTTGGGAGGGTGGATGGGAAACTGCAAAGATGTGGCCAGGCTGGAGCCTCCGAGGAGTGGAGCTGGAGTTTGAACCCTGCCTGGTCCTGACTTAGCCTCGTGCTCATTCTCTTTGGTCCAGCCAGGCTCGGTAGCATCGTCACTTGATGGTGGAATTCAGTACGGGAGGATAGAGACAGGGCCTGGACCCCACCCCTGAGAATCCCCTGTCACTGGAGAACACAGGCAACAATGATGACAGTGCTTTTTGAGATGCTGTTAACAATAATATGAATTCCTGCTGCCTTCCTAGAATTTAGGGCTTAGAAACTACTTTCACACGGTTGATCTGTTTTTTATTTCCTGCAGTCTGCCTGCCCCATCTCTCTCTACAGACTTCTTCTATTTTATCTATCTATCCATTTATTTATTTTGGCCACACTGCACAACTTGCCACATCTTTTTCAGCAGTCCTCTATTTCCCCGACCAGGGATTGAACCCAGACCAGTGAAAATGCCGAGTTCTAACTACTGGACTGCTAGAGAACTCCCAACACTTCTCTATTTAAAATGGCCAAGGTGGGCCAAGGTGGCCCAAGGTGGCCCAGTGGTTAAGACTGTGCTCCCAGTGCAGAGGGCCCAGTTTCCATCCCTGGTCAGGGAACTGGATCCTGCGTGCTACAACTATTAATAAAAGATCCGCCTGCAGGAAATCAGGGTTGGGGGAATATGTTGGGAGGGACGCCCAGCACTGTGTCACACACAGACTCAGCAGCAGCTGAAAGGGCTTCAACCATGCAAAATTGGGCTTGAAGGTCAGGCTTCCTCATTTTCTTTTCTTCTTTTATCACTCATGCACTCTTTTGAAAAATCAAATTAAAAAAGGAAAAAAAAAACTCAATTCAGAGAGGTTTATAAAGAACCCTCCTCCTGTTCCTCCTTTCTCAGCCCTGAAGGCAAGCACTTTTAACTGTTTCATTTTTAATTATATGGCGGTCCTCTCCACGAGCCTAAATAATACACTCATAATGCCGTTTCTTGATTTATCTGCTTTAGAGATTATCTGCTGTGCTGGGTGAGGCTTCCTCACTGACGACGCCTGGCCCCTCCCCACTTCCGTGAGGTTCCCCCACTCTCTTTCTGACTTTGGGTTCTGTGCTCGGAGCTGTCTCAGGTGCGGGCTTCCACAGCCTCTCTGTCCTCCTGATGAGAAGGGGAGTGCTGGCCTGTCTTCCTGAGACACCCCTGATTCCAAGCTCTGCTCCAGTTTTCACTGCTCTGGTTGGTGGTCTTTCATTCCATTGCAAGGCAGTAACTGTCTCATGTCTCAGGCTTTAGCCCCAGAGCGATGCTCTGCATTTGAAAATGTGTGCACGTGAATGTGAACACTACATGGCAGTGGGGCAGAGCCTGGATCCTTGTCTTTGAGTTTCTGAGGCTCTGGGTCCCTTGCAGGACTGCTCACCTGGTCTCTGTCACTCCAATGGAGGTTCAGAATCATTCCTTGTTTTCATTTGCATTTATTGGACCAGACCTTTCTTACAGGCACTGCATTTTCTCCTGCATCCTGATTGCTTATTCCTTCCTTTCCGGGGAGAAGTCCCTGCCCTGAGCCCCTCTCATCCCTGTTACCCTCTGTGTATGACTTGGGCTCTGTCTGTTCTCCTCAAGGCTCAGCTCAGGGGCTCCACACTTGGACCAGAACCTGGCACAGACTTTTGTCATTCCTGGATTTCTCATCGCCTTTGTTTTTGCTGTGGCATCTCAGGTTTGCTCTGGAGTCATTGTCTCACTTTGGTACCTTGGACTTTCTAGTCCATGCTGAGGTTTTTGTTTCAAAGAAGTAGACTGTCTGTTTGTGGGTGAGACCAGCGAGGCTGGTGTGGAGCAGATATGGGTGGGATTTGAGGACGCAGGTTGTGCTGCAGGGCAGCTGCCCAGAGCCCCAGAGGCCAGCATCATGCTGGCGACTAGGGACCACCAACACCCAGAGACCTCAAGGCCTACATTCCAGATGGGGAAGCTGGGACCAAGGGGGCAAGTGGCTTGTCCATGGTCACACATCAAATTGGCGGCCAGAACCCAGGTCCTGTGAGCCAAGAATCCAGGTGCCTCCACTGGACCATGGCTGCTTTGGTTGGAGGCACCCAGGAGATCCAGGCTTTCTAAGCACTCGGGCCAGTCTGTAAAGCAATCCCAAGGGACCCAGGTCACAGACACCTCTGCTCCTTGGCGCTAACCCTCCTTCCTTGGCTCTGCCCTGCTCCATCCACAACTGTCCTTCCCAGCAAGGTCATACCCTGAGGTTTCAGAACAAACAACCTCCAGGAATATTTGACTAGAAAATACAGGCCAGAAATCCACCATGGGATCTTCACACTGAAGAGATTTTGTTGTCTCCAACAGTCCAGCTTGACAATTGACTAGAGATCCAAGCCTTCACGTGTGCAGGAGGAAGGCTATGGGCTGGAGCCATTTGCAAAGGGGCTTCTGGCCTTTGGGGGCTGGTGGGCAGACTTGAGGGCCAGCTTTGAGGGGACTCAGCCTCATTTCGTGACCTGGACCTGCTGTCTCCGTTACACATCAGGCACTTCCCTACAGGCTGCCCCCCTGGGGTTCACTTTTAATGTTGAATCCCAGAACTTTAGTACAGAGTGGCATTCCATCTTGTCCCTCCATTGTAGAGGCAGAGAACAGGTAGTCCACATGGGACTGGGCCAGGCCACTCAGTGACTTTCTGGGGGACCCTGTTTGGGGCAAGGTAGTTGTACTAGTCAGGGTCCTCCAGAGAAAGAGAACCAGTAGGATATAGATACAGAGAGAGGGTGTAGGGGTATGCGAGGAGAAGAGAGGGGAAAGATTATTTTGAGGAATTGCCTCCTGAGATTGTGGGGCTGGCCCATCTCAAGTCTGCAAGGCGCTGGACATTCCAGCAGGAGTTGATGTAGAAGTCTTAAGTCCAAAGGCAGCGTGGAGGGAAACTTCCTTCCTCTTCTGGGAACCTCAGTTTGTTCTCTTAAGGTCTTCAACTGATTTGAGGAGGCTCACCCACACTAGGAAGGGTCATCTATAACTACTTGACTCAAAATCTACTGAGTTAAATGTTAATGTCATCTGAAAAGTAACTTTATAATATCTAGATGGTGTTTGACCAGACAACTGGGCACCATGGCCCAGCAAAGCTGACACAGAAAATTTAACCATTGCAATGGTGCTGTGATCAAACCTATCAATCCTAAAGGAAATCAACCTTGAATATTCATTGGAAGGACTGATGCTGAAACTGAAGCTCCAGTACTTTGTCCACTTGAAGCAAAGAGCTGACTCATTGGAAAAGACCCTGATGCTGGGACAGATTGAGGGCAGGAGGAGGAGGGTGACAGAGGATGAGATGGTTGGATGGCATCACCAACTCAATGGACATGAATTTTAGCAAACTCTGGGAGATAGTGAAGGACAGGGAAGCCTGGCATGCTGCAGTCCATAGGGTCACAAGGAGTTGGATACAACTTAGTGACAGAACAACAACAACCTCAATGGTGCTGTGTGTGCAGTGAGGGACATTTGGCATCTCTGGTCCCTGCCTACTCAGTGCCATAGTGTCCCCAGACTTATGACAACCAAAGACAAGTCCCCTCTCTACTTCTGAGTGAGTTCTGGGTCAGGGATGGGAAGAGGCTCCTGTGAAAATCTCTCAGGGAAAGTAGTAAGAGAGCCAGAAGTTCCCTGGGACCCTTGGGCCAGTGACTCAGTCAGTCACCAAGCTCCATGAGCATCTAGCTTTTCTAGCTCAGCTGGGGGTTAAATATCTTGAGCCCAGCAAATGCCTCCTTCCACATGTCTTCCAGAGCACAGGGTGGTTCCTGAACCCACAGCGGGCCTCCTGCAGCATCCCACTTCCCCTGTGTCTGATTCTCTGACCATCACTCCAGGCCCCCAGCCATGACTGAACAGCCACAATAGTAGCCTTGGAAACCAGCCCAGAAATCAGAGATATCTGTAATAATTAGAGATCATTTGGGGTCCAGCTCCTGGGGACATTATGTGGTTAAAATAGAGCTGTTTCATTTCATCCCCAACTGTGAGATGGTGATATTAGGAATTCTAATGCGTCTGATTCCCTGCTGACCCCCAGCTCCTGTCCTTTAGGAAGTCTGATGTCTGCAACTCAGAGGCGGCATAGATAATGGGGGGCCTGCTGCTTAACCCTTGATATTTACCAACTTTGGTCAGTTCACCAATCCCCAGTCCCAAATTTGCTAAAGTAAATGTTATGCCCTTTTCATAGAGCTGTCATGCATAAAAACTGCCACTGTGTTCCCTCACTCCTGTCCCCCAGTGAGCCCTGCAGCAGGCAGCTGCCAGCACATTGGGGGTGCTCTGAGGACAAGCCTGTGACAGTCACACCCCCTTTCTTTCCCAGTCTAGCTTGACTGCCTTGGTCCAGAGCCCCAAACAAGTCCAGTGATGGTTCTGCATCCTCATGTACACCCAGAAAAGGTGAACACTTGACCCTCCAGCCTTGGCGGTTGGGGTCCAGCTAGACAACAGCTGGAGTGGGGAGGAAGAGGAGACAGGGTCATTGGCACCGGGATTTCAGCCCCTCTTGTGTGACCAGATGCTTCTGTCCCCCTCTGACCTGGACCGCCCTCACCACTTCCTGCCCCACCCAAAGGGGAGGGAAGGGGATCTCTTCTGAGACAGGGAAAGAAGACGGGGGTCCAGGACCACAGAGACCAAGTGACCCCCAAGTTACAGAGACCATAATAAGCCACTAGGAATGAAGTGTTTTTATATGTCAGCATCAGGCTCTTTGTGTAGACTGTCTCACATATCTCCCCTCCTTGTGATCACACAAGCCCCATGTACATCTTTAATACAAGATTTAAATAGGTTTTTAATATAAGATTTAAATAGGGCTTCCCTGATAGCTCAGTTGGTAAAGAATCTGCCTGCAATGCAGGAGACACCAGTTCGATTCCTGGGTTGGGAAGATCCGCTGGAAAAGGAATAGGCTACTCACTCTAGTATTCTTGGGCTTCCGTTGTGGCTCAGCTGGTAAAGAATCCGCCTGCAATGCGGGAGACATGGGTTTAATCCCTGGGCTGGGAAGATCTCCTGAAGAAGGGAAAGGGTACCCACTCCAGTATCCTGGCCTGGAGAATTCCATGGACTGTGTAGTCCATGGGGTCACAAAGAGTCAGACACAACTGAGCGACTTTCACTTTCACTTTAAATAGGTTAAAAACCACTTCAACTGTCTGTCTCTAAATTCAGAGTCATACCAGGACACAGTTCACACAGGTGTTTCATGCTAGTATTGGTGCATTATTTTCTTTTTATGAAGAAATATCTTTTTTCATGATATGATTTGGTTATCACTGCAGTAGGTATTTGAGTGCCTATTAGTTACTTGTTTTTACTGATGTGGGGGATTATAGCTCTAAGACACAAGTACCTGCCCTCCATAAGCCCATGGTCTTGTAGGAGGTACAGGTGTGATCATACATGTAGTGTGCAGCCCTGTCTAAGGTGAGATGGCTTGTTGACCAAGTCTCTGCTGTTCTGAATCCTGCCTCCCAAACACTCAGTGTTATTTCCCTCAAGAGGTTCATTAAGTCATGAATTGTACCAGCGAGTTCTCCTATAAGCATTTACTGTAGAAAAGATTTTCTTTTGAACGAAGCTTCCTCTCATTGGTATAATTCTATAGAGGTAGCCCAGGGATTTTATAATAATCATTCAATTTTTTTTCCTCACATCAACCTTATGGAATGGGTAGAAAAAGAACTACCCTCACCCCACTTTACAAGTGAGGGAAGCTACAAGGCTACTGAGAGAGATTCTGAGCAAGAACGTCTGCTCCTTGGCTAGAGATTCATTTATCCATCTACTCATCCATCCACCCAGCCGTCTATCTACCCATTCACCCAGCCATCTATCCACCCAGCCATCTATCCACTCAGCCATCTATCCACCCATCTATCCACCCACCCCCTCATCCACCCATCCATCATCTACCCACTAATCAACCAGCCATCCACCCATCCTTTGCCAGGCCCTAGGGCTCAGTGCTGGAGGACAGAGATGGCTCCGGCCCTCAAAAAACTCCCAGTCTGAAAGGTTGTCTGAATCCTATAGGTTATGGGGGTGGCTTATGTTCTCCTCAACATTTCAGGATTAGCTTTTTCCCTCACGAACAATCTGGGGACAAGCAAAGGCACCTGGTAACAAACTCCTTCCTCTGGGTTGGGGATGTTGGTGCCTGCAAGTGACAGGCACAGTGAAGAGCACGGACATCCAGCGAATTCCTGCAGAAGTGCAGAGTAGCAGTATTGTGGTGCCTGAGCCTCCGGGCAATCGTGGAGAGGATTTCTGGTCTCTCTCTGGAGCTAAGAGGTAGCAAATCTTCTTTTGATGGATTAATGGATCGAAATATCATGAGGGTTGCTGATTTACAGCCTGCATTCTCATCTGCCCTCTGTAGCCTGGAGGAATCTTAGAGGAAAGTTCTTGGGCAGCAGGGTCAAGCAAAGGTTGTTCTTTTAAAGCAAGAGGAGAACGTTGTGACAATGCAGGAATGATGTCATGAAGGATGAGCCCTGACATGCTCAGCAACCGGGAGGAGGATCCGCAACTGGGACCCCACCTGCTCAACTTCCAGCTTTCAGCCAGACGCCAGCCACAAAGAGCCCTCCCTCCCACTGAGAGTGTGCAATAAGTATGTGGCGTGTGCGATAAGCATGCCCCGTGCTGATTTGTTGCCATGGGGGTGCTGCTGCCTCTGTGGGCTGCAAGGAGCCTCTGGAGGACTCTATCCACCTCAGTATCTTCCTACTGGCCCTCCCCTGTGCCTGGGTGGTCCCCGTGAGTAGTCACTTCATTTGAGTTAAAGCAGTGAGGGTGCTGGAGATTCCTGTGGAAACCGAAGGTAACCAAAGAGGACAGGTTGGCAGCAGGCAGTGCCTTCCCCGTGCCCACCCCGTGACGGTTCCACTTCCCAGATGGCTTTGCTGTCTGACAGCCGGGTGGGAGCTGGGTATCAAGAAGCTGGTACACAGGACAGGTCATTTTTTTTAAAGCTGTAGTAAGATATTTATAACCCCAAAATTTCCATTTTTAAGTGTACAGTCAGTGGCATTGAGCACATTCACACTGTTGTGCAGCCGGCACCACCAACCATTGCCAGAACTTTGTCATCATCCCAAATTAGAACTCTGTGTCCATTACACAGTGAACCCCCATTCCCACCCTCCTAGCTCCTGGAAACCACCATTCTCCTTCTTCTCTGAATTTGACTCTTCTGGGGACCTCATCTAAGTAGAATCATGTAGTACTTGTCTTTCTGTGAGTTGATGATTTCACTGAGCTTAAGGTCCTTAAGGTTCATTCACATTGCAGCCTGTTGGGATTTTCTTCCTTTTATGGTTGAATAATATCCCATTGAATGGATGGACCATGTTTTGTTTGTCCGTTCATCCATCAATGAACCCTTGAATTGCTTCTACCTTTTGGTGATGTTGAGTGATGCTCCTCTGAACCTGGGTGTACAAGCATCAGGACAGGGCACTTGTGATGGGAAACAGAAGGGCCAGGAGGGTAGGGTCACCAGGGATGCTGGGCTGCGGTGGGGGCTCAGCCTTTCCCAAAACGACCTGTCTCTGGCATGACCATCGCTCACTCTGTGAATTTCCTCAGTTGTGTGGACACTCTGAGTGCCAGGACCAATCTTCTCCATAAGTGGTGTCTCCCCCAGCATCCCAAGGAGGGAGGGAGATGCAGAGGAGACTCGAGAGCCGTCACAAACTAGACAACAGGCCGCCGCATCCAGGACTGACTACCCTTGTTTTGGATTGTTTCAGTGGCCAAGCTCACCCACGGCCTGGTAGACAGGCGCAAAGCCAGCACAGCAGAAATGTCACTGTCCAATGACAATGATATCGACAAGGCAACACCCTTCTTGTCAAGTTGAGCTTTCCCGATTGGCAGCAGTCAGCGAGTTCCTTGTAAGAGTCATGGTGAAACCTCAGAGGCCCACCCCAGAAGTGTGATTTGAAGTGTCTGTATTGGTCAGCTATTGGCTCAATAGTGATGCATATCAAGCCAGCCCAGGAACTACCCTGATGGTCCAGTGGTTAAGAATCTGCCTTGCAATGCAGGCAACATCGATTCAATCCCTGGTCCAGAAACTAAGATCCTAAATGCCACAGGGCAACTAAGCCTACGAGACACAACTATTGAAGTCCATGAACCTAAAGCCCT
Organism: Okapia johnstoni; assembly: GCA_024291935.2. NCBI lineage: Eukaryota > Metazoa > Chordata > Mammalia > Artiodactyla > Giraffidae > Okapia > Okapia johnstoni. The sequence continues at coordinate 10,677,377 of CM044306.1, forward strand.
TGCTCCACAGCAAGAGAAGTCACAGCAATGAGAAGCCTGTGCACCGCAACTAGAGAATAGCCCTCACTCACTACAACTAGAGAAAGCCCGCACACAGCACAAATAGTGTGGCCATAAATTAATTAATAAAAAAAACCCCAATCCGGCCCAACTCATGGCTTCACATGGCAGCACCGACTCTCCTGGATCTGGGGGTGGCCGGAGGCTGTCTCACTCTGCAGCTTGAGTCTCTCACCCTTCTCAGGTGGGGGGCCTCACTGGGCTGGCTTCTTGCTCTGGAGAAAGAAGCAAACAAGGGGGAGTATCTACCCCCTAGCACGTTCCCAGCCCCTGCTTTGGCTACTCCGCTAGAGTTTCACTGGCCACATCAAGTCTCAAGGCTAAGCCTGAGGTCCAGGGTCAAGGAAGCATGTCTGCCTCTGTGGGAAGAGCTGCAGGTCACATGGCAGAGGATGGGGACATGGGGAGGAGGGGCGAAGAATGGGAGAAAATCTGCCACCTTTCTGAAATGTTCCACTGAAAGCTGGACAGCTGCTGCTCTGGCCTTCCCCTCTGGCCCCGGAAGGTAGCTTTTTTTTTGTTTGTTTCCACTCTGAGGTGCTCTGATTGATCCTGGTCTCCAAATCCTGTGACTCTTAATCAATGCCTGATGAACCATACATGTGCCAACAAAATTCATTCTCTGCTAAGATAATCCTGAGGGCCTCTGGTGTCTCTCCTCTATTCCCAAAGCTGGTGCAAATGCATCTTTTTCTGTTGTTGTTGCAGGCTTACAGGGAAATAAAAGATTTTGTCTGCTGGCTGATGGGTATTAGCAGAGCTATATGGGGCTTGAGTGGAAATGTGGAATTTGTGTGGATCAGCCCGAGCTGTGTTGGCAGGGTCTGGGAGGAGGAAGCAACGTGCTGAAATTCTGCCTGTATTGTGGCTGTCAGCTGCCTCGACTGCCAGACTCACTCTTTTTGGTGTGTGTGTGTGTTATGGATCATCGTGTTGAAAAGTTTCCTCGCTCCTGGCTGTTTCTGAGAAGGGCCTGGATTACTGGAGAAAATCCAGCTTATGTGTCCAAGGGCAAAGCAGGCTGTTTATCTTTGAGTCGTACATGCTTCACACATCTCCTGAGGTTTGACTCTAAGTAGGATTTATGTCTCCCCAAATGGAAGGTGAAAAACACGAGGCCAGCATTGAGTTTGCGGGAGGTGATGCAGCCAGCACATGGCTTGCCATATGCTTAATGTGGATTTAAGAAAAGAGAGGGTTTTTAAAAATTATTAAAAATGGCCATTTGGAGAATCTGTCCTAATGTTATTAAGTGATCTTGACATGGGATGTGTGTGTGGCTGGAACTTTCTGATGGAATCTTGGAGCTGGGCTGCAGCTGGGGCCAGGGGACACATTCCTAAGGTGCCCCTGCCCCTTTGTGGAGCTCAGGTACATGAAAGGGAGACTCAAGTCTTCAGAAATGACCATGCGGAGCTGTGGTTCTCAACCAGGGGCATGTCTGGCAAATTTTGGAGCCATTTGGAGTTGTCACAATTGAGAGGAGGGAAGTGCTTCCAGTGTCCAGTGGGTAGAGACTGGGTGTGCTTCTAAACATCCCACAGCGCACAGAACACCGCACAACAGAGAATCATCTGCCCAGAATAGTATTCAGCCTTACAAGTAAGGAAACCCTGACACCTGCTACAGACTGGATGAACCTTGAGGACATCATGCGTCGTGAAATAAACCAGACAAAGAAGAACAAATGCTGTCTGATTCCACCTACATTATGTCCTTAGAGGAGTCAAATCCATAGAGGCAGAGTAGGATGGTGGGTGCCAGGAGCTTGGAAGAGGGGGGAATGGGGAGTCAGGGTTTCACAGGGACAGAGTTTCAGTTTGGGAGGATAAAAAAGTCTTGGAGATGATGCTGGAGGTTCTTGCACAATAATGTGAATGTGCTTAATGCCGTTGAACTATACACTTAAAGCATAGTTCAAAGTGTTATGTATCTTTACCACAGTGTTTAAAAAATGCTAAAATATAAACAAAAACAGAGCAGAATCATTTTCCCAATGTCAGTGATGCCAAGGCTGAGGAACACTGGCATGAATGGTACGGGCACAGGTTGGTGCTGGCTTGCATGAGCTGTTGTGATAGCACAGGGGTAAAAGCAGCCATTTCACACGTGTCACCCAATGCCACAAGCTACAGAAGAGCAGTTGCCTAAAGTCCCTCCCTCTGCTTGCCCCTGATCCACAGTCCTTGCCCCAAATTACAGCAAGACAGCCCCATGTCCCCCAGGAGCCTCAAATGAGCTCACCAAGATGGTCACCTGGAGGATTGTCGTCCCTCCTTGTTGTCCTGCTGTGGTTTGATATCACCTGTCTCAGCTCTCAGGGACCTTCAAGGGAGAAGCTCTGACTGTGCCCGAGTGCTTCCCAGACACACCCAAGCTGCTTTTTGGAGAATGGCCCCCTCAACGCTATCCCACATCATGTTACCAGGGCCCCTAGGTGGCCCTGCTTATGCCTAGAGTCCCCAAAGTCCCCTCAGTCCCAGCTCCTGCAGCTGGTACCCTGCCCCGTCTAACTGGCTGGGCCTTACTCTGCTCTAGACTGTTAGGAACATGTGCCAGCCTTCCATCGCCTTTACCTCCTCTGATTCCTGAGTCAAACTCTCTACCTCCTTAGTTTCCATCAGCATCTGAGGAGCAGAGACCCAAGATGGGACCACCTCACGGCCCAGACGACTATGTGCCCAACTCTACCACTCTCTTCCACAGGCGCACACGCTGGGTGGTGTCAGGGTTGAAGTGAAGGGTTCCAAGGTCCAACTTGCCTTTTTTTTGGAAAGTAAATTGGCTCACAAGAAATTCAGCCTTCTCATTGGATTTCATTACTTCTGTGATCTAACCAAGTGCTCAGGGGGAAATTGCATGATGGCTGTGCCTATGTTGAAAGGCTAAAGGGGAGTGGGAATTACCAACCCTGAGACCTGAATTGGGGGAGGTTCTGACTTTGATTATGTTGTCAATCTTGGACCATTTGAAGTCAGTGATGCAGCCTCTGGTTCTGGAAATGAGTTTCTGAGTCGGCCTAGGGCCCTCCTCGCATCTCTCATCATAAAGATCATTTTAATACAGTGGAAATCAGCTTGACAGTTACATGCTTGCTTGCTTTGTTTGTTTGTTTTTTCCCATTTCAACCTCCGTCTTTCAACCCTCAGCTCTGATGAGAGCTGGGTTCTCAGAAGGCCCTGGAAAACCCTCCTCAGGCTTACTTGGGAGGGGGTGGTGCCCAATGGAGCAGAGAAGGGAGGACCATTCCTCTAGGGATGCTGTGAAGGGGGCGGTTGTGCTGCAGGGAGAGCTGTGGCCCGCCCCCCACCTCCATCCCAGCTGCCCCGCCTACCTCTTTGGGGAACAGGGATTGAAAGATGCATAAAAATTCAAACCATACTCAAAATAAATGAAAGAAAAATATATATTTCAGAAAGAGATAACCATAGCAATCACTTTCACTCAAAGGTAATAAAAATACGTATCGTAAACATAAACTCGGAGATTGGAGGCTGCACTCTCTGCCACAGGAGAGCACATTGCAAGGAAAGGCAGGGACTTTCTGAGTCACTCTTGACAGATCCCTCTGATTAAAAACCCGAGAAGGGAAAATATGGGAGGAAGATGGAGAGTTATGAGGGGAAAATAACGACCCAAACTATGACAAAAATTGAGGATACAAATTACATTTACAAATTTTCCCCTGGTTGACATCCTGCCTGGAATATGATCACATATCACAAGGTGGCTGGTATGAATAATTCACGGGGGCGGGGGTTATTCTGGACCGAGCACAGAGTGTTCTGACATGTGGTGGCACCGATGGCCTCGTGGATGGCTTTCTCTAAGTGGCTGCTGCCACGTTCATCTCCTGAAACCATCAGCCCGAACTGCCACCGTGACAAGCCAGCCAGACAAGCCTCTCCCAGCCTGGGCAGCTGGGCTGTCTGCAGAAAGCCATCCAGGGTCCTCACTGGAAGCCTGAATTTCAGATGGATAAGTGGAAATTTCTGTCTTCTCTGCCTTCTGATATTTGCTTCCCACAAGAAGAGAACTATGATCTCAGCTAGCTAAATGTCCCTCCATCCTTGTCTGGCTGGTGTTCTGTGATGGCTGCTCCCAGCCCTGCAAACACCCTGGGGTTCCTGGGCCTGCCCTGAGGGCTCCTCACACACTGGCTCAGCTCCTCTCTGTCCCCAGCCTTAGGTCCTGACTACCATGAGAGAGAGCTTTCTTGACACAAGAGAAGCCATTTTAGGTCTAAACCATTTTGTGATCTTAGCCTGGCCACAGTGCTCACCCATACACAAGAATAGGCTTCAGTAATTAATGATTTTAAGGGAACAAAAGAAGATAAGAACCAGCAACTGTTACCAGACCAGGGAAATAACTATACTGGAAGTAATAATCAGTTGCAAGAGTAAAGATTACCCTGAAGTACATTCTTGAGCTGTTTTGCAGGATCCAAGCCCCCCTGAGCACTCCACCACCAGACTAACTGGAGCCTAAGGAATCATAATGTTGACTTTGCTGCTGCTCTTGACTTCCATCATAAGAGATTGGACTCTGTTGACTTTTGGCCCAATTTTGTGCGAATTCTCTTGTGCTCCAGCCCCTTCATGAATATGCATGTACCCTTAGCTTAAAACTTCCCTAGTTTGGCTGTTGGGCTTCCCTCGTGGCTCAAATGGTGAAGAATCTGCCTGCAATGGAGGAGAAAGAGCTGGTTTTGATCCCTTGGTTGGGAAGATCCCCTGGAGAAGGGAATGGCAATCCACTCCAGTATTCTTGCCTGGAGAATCCCATGGACAAAGCAACCAGGTGGGCTACAATTGCAAAGAGTCAGACAGAATTGAGCAACTAATACACACACACACACACACACACACACACACACACACACACACAGTTTTGCTGTTCAGGGAGACACACTTTGGGAAAGATCACTAGTGTTCTCCTTACTTCTTGCAAGTAATAAATCCTACCTTCTTCTCTTCAGATTGGTTGTGAGTTTTGGCTCGACACCCACCAAGTGAGTAGAAAGTATAGGGTCCCATGAGAGCTGGTAAAGGCAGGGTGACTGTAGTTTGTCATCCAAACCAGGACATTTTGGGGATGTAAGAGAGCACTGTTAATAATATGTTCAGGCAGAAGGCGCAGCCCAGGCTGCCCCAGGAAACCAGGATACCCAGTCACCCACGGAGACCTAATCCAGCCCACCATGAGCCCTCTCTGGCCAGCTTGCTCCCAGTTTTGGAGCAGCCCTCACCTGCAGCTACAGATGGCAGAGCCTAGACACCACAACAGCATGTTTCTCCAAAGCTGGACTGAATCATGCTTTTTCAGGAAACCATGTCACTGCCTCCATGCTGGCACCACCAAGCTGGAAATAAGTCCCTGGGTGTGGTTAATACAGTGGCTAATAACTCAGGCCTTGGGATGTCCCTGGTGGTCCAGTGGTTAAGACTCCATGCTTCCACTTCAGGGGGCACGGGTTCGATCCCGGGTTGGGGAACTAAGATCCTGCATGCCACAAGGTGCAGTCGAAAACTAAAAAACTAATAAATGTAAAAAAAAGAGAACAATTTAGACCTTGAGGACATGGGTCCCTCATTTCTCAGCATTGGAAACACCTGGGGGCTCCAGACTGCTGAACCTGAGCCTCAGACCTTTAAAGATCCCCCATCTCCCAGGTGATTCTGATGTAGCAAAATTTGGGAATCTGCTGGTTTGAATCCAGGTTCTGTCACTTGTTAGCTGTGTAGCCTTGCCTTGGCCTCAGCTTCCTTATCTGTAAAATGGGCCAATAGGTGTGTTGTAGGTATTGAGTTAAAATGTGTGACATGCTTAGAACAGGGTTTGGCGTTTAGGAAGTATGCTATGATAGCCATTGTTATTACCATAGTTATTCTAACTAATACTAAATCAAACATTTAAGAGCCTTCCAAAGGTTCCACAAGCCACAAGGTCCCTAAGGATGTTTTTGGAAATAAATGGGAGGGTATTTGCCTTCTATCTTTGTAATCAAAGTTCTAGCTTGTTGAGAAAGTTCTGACTTAAAGGCAGCAGCCCCAAGGGTGGAGCCCACGATAAAAAAAATTTCTTTAATTAAAATCCTTCTCTGTGGGTCACCCCTCCACATTTTTCAGTTACTTTCTGTGCTGGGGGTACATGCAACAATGAACGATGTCGATTTGCAGAAAGCTAGGAAGTATAGACTGGGGAAAATGTTTCTGCTATGTGAAAAGTCACAAAATGAAATGTTTTGTTACATAGTGTTGATATAAAATTGAATGATTCTTTTTTGCAAAACCTTACAGATAAGTATGTCCATTTATAATAAATATTTATAATATATACTGAAAGGCTATACAAAGAAATATTAAGAGCAGTTACATGTACAATAGAATTAAAAGTGTTTACTTTCAAAATAATGTTTCAGAATAATGTTATTTTAAATGTAATAAGCAAATATAATTTTAAATATATGTATTCCAGAAAGAAAAGGCAGAAAGGAAATACATAAAATGGAAACAGTAGTTACCCTAGACTGTGAACTGATGGATAATTTTGATTTTTTTCCTTCATTCTTTTTTGACATTTTCCAATTTCCTTCAACAAATATTTATTACTTTAATTTTTAAAATTTAAGGAAAGTTATCAAATACTATGTGATACTGTTTAAAATGTCAAATAACACTTCTGGGATTATAATGCAGGGAGGGTGGTGGTCCCGTGCCCTTGGAGCAGATGGTCCAAATGTTGGGCTATTTCTTCTGACATTCAGTTCAGCATTTCTACATAGCATGTTTACAGTGTCTTTCTTTACTCTTTAAAAATCAGCTTACGGTCTGATCCACCGACATCTCCTGTGAAAAACGAGACATCCCATTCTGACCTTGCCTTCCCATCCCAAGTGTAAGGTTTTCATTTGGAAAAAAACAATTTAAATTATTTTAAAAAAAAGAAATCCAGTTTTGAGGCTCAGGCACATATGCTGTGTTTTCCATGAAGCTTTTTTAATCACCCTAGATGAAATTTATTCTTATAGCAGCTTGTTAATAAAAACAGCCTTTATTGAGTGCTTATTGTGTGCCTGGCACTAGTTGATTTGACACTTAAAAAACATCTCTTGTTTGTTTGGTTTTTTTTTTTTTTAGTCATTAAGTCATATCCAGGGCTTCCCTGGTGGCTCAGTAGTAAAGAATCTGCCTGCCAATGCAGGAGACGCTGGTTGGATCCCTGCATCAGGAAGATCCCCTGGAGAAGGAAATATCGACACACTCCAGTATTCTTGTCTGGGAAATCCCTTGGACAGAGGAGTCTGGCAGGCTACAGTCCATGGGGTTGCAAAAGAGTTGGACATGACTGAGTGTCTAAACAACAACTACAAGTCATGTCAGACTCTTCTGAGACCCCATGGACTGGAGCCTCATCAGGCTCCTCTGTCCGTGGGATTTCCCAGACTAAAATACTGGAATGCGTTGCTATTTTCTTCTCCAGGGGACCTTCCTGACCCAGGGATCGAACCCGTGTCTCCTGCATTGGCAGGTGGATTCTTTACCACTGAGCCGCCAGGGAACCCCACAGTAGTGCTACAAAACAGAAACTATTACTTTCCCTATTTTACACATGAAACTGGTGCTGGGGTACATTCAGCACCTCTCCCAGGACTTCAGGACACAGAAACTCCAGAGTGAGGATTTGAACTTTGGTCTGTGTGACTCCCAGGGGCCCGAGGAGGTTCTCGTGCCTCCCAAGTCCTGGCGTGAGACACGCTGGTTGGACTCTGGCCCAGCCCAGGCCAGCAAGGAGATCTTGAGGACAGCTACTTAACTGTTCTCTGTCTCAAGTTTCTTATTGGTAAAATGGATCTAAAACAGGAGCCTTAACAGGGGTTATTAGGAGGATTAAAGGAGTTAATTCTCATGAAAAGGACTTGGCTCTCCACAAACACTCACTCTCAGGACTGCAGTATTTTAGTTACTGGAACTGTCTCTAATCCCCTCTGTTAAAGGCAGAGGCAATGGCTGGGTTAGCCTTGGCTCCCCCAGGACCTCGTGCTCGCTGAGAACCTGAGAATCGTTGGTGAGATGTGCATATTACATAAAATAACAAGTGGGGAATTTAAAAAGAGACAGTGGTTATATTATTTGTGTTTTCATAAAAGGTAGAATCTTATTGTAGGCAATGCTATTAAAATAAAAGGTTACAAAATTCCATTTGCGTATTTTTGATTGGCTGACAAATTTTTTTTCAATATTGACTCTATCATAAAAGCTTTCCTTTTTTTCCTCTTTTTTCTTTTGGGACACTCTTCCTGCCCTGGGCATAGACCACATCTCAGTGATTCCACTTCTGGGTCTTGAGGGAGGAAGAAGAGGCTCACATTAGTGAACTTGTGACCTGGGAAAGACACTGACTTTCGTCCCTTCTCACAAGAACGTTGGATCGTAGTGTCTGGCCCAGGGAAGACTTGGAGCTCATGGCCTGTGCTGCAGGCCAGGCCCAGCTGGGTCTGAGGCACGTTTCCTTCCAACTCCACCACTCCTCATCTTGCTCTCGTTGTCTCGGGTCCCCAGACAGCTCTTCACCCCTCTCCACAGACAGCCTTCAGAGTGGGAAGGAAAGATCTGGGAGTGACTGAACCACTTCTGTTCCCTTTCTGGTGTGTTTCCTTATGAGCTGGCTCTTCAAGGCTGAGGATAGCAAAAATTCTTAATTCTGAAAGAAGTGTGGATAGTGGGTGAACTTTATTTACTAAGAGACTTCTCTTACCATATCCCCATGCTACTCAGGGGTCACCCTCATTTAAAAAAAATATTTATTTACTCATTTTTGGCTATGCTGGGTCTTTGTGGCTGTGCGGGCTTTTCGCTAGTTGCGGCAAGAGGGGACTACTCTCTAGCTGGGGTGTGCAGGCTTCCCATTGCAATCGTTTCTCTCATTTCGGGGCACAGGCTCTAGGCAGGCTGGCTCAGTCGTTGTGGCTTCCAGGCTCCAGAGCACAGGCTCAAGATTTGTGGTGCAAGAACTTAGTTGCTCCTCGGCATGTGGGATCTTCCAGGATCAGGAATCGAACCTGTGTCTCCTACACTGAAAGGGGGATTCCTTACCACTGAGCCACCAGGGAAACCTTAAAAAAAATGGAATAACGTTTGTTTCTGCGTCTCAAAACCTTACTTGCTCAATCTTACTTACTTGTAAAAAAATTAGTACGTAAAATAAAAAGACGTGCAATAGGAGGTGAAAATTGCATACGCAAACACCGCCGTATCTTTAGATGGTGGGATGGGCAGAGAGGGAGGTAGCTTCATTTGGGTTCTTGCAGCCTGTGTCTCTGACTGTGGGTGATGTTACTTCCTTTTCTCTCTTCTCACTTTGCTGTCAACAAAACATCTGACCTGCAGAGGGGGGTGGCTTGGATTCTGCTAAAAACAGAGTAATGATGCTCAGACAAAAAGCAAAGTACTTTATATCTATTTTGGTTTCTTTTAAGCTAAGCACAGTTTCTCTGGAAAGGACAGGAGCTGGCCCGTCTCCCTGCATGGAAAACAGTAACTCAGCGAAGCACCTGGTTTTCTCAAGTTGCTTGACCTCCAGGCTTGCTTCTGATTCTTGATGACAAAACACATTCAGTGCCCTTGATTGATTTAGCAGAGGAACTGCAATATTGGAGGCTGGAACGCAGGCTGTCCTGCTGCAAATGGAATGCCTCGGCTGTGATGGTCTTGCGTTGAGAGAAGATGAGCCAACCGCTTGAGCATGGAGGCTGTGAAAACCCAGCCTCCTTGGTTCTTCCTGGGTAACATGCTGTGTTCCTGAGGCGTCTATTCAGACCCTCTCCCTGCCCTGGCTGTTCTCCCAAATTTGCCCCTAGATTCACCCCTGACCTGTGTTGTATTTGACCCACACACTCAGGTTTTATTTGTATTTGTTCTTTGCTCAATTTGTGGTTTCTTTGGCTTCTGGTTGCCAAATAATCTGAGATTCAGGGTTTTAAGAGGTCTTCTGCTCTACCTTCATATTATAAGACAAGATCCCCCCTTTCTGGGCTTCCCAGGTAGTGCTAGTGGTAAAGAACCCACCTGCCAATGCTGGAGACATAAGCGACACATTCGATCCCTGGATTGGAAAGATCCCCTGGAGAAGGAAATGGCAACCTACTCTGGTATTCTTGCCTGGAGAGTCCGTGGAGAGAGGAGTCTGGTGGGCTACAGTCTATAGGGTTGTCAAGACTCGGACACGACTGAAGCGACTTGGCACATAGCACTCCCCTTTCTGTATCTGAAGGTCAAAGGTTATTGTTTGTTTCACATCAGTGGTGGTGGTGGTTTAGTCATTACGTTTCACATCAGAGCTGGTCCTAAAAGCCCTTTCTCTCTCCCAGTTCCACATTGCAGCCTGATGTTCACTCCCAGTGGGATATCATCAACACCCTTTCCCCTTCCACAGCTAGAATCAGATCAGATTTCACACATTTTTTGAGATTTGTAGAACTTGTTTCCATGATTAAAGTATCTTATTTAGAGGCTTTGTGACAAGCAGGCGATGTCCTTGCTTGTGAGGAATTGGAGACGTTGGGAATCGGAACTGCAGGCCCAAGTGGCGGCCGATCACACGCCACGGTAATGAGATCACCCAGGTGAGAAGCGTTAGCCCTTGAATTTCCAGCCTGTCATTAGTCATCGACGTTCCCTGCCTTCCGGAAACCTGGAGTCAAGCTTCCAAATGCTTATCTGGGACTTGAATAGAGTCTCTCATGACAACACTGGGAAGAGGTTTCTTTTAAATGTCATGATGCTGTGAAATGATTCAAGCCCCTTCTTGAACCTTCAGGCTGGGAGTTGGGCTTTCACCAGCCCCTTTCTGGTTTTTACATGAGTAATAGAATTTTGATGCTGAAGTGTCCTTGGAGGTTCACCTTTAAGTTTCTCTTGCCTGGGACTTCCCTGGTGGCCCAGTGATTAAGACTCTGTGTTTCCAAAGCAAGGGGCGTGGGTTCAATCCCTTGTGGGGGAACTAAAATCCTGCAAGCTGTGAGGCCAAAAAATAGAAGTTTTCTTGTCTCAGATGTGAAGACTGTGGACAGAGGAGGGCAGAGACTGGAAATTCTGTAGGAATTGGTGGTGGGCTGGGGACAGAATGTGTGTATCAAATCCTCAGTCCAGCACATGGACCCCAAATGTCTCTTGGTTGTGGGGTCACATTTGTAAAACACTAGAGGGTGTTTTGTTATGTAGTTCAGGGGAGAGGATGAGTCTCGTTCTGACATATTAGAAGAAAGATTGGATAATTGTTTCATTTATTTGGGGCTTCCCAGGTGGCACTAGTGGTAAAGAACCCGCCTGCCAATGCAGGAGACATAAGAAACACGGGTTCGATCCTGTGGAAGATCCCTTGGAGGAGGGCATGGCAACCCACCCCAATTCAGTACAGTTATTGAGGGTCCACCACTGGGCTGGAATGGAATCACTGGAGGAGACTATTGCCTGATATCCTTAGTGAGAATATTATCCAGTGTCCCCACATCTGACTGATTTTAAATTATTGTCAGGGTTACCCAATTAAAAAAGAGAGATTCTGAATCTCTGTCCTCTCTCTCCCCATGATTCTGTACGTCTGAGCTGAGACTCAGGCAAATTAATTTTAAAATCATTTCCTAGGTAATTCTGACAACCTGCCATGTTTGGGTTCCATAGGTTCCATTACTACCTTCACTTAGAATGTCAGACAAGATGAGTGGATTTCCCCAGGTGACATACTTCATAGGAAGTGTGATTCCGACACAGATTAAGTGACTTTCCCATGTCACAGGTTTCCCTGATAGCTCAGTTGGTAAAGAATCCATCTGCAATGCAGGAGACCCCAGTCAATTTCTGAGTCAGGAAGATCCGCTGGAGAAGGGATAGGCTACACACTCCAGTTTTCTTGGGCTTCCCTTGTGGCTCAGCTCATCAAGAGTCAGCCCACAGGAGACCTGGGTTCAATCCCTGGCTTGGGAAGATCCCCTGGAGAAACGGAAAGGCTAGCCACTCCAGTATTCTGGCCTGGAGAATTCCATGGACTGTAGTCCATGAGGTCACAGAGTCGAACACAACTGAGCGACTTTCACTGATGCCCACATCTCCGGGCTGGTTGGGAATGAATGGGTTTAATGCTGCCACTCTCCTGTGGCTGAGGCTTCCTGAAAGAGTGCCTGGGGACCTTGGCCTTCAGTGTTGTATGCTGCAGGGTGACAGGCAGAGCTGGAGTTACTGCCCTCAGGTGAGAGTGGGATCTTCTCAGGACCCCGCAGTCCTGAAGCCTCTGCTGATGACAGTGGGGGATATTTTGCCAACACTGAGAGCAAGGATAAAGGAAGATATTAACCTCCATCTGTGTCCTGGTGAGGAGAAGGCAATGGCACCACACTCCAGTACTCTTTTGCCTGGAGAATCAGAATTTGCCTTGAGTTTTCATGGGAGAATGGGGCTCATGAGGATGTAATAACTGAACAAATGTTTAGAATGGTAATGATTTAATCCAAGAATTTTAATTAAATGCCTGCTATGTGCTAGGTAAGCATGATTTCAGATTGCACTATTTACTCAGATGTTGAAAGGACCACAAATTCCGTTTGGATTTTGGTTAAATCAGTTATCTTAAAAAAATTATTATTTTTTTTAATGTGGGCCATTTTTAAAGTCTTTATTGAATTTGTTACAATATGGCTTCTGTTGTTTATGTTCTGGTATTTTGGCCATTTGGCATGTGGCTCTTAGCTCCCTAACCATGGACTGCACTTGCGCCCCCTCCACTGGAAGGCAAAGTCTTAACCACCAGACCGCCAGGGAAATACCCGCCCTCAGGATTTTGATATGGACTTCCACATCGTGTCAAAGCCCTAGGAAACCACGCTGAGAAAGAGGGTCTCTTTGAGAGCCGCGCCTGACCCTTTTAGATTAACAAAGCACACAGGGGTGCTGGATTTCCCTCTAGCTATGTATGCACCCTGGAGAAGGCAATGGCACCCCACTCCAGTACTCTTGCCTGGAAAATCCCATGGATGGAGGAGCCTGGTGGGCTACAGTCCATGGGATCGCACAGAGTCGGACACGACTAAAGCGACTTAGCAGCAGCAGCATGTATGCACCCATCATTGCTGGCACTGTATTGGACACTTGCTGTATACCAGACTCCTACACAGGTTAATTTTACCCTTCAAGGTGGGTATTATATTAACCCAGATTATAGTTGAAGGAAATGAGGCTGAACTAGTTAAGGAATGGACCAAAGTTGTTACAGGCACGGAGTGATACAGTTGAGACGCAGATACATGTGGGCCTTACCTCAAAGCCTAAAATAAGTGCAGAGGGGACGACCAGCCTCCCTGCCGATCTCCCTGCACCCCCGCCCCTCCCCTCTCCCCCCTTCCTTTATCTAATGATCACATGTGTGTCTCACTACGCACTATGTTTATTGAAGACAGGCACTGCATGCTGCTTGGGGTTTATATTCCCTCTGCATGGGACACATTCTCACACACTGTAAACACGCAATGTTTACGGAATAGAGCAATAAAGTAGTGCAGGAGGCGATCCACGCATAGAGATCTATAGCTTTTAGTTGTTTGTACGTGAAGCTACATCCAAATAAGAATAAACCGCTCAGAAAATAAATGGGTTAAACAAAAAATTACAATTGTCAACATTAATATTTTCGCTGTGTTCCTTAAAAATAAAAAAGAATCTGATTGATACTGTGGAGGATAGTATGTCCCCTCTCAACCGCGCGTCCGATACTATCTTCCTTTGTAATATCATCAATGATTCTTTGGGAAGCTTTTGCTTTTTCAAAATCTGGAAAAAACAAGGGGTCGATTCCTTTAATTTTAGAAGGATGTAGGCCTACTTGTAATAATAAAGATTTTTTCAAAATTAATTAAATTAACACAGTTTCATTTATAGGACTGACTTCGATGTGACGCATCTATTGAACGAAAAGCTATCAACTAGCAAGCTGAATTGTGGTAACGATGGTAACAGAGGGGCGGGGACTTCTCTCGCTGCCTTTTGGGAAGCACAGCCAGAACGCCCTGAGGAAGTTTGGCCTGTTACCCACGCCGTAGATCGCGCTGCATGCTGGGTCTTGGCAATATGGCGTCCTCCTTGATGTGCTGATGAGAGGAGTTTCACTGTAGCTTGAAACCAGAGGGCAAAACTCCCCAAACCCAATAAGCCCACATTACCCGTCTTTTCCGCGGCTCTGTGTCGCCTGTCTCTCAAGACTCGTTCTCAGACAGGTGAGAGCCATAGGGCTGGAGGCCAGGACCGGCCAGGCCGCGCGGACCGAGGGCTGAGGAGCCGGCTGCGGGCGAACACGATGGGCCGGTCCTGGCTCTGGTTGCAGCAGCTCCAGCGAGTGCGCGACCCGCAGGGCTGAGAGTGGCTGCAAGAGACCCAAAGCGCTCTGAACCTTATCCCCTTGGCCGAAGACCTCAGCCCAGTCGGCGAACCGGCACCAAGAGCGGGCGGCCTGCCTGTCCTCGGATCGGCTAAGACGTTGGAGGCCGAGAGCAGGGTCATCGTGAGGCCTGGAGTCTCGTACGCCTTTGGCAGCTCCGCTCGCAGCCCCTCTGGGAACGGACGGCCTCAGAAGCAGCCGGTGGCTTGGGATCTGGGGGCGTGTGTGTGTGTGCGCGCGGAGCTTCTTGGTTCCCTCATTTCCCACTCTTCTTCCCACCCCCTCCGACTTCCCGCGCAGAGTTAGAGAGAAGAATCTCAGACTTTTTGCCTGAGTGAGGGTCTCCACACCCTCTCCAGCCATTTCGTTTTCTACCTTCCCCTTTTCTGTTTCTTATTTCACCCATTCTGGTACACACTAGTTTTCAAGGCTGGAGGTTCTCGAGCGTTTGCTGCCCAGGACTCCCCCACCCCCTCCTCCGCTCATGGAGTCCGAGATGCTGCAGTCGCCTCTCTTGGGACTCGGGGAGGAAGATGAGGCTGACCTTACAGACTGGAACCTGCCTTTGGCTTTTACGAAAAAGAGGCACTGTGAGAAAATCGAAGGCTCCAAATCCTTAGCTCAGAGCTGGAGGATGAAGGATCGGGTAAGTGGATAGCGCCTGCGCCCCTTGTACCCAGGTAGTTTTTTCAAGAAAGTTCAGAGCCAGAAGTATGTCCTTGGTAAAGCGGCGATATTCTCTCCCAGACACATGTTGCAGGTCAACTAAAAAGCACAAATCATTTCAGATTCCAGTTTTGGTTGTAAATGGAAAAGCCTGTTTTGGTTAGTAGTTATTCACTGGATAGTGTTAATTAGATACAAAGGAAGTTCTAATTCAGACATTGAAACTTACACAAGTTAGAAACTACAGCGTTGCAAGTATTGACATGCTTTTTTTGGATATGCTTAGTACTGTTAACACTTACAGGAAAGACAACTTGGGATGTGATATTTGTCCCCACGTGGTAGATCTACTTTTATGGCTGGTTTTTTTTTTTGGGGTCCAAGCTAGGTGGAATGCAGAAGTCTAATATAGTATGCTAGGAAACAAGATTACTGGCAAATGTTCAGCTGGTAACAAATTAATGCAACGTTATTTTAAAGTTACAATGAACTTTACCAAAGCCTTCTAAGCAATTTGTCTTGAATCTAGGCTTTGCTCCTTTTATGTCTGTCCTGTTACTATCACTTGGAGGCAGAATTTGTTTAATAGTAGAGTATGAGAGGTTGGAACTTGGGTCTAGTAGTGGGTCCTTATGGTGTTAGAATGTGGATAGTGACCCAGGCTGCTAGTAGGAAAGAAAGAGTAATTTTGTTCAACCACCATCTATTTCCTGGTCTCCAGAGCAAAAGGGTGGGACTGTGTCACCCATACATATTTATAATTTGTCTTTTTTGTGTTTTGTTTTCTGCTTCAAGACTGTCTTTGAACTTTTTAGCCTAAGAAGGGTAGTTGGTGTTATCATGTAGTGTGCTTGCTCTGGGCTGATGGATATGTTATATAAGATGGTTGTTTTCAGTATATGATGTTGAACATATATACGATTACCCTTATGGTAGTTCTAGTTATTCAGTCACTAGTAACTAGTGCTTCAGTTGTTATTTGGCATACCTTCAAAAGGTTTGGAGAAGGAAATGGCACTCCATTATTCTTGCCTGGAAAATCCCGTGGACAGAGGAGCCCATGAGGTCGCAAAGAGTCAGACAGGACTGAAATACTGAGCATGCCCAAAAGGTCAGGAAAATCTGTTTCATCCAAAAGTAGTTTAGGGAGTAACAGAGATGGTCATTGGAAAAGATTGTATAAAGTCTGTCTTATTCAGCTTTAGTACTAATTACATGGTTTAAAGCTTCTGTGGTTGCTGTCCATATCTGAAAAGATTGGTTCTAAAAGTAACTGTAAGCTTTTTTCATTCTAATTGAAGAGTTTTTTTTTTCTTTTGAAATGTAGTTTTCTTTGCCACTCTAAACCCATGCTTAAACTGTTCAAAACTGATTAATGGATTTATTTTTGACCTTTTATTTAAAACAATTTGTGAATGATCAACATTCCCTGATAAGCTCCTCATAGGTTGTTAAGAGGAAGAAAAGTTTTGGGAGTCTGAGTAGTTACTGAGATTGTGGCTTAGAGCTAGCGGAGAAAGTATCCAGCCTTTGCAAGTTGTTTAATAAAGAAAAAATGTCAGCAGCTAACATATTTAGTTAAGTTTCTGAGAACTTGGCATCTGGCCATCCTTATAGTCTCTTTTCCCTGGTTAGACCCTGAGGAGGCTTTTTCAGTAGACTCTACTAGGACGAGGGGTGCAAATCCAAATGATGCTGAGAGTTGAAAGGTAGCATAAAAAAGCCAGGTAGAAAGAAGGAGAATAATGGCACAGATTCAGAGGTAAATGGCAGCTGAGGTTTGACTTGTTTCTGACTTTCTGGAGGGTGGGATCAGTGAGGCTCCGAAGAGTACAGGGTACAGCTCAAGGGGCAGCTGAGCCTGGCCAGGTCTCCCTTTCTCTTTCTTTTCTTTGAGAAGCCAGAAAACTTTTTTTTTTTTATGTGAAGTTTTCCAGTTTTAAAATATTGGAACTACTTCAAATATTGAAAACCATGAAGAAGTGTATCTGTGGGGCTGGCTCTGGCCAAGGGGTACCCATATCTGACTTCAAGATTCTAGGACTGTTAAGCACATGAGCATCCAGGCCAGACTGTTTCCCTGTGCTGGGGTGGTCTCCAGCAGTCTCATGGTGCAGCATTGTCATAAAGCAACAGGTGTGGGTCCAGTTGTCCTGTATGCAGACCAATGTAGACCACTTCTGGTGCACCATCGATTGCCCTAAATGCAGACTCAGTCATTGCTTTTTCCTGTGATCCGCATGCAAGTCCACATAGTTTTACTGTATATGTATTAGCAGTTTCTTGCTGGTGTCATATTTAGTGGAGTTGTTAAGTGTTCCTAAAATTGACAACTTTACCAAAGTTGAGTAACAACTCCAAGTTTTCTGCCGTTTGGCATTTGGCATCCTCACAGAATTACAGCACATTCTTGTTTGGAATTCCCGGGATCTTGGTGTTGAATCATTTCTGGTTTTCAGATGCCACTATTGTTGCATTTTAATTACTAAGTTAATGTTAGTTCAGTACTTTTATTATCCAATTATTAAGTTGGTTTTTTGGTTAGTTCTGTGTGTAGTAAATGTGTATATGCATCGATGGCATTTTTGATTTGTGATTTTCAGATAGTAGACATATGAATTGCAATTCAAAAATGAATCATTCGTGGACCTATGGCTAAAACAGATTTGTGTAGAACTCGCCCATTTGGGTTTTACTGTGATACTTCATTGTTACCACAGAGTTCATTTCCCAGAAAATGGGCATGTGGATATAATTAGTCTCAGATGAATCTTTACTTGGCATGTGTGGGATGGAATCTGGGAACATGAGAGCTACTGCTCTGAAAGAAAACCATCAGCAGACACAGTGTACCTGCAAGTGTGCAGGAGATATAGCTATAAAATGATGAAGCCATTTCCCAAACCAGTCTTTAGACTTAGTCATCTTGCTTTGTAGTCAAACTTGAATAAACCATGGAGGAAGCTGAGTAGATTACATTAAACTGTTATGTGGACAGTCAAATATTTAGGTTGTCTTTGGAGCAAGGCTGAGTAGTAATACTTTACAGCTCTTTCTTGTTCCCTGTTTCCTCACTTTGCATCCTCTCAATCTATTCCATTTAGACTATCTTCATGCCACTCAGACTATCCTTCCACACGGTGATTATTTGTTGCTAAATCTAAATGTCATTTCTCTGTCCTTATCTTTTCAGCCTTCCAGGGTGGACCACTCCCTCCTTCATAAAGTTTTTCCCTCACTTATATCTGTGTCTTCCTGAAACTCCAGGTTTTCCTCTGAGGTCACTAATTGCTTCTCCTCAGACTCCTTTGCTGGTTGACAGCAGAGTGTGTAGTACCTGAGAACTTGATCTTGGAGATTTCTTTATTCTGTATGCCCCTTGCTAGCTGATCTCATCTAGTCTCATGGTTTTATGTGCCACTTACATGCCTTGACTCCTGTCTCAGGTACCTGGCTGCCTGCTCTGCCTTGGTTTTCTCCATCACAGCACACTGCCATCACCACCCACTCAGTTGTTTCAAGCTATACATCTGGAATTTATTCGTAATTATTTCCTCTTCCTTTCCTCTTTGTACAATCCGTTTCATCAGTAGGACCTGTCAACTGTGTCTCCAGAGTGTATTCTGTATTGGACCACCTCATTTTGTCTCCACTGCTGTGAGCCCAGTCCAGGCAATTACAATGTTTCATCTGGACAGCTAGAATCATGTCCTGACTGGTCTCTTTGTGTCTTCTCTTGCCCTACAATTTACTCCTTTTAAAAAAAATTTTTTTTCATGTGTTTATTGATTTTTGGTTGTGCTGGGTCTTCGTTGCTGCATGCAGGACTGGTTGTGATGAGCAGGGGCTACTCTTTGTTGTGGTGGACAGGTTTCTCATTGTGATGGCTTCTCTTTTTGTGGCACGTGGGCTCTAGGGCATTCAGGCTTCAGTATTGCGATGCAGCATGTGGAATCTTCCTGGACCAGGAATGGAACCTGTGTCCCCTGCATTGGCAGGTGGATTCTTAACCACTGGACCACCAGGGAAGTTCGATAACTTATTCTTCACATAGTGATCAGAGGGATCTTGTTAAAGATCTTGTAAATCAAATCCTGTCACTTCCTTACTAGGCCTCTCCCCGGCTTCCTAGTGCTTGAAGTAGAACAGAGAAGCCACCCTGGTTCACAAAGCTTCATAATCTGGCCACGCCTGCCTTTTCTGCTTCTTGAATGGAAAGGCCTGGAATGCTCTTCCATCTCACCTTTGCACACTTGGCTCTTTCTTGTGGTTTGTAGCCAGCATCTAGGTCACTTTTTCAGAGACCTTCCCTGATCACCCCATCTTAAGCAGCTCCCCAGTGGCTCATGATCTCTCTTTATGTCTCTGATATTTTTCTTCATACCCCACTCCCAGAAACTAGCTTTTTATCATAAAGCAAAGACCTTGTCTCTGCTGTCATAGGGGATGGTGCTTGACACACAGTAGCGTTTCAGTAAAAATGTACTGATGAGGGGCTTCCCTGGTGGCTCAGTGGTGAAGAAACTGCCTGCCAGTTCAGGAGATTCGGGTTCGATCCCTGATCTGGAAAGATCCCATACACCATGGAGCCACAAGCCCGAGCGCCACAACTATGGAACCTGGGCTCTGGAGCACACAAGTGGCAGCTACTAAGCCCACATGCCGTAGAGCCCATGCTCCGAAACGAGATGCCACTGCAGTGAGAAACCCACCCACTGCAACTAGAGAGTAGCCCCCGCTCGCCATAACTAGAGAAAAGCCCAAGCAGTGACGAAGGCCCAAAACAGCCAAAATAAACGAATAAATAAAAAAATAAAAATTTTAAAAAGTAGTGGTGAAAAAATGAATCACTCACAAAGGGCCTCCACATAGATTATGTCTTTTAAGGCTCAATAGCAGGGATTGTTACCTCCTTGTGATTGATGAGGGAACTGAGGCTTGGTTAATAGGCTGGCCTGCAGGGACATCGTTTCAGGGCTCCAACAGGAAGCGAAATCTGAGAAACAAATCCCAGGTAAAAGGAAACAACCAAAACTCTATCCCAGTGCCTCCACTGGAAGACTCCTGCTCAGAGACCAGGGAGTCTGAAACAAAAGCATGTGGGGAAGATGAGGGGGCTGGCGGCGCGGGGATACAGACACAGTGCACTAGCCAGCAGAGTGGTGATGGATGACGATGCTGATGACACAGCCTCGCTGATCTCACCGTGTGCTCGCCTGGGTCCCTGAGGCAACGCTGTTATCATTGTTGGCTTATTGGTCTTTCCTCATGTTGACAGGGGCATTGATGGTGCAGAGGTGATGGTGGGTGAAACTGCTAGCACCTGAGCTCGAATCCAGATGGTGGTGTCAGACTGTGCTGGTGGTTATTGTTTTCTTCATCGCCATGCACTCGCATAAAAAAAGCTTCCGGTTTCACTTCAGAATGCCCTTCATAAAGCATTAAAATGATTAGTTTTCTAAAGTCTTGGCTCTTTAGCACACACCTCTTTGATCCTAGGTGTGGTTGTCAGAGGAAGAGCATCTGTGGTTGGTGACTCCAGCAGCCCCGGCCCTTCCTGGAACACAAGCTGTACCTAGAGGAGGCTGGCAGGCTGGCCTTGCCCGGTCAGGCTTGGGTTCTGGCAGACAGTTTCTCAAAGGCAAACTGAGTTAGCTTCACTTCAAGGAAAGCAACTGACAGAATTTGTCGCCAGTGGTAAGATTTGAGCTCTCAAGTGAAAATTAGAGTTTCAGAACACCTGTATCCGCCACTGTGTGGTTCCCAGCTTCCCAGTACGTAAAGATGTTTCTGATGAGATGATGGGGGTGTTAATGAATACAGTTTGCTTTTATATTGTAGAATGAAATGTGTTTCACATTTGGAACATCTGCATAATTCAGTGAATCAATATTTTCAAGTGACTG
The DNA here is from genome assembly GCA_024291935.2 of Okapia johnstoni. Classification (NCBI taxonomy): domain Eukaryota; kingdom Metazoa; phylum Chordata; class Mammalia; order Artiodactyla; family Giraffidae; genus Okapia; species Okapia johnstoni. The sequence goes on from CM044306.1 coordinate 10,698,436, forward strand.
ATTCATGATATTATAAAATCATTCATGGGTAAAAAATCCAAAGTTGGGCCAATGGATTTTAACATAATAGGGTGTGAAAAGTCATGGCTGTGGTTTTGGATAGATTACACTTTCTATTTTCTATTCTGTTCAGATAGATTGCAGTAGACCTTTAAGAAACTAACAAATGCTGAGTTTTGACATAATATTGAAGAAGAATATGTCCAATTATTTGGCTGTTCTGATGCTTCTGCCCTTTCCATCTATGTTTCTTTTTTAGTCCATATTTTTCTCACATACTTCAAATAAAACAACATATCACAACAGATTGAGTGCAGAATGTGAGAGGTCAGCTGTCTTCTATTAAGGCAGACATTAAAGAGATGTGCAGAAAACAGTGTCACTTGTCTAACAATTATTTGAAAATATAGTTATTTTTCATACAAATATTTATTGAAAATTAATAAGTATAATTTTTAAATAAATTAATAAGGAAATATATTGTTCTTTGTTTTGTTTTGTTTTTAGCCTCTAAGATTGAAAATACTGATAAGTGTTACTCATATAAAAAGCTCTTTGAAAGTCTTAGTAATCTTTACGAGTAGTTAGCTGTCCTGTTATGAAACGTTTGAGACTTGTTAGTGTTAAAAGAAAGTGGGCATCAAACTTAAACTAGGAAGAAGGCTTGAAGTATTAGATGGTTGGCCAAAAATACCAAGCTTGACGAGAAATCAGGTGACAGACCTGAAAGGGATCTGGTACACTCTTGCCATCCTCTGAGCTTGTGGAGAGCCTTTGCAACTGTGAAGGCATTTGTCCTACATCTAGTCCTTTAGGCAGTGTTAGGGCCTCCTGTTGCCCCAGACTTCTAGTGCGTGTCCTGGAGGGAGACACACCGCCACCCACCCAGACGGCTTTGTTCTGTGAGGGGAGGAGATTGGATCCAGTGGGGTGAGGGGAGGTAGGTGGCAGAAGGTAGAAACCTTCACTTCAGCTCATTGGAGGTTTATTACTCACTCAGTGTGCTATACCATAACTTGGTGTCTGGTAGGACAGACAAGTGTCAGTACCAGATTATAATACATGGTGTATTTATAGTGGAAGAGGCCATGGTTATCTCCAAAGCCTTGAGTGTATTTAAATAAGTAAATGGTTTGCATTGAACTGCATTTTTGAAACGTATAAATCAGTCAGGTTGACCCAGCATTAAACTCACAGCAACTAGTGACTGTTGACATATTTGGTGATAGGAGCTGCTTAAGGATTTAAGCAGGGGAATGTCAGACATAGATTTGTGTTTTGAAAGGTCTTTTTGACTGTGGGTGGAATGGAGGGTTTGGAGAGGGGTTACGCTAGAGGTGGGATCACCAGCTGGGGAGGGGAGCAGGGTGATCCAGGTGAGAGCCACCAGGGCTGGAGGAGGCAGTGGTGGGAGTGGTGGAGGAGAGGGCGGGGCCCCTGCTGATGTCCGATGTCCGATGTCCGGAAGGTGGAATCAAGGGAGTCTGGTTCTGATGTGGGGGTAAAAAGGGGTGGGGTTTATGTCAGTCACTCTCTCACTTTGCATTTGAAGTGTTTGAACTTTCTGTTGGCATTTGTCATGTGAGACTCAGGAGCTCCAAAGGGACATCTATATAGATATTTTTTCACCTGCTTTAAAAAATGTGCCGTTTTCCATTTTGAACAATGGGCTGTGCTGTGGAAGTTTCCTGAAATGGATGAGGACGTTTCTGCCTCATTATCACCTTGTGGAATTCTAAAGCTAGAATTCTAACAGAATCCATGTGGCTTATATATAGAGGGTGTCCTCCAGGTGTCTTACTGTCTTCTTTTTGTTCAGAAGCCGTTAAAGTGCTTTGAGCATCCACCATGCTTGTTTCTGTGGAGCTCAAGGTGGATACTGTTTTTTCTTTTTGTAAGTCTAGTTAAATACATAGAGAAAGCCATTCCAGTAAATGTATGGCATGATATGTTAATGCTTTAATCATGTTCTTGAACCTTAAACTTGCCCAGTACATTCAACTCTGCAGAGAAGGTTGTGCCTTTAGAACAGAAGGGGAGACAGGGGAGGAGAGACAGCCAGTGACAGGTGTGCTTTCCAGGTGGATTATTGCGACTAGCTTGGTTTTTTTTTTTTTTTTTTTTTGATATAATTTCACACAGAAAAATCACGAGAATAGTGTAATGAATTCCTGTGTACCCTTACCCAGATTCACCAGTTTTTACATCTTGCCTCATTTACTCTGCTCTACTTATAAATGAAAATATGTAATTCTTTCCCCCGAATTATTGAAGAGTAAGTTGGGAAAGATAGAAGGTAGGAGGAGAGGGGGGCGACAGAGGATGAGATGGTTGGATGGCATTACCGACTCAATGGACATGAGTTTGAGCAAACTCATGGAGATGGTGAAAGAGGGAAGCCTGGCGTGCTGCAGTCCATGGGCTTGCAGGGAGTTGGACATGACTTAGCAACTGAACAAGTTGGAGACGGTGCTCTGTTATGCTTTACTGTGTGTGTCTCCTAAGAACAAAGGGCATCATCTTACCTAAACATAGGACAGTTGTAAAAATCAGGACATTTGTCATGATATAATATTATTATTAAGTCAGTTCACATTAAAATGTTGTGGTTTGCTCCTTTATCAGCCATTTCTGCCCCTCCCACATCCAGGTTCACTCATTGCCTTAGAAGTCTCATCTGTTTAGCCTCCTTTAGTCTAAAGGAGTTTCTTAGGCTTTCTTAGAGCTCCTTGACCTTGACATTTTTTTATTGTCAAAAAATATACATAATATGAAGTTTATCATTTAAACCGTTTTTAAGGCTACAGTTATTATGTGCATTGTTCAGCCATCACCAGCGTCCATCTCCAGAACTTTCTCATCTGCCCAAACTGAAGCTTTGTCCCCGTTAAACACCGACTCTCCGTCCCCCTCCCCCAGCGCCTGCTAACCACCATCCTACTTTCTGTCTCTGAATATGGTGACCTTGACATTTTAAAAGGATACAGGCAGATATTTTGTGGAACATCCTCAGGTTTCCTATTCCATTGTGGAATGTCCTGATGTTTCCCAGTACTCAGATTCATGTTACACATTTTGTGTGAGGATGCTGCTGAAGTCATGTGCTTTTTCCCGAGCATTGTATCAGAAAGCACACCTTGTTGCTTGGTCCCAACCTTAATGTTACTCACTTGACTCATCCCTGTCATCGCTTATTTTCTTTCCTAGCAAGGCCTCTTCACATTGTCATCGGTGGCCTTGGACGTACCAGGCTTGAACATTCCTTAGCTTTTTGGCACAATGAGATGTTCCAGGCTCATCGTGTATTTTCCCTGCCTCAGCCCTGGAATCAGCCTTTTCTCCAATGATCCTCAGTTCTTTTTGGTGGAAAACAGAATTCACATGCAAGACCTGGCACCAGGTCTGGCATTGCTCCTGATGTGCCGTTGTTTGCTGGCCACCTCAGCAGAGATGTCGGGTGGAGGCATCCATGTCTGTCTGGATTTGTTGCTTACTTACTGCTGGCATTGTACCGTGATGTACACAGGTGATTACCACTGGACCCCGTCTCCTCTGTCCCTCTTTTCAGGTTTGTTACTTCCTTCCCAGCAGTGAGAACCTGGCTCCTTCATCCTCACTGAGTCATTTGTTGGCTGGAATGCACAGAGGGGAGTTTGCTAACCCATAGCACTTGGGGAAGCACACTTATTAACTAAGAGGTTAATATTCACTTAAGTATTGTTTGAGGCAAACTGTACATACAGTGAAATGCACAAATCCTAACTATCAGTGTATGCTATCCAAAAGCAACCTACAGGGCTTTTCAGTGTTTTGTGGGGAAATAATTGTTCTTATGAGCACTTTGTACCATTTACATACATGGCACTGAGCCTGGGGTAGTGTGGGATCTGAGGAGACAGAAGATGTGGGTGTGGCCCCTTGAGGAATTTTATCTTATTAGAGAAAAAGGCATCCTTTTAAAACATTAAGTAAAAACATAACACAGTAATTATGTATCCACACTTGAGTAACAAAGGAGTGATTTAAGGACTTCTGCTTGCTAGACATTTAGGTGGTGTCTATATGTCCAAGGTACTGGGTGGGTTGAGCCCTGCTCTGTGTGCGGTAAGGGGTCCCTGACAGGGGTGGGGGAAGTGTGTGCAGGTCAGATGGTGAGGATGCAGGGAGGGGCAAGCGTGGTGAAGTCTCCACAACTGGTTTAAATAATTCAGTGATTCAGTGAATATTTATTAAGGGCCTCTATGTGCCGGATACAGTGCTAGGTGTTCGTGATTCATTGGTGAATAACTCCTGCCTTTAGGGAGTTTACCAGTTTAGTGGGGAAGAGGGGTTGGGGTGCTGGTGGCTGCATGCAGAGTGGGGAGAAAGCCTCCTGGAAGGCCGGCAGTACCTGAAAGAGAGGAGAAAGGAAAGAAGGGAGAGGGCGGGAGGGAGGGCAGAGGTGTGTCGAGGTGGGGAGGGGAGAGAGCCTGTCTTTAGGTAGTGCTTCGCTCCATCCTCCCCAAGACCATGCCCCAGCTCCCACTGCAGCCCCAGCTGCTTTGTCATCTTCTGACACGAGTTGTGTCATTAGGACAGAGACTGTGTCTTGTTTGTGCAGCATCCCCAACTTCTCACGTAGAGACTGATTGGTGGGAGGTGCTCACTGAATAATTGTTGAGAACAGGTAAATGGAGCAGAGACTGTGCAGAGAGAAGTGCCAGGAGACCCGTGATGGTGGAGAGATGAGCAGGGCAGGTCTTGACAAGCTTTGTAAGGCCCTGGGAATTTGGGTTTTGTCTTGACTATTAAAGAAGGTTTTAAAGCAGGGTGGTGACATGATCAGGATTGCATATTAGAAATATTAGAGTGGAGGAGGGGAGTGAGTTTATGTGTGTTTATGTGTATGGTTGTGTAGGTGTGTGAGTGTGTATGTATATATGTGTGTGTATGTATATATGTGTGTGTATGTATATATGTGTGTGTATAAGTGTGTGTAAGGGAGGGGAAGTAGGTCAGAAGCCTCCTGAGGAGGGGAAGGTGAAAGCAGGGAAGAGCTGGCCACAACTGGAGCTAGGGAGATGCCAGTGAGACACCGAGGCAGCCCCCAGTGCTCCCTGGAACAAGGCTTGATCGCACTTGGCCACTGATTGGCTATAGGAGGCAAGAGAATGACTTGCTGGTTCCAGCTGGATGTATTAATAGGAGGGAGAGGAATGAGCTACTACCAGCACTCAGGAGGGAAGAAGTGTGTATCTGGCTGTGGAACTTTGAGAAAGTTTTCCTTAAAGAGTGTTTCAGTGGGAAATATTGACAGTGGTGCATCAGTGATTCCCAGCCTCTTGTCCCTTTGGTGTCTGGCCTTCATCCATCCCCACCACACACCTTGTCCCCATGCCCAAGGGTATTGGTGATGAGCTGTGCACAGTGAATTCTGTTCAGTTTGGTGTTTTCTTGCGTGGCTCTTCTTTTACCCTTGGAACTTTGTACCCTGTTTCTGCTATTGTTAGCATCTTATATTGGGATTGTACACTCATCAGAACTAATGAATCAACATTGATACATTATTATCAACTAAAGTCTCTCTGTAATTCATTTGGATTTCCTAAGTTTTTACCTATTACCTTCTTTCTGCTTCAGGATCCCACCCACGATGCCACATTACATTTCGTTGTCACATTTCCTTAGGGTCCAAGGAAATGTGACAACGAAATGTAATGATGATCTCTCAGACTTTCCTAGTTTTGGATGACCTTGACAGTTTATAGCAGTACTGGTCAGGGATTTTGTAGACTGTCCCTTGTAGGAATTTGATGTTTTCTTATGATAAAACTGGGGTTATAGGTTTTGTAGAGAAAGATAACAGAGGGAAAGGACCCTTCACCTCATACCACATCAGAGGTCCATGCACTCAACATGACTCATTACTGTTGATATGACTTTGATATGGGCTGAGGTCCTGTTGGTGAGGTGTCTCCACTTGATATCCCCTCCCCACCCTCATCCTGCTCTCTTTGGAAGGAATTTACTGTGCTCAGCCCTCACTTAAAAGGGGAGGAGAGTTGTGCTCCATCTCCCTAAGGGCATACATTAACTGGAATTTTTCTGTATGGGAGACTTATCTATTCTTCCCCATTTATTAATCTGTTCAGTTATTTACTTAGTATCAGTATGGACTCATAGATATTTATTTTGTCCTCTGGGTTATAATCCACTATTGTATTTTGTTGCTCCATCTTTGGCCAGTGAAAGCTCTTTCAGTTGGCTCCTGCACTGCTTTGACGAAGTCCCACCATGGTGGACTTTTTTTTAAGCACCTAATTTAGTTTCTGGAGCACGGGATTCTCCAGGCTCATCTTGTACATTTCCTGCCTCGGTTCTAAATTCAGGTGTTTTTCCAAGGAGCCCTGGTTCCTGTTATTGGAGGATGGTGTTAGAGACCAAGATCTGAGTGCTGGGTGTGTTCATTGCTGCTGGGGTGTCACTACTTTTAGGTCCTCTCAGGTGACAGAGCAAAGAGATACATGTGCATGTACTGACCCCTGTGTATATACACACATCTGTAAACATTTCTTTATGTAACCATCTCTATTTCTGTTAAGCTAAACATGCATTTGCAGTGATATCTTCACATCTAATTGGTTTTGGTGTTTTAAAATTTTTTTGTTGTTACTGTAAATCTGGAACCAAGAGGTTAGTAACATAAGGTGAAGGCAGAGAACAGTGTGCTTCTGGAGGAAAGCTAATGAATGTGAGTGTACCAGGGAGAGTCTGTTACGTAGCACAGACTTCATAAATATTTGTTGCATGACAGAGCCAGAGCCCTTGGTGACTTTTGTGAGCGATGACTCGGTTGGATAGAAAATTTTGTGGAAGCTGAACTTCTGGGGAATAGTTGTCAAGGAGGTGGGGGGAGAGTGAGGCAGTGGTCACAGAGCAGGGGTTTGGGAGGAGACAAGTAGGGGCAGCAGCAGACAAATGTTTGCAAGGCAGAGGAGCCCACAGAGGGAGAGATAGAAGGTGGTAGAAAGAGGCCAGGAAGGGGCCGTAGTGAGGGCAGAAGCTATGCTGCTCCCACTTTATGGCTTTACAGTTTCTGAACATTTTATCCCACATTGATCTAGTTTACTTATTCCTGACAGCACCGCTGGCAGGCATCTGTTGTTACCTGAGTGAGCCAAGGCCACTTAGAGGGGGCAGACAACCCCACAGAATTCATGAGCTGCTGAGGAGCTGAGCCAGGAGTCCAGGCCCCAGTGTGATGACTGTGTAGCTGGGCTTCCGCCTTGCTTCTCATCCCATTGGCAGGACAGCCTTGGGTGAGATTTCTCACTGGGTTAAAGTCCCACATTATGGAGACTTAGAAAATCTTGGTGGACTTCTAAAAATTGAACAGGCAGCGGAGGTTTTATCTAAGAGAATGGACTTCGGTGTCAGAATGACCTTGGCCCCAGCTGGTTCCTTTTCTAGCTCTCTGTTCTTGATGTAGATCTTAGTGTTTTGCTTTGTAAAGTGGATCTAAGGCTACCTACCTCTTGGTGGTGGGTTACAAGGATTAAATGTGATCCGATTGGTCAGGGGGGAGGACTGTGGGGCTCATAGCTGAGCTCAATGTTTGAGGGGCAGCCTGCATGGCTGTGGTTTCTGCCCACATGCTCCTTACTGCGCAGCTGCTAAGGAGAGCCATCGCCTCCTGTGGGTGGTGCAGATGTTGCATGTTATTGACTGTTTGGAAGAAAAGGAGCAGAAATTGCGCCTGTCAAGACAGGGAGCTACGCCTGCTGTTCTCATCAGTTGGTAAGGGGCACAAGTGATTCAAGTGACTGCCGTCCTAAGAGGAGCGCCAAAGTAGGCAGACTTAGCTCCCTTTCTTTTTAAAAACGCTTTGTACCGACCCCGGCCTCTCTCCTGAGTTAAAATGGGAGCTCTCCTCTAAGATCCATGCTCTACCTGAATGTTTTTATGTGAGGTTCCGGTAAATGTTGTAGTTTATAAAAAAACTAGACTTTATGACATATGTCCCATAAATCACTGTTTGTGAACACTACAGAAAATGAAGTGATTCTTGCAAGCCATCATGGCAACATTAGGGTTTCAATAATAGCTCACATATTTTTTTTCCTGACATCAAATTCATTTCATTCAGAATGAGTATTCTCATAAAAACAATTCTCAGAATCTACCAAGTCAGACTGGGAAGGTGAGGTCATTACTGTTCCCTTCTTTCTAGTAAAGGTGCTCTGAAGATGAAATGCTTTATTTCTGCATTATGTGGCCTGTGAGGCAAACTGCTGGGTTTAACAGACGCCATTGTGGGAAATTCTCTGCACAGACCCTTGTTGCACAACCTTCTGCTGGTAACGTCCCTGACTCCTGGTCTGTGCTGCCTTCCCATGGGTGGGCTCACTGGCCTTAGCGCTGTTCCAGGATAAATGAGTCAAGTAGAAAGTGCTTCAGCTCTCCGGGGGCCTCACTGGGAGTGGGGTTTGGGGGCTGACCCAGAAGCCTGGCTCTGACCACTGGACTTTGGAACTGTGCCTGGGCCGCGTTTTCTGTGACCTGCATTTGGTCCTTTGTCTCCAGTGCTGATTCGCTCCTCCTTTACTCTGTTCAGTGGCTCCCTGCTCTCACACAGCCTCAGCTTTTGTTACTGAGTTCCAGAGCTCAGGTCCCTGTGTGAGTTCTGGTTTGCTTCAGATTCTTTTGAATCTTGGTTTTGGGCACCTGATCAGCTCTCTCTTCCTGGGTTTGCTTGGGTCCTGCAACACAGCGTATGGAGTGATGTCCTGAGCAGTGTTGGGCTCCCCATGCTGTGTCTCCCTCAGATGCACTCCAGAATTCCAGATGCTAGAAGCAGGCCTGGAGATCGACTCATTCTTCTTACACCTTGCCCACCTCCCTCACATTCACCTGGTCCTGCTGTGGGGAAGGAAGGTGTTGACCATGAGCCCCTTGCTCTGCCCTTGTTTACTGCAAGCTGTCCCAGGACATGCTTGTTTATGGGTCATTCCCTAGTGCCCTATCAGTGTCTTACGTTACTGTGTTTAACTTTGAGACAGTGGATCCTACTTTATGATCTGTTTTTTTACCTTATTAAAATTGCTGATAGTTTTCACTTAACTAAATGCATTTTCACTTAAATGAATATATGTGAGAAATGCCAGAATGTCCCTGACAGTATTTGATATTTTTTTCTTTGAGAGGAATTTCATGCTAATTAGATTAGTTTATTCTATAGGTTATTTTTCTTCGTTTTAAATGGTATGACTTTATGGAATTGTCTTTATGAAATTATGAGCCTATTTTAAATTTAGGAATAGTAAATCCAAGCAAATGTAAAAATCTGGCATTTTAAGATTATTCCAATTTTCTACAAGAATATTCATTACAGCATTCATTCATTCATTCACTTAGTCTGTATTTACTGAGTATCTGCAAATAACCTAATATCCATCAATAGAGAACTGATTAATTAACTTTTGGTGATATACTTGACTTCCATGCAGTGAAATAATTCTGTGTGTGCTGTTATGGGAAAGTTTCTAAGATGTATCATTAAACCCCACACACATATTAAAAAAAAAAACAAAACACTTAGCAGACTATTTGGTATGATCCTATTTGTGTTTTTAAGAAGCTATTATACACACACACACACACACACACACACACACACATAAAAATAAATGCTTATCTATGTAGAAATATATGGAAAGGTACACAATTAAGGACGGGGGTGGGAGATAGGGATCAGTAGAATTATATTTATAAAAATTTATATTTTCCTGTACTTAATTATTGAATCCTTCCCCATAGTTATTTTACTGTTATCTAAGAAAATGATTATTCTTATGCTATGTCCTCTGTGGGCCTATTAGCTATATCTCTTTGTTTTATTTTTTGGGGTGCTGGTTCTAAAGTTTGCAATATTACCTCTTTAACTTATTGCATTGTACCTCAAATAAAGTACACCTCTTCACATGTGAGTTTAAGAACCTGACAGTAGGGTGCTTCTGTCCCCCATCCTTTTGCTGTTCACTCATACATTTTACTTATACATGTTATAAACCCCAGACTACATTGTTATTATTTTTAAAAAATAATCAATTATCTTTTAATGAAATTTGAAAATTGAGAACATCTTTTATATTTACTTATGTTCAGTTCCCAGCCTTCATCACTCTGTGTAGTTCTGAGTTTGAATATGCCATCATTTTTCTCGTCTGAAGAGCGTTACTTGGGTCCCCTGGCAATACATTTTTTCAGCTTTTATTTATGTGGAACTGTCCTTATTTCATCATGGTTTTTGAAGGATGCTTTCACTGGATGTAGAGTTCTAGGTTGACTTTTCTTCTTCAGCACTTTGAAGATGCTCTGTTGTGGTCAGGCCAGCCTTGTTCCTGATGAGAAATGTGGTCTAGTCTTGTTTTTGTTCCCCAGGATGTAATGTGTCTTTTTCTCTCCTGGTACTTTTCAGATTTTCTTCTTTATCTTTGGAATTTAGCAGTTTGATTATGATGTTTGTTGGTGTAGTTTTCTTTGTGATTAGCCTGCTTGTAGTCCCCTGAGATTCTTGATTTGGTGAAAACTATAATACTACAGCTCAATCTTCCAGAGTTCCAATTACATTTATCTTAGATCCTTCATATTGGTCCATGAGGCTTTCTCCCCACTCATACCTTTTTTTCCTCCTCTTTGTTTTAATTTGGATCATTTTTATTTCAGTGTCTTCAAGTTCTCTCAGTCTGTTATTTTGAAGTGTCTAATATGTTGTTAAACCCACCCAATGTAGTTCCCCCCCACACACTTTTTTTCACCATACTGCACAGCTTATGGGATCTTAGTTCCCTAACCAGGGGTTGAACCTGTGCCCCCTGCATTGGAAGCACCCCTGCATCCTGACCACTGGACTGCCAGGGAATTCCCACCCCTGATGACTCAGACGGTAAAGAATCTGCCTGCAGTGTGGGAGACCTGGCTTCGACCCCTGGATTGGGAAGATCCCCTGGAGGAGGGCATGGCAATCCACTCAAGTATTCTTGCCTGGAGAATCCTCATGGACTGAGGAGCCTAGTGGGCTACGGTCCATGGGGTCGCAAATAGTCTGACATGACTGAGCTGCTAAGCACAGCACACAATGTATTAATAGTTTTCGTTTTGATATTTTGTTTTTCTTTTCTAGAAATTCTGCTTGGGTCTTTTTTATAGTTTATTATTTCTCTCTTCTTTGTGTGCATGTTTTCCTCTAAATCCTTGAGCAAATTAATTTCATTGTTAATATATTGTTTTAAAACTCTTGTCTGTTATTTCCATCATCACTGTCATTTCTGGGTCTGTTTGTCTGGATTGATTTTCTTTTGCATATGGATCCCATTTTCCTGCTTTTACTTACATCTGGTAATTTTTGATGGGATGCTGGACATGGCGAGTGTTATGTTGAGAATCTGTATGTCACTGTCTTCATTTAAATAGTGTTGAGTTTTGTTATGGAAGGAAGTTAGTTTACTAGTTTATCAGCTTCATTATTTCAGGGGTTGTTTTCTGGCTTTGTTAAAGCAGGTCTAGATCAGGAGTTGGCAAAAATAAGACCCACTGCGTGTTTTTGTATATAAAGTCTTTTGGAACACAGGTATGTCATTCATGTATTGTCTGTGTCACTTTTGTGCTTTGGTGACAAGCTTAAGTAGTTAGACAGAGACTGTGTGGCCTGCAAAGCTTAAAATAGTTACCATCTGGCCCTTTACAGGAAAAATTGGATGACCCCCTTGTAGAGAAGCCTTTGCTCTGAGTCTGTTCTAGCCCTGTGCTTGAGATGTGGCTGCCTTCCTGGGTCAGTGTTCTGGGTGGTCAGTGAGGTGTCTTCATTCTGACTTAGCGGAACTTGAATGTTTCCCACCCTCATGCAGTAGTTGTTCTTTGCCCAGCCTCCTAGAGTCTCGCTGACTGCATGCTCAGCCAGGAACACAAGGGACCCCAGGTAGATTTCTGGAGCACTGTTTCTTGGTACTTTCTTGGTACTTGGGCCCACCAATTCCAGCTTCACAGGCTCTGATCTCTGTCTCCTCAGCTCACTGATTCTACCTTTCCCCGGTTGGGGCCATGTCTGTCCACACAGAAAGCTCAGTGATCATGAGGCTCACCTTATTTGCTTTCTTTCTCAGGGATCACATTCCTGTACTGCATGTACTTTAATGTCTGAAAAAGTGTTTTATATGTTTTCTCCAGCTTTCTAGTTATGTATGGTGAGAGGACTGGTCTGTAACTGGTTACACACTCTTTCCAGGAAGGAGATGGCTTCCTGGGAAGAGCCAAGAAGTACTGGAGGTGTTGGAGAGATTGATGATGCGTGATTAGATCACCTTTTATTCAGTGGAGTACTAGATGATAGCTGATTCATTATAATTAATAAATTGTTAGGTGTGTAGTTGTTCTTTTACCCAATGCTATTTTTCCATCAGTGGAATTTTACTTTTCAGTTTAAACAGGGCATTAAAATTTAAGATTACATTGTATCAAGTTGATAGTACAGATTAACTGTGGGTAAGAGTTGAGCTTGCATGATCCCTAGACAGGTAATTTACAAGTCTGGGTTTAGAGTCCTCCTTTCTCTGATAGAAACATTTGCATTTCATTTGGGCTTTATAAAGCCAGGTAGGTCGGAGGTTGAAACTGAAATAATTGTTAAACATGTAAGAGGATTTAAGAATAAAATCCTTTCCTGTTTTGGTGTTAGAGATCTAAATCAGGCACTTCATCATGAAGTCTTAGAGTACCGGATTTGACCTGCTACCTTAAGAGTTTAGTTAATTGTACAGAAATCCTCTTTTGCTGTTAATAATCATTAGAGACCTAGAAGGAATTGTCTAATTTCTCTTTTCATTTAGCTATTTTATTTAAGTGAGTCTAGTCTTACTTGATTTGAGTTTCTTTATTTTTAAAAATTATAAGGTAAAAAATGCATAAAACATCCATTTACAGTTTAACTTGTCTTTATAAAAAGAACATCTGTGTACCCCCACCCTGGAAGTCCTTGACATCCCACCCTCATCACAATTACTTCCTCCCTCAGAGAGGCGAGTATTCTTCCTTTTTTGGGTGATATTTCTTCACTTTTCTTAATGATTTTCCTCCCTATGCATGCATCTCTAGAAAACTGTGCTTATTTTGCCACTTTGCAGAGTATGTGGTTGATATACTGCATTTATTTTTTTGCATTGCTTCTTTTCTCAGTATTACATTTGTAAGATTTACCCAGATTATTGAATATATGTGTAATTAGTTCATTTTCACTTCCGTGCATATCATTGCAGGATATGTCATAATTTACTTACCTGTCCTACTCCTGAATGATATTGAAGTGAGCGTTCTTATGTAGTCTGGTATGCATAACCTGGCGTAGCACATTGGTACAAGATAATTGTATATTCTTTTTTTTTAAAGCCTGTTCTGGTCTTTTGCCCATCTTTTATTGAGTTGTCTTTTTCTTACTGATTTTAGGAGCTTATATATATTTCAGATATTTACTATAAGTGCCTTTCCACTTTGAATCTCGTCTTTCTGCTTTCTTTGTGGAGTCTTTTGACATCTCAGTTTTAATGTTATCAGATTTGTTACTTTATCTTCTTTCATCTTCATGCTGTTTTCCATTTTGGCTAAGAACTTCTTTCCTGTTCTTTTCCCTGGTAGTATGAAGATGATCCCCTCTCCTATCTGGAAGGCTCCCTCCCTGTTTAGGTCTTTTATATACTTCGTCTGTATGGTCTATGGAAGGGGTCCAATTTTAATTTTTTCTTTCCCCCCTGTAGATACCTAGTTGTCTTAGTGAATTTTGCTAGAAAGCTCATCCTTCCCTCTGCTGCAGGGCTCTGTTGTTTTTCCAGAGGCCGTGTCAGTGTAGGCCTGTCAGGGGATGTCTGCTTTCTCTCCGTGGTCACCCTTGCACTGCTCCTCTGTCTTAATTACCAGCTTTGTGGAAATTGACTTAGAGAAGTCCTCACACTTGTTTCCTTTGAGAACATCTGGCTCTTCTGGTTCTTCTGCTCTTCATGTGAGTTTAAGAATTAGCTTGCAAGTTCAAAGAAAAAAAATTTGTTGCATGTGATTGGGGTTGCATTGAGCCTGTATGTCAATTTGGGGGAGATTTAACATCTTTACAAAATGGAGTGTTCGTCTATGAACATGATGCGTCTTCATTTATTTAGGAAGATCTGTGAATTTCCCTAAGTTACATACTTCCCCTGTAGAGGTGTTACCTATCTTTTGTTCAGTTTCTTTTAGGTACTTGATATTATCTTGATGCTTTCCTAAGTAGCATCTTTTAAAAATCCATTTTTTTTTCCTTCATGTACTAGAATGTCATTTATCTTATATTCAAAGCTCATGGGATCTTCCATTGCGTCAGGAGTCCCGGCAGCCTCCGTGCACAGCTTCCTGCCTGCTCCCTGTGCACTGTGTGTGTGAGGCTGCTGGGGATGAGATGGCTGTATGTGTGGGAGATGTGGACACAGGGAAGTCATGTCATGCCTTAGCTTCTTACTGGTTTAATACCGTTCTAATCGCTAGGCCACTTGACAGCTCTTGTTTCAGGTGCTATCATCCCGTAGATCAGACTGTGGGCTCTGGGCACCAGCCTTCCCTATCTTCTGTACCTGGTGCATCTCCAAGGAGTTGGCGCTGTGAGACATCACCCTCATGCAGATGACTTCCTGCATGGCTCTGGGGACGTGTTCAGGCTTTGTGGTGACTGGAGCCGAGGAAAGTGGTCCCTCAACAGGTGATTGATCTGTTGCAGAAATTCTTGGTAAGACCTGCCAGTGAAGCCATGCAATCCCAAACTTTCCTTTGTAAAAAGAGTTTGTGAAAGTTCTTTAGGCTTTTGAAATGGTATTCTTTTTCTCCCTCCGATTTTAATTATTTACTTTTTTCCTTCCACTTTTATTGAGATCTAATGGCCTACAGCACTGCGTAACAGCATTTTCTGATACTTGAAATGCTTATCACAGTAAGTTTAGTAGACATAAATCGTCTCATATAGATAAAAAATGAAAGAAATAGAAAAAAATTTTTCCATGTGATGAGAACACTTGAGATTTGCTCTCTTAACAACTTTCGTGTATAACATACAGCAGAGTTAATTATATTTATCAAGTTGTAGGCATTACATCCTGGCATTTATTTATCTTATAGCCGGAAGTTTGTACATATGATTTTAATTTTTTAAGCCAGTTTTAGTAAATTGTGTTTTTAGGAAATTTTGTCTATTTCTTATAGGTTTCAAATTTAGGAGCATAAAGTTGTTCATCATATTCTCCTGTGATCTTTTTAAAGTCTATAGAACTGTAGTAATGTTCCCTTTCTATTCCTGACATTGAATATTTGTAGGTCCATTCTTTTTTCTCAGTTCTGGCCAGAGGATTGTCCAGTTTTCAGTCTTTCAAATAAGCAGCCTTTGGCTTTGTTGATACTCTATATCATTAATATTTTGTTACTTTATTTAAAAATCCTGTTTCTTTCCTGCTATCCTTGAATTCGTTTTGTTGCCCTTTCCCCTATTCTTGAGGGGGAAATTGTTGAGATGGAGACTTTGTTTATTAATTTCTAGTCATTTGTCTTTTCTAATGTAGGCATTTTGTAAATATTTAAATTAAAATTATAATATGTGAATTAAATAGAGCTGCATTCAACAAGTTTTGATGTGCAGTATTTTTGTTATACAGTTCAAAGTGTCTGGGTTTCATTTTGACTTTATTATGAGTTATTTAAAAGTGTGTTTTGCAATTTTTAAATGTAGAGAAATTTTCCTAGGATTGGTTTTTGATTTCTTGCTTAATTTCATTTTGATCAGAGAACATGTGTGTGATCTCATAATGCAGTAACAGATGCCCTGGGCATCCTTAGGGGGGCCATTTACATCATTGTCTTTTGTGAATGGCACCCCCTAGTGTTTTGGATCATGCGACTTGTACAGCTCTGTGAGTGTGTATGCGTGTGTGTGTGTGTGTGGACACTCCAAATTTCAGTCCTCTGAAATTTGTTGAGCTTTGTCTTTTGGACCTGCGTAGGGTAAATGTTCCTTGTGTGGCTGACCATAATGTGTATCTGTAGTTGCTAGGTGCCCTATGTGAGCCTCAAGTCAGATATTTTATTTGTCATGTACAGATCATTTACATCTTTACTGATTTTTTTTTATTTCTATCAATAATGGAAATGTATTAGAATCTCTCACCATGATTATATCAATAAATATGTCAAATATTTGTGTTCTGTTTCTCTTTTGAGACTATATTATTATGTTACACGAATTTAAAACTATGTATCTTCCTGGTGAATGGGAGTTTGAATTGCTCTGAGGTCAACTCTCTTTATCCCTAATAATGCTTTAAAGTATGTTTCATTAGTATAGTTACAGCAGATTTTTCCTTGTTTAGTATTTGCACCATTTATTTTTCTATCCTTTTATATACATCAACTTTTCTTTTCAACCTTATGTTTTTCATATGTCTTTTGTAAACAGCTTGTAGTTAAGAGTTAAAAAAAAGTCTAGTCTGATTATTTTTGTCTTTTAACTGGAGTCTTTAGTCTGTTTACATTTATTTGAGCTTTAATCTGACATCTTGTTTTGTGTTTTCTATTTGTCCAGCCTGTACTCCTCTTCCTGTCCACCCCCCCCCCCCCGTGCTTTTTTATGGACTGAAAATATTTTATTATTTAATTTCTTCCCCTTTACTGTTTGTGAGATAACATACTATTTTTCTCTCATTGTAATAGTTCCCTAGCAGTGACAGTAGAAATACTCTGCAACAATAACAAAAAAAGCATAAAGTTAATCAGGACATTTATTTAATTTTTTCCCTGGATAGCATAAGACTGGAAAAATCCCTGTTAACTTTTTATTTCTTATGTGTTAGTATTGTATATTTTGGGCTTCCCTGGTGGCTCAGACAGTAAAGAATCTGCCTGCCATACGAGAGACCTGGGTTCGATCCCTGGGTTGGGAAGATCCCCTGGAGGAGGGCATGGCAACCCACTCCGATATTCTTGCCTGGAGAATCCCCATGGACAGAGGAGCCTGCCGGGCTATAGTCTGTGGGGTCACTAAAAGTCGGACATGACTGAGTGACTAAGCACAGCACAGCATTGTGTATTTTATTT
The DNA here is from genome assembly GCA_024291935.2 of Okapia johnstoni. NCBI lineage: Eukaryota > Metazoa > Chordata > Mammalia > Artiodactyla > Giraffidae > Okapia > Okapia johnstoni. The sequence continues at coordinate 10,715,566 of CM044306.1, forward strand.
CTTCTTTTTTTTAAGCACAACTTGTTATTATTCTTGCTTTATACTGCCAACATTCTTTTAGATTAATGCACGTTTATGACTTTTTACTCTCATTCCTTTTGGATCTCAGACCTTCCATGTAGGATGACTTTTATCTTGACTGAAAGATTTTAGAATTTCTCCTCATGAGGATCTGCTAATGTCACATTCTCTTTGTTAATCTGCTAATGTCTGTATTAAGTCCTGTTTCCTAAAGGACGCTTTCCCCACATGTGCATCCAGGACTGGCACTTTCTTTCAGCACCTGAAGTCATTCCACTACCTCCTGCTTCTGTTGTGGCTTAGAAGCTGCCAGGCAATTCCTGGAGTTCTTCCCACACACTGTTTGTGAAACTCTAATTAGATTTATGTTCACTCTCTTTTTTTCATATTTCTCTTCTATATCTCCTCCTTTTTGTCCTTCTGAGCTGCACTGTGGACAGTTTCTTTTTTATCATGTTCATGCAGTTTCTCTTCAGCTATGTCTAAGCTGCTATTTGTCATTCACTGAATTTTTCACATTTTGCATTCTGCTTAATTCTTTCAATCCACTGAGTGTTTAATTTTCTGTGTGTGCATTTTAAGATTTTAGAACTTTATTTGATTTATTATCAGGTCACTTAAAATTTTTTTCCATTTTCTGCGACTATTTTCAATTTGCCTTTTAGTTCTTTTGACTCTGTGAGCATGGCATTTTGTCACTGTCTAGTATTCCGGTTTGAAGATCTTTGCGTCTTGTATTTGCTGTTTGTTTTTTATCATTGCCCTTTTACTGTGTTTATTTGTGTGCCATGTTATTTTTTGGTGTGTACCGGTTTGCTTCAGAAGTGATTATCTGTTGGCCCAGGGTGAAGGCACTTTCCTCCAGGGTGCCGTTGTTGTTTGTTTTGCCAGGCAGTTGGTCCTGCCTGGTCTGGGACTGCTTTAAACTGTGTTCGTGGCCTGAGGTTCCCTGGGCCGTTTAGAACTGAGAACCTGGCTTGCAAAATGCACAAAGGACACAAAAGACCACATGTATGATTCCATGTGAAATGTCCAGAGTAGGCTGAGGTCAGGGGCGGGAGATGGAGAATGACTTCAGATGGGCACGACGGTTTCTTTTTGGAGGGATGAAAGTGTTCTATTATAAAATGAGATGGTGGTGATGGTGGCAAGACTCCAAATATTCTAAACTCCTCATTTGTACACTTAAAACACGAATTTTATGATATATAATGAATAACTCATAAAGCTTTTCTGAAAATGCAGGAAGGCCCCCTGTAGCTGTAAGTCTTCAGGGCCATGTTTTGTTCCTCTGTCTCCTTTTCTGGCCCAGGGTGGTGGTTGTGGATGGATGTGGGGTGGTGCCCTCTGTGAGTAGCCCCCTGGAGTCCTGATTACATGGAGGGCCTCGCCTCCAAGGTTCCTGCTCTGGGCTGCCTGGGCACCTTGACTTCACCTGAAAATCCCTTCCTATCCACTGCTGCCTCCTGGTCCCTGCTCTCCCTCAGATTTTGACCTTGTAGTTTCTTGCTAGCTTGACAGCTCCTCAGTGCTTTTAAGGAGGTTGTAAATCAAAGCAAAAACATTTGGCCCAGGTTGCCCCGTCCTTGCCTGCACTGCCCCTGCCTCCCACCCTGCGGGGCCAGAAGACCTTGCTGTTGTCACTGGATGTGGAAGTCCTCCCCTGTCCACTTGTTTCCTGCACTCTTATTAAACATTTCTGGTGCTTTGGGGTAGAAATGCAAACAAGTGATGTAAAATAACTCCTCATAAAATAGTTCCTCAGTTTCAGTGGTTTTGGAAACCAGGGCAATGACTGGCACTGGGAGTTAGAGGTAATTAATCTCTTTGTTTCTAAACATCTGCATTTTATTTTTACCAGGATAATTTTAGAAATTGAGTTGATTTGTTGGGGGGATATGGAGTGGGGAAGGGCTTGAAATAAAGTGGTCACGTTGGTACGCTATTTTTTAATAAGGAAAATAACCGTCACAGTAATTATTACTATGGATTATGTTATTTCCTTTCTTTTTGTTTCCTAGATTTTTTGCTAGTTTGTGTTAAGCTTTGGTTTTTGTGAATCGCCCGTAGCTGTTTGCCTTTCTCGGTGAGATTAGGAAAAGAATGGATATAGCTGAGTGAAGACCTCAGATGTATGAAGAGTGACAGAGGAAGAGCTCTACAGAGGCACTGGCTATGAAACATATCAAATAGTACTTCTGCTAAAGTAAAAACACAAAAGGCCATATTTACTAAGTTAGTGAGTTAAAATGAGGTTAATAAAACATTTGAGTTCAAAATTTACAGTGTGTTAACTTGCATGTAAATAATCATGATTTTAAAAAATGGGATTTCTTTTGAGTGTTGCAGTCTTTTTTTTTTGTTCCAGGCTTTCTATTTACTCCCACAAATTTATATTCCTGAGTGGCAAAGGGATGTTGGGTTTGGAGTAATCTGGCTGTTGTTAGAGACACACCCTTTGAAACTGCAAAGCATATAAAAATTTGATCACACAAGATAGTATGCTTGCTTCCCAACCCAGGTAGACCTGTAGCATCTTTCAAGTCTATTTCAAATGCTAACCTCTTCATGAATCCTTGCCACTACCTTTTCCTTTTTAAATCCCATAGCATTTTGTACCTTTTTGTGCCTTAGAACATAAATTAACTTTCATTTTATAGCTTACTGTTTTATTCCTTTTACCTTTAAAAAAATTGGTAGGAGTAAGAAAGCAATATGATAGAGGATGTGAAAAGTCGAAGAAGGTAGTCATACTGATGAAATCATGTTGGGAGCTACTTGACTGTTGGTTTCCTTTCCTATCCTTTTTCAGGTACATATGTGATCACATGTTGCCATCATGGTAACTGTACAGTTTTATGTTTTACTTTTTTTTTTTTAATGCTTAGTCTCTTTTTTGAATTGTTACAATATTGCTTCTGTTTTTATATTTTGGTTTTGGGCTGTGAGGCATGTAGGATCTTAGCTCCCCGACCAGGGATTGAACCTGTACCCCTTGCATTGGAAGTCTTAACCACTGGACCACCAGGGAAGTCCCTATGATTTACTTTTTGTACTTACCTTATCATATGCAGTTTTCCCAGATTGCTAGATGTTCTTTTCACGAATTTTTGGTGGCTCCTTATTAGTCCACACTGTCGTCTCCTGTTGTTGGCTATTCAGGTTTCATCTTGTATGGTCGTCCCCCCCCCCGCCCATGGTAAGAATTACCATCTTAGTGTGGATTCTGGAAGTCAGAGAGCAGGAGAGGACCCTTGGAGGGAGGATGTGGAGGAGACTGCAGCCCCTGAATTCATGCCTCCCCCTTCACGTGCTGCTCTCTTTGCTTGGAGGTTCTGCTGCTTTTACTCTTTCTTCCTGAAATGTCTCTGTTTCCCAGACTGTTCTCATTAATACATTTTTCTTACACTTTTTTTTTTTCCGCCAGAGATGGGGACACCTTACTTAGCCAGAACTCATAGATTCATGACAAGGTGCCCCTGTCAGAGTCTGCAGTGAAAAAGTATTCATACTTACATTTTTAGATGAAAAAAATGTTTTATTCATGGAATAATAGCGAACCCGTGCTGCTATGCAATACATTTTTTTCAGATAGTCACCTTGCAGTGTACAGCTGGGAGTGTGGGTGAATGGTCTTTACTGCTTGGCCTGTGGACTGAATGAAGTGAAAAGTGAGGTTGATGTTGGTCCACAAGATTTTGGCCTTGTTTCTGTGTATTCTTTTACATGAGTTTTTACCATCTTTCCATCTCTTAGTGGGAATATTTGTTAAGTATTCTGAAGTGTGGGCATTTTTGTGCCCTTTCTTCCTATGCCTTGCTCTGTCCTGAAGTAAGGCAGTTAGTATGGTGGCCAGGGGTGAGGAGGGCCAGCTTCACATCTTGCATTTACTACATAACTAACTGCCTGACCCTGAGTCTCATTTTTTTGTCTGTGAAACAGGCATAATGTCAGACTTGTAGGATTGATGCAAATAGGGGATAGTGCACGAAAGCTGATGGGCACATTGTAAAGTGAAGGAAACAGACTAGCAGAATGGGTACACTGTCATGAAAGTTATGCTTTCACTTCATGCGTGCATGCGTGTGTCTGTGTGTGAATTTGTGCATGGCAGTGGGAGCTTGAAAGTGCATCCCAGGCTGTCTTGGAAGCAAAGGGGGCTTTCGGTAGCCCTCCCTTCCCTTCGGCACACCTTTGTATCATTTCAGTTTGTTACTGATGAGATTTGAGATATTTTTCCAATCGAAGCATATTTTATTATATGTCCATATATAAGCAGTACCAAAAGCTCTTCCATTTGATCACTAAATTAAATGTATTTTTCTTTCAGTTCAGTTCAGTCACTCAGTCGTGTCCGACTCTTTGCGACCCCATGAATTGCAGCACGCCAGGCTTCTCTGTCCATCACCAACTCCCGGAGTCTACTCAAACCCATGTCCATCGAGTCGGTGATGCCATCCAACCATCTCATCTTCTGTCGTCCCCTTCTCCTCCCTCCCCCAATCCTACCCAGCATTAGGGTCTTTTCCAGTGACTCAACCCTTCGCATGAGGTGGCCAAAGTATTGGAGTTTCAGCTTCAACATCAGTCCTTCCAATGAACACCCAGGATTGATCTCTTTTAGGATGGATTGATTGGATCTCCTTGCAGTCCAAGGGACTCTCAAGAGTCTTCTCCAACACCACAATTCAAAAGCATCAATTCTTCGGTGCTCAGCTTTCTTCACCGTCCAACTCTCACATCCATACATGACCACTGGAAAAACCATAGCCTTGACTAGACGGACTTTTGTTGGCAAAGTAATGTCTCTGCTTTTAAATATGCTATCTAGGTTGGCCATAACCTTCCTTCCAAGGAGTAAGCGTCTTTTAATTTCATGGCTGCAATCACCATCAGTAGTGATTCTGGAGCCCAAAAATATAAAGTCTGACACTGTTTCCACTGTTTCCCCATCTATTTCCCATGAAGTGATGGGACCAGATGCCATGATCTTAGTTTTCTGAACGTTGAGCTTTAAGCCAACTTTTTCACTCTCCTCTTTCACCTTCATCAAGAGGCTCTTTAGTTCTTCTTCACTTTCTGCCATAAGGGTGGTGTCATCCGCATATCTGAGGTTATTGATATTTCTCCCGGCAATCTTGATTCCAGCTTGTGTTTCTTCCAGCCCAGCGTTTCTCATAATGTACTCTGCATATAAGTTAAATAAGCAGGGTGACAATATACAGCCTTGACGTACTCCTTTTCCTATTTGGAACCAGTCTGTTGTTCCATGTCCTAACAGTTCTAACTGTTGCTTCCTGACCTGCATACAGGTTTCTCAAGAGACAGGTCAGATGGTCTGTTATTCCCATCTCTTTCAGAATTTTCCAGTTTATTGTGATCCACACAGTCAAAGGCTTTGGCATAGTCAATAAAGCAGAAATAGATGTTTTTCTGGAACTGTTTTGCTTTTTCAATGATCCAACGGATATTGGCAATTTGATCTCTGGTTCTTCTGCCTTTTCTAAAACCAGCTTGAACATCTGGAAGTTCACAGTTCGCATATTGCTGAAGCCTGGCTTGGAGAATTTTGAGCATTACTTTACTAGCATGTGAGATGCGTGCAATTGTGCAGTAGTTTGAGCATTCTTTGGCATTGCCTTTCTTTGGGATTGGAACAAAAACTGACCTTTTCCAGTCCTGTGGCCACTGCTGAGTTTTCCAAATTTGCTGGCATATCGAGTGCAGCACTTTCACAGCATCACCTTTGAGGATTTGAAATAGCTCAACTGGAATTCCATCACCTCCACTAGCTTTGTTCGTAGTGATGCTTTCTAAGGCCCACTTGACTTCACATTCCAGGATGTCTGGCTCTAGGTGAGTGATCACACCATCGTGATTATCTGGGTCGTGAAGATCTTTTTTGTACAGTTCTTCTGTGTAATATGCGGTATATTCACACCATTGATTTTACTGTAACCAGTGCTTGGAAAGATGAGTTGAAAGGTGAAAATAATTTTTCCTAGTTGAAAAAAAAAGAAACATTTTCATCTGCCTTTAATGACAGGAAAATGTTCACCACATGACTAAGTGAGAAAAACACTGTATCTAACACTGCCTGTATTGGGTAGTATAGAGGGAGAAAGAATAAAACATGACTGTATGAATGGTGGCTGCTTCTGGGTTTTCTGTGGTCATCGGAGTTATTATAAAATGACTGTAAAGTTGTTTGTAAATGTAGTGATCAGAACTGGATGCCACGCTCATGATGGGTGAGAGGACAGGGAGGTGGCTGTGCTCGCCGTCTTCCTGGAAGTTGACATTTGCTGTGTGTGCACTGCCTGCTTTGCAGGTCTCATCCTGCTGACCCTGGTGTACTTTCTATCAGAACACTCCTTAGGCATCATTTTATACCTGCCCTGCCCCTATCCAAACACTTGGTTTCTGCTGGGTGCAGAACCTAGGGTTTAATCTTAAGTTTTATCTCATTAGAGTTGGTTGCTTGGCCAGATCTTTCTTGGATTCTGATTCTTTATCCTGCTTACTTAAATCCCCTCTAGCTATACTATTTAATAATGGATAAGGGGAACTTCCCTGGTGGGTCCAGTGGTTAAGACTCTGCCTCCCAAGGCAGAGGGTGCAGGTTTGATCCCTGGTCAGGGAACTAAGTTCCCACATGCTGTGCTGCACAGTTAAAAGAAAAAAAAGAAAGGGAAAAAAAGAATGGATAAGGGTACATTCTAACCCTCTCTTCAAGTAATAGGTAAAAATGCAGCATCAGGAGTGGCTGAGGTATCATGCTGTCTGGAAACTCCTATCTGTGTCTCTGCCCTCTGGGTTCCAATGTAATCGCTGCAGCTCCCACTCAATTTTTTTTTTTTTTAAGTTGCTATTTAATTTGTCTGTGCTGGGTCTTCGTTGTAGCGCTCAGGCTTCTCTAGTTGGTTGCAGCTCATGGGCTCTAGAACACGCAGGCTTAATTGTGGCTTGTGGGATCTAGTTCCCCGACTAGGGATCAAACCCTGGCCCCCTACATTGGAAGCTCAGAATCTTATCCACTGGACCACGAGGGAAGTCCACCCTCACTTTCAATTTTAAAATTTTGTCCATAAGGTTAGTTTGAGGAAGCTTATTCAAATGATGATGGAAACAGCGTTATTACTGGTAGCTTTCTTTCTAGTTAAGAAGAACCAACATTTCTGTAAACTTACTATATGCCAGACACTGTTTAAGTGCTTTGCATATATTAACTCATTTAATCCTCATGGTATAATCCAGCAAGGTGGTGTATCCATCTTACAAATCAGGAAATGAGCATGGAGCAGCTAGGTGACTAGTCCTGGATGACACTGCTGGTAAGGAGGAGAGCCAGCCTTCAGACCTGGCCATGCATCTTCGGGGTCTGTACTTTGGTACCACACGTAGTTCAGTCATGTCTGTCTCTAGTGCCGTCCTCAGAAGAGCCTTGAAAGCAGAGCCCTCCTGGAAGGGAGAGGTAAATGGCTAAAATGCATAATGATTTTCATTCCTCTTCTGGAAGTCATGTACCAAATGAAAAGATGGTCAGTTTGAGCACTTTTCATGCTTCTGAAAGCATGTTTAGGTATTTTCGTTGATGGAAGGCAAAAATATGACTTAACTGTGATGTGCAGCTGAAAACAAACTGTGGGTGTCATCTTTTGCCTTATGGATAGGATGCAGTATCCAGAATGAGGAAGGAGGGTCTTCACGTTTAAGAATGATCCTTGGTCAGGGAACTGAGAGCCCGTGTGCTGGATGGTGTGGCCAAATAAATAAATATAATAAAATTTCTTAAAAAAAAAAAAAAACCTTCCTTAAGCAGGACTATTCAAGGTGTGTGGCCAAGATTGTGGAGGGATTCAAACCCGTGTCAGCTGAGGAGGTTCAGTCAAGGAACCAGGGCGAGTTCCTTGGCACAGTGCTCCTCTGTGGGAGGTCGGGCAGGGAGGATGCCTCCTGGATGTCAGGGGTCCTGTATGATGTATGCGCTGCTTCTCTCTGAGTTTACAGAGGACGGAGTTGAAGGTGTGAGAGGTGAAGTGATTTGCATGGGGCTCCCTGAACTTAGGCCTGCCTGCCTTCCAGGTGGTGGATGGGCTGGGGAGAGTCATGGTTTCTGACCCACAAACTGACCAGCTTCTCAGTGTGGCCAGGTGATGGATTTCTGTAGTTTTAACATGATGATGTATTTCTTTTCTCTTAGAGATGAAGGCCTATCAGTCAGGATCCAGTAAAGAGAACAGAACACACCCTGGGTGTTTCAACCGAAGGCATTTAGGTGGGAAATTGGTTCTAGAGGAGCCGAAAGGGCGAACAGGGAACCTTGAGGTATTATGGCCAGGCGGTCACTGCCGGAGGCAGCCAGCACCCCCGGGGCTAGGAAACAAGGCCATGGAGGTAGGAATGTATGATGGCGAATGTATAATGGTATGAATGGCGCCTCTGCTGGTATGTGGTGAGGCGGGTCCTGAGAGTGCAGGCGGGAAGAGAGGACAGCCTTCCTCCTGTCCCCTGTCACCTCCTCTAGTGTTCCTAGGGCACAACCCTGAGAAAGTTGCCTGGGGCCGGCAGCCCTGGGGCCCCACCCCATGGCAGAGGCTGGCTGCTTGGACCCCAGGGCAGGCCACTGATGGGATGTTCGGGCCTCTATACATGCACACAACAGTATTTTAGGATCTGCCTTGCTCTGTAAAGCTGCAGTTGTTCTTCCTCCACAGTCATTCTGCGGTTGGTTCTTATTCCTGTATAGAATCTTGCTTAACCGTAGGTGCCTAATGTTGTGCTGTGCTGTGCTAAGTCTCTTCAGTCGTGGCCGACTTGTTGCAACCCTATGGACTGTAGCCCGCCAGACTCCTCTGTCCATGAGATTTTCCAGGCAAGAATACTGGAGTGAGTTGCCATGCCCTCCTCCAGGGGATCTTCCCCACCTGGGGAGTGAACCCGCATCTCTTAACATCTCCTGTATTGGCAGGCAGGTTCTTTACCACCGGCACCACCTGGGGAGTCAGGGTGCCTAATAACCTCACCCAAATGAGGGCTTTAGAAACCTTGTGGACCCCTTAAGTTGCCACCCTAACATATCACTCATCCCACCAGAACCTTCGAAGCCTGGGAAGCTCATGGTCTCTGAAGTGAAAGAGGAGCGGGAAGACAAGCCCTTCCTCTCTCCAAAAGCTGTGGGAGTCAGTGAAGCCCTTGACCATGTGTCTGTAACACCCAGAATGAGCCTGCTGGCCTTCCCCATGGGCTGTTGTTTTAAAATGAAAGAGAAAATTAAGATATTTCAAAATGTAAGCCACATTTCTAGAATCAAGAGCGTTGTAGTACAATTGTGTTTGAAGTTCTTAGATTGTCATCTGTTCATTTATTTGGCCATGCCACACAGCATGCAGGATCCTAGTTCCCGACCAGGGGTCAAACCCGGGTCCCCTGCAGTGGAAACGTGCAGTCCTAACCACTGGACCACCAGGGAATTCCTGTTAACTCTATTTCTACTCGTGGTTTGGAATCCTAGTTTATATCTGTGGCATCATTCCTGACTAGTGCTGCCTGTGGGGAGGACCCACAGCTCTGCATCTGTAATTGGCTCTTTTGCTTCTGTATTTAATTTTTAATTTTTATTTTAAAAAGTGTATTTATTTATTTTTGGCTGTGCTGGGTCTTCGTTGCTGCATGGGCTTTCTCTTGTTGTGGGGCTACTCTCTAGTTACGGTTCATGGGCTTCTCTGCAGTGGCTTCTCTTGTTGCGGAGCACAGGCTGTAGGGAGCATGGGCTTCAGTAGTTGTGGCGCTCGGGCTCAGTAGTTACAGCTTCTGGGCTCGAGAGCGCAGGCCCAATAGTGGTGGCCCATAGGCTTAGTTACTCTGAGGCATGTGGAATCTTCCCAGATCAACGGTTGAACCCGTCTTCTGCATTGGCAGGCAGATTCTTTACCGCTGAGGCACCAGGGAAGCTCTGCTTCTATATTTTAGAAAGATAACCAGAATTTTAAAATAGTTGACTTATAAATATTTAGAAAAGAATTGATAACTCAATATGAATGTAGCTTTCCCCAAAGCAGACTGTGTTTCTTGATTTTATATTCTTTTTTAGGAGAATGTCTTTCAAAGTACGTATTTTCTTTCCTCACTTTTTATACAAAAATTGAGATCATATCCTAGGTATAGTGGAGTAGAAAATGGCAACCCATTCCAGTATTCTTGCTGGGAAAATTCCATGGACAGAGGAACCTAGCAGGCAAAAGTCCAGGAGGTCGCAAAGAGTTGGACACAACTGGGCGCACCTCCCCACACACCTAGATATAGTCTTACATCTTGTCTTTTTCATTTAACATCAAATTGTGTATATTTTCTCTTATCATTTACTTATTCTTTAAAAACATAATTTTTATTGCTTTCATAGTAAGCTAAAGTTATTTAATATTAAAGTTTAAAGTTACTAGATGCTAGGATGTACCTATAATTTTAAAATCATTTTTCTACTATTAGATATTTAAGCTGCTTTTGATTTTTCAGTGTTATAAATAATATTACGAGAAAAATCTTTATATAAATTTTGACCAGATAGCTGGTTATTTCTAAGTTTCTGGAAGTCATAAATACCTGGATAATAACATATAAACATAATTTGCAAAATTGCTGTTGATACTAAGGTCTGCAGATTAGGAGATGATTGTCATTGAAAAGATAGTTTATTATTTCCAGTTCCCAGGAGAAGAGAGCTTGCCATGCCATGTGGGGAAGCACTGGGGTGACTCACGATGTGGGGGTTGACAGGGCCTGTGGGCAAATACCTTTACTGGGGTTTCTGCTGGAGGGAAGAGGCAAGGCAGGGCAAACATTCTTAGGATGGGCTCGTTTGAATAATTTCAGTAGGCTCTGGGGCATAGGGGCTGTCCTGAGTTGTCAGATTCCTGGCCCTGCTTTGGTTAGAGCAAGGGGACAGTGGCTGGAGGGTGAGAGCCCCCGTGGGAGGTAGTTGGTGGTGTGGGCTCTGGGGATGTGGTGGTTGGTTTGTATTTGAGAGATGAGTTGTTTACTGTCTCCTGAAATTGGCCAACTCAAGGAGGGGCAGGAGGGGCAGACCCTGGAGGGTCAGCAGGGTCAGCAGGGTCAGCAGGTCAAAGCATCAAAGCATCAGAAATGCAGGAAACAAAGGACTTGGTTAAAACAGAAGGTTTTATTTACTGTTGCCTGCTAGCAGTGTCTGAGAGTGCTTCTTTCCAAGCCTTGGCATTGCCATTAAAAAGTATTTGCACTGAAGTAGATAACTGATCATTTCATTCTTGTTATTACACTTTTCAAGTACTTGTACGGCTGAACATTTTTACACATCAGTTGTATTCTTTTACTAATTGTTAGTGTTGTTTGCCCAACTGTGAGTAAGACAGTGAACTAGGTGAGCTGGGGGGCGTCAACCCTGGGTTCTCTGCACGCCTGTACTCTGAGGATTGTCCTGTAACTCTCTGATAGCCTAGACGGTGGCCCCTTGGGAGCATGGCTCTGAGCTCAGCTATTGACCCTGTCCCTGTTTAACAGTCTTGTCAGTGCCTTGGATAAAGATTTGGGAGGTGTGTTTACCATGTTTGCCGAATTGGGAAGGACAGGTAATAATGTAGATGACAGAAGCAGGATTGAACATGATCCTGAAAGGGTGAAATGCTGGTGGAATGTGGTTAAACAACAGAGATGCACTGCAAGCGAGGGCTGTGTCTGACTCCTTCCCACTTCCTTTCTTCCTTCCTGCCCTCCCTCCCCATGCCCACCCCCAGTTTTTTCAATTCCTGTTTTCCCACCAGTTGCATAAATACAGACAAATGTTTAGCAATTCATGTGTGAAGACCTAGGGATGCTAAAAAGCTAAGTTTCTGCCTTATAGATTTCCATTCATGGGTCTCTTTGAGACCACATGTGGAGTATCTTATTTGAGGCCGGATATTCTCTTTTGAGAGGCAGTCACAGAATAGATCAGACTGAGGATGGCCAAGGAGAGTGACTACGATCCCTAGAGGCCTGGAAGCAGTGGCTCCTTAGGGTGATTTGTAGAGAGTGAGGAGGGACTGGGTGGTTCTCTTACAACCCTCTTCTCTCTTCCACATACCCATTGGGCATCTGAGAGATTCGGGCGGCCCGCGGCTCCTGAGGGCCTACTGGGTACAGTCCCCAGAGGCCTGGCACAGCAGATTTGTCCCTCACTAGGCCAGCAGCCTTGTCATCTCATTCTTGTTGGAAACACTCCAGGAGTAATTGGTGGGCCATCTCCTGGGATGTGAGGATTTCTCTGTTGTTAGGAGGATGCTTCAAGTCTTGGAAAAGGGATACCTGGTATACCTGAGTTCAGAGGGTAGCGCACTGATTCCCAGCTTTATGGCCTTAGGATGATTGATCCTTTAATCACTCTGAACATGGTTTTCCCATAAAATGGGTTGTTGATAAAAAAAAAAAAAAAAATGGGTTGTTGATACCTTTTTGCCATGATTGATGTGAGCATCTAAAGAGATAGTGCTGGTAAGTCCCCTGAGTGCAGTCTCTCTTTCCTTCCTTGAAAAGTTTCTCTGTGTGGATCCAAGTCCCCATCATTCTAAACTGCATAGCTCTGGGGTTGTCTCAGTGCACCCATAGTGTGACTATATGGCACACATGCTTATTATGAAGAGGACAGCAGGGCAGACAAGTTGTTTTAAAACTGTGGCCTTTTTATTAGAACATTTATCAGAATTTCTAACTTCACTTATGCTTTCAGTGCATGTAAGAGCATCTGTCAGTAAAAACATACTTGTGGGTTGTCATTGTCCACTGCTTCTTTCTCAGGCCTCTCACAGTTGGGGCCTAGTGAGTGATCTTTCGGGCGGAGTGGCAGGCCCTGTGCTTCTGGGCCCATTTCTGTGCTTATAGGAACCACTGAGCTTCTCTTTTCTTCAAAATCTTTGTCTATAAAGCCAGAATAATAATACTGGCCTCTTAATTCTGGTAGGGAAGGGAGGAATAATTAGGTCCTCTCTGGCAGGTGCTTGAGTTCCTCAGAGGAAAGGTAGATACCGCATAATAAAAACTGAGATATCACCATCATAATTGGCTCTTCTGATGACATGTTTTTTAGCTTGTTATGGTCATGAGTGAGACAAGGACATTTAATTTTTCTTTTTTGAACTGTCATGTAGAGAATTATACCGTTACCTGGTTTCCATTTTACTGAAGGGAGAGGCCGGAGAGGATGTGTTCTCAATTCCAAGGACATTATTCCCTAACGCCTGTCTCCCTTCACTTCTAGGACCTTTGTGGCTGGGCACAGTGGTCCTGACTCTGAGAAGCATGAAAAGTGCTATTCTTGTTTACTCATAACACTGCCAGGACGTGGCCCTGACTGGCTTGGGAGTGGGTCTTCAAAGACATAGAACCAACAGGACATATGTGCATTGGCTCATGTGCTTGTGGAGGCTGATACATCTAAAATCTGCAGGATGGGCCAGCATGCTGGAAACCCAGGGATGAGCTGATGTTGCACTTCAGGCTTGTGCTGCAGCATTTGGGGCTGTTGCAGAATTCGCTGGGAGAGGACAGGCTTTTGTTCTGTTCAGGCCTTACATTGATAGGCTGGGGCCCACCATATTATGGAGGGCCCACCATATTATGGAGTGGACTTTGCTCAGAGTCCACTGATTTAAATGTTAGTCTTATCCGGAAACACCCTCACAGAATAATGTTTGCCCATGTATCTGGTCACTGGCACAGCCAAGTAGAAACAAAATTAACCATCACGGGCGTCTTTCTGCAGAGAGCTGGGTTCTCGTGGCTGCTGGGCCTGGTGAACAGGCTGCCTAGAGGCCGTGTGGCTCGTACAGATGAGACGGCTGCAGGCAGGCCTGCAGTTTTGTATCTGCAACTCTTTTTGTTCTGAATGCCGTGTTCTTTGTAAGTTGTAAAGGGGAATAAATTAGCATCCTGAATTGCACTTTAATGAAGTTTATTTTTTGTTAGATAGGATTTTACTGAGAGCTACAGAAAAACTACTCACCTAGGGGTTCAAAGGAAGGTTGTGAAGTACTGGAGTTTTCTTTGAGCTTTTAAGGTCGGAACTCTTGGGAACTTAAAAAATATGTAAAAATATAAACATTTAAACTTTATAGCGTGATTCATAAATAGCTGTCTTTCAGGATGAGTGGAATTCTTATGGGAGAAAGCGCAGTGGCACTTGTCTGCCCACGCAGAGCATTAAAGACCACATAGAATATGCTTTCGCATGGAGTGAAGAGTCTGATAGGAGTGTTGTTCTTCCTCTGTCTGTCACTGTCTTTACCATGTCCCAGTAAGGTGATGAAGAAAGTTCTTTTCCACAGTTTCATTTTTTCTTAATGTTTCCCCCTCCATTTCCTTGTAAGTTCCCCCTTTTCTGAGAACTACCTGACTGCAGGATCCATTGCCTCACTTCTCTGCTTTATGGAATGTGGATGCCATCAGTGTGATGCTGCTTTGATCTACTATTTATTTAGAAAGTTTTTTTTTTTTAATAATGAGAAAATGGGAACTATGTTTTGGACTTTGAATTAAATCAAATCTTTGGTAGCTGGTGAGTCATGAAACTTGATGAAAATAAATGATCTCAGATATGTGGGATATTTACTGACAAGATGCTACCAGAGTTTGAACATTTAGAATGAGCCACATATTATTTATATCAATCCATAAAATATAAAGGAGCATGAGCTGGTTATCTGGATTTTTTTTTTTTTTTTTTTACTTTTTCCCCCAACTTCTTTATGCTTTTCCAAAAGAAAGTGAGAATTTGCTTCTATGTGAATGGTTGTAGATAGCTGAGGAAGAGGGTCAACTGGAAATTGAATTAAAACCAAATTGTGTAAGAATGTCCTTGGTTTTATAATGTCCTATTATTGTTCCAGTGCTTTGTGTTGTATTAGGTGCTCAGTCGTGTCTGACTCTTTGCTACCCCTTGGACTGTAGCCTGACAGGCTCCTCTGTCCATAGGATTCTTCAGTCAAGAATACTGGAGTGGGTTGCCATTCCCTCCTCCAGGGTATCTTCCCGACCCAGGGATTGAACCCAGGTCTCCTGCATTGCAGGTGGGTTCATTATCCTCTGAGCCACCAGGGAAACCCACGTGCTTTAGTTTGTTATTTTTTTCCTCAGCCTTCTGAAGCACTTAGTGCTGCTGCATCCATTGGGTGTGCTCTGCCACACAACTCCATCGGTGCCATTTGTATCACTGTGCACAGTGCTGTTGACCCCCACGTTTATGTGCCTTAAACTTTTGTTGTTGTTGTTCAGTCACTGAGTTGTGTCCAACTCTTTGTAACCCATGGACTGCAGCACACCAGGCTTCCCTGTCCTTCACCACCTCCCGGAGCTTGCTCAAACTCATGTCCATTGAGTTGGTGATGCCATCCATTTTCCTTAAACTTAGGCACATAAATTTTACTCAGGGCTATTTGCATATAGTTTAGAAGTAAGTTACTTTATAATGTGTAATTGTGAGAAGGAACCTGGAGATTTACTTCATCTAGAAATTATGTTATTTTGGGGTTGAGTTTTTAAATATTTGAATGGCTGTTAAACAAATTCTGTAGTAATTGGAGGTTCAAAAATTGCAATATTTATGAAAAACACTTATTCTAAATCTGCTTCCTTTTACAATCTAGGCATATAGGCAGTCTACTCAGAGCCCTTCAGAGTTGTGCAGTAAATACTGTTTCGAGTCTTTGGAGTTCTGTGTTCTCAGTCGTGGCTGTGAAGTAACATTTGCGGCACACATCATAATGTTGTTTGTAGTTTGTCAGAGGTGCTGTGCAGCCGGGCAGATGGAGGGGCCGAGAGGCAGAATGCTGAGGATCTGCGAGGGCATCAATCCTCTGTTTCTGGCACAGATTTAATTGTTTGGTTCAAGGGGAAGCCATACGTTAACTTCTACTTCATCCAATTCTGAGCTCTCCTACAGATGCTGTTTTTATACAGGTCTATTTGTCTCAGAAATTGAGCCTGAGAGACAAAAATTCATGCTTGAGTTGACATGGATGTTGCTGGATTGAGACTTGTGGAACTGGTTGGATGCCCTCTGCCTGCCCCAGCCATGCCCTCTCGTGTAAACTGTTACACTGTGACTCCAGGTGACATCTTGGGATGAGTTCCCGCCCAGATGGGGATGTCTGTTTTCATTCCACTTTCTATATGACCCAACTGTACACTGTAAACTATACACTGATGTTCCCTTTCTGAGAAAGTAAGAATAAAGAGTTAAAAGGGAGAACACGGTTGAATGGTTTGGGCATGCATAGTGCCATGCGGGTCTTCTTTTATAGCCCTGAAGGAGTTTGAAGAGTCCCTCTGGTCACTTGCTGTGTTTGTGCTTTGCCAGATCTCTCCTCGCCTCTGGCCTTCATGGGCTGAGGTTCAGGCTTCTGGGTGGACACTGAGAATAGCCCTAAGTACTTCTGTTCCCTTTTACATAAAACACTCTGAGGAACAGCTGAAGGTCGGTCCTATTGTTCAGCTGCTTCCAGCTCTTTAAGGTCTGGCTCAAATGCCTCATGTTTCCTCTGCTAAATTTTTTTGTTTCTTGTGGTCTTATCACATTTTGCTATGTATTTTAGTTGCTTATGTTCCTCAGACTGGCTTTTAACATTCCTGATGGTGAGAAAGTCCTCCCTCCCCCATTAGTGAACAGACGGTTTTGTAACTGGTCTTCAGAAATGTCTGTTGAGTGAAAACATGTACCAGTCATGTACTACTTCATCTATGTTTTCTTTAACCTTTATATGTTTTAGAAATGTGCTATATATACAGAAAAGAGACATAAAACAAATATATAGTGAAATGGATACCCAGAAAGCAACATTTGAGATAATTACCATTGACTCATTGGAAAAGACCCTAATGCTGGGAAGGATTGGGGGCAGGAGGAAAAGGGGACGACAGAGGATGAGATGGTTGGATGGCATCACCGACCCGATGGACATGGGTTTGGGTAAACTCCGGGAGTTGGTGATGGACAGGGAGGTCTGGCGTGCTGCGATTCATGGGGTCGCAAAGAGTCAGACACGACTGAGCGACTGAACTGACTGACTGACTGACTGACTGACCATCACATCTGGAAGGACGCCCTGCCAGCCCTTGTGTCAGGAGCCCCTGCACATAGGGTACCTGAGATGAATCCCTGTTGTCCTATAGTAGTAGCTGCTGACTCGCGTTGCTGTAGTACACATGCTATTCAACAGATAGACCACAGTTAGTAATTCATTCTATAAGTGTGGAATATAGGGGGTGTTCTAGTTTTTTTAAAAATATTATGAACAGTGCTGTTGTCAACATTTTTATGTATGTCTTTTGCTTAGCATATATGCAGATTTTTTGGAGGGAGGGTAGATACCTAGGAATAGCACTTCAGGCTAATAGGGCATTCAAAGTTTTAGTTTTGAAGGTACTGCCAAATGGCTTTTCAGAAGGGCTGTTACTCTTCTGCCAATAAGTAAGCTTTTGCACAG
This sequence comes from Okapia johnstoni, assembly GCA_024291935.2. NCBI lineage: Eukaryota > Metazoa > Chordata > Mammalia > Artiodactyla > Giraffidae > Okapia > Okapia johnstoni. The sequence continues at coordinate 10,733,079 of CM044306.1, forward strand.
TGGATGTGACCGACAAGTGGTGTGACCGACAAGGGCGTAATTTCCAAAGTACACAAACAGTTCCTATGGTTCGTTAACAGAAAAAAAACAAAAACAACTTGACTGAAAAATGGGCAGAAGTCCTAAATAGACATTTCTCCAAAGAAGACATACAGATGGCCAATACACACCTGGAAAGATGCTCATCACTGCTGATTATTAGAGAAATTCAAATCATAACAATGAGGTACTACTTCATACCAGTCAGAATGGCCATCATTGAAAAGTCTACAAGTGACTAATTCTGGAGAGGGCATGGAGCAAAGGGAACCCTCCCACACTGTTGGTGGGAATGTACATTGGGGGTAGCCACTTGGAAAACAGTATGGAGGTTCCTCAAAAAACTAAAAATAGAGATGCTGTATGATCCGGCAGTCCCCCTCCTGGGCATACATCTGGACAGAATCCTCATTTGAGAAGATACACGCACCCTGTGTTCATAGCAGCACTGTTTACGTTTACAGTAGCCAAGACTTGGACGCAACCTAAACGTCCGTTAACAGAGAATGGCACCCACTCCAGTACTCCTGCCTGGAGAATCCCAGGGACGGGGGAGCCTGGTGGGCTGCAGTCCATGGGGTCGCTAAGGGTCGGACACGACTGAGCGACTTCACTTTCACTTTTCTCTTTCATGCATTAGAGAAGGAAATGGCAACCCACCCCAGTATTGCCTGGAGAATCCCAGGGACCGAGGAGCCTGGTGGGCTGCCGTCTATGGGGTCGCACAGAGTCGGACACGACTGAAGCGATTTAGCAACAGTAGCAGCAGCAGACAAAGAAAATGTGGTGTGTGTGTGCATGCACACACGTGCGTGCACGCGTGCACACACACACACAGAAATACTACTCTGCCATGGAAAGAATGAAATAATGCCATTTGTAGCAACATGGCTGGACCTGGAGATTATCATACTAAAGCAAAGTCATAAAGAGAAAGACATACCATATGATACATTTATATGTGAAATCTAAAATAGAACACAAATGAACATACCTATGAAACAAAAACAGACTCACAGGTATAGAAGACAGACTTGTGGCTGCCAAAGCGTAGAAGAGGGAAGGGTTGGGAGTTTAGGATTAACAGATGCAAACTATTATATGTAGGATGGATAAACAACAAGTTCCTACTGTATAGCTCAGGGAACTGTATTCAGTATCCTGTGATAAACCATAATGGAAGAGAATATGAAAAAGAACATATAACTGAGTCACTTTGCTGTATAGCAGAAATTAAACATGACATTGTAAATCAACTATATTTCAATAAAATTAAAGATAATTTTCACTACTTTTGTGACTAATGAAATTGAGTACCTTTTTGTCTACTAACAGGTCATTTAGGCTAGCATGTTGCCTGAAATGCCTATCCAGGGTTTTGCTCATTTTTCTGTTGGCTATTTTGTATTGATTTGTGGGAATTCTTTGCATGTTCTAGATTAAGTCCTTTTTAAATATGTTTGATATGTGGCACATTTCCTACTCTGTGGTATGATTTTTCCATCTTTTTATGAACCCCTTTGATAAACAAGTAATTATATTGTAGTTGAATATATAAATATTTTCCCTGTGGTTTATGCTTATGTTAAAGTCTTTTCCTATGGTCAAGACTCTGTCCTCTAATGTATCCTAAAAGCTTTATAATTTTGCTGTTTATATTTAGGTCTGTAGCTAGGATGACCCTAAGTCCCAGTGTGCTGAGGGCAGTCCTAGTTAGTACCTGCTGTCTTAGAATAATTATTCATAGCATTCTTTTTCACTCTATAATAAAGTGTCCAGGTTGGAGGGTAAATTATATAATCAAACTGTCTATTCAGTTCAGTTCAGTCGTTCAGTCGTGTCTGACTCTTTGTGAGTCTATGGACTGCAGCACACCAGACTTCCCTGTCCATCACCAACTCCTGGAGCTTACTCCAAAACTCACGTCCGTTGAGTCGGTGATACCATCCAACCATCCCATCCTCTGTCTTCCCCTTCTCCTCCTGCCTTCAATCTTTCCTAGCATCAGGGTCTTTTCCAACGAGTCAGTTCTTTGCATCAGGTGGCCAAAGGATTGGAGTTTCAGCTTCAACATCAGTCCTTCCAATGAATATTCAGGACTGATTTCCTTTAGGATGGACTGGTTGGATCTCCTTGCAGTCCAAGGGACTCTCAAGAGTCTTCTTCAACACCACAGTTCAAAAGCATCAATTCTTTGGTGCTCAGCTTTCTTTATAGTCTGACTCTCAAATTCAAGCTGTCTGTTGCCTACTCACCATTGCTTTTTGCATATGGTGTGAGGCAGAGGTACTATTTTGTTTTGTTTTCATATGAATATGCGAAAAGGCCCCAGCACCTTTTATTGCCAAGGACCACTGTTACTCCCCTGCAGCACTGTCTTTTGATATAAATCAAGTGCTGAATATGCTTGGATCTTTTTTTGGTCTTTCAGTGCAGTTCGGGGGACCTGTCTTCTATGTGCCAGTGTCACTCTTTCCTTATCCCTAAAGCTTCAAGTAATCTGGAAATGCAGATGGTCTCCTCTTGATCTTCCTCAGGAGCATCTTGGCTCTTCTCATCACCTTCCATTTCCATATACATTTTAAGAATCAGTGGGTCAAATTCCACCAAGAGGGCAAAATACCTGTTGAGATTTTGGTTGTGATTTAATTGAATCTGTAGGTCCATAGATCATTTCAGAGAATTGACATCTTTCAAACTTTAGTTTTCTAATTTTTTATGTAGAAGTCATCATGTCTTTTTTGAACTTATTCTCAGATATTTGAATTTTTAAATGCTATTTTGATGGTGTCTTAGAAGCATTATGTTGTTTATTCTGGTGTGTGGGAATGCAGTTGATTTTATATACTAATTTAGTATCCAGCAGCCTTGCCAAATGCTTTTATTAATTTGAGTATTTATCCACATATTCTTTTGGATTTCTGTAAACATAATCAATCTTCTGCAACTAATGACAGATGTGTTTTTTTCTGTTCCAGTCTTTTTGTGTACTTTTCCTTTTCTGTTTCTAACTGTGCTACACTGATTAGGATTGGTGTTGAATAGGGGTGGGGATATTCTTAGCTTGCTTCTCATCTCAAAGGGGGAACTTTCAGTCTTCATTGTGAAAGATGATTTTTGCTATACTTTTTTGTAGACTGTCTTGATCAAGTTAAGAAATTTTTGTTTTGTTGAAGAGTTGTTTTTATATTGAGTGGCTATTAAATTTTTAAATTTAAAAAAATTTTCTTTTTTAAAAATTTATTTAATTGGAGGATAATTACTTTACAATATTGTGACGGTTTTTGCCATACATCAGTATGAATCAGCCTTAGGCATACATGTGTCCCCTCCCTCCTGAACCCCCTTCCCACCTCCCTCTCCACCCCATCCCTCCAGGTTGTCACAGAGCACCAGCTTTGGGTGCCCTGCATCATACATGAAACTCCCACTGGCTCTGTTTTACATATGGTAATGTATATGTTGCAGTGCTATTTATTTAAATACTTATTCTGCATCTGTTGAGCATGCACATGTATGCTCTGCATACATTGAGGTGATCATATGCTTTTTCTTCTTTTTTAATTTGTTAATATGGTAAAGTTGATGTATTCCTGTATACACATGTGTATGTGCGAACACACACACAGTTTTTTTTAATTTATTTATCTTTAATTGAAGGATAATTGCTTTACAATATTGGTTTCATTTCTGCCATACATCAACATAAATTAACCATAGGTGTACATATGTCCCCTCCATCTTAAACCTCCTTCCCACCTCCTACCCTTTCCCACTCCTTTAGGTTGTTACAAAGCCCCGGTTTGAGTTTCCTGAGTCACACAGCAGATTTCCATCGGCTATCTGGTTTACATATGATAGTGTATGTGCTCCCATGCTACTGTCTCCATTCGTCTCACCCCTCCTTCCTCCCTGCAGCCCATGTCCAAAAGTCTGTTCTCATGTACCGCAATGTTTTTAATAGTGAAACCTGTCTCACATTTCAGATATAACCCTACTTGAACATCATGTCTCATGCTGCGTTTGGTTTGTTTAAGATTTTTTATCTATGTTCTCAGTGAGAGGTTACCTCTTTTCTTCCCCTTGTATTTTTTGTCTGTTGTGTTTTAATACCCAAGTTTTGCTAACATAAAAATATGAATTTTGGGAATGTTTTCTGTTTATTTCTTCTCTGGCTTTCAGCAGTATTTGTAGAACTTTCCAGTTATTCATCCGAGTCTAGCGTTATCTCTGTGATTGTTTTTTGTTGCGATTTGTTTGGTTTTGAAAAGTTGTATTTTAGGAATTTGACTTTTTATCTAATAAAGTTAAAAAATTTAGTAGCATAAAATTGTTCAAAGGTCGTCTTCTTTTCAGTGTCTCTAGAGCTGCTCTTTTATTGTTGATAGTGGTTATTTGTGCCATTTCTTTTGGTCTCACAGAAACATCCATTCTTCACAGGGGCCAGACTGCCTCAAGGGGGAAAGTTGGTTTTTGGTAGAGGGGACAGAAAAATTCTTACTCTTTATGCGTAAAGCCCAGGTGTGCTTCCTGTTGATAGATAGGCAGTATATCTGCAGTATTAGAATTTTATGGGGAGAACCATCAGGAAGAAAATGTTTAGAAAGACTCTTCAAGGGGTCGGTGATGAAAAGAAGGTTGGGAGGTACTGCACTGGAGTTTAGTCTTTTTCAGAGAGCCAGTTTGTGTCTCTGTCAGTCTTTTCTTCTGTATGTATTTTCTGTTTTGTCAATATCTGATCTTTATTTCCTTCCTTCTACTTTCTTTGGGTTTATCTACTTTGCCCTAGCTTCTTGTGAATGATGCTTATTCATTTATTCTCAGCTTTTCTTCTCTTCTATCTGCATTCATGGCTATGCCTTCCCCTGACCAGTGCAGCTTTACCCTGTCCCCCCGGCTGTGATCTGTTCATCTACTTCCCATTCAAAGGCCCTGAGGCTGGAGTGAGTGTGGCCCAGGAGAGGAATAGAAAGAAGGCTAGACTCGCTGTTAGCTGGTGAGGCTAAAGAGCAATTGGCTTGGACTGTCATGCTGGGGCATGTGGACCCTGGTAAGGAGTTTGACTTTGTTTTATGTGTGTTAGGGATCCATTTCTGGGTTTTATCAGAGGAGTGGTGTCATTTGATTTCTATTTAAGAGACTGGAGAATGGATTGTAGGGGCAGGTAGGAGAGACTCAGGCTGCTCTGGTCTGTGGGTAAGAGTGGCTGGTGGCTTGCCCCGAGGTGGTAGTGGCAAGATGGCAAGAGGAGGGCAGATTTGGGATGTGCACTGTGGGAGAGGTGATGGGACAGTATCACACAAGTGAGCAAGTTGTTTGTAAAATAACCATTATTGGACAGATCATTTATTGCCATCTCTGACCCAATAGATCTTAGTAAGCTGTAGCTTGGTAACTTTCCATTTAACTCCATGACTATTTAGTGTCCTGACAGGACACTAAATCTCCTGATTTATTGGGGCAAACAGCTCTCTAGGAACATTCACTTTATGTATTCTTACAAGTCTTATGATAAATAAAGAAGATTCAGTGCAGTATGTTTTCACATTCCTACAAACTCAGTACTACAGCACTGAGACATTGGTGGCTTTTCCCTGTGTTGATATGTGCACAGATGGTGCAGGAGTGGCAGGTGAAGCTGCTGTCTAAGTACTACAGCACTCAAAGTGTGTTTGCAGACTCCTGGGGGTCCTCCATGATCCTTCCAGGTTCTGTAAGGTCAGTTACTGAGACATTGGTGGCTTTTTTCTCACTAAAGTTTTTTTTGTTTGTTTGGCGAGATAGATTTCTAAAAATAAAGTGTATCATTTATATTAATACATAGTAGACTTGTAATTGTTAATTTTAAATGAATTAATAAAAATGAAAAAATCCTCAGTTTTAATTTATCACATGATAAATATTGTTATAATTGGCAGAAAAGTTCTTTGATATCTACCGTAATTTTTAAGAGTGTAAAGGCGTCCTGAGACCAAAAAGGTTGGGAGCTGCTGGTTTATAGAAACAAAAATGGTGTTTAATGACCTTTCAGTTCTTTGAATGTGGGCGCGTTCTCAACCTGACAGCAGCATTTACAGCCATCAAAGACAGACTTCTTTCAGTGCTGCTGTTGTTGCCATTTAACGCTTTACGTGAAGTGCTTGCATTTGGGCAAAACATACCCCTCAGCCACGTGACGCCAGCAGCACTTGCAGCATTTCCCTTCTCCCACCTAAAGCAGGAACGTGAGCCCTCCCTGTGTGTGGAAGAGCTTGTCTGAGGGCTGGAGCGCAGCTCACGAATAAAAGCCTTTAAAAATCAGCAGAGGGAACTAGCTATTACTGAAAACTGAACGTTTTAATTAAAAATATCCATCACAGGGTTGCTCTTCTCTCCTTTTTTTCTCAAGTGTGGTGGACGTTAATCAACAGTGGCTGCACTTGGTTCTGTGGTGACCGCCATTTGGTGAGTGGGATTTCTTCCCATGAAGTGCTTAGAGATAAAACCCTGCAACATCTGTTCTGGTGACAACTGTCCCTTTTTTATTTTAGCTTATGTGTATTTCAGAAGTTAGAGCTAGGGGGTTATGAGGACCTTCATCAGGAGCTCTGTAAATGGCCTCTGTGTGTGTGTGTCTGGGGGTCAGAAAAAGAGAGAAAATACGCAGTTCATTTCAGTTCGGTTGCTCAGTCGTGTCTGACTCTTTGCTACCCCATGGACTGCAGCACGCCAGGCTTCCCTGTCCCATCACCAACTCCCAGAGATTGCTCAAACTCATGCCCATCGATTTCTGGGGGTCAGAAAAAGAAAATATGCGACTAGCACCTGAATTCAATGGTAATCCTTTCTGTTCACTTTGTTTTCCAGCTGGATTAATTGATTGTCTGACTGAGTGTTACAGAGAGGCACTCAACACTACACAAATCCTCTACCTTTGAGAGCGCATCGACTTTTTCTTCAAAATTATTTGATTGGAATTGGCAAAGGGTCAATATCATGATTCTTTGTTCCCCTGTTTATAATCTATATCTCTATATATCTATTTATTTGTAAATAAAACAAGGTAGAAGTTGGACTTGGCTTTTCTGCCTTTGAAGTTGTTGTAGCCTAAAAGTTGCTCAGATTAGGGGAAGGATGCTAGGATTTTAAACTTTTACAACTTATTATTAAGTGGGTTGTTCGGGGGTTCTACTGCAGTGTCACAGCAGGATTCAGATGGATTTTCTGATTGTATAAAAAGAAATCGACCCTTAAACCCACCCCCTACTTACTTCTTAAACATCTAGTTTTATTGGGTAGGAAAAAAGCAAAAGCACAACACACGGAAGTCTGGAAACTTGCAGTAAACCTGTGATTCTCCACAGAGAGGGCTTGCAGTGTGTTTGATGGCTGTGATCTTGTGTAGGGTATTCAGTTACTGAGTGAGGTCGACCGCACCATCTTGGTAGAAGCGTTTTCATGAGTCGTGCATTCCTCCGTTTACAAGGTATGTGGTGTGACGTTTTCAGTAATATTGCCAAGCTACTTGAAGTTTTCTTATGAGGGTTCTGGCCATCAACCAGCTGCCCTGCTGTTTTGGGATACAGTGTTTTGGGGAGTTTGGCCAGGAAGTTTACTAAAATATAATATTTACTTTTTGGGAACCATTATAAATTTAAGTTTTGATAAGATTTATGGTTGTTATCATTTTCATTGTATTGCCATTTAAAACTAATGGCTGGGCAGATTAGTTTGAATGTTAGTTCATGCTGTCTTGGGTGGAAAGGGTTTATTAATGTGGATTCAGGTTGTGAAGAAATTCACCAGGAAACCAGGGTTCTCTGGAAGCAATTTCTGGGGAAATTGCTCTGGGGCAGCTATTTTGTTTACATTCATATTATTCATATTTACATTTTATTTTCAGGAAATCTGCTTATCCCTGGCATGTCCTCATTCTCACATCTTTCAAGTTGGGATTGGAATCAGTAATAGAGGATTGACCTATCGTTACTTTGCAAAAGTTAAAAAAAATGTCAAATAGAAGTATGTTTATCTTTTTGGCTATATCTGTTATAAAATTTTCTTCTTCAGTTTCCCTTTTTCCTCTCTTCAAAGGCTAGCAGGCACTGTTAGTTTCCAACTTTTTGTTTTAAATGTTTGCCTTAACAGCTGCAGGTCCTCTTATGGGCTAGTGCATTTGTGATCATCGAGGAGGGTGTGCGACACCTCAGGTTTATGGCTAATTATGGGACCATTTGTGGTGCTTCTCTGTGATGAGGAGAAGGATACCCAGGTTTGTATTTTATTTGACTCATGTCTTAGATTGTGTAGCTTTTAATTTTTATCCTTTCATCCTTGATGGTGCTGGTATCTAGGAACTCTTCTGTAGAAGGCATTTTGGAGAGAAGCTCCATGCAATTTGAGTTTTGATGATGTTTTTTCTTGTTTGAATGGGCTCTTGAAGAGGTAAAATTGGGAAGGTGGGGTTCAGCAGGGGACCAGGTCATCATGTCACAGGTTCATTAGATATTCTCAAAGCACAGCATAATTTGCTCTTACAAGAGGATGAAAGTTCTTGTTTCTGGGCAGGGGATTTTTGTGGCTGCTTTTGAGAGGCACTCAGGTAGCATGGTAACAGTTCAGATGTCTGCAGTGTGTAATAGTCGGTTTGTCCAGTATGTCTGTATCCTATACTAACTTTTGTTTGACATGGTGTTTGATTTGACACTGGAAGGACTTTGCAAGAAGGCGATGACATAGTTAATATTTTTGGATCCAAGTTTGGGACTCGAGGCACCCAAAACAGCAAAGCAGAAACTTGTGAGGCAGCTTGTGACTTGAACAGAGACATTGAAGCCGAGGAGACATTGCATACAGTACAGTCTCTGTTTCCAGTTGTCATCTCATCAGCATTGAATGGGGTAGGGTGGTTCTTCCCGGAAAAATGGAAAACTTTCCTAATGTGCTTGATTCAGATTTTCCTGCCTGCTGTCTGTCTCTTCTGGACACATCGCCGTGGTGATTTCATGGCTACTCATTCTCCTACAGTCAGAGGAGTCTCTGTGCTGCCCTTCACCTTCATAGCTTTTATAAACTCTTCTCCAATCTTTGCATTCATTTGAAAAAAAGTAGTAATATTTGTGGCCTCATTGATATCTCAGTAGAAATCTTTCATTTGTCCCCTGTGGAGAAGAGCTCTATGCATGAGCATCCAGTCCCTCTTGTTAGACAGTTAGGTTGTTTCTAATTTTCTCACTTCTCAAGACAGAGCCCGGTGAACGTCCTTATCGTGCCTATGTTTGCACATGTGTGAGTGTGTGTCTACGGTATTTGCTAGAATGGAACAAAGCTGTGGGACACGTATACCCTTCCACTCCATCATGTTGCCGGAATCCTCTCCAGGGAGTAGTGTGTTCGTATTCCCACATCCAGAAGTGTCCAGAGCTCCTCTTCACCCACAACCTTGCGAGTATACGTATTGTCAGACTGGAAAGTCTTTTCCAGTCCTATGATGTGAAATGGTATCTCATCTATTTCTCTGAGAAATAGTGAGGATGCACAGATTTTGGTATGTGTATTGGCTTTTTGAGTTTTTTCTTTTAGAAAGGGCTTGTCAGTATTTTTTTGTTCTTTTTCCTAGTTTTTGGTATTCGTTTTTCTTCTCAGTTTTTTTCTTTCATTTTTTAAAAAAATAGATATTAATAGTTTAGTTAGGCGTTGAGATGGAAATTTCTCCTAAATCTACATGCAGCATGTGTGTGCATGCACACACACACATCTAATAAAGCAAAGGGTGATCCAGCAGAAAAAAGGCAAAGAATATGAGAGAGTGTTGTTTATTTTGGGAGTTGTTGACTGCATGTGTGCTGTGCTTGGTTGCTCAGTCGTGTCCAACTCTTTGTGACCCCATGGACTGTGGCCCTGCCTGCCAGGCTCCTCTGTCCATGGGATTCTCCAGGCAAAAGTACTAGAGTGGGTTGCCATGCCCTCCTCCAGGGGATCTTCCCAACCCACATCTCCCACATCACAGGTGGATTCTTTACCATCTGAGCCACCAAGAAAGCCCATTGGCTGCATATGTGAATGTAAAGGAGTGATCCTTTGGGGCCTTGCACTGCTGTCCAGGGTGGTGGGATGGCATGGTTAGGCTGTCAGTATGGAAAGCATCCATGGTGTTAGAAATGGAGATGTATTAGAGGAGCTTGAGTTGGAGGGGAGCCATTGGAGTCATGGAGGAGAGACAGGCTGAGGCTTGAACTCAGGGGATGGAGATGGGATGTGTGGACATCAATTTGAGAACATTAGATTGAGGTGAAGTGTCCAGATTTAGAGCTGGGTAATCGTCAGTACCTTTCACCCACGTAGGAGGTGACACGAGTGGAGCAGGTTTGGGGCTGTGGGAGGTAGGGATGATGACAAGGAGAGGTCAGAGGACAGGAGGGTGAGGGCACTAAGCAGGAGAAGAGACTTCGCAGCAGGAATTGGCCTCCCCCCTCCTTCTATCCCCCCTCCTCCCTCCTTCCTTCTTCTCCACGTGTTTGTTCAGTTTTACTATTTTCAATATATAGTCAGCTAAGCAAAATATGAAATGTTTCCTAGTACTGGTTTGTGCAGCAGAAGCTTGATTATACAACACGATGATGATATAGACGGAAAGCATTACTGAATTTTGTTCTTGTACTGAGGAATGTTTCCATTGTTGTCAGTTTCCTTAGCGTATTAAAGTGAGCAAGTGTTTGGTTGCTATTGTGAGTTATTTAGTTACAGAATGCTGAGGTGTCCTGCTGGTGGTGTTGGTGTGGGGAGGGAACTAGTTTGGTGGGAAGGTGCCACGTGTGGGACCTCTGCCTGGGGAGGGGCGGGAGGTGGTGCCCTCACACTGCACCCATGTGTCTGTGGTTCTCCTGCAGCTCGGTCTGTGAGAGGGCAGGCATGTGAGGTAGAGCTTCCCGAGTGGTCCTTTGACCCACGTGACGGGAGCTGAGGGAGAGTCTAGTCTTACTGATAAAGAGAAGGCCACAGGAAGTACTGCCGTCCCCGATGTGTTAGAACTCCTGAAGGGAAACCTGAAAAGTTCTCTGACCTCCAGGCTTAACGATGGGCTCAGGCTACTGTCGCGCTCGCCTCAGCTAAGCTGAACGGCAGAAAGTTGTGTGGATGTTGTGGGCCCCCTGCCTTTTCTGTGGACCTTTAGAGTGAGGCAGCTCTGTGTGCAGTCTGCTGGGGAGAATGGTTTCCAGAATTGTCCTCTCATGGAAACAGAAATGCTTTCTATTACCTGGAAACTACTTTCAAGCCGTGGGGTATATTTTTGCTTGGATTCTTGTGATCAGTTTTCATTTTTTCAGTGTAGATTGCCTCTGGGCTTTTAGTCTGAAAAACTTTCATACAAGTAGAGGAGTTGAAAGAAGGGTACAGTGAAAACCTTTGGGTCTTCCACTTAGGGCCCATAGTTATTTCCAATATATAGAAGTGTGTGTGTGTATTTATAAAAAGACCAAAAAGCGACTCAGATTTCACAGTACGTAAACATCACCACAGTTCCTCAGAGCCAGGGACCCTCCGTGGGCCCCATTCCTGTAGCTGACGCTGAAGCTCATCTCCTGGCCAGGTGTGCAGTCTTTGCTGTGCATGTCCCTGGCCATGGTCCTGGAACCATAAAGCACATTTTAGGGCTCAGTAGAGCAGAGGTTCTTCTGTTTTGGTGCAGAAAGAATTCAGCAAGAGGCAGGATGAGAGGTAAGGGAAGAGTTTATTAGGATAGGACACTTGTAAGAGATACAGGGTGGGCGGGCAAGGGAGTGCTGTGCTGAAAACTTAGTGGGCTCCATTTTTATAATCAAAGGGAAAGGAGTTGCAGGAACCCAGTTTTAGATCTAAATTACTGTGAGGTTAAGATACAACTTTTGGTGCCTTCAGATTGAGTGTGTTTAGGACTTGGGAAGATTCTTGGTGGTGATGGTTCAGTGATGATTCAGCTCTTACCTTTCATTTCCTTCTTCCCTTCCTTAGACACCACTAGTCTGTGTCAGAATGGCGCCAAAAGTGCCACCTGTTGGGATAACAGTACCTTGGCAAAATTGTGTGTCTTTAGTTCCCTGGTTTGATGATGTCTGAGTTGGTAATTAGTATCAGTTCAGTTAAGTTCAGTTGCTCAGTCGTGTTCAACTCTTTGCAACCCCATGGACTGCAGCACGCCAGGCTTCCCTGTCCATCACCAACTCCCAGAGCTTACTCAAACTCATGTCCATTGAGTCGGTGACACCATCCAACCATCTCATTCTCTGTCATCCCCTTCTTCTCCCGCCTTCAATCTTTCCCAGCATCAGGGTCTTTTCCAATGAGTCAGTTCTTCACATCAGGTGGCCAAAGTATTGGAGTTTCAGCTTCAGCATCAGTCCTTCCAGTGAATATTCAGGACTGATTTCCTTTAGGATGGACTGGTTGGATCTCCTTGCTGTCCAAGGGACTCCGCAGTTCAAAAGCATCAATTCTTCAGTGCTCAGCTTTCTTTATAGTCCAACTCTCACATCCATACATGACTACTGGAAAAACCATAGCTTTGACTAGATGGACCTTTGTTGGCAAAGCAACATCTCTGCTTTTTAATATGCTGTCTAGGTTGGCCATAGCTTTTCTTCCAAGGAGCAAGCGTCTTTTAATTTCATGCCTGCAGTCACCATCTGCCATGATTTTGGAGCCCCCCAAAATAAAGTCTGTCACTGTTTTCATTGTTTCCCCTTCTATTTGCCATGAAGTGATGGGACCAGATGCCATGATCTTAGTTTTCTGAATGTTGAGTTTTAAGCCAGCTTTTTCACTCCCCTCTTTCACTTTCATCAGGAGACTCTTTAGTTCTTTTTTGCTTTCTTCTATATGGATGGTATCATCTGCATATCTGAAGTTATTGATACTTCTCCCGGCGATCTTGATTCTAGCAGTGATTAGTATAAGATGCCCATATAGTTAAATCCAATGATGATTGTGCCCTCTGAATGTTTTCACCCCTAAAGAGCCTTAGGGATTCTTAGTTATAGGCATTGGAGTGCATGCTGTGAGGTTAAGCAGAAAAGGAATGTGTTGGAAGATCCTTGGGAGGATCCAGGGCCAGACCCTGAGGTTATGAAGACCCCAAGGTGGCTTCTGTAGCTGCTGAACCACTGGTACATTGGGATAAACCCAAGAACTGGGTGGCTGCCACCCTCCAGAGCCAGGTGCCTCAGCCACAGAGTTCCCTGTGGAGCAATAGCTTGGCATTACTGGATTCAGAACCTGGTTCTCAGACAGGTGTATCTGTCTGGAGGAGCCCAGGCCACATGCTGGCCCCTTAGCTGCAAGAGAGTCTGAGACCATTGTTTTTACTCTCTACTTTGGGAAGGTGGGGCCCACAACATAGGAGGTTATCAAGACATATAGAAGGTGTTAAGAAGGTTATGGGGAGTCAGATGGCAGATGTCTACCACGTGGTTTCCCGTGGGTGCTTTTAAATGACAGCTTATTAACAGAGTTGCAGCCATGCAGGACCTTTGATTTCCTTGTGCCTTTCATCTCCGACACCCACTTAGCAGAACATGCTATCCCCTATTCTCTTTGAAATAGAGGTTTCTTTCTTTCCCACTCTCCCCGCATGTACCCGGTACACGTCTTCTTATTTCTCTGTAGCAGTTTCTTGGCTAATTTCCCTTCCTTCAACCTCTTTCTTCCCAAGTAAATGTTAGCCTTTGTCATGAGTTAGTCTTCCTGGAAAATATCCGTTTAGCCACGCTCCTGCCTTGATGGCTTAGTGGGGCCCGCTTGCCAGCTCCTGACGCTGATGCTCTTCAAGGTCTCCACTAACAGAATCTGCACTACCCTCTGCTTGGAGCTATGGGGCCTTTGAGAACAGTTTCATATCATATGTTGGCCCAACCAAGAGGCTGGATGGGGCTAGAAGAAAATAGCCCCATGTAGCATTCTCAGCCTTTCAATGGTGAAATGCCTGTTATCAAGGTGTTCCAACCACCTCGGGTATATTTTTTCAGCCAGCATGGGAGCTCTGTGTGCTTTGGTTTGCCTTAAAATTGTTTTTATGAAGTCTGTACTGTGGGTAACATATGCTGGATAATGAAGAGGGGATGAAAAATTAGTCCTGAATGAATGACTCAGTCCCATGCTGCTGCTGCTAATTGTAATTTACATTAGGAGTGGTAAAGCATTGGTTCAGTGTTTTATCAAATGACACAAACCTCCAAACAGCCTTGAAATCAATCCACTTATTGAACTGGAAAATCTTGTTTTTCCCATGAAAGCAGTTTTAGCGGTGGGCCTTATCTTGTGTCCTAACCTGGGAAGGAGTGGAGAAGACATAGACTAGAGCCATTTGCTTTCCCTGCTTTGCCAAGACCAGGTGTGTTGTTGATTACGAGGCCATGCTCAGTTTTGTTAGCATAGTGCTGTCCCCGTAGGTTCCCTGGGAATCACCCACATTGCATTTCCTCACACGATCCTGGCCCACTCGTTGCCTTGGATACTAGTCTAAGCTTCAGCTAACCGAACAAGCTACTCTCTTTATTTTCAGGGTACAATAAAGATGATATATACATCCATGCACACATGCAAAAACTCCTTGACTCTTGTGATAAAATAATTTTTATAACCTTTCCATTTGCTTATAGAAATGACGTATGTTCATGGTAGAAAGTTTGAAAATATACACACAACAGGACCAGGTAGAAAGAGAAAAAGAGGAATCATCCACACTTTCCACTCCCCAGAGATCAGAACTACTTGTGACATCTTGTGTTTTAACTCTGTCTTCAGTGTATGTGTACTTGCATATTTGGAATAAGAATTACAGATCTGGTTGTGTACCTCCTCTCTCCACTCAGATTGTGTTTGGGTATATCTCATGCTATTTAACATTCCTTGAAAAGTTGTCTTTTCTAACAAGTTTATTGAGATCTGTATCTAGTGCCCATGTTACAAAGTTTGCCGACTTCCAACAGAGTTGTGCAACCTGTAGATGTGTTTTAAAGGTGGTGTCATGTTCCAGCACATGACCCAGAGTGTTCTTTAACCTCAAGTCAGACCCTGAGGCCTCAACAGAATTGTTTGTATATTGTCGACTTATTTAAAGTTAATTTTTCAGTATAGACAGCTTCTTCATATTATCCCTCTGTAACAAGTATTTTTATTTTCACTGTATGAGGGAGCAGACTGGAGAGTTAATTGTGTGTGTATGTGTGTGTACACACTTAAGTTTCATCCCAAAAGGTGTTAAAAAGAAAAGGCAAGGACGTCATTTTTGGTTCCTCACTCAGCTCATTAGTACAAGTAGACTGGCTCCTCAGACCAGGGGGGCGTGGAGAACCATTACAGATGCCCAGGTTTGCAAAGGTAGTACCAAGGGGAGACCATCTGTTTCATGAAGGAATCACAAAAAGAATCAGTGTAGTATTCCTTTGAGAAGGGATTTCTTTGGCTTGTTTAAAGCAGTTATGATCTCTAATCAACCTATTTTGTATGCAGTTCTTTAATTTGGTTTTTAGAAACCTAAATTTCCCAAGGGTCTCCGATGTTGGAAGTACTCTTGTTCCACGTGTCCTCAGCATTTGGATGGGGTGGGAGGGGGAGAGGGGGAGAGCTCTGCACCCGTCTGAGACAACATCTCTGGATGAGACTTTCTGATTCTCCATTTTGAAGAGTTACCTCTTGTGTCTTCCCTTTTTATTAGGCTATTTTACAGAAGTGAAGGTGGATTTAGTGGAAAATCTAGACAGGGAACTATAAACAGAATTTGGCCTCAAAAAAGGAGTGTTTAAACCCAAATTAGGCCTGTGGCTCAAGGTAACAAACTGAGCTCATACATTAAAGAACCGCTCCCTCAATGCCAATTCCCACTGAAATGAACAAAGGAACAGACAAACAGGATTGCCCAGGTTCATACAGTTGCTGCTGGTGATGAGGATCTTGTTTTGTATTACAGGTCTTGGTTGCAAAAATTCCGTTTGATGTGCTTCTTGCTAGGTTTATTGTTCATTTCTTTCTAGCAGTCTTTGGGATGAGAATTAGGAGGCAAGCCAGTTTTTCCTTTTCTTCAGTAACTTGATTCCCCCCACTCTTCCTGTGGTGCGTCTACTCTGTTTGCCGTATGTTCTAGTTTTTGACTTTCTTTATAAATTATGTATTTGTATAGCTTCGGCTCTGCTCAAAGTTTTTGCTTGATGCTCTGAATCTTAATGAGCACTGCTGGGAATTGGGTGGCTTTGCCTCAGACGAACAGGGGAATAGTGAATGTTGTGGCGTGTATGGCAAACCCTAGTCTTGCTTTCTGTTTGTTCTCCATGATGCTCAGTTGTTTATGTCGGAAGGAATAGGAGTGAGTCAGACTCTTGGTTTGGGGAGCAGAAAGCAGTGATTGGCCAGTTTAACCTACATCATTTCTTCATTCTGCATAACAGCTTGGATGTCATTGTGCACAGCAGCCTGTGAATTTATACTCAGGTTTGATCCACTCTGTCTTTTAAAGAATATATGGTTTATCAGATAATTGAATAGAAAGAAACGAATAAAGGAATTCTTTGTGATTTTGTTTTGAATTCTTTGGTGACAGGCATTAATGTATTTTTAATCAGCAAGGTGACAAGTAGTATACAGAGGCTTTCAGTAGGGGCAGTGATCTGGGTCCATAGACCCCCTATCTCCAATTCTCAAATCCAAAAAGCTCTGAATATTGAAAATGTTTTCACAACTCATTTGAGGGCAAAACTGGGCTGTGAGCTGGTATGAGGTTGTTGGATAGTGGATATTTGTGCATTTCAGTGGAAATTTTAATACTTTTGAATAGGATGTTACTCCAGACCCTTTTCTGTGTGTTATATGCCATATGAGATATATACCATATTATCCTTTTGTAAATTAGAAAAATCGTGAATTTCAAAACTCTGATGCCAGAGGATCGTACAGGGAACTGCCCAGGCTGTTACAACAGCATCAGGAGCCCCCTATACCAAGCCTCTCCCAAGGTAGTGTTGAGACCTCTGGGTTGAATTTAGAATCCTAAGGCAGCGTGCTCCATGCCTTTAGGGATATTTCCGGTACGGCTGGAGAGGCCAATCCTGGAGTCAAAATTTTAGGATCAGAGAAGTCTTGGGGCCTAAGAGATCACTGGCATCATTTCAGGGTGAGGGAGTTGTTCAGGAGAGATTGGAGTAAACCAGCATGTCGAAGGTCACACGTTTATAGTGATCCCAGTGTTTTAGAGCTTCTCAGAATGATGATCTTTTCAAATGCAAAATTAACCTCTAGAGATATAACTCTGTCATCTTCAATTATATGGCATTGGGGAGGAACTGTTTTAAAGTCCAAAATGACTTTTTGTACTATTATTCAGTTTTTGCACACTAAAGTTGGTAGCCTTTACATTTTCTTAATGCTGTAACTATATTATTAAAAAACATGAATCTAGAATTTTTGGAATGAGGTTACCATAGAAATGAAAATAAAATACAAAAAGGACACTTGCAGGTATAGCTAAGAATTGAAAATTCACCACATTTGAAATCAAGCCAATGCCATTATAGTTTGCAGGGGAGCTCAGACATATTTGATTGGCTTGGGGGCATTTACTGGTAATGTCTTCTGTCCAGTTGTGGAATTAAATTGATAGCTAAGTGTTATGCCAAATACATGTTTCTAGTTCATGTATCGATGTATTCTTGAGACTTTCCCCCTTGTTTTCTTAAAAGGCAGGATAATAGGGTAGGTGTGTATTATATAAGCCAGGATGAATCAAATTAATTCCTTTCATGTCTTCATTTATGGAGTGGAGCTAATTTCACACTTTCTCTCTGAGGGCCCTGCTCTCCTGTTGCTCACCTTCAAAGCAATCACGGAGAAATTGTTACTGTCAGTAATGTTTGGTTAGTAATGAACACTGCTCTTGGTGGAGGCCTGGTGAGGGGAGGCCCATGAGCCGCCTTGCAGGATAGTAAAGAGCAATGATTGTGCTTCCATCAGTATTTCTGTCTAAGGACTTTGAGAGCCTCAGAGGTCGTACTTTTTATAATGAAATTAGAAATTATTTATTTTACTGAGTTCATTAACTACAGGTGTAGGGGCAGAGGGAAGGCAATTTTTCTAGAGTGTCAGATGAGGTGGGAGAAATAGGATTATGACCAGAGATCACAGGAATGCTACAAAAATGCCCTGCCTCACCCTGCACCACCTCCCTGACCCCAGAGAGGTGAAGCAAATATACCAGCAATGGAGCTTTGAAATCCCAGTGACCAGGGTTTAGTCCTGGTGCCTCTCTCCAAATTCCTTACTCCCTCCATGCCTCCTTAAGGTGGGGGCACAACCACCTTCATGGGCTTTTGGTGACTGCATAGCACGTGCCAGATTGGGAGTCAGCATTGGCCTGTGGAGGCCATTCTTGCTTAGAAATGGTCAGTAATGACTGGGCCTGAGACCTGGCTGTTAGCTCCTGGAGGTAAGAGAAAGGGGTAATGTGTGGCGTTCCTGAGCTCTCATCAGCCCAGAAGGCCGGTTCGACCCCTTTCTCCTGGGTCTATAGCAGGCAGGGGGTTTGCTGAGGCACAGTGGGTGGGGTGGGCCTTAGAGCAGACCCTTGAGTGTAGTGTCCTTCACCTGGGCTTCGTAAGAGGTGAAGGATCTAAGAGTGGGCTCTCTTTGCAGATTGAGGACAAAACACAAAATTGCAGTGGCACAGACAGTCTAAGCAGAGACCCTGATCCGTATGGAATGTTTTGTCCATGGAAGGCTTTTCTTGTGCCCAGAGGGCCCTCAGATGACTATAAGGAAAGCAACATTTTTCTTAGGAAGCAACTTAAAACTTGCTCCAGGGTTTAACCAACGCCTCATGGAGACCTCAAAGTCCCACATTATAGAGCACAGAAAAAATGCCCTTGATTTAAGTATGGCAAAGGACAGATGCTAGTAGTTTTATTCACCAGGGCCATAGGAAGACCACAGAAATGTTTCCGGAAGCTTCTAGTTTTAAGCAACTTATACACAGAAAGTAAGTTTGCTATAAAACAATCAATCATCTGTATGGAATTATTGATATTGATCGATTAAATACTGGAAAATGACTAACAAATAAAATTTTTGTTATTCTCTGATTATTTTTCAACCTTTTCCCTTAACGTTAGGTCAAGGAGCCAAAATTTGTTTCTTATGGTTCATAATGAGAAGATTCTTGTCTGGTCTCTGAGAAGATACTATTCCTCTATTCAATATGTCTTTGGACACAGGGTTGCAGTTACTTTAAAGACTTAGATTATTATTAATAAATGCTTTTTTTTAAGTGTTGGGAGAGGAAAGACAAAAATACTTCCTTTATTCCTCGTATAACTTTAAATTCTGTTTTCAACAGGAATATTTTCTTGATGTAATAAAGATTATATCAAATCAGTAACCATCATCATTCTTAATGATGAAACATTTATGACAGTTTTATTAAAACCAAGTGCAAAGATCACCACTGTCATCATTTTGTAATTATTAGTAATATGATTTTGGAAGATTTGTGTAATGCCGTGAGACCTAATAAAGAAAAAGAATAGTGACCTATTAAAAAGAATGAGCTAGACTCATCCTTATTCGCAGACAGTATATTTGTATGCTAACAAAACTTGGAGAGAGTCACCTAAAAGCAGTTATGTTTAAGAATTTAGTAAAGTGACTTAAACATTATTCTGACAATTCAGCAATCAGTAAGAAACTACTATGGGCAAAATAACATGGTTTGTAGCATGTTGCTCCCAAATAGTTATGAACAATCCAGAAATAATCTTAAAAGAAATGAACAGGAGGTCCAGTGGTTGGGACTCCGTACTTCCAATGCAAGAGGCACGGGTTCAGTCTCTGGTTGGGGAACTAAGACCTCAAGTGCCGTATAGCATGTGCACCACCCCGCCTCCTCCCACCCCCCACCCCACCCCCGCAAAAAAAAAAAACAAACAAACAAGACTTGGCGAAGAAAGCTATAAAAACACTACTGAGAAAAATTAAAAGAAAATTTGAATAAGCTTGAAATTTGAATAAACTATTCCTGTATGGAAAAATGGAATATCATAAGGATGTTATGTCTTGCCAAGTTTGGTTTATATGTTAAATGTAATGTTTTTGTATTTTGAATCCATTTTTATTCATTTAACATTTTAAGAATTTTAAGTGTCATTCTGTTAAGAGTATATAATGGTGTGCTTAAACATTCCTTAATTTGCCTAAAATTTAGGTCATTCCCACTTGTTTTCCATGATAAGAAATGCTGTGAAGAAAATCATTACACGTAGAAGATTCTCTCATTATATTTTGTATTTCTTATGACAGATCCTCATGTGTGAAGTTGTTCGATCAAAAAATACAATTTAAAATGCTTAGTGTTATCAATAGGCAGTTTGGTTAAACAACTTTAATCAAAATCTCCATAGAATTAAGAAATTGAATAGCAATTAATTTGGAAAAAAATAGATGAATATAAATAGAGCTGAATAAAAGTTTAAAAATATTGTGAGGAAGAAAACTGGGTTTCCCAACACTGTGAAATGTTGTGAGGATAAATTATTTAAGTCAGTGAGGTGTGACCCAGAAATAGAATTTGGTCTATGTAGAATATATGCTTGCTACAAACCTGTGAGTTTGAGTAAGTTATTTAACAGGGGGAATTGGCATCATTGGGTAGTTCTTTGAGAAAAAATTAATCCTCACCTGGTTGTATTGTTGTTCAGTCGCTAAGTTCTGTCCAACTCTTTGTGATCCCATGGGCTGCAGCATGCCAGGCTCCTCTGTCCTTCACTATCTTCTAGAGTTTGCTCAAATTCATGTCCTTTCAGTTGGTGATACTATCTAACCATCTCATCCTCACCTGGTACCACATACAGAAATAACATCCAGCTGGATTAAAAGGGTGAAGTACGAAACAAATGAAAACATCAGAGGAAAATCCCTGTAGTCACTCACTCAGCAGAAGGTCACTGGGTCAGGTGTCTGCTCCCATGTGTCACCTCTGACCTTGAAGGAGCTGTGGGTGCACAGAGGAATGGACCAGCCTGGCTCTGCCAAGAGGAAGGCACAGATGCTGGGGTGGCACTGAGTGGGTGGGTCTGCCCTGATGAGATCTGGGATGTCCTCCCCAAGGAATGGAAGTTTGAACCTGAGGAAGCCCGAGCTGGTGAGACCAGGCAAGGAGCCCTCCAGACAGAAGGGCCATGTGTTTGAAGACCCAGAGGTCATGCCAGGTGGACTGAGGACAGAGATTGAGGGCGAGACCTGACACTAGTGGGGAGTTTGGCAGGAGCTGAAGCTTGCAAGGCTTGAATAGCATGTGGAGCAGTTCATAGTACATCTTGAAGGTTTTGGGGACTGACTGAAAACAGGGCAGTGCGCTGATGTGTTTGAAAGCCTGGACTGGGGGAGACAGGAGAGGAGTTCCTAGGAAAGTGGTGGAGCACAGTTTGGACGTGGAGGTGGCTCAGAGTTGGGATAGTGAAGTTGACAGACTGAGACATTTAGGAGCAAGATGAATGAGCTAGATGGGTAGTTACAGTGGGTGCTGGCGCTCAGGACCCAGGTGGAGGGAGCAGAGGCTCAAGTGGTCTTCCTCACCGCCATCCTATTTGAAATGACAGCAGCTCCCCACTCCTGGCAGGGATTTTTCTTTTTCTTTTTTTTGGACCATGCCCTGTGACACATGGGATCTTCATTCCTCAACCAGGGATGGAACCGTGGCCACCTACAATGGAAGCACAGAGTCTTAACCACTGGACCACCAGGGAAGCCCCAGGATTTTTATTTCTTTGATTTACTAATGTGTCCTCAGTTTCTAAAAACTGCAGTTGGCACCTGGTGGGTTGGACAAGTTGTTGAACAAGTGAATTAATGAAGGATGAGTTCCAGATTTCTGGCTTGAGCAGCTGGGTAGATGGGGCTGACCTTTCCTAACACAGAGACCTTGGACTCGAGCAGGAGCAGGTGTGGAGGAAGGTATGTCAGCTGATGGGCCCAGGGCTGTAGTATGTCAAGAAAGAGGAAGGAATCCAGTGGCAAACACTAGACTAGGGAAATATTTACAACCATCTTTAATGTGGACACCATCTTTAATATGTAAAGAGTCCATGAAAATCAATCAGCAAAGATCACTAATGTTAGTAAACAAAAATGATAGTATAAACATGAGTAGAAGATCCACAAAAGATAAAGGATACAAATATTTGGAAAAAAAATTCAGCCTTATTAATACTAAAGAGTGAAAACTAAATCAGTGTGATACTTTTTTCCTCTCATTAAATAATTAACAATTTTAAATAATAAGAATAGCAATAAACTGGTCAGAGTGTTAATTTTGTGCAAGAGTTTTTGCAAAGTAGTTTGGCACAATGTATCAAGTGTCTTAAAATGTTTACATCTTTGGATCAAATAATTGTTTATGAAGTATATCTTAAGAAAGCCTGAGAAAAGCTAGCTTCTCCTGCCATGTACCTGTCCCCATCTGCCTGCTTGACTTAAACCCTGTCTTAATTGTGAAATACCCGAAGAAGGGCACAGGTGACAGACGACTGAAGACTGGCTGGGAATGTAGAGGGCTCTGTATGTCTGGGAACATTTTAACAACTGGAAAACTCATCAGTGAATTTCATATTGAATTATTTGTTTTTTCTGTTGTGTTTCCAGATGAAGACTGTCAGCGTTGCCTTAGTTTTGTGCCTGAATGTCGGTGTGGACCCTCCAGATGTGGTCAAGACCACCCCCTGTGCGCGTTTGGAGTGCTGGATTGGTAAGTGCAGGTCCCTCCCTTACCACCTGTCGCAGGGGTCACTGCATGTGGTTCTTGGCTTGGCAGGGCCTGCCTCCACTGTCTTGGTCCACTGAGGCCTGTGATTGGTTTGTGTAAATTTGAAGATTTTATTTCATCTTGCAGTTATATAATCTTTAAGGTATTTTAGATACATTCACTTACCATTTGCAGTGGAGAGAGTGTCTCAGGAAAAAATGATTAAATGATGACTATTGAATTATATAATTTTCTCCTTTAAATGTGCCCTGCATCTGGTATCTAGTACTAGTTATATACACTTAAACAAACAAACAAACCAACCAAAAAACCCTGAAGCACTGATACCTGCACGGAGGTGCCTCAGTTGCACAATGCGGAGTCCCACCTACCTTTTTCCAGGAGGAGGTGAAGTTGTTCTTTGTCATCATCCTCCCAGAGCATCTTAGCACATTGTTGACTAGAAATGGTGCAGCACAACCTTCACTTGTTTCTGGAGAGAAAACATTAGGGAGAAAGCTTTAGGCTCCCACCACTGACAGGACACTAGCCAAAGTTTTTTCTAATGTCTTTTCTAAGTTAAGAAGTTCACTTCTGTTCTTAGTTTGCTGATAGTTTCTGTCAGGAATCAATGTTGAATCTTATCAAGTGCTTTCTCAACATCTAATGAGATAATAACCTGGCTTTTCTTTTTCAGTCTGTTGATGTGGTTGAGTTATATGGATTGATCTTGTTGAGCCAACCTTGAATTTCTGGCATGAGCTTAATTTGTTTTATCTTTTTCATATGTTCCTGGGTTTGACTGCTAATATCTATTAAGGAATCATGCATCTCTGTTTATGAGGGTTGTTAGTCTATATTTTCTCATCTTGCAACGTATTTGTTTAGTTTTGGTAGCAAAACAATGCTGGTCTCATTAAACAAGTTGACAAATATTCCCATCTTTCCTGTTTTAAGGAAGAGTTTGTATTGAATTGGGTATTATTTCTTCTGTAAATTTTGGTATAATTTACCAATGAAGCCATCCCAGTATGAATTTCCTTTGTGTCCATCATTGAATTTTCAGCTTTCTCTTGTTGATAGGATTGGGGCAATCCATACCCCACCTCTCTGTAGCTTTCTCTAGTGTAAGCAAAAGCAGAAATTCCCTTTATCTGCTTTAAACTGTAAAAATTACAAATTGTTATAATCTGAATTGGGAAAAGGGGTTTTTTTTTTCCCCCACTTTACTTACCTATTTCACTATTTGGGGGTATCTTAGGATGACAGCCTTTATTTCACAGCCTCCTGCCTGCAGCACAGGCCCCTTGTCCTCCCAACCCAGTGACAGTAGCTGTTTCCTGTGGCCAGTTTTCTTAGATGCTTTCTTGGCTCTCTGCCATCCTTTGGTGACTGTGCCAATTGAAATTGACTTCTTATTAGCCACCACTGACTGTTTCCACTTCATTTACCCCTTGTCAAAGCTGGATTTAATCAGTTGTTTTCTGTTTCCTCCCTCTGTTACTACTCTTTTGTTAGGTTTTTTAACATAAGACTTCTCAGCCCAGATCCCAGTGTACACTCCTGGGGATTGTGTAGGTGGTGGTGTCTAGGTAGAGAAGTGCACCTTCCGGGCTGAGGGGTTTTGGTTTTCATTAGATTCTCTAGGGGTCCTTTGCTTTCTACACTCCTGCCCTCAAAGAGAAATCAAAGAACCCTCCCTCACATCTCACATAGTCTCTTTGATCAGTATTTATGGGACAGTGTTAATAAAAATGCAGAGAATCCCTTACTTTCTTCTTGGTGTGAAATCCAGCAAACAAATAGATTTTTTAATGTTATAGTCTTAAAATTTTTCTGCAGTTCAGATATGCAATCTACTTTGTAATCATTTCAATAGATTTTGAATTCAGCAGAGCATATTGCCTTTTGGGTGTTGAAAATTTTTCATTTGGCTTTTATTAAAAAGCGAGTCCTTATGATGGTGATTTCAACAATATGGGATAAGGGAGGGGGAAAGTCGTAGAGATTTGATTCAGCAAATTTGTAATGGAGTCTAGCAGCCTATATGTTAATTTTTATTTTGAAAAAAATTTTTCAAAAGTTGCATGTGGATTCTAAGCAGTTTTCTTCCTCATTCATTTGAAAGTAAGCTGCTGAAATGATGCTCCATCGCTTTGAAATCTATTAATGTATGATTGCTACATACAAGAGTTTCTCTTTCATAATGACAATCTGGTCCTCACAGACAGGGGATTAACATGGATGTCCCACTACCGGGCAAGCCTTGGGTTGCATTTTCAGGGTTGCCACCTGTCCCCATAAGGTCCTTTACGGCACAAAGACTCTTCCCTGCTTCACACATTGTCCCTAAAATAGTTTCATTCAACTTGGAACAGGCCTCAGTCTTTCTTTAACCTTCATGACCTTGACACTTAGAAGGTCACAGGCTCTCTGTTTAGCAGAATATCCCCGATGGTTCCTTGGGTTTACATTTTGTTTATGCCTCTTTGGCAGGAGTGTCATGGAAGAGATCCACCTTCCCCCGTGGATTCTATCAGGTGACACATGACTTTAATTTATCTCATTGCTGGGTATGTAGCTCTCTTATTATTTGATTAAGTTGGTACCTGAACTTCAGCTGTAAGATTCCCCCCTTCCCTTTTGTAGTTAATAAGCATTTTGGGGGAAGAGGTGCTTTGTCTGTGTTAATGTTTCTTTCATCATCAGACTTCCAGTTTATTCGACTTGAACTCATGGCTTGGCTGGTGAGGCAGGGAGATCCAGGCTTGATGACAAGTTGGTTCTGCCTTTTTAAGGATGATATGCCTGGAGCATGTCATGGCTGGGAAAGGAGTCCTGAGGAAGAGCCCCTGCAAGGCTTGGTAACTTCTAATAATCTAAAAAGATGCTCCCATTTAGAAGGCAGCCAATTGATGTTTTATACTTGGTCTTAGCATTTTGTGCTCCATCACCAGAAATCAAAAGGTTTTGCACTCATCATGACCCCAGTGTATTCATTCCAGCTATTTCACTCAAGCAGTCACTTAACCATTTGGGGCCTTAGTTTCCTCTGCAAAACGGAGCTGATGATGGCACCCACTTCTTGGCTGTAGGGCGATTAACTGGTACATGAACAGGGCTCAACTTGGGGACTGTTCACAGCCAGGAGCAGCCACCATGGGCCTACACTCGCCTCCCCACCCCACCCAACAGGCCATGGTGCAGGGTAGGAACCTGAGCTGTTCCCATGTCTGTACTGCCTCTGCTCCTTCTGTGTGCTCGCCCAAAGAGAGGGGAAAGAACCGTGCTTCTGTGCATGGGGCTGGGTGGGGATTACGAGTTCATTGCTTTATGGCTGCAGACACACATCAAACTGGTGAGACTGCTGGTCGAAACTGCCCTGATCGTAGGGATAAGGGGTCTGGGAACTTGACAAAAAGGCAAATTCTTACTTTCCAGTCCCTTTTTGTGTACCTGTGTGCCTACCGTCTCCACACACGTTGGGGAGAGTCCTACTTCCAGAGGCTCAGAGGATGTACCTGAGTGTCCCTGAAGTGGCCCTTTAGGTTTTCCTGTGGAGCCACAATAAGCAAGTAGAAGATGCACTGTGCTACCCAGCAGTGACGGCCCGCCCTCCCTGCTGGACTGCTGCACAGCCAAGGCCCAGATTCCAGCTCCAGCGAGGGAGGGGGAAAGGCGCATAGGCCCCGGGGTAGCCCAGCAGGCGTGGGTGCGCGGACATGGGTACCGCCCCTCTGTTCCCCTAGACAATAAGATGCTGTGTTATTTCATGGAAACAACACTCAGGGAAGCAGGGGAGAGGCTGTTTTGTTTTATGGCTCCACATTAAACTAAAAACAATCCCACTAAAGAACAGCACTCCTGTACCTGAGAGGATCAGTGTTTGAAAGTGGAGTGTAGATGAGCTGAGCGCTGAAGGGGAGGGAGTGTCATTTAGCCTTGATGTCTTTTACATCTAGCTAAGGTAGCTGTGTTTCAGAGGTAAGAAGGCTGTGAGTTCATTGGATGCTTGGGAATTCTGTTATCCTAAGAAAATATTTGGGAGGCACTTTGCTTTGTTTTTCTTACTTCTTAGAGAAAAGCATTTTCTTCTTCCCCCCACATGTGGATATTAAGAGACCTGTGTCGATGAGCTAAAAATAGTGGTGGAAAGCCTTTGCGTGCAGCTCTTGGTTTTACAGACATTTCACAGCCTGTCGTCTTATCCTTATATCAGACTTGGACTTGACAGATAGTTGAGTTGGTCAACAGATGTTAAGTGGAGACCTACCTGTTAAGTGCAGAGGTATATATAGAAATGTAGTCATGCTTCTTAGGATTTAGTTTTAGACAGGACCAGCACAAGGGAGACAGGCCCCTCGAACTCAGCAGACATGGTGGAGTTGGAACAGGCCCTATAGTGGGGTGGGGGCTGCAAGGGGAGGTGAGAATGAACCCTGGGAGGAGAAGGAGCTGGTTGTGGACACAGCCCTGGGAGTGCTTGCTGGGCTTGTCTGGGCCTTGCTGCTGGAGGCTGGGTACACCCTGTGCCTGTGCCTAGGCTTCTTGCTCTTACAGACTTTTGTTTAAACCCTGTTCATATTTCAGTGAGGAAATACTTAGGAAATGTCCACTAAATACAAGCTATGGAGAAGTACAGATGTTCCTTGAGCAGTGAGTTCTGCATGTTTTAAAAATTTTAATTTGTATTAAAGTATAGCATATGTGGGGTTCTCAGGTGGTGCTACTGGTAAAAAAATCCACCTGCCAGTGCAGGAAATGTAAGAGATGTGGGTTCAATCCTTTGGTCAGGAAGATCCTCTGAAGAAGGGAATGGCACCCTACTCCAGTATTCTTGCTGGGAAATCCCTGGGACAGAGAAGCCTGGAGGGCTACAGTCCATTGGGTCCCAAAGAGTCAGCATGACTGAGCATCTGTGCATAGCATATGTACAGGAGGGTACACTGATCCAAGTGTATAGTTGATAACTTTTCCCAAGCTGAGCAGACCCAGATCAAGAAACAGTATTATCAGTGGCCCAGAAGCCCATCTTGTCTCTCGTTATCCCCGCCCCAAGCCTCCACTGTCTTGACAGAGCCTGTTAGCTCTGCTGATTTTGCATGTTAGCTAAGTGGGAGCATTCAGGAGGCACTGTAGGCCTTTTGTGGGGAATGATATCATAGAAGCAGTATTTTAGAAGGACTCACTGCGCTGGTTGGTCTCCAGGTGGGTTGAGAGGAGACAGGTCAGTGAGCCCTGCTGTGCTCCCTGGCCTCTGCCCTCTGCCCCCTGTAGCATCTTTGGGAACTGACTGGGAGCAGGGAATCTCCATAGTGTCAACACGAGATGCTGCTGGTGGGACCAACACCACCATAGTTGATGGTGGTGGTGACCATCATGTAATCACCAGTGTAGTCGT